>CM059194.1:75351680-76832229 GCA_030323885.1 Branchipolynoe longqiensis | reverse complement strand
ACCTTCAGGTGTACCCCATTTTTCACAAACGAAGTTAAACAAATGTGTAGAGAGAGACCACTCTAAATGGTCATGGAAATTTCTACTTTTATAATCTGCAAGTGTATTTTGTGACCCTGGAATATGCGCTACAGTCAGCCAGACTTGTTGAGCCTGTGCCCAGTTCCAAATCAGTTTAGATAACTGATTGCAAGACTTTGATTTGGTTCCACCCATGTTACGAATATATGCCATGGCAGTAGTATTATCAGTTAGTATTCTAACCTGTGATTTATTTATCTTTACTAAACTACGTAAGCCCAGATAAATAGCACGCAATTCTAGTGCATTAATATAGTCTGATTTTTCATCATCAAGCCATCTACCTCCTGTTGTGACCCCATCTCGATGAGCTCCCCAACCTTCTAACGAAGCATCAGTAGTAATTACTGTATTAGGTTCCGCCATGCGGATTGGATTTGGTGAACTTGCTATATGTTGCATCCACCATCCAATATCCTGTAACCCTTCTTGCGAAATAAACATCTTTCGCTCAAAATTGCCTTTAGTTCGTGTTAACGCTAAATTTTTATCTATTTCTAGCGACTTAATATGGGCCTTCCCATATAACACAGCAGGTGCATATGAGGTCATTATGCCAATAAGAACAGCAACCTGTCTAATTTTTGGCTTTGATAACTTAATAAGCTGAGTCGCTGTAGTCATAAACTTAATTAGTTTTTGTTCTGTTATCGACACTGTAAGGGACTGTGTATCCAGAATAAACCCTAAACATTTGAGTTGTTTTGTTGGTTTAAACACTGACTTTTGTTGATGTACATAAAACCCCAATTTAGTGAGTAATGCACATAAATCCAAAACTGCATTCACACAACCAATTTGTGTTGAAGCTATAATAAAAGAATCATCTATGTATGGAAACATTATGTGACCCTTCCTCGCCATTACCGAGAAAACAGGTTTAAGCAATTTAGTAAATAAACGTGGCGCACAAGCTAAGCCATTCGGCATGCAGGTAAACTCATAGAGTTGGTTATCCCAAATAAATCGAAGAAATTTTCGGTATTGTTCCATTATGGGAAGCGTATAATATGCATCCTGTAAATCAACACTAGCCATCCACGCATCTGGTGTAATCAGATCTCGTGCCGTATCTAGAGAGAACATTTTAAAATGTCGATATTCCACCCTTTTATTAAGGATTGTTAAATCCAGGATCATTCGAACATCACCATTAGGCTTCGGTCTCGAGAAAATGTTTGAAATAAACTGTCCTGAACAGTGTGTCACTTTTTGTATAATTCCTTTCTCAAAGAATTTATGTACCTGTTTAGTTAGTGCGTCTCGTTCAACTGGTTGAATGTTATATGGAAAAGGTATTATACTTTGTACAGGAATTTGTGTAAAGGGAATGTGAACACCCCTAACTATTTCTATAATTTCTTGGTCACTAGTAATTTTGTGCCACTCAGAAATATGATTACTAATATTACCAGCCACAAAGTTGCTTACAGTTTGTGTGTTTTTAGAGGCTGCAGGGACTTGTAAAGTTTGTGTTTGGACCTCTACTTGGACCCGCCCCTGGGGAAAGGTCTCGACGAGTTGAACCCTCGGCCTATTGGCCGTGCGGTGTTGTCGGTCCAGCCTGGGCGAGCGCCCCGGCCCCGAAACCCTTGACCGAAGTTTGAACTCGGTCTGGTTCCTCTGGTGAACCGTCGTGGACGAAAATCCCCTCGTGACTTTTTGAAACGAGGAACTTCCTGTTTCTTCTTGCCATCCATGTTTTTGCCACTCTTGGCTGCAGTCTCTACCTCTTTATAGAGGTATTGTAGTTGACCGCCAAACATCTTGGTGTTATCTAAAGGTTTCCCTTTAATCGGCTCTGGAGCAAGATAAAGCGTAAACTCCTTCCCCTCATTATCGGTAACCTTCTTAGAGCGAGCCACTTCTTTGCCAGCATCTGTGCAAACTGACTTGAAGACATTTTCATATCTTCGAAACGACAGGTAATTACCTGCCGCCGCTAGCACTGCAATGCCTTTGTCCATTGTCTTAGCCAAAGACGAGAACTTATTTTCACTCTGCATCCTATTAGCCACAGGAACAATAGCTGTTAGGGTAGCCAACACTGCCTTATGCACTGTGTGCAACACATCCTCAAACTTCTTACGGTCATCCGTCATATTGACATCCCGATCCATTTCTTTAATGATGGAGTTGGGAACACCCTTTATGCCTGTTAACTCATCTCCTAACTTGGAGATAACCTCCGCCGGTTTGAACGTGCGAAAATGACCATTCACGGTCTCGCGCATAAGCGTAGTGGTTTTAACCCGCTTAGCCTTTGGCTTCTCCACCTTCTTAGCCACTTTAGTGCCAATGTCCGCATAGACCCCTTCATATACGGTGTCTGAGTCTGATTCCGTAGAAGTAGACTCAGTGGACGACTCAGAAGAAGAATATTTCCTCTTCCTCTTCTTCTTTTTGGACTTAGTCTTCCGCTTTTTGCGCAAACCAGACTCTGCCCGCTCCTTGGTGAATTCATCACCCGAAGAAATCACCTGTTTCTTCTTCTTCCTCCGTTTAGGAGAAGGAGGAGGAGGAGCCTTAAGCTCCACCGCCGAGTCTGTGTCCAAGAAATCCTCAAACGAATCCTCTTGGACACTCGGCCTACGCCGCTTCCGAGACACAGGCGATTTGGCAGTCAAGATGTGGCTTTCCAATCGTGCAAAGCGAGCCTCCCAATCTGGAGGCGCAGGCACATCAGGCACTGCGTCCTCGTCCGGGTCGGAGAGGATATGCGCCCGGGGCTGTGTCGACGGCCCTGCCGACAACACAGGTGAGGAGTCGTACTCCTCGTCCACTCCACTCGGAACACGCCCCTCGGCTGCTGCTGCACCGCGCTTACTCCGCTTCGTGGCCATCGGGAGCTGAAACAAACATTTTTGGTCAGTCCCGGTATATATATATGTCACAATATGGTTGTTTCAAACTCATTTGGACATCTATTGGTGTTAAAGAACGTGTTTATACCGTTATAACACAGGCGTAATAAGCTAAATTTGTGCGTGGGTTGTGGGTCAAGCCCAAACCTTACGCGGGGTCGGGACCAGTGTATCGGCCCGCCCATCCCTCTGTTCCGCACACTTCTCCCACCTGTGACTACTACGTCAACAAGTTGGAGAAAATGCTACGAAACTCGGAGAAACGCCTGAAAAAGTTTTGTCTAGGGGAGTCTATAAAAGAAACCCAGGAGCATCTCCAACATTACTCTCTATTAGAGTACGAGAGAATTTCCACATGAGATAGGGCGAAACCCACATCTCTACCCATAGTCACACGGTGACCCGGGTGTTGACATAACCGCTAATGACCGGTTTGGTTCCTTCGAGAAACCCACTCGAGTGTTCTATCCTTGGTTGTTTATAACCAAATAACTCGTCCAAATTGGACCAACGAAAGTCTAAACTTTCCATATTGATGCTCTAATGCATCATAATTAAGCTAACCACAGTTTTTATTATACTTACTGCGTATTTGCTTGTATGTAGACTAATTTTGCCGGAGCAACCCAACGACACGTTATCCAGTCGTGAGTTGTATATGCTAATTGCTGGTACCGGACGTGCTTACCTCTCCCTAGCCTGAGGCTAGCCTGAGGCTGTTTACCGAGGTAAAATATATATATATACACAGACACACACACACTGCGTACCTAAACAGGCCCTACATTCAAGTTATATACTTATAGTCCGATGGTTTAGCCCCCTTTTTTTTGCAATAATAATTTAAATAAATATAGGAGATTGACCTTTATTTTTTTAAATGAAAACATGCACAAATTACTTTTGGCATGCACACCGAAATGCTGGACACAGTAATAACATGTTCTATTAAATTGACTTAGTGTTGTTCCCTTTTAAGCAGCAACAAATGCTTAACAAATACACCAATATATATATATATATACGTTGAATATTGCGGACTGGTCTTCCAGTGGGACAGCACTATAAAGTCGCCATGAGTCCGCACTGTCACAAGTCGGTACCCGTCCTGGTATCACCTTAGATGTTGCTAGGACGTAAAACAACAACAACACACACACATTGAATATGTAGGATAAAATCTGGGTTACGGTTGGTTGATTCATGGAGTTCTTCGCCCTGGCAACATCTAAGATCATATCAGGACGGCATCTGGGTCAGTGTTTTGGTTTAGAAATGTTGATGCGTTCAAATTAGATTATACAGCTTTAATATGATTGCATTTTAACAAGTGTTAAGCGCAGCGTGTTGTCAGTCGTGCCAAGAAGTCAACAATTGCTGTCGTGTCACTTTGCAAGACATTTCCTTGATTCAAGACATTTCCTTCATACCAGCAGCACCAAAAAGCAATCCCAGACATTCTTTCCCACCCCATTTGTGCTCACCTGACTTCACCAGGATTCGACATAAAATGGGTTGGTTGTTGGGAGTTCTACGTCCTGGCAACATCTAAGGTCATATCAGGACAGGTACTGACTTGTGACAGTGCACACGAATGGCGACTTTATAGTGCTTCCCCACTGGGAAATCAGGCCACCAGCACCAAGACCTGATATCCCACTCAGTCACAATATCGTGACCTGATGCTGAGCTAACCAGTCCTTGACCTATCCTATTAATGCTGTGCGCCAGGCTAGGAAGCGACACGTATCAATTATATAAGTCATCGGTTTGACTCGACCGGGAACCCAAACTCCCGACCTCCCGCATGTGAGGCCCGCGCTCTACCGATTCGGCCATCGCGCCCGGTCGACATTAAATGGAAATGTGACATTTTCATCCAATATGTGACCCATTGGTAATATCAGATACTAAATCACAGGGCCTCGTATTGAACAATCAGTAACAATAGAGCTTTTTGGCATAATAAATAAAACAGGGGATCCTGGTATCAAGTGGCGATATCTCAGTCACCAGAAAGGATACAAAGACGAGAGTGGTATCAAAATGGAGCTTATTGCCCGAGGAATGTGAATATGTACATAACTTATTCAGTTCATAATACCACTTCAATACTCTATTGAATGTGGTGGGTCACATATACAGGTATACCAAACTTAGCGTGACCTCATTTAGCACTGATTCGCATAGCGTTATTTTCTCATCGTTTTTATTCACAATTCCATTGCACATTACAATATTATTTAATGCATTAGTTCTGTTTGGAAGGTCGTGGGTTCGAATCCCAGCCGAGGAAGTCAAACCAATGCTTACAAAAGTGATGACGGTCTCTACCTGGCATGGCGCTTGGCAATAATAGGAATGGCTAAGGACTGGTTAGTTCAGTATCAGGATAATGTGACTGAGTGGGATATCGCATCATGATGCCAGTGATATGGTCTCGCAGTGGGGCAACACTATAAAATTCCCACGGGTCTGCGCTGTCACAAGCCAATACCTATCCGGATATGATCTTAGATGTTGCTAGGATGTAACGCACCAACAAACAGGCACTCTATTTTTGCTACGTTATATCGATTCGCTTAGGGCTATATTTTTTTTAGGAAATATTTAAAGTGCTAATCAAGGCATTATTTACTGTCATCTTACAAACAGCTAGGAGGGGTATCTGCCCCCCCCCCCCCTCCCCCCCCCCCCCCCCCCCCCCCCCCCCAAGACGAGCTCTCATGATTAATGACCGTTAACTACTCCTTGGACCACCGCGCGCGGTAGAGCGCAGACATCGCGTGCGGAAGATCTGGAATTCAGTTCCTGGTCGAGTCAAACCAATGACTTATCAAATTTATACTTGTCGCTTCCTAGCCTGGCGCTCAGCATTAATAGGATAAGGCAAGGACTGGTTAGCTCAGTGTCAGGATAATGTGATTGAGTGGGACATAGGGTAATGGTCTCGGCGGCCTGATTTCCCAGTGGGATGGCACTATAAAGTCACCATGAGTGCACACTGTCACAAGTCCGTTCACGTCCCGATATGACCGTAGATGTTGCATGGATGTAAAACTCCAACAACCCACTAATCGGGGGGGTTTAGAGATCGTGTAGTGGTTAGCGAACTGAACGAACCGACAGGTGGGTGAGGTTTGTACCTGGTACCATCCTTCAGGCCATTGACCGGAAGTCACGCCCATCCTTCCGCGTTCTAATTATACCACGTTGTCCGCTCCTCACACCTTTCATGTTTTACTAACAAATCGACACACAGAAATAACAATTTCTCAAAAGGCATGGGGATGCCGGGATCAGGATAATGTGGCCGAGTGGGATATTGGGTCATGGTATTGGCACCCATTGATACTTGTCTTAAACAATTGAGAAATGGTTTGCAAGCTATTTAATGTACACTCAAATATATTTAAAAATTTTAATAACTGTTGCCGAGTCGCGGAGTACACGTCACATTCACACCACTCCATTAAAACACACACATTTAAATGGCTTTATTGTGGTTGTTATTGTCAAAGTATTGTCGTGGGGGTGATGAAAATGGGAAATATTGCGCCTAGAGCGGGACTCGAACCCACATCTCTTTGCATTCCGGGCCAGTGTGCTAACCATTACACCACCTAGGCTCCCTGATATCACCATACTACCCACGCCTACCTGTCTATGTGGTTACTTGCCTGAGAGGTCAGTGCAGACTACTACACTCGTCCCCCTGTAATTGTAAGTCTTTTAATGCTTACAATTTCAATTTACATACATACAGGCAATGCACTAACACATACATCCATACACAGGGTAGGTTCAACAACCATACAGTCTATGTGGTTACTTGCCTGAGAGGTCAGTGCAGACTACTACAGTATTATCCATGAATTAGAGGTAAAGTAGGCTACTGCTTGCATTAAACACTTCGAATTCTAGTCTTTCTTTGTCAATTATCGTTGTGCATACTACACCTATAACATAAATTAACATATATATCATATAGATATGTGAATTTAAGTTAGGATATGCCATTAGAAATGCTAATATTTATTTGAACTTTTTGTTTTTGTTGTTGTACATTAGTTGTTTAAGCAGGGGAAATTTCAGTCGCAGACGACTGGTCTTCCTCATTCCACTGCTCCTTGCCATATCCTAGTAATGCCGAGCACCTGGCTAGGAAGCGACAAGTATCAATTTTTAAGTCATTGGTTTGACTCGACCAGGATTCGAACCCACGATCTACCAACACGGGAGACGGATGCTCTAACTCATTTGGCCATCCCGTCGTGACGTCTTTAAAATGATCAAATATACTTAACATGATAGAACCTTTGCTGTATGCAAATCCTGCGTAATGTACATAATGTATATAATGCAGAACAAGACACGTACCACAATCACCCCTATATAAGCCGTTTGTTGTTGCGCATCAAACAAGTTATTCATGAAGAGTTTGAATCAGCAAGGATCAGCATGGAAAACAAGGCCCCCAAATAGCCTTGATCGAACGTTGTGTGTGTGTGGGGGGGGGGGGGGGGGTGTGCGTGTGTGTGCGTGTGGAGCTGCGAGGCAGATCGCCGCACAAGCCGTCAGTTCGTGCTTTAAAAACACACACACACACCACCAACAGACACACACCACCAACAAAAACACACAAATAGACATGGACAAGAAAAGTACACATACCACCAACAACAGACACACACTACCCCCAAAGTCATACACATATATGCAGACACACACCACCAACAAAAACATACACACATGCAGTCACACATCACCAATAATAAAAACACACACACTACGAAAAAACACACACATGCGCACACCTCACCAATAATAAAAACATACACAAACAAAAACACACATACAATTAATTAACTAAATAATAAACAACAGCAACAAACACCACATCAACAAAAACACTGTACTATGCGGTGCGTGTGTATATGTCTGTGTGTGAGTGTGAGTGTTTGTGTGGGGGAGGGGGGATAGAATCAAAGCTGTTCATTGTACAGTAAAATACTCATTCCAATAGCAGAGTTGGAATTCCACTCCCCTCCCCCCACACCCACACCCACCCCCACCACCACACATCCCATGGGTTTTTTCTCCAACCCACCCAGAGTACAAACCCGGCTCAGCTGCAGGCTGAGCAACGGCGGAAAGGTAACCGGGGCAACGCCTATAGGTAACCATAGCAACCACCATCTTCTGCCTACCAGCTGCGCCAAAGACCAGTCAACATGTTGACGTCAGCTAATATCTAAGAATTACGCAGTTGTCAGTTAGGAGTGGTAATTCAAATTTCTGTATGAATATTATATATACAGTAACACCTCTCTAAATCGACCGACCATGAGACCAACTTTAAATGGTCCATTTAGAGAGGTGGTCAGGATAGGGAGTTCTTTTTTTAATCTTTACAATGGTATTGAATGGGTGATTTTTTGGGACCCAAATAGTGCGATCGATATAGGGGAGTGGTCAATCTGTGGAGGTGATTGGTTCGAGAGGTTTTATTGTACATATATCTTTTCTGTAATTATTAATGTCCGGAATTGTAATTCCATCATTTTTACATGTTCATTAAACCGACACAGTAATGCATTATACACACATATAATGAAATCTAATCATTAAATGGATTAAATTCACCCCTGAACACTCCGTTCCCCTCCTTTATAGTGCTGCCCCACCGAGATACCTTCCCACCAGCACCATGATATGATATGATATGATACGATATATGATATGATATCCTACCTCGTCAGGTTATCCTGGCATTAGACTAACCCAGCCATTGCACTATCCTACTGATGCCCAACACCCAACAATGGGATCGAACCCACGATCTTCTGCATCCAAACTAAGATATTACACCAGTAAGCCATTGCACCCAGTTTATAACTATCTACAGGACCAAAGAATAACCTGACCATTGCCAGCTTCGCTTTGCTTGTGTTGTTTATAGTCATGGGTTGACTACAGGCCGCATAAGGCGTATAGTGCAATGGGTACCTGTGTAGTAAGTTCAAAACACTACCCCACAAAAACACTACGGTAGTGTTTTCAACCTAGGTTCAAAACACTATGGTAGTGTTTTCAACCTAGTTGAAGGTAGGTTAAAAACACTACTGAGGCCACGCTCAAAACACTATCATTAAGTTCAAAACACTACTTTTAAGTTCAAAACACTACTCTAAAAAATGGGGTTGTTGTTGTTGGTTGCTGTTTTACGTCCTAGCAACATCTAAGGTCATATCAGGACGGGTACCGACTCATGACAGTGCACACTCATGGCGACTTTATAGTGCTGCAGGCTGCTGGCATCCTTGACCCGATATCCCACTCTGTTGCACTATCCTGACACTGAGCTAACCAGTCCTTGCCATATCCTAATAATGCCAAGCGCCAGGCTACAAAGCGACAAGTATCAATTTTAAAGTCGTCGGTTTGACTCGACCGGGAACCAAACTCCCGACCTTCCACACCTACCAATTATGCCCCTGCGCCCGGTGGGGCAGTAGTCAGTAGGGTGGGGCTGTATGCAGTAAGGTGAGGAAGAATGTGGAAGAATCTAGTACGGTGGGGCAGTGCGCAGTAGTGTGGGCAGTATGTGGTAAAGTGAGGTCTATGCAGTAGGGTGGGGCTGTATGCAGTAAGGTGGGGCTGTTTGAAGGAGGGTGGGGCAGGATGTAGTAGAATGGGGCAGTATGTAGTAAGGTATGGAGGTATGCAGTAGGGTGGGCGGAATGCAGTAGTGTGGGGCAGTATGTAGTAAGGCGGGGCAGTATGTAGTAAGGCGGGGCAGTACGCAGTAGGGTGGGGCTGCATGAAGGAGGGTGGGGCAGAATGCAATAGAGTGGGACAGTATGCAGTAAGGTGGGGAAGAATGCAGTAAGGTGGGGAAGAATGCAGTAAGGTGAACTATGCATTAGGGTGGGGGCAGTATGTAGTAAAGGCCCTATCACATTACGGCGTATGGCGGGAGCGTATTGAAAACCTACATATGCCGTGCTTGTGCCAGCCTATGATGACCTTCGGTGAACTTTCGGGTGGGTTTGAGCGTATGGGGGACCTATGAGGAGCGTACGAGGAGCGTATGAGGAGCGTATGGGAGCGTGCTGTGACATTTTTTGACAGTATGGGCCATACACCCTCATAGGTCGAGATTTTTTGAGCATGCACAAAAAAATTTGGATGGACGGATTTATGAAAGCGTATGGCGGCGTATGCCTCATACGCTTCACATAAGCCGGCATCTGGTGGCGTATGAGTAGCGTATGAGTAGCGTATACGGCTATGCCGACGTATATGACGTAAAGCGGCTACGCCGCCATACGCTCCCGCCATACGCCGTAATGTGACAGGGCCTTAAGGTAGGGCAGTATGCAATAAGGTGGGGCAGTATGCAGTAGGCTGGGGAAGAATGCAGTAAGGTGGGACAGAATGCAGTAGGTTACATATTGCGGCACTACAGCCCCCATTGCCGTGTCATGACAGTGTTTTGAACTTGGGTAGTGTTTTGAATGTACGTAGGGGTAGTGTTTTGAACTTAACCGTAGTCTTATGAGCTTAGGTTCAAAACACTACCGTAGTGTTTTGAACGTCCTACACCGGCAGCCGATAAATAAGTCCGGTGGTTGAAATACAAGTTTTTCGTAGGTACACTTCAGCAGCTAACAACTTGAACAATCTGGACATGGCTGGGGAAGACAGGGAAGGGAAAGAGGAGGTTCAGAGAAGGGGAAAGTGAAGGAGTGTAAAAGGAAACAGGCCTCATCCATGCAAAGTCTTTCTTGTTCAGGGGAGAGGAAACCCGGGAGAAAAACAAAAAAAACGTGGGTGTGTAGTAGTGAAGAGAAGTGAGGAGAGTTGCAGAAAAAGAGCCGTGACAGTCTTCTTCTGCGGGGATCAGTTGGCAAGAAGGAGTCAACAAAAGAAAGTTTGTTTTTATTTAAGGACGCCTCTAGAGTGGATTGATTTTTTTTGTTATCATCGGCTATTGGAGTAAACCCGCTGCTTTGGAGTAAACCCGCTGCTTCCACATAGGGTACTCTTTCCGATAAGCAGCAAGGGGTCTTTTATATGCACTTTCCCACACACATATCACAGCCTTTGATGAACCAGTTGTGGACCACTGGTTGGAACGGAAAATAGCCCAAACTGCAAACGTGCCCACTGAGCAGGATCGATAGGATGACCGACACCTTTACAGGTGGATAGTCTACCACCTGAGCTACGTCATGCTCCCCTAGAAGGAGTCAAGGCATAGTTGGTGGAAGAAGGTGAAAAGCCAGCCAGACCCCCCACCCCGCCCCCCTCCCACAAATATTTTCAGAGATCAAACAAGGAGGAGGCCGGCAGCTGAGGTGAGACAGAAGAGGTGTGGACTGAATGGGGTCCGGACAGCAAGTGGATTGCCACCATTAGTTGGTGGGTTTCTGCAACTGTAATTTGTCGTGAGTTCCTGTTCTTTCTTTTGAGGACAGTTGTGTGTGTGTGTGTGGGGGGGGGGGGGGGGGGGTGGCGTGTGTGTGTGTATGTGCGTGTGTGTGCGTGTCTCCAAGGTAATAGATGCCACCCTGTGAGATTGTATTCGAATCATTCTCCTGCAATCTGATGAAAAAAAACCCGCCAAATCAGCATAAAAAGTCTGGATCCACAGACCACCCACATAGCATTTGAACAGGATGTCCACTACAACAGACTTTGTGTCGGCATGACTGTGTCCATCGGAGGGGACTGGACGCTGAATCAGTACAGCGCAGGCTTCCCATGCGGAAGGTCGAGAGTTCGATTGCCAGTTCAATCAAACCAATGACATACAAAATTGATACTTGTCGTTACCTAGCTACATCTAAGGTCACATCAGGACTTGTGACAGCGCGCACTCGTGGCGAATTTTATTATGCTGCCCCTATGGGATACCATGGTTGCCAGCACCATGGCCCATATCCTACTCGGCCACATTATCCTGATATTGAGTAAACCAATCATTTCACTATCTGTATCCTGCTACCGAGCAAACCAATCCTTGCCGTATCTAGGTTTTGCGTTCGAACCAATTGGGGTTCGAACCCATTACCTCTCGCACGGGAAGCGGGAGCTCAATTCATTCAGCCATCCCAGCCGGTTGACAACACCCCCCCCCCCTCTTCATCTTGGCCTCGAAATTAATTCCAGAATCTATTAAGCTGGTTCAAATTACTTCACACAAAGGAAACCTGACGCCGAACAGCCATCTATATTATGTAAATAATCCAATTACAATTTGCATTAATAAGCTGATCCTGATTCAAAATAAGAAACTTGAGTATTCCCATTATTCAAACGGATAAAAAATATTTACTAGTCTAAAAAAATCAAATCTATTATTTTAAGTCATAAAATTACCAAAGTTTAATATTTTCAATTTTAAAAGCAACAACAACTAACGACAACTAATGAAATATCGGTTAGTGACCTGCCCAACAAGAATATTGTCCCCAACAACAAACTACTTCTACTTAGATAGACTAACCTTCCCTGACGTCAGGATAATGTGACTGAGTGAGATATCAGGTCATGGTGCTGGTGGCCTGGTCTCCCAGTGGGGCAGCACTATAAAGTCACCATGCGTGCTCAGTGTCATAAGTCGCTACCCGTCCTGATATGACCTTAGATGTTGCCAGGACATAAAACTCCCAACAAGGAACCAACCTTCCCGACATACCTCCAGCCCTCGTGTCTCACCTTCTGGGAGACTTGTACACCCCCCCCCCCCACCACCTCCAATAAACTAGCGTACCTACCCCCCCCCCCCCTCACACCTGTAACCGGCAGACATCTACATATATTTACATTCCAAAAAGTCCAGCAAGGGTAGAGATTCAGGGCTGACAACATTGTATTGTCACTCTAAAACCACTTTTCTTTTTAAAACAAAAAAATCTGCATGTGCCCTTAATATTCATGGCAGGATTTCATTTTAGAGGGTTAAGGGTGGTGATATTACACTTAGCGAGCCCACCTAACCGAGAGCAGACATGGAATGGTGAGGACTGGACTACTCTTTACACTGGCATTTAGACTAGTTGGATACTATGTAAGTACATTTAGACTTCTTTTTCTTTATTGGGATATGTCTGCAGGCATATATATTATTTTATAATATGGGGAAATATTTAGTGGCTATTATGTCAATTTTAACATACAATATGACATAGGCATAGTGTGTCAATACATGACATTATACATGGTGTGTTGAAACACATGGGGTGTTTGGTGTTCAAAGTTATATTTGGACACTCACTATAGATGAAAATGTTTGCAGACATTTATGGGGAAAATAACATTGCTTTGGGTTGCCAAAATTAGGTGTGTCTTCTTCTTTTTGTGTGATTAATTTATTTACCCTGCTTCATCACCTGAGTGTGACAGGTCACCAAGCCCCCTGCCCCCCCACCACCACCACCACCCACCCCACCCCTGTCAGACACCTGCACACTAACCACGACAAGGTGCATGCCTGCACTTTTACCGACCGCCATAAAACAGTTACATAAAGATGAGGCATTGAGGGTGGTCAAACAGGAACAATCTCTCATATCAGAATGTGACATTTGAAAAGGAGAATCACAGCGCATGCGCAACGTGTGATACAGCGTTGGACTACACTGTCAAGTGTCAAAATCACTGTCAAATGTCAAAATCTTGTCAAGCAAATTCATTTACCATAACGATGTCCATACACTTTTGGCTGAACATAACTTTCTACTAGTTCTTCTAGTAGTAGTTATAATAGTAGTAGTTATAATAGTAGTAGTAGTAGTAGTAGTAGTATTAGTAGTATTATTATTATTATTAGTAGTAGTAGTGGTATTAGTATTAGCAGTCGAGATAGTAGTAATAATAGTATGCTAAACAAGTGACAGTTAAAGATATATATCTTTTTTAAGTTATCAAGGGATACTCTTTTGGGGGTTTGATGCCTCTTACTGTCAGTGTCACACTAAGTCATCATATATGTATGAGAAACCATTATGTTCACAATTTCTTTTCTTTTTTATTTGAGGCCTCTTTCTGTCACACCAAGTCATTTACTCATATGTATGAGAAACCATTATGTTAACAATTTCTTTATTTTATTTTATTATAATAAATCATTGAAAAGAATTAAATATCTTGTATATCTTTGTTAAGTCTTATTCGGTTAATAACTGTACTAATAATGGCTGGAAGACGAGTGGATCTGTGCTGGAAAATTAATTTGTTCAGGACCTATAGGGTCCTGAGGGAGAGTATATTTACAACAACAAAATGAAATAAAATGTCTCTGAGATGTGTCTCTACATGGACCTCACCTTTAATAAGTTCTCACCCCTTCAGGCTGTAAACTCATAACGAGTAATAACTGCACAATTCTTACTTTCCTTCTTTAATCTTTTTTAAAAATTTGTTTAATGTGGGTGGTGTATTTTTGTATTCTCAACCAGCGGAGCCAATTGGATTCGCCCCGCCCACTTCCGGTGGCTGACGTAGGATAGCACCTGCGTTATCACGTGACTCCTCTCGTGGAGGATTGTATCTTCCCACCACCTTTCTGATCCTTGCCCTACCCCCCCCCCCCCATAACCCCCATCACTTATCACCCCTCCCCTCACACCCACACCCACACACAGTCAGGTTACCCGTTGGAGGCGGGTAATAAATGCGCACGCACATGTATACAAACAGGCTTGTTACGTGTGGCTTAATTTAACTTTCTTCCTTCCCATCAACTCCCCTTTTTCTCTCTCTTTCTTTTATTGTTTACCGTAAAGCCTTCACGAAGAGCCACGGCTTAAAATGGCGAAATTAATCCAACGGCAATGCAGTATGTCGGGAAATTCCCTATTTGGGGCGGGCGGGATTTAAAAGGTTTTTCTATAACTTACTCCTCAATTTACCCAATTTTAAATCTCGCTTGGAGGCGGCTCATACGCAAACTCCAAAAAGAATTCAATACAGACCGAACAATGTATATATATTTCCTATTTGCCTTCTGCCATCTAAATAATATTGACTATACAAACAAGTGCCAGAGAACATTTATCAGAGTGCAGAACTGACCAACTTACTTCATATCAAGCGCCTATAATGTTCACCCGTCCTGATCCATATCAAGCGCCTATAATGTGTAAAACAGTCCTGGTCCATGTCAAGCACCTATAATGTGTTCACTCTCCTGATCCATATTAAGCACCTACGTGTTCACCCATCCTGATCCATATCAAACACTTATAATGTGTTCACTCTCCTGATCCATATTAAGCACCTACGTGTTCACCCATCCTGATCCATATCAAGCACTTATAATGTGTTCACCCATCCTGGTCCCTATCAAGCACCTATAATGTGTTCATCAATCCTGGTCCCTATCAAGCACTTATAATGTGTTCACCCATCCTGGTCCCTATCAACCGCATATAATGTGTTCACCCATCCTGGTCCCTATCAACCGCATATAATGTGTTCACCCGTCCTGGTCCATATGAAGCACTTATAATGTGTTCACCCGTCCTGATCCACATCAAGTGCTTATGTGTTCATCCGTCCTTATCCATATCAAGCACCTACAACATGTTCACCCATCCTGGTCCCTATCAACCGCATATAATGTGTTCACCCGTCCTGATCCATCCTGATCCACATCAAGCGCTTATGTGTTCATCCGTCCTTATCCATATCAAGCACCTACAACGTGTTCACCCGCCTGGTCCATAGCAAGCACCTATGTGTTCACCCATCAGGGTCCATATCAAGCACCTATAAAGTGTTCACCCATCCTGGTCCATATCAAGCATTTATAATGCGTTCATCAATCCTGGTCCATATCAAGCACCTATAATGTGTTCATCAATCCTGGTCCCTACCAAGCACTTATAATGTGTTCACCTGTCCTGGTCCCTATCATGTGCTATTATCTAGTATTAATGTGTTCACCTGTCCTGGTCCATATCAAGCACTTATAATGTGTTCACCATCCCGATCCATATCAAGCACTTATAATGTGTTCACCATCCCGATCCATATCAAGCACTTATAATGTGTTCACCGTCCTGGTCTATATCATGCGGAATTAATGTGTTCACCCATCCTGATCCATATCAAGCGCCTATAATGTGTAATTAATGTTGACTCACCTATACATGCGTGGACCCGGACGGAGAGCTGTGTTCGCAGAATTATCGTATTTTTCCTCCTGAAAGTAGAATCAAAAGGTGATTTATTTCACATGGTTAATTAATATAAAGGAGCAAAATGAACCAGTTTCTTTCGGCAGTATTATTTACAGAGACAATTCGCTTACTGTTCAGGCGATCTTCCGTAGATCCGCTGCAATGAAGCTGGGCGTGCTGGGACTTATAAATCAGGCATGGGTGCTTTCAAAACACACTAGGCTTCTTTACCCAACACAAAGATAAAAATAATAATAGATAACAAAAATATATATATTCATTTAAAAAAACATATCTTAAATAGATTTCACAAATGCAAGTGCCACAAAGGTAACAGTTCTAGCAGGTATATAAAGCACCATGTTTTTAGATTGGATTGGTTGGTTGTTGGAGTTTTACGTCCTGGAAACATCTACGGTCACATCAGGACGGGTACCGACTTGCGACATTGCGCACTCATGACGACTTTATAGTGCTGCCCCTCTGAAAGACCGAGAAAGGAAAAGGGAATGCTCCAAAATAATCAGCAAATAAAACAATTCCTGTGATATGCATTTTTTATTTGCATACAACAAACATGGTGTAGCAACATATTTTTGAAGCAATGATGGCGGAATAATTAATGTTAGTCGTCGAGGGGTATTCACTAGATTCGTACATTATTCAGAAATGAGCTGAAACAAGTCCACGGTTCACATGTAGCACAGTTCTGAGTGTGTATTGCTACAGGTTGGTTGGTTGTTGGAGTTTTACGTCCTGGCAACATCTAAGGCCATATCAGGATCGGTACCGACTTGGCCCCCTGCGCACTCATGGCGACTTTATAGCGTTGCCTCATTGGGAAAGCAGACCACCACCACCATGACCCAATATCTCACTCAGTAACATTATCCTGACACCAAGCCAACCATTCCTTGCCCTATCCTATTAATGCTGAGCGCCAAGCTAGGAAGCAACAAGTATCAATTTTGTAAGTCATTGATTTGATTTGACCGGGAATTGAACTCCTGATCTCCCGCACGGGAGGCCTGCGCTCTACTGATTCGGCGATCGTGCCTGGTAATTTGGCTACAGGAAAAGCAAGCAGCCAGCTACCACCCACATTGATTACATTACTCTACATGTCCCGGGGTAGTGTGGCTGGTTGACTGTTGGAGAAGATCCAAAGGCGTTCTCTTGTAGGAGTGGTAGTGTTTGGAACCTGTGAATGTGTATGTATATGTATATGAGACTGCCTCAAAAGGTGCTAGGCAATATGGGACAAAACTTTGTCCATTGTAACGATCAACATACTATCTGTTTATGCATTTTCTCAGGATAAACTGATTTGTTTTTTACACAGTGTTTCATAATCCCAATAGAATACATATTGATTTGAAGCAAATGTCCTTGTGATGTTGCAACATATTTTTGAAGCAATGATGGCGGAATAATTAATGTTAGTTGTCAAGGGGTATTCACTAGATTCGTACATTATTACACAGGTCGGTCTGTTCCTGTTTCTGTGCTGTTTTGTGTCAATCATTACAATGGACAAAAAAGAAAGAGTTATCACCTTTTGAGACAGGCTCATATTATATATATAATATATATATTATATATACAGATATATTATATACACAGCGATACATGAGTGAATGCCGGGTCGCTGAGGCGTGGGCGAGGAGGTGGCGCCACGTGCTCAGGTCATGAGGAACTAGTAGATGACCTAATGAGTAGGTGACCAGCCGATGACTTAGTGACTGGGGGAGTAGATGAATCTTCCGGCTTATTATACACGTATAATGGTTTATACAGCATATTTTTTTTTTGAGGGGGTACATTAGTTGTTTAAGCAGAGGAAATTTCAATCACGGACGATTGGTCTTCCTCATTCCACTGTTCCTTGCCCTATCCTAATAATGCCGAGCGCCTGGCTAGGAAGCAACAAGTATCAATTTTTTAAGTCATTACAGGAGATGGACGCTCTAACTCATTCGGCCATCCCGTCTGGTATTATCTGGTATATATATCTCCGGTTTAATGTGGCTTTTATGCTGTACCACTCGTAAGGAGTCCTTCACAATTGCCAGTGTTGTCTTATTCATACAAAGCCTCGGGAGGAAGGGTATGTGGTCAGTGTACTACTTTTTTCCCCATATAAAATGTGTGCGTGTGTGAAATAAACAAATATATCATAACAAACCTGCACTTCATTGGCAATTAACTAGCAACAACAACCACTTACCAATCACTTTTTCACTAACTGTAATTCTGAGACATCTTTCCCATGTGCGATTAGCACTTTAAATCTACCAATAAAAATTGTTTAATATAATTTTTCTTTTTAATTAATTTGTGAAAGGAGGGTAAATATCTTTATTTATCAGAATGAATCTTACTGGTCCGAAGCTGGGAAACAAACCTTAAGGTTGTCCCACTCGCAAAGAGTCTTTCACAATCGCCAGCATTTCATATCCACACAAAGCCTATGGAGAACGCGTGTGTGTGTGCGGTGAGTGTACTACTTTAAAAAATAAAATATTGATAGGGTTCATTGACAATTGACAATTGCATTTGATTAAAAAACCTAAAACCAACTTTTAACAGGTGATTATGTCCAGAAGAGCAATTCCTCAGTGATAAAAAAAAAGTAAAAGATTTATTCTGACAAATAAAGATTCGTGACACTGAGCACACCAGTCCTTGCCCTGTCCTAATAATGCCGAGCGGCTGGCTAGGAAGAATGTCCCAGAATTTTAGTTAGTGAAAAAGCGACTGATAAAAAGTGGTTGTTACCAGTTCATTGGCAAAGAAGTGAAAACTAGCTATGATATATTTGTTTACTTCACACGCACCATTTATCACTTAAGGGGCCGACCAGACAGGATGGCCGAATGAGTTAGAGCGTCTGTCTCCCGTGTTGGTAGATCGTGGGGTCGTCGGTTCGAACCCTGGTCAAGACAAACCAATGACTTTGATACTTGTCACTTCCTAGCCTGGTGCTCGGCATTATTAGGATAGGGCAAGGACTGGTTGGCTCAGTGTCAGAATAATGTGACTGAGTGGGATATCAGGTCATGGTGCTGGTGGCCTGGTCTTCCAGTGGGGCAGCAGTATAAAGTCACCATGAGTGTGCACTGTCACAAGTCGGTACCCGTCCTGATATGACCTTAGATGTTGCTAGGACATAAAACAACAACAAACAAACTTATGGGGCCAGTGAAAGCTGCACAAAGAAAGTACACGTTCAGTTAAATGTGTACTCTAATTACACAGTAAAAAGACAAGTTTGTTTTATTTAACGATGCCTCTAGAACACGTTGATTTTTATCATCGGCTATTCGACGTCAAACATATGCTCATTCTGACATATTTCTTTGGAGGAAACCCAATGTCGCCACATAGCCTACTCTTTCCGATAAGAAGCAAGGGTTCTTTTATATGTGCTTTCCCACAGACAGGACAGCACTAACCACAGCCTTTGATGAACCCGTTGTAAACCACTGGTTGGAATGGAAAACGGCCCAAACTGCAAATGTGTCCAGAAGAGCAAGATCGATCGGATGACCCGAACCTTCACAGGTGGACACTCTACCACCTGAGTTACGTGCCGCTCCCCTAATTACACTGTATTTATTCAGTATGTTTTAACAAGATAACCAGTCTCAACTGTATCAAACTAAGTGAGGAACTGAAGGCTGCTCGCTGGTTTCCTGTCTGTGTACACATAAGTAAATGTATTATTTAGATGCACAGTGAAATTCCAATTGAAGAACATGTTTTTTTAGAGAGCATATTCCCACGTTTTGCAACGTGGCAGTTAGACTGTAAATACACGGACAGCCAATAAACTAACAGCCTTCAACTTCTTGCTAAAATGGTTGGTTGTTGGACAGTGCACATTCATGGTGACTTCATAGTGCTGCCCCACTGGGAGACCAGACCACCAGCACCATGACCTGATATCCCACTCAGTCACATTATCCGGACACTAAACCGGTCGACCTCTACCGAATCGGGCATCACGCCTGGTTATTTTGCTATAGGAAAAGCAAGCAGACAGTTACCAGTACCACACACATTGATTACATTGCTCTACATGTGCCGGGGTAGTCCTTGCCCTATCCTAATACTGCCGAGCGCCTGGCATGGAAGCGACAGGTATCAAATTTTAAGTCATTGGTTTGACTCGACCAGGGTTCAAATGCGTGGGTTTGAAGCCCACGATCTACCAACACCGGAGACGGACGCTCAACTCATTGGGCCATCCCGTCTGGTCCCTGCTAAAAGGTACTGAATATATATAATATATATAATATTCCACTCAGTAACATTATCCTGACATGGAGCTAACCAGTCTTTGCCCTACCCTAGGTAGCGACAAGTATCAATTTTGTAAGTCATTGATTTGACTTGACTGGGAACCGAACTCCCGATCTCCCGCGCGCGAGGCCCGCGCTCGACCGATTCGGCCCCCGCGTCCGGTGGAAATTACTAGAAGTTTTCACGGCAGACCCAGGTAACTTGGCTCGTGTAGTGAAGACAGAAATGACCTTTCACTGGTGGGCAACATGCCTGACAAATAACGCACACTATGCGCTGCAGGGCATAGATCTATCACTGAGGAAGTCCATACCTGAGCAGATTCATTTGAGCTGTCCTTTAATGTTGCTCGGGCGTAAAACCCCAACAAACAAATCTGCTAGGGATACATAGAGCCCAACGCACCGGCACGATTAGGCCCATTTGGAGTGCTGTGATAATGCAATTTTTTAAGTCACCATGAAAAGTTTGTGTATCTTTTTATGGTTATATAATCTTTACGCATTTTTAGGCGATTTATGCTACGCGCTTTTGGTGGAATCGCATCCTGCACTTTAACTGGGCTAATTTATATGATTCAGCCTCACGAAAATGGGTAAATTGGGGTACGTTGTCGGCGTCGAGCATTGGATGTCGGCGTTGAACTGTATAATTATAGTTTAGCATTGACAAAGGTGTTGGAAAGTCATTAAATTTATCCTGAATGTAAATGTAGAGAAAATACAACAACCTTATTTGTTTCTAGGATAATTTAATATAAAACAAAGAAATGCACTACACTTTAAGAATTGTGACGCTGACATCCTGGTAAAGTTGTCAGCGTCGATCATTGGATGTCGGCGTCGATCGTCATAATTATAGTTTAGCATTGACAGGGGTGTCGCAAAGTCCTTAAATTTATCCTGAATGTAAAGGTCGAGAAAATACAACCTTATTTGTTTCTAGGATAATTTAATATGAAACAACGAAATGCACTACACTTTAAGAATTGCGATGCCGACATCTTAAATTGATCACCAATTGGCCCATTTTTGACTCATATATATATATACCGAATCGGCAACCGTGTCCGGTGCCTCATTGGGATATTCAATGCCACTGGGCACCATGACCCCATATACCCCACCCACTCAGTCACATGATCCTGACACAATCAACCATATACATACACACACAAACACACACACACATGAGTAGTTTAGGCGCAAAACCCCATAAACACCAATCCAAAAGTTGACATAACATTGGCATCAACAAAACCTTCAAAAGGTTCATTTGTTGCATTCGTTTTATTATTGTTCATTGCTCCATAACCATTTGATAACAAGAAAAGTGGAATAGGCGAGAACTAAAATTACCACCAGATAAAAATCTTTTTATTTTCATTCAATTTGTGGATTGGCATTTACGTGGTTTTGTGCCTGAACTCTTAATTAATTAATTAATTCATTCATTCATTCATTCGGGACCTGGACTTAACTCAGGTGGTAGAGTGTATACCTGTGAAGGTTTTGATCATCCGATCGATCCTGCTTAATGGACACATTTGCAGTTTGGGCTATTTTCCATTCCAACCAGTGGGCCACAACTGGTTCATCAAAGGCTGTGGTATGTGCTTCCTGTCTGTGGGAAAGTGTATATAAAAGACCCCTTGCTGCTTATCGGAAAGAGTAGCCTAAATGGCGGCAGCGGGTTTCTGCCAAAAGAAATATGTCAGAATGACCATATGTTTGACGTCCAATAGCCAGTGATAAAAATCAATATGCTCTAGAAGCGTCGTTAAATAAAACAAACTGTCCCTTTCTTTCATTCGTTCATTCATTCATTCATTCATTCATTCATTCATTCACTTACTCACACACAAACACATGGCGACTATAGGAAATCAGTCCTTTCTCAGAGACTAGCGGACACTAAGACTCCGATTTTACAGCATTAGTCGCGGACTGTGAGTGAGCTGAAAGGTGGTTTCTACGTGGCTTTTCCGGATCCTGCTGACCCCTATTTACACTTTACATGACACTTTAATCGTCGCACTTGGACATTTTCCAGAGATTATGAACGTTGAAGTACCAGGTAAACCTCTCTGACTTCAAGATCGAAGGGTCACCTGCGTGTGTGTGTGTGCTTGTGTGTGTATGTGTGTGTGTGTATGTGTATGTATGTATGTATGTATGTATGTATGTATGTATGTATGTATGTATGTATGTATGTATGTATGTATGTATGTATGTATGTATGTGTGTGTGTGTATGTATGTATGTATGTATGTATGCATGTATGTATGTATGTATGTGTGTGTGTGTGTATGTATGTATGTATGTATGTATGTATGTATGTATGTATGTATGTAAGTATGTATGTATGTATGTATGTATGTATGTATGTATGTATGTATGTATGTATGTATGTATGTATGTATGTATGTATGTATGTATGTATGTATGTATTGTATGCAGGTATTGCAGGTATAGCAATACCTCAGGGAGTTTGATGCCCCTGCCCTGCAGAGTTGTAAACCACTGCCTTGTGGTACAGGTTCTTGACAGAACCGAAGGCTAAGGGAGCAAACCATAAACAGAAAACCATGTCACTGTGGCAGCATTAAGGGTGCTTGATGTATGGAACTCCCAACATCTCCAGACCGGCCACTGCAGGGACGAATAGTTTTGTGCCTGTCTGGACATGTTCTTGCCGGTGTGAAACCTCTATTTGCTCCCCGAGAGAGTGCCGCTGGTAACTTGCAAAAGCCAGCAGCACATCAACACTTTTGCAGGCAACTTTCATGAAATGTACAACTGTGACCGACTCATGGACGCAACTCTCACAGCAGAGAGCTAAATGGAGAGCGGCAGTCAAGTAATGAAAGCAGTCTTTGTCGCATCGTGACCGACAGCATCATGATGATGATGATGATGTATACATACATATGTATGTATCCATGTATGTATCCGGGATCACTGCTTAAAGCTGCATAGTCCAATGAAATATCAAATTTTCAAAACAAAACCAATTATCTAGATTTCATGTTACATATCTAACTAATACCCGGTACACACCTAGCGTATACGATCGTTTTCCCCGCACCCACCTAGCGTATACCACCTAAAACTACCCAAAAATCGTGAGGTGTGCACTCCCCTAGCACACCTACCGATTGTGATTCACGACTAAAACTAATTTTTAGGGCTAAAACGGTAGGTGTGCGCTAGCACTACGATTGCGATTCCCGATTCGAAAAATGAATCGGCCCGACTGCAGTTTTAAGCTGATCGGGAGTCCTATGCGCGAATCCTATACGCTATGTGTGTACATGGCATTAGATACTGATGCACTTATTAAGCATTTGTTTCTGCATAGAAGCCAATACTGAGTCAATTTAACAGAACCTGTTATTGCAGAAGTCTATGGTGTCAGAGTTTTGGCAAGGTTGCCAAAACTAATTTTCTATGTTTGCACTCAAAATATCTCAAAAGTTTACCATTTAGAATAAAAGTAACTTTGAACTAATGTAAACTAAGATACTAGTGATCGATCTAATATATTCATCTCAGAAAAAATGCCGAAATTCAAAACCATCGGACTATGCAACTTTAACTATAACTATAAGAAATCTGCATGGCGGAAGTTAATTTACCAGTAAGGGCCATTTGGATTCGCCGATATGCCCATATATGGGCATTATTCACCCCCCCCACACACACGCACCTTTTGTTCATTAGTTGATTAAAGTTGCATGGTCCGATGAAATATAATTTTGTCAAAATTAAAACAACTACTTACATTTGATGCTATATATCCAACTTAGATATTGGTCTATTAGCTAATGATTTGGGACAGTATATACAGAATAACCAGTGAGTTTATAACCTCACCCCTTTGAACACTCAGTTTGAAACACACATTATGCAGGAAGGCCATTAACCAATTAGGCCAATCTCGTGACCCCATTAGCCCCCCCAACCAAGTAGGCCTGCTGTGCAGGGTCATAGAGGGGAAGGGGATATGAGGTGGATGTGTGTGTATGTGTCTGTGTGTTTCCTGACCTGATTTTACAGAGACACAGAGACAGACATACACACACAGACATACACACACAAGACATACACACAGACATACACACACAGACATACACACAGACAGACATGCAGAGACATACACACATAGACATACACACAGACACACATACATATACATACAGACATACACACATACATACACACACAGCCATACACACAGACATACATACACAGACATACACACACATACAGACACCCATAGATAGGCACACACAGACAGACATACACAGACAGCACACACATACACAGAAACACACACACCTGACGTACACAGACACATACACCCAACCTGACTTTGCAGAGAGAGAGCCACACACACACAGACACACACAGACACCCACACACAGACACACACACACAGACATACACACACACATACATACACACATACACACATACATACACAGACACACATAGATACACACACAGACATTACCACACATACATATACACACACAGACAGACACACATAGATAGACACACACAGACAGACATGCATAGACAGCACACACAGACACACAAACACACAGATATGCACACACCCGACATACACAGACACATACACCTGACCTGACTTTGCAGAGAGAGAGACACACCCACATACAGAAACACATAGACAGCCGCACACAGGCAGAGGCAGACACACATATACATGCACACACATACATACACAGACACACACACATACAGACATACACAGACAGACACATCCATACACACACAGACACACATACACCACAGACATACATACACACATCCATACACACAGACACAGCACAGAAACACACAGATGGACACACACAGACATACACACAGACAGACACACACACAGATACATACAGACATACATAGACAGACAGACACAAGCAGACAACAGACACACATTTTTTTTTTTAAAGCCCTAGTGCCATGGGCCTATGTCACTAATCCATTCCCAGAATGTTACCCACCCAACCAGGAATACCTACCTACAGTCCTGTAAGTTTCCAGGTCATCTCACATCACGTGGTCACCGCGAGATGACATCTGGGTCATAGGCACAGGACTTTTGGCAAGCTTGTCGAAATTATTTTTGGTTCTTTCAGCTCATATTACTTCAAAACTAATCATCTTTAATCAAAATCACTCAGAAGTAATGATTAGTAGCTTGTAACGATCAATTTGATATATTTATCTCAAAAATAAGACAAAAATCCAAAGGCCATCGGACCATGCAACTTTAAGCAGGGGAAATTTCAATCACGGACAATTTAGTCTTCCTCACTTCACCACTCCTTGTCCTGCTCCAGTAATGCCGAGCACCAGGCTAGATAGCGACAAGTATACATTTTTAAGCCATTGATTTGACTCGACATGGGTTCCAACCAAGGGGTTCAAATCCTACGACCTACTAAAACAGGAGGCAGACACTCAACTCACTCAGCCACTTATGTGCTGTATAAGAGTTAAGACTTATGCGAGTATAAAGACGCAAAAGGGAATGTTTCCTATATGATCACCCATATGTTGTGTACTACTTTATGGGTGACCCCTTTAGTTGGGCTAGGTGGCGCCACCACCCCCCAACCCACCCAGTGGCGCGAATACTGTCACTCGCGCACTGGAATTTTTTGTTTTCATCAAATGAGTAATGGATCCACCCTTCAATTTTCCCTCAATTATTTCCGCAGGGTGGGTTAGTGAGAGATAAAGAGAATGTGTGTGTGTGTGTGTGTGTGTGTGTGTGTGTGTGTGTGTGTGTGTGTGTGTTTGTGTGTGTGTGTGAGTGCATGTGTGTATGGTGGAGATTTGTGAAAGTTCAAAGTGATAAGTTGGTCAGTTGTTGGAGTTTTACATCCTGACAACATCTAAGGTCATACCAGGAAGAGTACCGGACGGGTACCAACTTGTGACAGCGTGCACTCATGGCGACTTTATAGTGCTGCCCTACTGGGAAATCAGTTTGCTGGCACCATGACCCGATATCGCACTCAGTCCCAACCATTATCTGGACACTGAGCTTGCCCTATCCTATTAATGCAGAGCGCCAGGCCAGGAAGTGACAAGTATCAATATTATAAGTCATTGATATGACTCGACCGGGAACCAAACTCCCGATCTCCCACGCGCGAGCTCCGCGCTCTACCGATTCGGCCACCGCCTCCGGTCATGACTCAAAGCGACAAGTAATGTACTAAGTCCGAGATGACCTTTTTCTTTTTTTTTTGGGTACATTAGTTGTTTAAGCAGGGGAAATTTCAGTCGCAGGCGATTGGTCTTCCTCATTCCACTGCTCCTTGACCTATCCTAATAATGCCAAGCGCCTGGCTAGGAAGCGACAAGTATCAATTTTTAAGTCATTCGAAGCCACGACCCCACGATCTACCACACGGGAGACGGACGCTCTAACTCATTTGGCTTTAACCCTTCATAACACGGGATGGATGAAGGGTTAAAGCAGGAAGTGGGGAGTGGGTTGAAGGGACCAGAGTGGCGGGCCTACACTAACTGCCCACCCATATCCGGCCTGCCAATCACCACTGACCATTACCCGCACTGTTAACCGCTGACCGACTGACCAGTCTGTGGGTGCGGCTGGACATGGGTCACACACACCATAATCAGACCACGTGACAGCAGCCGGTCTGTGCTCATTGGGGATTGGGGTTTCGCGTCCTGGCAACACCCAGGGCCACAACCGACTTGTGACAGTGCACACTTGATAGTTCTGCCTCATTGGGATGGGTTGGTTGTTGGGGTTTTATGTCCTGGCGACATCTAAGGTCATATCAACTATTGACAGTGCGCACTCAAGGTGACTTAACAAATGCAAGTGCCACAAAGGTAACAGTTCACATGATTATGTGAAGAGACCTGTTTGGGTCTCTTCACATAATCATGTGAAGAGACCAGGCCGCCAGAACCATGATCTGATATCCCACCCAGTCATATTATCCTGAAACTGAGCCAACCAGTCCTTGCCCTATCCTAATAATGCCAAGCACCTGGCTAGGGAGCGACAAGTACCAATTTTGTACGTCATTGGTTTGACTCGACAGGAAATCGAACTCCTGACCTTCCACACAGGAATCCCGCACTCTACCGATTCAGCCACCGCATCCGGTGCCTCATTGGGATATTCAATGCCACTGGGCACCATGACCCCATATACCCCACCCACTCAGTCACGTGATCCTGACACAATCAACCAGTCCTCGCCCTGTCTTAATCATGTCAGGCGTCAGGCAAAGCAGTGACATGTATCAATAGACTACATCACGGTTCCAGCGGCGCAGTGCATTGTGGGATGCCTCAGAGCAAAACAACCCCCCCCCCCAGAAGCGCATGGCACATGCTAATACACTGGGTGCAGCTATGAAATGTGCTAGTTTCAGCTCATCTCAGCTCTTGTTTGAAACATAGAATACCAACTAAAAAAATATATATAATAAATTAAGATATTAATCTTTTATCCAGCATTGCATTTACATCAATATAATCAGCACATCTTATGCCATGTGCATTTAGATTTAGACAAATCTGGGCACTCAGACTAGTGTTAGAGCCATAGCCAGTCAGTTTTACTTATTTTATTCATGTTTTAATATATATCCACACCACCTAGGCACAAACCACTTGGAAAACATATAGAAAACATGTTTAACAAAAAGATTATATTAAAATACTAAGGTTAGGGTTTTGGATTTCTATTAATTTTGAATAAAACTGACGTTTTTCACTGCGCGTATTGGCAAACTCAATGGCCGTATGCCTTTGCTTTGCTCCCAATGCCGTTTTCAGCGCATGCGCAGTCGGAACCGTGATGTAGTCTATTTAGTATGTTTTTGGTTTGACTCGCTATGGGAGTGATTCCACAATGAACCCGCACCAGAAGCACGTGTTCTACCCAGTCACGCTTCACTTCTGGTTCGGCCCTCCCTCAATACCAGAGGCGAATTACACGCTTGCACATATTTTTTAATTCTCGACTGTAAAGACATCTGACACCTTCCCTTCTTATACCCAGCCCCCCCCCCCCCCCCCGCCCCCACACACACAGACATCCATCCTTTCAGGCTCAAGTTCTCCTGAAAGTGCGGAGACAGCACTCGATTCGATGGAATAAAGGTGAAGGACTCGAAGGACATGAACATTTAGACCACCATAACTGAGGTAAATCCGGGTCACGGTCAAGGTCACGGTCGGACATTTCTCCATCTCAACGCGACCAGACGGGATGGCCGAATGAGTTAGAGTGTACCGTGGGTGCTAACCATGGTCGAGTCAAACCAATGACTTAAAAATGTTAGCTTGTTGCTTAGCCTGGTGCTTGGCATTATTAGGATAGGGCAAGGACTGGTTAGCTCAGTGTCATGATAATGTGACTGAGTGGGATATCAGGTCATGGTGCTGGTGGCCTGGTAGACCAGTGGGGCAGCACTATAAAGTCACCATGAGTGCGCACTGTCACAAGTCGGTACCCGTCCTGATATGACCTTAGATGTTGCTATGACATAAAACAACAACAAACAAACGATCTCAACGCCTCGCACTACCTCTCTCTTTCTACGCCTCTACCCACCCCTGCCCCCTCTCTTCCCTATACCTCCTAATTGTCGGTCTCTATTTCTATCTGTCTCTACTCCCCCCCCCCCCCTCATAATACCTAAATCACGACTCAAGAATTGAATCGAGTAAGACTCCAGTTGCTGACCATATCGCCCATTAATATATATATCACTTCTTTTTCTATTACACTCATTGACCCTTCCATCTCTCTCTCTCTCTCTCTCTCTCTCTCTCTCTCTCTCTCTCTCTCTCTCTCTCTCTCTCACTCTGTCACTCTCTCCTCTCTGTCCCTCTCGGTCTCTCTCCCTCTCGGTCTCTCTCCCTCTCGGTCTCTCTCTCCATCTCACCCACCGCCACCTTAACACTAAATAGAGCTAACTGCGCATCTGATTTCTCACCATTGTTCTCTCCGGACACGTCCGCTAACGAGATCAAAAACCGTCGGCAGCCGTCGGAAGTCACTCGGATCTACCGAGTCCTCGCTCGAGCCGCTGTCTATTTTAATGAATTCTTATTTCTTGCTTGCTAAAACCCTTGATTAAATATATTCTAATTATATTTGCTTCCTGAAACCCCTACATAAGGTGTGTTTTAATTATAATTATCTGCTTTCAATCGCGGACAATTGGTCTTCCTCATTCCACTGCTCCTTGCCATATCCTAATAATGCCGAGCACCAGGCTAGATAGCAACAAGTATCAATTAAGTCATTGGTTTGACTCGGCCAGGGTTTGAAACCTGCGAATTCGAATTCCACGACCTACAAGAATGGGAGGTGGACGCTAAACTCATTCGGCCATCGCGTCTGGCATTCTAATTGTAAATATTCCAACAATATTAATGCAGATTCTAATAGTTATCAATAGACGAGATCACCTTTCCAACTGCGCATGCGCTGAAAACGGCGTTGGCAGCAAAGCAAATGCGTCTGGCCATTGAGTTTGCCGACACGCATAGGGCAAAACTTTTGATTTTATTCAAAATGAATAGAAATACATAACAATTTGGCATAAACATAGATGTACACATGCTAGCTATATTATCTGATTAATATAGCTAGGACAAAACTAGCCACAGTTAAACATTTTGAGCTAAGAAACATACAATTCCACACAAAACAATCAGTCACTTTGATATCCACATCACCATTATTAATTGTTGTTCTAAATATTAAAATGCCAAATGTGTCAACATACACTTGTTTCAGAGAAATATATAACCAATATCTGATTAACCTTACTCATTTTCTAGTTCCACATATTATTATATTAACCATAGGATATAAATAAAAACATGAATAAAATAAGTAAAACTGACTCTGGATATGGCTCTGACACTAGTCTGAGTGCCCAGATTTGTCTAAATCTAAATGCACATGGCATAAGATGTGCTGATTATATTGATGTAAATGCAATACTGGATAAAAGATTAATATCTTAATTTATTATATATATTCTTTTAGTTGGTATTCTATGTTTCAAACAAGAGCTGAGATGCGCTGAAACTAGCACGCTTCATAGCTGACCCAGAGTATTAGCATGTGCAATGTGCTTCTCGCGGGTTTGTTTTTCTTCTACGCATCCCACGATGCACCGCGCGGCTGGAATGGTGATGTAGTCTATTATTATAAATCTAAATATTTAGTAATAGTTGGTTTTGATTTTAAAATGAAAACCAGATAAACATTAACATTAATAATACCAACATATATACATTAATAATGCTAATAGCAATCAGACAGGGTGGGTGAATGGTGAGCGTTCACTTCCAATGCAGGAAGTCGTGCATTTCTATTTCCGGTCGAGACAAACTATTCCATCCTCTGGCCAAGTCAAAGCCAAACACTTACCAAATTTATACTTGTCACTATCTTTCCTGGCACTGAACATTACTAGGATAGGGCAATGAGCAGTGGAATGTTGAAGGTCAATTGTCTACATTTTAAATTTCCCCTGTTTAATCAGTGGTGTTTGTTCTCTGTGGCGGAGTGGTTAGAGTGTCTGACTTTTTTTCTAGGTCAGACTCCTAATCTGAAGATCGGTGGTTCGATTCCCCGTGGCCCCACCTCTGCCAATTTGGATTTCCACCACTGTGGATAACTTACAGCGTCATCAAAGGCCAGTTGCTCTCATACCATGTCTATGTGGTGTGGGAGGTTAAAAATCCGTAAAAGTGTAGGCTCGGGCTTTCTACCGACAAACTGTCTAATGGTGAAAACAAGTCTATTCAGGCTTATCCATAATAGGCAGTATAAATCTTCAAGAAAAAAAAACACACGAAAACAACCGTTAATAACATTCTGCTGGCTACAATGTAACTACTAATAAAAAAGAAATTCTTATCATAATAATAACAATATGGCCGAATGTGTTAGAGCGTGCGTCTCCCGTGTTGGTAGATCGTGGGTTCGAACCCTGGTTGATTCAAACCAATAACTTCATAATTGATACTTGTCGCTTCCTAGCCAGGCACTCAGCATTATTAGGATAGGGCAAGGCGCAGTGGAAGGAGGAAGACCAATCATCCGCGATTGAAATTTCCCCAGCTTAAACAACTAATATACACACACAAAATATTAAAATTAAAATAAATAATAGTTTGTTGGGTTTTACGTCCTTTTTTTTCTCTTGAAGATTTATACTGCCTATCATGGATAAGTCTGAATAGGCTTGTTTTCACCATTAGACAGTTTGTCGATAGAAAGCCTGAGCCTACACTTTTACCGACCCAAGGGATTTTTAACCTCCCACACCACATAGACATGGTATGAGAGCAACTGGCCTTTGATGACGCTGTAAGTTATACACTGCGGTAGAAATTCAAATTGGAAGAGGTAGAAGCATCAATGGTTATATCAGGACTGGAATGCTAATAGTTCTAACGGTACTGATTTCAATAACAATAATTGTACTACTAATAATAATAAGCATTGTGCTTCTTTAATTCTCCTTTTCTTCATCGACTGTAATTAAGTTTCATGGAAATGGCAACTGTATATGACGAGGATGTTGAAATAAACATTTATTGAATTGAAGTGAATAATAACAATAACAAAAACAACAATAACAACGATAGTATTTCGCTATCAAAGGGCACACACATAGAAGTTTATGTGTCAAATGACATCAATATAGGTCAAGGATCTACACAGTTGAATAATTCAAATTCGTTCAAAAGCCCTAAAAACAACACATGCCTTCATTTCTATACAACTTACAATTCTTAAATTGGGGAAACAAAGAAGGGAGAGTAGGAGTAGAGGAGGGAGGGAGGAGGGAGAAGAGAACACCCCGCATCTCATGAAGGCGCCTATGTTGACCTCGCTGGTTGCTGGCAACAACTGGATGCGGTGTACGATTGACGCTTGTTCCTGGTGGTCTGAGCTGAAAGTGGTCCACACACGCAGGGTCCGTACACATGTGAAGATGTGGAATTCAAGGCTATTTCAAGGCTTTTCAAGATTATTTTCATTTGGATTTCAGGGGGAAAAAACAACGATGGTGAATGTCGATTTCAGACTAATTTAGATCAGTGGGGACAGTTTAATGGAATTCAAGGCTTTTTAATTACCCCAAATTACCTTTCAATTACCCAAAATACGTTACATTCAGGGCTTTTCAAAGGCTTTGAAATAGGGCGAATGAAGTTCAAGACTTTGAAATGGGGCAAATGAAGTTCAAGACTTTTCAGGCTCCGGTACGGATCCTGTGGGTGTGAAGCATGCTGGGGGAGGTATGGGTGGGGGTGGGGGTGAGGAGAGGGACAAACACACACAAAAATCACACACACACGGCGCAACATTCACTTAAAGTTGCATAGTCCAATAAAAACATCAAATTTTCAAAAGCAAAACACTTATCCAGATTTTTAACCTACATATCCAGGTGTGTTTTTTTTCCAGAGGGTAAAATTACGTACGCTTACATTTTCTAAGGGTACGACTCTTACCATCAAATTGTTGGGATAATTGTTTTTAAAAGGAGCCAGAGACAATAAAGCCTCCAGACACCCCCCCCCCCTCGCCCCGTTCTCTGTACCCTCAAACCCTGATAAAAACAGTGATATCCAACTTGAATACAGGTGCACTCAAAACCATTGAACTTTGCAACTTTAACTCCATGCTCAAAAGGACTTCTCCAACGCTCAAAGCTGCAGGCAGGGTTTGTTTTTCCCCCTCCCACCTAGACTAAGATTATCTCAAAATAAAACAAAAAGTCCAAAGTGAAGGAAGTAAAAACAACGGGACAGGCAAGACAGGAGGCACAATCTGGGACAATGGCAACAAATGGAACGTGGGTTTCTGGTTGTAGCATTGTTAATGTTCACAAGGGTTAGTTAAATAAACAAGTGTGACAACGGTACCGACGTTGACTCTGATGTGCGTTCAGCCCTAATCACCATAATGGAGGAGATTTTCGAAATTGGAAAATTTGATTTGTAATTTTAAACCACTCTATTATTTTTAGGTGGTGTTTTTCTTTCCTGTATATATATGTATAAGTATGGTATTGAATTTGTTGTAGAATATATGTTATACTTTTAGAAAAAAATGTCTAAATATAGTGAAGACCTGTTTGGCTTCACTACAAAATACCAACATATTTCTTTAATATATATATATATATATAACCATTATCTGTATTATAATAATATAAAAGGAACAGAGCGTAACCCATTGTTAATTATATTATATAATGTTTATTATACTATCGATTGTATGTATTCGGAGTCACGCGCCCACCTTAGTGCGGAGCGCGCGAATGGGGCGCCACCTGCGTGGTGCGGAATGAACACAAATCAATGTCACTTCGATTATATATATACATTAAAGAGATATGTTGGTATTTTGTAGTGAAGCCAAACAGGTCCTCGCTATATTTAGACATTTTTTTTCTAAAAGTATAACATATATTCTACAACAAATTCAATACCATACTTATAGTGAAGGAGTAAAATTGAAAAATTAAAAATATTTTTAATACATAAAAACTTCATTATTATTTTAAGATTAGCGGTATATAAAAAAACACCCACAAAATAAACATCTACGCACATCAGATTTTTTAGCATTGGGTTTTGTCACTGGAAAAGAATGATGATGCAAACTCTGTCTCTAACGTCACTCTGGATGCTGCATTTCTGGGGAAGCTATCTCAGTAACTTGAGATAGTTCTTTTAGTTACTTACTCTTCCTTCTCTTCCGGCGTTAGATTTCTGAAGTTAAGGATACACCATAATATTAATTGCAAATGAATCAAACAATTTCGATCCTAACAATGAAGAAACAACACAAGCAACAATATGCCAGATGGAGTGGATAGTGGCGCCCCCGAGACTAGCGAGTGTGGGCGGAACTAGTACATAGTAGTAGGTAGCACCAGTTCCTGTCACTGAGGACTCACAGAACTAGACCAGGCAGCACAGATCCATTGGTAATAATATTAGCATATAAAAATATACAACACAACACTGATGTATTATATATAGAATAAATATCATATCGTTATTGATCAATTTTTGTTTGAAACTGAAACAGAAATAGCTCATTATTTAAAATAATAATAATGATAGATTTTCTTTTCAATACATTTATATCTCCTTCCACCATGGTTGTTGATAAATATAATATAAATGCTTACAGATACTACAGCCCGGTGAAGATTTCACCCGGAATTAGCATAGTAATCGCATTAATTTAATGGATAAAAGTGGTCTCTAGGAACAAAGCGGAAATGCTGATATTCTCCCATAGGTTTAGCGTTGTCAGGGAATTGCGGAAAAATACCAGAAGTCAGGTCTCAACTAGCCTTGTTGTGATTGCATTATCGCGCATATCTAACAGTTCCTTGATTAGGTTTTATGTTCTAACTACATCTAAGGTCATATAAGAACAGGATTCGAAGCGCCCAACTGTTGTCATACACATCCCATCTTTTGGAATTTTGTTTAACATTAAATGGTGGATGTAAGAAATCCTGGAAATCCACGGAACCCTTTCATCTATTCAATGATATTAAGATTAAATCCATGTAACCATGACTAGAATACACATGTACAAATACCCTAACTTATCAGCAACATTAGTGCCAATCAATAACTTGAATGTATTTCACTTAATTGTTGATCAATTGTTATTCCAATGCACCATTTTATGTGCAAAAAAGGTGTGTTTGTTGTTTTATGTCCTAGCAACATCTAAGGTCATATCAGGACGGGTACCGCCTTGTGACAGTGCGCACTCATGGCAACTTTATAGTGATGCCCCAGTGGGAGACCAGGCGGCCAGCACCATGACCTGATATCCCACTCAGTCACATTATCCTGACACTGACCCAACCAGTCCTTACCCTATCCTAATAATGCCCAGCACCTGGCTAGGAAGCGACAAGTATCAATTTTTAAGTCATTGGTTTGACTCGACCAGGATTCGACCCCACGATCCCCCCCCAAAAGTGTCAACAGCCCTGAGTATATATAGCTGTAGAACCAGAGTTTTGGTGCTGACACAAAAGTAGTCAGAAGAATAAATATTTACACGCCCCCAACGGATTTTTTTTATATTAATCAATGAACCAATGTATGACTAAATATACACTAGAGAATATAAGCGTGTCAGAAACATTAATAGTAAATCCCACATTTGTTGTTGTTGTTGTACATCAGTTGATTAAGCAGGGGAAATTTCAATCGCAAACGATTGGTCTTCCTCATTCCACTACTCCTTGCCATACCCTAAATGGCGAGCGCCAGGCTAGGACGCAACAAGTATCAATCTTTAAGTCATTGGTTTAACGCACCCAGCGTTTGAACCCACGATCTACCAACACGGGAGACGGACGCTCTAAATCAAACCCATTCGGCCATTCCGTCTTTCCCACCCCCATTCCCACACCAAAAACCTCTGATTTCTCCATTCAGTTTTGTCCTGTTCCTTTACACTCAGATCAAAGATCGGCCCAAAGTAGGATTCCTAAATAACTTGCAATTAGCTCTCCACCCGTGTACCTACTGGAGTACACACATCCTCACCAAGCTTAACCTCCTAAATAAGCCGCCCTCAAAGGCCAGCAGCCCCGGGCGAATGAAGCTATCCCAACACTGACAATAGGGGAAACTTCCCACTGAAGGAAGGATTAACCTATTTAAAGGTTAAGTGGATTCAGCTGGTCCCAACAGCTAAGTGTTTTCAGTAAAAATGACATGCTTAGCTTAAAGTTGCATAGTCCGATGCTTTTGAGTTTTTGCTATTTTCTGAGATAAAAATATTATACTAATCGTTATAATCTACTTTACTTTAATTTGAAGTAACTTTTATTTTAAATGGCTAAGTGTGGAGATATTTGACATCAAAACACGTCAAAATAATTTTGGCAAGCACGCCAAAACTCTGACACCATAGACCTCAGTAGTAACGGGTTCTATTAATTGACTTATTATTCCCTTCTATGCAGCAACAAATGCTTAATAAGTGAATCAGTATCTAAGTTGAATCTGCAGGATCAAATCTAGATAAGTGGGTTGGTTTTGAAAATTTGATGTTTTCATCGGACTATGCAACTTTAATATTCATTCCATGCAGCAATGTTTTAATAGTTTGTTTGTTGCCATCAGGGCAGCACTATAAAGTCGCCATGAGTGTGGACTGTCACAAGTCGGTACCAATCCTGATATGACCTTAGATGTTGCCAGGAGTTAAAACTCCAACAACCAACTAGATGCTGCGCCTGTGACTGGCGATTAACTGCATGGTTGATGATCGTACCAATCCTGATATGACCTTAGATGTTGCCAGGAGGTAAAACTCCACCAACCAACTAGACGCTGCGCCTGTGACTGGCGTTTAACTGCATGGCTGATGATCGTACACGTAAGTACGCTGTGTTGTGCAGGCCCAATAGACACATGAAAAGGAGGTCATGCTCTACTGATTTCTGGGTTTATGAGGCACTTGACAACAAATTGTTGAGTCTCTCGAGCGTTCTAAGTGCATATACCTGGCAGGCATGAGTCAAAAGTTAACCTCCCCACACTTCATTTGGACATATTCCCCCCCCCCCCCCCAGCCATTTTTGGGGCATTTGTTAATTAATGGCGGTGTTACAGAGGGAGTAGCTGGTCTATCACCTCCTGTGCACGAGATCATGGATCCGATTGCTGGCATAGTGGATTAGCAGTATGGTTTGTTATGGCCGGTGCACACCTACCGTTTACGATTCGCGCACTAAAACTCGCGACTCGACCCGACCCGCTTAAAACTGAAAACGGGCCGATTCGTTTTTCGAATCGCGAATCGCAATCGTAAACGGCCGCTTTTAGCACTAAAAACTGAGTTTTATGCGCGAATCGCATGCGTCTAGTGTGCTAGGGGGTCGCACACCTAACGACTAAAACCCAGTTTTATGCGTGAAACGGGCAGTTTTAAGTCGTATACGGTAGGTGTGCACTGGCCATTACTGTACACTTACGAGATTCACCATGTTCTGTAGAGCCAATAGACACATCTTAAAGAGCTCGCGCTCTACTGATTTCTGGGTTTACGAATCTCTTGACAGCCGATTTACGAGTCTGTCAGCGTTCTAAGTAAGTGCATTTGTCTGGCAGGCATGAATGAGTCAAAAGCTAACATCCTCCACTTCATTTGGAGATTTTTCTCTAAATTTGTTAATTTGTTAAATTATTCTTTTAATTATTCTTTTTTTAAATCGCTAGCTAACTGTGAAATTACCTCCTGTGCGTGAGATCATGCATTCTGTTTGCTGAATTGATACTGTTTGCACAAATTGATACATGTGCCTATCTAGCCTGGTGCTGAGCATTACTAGGATAGGGCAAAGAGCTGTGGAATGTGGAAGACAAACAGGCAAGTAGTTGACAATTTCTCTGCTTAATCAACGAATATAAAAATAATTTAAACTACTGACCTAAGTGAATGAGGGTTATCTCCAAGATCATATCACCATCGCTACCGTCTTGCGAGAGTGCGCGCATATGGGGTCTTTATAGTGCAGCCAAACTTCTATACAGTGCCAGTGGCACTGTGATCCAGCATCCCACTCAGTCACATTATCCTGGGTACCGTCTTGCGAGAGTGCGCGCACATGGGGATCTTTATAGTACAGTCATACCGCTATACAGGGCCAATGGCACTGTGACCCAGCATCCCACTCAGTCACATTATCCTAACACTTATAAAAAGATATGTATGCGTCGCGAACAGTTGGATTCTTGTTGATAATTCTCGGGAGGTTACCCAACATTTACTATGCACATCGATACTCAACCCCCCCCCCCGCCCCCCACCCCCCACTTTCCTTCACTCTCACGCCTACTGGTTGCGGTGACCGAATTGACAGAGTGCAGGCTTCCCATGCGGAAGATCAGGAGTTCGAAAACCCAGCCGAGTCAAACCAATGACTTATAAAATTGATACGTATCGCTCCCTAGCTTGGCGCTCAGCATTACTAGGATAGGGCAAGGACTGGTTAGCTCAGTATCAGGATAATGTGACTGGATTGGGATATCAGATCATGGTGCTGGCGGCCTGGTCTCCCAGTGGGGCAGCACTATAAAGTCACCATGAGTATGCACTGTCACAAGTCGGTACCCGTCCTCATATGACCTTATATGTTGCTAGGACGTAAAACTCCAACAACCAACCAACCTGCGTGGGAAACCAAGTCATGGTGCCGGCGGCCTGTTCTACCAGTAGGACAGCACTATGAAGTCAACATGAGTGCGCACTGTCACAAATCAGTATCCATCCTACTATGACATTAGATGTTGCCAGGATGTAAAACCCCAACAAGCAAACAAACATTCCTCTCACACCCTCCCATCCCAACTGCCCAACTTCCCCCTCCCCCACGCCCAGACACACACTGCTGGACCTCAAACACTACGTCAATCCAGTATTCACCCCCCCCCCCCCCCCACCCTCCCCCAGCAAACACAACGCGCGCCTGCCGTTACCAGGGTCACACCGACTCCCCGTGTACTTTGTTTACACACAATGAGTCCGTTACCAAGGCTACCGCCTCCCTACGTGTTAAAAAAAAAGAGACAACAAAAAGGAGGTTGTCTGGTTGGTTGGTTCGGAGGCGGTGGACAGACAGCGAAGTCATGTGGTGACGATGGGTTGCTTGTGTGTGTGTGTGTGAGTGTGTGTGAGTGTGTGTGTGACTGTGTGTGTGTGTGAGTGAGTGAGTGTGTGTGTGACTGAGTGTCTGTGTATGTGGTTTGTTATTTGTGTGTGTGTGTGTGTGTATGTGTGTGTGTATGTGTATGTATGTGTGTGTGTGACTGAGTGTGTGACTGAGTGTGTGAGTGACTGAGTGTCTGTGTATGTGGTTTGTTATTTGTGTGTGAGAAGTAGGGGGGGGGGGGGGGAGAGGAATGCAGGTGAGTTAAATTTTGGCTCATTATGATATGACCTTAGATATTGCCAAGACGTAAAACTCCAACAACCAACCCAGCGGGGCACCATGAGTGCACACTGACACAAGTCGCTACCCATTCTGATATGATCATAGATGTTGCTAGGGCATAACCCACCTTCCCCCCAAAGCAAAAACAAAAGTAAACTTACTCACCACCCAGCAGTCAATGTTATTTTTGTGTGGGTAAACGGACACAATAATAAAACCATAGCGAAGGCTGATGAATCAGCATATGCCATACAATGATGACAAATCAGATACTTCAGTATTCAGCCTTTCAGAGGCCCAGTAATTAGCAGAGCAGTATCAACCCCCCCACCCCCCACCCCATACCGCCTCCCGTTAACCACGATGATTGGTGGCTTCAGTTATTGTATGTCAGGTGATCCAATCATTTAGAAACTACCGGGCGAATCGGGAGTTCAATTCCCGGTCGAGTCAAACCAATGACGTACCAAATTGATACTTGTCGCTTCCTACCTAGCATGGCGCTCGGTATTAATAGGATAGGGCAAGGACTGGTTAGCTCAGTATCAGGATAATGTGACTGAGTGGGATATTGGGTCCCGGTTCAAGGATACCATCAAGAGAAACCTGAAGCTGAGAGACATTAAGACCGACTCCTGGACATCACTCTCACAGCAGAGAGCTAAATGGAGAGCGGCAGTCAAGTAATGAAAGCAGTCTTTGTTGCATCGCGACCGACAGCATGATGATGATGATGGGATATTGGGTCATAGTGCTGGGGGCTTGATTTCCCAGTGGGGCAGCACTATAAAGTCGCTTTTAGTGCACACTATCACAAGTCACAAGTCAGTACCCGTCCTGATATGACCTTAGATGTTGCCAGGACGTAAAGCTCCAACAACCAACCAATCATTTAGCAACTGTCTAAAGAGGTGTTGACAGCACATTCTCTATATTGACAGCATTGCAGTACCCCATGAGTTGACAAAACCCACAATAGACAACTGTTTATTCTAAAGCCAATGTATTAGATTGCATATTAATGCCTCGGTCACAAATGCTTTACGACGTGCTTGCGGTGACCGTAACTCGCCGCATCGGCCAGACCGTACAGTGAGCGTATGGTTTTTTGCTCGCCGCAAGGTGTTGCGTTTTTTTTTAATTCGGAGTTATCTTCACTTTAAAAAATCACAACGCCGCAGGCCGCAATCCTGGCAATCCGGACTCCACAACACTGTACGATCACATTTGTTGACATCAATAAAAAGGTTGTAAAATGAATATCAATATGGTACAAAATTCATGTTTGTGTGATCAATATTAAGAAAGTTATGACTTTTTTTGTATATTAAATACGTGTATACAATCAAGACAAACCGTACGATTTGTGAAGAGATAAACTGCAGACCACAACGCCGTAACATTAGCATAAACCGCAAGACACACCGCAGACTGCAGCACCGTACGGCACCCGCAGCATTTGTGACCTAAGCATTACCACGGTTACATCTCAGGTCAGTACTAAACTCAAAGACCCTCGAGTCGTCAAACCCCACAGTAGACAAAAATCACTTATTTCAAAGCCAACGTATTGGAATAAGTATCAACCATGGCTACGTTTCAGGTACTAAACTCATTTAGAGACCCTCGAGTCGTCAAACCCCACAGTAGACAATAATCACTTATTTCAAAGCCAATGTATTGGAATAAGTATCAACCATGGCTACGTTTCAGGTACTAAACCCATTTAGAGACCCTCGGTTGCAACCCCAGTAGACAATAATCACTTATTTCAAAGCCAATGTATTGGAATAAGTATCAACCATGGCTACGTTTCAGGTACTAAACCCATTTAGAGACCCTCGAGTCGTCAAACCCCACAGTAGACAATAACTGCTTATTCCAAAGCCAAAGTGATGAAACCAAATTGTCCATTCTACGTGACATGCTTCCTACTACGGCTTTATTAAGTCATCAGGAATTATCTGGGGCAGTGCGCTGGATTAGTGACATGTCGCGACTGCTGTCCACTGTTGCGAAGCGAATCAAGTTGTGCACAGACCAGTTTCACACCACATCACCATCACTCAAGTCTTTTCATTCCACCGGCCGCCGTGACCGAATCAGTAGAGCGCAGGTTTTCTAGTTTCTCGGTCGAGCCAAACCAATGACATACAGAATTGATACTTGTCGCTTCCTCGCCTGGCGTTCGGAATTATTAGGATAGGACATGGACTGATTAGCTCAGTATCAGGATAATGTGACTGAGTGGGATTTCAGGTCCTGGTATCCCAGTGGGGAAGCACTATAAAGTCCCCACGAGTGTGCATGGTCACAAGTCGGTACCCATCTTGATATGACCTTAGATGTTGGTTGGTTGTAAAAAGTTTGTTTTATTTAACGATGCCTCTAGAGCACATTGATTTTTATCATCGGCTATTGGACGTCAAACATATTTCTTTCGGGGAAACCCACTGCCACCACATAGGCTAATCTTCCCGATAAACAGCAAGGAGTCTTTTATATGCACTTCCCCACAGGCAGGACAGCAAATACCACAGCCTTTGATGAACCAGTTGTGGACCACTGGTTGGGACGCAAAATAACCAAAACTGCAAATGCGTCCACTGAGCAGGATCGATGGGATGACCCATACCATCACAGGTGGACACTCTACCGCCTGAGCTACGTCCCACTCCTGGTTGGTTGTTGGAGATTAACGTCCTGGCACACTATGCCGTATTACGTCCTGGCAACGTCTTGGGTCATATCAGGACCTTAGAGATGTTGTCAAGATGTAAAACCCCAATAAAGTCCATTCATTCCAGCAGCAAGACACCACTTACATTAATATGTTCACCCAACAGGAACACCACCTGCACTGGTGCAGGCAGCGTGTCGACACAACAACAACAGCTGCATTTATTATTAATACAAAGAATTGAGTAACTCCAAATGGCACAAAGGGGGGGAATAAAGAATCAATTTTTGTTTGATGCATAAATAATTAGCCAGTAACCATGGAAACAAAGATTAACTTTATGATGCCAGACTGGTGTCCTCTACGCAAGCGAGAAAAAAATAAGTGGCGACACTAGTGCAGGGTTGACCTGATAGGTGGCGTTGTGAATGAGTTTGGAATCACGAATGGTATAACACAGGCCTGATAGATTTGGTGCTTGCCATTTTGTGTGGGATGAGTGGATGTGGTGGAGGGAGGAGGGAGGAGGGCGGAGGGAGGAGGGAGGAGGGCGGAGGGAGGAGGGAGGAGGGAGGAGGGAGGAGGGAGGAGGGAGGAGGGAGGAGGGAGGAAGGCGGAGGGAGAAATGGTGAAGGGGAGGTCGGCGACTTCACTCTTCACAAGCTGAGGGTACCAAACACGGTGACCTAATCACTAGAGCGCAGGCTTCCAGTGTGGAAGGTCGGGAGTTCGATTCCCGGGCGAGTCAAACCAATGATTTACCAAATTTATACTTATTGCTACCTAGCCTGACACCCAGCATTACTAGGATAGGACTAGGACTGGTTAACTCAGAATCAGGATAATGTCACTGCGTGGGATATCAGGTCATTGTGCTGGTGCTGGCAGAAATCGGTGCGAGTTCTGATATGACCTTAAATGTTGCCAGGACGTAAAACTCCGACAAACATAATAAGCACAATCTGAGGGAGTTAGACTGAAGCAACATTTCCAGTGTAAGAATTAAGATTGTAATTATCAGGTTTAGTTTAAATCCTAATCTCAGAGCCATAGTGCGTATGTCCCCCCCCCCCCCCCCCCCACCAAACACTCACACACACATACACACTGGTGAAAGCCTGGCCCGATAAACCCGTGCACCCTCCCTGGCTTTATTCCACCCCAGTTAGCACAGGCACAGCTGCGGGAAACGGAGGTGTGGGGTCGGGGTGGTTCCAGGGGTTGTGTGTGTAGGGATGGGGTGTTGCGAGGTGTTCTGACCAAACGGGATTAACCGCACAGACGATTAGAGCTCATATCTGAGCACTTACCAGAAGTTAAGCGTAGGTCACAAATGCCACGATCACCGTACGGTGCTGCGGTCTGTCTTGCGGTTTATGCAAATGTTATGGCGTTGCGGTCTGCGGTTTATCTATTTACAAATTGTACGGTCACCGCAAGGCATTGGTCACCGTATGGCGCATTATATTTGTGTGTGTGTCGTCGCACAACCACAGATAAGACATGTTTTTATTCACAATTTCTATTCATCATTGCACAAACCATTATTCTGTTAACAATAGAAATTGGTGAGATTCCGGCTTGCGGCGTTGCGATTTTCCAAAGTTAAGATAACTTCAACTTAAAACAACCGCAACCCCTTGCAGCGAGCAAAAAAAAAACGTACGACGATATTAACCCACCATACGGTCTGGCTGACGCGACGACTTACGGCCGCCACAGGCACGCTGTACCGCATTTGTGACCGAGGCATTAGTTAGGCACATCAAGTACAAACATGGCACGGCGTCTGCCAGCATCAAGCATGTACACAATAAATAATAATCATTCACCAGAGCAGAACGTCGAAATGCTAACTCGGACAATATAAACAGCGTTTGAATTAAGACATTGAATAAGACAACTGTGCATATATCAAATTGCTGTTTTAACAATAAATGATTAAATGCCCAGCCTATCACTGCAGTCTAAATAAATAATAAATGATTAAATCGCCAGCCCGATGGTTCACTCCAATAGCGTCATTGCGGTATAAACTATAATGCATGTGGTTGACCTGACGCCCATTAATGACTAAGATGCGGCTGTCTAGTCTAGACACGCCGACCTAGCTACATTCCAGGGTTAGCTAGAGTAGACGAGTAGGCATGTACCGATTCGGGCCAGCAGGTATTTCAACTAGACACATTCCCCAGTTTGCGGTTAACCTGTAGATATTTATTCATTTATTTAAAGTTGCACTGTCCGACGGTTTTGAGTTTCTGTCATTTCCCGATATAAATCTATCAGGTTGATCCTTAAAAGCTACCTCACTTTGGTTTGAAGTAACTTTTATTTTAAATGGCTAGGTTTTGAGATATTTGAAGTACAAACAGGCCAAATTAATTCTGGCAAGCACGCCAAAACTCTGACAGTAAAGCCATGTGCCGTAACAGGTTCTATTAAACTGCTCAATAGTCCCTTCTAAGTTCTATGTGGCAACAAATATTTCATAAGTGCACCAGTATGATAGTTAAATATGCAGAATCAAATCTAGATCAGTTTTTTTTTGGTTTTGACAAATTTATTTTTTCATCGGACTGTGCAGCTTTAACAGGCAGCTGGGTATAGGTGTGAGGCCAACCTTTCTTTCTCTTTCGTTTTTTTTTTCTCAAGACTACACATAAGGATGCCTTCTAAAAATGTACCATTTAAAAATGTCTAAATAATGAATAACCAACCAATCACAAACCAGATGCAGCAGCCGATCGGTAGAGCGCAGGCCTCCCATGTGGGAGGTAGGAAGTTCGATTCCCAGTCAAACCAATGACTTATCAAATTGATACTTCCTAGGCATTAACAGGATAGGGCAAGGACTGGTTAGCTCAGTATCAGGATAATGTGACTGAGTGGGATATCAGGTCATGGTGCCAGAAGCCTGATTTCCCAGTGGGGCAACACTATAAAGTCGCCATGAGTGTGCACTGTCACAAATCGGTACCCATCCTGATATGACCTTAGATGTTGCCAGGACGTTAAACTCCAACAACCAACCGACCAGGGGGAGGAGGGAGAGGCTTCCAAACAAATGGTATTCAAGTCCAGAGAGGGACTTAATTAAACCCATGTTCCTACCCTTCCGGGTCGAGTGTCCTAACCATTATATTAGAGAAGACTCCATAATGCAGCCAACCCACGGACGCCTACCTTTGTGTGTCAGTAACCCTTTAACAAATGGCCCGGATTGTCAATATATATATTCAAAGGCAGACTGGATAAGCATTGGAGGGGGCTGCAATATTGCACACATCCGGTACTCGATGCATTTAATCCTAGTAAATCAAATTTTGACATGCATCGACCTGATACAGGCTATAAGCCTAACAAAATCAGAAGCGGATGAGTATGAGTATATATATATATCTGTGTGTGTGTGTGTGTGTGTGTGTGTGTGTGTGTGTGTGTGTGTGTGCGCGCGCGTATGAGAGGTGTATAACGCATTATGCGAGTATAAACATACAAAGGGAATTGTTTCTATTATATATATATTAATCACTATATATTATCGTTATTACCATTGCTATACTGCGTAAGACTACACACTTGACAGGTGGCGCGACTTGCGGCCCACCTCTCCTCCAATGGGTGTCGACAAGTGTCAGTCGCACTGGAGGATATATAGTTAGCATAATATTATGCAGGTATAAATCCTGGGCGGGAGGTATTATTTACCCTAATATTCCATCATTATTGTATTTAATTACGAACCAATGTGCTATCGGCTAGGCTACCTATCCAGGAGCTGAGGGACTTTAGGGCTACGCTGGCGCCACAACCGTCGTTTCTTGGTAATTGTGAGCCAAATGCGGCATAGTCACTATACTTGAAAAGTTATATATAATAATACAGAGATATTATATATATAATAATACAGAGATATTATATATATAATAATACAGACATATTATATATATAATAATACAGACATCTTTCTTCTACCAAATATATCTACATTGCATACACGCTATCGGCTGCGGTTCACAAATGAATCGTAAAAAAAAACTTGCACTAGAAACCAGAGTAACTGCCATCTAAGTTGTCAACAACCTGTAAGCAATTATTTAATTGCCAACACTCTTGGCTTTTTACAACAGTACATACCTCCCGAGCCAATTACCAATTTCCGCCTTATTTCCAACCAGAGCTGCCCTCTACCCAGGGGCGGAGCCAGGCTCTAAGGTTAGGGACTGAGTTAGTGGTTGTTGTGAGGTAGTGGTTGTTGTTTAATGCCATGACAGCAAAAAAGGGCATTCATCACTGCGAGAAGTGTTCAAACTTGACTATGCCACACTGTCATGGACTGAGTTAGTGGTTGTTGTTTAACTTCATGTCGGTAGAAAAGGGCATTCATCACTGCGAGAAGTGTTCAAACTTGACTATGCCGCACTATCATGGACTGAGTTAGTGGTAGTTGTTTAACGCCATGTCCTCAGAATAGGGCATTCATCACTGAGAGAAGTTTTCAAACTTGACTCTGTCGCACTATCATGGACTGAGTTAGTAGTTGTTGTTTAACGTCATGTCGACAGAAAATGGCATTCACCACTGCGAGAAGTGCTTAAACTTGACTCTGCTGCACTATCATGGACTGAGTTAGTGGTAGTTTTTTAACGCCATGTCGGCAGAATAGGGCATTCATCACTGAGAGAAGTTTTCAAACTTGACTCTGTCGCACTATCATGGACTGAGTTAGTAGTTGTCGTTTAACGTCATGTCAGCTGAAAAGGGCATTCACTACTGCGAGAAGTGTTTAAACTGGACTCTGCCGCACTACCATGGACTAAGTTAGTGGTCATTGTTTAACGTCATGTCAGCAGAAAAGGGCATTCATCACTGCGAGAAGTGTTCAAACTTGACTCTGCTGCACTATCATCCAGCCATCGCTTTTACACAGAGTGTAAAAGCACACAATCATGTGAAAAAGGCACCCTGACACATACCAACACTTATATATTAAATTATTGTACACTTTTTATTTTGTATTTAACATTAAAGCGCACGGAAGATACACTTTTAAAGGGAGTACATCATGTACGCAGGTATTGCAGGTATAGCAATACCTCAGGGAGTTTGACGCCCCTGCCTTGCAGAGTTGTAAACCACTGCCTTGTGGTACAGGTTCTTGACAGAACCGAAGACTAAGGGAGCAAACCCTAAACAGAAAACCATGTCACTGTGGCAGCATTCAGAGCGGTTGATGTATGGAACCCCCAACATCTCCCGACCAGCCACTGCAGGGACAAATAGTTTTGCGCCTGTCTTGACATGTTCTTGCCGGTGTGAAACCTCTATTTGCTCCCCGAGAGAGTGCCGCTGGTAACTTGCAAAAACCAGCAGCACTTCAACACTTTTGCAGGCAGCTTTCATGAAATGTACAACCGCACAAAACACCATACCGGCTCGGTCGTCACTCGGGTTACCAAGGACCGCGCTGCTCGAGCTCATCTTCCGTCGACAGCGGAAAATCAGCTAGGACACAGCAGAGAGCTAAATGGAGAGTGGCAGTCAAGTAATGAAAGCAGTCTTTGTCGCATCGCAACCGACAGTTCTTGTCTTATCCTAGTAATGCAGAGTGTGACTGTTAGGCAATTAACGACAAGTATCAATTCTGTAAGTCTTTGGCTTAACTCGCCCAGGGATTGATCCCACAACCTCTTGCTCATGATGCGAGCACTCTGCCTAATGAATCTGATCAGATTATACACTTACTCACGTTACAGTTGTGGCCGACTAGCCAGTCGGTGCCATGTAAGCTGGTCATGACTTAGACCCCAGGGGCCGTATGCACCAATCGGTGATAGGCTTAGCCGGAGTTAAGGCGCTAGCCCCGGTTAACTACCTCAGGGTAGCGGCGGGTTGGAGAAATGTGTGAATCGGTATGCACCAATGTACTAGCCGGGGCGGATAGCTAACCATGAGTTTATTTATAGATTTGGGAATTCCCTCCAGTCGACGGTATGAATAATGCCGCCAATGCGGCGCCGGCGTTAATATTGGTTCGAATTTAGGGTTAATTTGATTAAATTTCACTTATGGCAGAGAGCGTGTATATAAACAGATGAGAGGGACAACTCCCATACTAGAGCATGTAACATCTGCCTACTATGACGCTCCAAGTGGTGGTTGTTGAACAGTGTATGACACAGATGTCAAACTCAAGGCATTGTCAATGGTCGTGTGCAATCTTCATCCAGAAAAAGTGAAATATCTCTAAAACTACACCACCTAGAAACAAACTGATTGGAATACACATAGAAAACATGTTTACCAACAAGATTATATTAAATTGATATGGTTAGGGTTCTGGATTTCAATTAATTTGGAATAAAACTGACGTTTTTCACTACGAGTACGGCAAACTCAAGGCATTGTCAATGGTCGTGTGCAATCTTCCTACAGAAAAAGTGAAATATCTCTAAAACTACACCAAATAGAAACAAGCCGCTTAGTACACATATAGAAAACATGTTTACCAACAAGATTATATTGAATTTATAAGGTTAGGGTTCTGGATTTCTATTAATTTTGAATAAAAACAAATGTTTTGCACTGAGCGTACCGGCAAACTCAAGGCTTGTTCAACACTAACCGCCAGGAACGCCACTGTAGCCTGTGTTACCGTTTTTCGCGTGAGTTGTCCCTCTCATCTGTTTATATACACGCTCTCTGCTTATGGTGTATGTAATTCTGTTAAATATGACAGCATTTAATAGATTTGGGCCTAATATATTTAGGCAGATACGGCGGCGGCCATGTTTAGTTGACGTTGGACAGTATGGATATTGACGTCGCTGCGGTAGTGGTGATTTGTTGACTTTACATTTGTCAATTCAACAATTTTAATATCGCCGCTAATGCGGCAGCAGCGTTAATATCGCTTCGCATTTAGGGTTAATTTGATGAAATTTCACTTATTGCGTATGTAATTCTGTTAAATATCATAGCATTTAATAGATTGAGACCCATACATGCACACTAACCGCCCCGGCTAGCAGTTAAACGTGATTTGAAACTGGGGTAGCTTAGCCGAGGCTACGGTCGGCGGTTAGCGCTGGCACCGATTGGTGCATACCGATTTCTCACATTTAGCCGTGTGGAGCTAGCCAAACCGTGGTTAAGGCCCTAACTCCGATTGGTGCATACAGACCCAGAAGGAGGGAACAATGGTCATCCAAGCAAAACTGCCTTGCTAAGAATCCACTGCTAACAACCCTGTAAAGACACACGAGTTCCACCAGAGGGGATGGCCGAATGAGTTGAGCGTCCATCTACCGTTTTGGTAGATCGTTGGATTCGATTCAAACCAATGACTTACAAATGTATACTTGTCACTTGTATACAAATGTATACTTGCCATTATTAGGGTATGGCAAGGACTGGTAGGTTCAGTGTCAGGATAATGTGACTGAGTGGGATATCAGGTCATGGTGCGGGTGGCCTGGTCTCCTAGTGAGGCAGCACTATAAAGTCACCATGAGTGTGCACTGTCACAAGTCGGTACCCGTCCTGATATGACCTTAGATGTTTCCAGGATATAAAACCCCAACAACCAACTAACCACCAGTTCCAGGCAGCAATTTATATTACTGTCAACAGGTTAATTTATGTTTCTGTACTGTGTAGGGAAATTCTGAATAAAAATGTCAACGGCAATTGTTTTACAATATTGGTGTAAAGTTGCTGAGCGGGACGAGAACGTCAAGAAAACTCACAATTTAACTTTTAAAGTTTAAAGCTGTATAATTTAATAAATTATTCACCCAAAATGGCAACGATCGGATTCTCTCCGATCAACTTATACATTTTTTTTTCTTTTCTTTTAAATTTTTTTAATTTATTAATTTACATGATTTCATCAATTCTGAAATATAAAAAAAGTAGTGAGCTATCAAAGATGAGTATGTGAATGTTGTGAAGAATATATAAAGCTCGATATATTTGAGATTGGAGTGATTATGCCCATAACCCAGCAATACGACAGTTTTTCTATAGAATGGCTCAGCAGTCCTCTTCGTGACAGAGTAACTGGTCATGACCGAATAAATGGGTCAGACCCCCTAGTTCTGTCAGACCAGACTGTCGACGGAATATAATGAAAGCCGATGTATATACTCAGAGGTCCCAGTGACAAAAATGAGAAAATCCATGACAAACTAGGGGAGTCAAGCATGCCCCCCCCCCCTGAATTAAACAAAAGAATTAGCAGTGAATTTGAAATAGTAGGTGTGACACAACATCTCCGAATTCAGCATTAAATGACACTTCCATTCAACTAAAGCATGTCTCCAGTAAGTGAATACAATTAGGGATTAATTAACATATTGTAAATAGGTAGTTTTGTACTTAGTACTTCAATTTGATAGGTGTTGAACCTGGAATTTTTGTTTTTGTCACTGTAAAATCTTGTTTTCAATTTCTGAATTTTGAATTTTCCCTCATTTCTATTACATGTATCTCAACATTCTTGTTCTCAAAATGAGGCTCAAACTGTCTTCTGTTCTGCCATTCTTAGATAGTTTTAGTAAGTTTAACATGCCAATCACTGCCACACAAAAGACATGTGGGTTCAGGGCCAACTCCTGCCAGGTTTCATGCAGCCTGGCTGAGTCACTGATGGCGGCCTGTTTGTAGTAGCTCTTTGTAGTTTTCCGACCAGGGTCCAAATTAAAGAGCAGGGAACCTATTGGAATTAATTATAAATTGTGTAACACTTGGCTCTCTATTTATGATTTCACTATTGCGGCAGTTATTATTATAACTATTATTTAGATACAAGTGAGTGAGTGAGTGAGTGAGTGAGTGAGTGAGTGAGTGAGTGAGTGAGTGAGTGAGTGAGTGAGTGAGAAGCAAGAATACTGGCGAGAATAAAGAAAGATAATCACGTTTCCGTGAATCTCACTTATCTGTAGAGGAAACAAAACTGGGCGATTACTCATGGATGTGACCTTGACCTTTATGTGAGGGACTGACACGAGAGGGTCCCTTCCCTAGATGATCAATAAAAACCCTGTCAACTGCCCAGACCATCAAACAAAGCGGGGTGTCATCAACACAAACCCATATATCAGTTGTCACGGCGTCAGCCAGCCAGAGAAACATCACCCACACAATGAACGGCCGGAAACATAAACTCAAAAATATACAATAAATTGAGGTTGGTTTCTAGTTCTATCGTCTGTGGCAGGTTCTCACAGAGTACAGAGTTGGTTGGTTGGTTGATGGAGTTTTACGTTCTAGCAACGTCTAAGGTGATATCAGGATGGGTACCAACCAGACGGGATGGCCGAATGAGTTAGAGCGTCCGTCTCCCGTCTTGGTAGATCGTGGGTTCGAATCCTGGTCGAGTCAAACCAATGACTTAAAAATTGATACTTGTCGCTTCCTAGCCAGACACTCGGCATTACTAGGATAGGACAAGGAGCAGTGGAATGAGGAAGACCAATCGTCTATTTCCCCTGCTTAAACAACTAATGTACCAACAACAAAAACTTGTGACAGTGTGCACTCATGGTGACTTTATCGTGCTACCCCACTGGGAGACCAGGCCACCAGCACCATGACCGATATCCTACTCAGTCACATTATCCTGACACTCAGCCAAACCGGTCCTTGCCACATCATAATAATGCTCAGTGCCTGGCTAGGAAGCGACAAGTATCAATTTTTAAGTCATTGGTTTGACTCGACCAGGGTATGAATCCCACAATCTACCAAAACTGGAGACGGATGCTCAACTCATTCGGCCATCAATAATTCAATAAATTAACCAAAGGACCAAATTCTGAATCAGTTACAGACCATTGTATTGGCCTAAATCAGAGTCCATTAAAGCCTCTAGATGTGGCATTAGAATCAATTTTCTCAGCCTCGTTTTGCGCAGATCTTTGGCAAACGGATCTAACAAACAAAGAAAAAAGAAACAAAGAAAGACCCATTGGATATGTTTTTCACACACATCCCTCGCAGTAGACGTATATATATCCACATCTAACTCAACCCAATAACCATGTCACCCTTCACCCCCCTACTCCGATACCCTCCAGAATACACACTAATGTATTGGGTGCAACGCAACTATCACATACCCCCCCCCCCCCCCGTCCATGCCACCACCCTGAAATGGTAATTTGGCAGAATTGCCCATCAGCCTAAATACAAAGCACATGTAGTGAGTACATGCAGAGTGCTTAATCAATGTCTGTGTGGTTGTGCGATAATTGCTGACAGAATGAACCCCACCCCCTCCCCTTTGGTCGGGGGGCGTAATTTTTAATTGGCTAAATGTTATTGTCTGTGGCTATATTATTCACATGTCTATAACCAAATATATATTATTATTATTAGCGGTGGTGGTGTGATAACATTGCAATGTTTGTTTCATTTAACGACGCCTCTAGAGCACATTGCTTTTTATAATCGGCTATTGGACATCAATCATATGGTTATTCTGACATATTTCTTTGGAGGAAACCTGCTGCCGCCATATAGGCTACTCTTTCTGATAAGCAGCAAGCGGTCTTTTATATGCACTTTCCCACAGACAGGACAGCACATACCACAGCCTTTGACAAACCAGTTGTGGACCACTGGTTGGAACGGAAAATAGGCCAAACTGCAAACGGGTCCACTGAGCCGAATCTATCAGATAACCCACACCTTCACATGTGGACACTCTAACGCCTGAGTTTCGTCCCGCTCCCCACATTGCAATGTGTAATGACGTGACAGGGAGTGTCCTTTCTTACTAAAAGAATGTCATCGTCATATCATTCAGAAGCTCCACTAACACACGCCATGTAGTTGACATTCACTCAAAGCACATCGAGGCAGTTAAAGCTGCATAGTCTGATGAAATATAAAATTTGCAAAACCAAACCAATTATCTAGATTTGATTTTACATATCTAACTGAGATACTGATTCACTTATTAAGCATTTGTTTCTGCGTAGAAGGCAATACTGAGTCAAGTTAATAGAACCTGTTACTGCAGAAGTCTATGGTGTCAGAGTTTTGGCAAGCTTGCCAAAACTAATTTTCCATGTTTGCACTCAAAATATCTCAAAAGTTTACCATTTAAAATAAAAGTAACTTTAAACTAAAGTAAAGTAGATACTAGTGATCGATCTAATATATTTATCCCAGAAAAAATACAGAAATTCAAAACCATCGGACTATGCAACTTTGAACTATTTATCTTTACCACAGCAACCATGTTGTCGCGTGCGCAATCCCCACGACGTCCCAAAAGGAGCACATAATGTGAGGTAAACAAATGAATAAAAAAATAAAAATTTTTTTTTTTTTTTTGGAAGATGTGTGGAGTGAGGCGATGCACCAGTTAACAAGATTGTATTTTCTTTCCTTGTGCCCCCCCCCCCCCAGCCCTTCTTTTTGCACTGTACATGTATGGTATCCTGATGATGACTAATGGGTCCCTTAGGTGGGGGAGCCGCTTAGAGCGACATGGACACGTTCACTAGCAAATCGACACTCAAAACAACGTGATATTGGTTATAATGCCACGGGCACATTCACCAACAATTCAACACTCAAAACAACGTGATAGTGTGTATAATGCCACGGGCACACTCACCAACAAATCCGACACTCAGAACAAAGTGATAACGTGTATAATTCCACAGGCACATTCACCAACAATTCGAGATTTTATTGATTACAGTCAATCAAACAAAATGATGTCTTACAAGAACAAAATTGAAACAAAGTTGTAAAAAAATGTCTGTGTAAATTGTTATGTTAATGTGTCAATTCTCACATTTGTACTAAATTATATAAACATACTTCTGATACATTTTGTGGGACAGATTAAAAAATATATATATATATAGTATTGCTATTGCTAACATATTTAACACAAAGAGGCAACGATAATTATTTGACTTGCTATTAAAAATTACTTATGTCCATCGTAACATGGACACCAAATATGTGGACCGGCGCGGTGGCTAATTGGTAGAGCGCGGGCCTCGCATGCGGAGGTAGGAAGTTCGGTTCCATCGAGTCAAATCGATGAATTTTAAATTGATACTTGTTGCTTCCTAGCTTGGGGCTCGGCATTAATAGGATAGGGCAAGGACTGGTTTGCTCAGTGTCAGGATAATGTCACCGAGTGGGATATCGGATCATGGTGCTGGCGGCCTGAGTTCCCAGTGGGGCAGCACTATAAAGTCACCAGTCGATATCCATCCTGATATGACATTAAATGTTGCCAGATTATATAAAACTTCAACAACCAACCAAATGTGTGATACCCAGTTTTTAGAGAAGGACCCAACGACTGATCACTGACTTGTTAGTAGACCGTTGGAACTGTAGGTAATGGGCGTGGCCACCAATGATTAGCATGAAGCTTCAAGTGCCTTTCTAATATGCGCCTCAGCGCGCAGGACCGGTAAGTCGAGAAGACGGGGCAACCCGTGTGTGTGTATGTGTGAGTGCGTGTGTGAGTGTGTGTGTGTGTGTGTGTGTGTGTGAGTGCGTGCGTTTGTGTGTGTGTGAGTGCGTGCGTTTGTGTGTGTGTGAGTGCGTGCGTGCGTGTGTGAGTGTGTGTGTGAGTGTGTGTGTGTGTGTGTGTGTGTGTGTGTGCGTGCGTTTGTGTGTGTGTGTGTGTTTTGGTTGTTAGAGTCTTTAAGTCCTGACAACATCTGAGGTCATATCATTATCAGGACAGGCACTGACTTGTGACAAGTGTGCACCCATAGTGAGTTTATAGTGCTGCCCCACTCCAAACTCAGGCCGCCCGCACCATGACCCCATATCCCATTCAGTCACATACATTATCCTGACACTGAGCTAACCAGTCCTTGCCATATCCTATTAATGCCGAGCATCAGGCTAGGAAGCGACAAGTCTCAACTTGGTAAGTAATTGGTTTGACTCGACTGGGAATCGAAATCTAGACCTTCCACATGGGAAACCTGCGCAATGCCGATTTGGTCACCGCGTACTGTTTGCGCGTGTGTGTGTAGGTGTGTGTTTGTGTGTGTGTGTGTATGTACGACGCGAGTGATGTATTCAGGGTGGTCAGGTACCGGACGCAGCCGGGGGAGGCGCCACCAGTCGCGAGATGGAGGAGGCAGTAAGTATGTAGTGTAATATTAACAATAATTAGCACATAATAATAATCAAGAGGGGTTAATTCCCTTCCACGCCTTTATACTCGCATAATGTGTTATACATCACATATATATGTGTGTGTGCGCGTGAATTGAGTTGTTGAAGTATAATCCGACACAAAAACCTGAGTCGACCATACCAACATAGAACCGCGACCTCATCCTTGCTTTGTAAGAAAATCCTTTTCTTCCGGAGAACACCCCTCCCCCCTCAAATAAACACCAACAAAACAAACATAGCGAATTTCAGCAAGGGTATGGCTATCAAATCATTCTTTTATTGATATTCAGGATACAGAGATGTGTGGGGGTGGGATGGGATGGGATGATTAACAACAGATCAGCGCCCCAAAGTCATTATTCAAAATGAAGGATTGAGGGGCTTAAAGCGAATCCTACTGCGCCTCCATCAACCACCCACCCTTCAACCACCCCCGCCCCCCGCCCCCCCCCCCGCCCCACCTCAAGCCCCAGGGATAGGAAAACGCAAGACGGCCCCTGGACCTAACTCCAGGGAATGGGGCCATTGTGGTTTCACATACTAGCAACATCTGAGGTCATATCAGAACGGGCACCAACTTGTGACAGCGCACACTCGTGGTGGCTTGCTTTATAATAATGCTACCATATTGAGACACTAACTTTGGAATGATATCGCACTCAGTCAGATTATCGTGAGGTTCAGCCAGCCAGCCTTTGTGTCGATCCTGAAAATGTCCATACAAGTTATGTAGTCGTGGTCATTCTTTCAGATATAGATGCATTAAAATTTAAATAGTTGATAATATGCGTACAAATCTAGTTTTTTTTAAATAAACTTTTGGTTTGACTTGGTTGAAGATCGACCACATTCCCTCCAACCCCCAAGTAAGTGAGCATTTTACCGCTAGCCCAAACCAATAACTTAACAAAATTGATACTTGCCGCTTCTTAGCCAGGCGCTCTACATTATTAGGATAGGGCAAGGACTGGTTGGCTCAGTGTCAGGATAATGTGGCTGAGTAGGATATCAGGTCATGGTGGTGGCCTGGTCTCCCAGTGAGGCAGCACTATGAAGTTACCATGAGTGTGTACTGTCACAAGTCGGTACCCGTTCTGATATGAATAGAAGTGTGCTATCTAAATATTTATAATTGTGAGTATGAGACTTAAGCCTGGTACACACCTCCCATATATATACGATTCACGTGCTAAAACTGACTGCCCGACGTAACCCGTCACAACCCGACCCGTCCCGTTTCCCGACTAATGTCTGGTACACACCTCCCGTATAAAACCTAAAACTGCCCGATTCATTTTTCGAATCTTATATTTAAGCCCTAAAACTGAGTTTTAAGTCGCGAATCGGAAGGCTCAGGTATGTTAGGGGGTCACACACCTAAAGACTGAAACCGACTAAAACTCGTACTTAGTCGTGAAACGGGCAGTTTTAGGTATTATACGGGAGGGTGTACCGGGCATTACAATTTAAGTGCGACATGTGTAGTGAGGTGGCACAGACCTCCCCAGGTGAAATGCCACATACACAGGTAGGTGTGGGTAGGTTGGCTACACCAGGAAGCATATGAGCCTGTCTAAAAAGGTGATCACTCATTTTTGTCTTGTCCACTGTACCGATTGACACAAAACAGCACAGAAACGGTTACACTGAAAACACAAGGACAGTTGCTTCAAATCAATATGCATTCTATTGGGATTATGTTTGTTTGTTGTTGTTTTACTTCCTAGCAACATCTAAGGCCATATCAGGACGGGTACCGACTTGTAACAGTGCACACTCATGGCGACTTTATAGTGCTGCCCCACTGGAAGACCAGGCCACCAGCACCATGATCTGATATCCCACTCAGTCACATTATCCTGACACTGAGCCAACCAGTCCTTGTTCTATCCTAATAATGCCGAGCGCCAGACTAGGAAGCGACAAGTATCAATTTTTAAAGTCATTGGTTTGACTCGACCAGGGTTCGAACCCACGACCCCATGATCTACCATCACGATTGGGATTATGAAACACCTTGTAAAAAACAAATGAGTTTATCATGAGAAAATGCATAAGCAGATAGTATGTTGATCGTTACAATGGACAAAGTGTTGTCCCATATTGCTTAGCACCTTTTGAGACAGTCTCATATAGGTTAATGGTCAGGACACTGGCTCCTGAATGGCAGACATCTAGGAATGATGCTTATTTTTGTCTGCAACAGTTCCGTGACAGCCTGTGCCTGTTATCCAACAGTTCAACATTATCTACATTCCGCCGTTGTTAAAATTCCTGGGACGTTATAGTTAAATGCCGTTGACATAAATTAGTTTGTTCTTTTCTTCTTATTTTAATGATAAAACTACGCGATGTAGATTCCCCACCATATGTGTATTGCACGGTATAGCGTGCCGAGACGTGCATTCCACCTGCTCAGCCAACCGTGACCCGGGCAACCAGTCCGCAAAATCCAAGCTGTAATAACTTCACTAAAACACCACCAGACGGGATGCACGAATGAGTTGAGCGTCCGTCTCCCGTTTTGGTGGATCGTGGGATTCGAACCCACAGGTGCAAACCATGGTCGAATCAACTCAATGACTTATCAAATTGATACCTGTCGCTTCCTAGCCAGGCACTCGGCATTATTAGGACAGGGCAAGGACTGGTTAGCTCAGTGCCAGTATAATGTAACTGAGTAGGATATCAGATGCTGGCAGCCTGGTCTCTCAAGGACTGGTGTGCTCAGTGTCAGGATAATGTGACTGAGTGGAATACCAGGCCATGGTGCCGGCAGCCTGGTTTCCCAGTGGGACAGCACTATAAAGTCGCCATGAGTGCGCACTGTCACAAGTCGGTACCAGTCCTGATATGACCTTAGATGTTGCTAGGACGTAAAACAACAACAAACAAACTCAGTGGAGCGGCACTATAAAGTCGCCATGAGTGCGCACTGTCACAAGTCGGTACCCGTCCTGATATGACCTTAGATGTTGCCATGACTTAAATCTCAAACAACCAACCATCTAAACAACAGCAAAATGCAGCAGCTTACTTTGGAATTGACTCGGGAATGTCCTGTTTGATCCATTGTTTGAATTCAAAGGAACGGTGATCTGTTGGTAAACTGTTACCAGACGTGCGTCACTAGTGTTAATGACGGCATGCAGGTTATGTAATATTGATGTGATCGGGGTGGGGAGGGGGAGGGGGGGCAGTGGGAATGTGCATGAACATGTTGCAGTAGCCACAGCACTCGCATGCACCTGCCTGTATTGACATATGTCTATTGATGTGTTTGTTGGGGTTTTACATCCTGGCAACATCTAAGGTCATATCATGATGGGCATCGACTTGTGACAGTGCACACTCATGGCGACTTCATAGTGCTGCACCACTGGGAGACCTGGCTGCCAGTACCATGACATGATTTCCCACTCAGTTCCATTATCTTGATACTGAGCTAACCAGTACTTCCCATATTCTGATATGCCGAGAACTAGGCTAGGTAGTGACAAGTATAAATTTTGTATATCATTGGTTTGACTCACGACTATGATCAAGGCTCTACATACAGGAATGATGGCGAACGTTAGTGTTGGAGGGGAAATCTCGGAATCGTTCGGGGTTACCAATGGGGTCAAGCAAGGTTGTGTACTGGCCCCCACGCTCTTCTCCATCTTCCTATCAGCAATGTTCGATGAAGCTTTCCGAGACATGGGGGATGGCATCTATATACAGTCCAGACAGAGCGCCGACCTATTCAATGTTGCACACTTCAGAGCGAAGACCAAGACTACTCGGATACTGGTGAGAGAGCTGCTATTCGCAGATGACAGTGCACTGGTTGCCCACTCTGCTGAAGAGATCCAGAAAATAGTGGACACTTTCTCCGATGCATCAAAGAAGTTTGGCCTGAAGATTAACATCAAGAAGACGGAGGTGCTGTACCAACCCAACTCTACAAGAACCCGAGAGGAGGAGATCCATGGTTGACGGAAACAAGCTGAACTATGTTCCGGAATTCACCTACCTCGGAAGCATTATATCAAGTGATGGACGCATTGATGCTGAAATACACAGGAGGATGGCCAAGGCTAGCACATCCTTCGGCCGACTACGCCAGAGACTCTGGAACAACCACCATGTGTCCATTCGGGTCAAAGGCAAGATCTACTGTGCAATCGTGCTATCCACCCTACTATATGGAGCCGAGGCCTGGACAGTGTACAGACGACAGGTGAAAAAGCTGCATGCCTTCATGATGCGACATCTGCATTCAATCATGAGGCTAACCTGGAAGGACAAAGTGACAAATAAGGAAATAGTCGAACGGACGGGGCTGCCCTATATGGAAGATCTTCTGATCCAAAAGAATCTCCGGTGGACTGGACACCTCATGAGGATGTCATCAGACAGGCTACCAAAGCAGATCCTCTATTCTCAACTGTCTTCTGGTTACAGAAAGAGAGGGCACCCTCATCTCCGGTTCAAGGATACCATCAAGAGAAACCTGAAGCTGAGAGACATTAAGACCGACTCATGGACGCAACTCTCAAGGCAGAGAGCTAAATGGAGAGTGGCAGTCAAGTAATGAAAGCAGTCTTTGTCACATCGCAACCGACAGCATGATGATGATGATGGTTTGACTCAACCAGGATTCAAACTCCCGACCTTCCACACGGGACGCCTGCGCTCTACTAATTCAAGGGGAGCATCCACCTTTGGAAGGTGCGGATCATCCGATCGATCCTGTCAGTGGACACATTTTAAGTTTGGGCTATTTTCCATTCCAACCAGTGGTCCACAAATGGTTCATCAAAGGCTGTGATATGTGTTGTCCTTGTCTGTGGGAAAGTGCATATAAAAGACCCCTTGCTGCTTATCAAAAAGAGTAGCCTATGTGGCGGAAGCAGGTTCCCTACAAAGAAATATGTCAGAATGACCATATGTTTGACGTCCAATAGCCGATGATAAAAATATGTGCTCTAGAGGTGTCGTTAAATAAAACAAACTTTCTACCAAATTGACTACCCTGTCCGGTGTGCATTAATGCGTGTGTTGACGTGTCAGTCCTCACAGCCATTTGATTGAACTAACTATTAATTATCACTCTTGTACCTCAGCTACTAACACTAGTGACAGAGAAACGAGGTGGGAGTGTCCCTTAATAGATTGGTATTTCATGAATGTGCAATGAGTTGCACTCATCTCTCCGTGTGAAATGCCTTAGGTTGTTTACATCAGGGAGTACAGATAGGCAATTGGTTAGGACTGTAGCCCCGGAATGGAAGAAGTGTCGGTTTGAGTCCCATCCTAACGCGATGTTTCTAATAGTAAAACACCCCCCCCCCCAACAATACGGTCTAACCGCGTTAAACCAAACGATCGGTTAATCAAAAAAATTTTTCGGCGGCCCGGCAAAATACTACCATTTATCATATACAAAAGTTGGTTAAAGCAAAGTTGATTAATCCAAATTATCGGTTAATCCAAACAAAATTGTCAGACCCCAGGGCACTCCAGTGTGGTTAAACCAACCTTTCATGTGGGTCAAAATGGTAGTATTTTGGCAGGCCGCTGAAAAAACTTTGGATTAACCGATCGTTTGGTTTAACTGAGCTTGGTTTAACAGGGATATACTGTACATACATAAAAAACAATAATCAAAGTGTCCACATACATGTGCAATACACGCTTAGTCAACGTCAAAGCTTGGTTAAACCAATGATCAGTTAATCCAAACAAATTTCTAGGGACCCTTCAAGTTTAGTTTAACGGGGTTATACTGTATTTTGGTTTGGTGGCATGACCAGGATTCTGAACATAATGTTTGATATACAGTGCAGAGTTCGTACACATGTGAAGATATGGAATTCAAGGCTATTTCAAGGCTGTTTTTTAAATATCTGAATTCAAGACTATTTTCATTTCGATTTAGTCTGAAATCGCCATTTGGAACAGTGATTTCAGACTAATTTAGATTAGTATGGACCATTTAATGAAATTCAATGCGTTTCAAGACTAATCACCCCAAAACAGGTTAAATTCAAGGCCTTTCAGGATGTTTTGTTTTTTTAGCTTTACGTCCTGTCAACATCTAAGGTCATATCAGGACGGGTACGATCATCAACCATGCAGTTAATCGCCAGTCACAGACACATTATAGCTCATATTGAGTGTTGTATAATAACAGGACAACTTAGCCATAGGTCCATACTAAATGCCGTCCTCATATGACCTTACATATTGCCAGGTCGTAAAACTCCAACAACCAAACTAAATGAAACTTGGTCGGGACTATCGGATTTTTTTGATAAGTTATACATAGTTTACCCTGTTCCAAAAATAGTTTGTTTGTTTGTTGGTTTATGTACTAGCAACATCTAAGGTAATATCAGGACCGGTAGCGACTTGTGACAGTGAGCACTGATGGCGACTTTCTAGTGCTGCCCTACTGGAAGATCAGGCCAGCACCATGACCTGATATCCCACTCAGTCACATTATCCGGACACTGAGCCAACCAGTCCTTGCCCTGTCCTAATAATGCCGAGCATCTGGCTAGGAAGCAACAAGTATCAAGTTTTAAGTCATTGGTTTGATTTGTTTGTTGGTTTACGTCCTAGCAACATCTAAGGTCATATCAGGACGGGTATCAACTTGTGACCTTGCGCACTCATGGCGACTTTATAGTGCTGCCCCATTGGAAGAGCTGGCCAGCACCATGACCTGATATCCCACTCAGTCACATTATCCAGACACTGAGCCAACCAGTCCTTGGCCTATCCTGATAATGCCGAGCAACTGGCTCGGAAGCGACAAGTATCAAATTTTAAGTCATTGGTTTGACTCGACCAGGGTTCGACCCCACGAACTACCAACACGGGAGACAGACGCTCTAACTCATTCGGCCATCCCGTCTGGTCTCATTGGTTTGACTCGATCAGGGTTCGAACCCCACGATCCCATGGGTTTGTATCCCCCGATCTCCCAAAACAGGAGACGGACGCTCCCAAAATAGCACATGCGCACTAAACGGCAATAACTGTTTATTGAGTGCACAGGCATCTAAGTTGAATATATAGCATCAAATTAAGGTGAATACTCTGGTTTAGAAAATGTTATGCTTACACCCGATATTGTAGCTTTAAATAACAACTAGTCTTATCAATGTGACCACACCCAGTGCAGTAATTCGAGTATAGGCTATGTCGGCATCACTGAATGAAACAGAAATGACAATTCCACACTAATGTCCCATCCTTTTTTATAAACTCATAAAAAGCAGTACAAGTGATCAGTAGGTCTTTATGCAAATTTTCTGTTACTGAGTTTTCTGAAGTTTATTTACTTGATTCGGTCTATAACAGAAAAAAAAAACAATTTGACATCCGCATCGACACCAAACCGACGGTAAGAGCGCTCACTGGGTTCCATTGGGTTCAATCCCCAGCCGAGTCAAACCAATGACTTCTGAGCTAAATACATTATATTGATCGTTATGATCTATGTTGCCAGGATGTAAAACTCCAACAACCAACCAACTTTCCTATAGTTTGAACTAACTTTGAATACAAATGGTTAACTTGGGGAGACATTTGAAATGCAAACACGCCAAATTAATGTTGGCAAGCGCATCAAAAGTCGGACACCATAAGATTCAGCTTTAACATGTTCGATTAAATGTCCTTAATATTTCCTTTGATGTAGCAACAATTAAGGTTGCATAGTCCGATAGTTTTGAGCTTCTGTCATTTTCTGAGATAAATATATTAGTTTGATCGTTATAATCTACCTTACTTTAGTTTCAAGTAACTTTTATTTTAAATGATAAACTTTTGAGATATTTGAAGTGCAAACACACAAAATTAGTTTTGGCAAGCACGCCAAAACTCTGACACCATAGGCTCTTGCAGTAACAAGCTCTTTTAAATTGGTTCAGGGTTCTGTTCTATATGCTGTCAAATGCTTGATAAGTGCATAAGTATCTAAGTTAGATATGTAGAATCAAATCTTGATACATGTTTTGGTTTTGAAAATTTGATGTTTTCATCGGACTATGCAGCTTTAATAAGTGCACTAATCAGCATCTATGCTTAATAAGTTATCTATGCTTAGTAAGTGCGCCAGTATCTAAGCTCAAGGATGAAAGTGGTCTCCGGGGAAAAAAGCGGAAATGCTGATATTCTCCCATAGCTTTAGCATTGTCAGGGAATCCCGGAAAAATACCGGAAGTCAGATCTCATCTAGCCTTGTTGTGATGGCATTATCGCCCATATCAAACAGTTTCTTGCTTAGGTTTTATGTTCTAACTACATCTAAGGTCATATAAGAACAGGATTCGAACCACCCAACTGTTATCATATACATCCCATCTTTTGGAATTTTGTTTAACGTTAATCGGTGGATTTAAGAAATCCTGGAAATCCATGAAACCGCGGAGGTCTTTCATCTCTGTAAGCTAGATAGTTAGGATCACATATAGGTGAATGCCTTGATTAAAAGAATGCTTTGATCTGATTGTGCAGCTTTAAATGATAACTATAGACTAGATAGTGGTGTTCTCTGTGGCAGAGTAGTTAGAGTGTCTGATTTTTTTCTAGGTAGGACTCCTAATCTGAAGGTAGGTGGTATGACTCGCCTGGGAATCGAAATCTAGACCTTCTGCATGGGAAGCCTGTGCACTGCCAACCCCACCCACCTCTGCCAATTTGGATTTCCACCGCTGTGTATAACTTACAGCATCATCAAAGGATGGTTGCTCTCTAGATACAAGATTCACCCCGTACTGCTGCAGTAGGGCTGTAAACCAACCCTATGTAAAAGCTGTCGAAAATGCGGGTCAAAGAATTGAGAGCCTAATTTCACAATCTAAGAAGCAACAATTATTCTTTACAAATGTCTTATTGATAGCCCGCTACCTTTGAGTTGAAAAATATAATATAATATCTAGTTTAATAAGATTTAAAAGTGAAATCGACGGCGTTCTGCGGCTGCCATCTTGTCTTTTTGCATTCTCGTCCATTTCACCAACTCTGTGCCTATAGAAGTATCCATTTGATACTGGAGGCAGGCATTCTACTCTCTGTTCCATACTAAAGCTATTTTCGCCCGTATTTAGACTACGTTGTCGTTCACCCGTGTACTGCGAGTACCGGGTGAATCCTTTATCTAGTTGCTCTCATACCATGTCTATGTGGTGTGGGAGGTTAAAAATCCTTTGGGTCGGTAAAAGTGTAGGCTCGGGCTTTCTATCGACAAACTGTCTAATGGTGAAAACAAGTCTATTCAGACTTATCCATGATAAGCAGTATTATAAACCTTCAAGAGAAAAATTAGCACCACTTCCAGACTTCACAACCCGAGTTTCAGCTGAGTGCGCATGCGCAGGGGGAAAGGTCCATAGCACACCGCCAGTTGTGGAAGCGTCCATGAGGTGGCTGGAAGGGGATGGGGAGGGGGAGGGAGGGAGGAGGGTCATTGATGCGCACTGGACACCCCCATCAGCTGTCAGTGACTGCCCGCCCTCCTATCAATCAGGATAAGACTTCACTCATTATCTGTTGTCACGATGACAGAGTAAAGGGCGCATTCCATATATGCGTAATGCATTATGCGAATGCCATCATTCCATACACGCGTTATGCGTTATGTAGTGAAGTATATAAAAAGTATGGTGCAAACATGTAGGTTTATGCGGCGGACCTGTTAGGAAGCAGTCTTCATGAGAAATATGAAGAATGGGACGGTGCAAACATGTAGGTTTATGCGGCGGACCTGTTAGGAAGCAGTCTTCATGAGAAATATGAAGAATGGGACGGACCCAAACATGGCTCAGTTTAGCTTGCTTCAAGGGATGTTAGGACCGTCCCAAATATGAAGACTGCTTCCTAACAGGTCCGCCGCATAAACCTACATGTTTGCACCATCCCATTCTTCATATTTCTCATGAAGACTGCTTCCTAACAGGTCCGCCGCATAAACCTACATGTTTGCACTGTCCCATTCTTCATATTTCTCATGAAGACTGCTTCCTAACAGGTCCGCCGCATAAACCTACATGTTTGCACCGTCCCATTCTTCATATTTCTCATGAAGACCGGCTGTCCGTAATTATCAGTCGCCTCCTCCAGCCTTATATCAATGGACAAATGCGACTGATGCTTTTCTGTTCGCACCACCTTGTCCCGGCTGTCCGTAATTATCAGTCGCCTCCTCCAGCCTTATATCAATGGACAAATGCGACTGATGCTTTTCCATTCGCACCACCTTTACGCATTACGCACCAATCGCTACATGGAGCGATCGGGATAATGGATTTCTTTCGCATTCGCATTACGCGTGTATGGAATGTAGCTCATAGGTTTCAAGGCGTTTCGATTTTTTGTCGCATTCGCATTACGCATATATGGAATGCGCCCTTAAGTCCCCCCCAGGCGCCGCCAGGTGGAGTCAATGTGCGCCGACGTGTAGTGGCGCTATAACATACGCCAAGAAGGTCGGGAGTTCAAATTCCCGGTCGAATCAAACCAATGACATAGAAAAAATTGATACTTGTACGGGTGAGTTTTGGCGTGCTATGGACCTTTCACGCTGCGCATGCGCATTCAGCTAAAACTCGAGACACCCTATGCTTTAGCAGTAACAGGTTCTATTAAATGGCCTCGGTATTCCCTTATATATGGCAACAAATGCTTAATAAGTCCATGAATATCTAAGTTAGATATGTAGAATCAATTCTCGATAATTGTATTGGTTTTGAAAAATTGATGCTTCATCGGACTATTCAGCTTTAATATTAAAAAAGAATGTGATGCATCAAATACTTAGCTTCGCGCCCACGTACAGATTGTTACTTGTTGAGGGTTTTGCATCCTAGCAACATCCAAGGTCATCAGGACAGATGTTGACTTGTGACAGTGCACACTCCTAGCGACTCTATTAATTATTAATAATAGCGTTGCCTAATGGGAGACCGCACCGCAGACCCGTGCACCCGATCTCGGAGTTTTCAGTATTGTCACAGCTGTTTTCAGTATTTTTGAATGACATTTTTCAATAACACTTTTTTAAGGTGAAAAATAAACAATTACATACTATTTACAAGTAAACTGTCCATGCATCCCACAACAAAGAAAATGTTACAATATTGCACTGAAAAAAAAAAATTCATGTTGAGACACCGAAAAAAATTCACGATTTTGTACCGAAATAAATAAATCCATATGTTCGAATCCACAAACAAATACAGAATAATACAGAGGGTGCACAGGTTTGTGTATTGCCATGAATCGATATCCCTCTGAGTCACATTATTCTGATACTGAACAAAACCAGTCCTTGCACTATCAGAGTTAAGCCTACCCGGGCGAGCCCCGGATTTTTAGCCGGACCACCCCCGGACTGCCCCGGATAAAATCGATATTTTGGTCGTTTTTGGCCTCGCAGTCACACCTACAGGGTCTAGCCGGACCACCCCCGGACTACCCGGTGTACCCACGGATCAGTCCCGGACTGGAAGTGGACTTGCTCCTGCTATATATATACACAAAAATGGGGCTCATCCTGGACTGATCCATGGTAAACCGGGCTATCCATGGTCATCCGGCGTGTCCGGGAGTGGTCCGTGGCTACATCGGGACTAGTCCTGGTTAAACCGTGGCTCATCTGGGGCGAAACAGCCCCGGACTGAGCCGGACATGACACGGAGTACTCCCGGTCCACCCCCGGACCACCACGGATCGCAAAATGCCCCGGACCGCCTCGGATGTTTTATTTTTAAACATTTTAAAACATCTGGGGCGGACCCCCGACGAGGCCGGACCAGCCACAGATCATGCCGGATCACCAAGGACCAGCCACGGAGCATCCCGGATGACGGTCCGGGGCTCGTCCGGCCCCTGATCCGGATAGGTGTGACTGGGGCTTAATGTCGAGTGCCAGACAAGGTGGCGACAAGTATCAAATTGTATAAAGTGTATTATGACTGAAGCGGGTAATGTGAACCTGGAATGAGTCAATGTAAGCGCCTGTCATATAGATAAATACATGTACATGTTATTGGGTTGGTTGGTTGTTGGCGTTTTATGTCCTGGTAACATCTAAGGTCATACCAGGACGGTTACTAACTTGGGACAGTGCACATTCATGGTGACTTTATAGTGCTGTCCCACTGGGAAATCAGGCCTTCGGTACAATGACCTGATATCCCACTCAGTCACATTATCCTGACACTGGGCATCCTGACACTGAGCCAACCAGTTCATGCCCCATCCTATTAATGCCGAGCGCCTGGTTAGGAAGCAACAAGTATCAATTTTCATTGGTTTGACTCGACCAGGGTTCGAACCCATGGATTGGAATCCCACACCCTACCAAAACGGGAGAGTGAGTAAAGTGTACTAGGACTAAAGCGGGTAGAAGTGAACCTGGAATGAGTGAATGAAAGCACCTGCATATAGATAAATCAGGGGTGAAACTGGTCTCTGACAAAAAAAATGCGGAAATCAAGCTGAGACCATGGCCCAAAAGGTGAATTTCTGCGAAGACGCGGATTTCATCCCATAGCATTAGCACTGTCAGGGAATCGTGGGGAAAATGCCGGACGTCAGGTTTAAACTGTCTTTGTTATGACTGTATTATCGCCCATGCCGTAATTTCTTGTTTGGGTTTCATGTTCTGGCAAAATCGAAGGTCACATAAGAGTGGGATTCAAACTAATATTATACATATATAAATCTATATATATGTATAATATATAATATAGTGACATTTTGTGAACGTTAACCAGTGAATATCAACAATTGCAGAAATCTGCGAAATCGTGGAGATCTTTCATCCCTGATAAATAGATGTAAAGAAATTCCCCCATTGAGCCTCACCCAGGTTCCCACGCTCTGATACACTCTACAGACGCACATCCATGGTAGTGCAAAGCCGCCACATAACACTACTGTGTTCATTCCGAATGTAAGCAACTATAAAAACAAACAGAAACAAGAAGCGCATTGACAAATTCCATTGTGGCTCATCCCCCCCATCCCCATCCTTAACAAAAACATGTGAGGCCAAACAAACAAACAAAAAACATACTTGTTTCTCAAGGATGGATATGTCAATTTTGAGTTTCTCCTAGTCTGCTTTATATTAGCAATCTTGAAGAAAGGATGCAATAACAATTTTTAATAAATAACATCCTACCACACCAAATTCCACTGCTGCTGTAGGTAAAGTGTATGTTGCCAATAACTATTGTTGGGTGTGGGATTCACTTTCTACAGCAGCACCAAACGGCGATCACCGGACGCCGTGGCCGAATCGGTAGAGTGCAGAATTCCCATGCGGAAGGTCGGGAGTTAGATTCCCGGTTGAGTCAAACCAATGACATACCAAATTTATTCTTGTCGCGACCTAGCCCGGTGCTCGGCATTACCAGGATAGGGCAAGGACTGGTAAGCTCAAGATTAGGATAATGGATTAATGTGAGTGGGAAATCGGGTCATGGTCCCAGCAGCCTGGTCTCCCAGTGGGTTAGCACTATAAAGTCGCCACGAGTGCGCAATGTCACAAGTTGATACCCGCCCTGATATGACCTTAGACAGGACGTAAGATTCAAACAAGCAAAAAAAACACAAATAAATCAAACTGTGATGAATGGTTAATTAGTGTATCAGCATCTTAAATTGGATATGGAGATTGGTTGGTTGTTGGAATTGTACGTCTTGGCAACAGCTAAGGTCATATCAGGACGGTTAATATGGAGAATCAAATCAAGGCGTATACATGTATCGTCACCCCAAATTTCTCCAGCCAATTAGAAATGAAAAATGTGTAAACGCCCGTCCACCCTAAATTCTGAGAAACTGCGACTGAGAAATAAATATGGTTGTTTGTTTGTCCTAGCGATTTTGATTTTGATTATCGCTAATTGCACTCAGAGCTCTGGCAGTGAGTGGTAAGTGATGGGAACGCTACCCTCATGATCTGAGCCTAACAGAGGCCTATCATGTATAATGGATCCCGCGGCAAGTACATAATGACCCTCTAATTAGCGGATTCGCGTAATTGGCACAATTAATTAAGCCGAACCACTATGACATAATTAACCCTGAAACGCCCAGTCAGACTGGCCTATAGGTGGCATGGTGAGTTCGGTCCCAAGGTCATCTCAGCTCAGTTTCAGGCTTAAATGGACATTTATGGGCCATCTATCTATCGTACAATACACCAGTCATGATTACCGACTCCATCCAGGACAGAAAAGAGCATTACTTTCTCAAATCTCTTCTACTAGTTTTACTTCGTTATCCGTGGCAGCCAAAAATCGGAAAAACATAGCTCCATCACTAAAGGCATGGAAAAACAGACTTGATCAATTTTGGACTCCATATTGGTATAATCAGTCCTTGTCACATGACCACTATAATTATGACAGGTCATATATAGACAGGCTGAATCTGTTAACAGGCTAATTATGCCTAAATATATAAACAGAAGAGGATAAGTATAAGTAAGTATAGCTTCAGTGCACGCGACATGGTATGTATATATGGGTAATTGAACGCAATCCTAAGGCATACTATCCACATTAACAGTTACAGAGTGTGTGTGTGTGTTTGTATGCTTATGTGTGAGAGAGAGAGTTTGGGTTTTACATGATGGCAACATCTAAGGTCATATCAGGACGAGTACCGACTTGTGAAAGTACAAGCTCATGGCGACTTTATAGTGCTACCCCACGGCGAGACCAGTCCACCAGCACCATGACCTGATATCCAACCCAAGTCACATTATCATGACACTGAGCCAATCACTCCTTGCCATATCCTAATAATGCCGAGCGCCTGGATAGGAAGCGACAAGCATACAATTTTTTAAGTCATTGGCTTAACTGGACCAGGGTTCAAACTCATGAGTTCGAATCACACAATCTACCAAAACAGGCTCAACTCATTCAGCCAGCCCGTCTGGTCACCCAACAAAAGGCCACAACGTCGAACAAAACGCATCCCACCTCGTCACAGACAGGTCAGGCCACATGGTGTGTGCTCATAACCTCGTCTATGCACGGTAGGTGGCGCCAGCTGCGTAATTTGAAGTTAAAATTTCAAGTGAACAAAACAACAACGACAACAACAAAACAGCAGCCTGTGTAAGTCAATAAAACACAAACCCGCCGACATGACAATCAAACACTTCTCAATGTAAATACACGCGCCATCAATTAGCTCGGCCATTGTCTGATGACCAGGAAGCCCGGGCGCATTACGCACTGACACAATGTGCACGGCCAGGGCTCGAGCAATTAGTCCAATTAATGCCGGGCTCTAACCAACCAACCAACCAACCAACCAACCAAGCCGTCGTTGATTGACATAGCCCAATTTACATCCCTATTCCCACCCCCAACTCAATTACCGGACGCCGAAGGCTAAGGGAGCAAACCCTAAACAGAAAACCATGTCACTGTGGCAGCATTAAGGGTGGTTGATGTATGGAACTCCCAACATCCCTCGACCAGCCACTGCAGGGACAAATAGTTTTGCGCCTGTCTGGACATGTTCTTGCCGGTGTGAAACCCATATTTGCTCCCCGAGAGAGTGCCGCTGGTAACTTGCAAAAGCCAGCAGCACTTCAACACTTTTGCAGGCAGCTTTCCTGAAATTGGAGAGCGGCAGTCAAGTAATGAAAGCAGTCTTTGTCACATCGCGACCGACAGCATGATGATGATGATGATGATGATGACTGTCCACTGAAGACAGGTATATTGTATAGTGTCCAATGCACTATTCTACAAAGCCTGTGCCGACTAGTGTTGATAATGATATGCACAAGACACGGTGGCCCAATCGGTAGAGCGCAGGCAGACTTCCCATGCAGAAGGTCAGGAGTGTGAATCCCAGCTGAGTCAAACCAATGACTAATTGATACCTAGCCTGGCACTCCTTTTTAATAGGATAGGGCAAGGACCGGTTAGCACAGTGTCAGGATAATGAGACTGCAGGGTATCGGGTCATGGTGTCGGCAGCCTGGCATTCCAGGGAGGCAGCACTATAAAGTCGCCATATGTGCGCACTGTCACAAGTCGGTACCCTTTCTGATATAACCTTAGATGTTGCTAGGAATTAAAACAAACAAACGCCTGGCTCAATTAGGATAATAGTTGGATAATAGCATCGAATGCGCAGCGAGATAGTTTGTCTAAGGGTGAACTGTTCGACAGCTGGCAAATGTCGGGAATCTGCCTCTGTCAGTCTGGTCAAGACCTAGCATGAGGAACGGTCGCCGCCCGATTCGGCCCAAATTGGGTGTCTGAATAAATATTCATAAATCAATCAACAAGAGATTATACTGAATGTGTAAGGGTCAGCAGGATAACTGAGGAAGGGGAGAATACTGTGTAAAATTGATCTGATGGGGGGTGGGGGGGGGGAGAAGTTTGTTTCTTTGTTTGGTATTTACATCCTGGCAACATCTAAGGTCATATCAGGAAGGGTACTGACTTAAGACAGTGCGCATTCATGGCGACTTTATAGTGCTGCCCCACTGGGAGACCAGGCCACTAGCACCATAACCTGATTTCCCATTCGGTCACATTGTCCGTCCTGATATTGAGCTAACCAGTCCTTGCCCTATAATGCTGAGCGCTAGGATAGGTAGCGCCAAGTATCAATTTTGTATGTCATTGGTTTGACTCAAACTTCCACATGGGAATCCCTGCACTGTCACCTATTTTGCCACTGTCGGTGACACCGGTGGTGGGGGGGGGGGGGGGGGGGGGGGGGGGGGGGCATTTGAAATATAGCAAAGCTTACTGAGCGATATAGGTTTAAGGCATGAAGGCGTTATAGCCGTGCCAATCTCCAAACGAAAATAAGTTCTGACTGGAACTTAGTGCTTAAAGCCCATATAGTGCAATAAAGGCTCTTTTATGTGTCTATATGTCTATATTCCAGGCTGTGTCCTCCACATTTTCTCTCGTTGTCATATCGCATGGAGGGGGGGGGGGGTTATTTAAAGTTGCATAGTCCGATGGTTTTGAGTTTCGAGTTTCTGTGTCCTTTTCTGAGATAAATATACTAGGTTTATAATTATAACCTCCCAACATAGTTTGAAGTAACTTATTTTAAATGGATAACTTTGTGGAGATATTTGAAGTGCAAACATATAGGTGTTATTATTTAAATTAGATATGTAGAATCAAATCTAGATAATTGTTTTGGTTTTGAAATTGTTATGTTTTTATCGGAATATGCAGCTTTAAACAAAGTTTGTATTATAGTATTAGTTACATTTTGCACATTAACTTGATTAAGCAGGTGAATTTTCAAGTGCTCCTTGACCAATCCTAGTAATTAATGCCAAACACCAGGCTTGATAGCAACAAGTATAAACTTTTAAGTCATTGATTTAACTCGACCAGGGTTCAAACCTGGGGATTCGAGTCCCAACGACCAACCAAAGCGGGAGGTGGGCACTCAAACTCATTTAATATAAGGATTTTATTTGCAAGTCTATACTTCTCTTATTGATATTACCAAGCATCATAAAATAAGTCGCTGCGTCTCTTCCTGCGCATGCGCATGGGAGTCTACTCGTGTGTACGTGCGGTGTCACAAAGGGGTATATCATTGTAGTCATGTCGACAGGGAACATGTCATCAGGACAGGTCTTAGGAATTTAACAAACACCCAGAGTACTTACTCAGTTAACACGCGATGGCATTACAGTTGCATAATCCGATAACAGCATCAGATTTGATTTGTTTGTTTTGTTGTTGTTTTATGTCCCAGCAACATCAAAGGTCATATCAGGACGGGTACCGACTTGTGACAGTGCGCACTGATGGCGACTTTATAGTGCTGCCCCACTGGGAGACCAGGCCGCCAGCACCATGACCTGATATCCCACTCAGTCACATTATCCTGACACTGAGCCAACCAGTCCTTGCCCTATCCTAATAATGCCGAGCGCCTAGCTAGGAAGCGACAAGTATAAATTTTTAAGTCATTGGTTTGACTCGACCATGGTTCGAACCCACGATCCCATGGTCTACCAACACGGGAGACGAACGCTCTAACGCAACCTAGATTTGAACCTACATATCCTACTTAAATACTGGTGCACTTTTTAAACATTTGTTGCTGCATAGCAGGGCATACTAGGTCAACCTGTTAATGGTTAAGTCTATGGGATAAGAGGTTTGACAAGCAAGCTCAAATTAATTTAGCAACGTTGAACTTCAAATATCTCCTAAGTTGGTCACTTGAAATTAAAGTTACTTCAAATTAATGTTACTTCAATATAATAATCAACCTAATATATTTTATTAATCTCAGAAAATGACAAACTCTAAATCAATGACATTACAAGATTCATAATACTTGTCGCTACCTAGTCTGGCATTACTAGGATAGGGCAAGGACCGGTTTGCTCAGTATCAAGATAACGTGACTGAGTGGGATATCAATCGGTTTGTGGTGCTTGCTGGTGGCCTGGTTTTGCAGTGAAGTATTCTACCTATAGGTTAAACTAAAAATAAATTTCTATTATTCAAAATAGCTCAAAGCTGAAAGTAATTCAACAGATGATTAATCGTCCTGATATGGGGTTTGACTCCTTCGAGCCGTAAGCACTATATCCGGCAATAACTTAACACCAGTCTGAACATAATCTCGATCTCTGAGTGGTTAATCCCACATAATGAGTTGCTTTACTCGCACATCAACCTAGCGGCTTACGGCGACTAGGATTTAAAGATCAAATACGCGTTTTAATGGGAAAGAGTGAGTATAAAGGGGACTTTTTAAAGCATTAAAAACAATAACAAAAGTATGGCAACTCTTTTTTCTCTTTTAGTATAAAAGGGATTATATATATATATATGGTTCACTCTCCCGAAAACTGGTCAGCATGGGGTGGGATTTTAAAACATCAATAAAAAAACGTCCTACTTATATTTTTCATATTCATGTTCAGATTTAATGTAAGAAATAAGGGAAATAAAATAAACCGCATGCAACTTTGGTCTTTTTAGTTATGAAGTGTTTTTGTACCAACAAAAACTCATTTTACATTCAGCCATTTGTAACATGACATATGGAACGTGGTTGGATCCTTACCACCATATTGTATTGCATTGATATATCAAACAAAACAGTTCCCAAATCAAAAGGAAGTATGCATGCTTAAATTTAAAAAGAAATTATTTGATGTCTTCAGAAATAACATTACAAATTTCTGTCACAGATGTAACCAGTGGTGTCTGGATGCCACACAAATAGTGTACGTTAATTATTCAGTGAATAAAGCATGGCTGGGAATGACTTTTTTATATTTTTATTATCAATATAAGTACTACATATTTCTGTATATTATGCCATGATTAATATGCTTCTAAGTGTGAAATTATTTAATTCTGCTTAGATTTTTATTAAGCAGACTGTGTGGTGTCCTAAACATGTGTTACATCTGAGCAACACATGTTATATTGCCATAAGACATAGCTTAATCATGGACTACATCTTTATTTTTTATCTCATCAATTTATATTTTACATAGATGTAAAGGGGAGCTTTCCAGCTTTCATTTGCAACCAAAAAATGTTTAAAATTCAAATATTAAATTTTAACTCTCCATGTGACACTTCTGGCCAGTTTTAAGGAGAGTGACCCACATATATATATATTATATATATAGTAATATAGTATATATATATATATATTTATATATATATGTCAACAGTACGGGGTGTGGTGTTTTTTTTTGGGGGGGGGGGGGCGGGACTAGGAGCTATTTATTTTCAAGATCATAAAAGAGTTGCCTCCCCGCCCCCACCCCCCACCCCCCACCTGGGTTACTTCCTGCAGTTTGTCGGAAAATCCCAGCTAAACCCAAGTTTAAGACTTTCACTCGGAAACAGTCTTAAGCCGGCCCATGGCTTTATAAACGTGAGTTCAGAAGGAAGGGACATGCTAAGACTTGCGTGGGCACCGTGAGTGAAAAAGTCGACTGTGTAATACCATGCACAGGCCACCAGAGCCTGACCACGCAGCTTGAAGTAAACGGTGGCACTTGGGCCTGCTGAGACGAGAGTTACCAAATAATGGAGACATAAAGCCGCCGACATGTTCACCAAATAAAAGGTGTACTATCCCACTCGGTCACGTTATCTTGATACTAGTGTTCTCTGTGGCGGAGTGGTTAGAGTGTCTGACTTTTTTCTAGGTCGGACTCCTAATCTGAAGGTCAGTGGTTCGATTCCCTATGCCCTAACCTCTGCCAATTTTGATTTCCACCGCTGTGTATAACTTACAGCGTCATCAAAGGACAGTTGCTCTCATACCATGTCTATGTGGTGTGGGAGGTTAAAAATCCCTTCGGTCGGTAAAAGTGTAGGCTCGGGCTTTCTATCGACAAACTGTCTAATGGTGAAAACAAGCCTATTCAGGTTTATCCATGATAGGCAGTATAAATCTTCAACAACAACTAAGCAAACCGGTCCTTGCCCTATCCTAGTAATGCCGAGCGCCAGACTAGGTAGCGACAAGTATTATGAATCTTGTAATGTCATTGGTTTAGAGTTTCTGTCACATTCTGAGATAAATAGTTATATCATTATCAACACTTGTTTGTTGGTTGTTTTGTCCTAGCAACATATAAGGTCATTGGTTGTTGTGGTTTTACGACATTGCAACATCTAAGGTCATATCAGGATGGGTATCGACTTGTGGCTGCATACTCATGGTGACATGTTGCCCCACTGGGAAATCAGGCCGTCAGCACCATGACCCAATATCCAATTCTGTCACATTACCCTGATACTTTGCTCACCAGTCCATGTCCTATTAATGTAAAACACCAGGCTAGGTAGTGACAAATATCAATTTTGTAAGTCATTGGTTTGACTCGACCACGAATCGAACTCACGACCTTCCACACGAGAAGCCTGCGCTCTACCGATTCAGCCACCACGTCCAGTGCATATCAACACTAGTCAGCATAGGCTTTGCAGAATACTGCATTGGACATTGGACAATATACAATGCAATAGTACTAATAGTACCTGTTTTGTTGTTGTTTTATGTCCTAGCAACATCTAAGGTCATATCAGGACGGGTACCGACCTGTGACAGTGCGCACTAATGGCGACTTTATAGTGCTTTCCCAGTGGGAAACCAGGCTGCCGGCACCATGACCTGGTATCCCACTCAGTCACATTATCTTAACACTGAGCACACCAGTCCTTGCCCTGTCCTAATAATGCCGAGCGCCTGGCTAGGAAGCAACAAGTATCAATTTTTAAGTCATTGGTTTGACTCGACCGGGGTTCGAACCCACGATCTACCAGCACGGAAGATGGATGCTCTAACTCATTCAGCCATCCCGTCTTGTCTAACAGTACCTGTCTTCAGTGGACAACTCTACATCTATGGCAATATTGTTCTGAAATAGCAGGCTTCCTGTCATCGGCCTGACAATTGATTGGTGTTGGACAATGAAATGAGACAACACACACATTGAAAAAATTTTCACACAAGGCAGGGGTTCGCCAATCACAGGGAGTTGATGAAGACAGTACTACTGTATTTTTCTGTATCAATCAAGTTATTGATCGGGCAAAGAAAAGTGGTTGGAAACGTGTTATTTAAAAATGTATTAACCATGGTAACTGTTATTATTTTACACCGTCCAATGCCAGGTGAGTTAGTAAACAGGAACCAGTATTTGGCTTTACTCGGTCAGGGATTGAACCCATGACCTAGTGTAAAATATTCCGATAAACGGCATAGGGGAGAATGCAAAAGTTCTATTACTGATCAGTGTATATGACCAGGTGCATGTATATTTTGTATATATACATGTAAGGGCTGGTGGTGCCTGAGTGGGATGTAAATATACATAGTACTAGTGCTGGCAGGTCTGGGTGTGAGGGCACTCAGGGCTTACCCCCTCTGCTGGGATAGTGATCACCACACTCAAAGGTAAAGGTTGGTGGTGGTCATAGTGGTGGTGAATATAGAGTGTTGTTTACACACACACATGCAATGAAGCTTATTATTATTAATAATCACCTGCAATATGAGAGATTCAACAAAAATAATAGTGTTCAATGTAAATAAGTTCTATATTTAGCTAAATGCAGTTATCAATTCCCGTTCAAACAATCCATATAAGACGAGGTCCCAAGTTCCTGGCCCTCTAGTTTGAATAAATTGCACTGCTTATGTCGTTCATAAATTAAAACCAAAAGTATCAAGGCATCGATTTTTAAACAAGTGCCAAAAGACACTTTGTAGGCACAGCTTGCCAACTTCTGTTTGCATATATAGTGCTCAGTGGCTGAAGTATCGATTACCCAATGGGTCGTTGAGTTGCTAACAATAAACATGTCGTGCTATTGAACCATATGATGCCCCTTGCCCTAGTGTTGACAGGAGGAGAGTATTTCTACAGCTCCCAGAATACAACACACGATGCCCCGTGTCATAGTGTTGATGGGAGGAGAGTACTTCTACAGCTCCCAGAATACAACACACGATGCCCCGTGTCCTAGTGTTGACGGGAGGAGAGTACTTCTACAGCTCCCAGAATACAACACACGATGCCCCGTGTCCTAGTGTTGATGGGAGGAGAGTACTTCTACAGCCCCCAGAATACAATACACGATGCCCCGTGTCCTAGTGTTGACGGGAGGAGAGTACTTCTACAGCCCCCAGAATACAACACACGATGCCCCGTGTCCTAGTGTTGACGGGAGGAGAGTACTTCTACAGCTCCCAGAATACAACACACGATGCCCCGTGTCCTAGTGTTGATGGGAGGAGAGTACTTCTACAGCCCCCAGAATACAACACACGATGCCCCGTGTCCTAGTGTTGATGGGAGGAGAGTACTTCTACAGCCCCCAGAATACAACACACGATGCCCCATGTCCTAGTGTTGATGGGAGGAGAGTACTTCTACAGCCCCCAGAATACAACACACGATGCCCCGTGTCCTAGTGTTGGCGGGAGGAGAGTACTTCTACAGCCCCCAGAATACAACACACGATGCCCCGTGTCCTAGTGTTGACGGGAGGAGAGTACTTCTACAGCTCCCAGAATACAACACACGATGCCCCATGTCCTTGTGTTGGCGGGAGGAGAGTACTTCTACAGCCCCCAGAATACAACACACGATGCCCCGTGTCCTAGTGTTGATGGGAGGAGAGTACTTCTACAGCCCCAGAATACAACACACGATGCCCCGTGTCCTAGTGTTGGCGGGAGGAGAGTACTTCTACAGCCCCCAGAATACAACACACGATGCCCCGTGTCCTAGTGTTGGCGGGAGGAGAGTACTTCTACAGCCCCCAGAATACAACACACGATGCCCCGTGTCCTAGTGTTGGCGGGAGGAGAGTACTTCTACAGCCCCCAGAATACAACACACGATGCCCTGTGTCCTAGTGTTGCCGGGAGGAGAGTACTTCTACAGCCCCAGAATACAACACACGATGCCCCGTGTCCTAGTGTTGGCGGGAGGAGAGTACTTCTACAGCCCCCAGAATACAACACACGATGCCCCGTGTCCTAGTGTTGGCGGGAGGAGAGTACTTCTACAGCCCCCAGAATACAACACACGATGCCCTGTGTCCTAGTGTTGGCGGGAGGAGAGTACTTCTACAGCCCCCAGAATACAACACACGATGCCCTGTGTCCTAGTGTTGCCGGGAGGAGAGTACTTCTACAGCCCCAGAATACAACACACGATGCCCGTGTCCTAGTGTTGGCGGGAGGAGAGTACTTCTACAGCCCCCAGAATACAACACACGATGCCCCGTGTCCTAGTGTTGGCGGGAGGAGAGTACTTCTACAGCCCCCAGAATACAACACACGATGCCCCGTGTCCTAGTGTTGGCGGGAGGAGAGTACTTCTACAGCCCCCAGAATACAACACACGATGCCCTGTGTCCTAGTGTTGCCGGGAGGAGAGTACTTCTACAGCTCCCAGAATCCACTGCACATATGAGGCAAGGCTGCACTAAAACACACTGTACACACACGAAGTTAGGGGCGTCTGGTGGCTGGGAACCTCCAGGAATGTGTCCTACCATAAAACCTCAACGACAAGCTGCAGTTTATACATAGTGGTCTCAAACAGCTGAGCTGGGAGAGGGAGGGAGGACGGGGAAGGAGGAATCGCTCAAGACTGGCTCAGATGATTAATGACCATTAAAGTCGCATAATCCGAACGATTTGAATTGCTCCCTTTTTTCTATCTTATCGGTACTTTTTTTTGTTAATGATAAAGTTGACCATTATAATCTACGTTTACTTAAGTTTGAAGTAACTTTTATTTTAAGGATTAATTTAATTAATTTGAGATATTTTTTAAAAGAAAAGGACGCAAATATATACACACATGTATATAAAATATTATATATATATATCACACTATGCAGCTTTAAAACATAATGTTAACTATGTAGGACAAGGTTCACACTAATTTAACACTTCCAGAACTAAAAACAAATGGTGTAGGTCCCTAGAACTAGAAGATAGCAGTCGCCATGGTGACGAGCCTCGCTATTTAGACTAGCAACACCCCCCCCCCCCCATGGTAGAGGCGAGTGGCGGGGTCTAGCCTGTAAATAAACTCCTCTCACACCCCACCCCTTCCCACTCCACCCCAAACACACACAAACCACTTCGCCTTATGCCCGGTACACACCTAGCGTATACGATCGTTTTCCCCGCACACACCTAGCGTATACGACCTAAAACTACCCAAAAATCGTGAGGTGTGCACTCCCCTAGCACACCTACCGATTGCGATTCACGACTAAAACTAATTTTTAGGGCTAAAACGGCAGGTGTGCGCTAGCACTACGATTGCGATTCCCGATTCGAAAAATGAATCGGCCCGACTGCAGTTTTAAGCTGATCGGGAGTCCTATGCGCGAATCCTATACGCTATGTGTGTACATGGCATAAGGAGTGCTAGTTGGAGTTTTCAATATGTCACTTCCGAGATCCCAAAGGTGGGTGTCCACCTAGCCATTAGTCGAGACCCTGGCCATCCTATATTTTAACATTGTCACTGGGCTTTGTGGATTGCCAAGACGCAGCACACCACTCTATCCGGCACAGCATCAGAAACATAATGGAATGTGATGGACACTCATCGTTTATTGTGGCATGTGATCACGAGACAGGCGGTGGTGGCTGGACAGTGAGCACTTGGGGCATATCAGTATATTTGTTGTTGTTTTACGTTCTAGCAACATCCAAGGTCTTACGACACATTTGTTTAAATCTGCTTTTAACTAGGTGAAATTTATTTTCCTGTATATTTGTTTGTTATGTAAAGCGCCTGAGAACGGCTTGCTGGATTGGGCCCTATATAAATGTTTTATTATTATTATTATTCGGTTGAATCACTCCGCAGAGTGCGTTTGTTGTGGGTTTACGTCCTAGCAACATTTGTGGTTACAATAGGGCGGGTACCGACTAGTGATTGTGCACTCATGGCGACTTTTTAGTGCTGTCCAACTGAGAGATCAGGTTATCGGCACCATAACATGATTTCCAACTCAGTCACATTATCCTAACACTGAGCTAACTAGTCCTTGCCCTATCCCAGTAATGCTGAACGTTTGGCTAGGTAGCGACAAGTATTAATTTTGTAAGACATTGGTTTGACTCGACTGGGATTCAAACTCCTGACCTTCCACATACGAAGCCTATGCTCTACCGAATGGGCCACCACATCCTGTGATGCTACTATACGTGATATGTTAATTCAATTAATACAACACGCCAACAATTGTTTACAATTGTTAGGATATCAATGTATATCTATAGCATGCTGTTCCCATTGTGGTCAGTTATAATAAAAAATATAGACGAGTCTGTAAAGTAAGGACTAAAGTACCCTGATAACACACACATAAAACAGCAAAAATCTAACTTGTGATGATTTGTCCACTACCCTCTGATAACAGTTCTAAGCCTTAAACTATGAATGGCTGTCCTGGTTTTCATGGGTTGTGGTGGTGGTGGTGGTGGTGGTGGTGGTGGTGGTGGTGAGGGATTGATGGACGAAAGCAGCAAAAACCGCATATATGTATCCCTGATCTACATATATATAATACCAAACGGTGGTTAAGTTTTAGGGTCATTTTGATTACTACTCCTCTGTTAATAGGTGATGCCAACGCGCATCATCCTACTCCACTGATGCTTCGCCATGTATGGGTTGTTACTGTTAGCATGCTTTGTCATGCCCAGTATACACATTTCATATTCTTTTTTTTTTTTTTTTTTTAATACTAACTTTGGTCACTTAGACCAGAGCGGCATCCATTTTGAGTCACATAACCGTGAGTATTGCCATTAGATAGCGCCACCAATATGGTGTACCGCATAACAATACAGATGGATTCCACCAGATGGTAGCACTATATTGAAATGGGACCATGCACTAGTCTGGAATATAGCAGAGACCGTAATATATATATATATATAAATGGTCTCTGAATATAGTCAAAGGCTGAATATATATATAATGACAGTTCAACACAATATTGGTCCAGCGATTAATGCAGAACCTAGCTTTAACCTGCGTGCAGCACCATTTAAAGTTGCATGGTCCGATGAAATATAATTTTGTCCAAATTAGAACAACTACTTACATTTGATCCTATATATCCAACTTAGATACTGGGCCCGTATTCATTCATGTACTGGTGCCAGGCGTAGCCGGTGATACACGCTAGCTCTGGGGTGGCTATCCGTGGCTAGCGGCGGGTTGGAGAAATAGGTCAAGTCGTATTCACCAATGTCCAAGCCGCCGCAGATAGCTAACCGTGAAGTTATTTATAGATTTGGGAATTCCCTCGATTTGACAATATGAATAACGCCGCCAATGCGGCGGGAGCGTTAATAACGGTTCGATTTTAGGGTTAATTTGATTCAATTTCACTTATTGCGTATGTAAATCTGTCAAATATGATCGCATTGAATAGATTTGGCTCTAATCTATTGCCGATACGGCGGCGGCCATGATTAGTTGACGTTCGACAGTATGGATATCGACGTCGATTTGTTTAGTTTACATTCGTCGATTTGACAATATGAATAACGCTATGAATGCGGCGGGAGCGTTAATAACGGTTCGATTTTAGGGTTAATTTGATTAAATTTCACTTATTGCGGATGTAATTCTGTCAAATATGATCGCATTGAATAGATTTGGCTCTTATATATCGGCGGCCGGCACACTAACCGACGCGCTTGCAGTTAACCGTGTTTTGAAAGTCGGGTGGGTAGCTTAGCCTAGGCTACGGTCGCCGGCTAGCGCTGGCACATGAATACAGATTTTCCACCGTTAGCCGTGTGGGGCTACCGTAGCCACGGTTAAGGCACTGGCACCACCACATGAATACGGGCCCTGGTGTATTAGCTAATGATTTGGGACAGCATATACAGAATAACCCATGAATTTATAAGCTCACCCCTTTGGACACTCACTTTGAAACACCCATTATGCAGAGAGGCCATTAACCAATTACGCCAATCTCGTGACCTCATTAGCCTCCCCTGACCAAGTAGGGCTACTGTGCAGGGCCATAGAGGGGAAGGGGAAATGAGGTGGATGTTGCCCCTCCTCCATGTCGGATATTCAATGCATGACCACCGCACGATGTTTAGAACATTTTATATATGCATATGCACTAGTATATATACGTCAAATATATATTTATACAAGGTATATATATGTAATGTACACCTTGTATATATGACGTCGTATATACAACTAGCCTGAACTGAGACAACCACCTCATGTGGCCTCTGTAGTTACTTGGGACTATTGAATATTAGGATATAATGGTCAACCTAAGCTATTTATCTCAAATATAACTAACAAATTCAAATGCCATCGGACCATGTAACTTTAAAGCTAGCATAAATTAAAATATAAAGGCATGGTCTTCTTGGCTGTCCAACGGTGTCGACGATGACAGCAACTCATCATTTTTTGTGAACTCATTGATGACCGATGAGTCCAATTTGTGCTCAAAATGTGCAGTGGCACGTTGGACATGCATGTGTAGCTGCTGTCAGAGTCTGGTAGATGAAGGAGACGATATGAAGGCCTGGTACACATCTACTGACTGACCGGGAAGGAAGGCTGGGTTGGCGGTGACTGCGGTAGTCTGGCCGGCAGCACAGTGCACAATCCCCGGCCTCTGAGCTGCTTCCAGCTTGGCACTGGCTTCTCCAGCTTGCTGCCGTCCCGATTTCACGGCAGAGTGCACGTGCACAGGCATTACTTACAGCCAACAGGGGGTGACTGGCGGGCCACAAGAGCCCGCCATCCCGCTCACTGTTAAACAGGGCCAGATAGCCTGGAAATGCTGATTCACAGATGTAGTATTCCACTATAGCCCTACCCCCCCTCCCTCTCACACACGCGCTCACCCCTCTATACTGCGGAGGTACCCTTTGACGTCAGTCAGTGCGGGGAGAGGAAAGGGGCGTGGTCACTATCAACACAATAGCAGAATGCGCGATTTGATATATATAATAATAATAATAATAATAATAATAATCTAAATCTATTTAGACATGTATGTATTATTATGTCTTCAGTATGTAAGTATGTATATGAGCCTGTCTCAAAAGATGATAAGTAATATGGGACAAAACTTTGTCCATTGTAACTTCAACATACTATCTGCTTATGCATTTGCTCAGGATAAACTGATTTATGGGGTTTCATAATCCCAATAGAATACATATTGATTTGAAGCAAATGTCCTTGTGTTTTCAGTGTAACTGTTTCTGTGCTGTTTTGTGTCACTGGACAAAAAGGATGAAGAGTTATCACCTTTTGAGACAGGCTCATATATATGAAATCCGGAAAATCGCAACGGATTTAGAGCATTACACTATAATTTATAAACATCACGGTATTTCATTAATAACAGTAACACAGATATATTTGCATGTTAGTAATGAAATGCTATATATATATATATATATATATATATATATAAGTAATGACATACTGTATATATGTTATACAACACAAACAGGAGAATGAATTTAAAACAATATTTTTTAATGAATCAGATTTCTGAGCGCTTGCTATTTACGCATCGGGTGGCCCCCAGGATTTGCAATACGCGCCTAGCAGCGATTACCATTGCATATGGTACAGTTGCCTAAACTAAAGTACATGAAGAATTTAAAATTCGTGCACAATACGGTTTGTGTATGAAACAGCAGCGTACTCCGCCTAATGCAATAAACTGTGTGCACGTTTTGGGCTAATTGGTTGGGTGTTGGGAGTTTTATGTCCTGGCAAACATCTAAGGTCATATCAGGACAGGTACTCATAGTGACTTTATAGTGCCGCCCCAATGGGAAATCAGGCTGCCAGCACCATGACCCGATATCCCACTCAGTCACATTATCCTGACACTGAACTAACCAGTCCTTGCTCTATTCTATTAATGTTGAGCGTCAAGCTAGGAAGCGACGAGTATCAATCTTTATAAATCATTGGTTTGACTCGACTGGGAATTTGAACTCCCGATCTCCCTCATGCAGGGATGAAAGTGGTCTCCGGGAAAAAAAGCGGAAATGCTGATATTCTCCCATAGGTTTAGCATTATCAGGGAATTGCGGAAAAATACCGGAAGTCAGGTCTGAACTAAGCCTTGTTGTGACTGAATTATCGCCCATATCTAACAATTTCTTGCTTAGGTTTTATGTTCTAACTACATCTAACGTAGTTTGTGCCACATATAAAGTACCTGAAAACAAGATGCCTGAAAGCGCTGGATATTCTGAGGGTGCTGTCCAGCTCAGAGTGGGGAGCGGACAGAGATATTCTGCTCTCCGTGTACAGAACCTTGGTTCGTTCACGAGTGGATTACGGCAGCATAGTATATGGTTCCGCAAGGAAATCATATATTGGGCTGCTAGACACGATCCACCACCAGGGACTGCGCTTGGCCCTTGGGGCCTTCCGCACCTCACCAGTTCAGAGCCTTTATGTCGAAGCCAATGAACCATCACTTAATAACAGGAGAATCAAACTGGCCATGCAATATGTAGTCAAGATAAAAACTAATGCATTGAATCCTGCACACAATTGTCTATTCGAGCAACATGACGAATCCAGGTATGAAGCCAGGCCAAATTACATCCGGCCACTGAGGCTCCGAATGAAACCTCATTTGGAGGCCTTAGGCGTGGATTTGGACGTGTTGGAGGATGCCAAAGTCCCAGAACATCCCCCGTGGTCGTTGAGAAAGCCATCGGTTATCCTCCGACTCACGGAACTGAGGAAATCTGGGACACATCCACTCGAGTACAAAGGACTGCATGCAGAGATTCAAGGCCAGTTTGCAGACCACCTCTCCATATACACTGATGGTTCGAAAGACCAAAGCCGGGTAGCTGCTGCGGCAGTCTGCCGACGGGAAAAATTTGGTGTACGTTTGCCCGATCAGAGCTCGATTTTCACTGCAGAGGCCCGAGCACTCCTTCTCGCTTTGGAGTGTATCGAGGTATCCAACCACACCAACTATGTTATATACAGTGATTCGTTCTCTTGCCTCCTGGCTGTTGCTGGACTGAAAACAAATCACCCTATTCTAGCAACGGTCATTTATAAAATGAACCAACTGACAACAGATGGGTATGATATCCACCTGTGCTGGGTGCCTGGCCATGCTGGCATACAAGGAAACGAACGAGCTGATCGGGCTGCGAAGAAGGCCCTGAACTGTGATCTTGAACCGTGTCTGATCCCTCACTCTGATCTGAAACCACTAATAGCCACCCACATAAAATCCAAATGGCAACATGAGTGGGATGAAAACATCAATAAACTTAAAGAAATTGAACCATCTGTGGGAAAGCCACCACAGACTCATGCGGGAGGTCGGCGGGACCAAGTGGTCCTTAGTCGCTGCCGTGTTGGCCACTCGTGGCTTACACATGCTTTTCTGCTCAAGGGGGAACCTCCCCATGAATGTATTGGGTGTCAGTCCCCACTGACACTCAAACACATTTTACTAACTTGCATTGATTTTTTGGCCCTGCACCAACGGTTCTACACTGCAGGCAGTATGCATGACCTTTTTACTAAGGTAAAACAGGAAAACATTTTAGCCTTTTTGAGGGCAGCTGGACTGTACCACCTTATATAGTTTACTAAATGGATTCTATTAATTATTAATGAAACCTTTCTTTTTCTATGGGAATTTGTTTCCCTTGACCACAGATATATGATTGTGAGCTTTCTAATTTAATTAGTGTCTATTGGCACATAATTGATTGTCTGCTTTTACATGTAAAAGCGATGGTTTGAACCAAAAACAAACATTTCTCGCCGTGAATATGGCCTATGCTGCCGACACGGCGTAAAGCAACCACCAATCAATCAATCAATCAATCACATCTAAGGTCATATAAGAACGGGATTCGAACCACCTATATACATCCCATCTTTTGAAATTTTGTTTAACATTGATCGGTGGATATAAGAAATCCCGGAAATCCGCGAAACCGCGGAGGTCTTTCATCTCTGCTCATGGGAGGCCTGCGCTCTACCGATTCGGCCACTGCGCCCGGTGGCTAATTAGTTCTTGACATGACATAGACGATGCCGCTCACGTGGACCAATTATGAATAATTAACCAGTGTTAATTAGTGGTGAGGTGGGTGATTGATCCGTTACAATAATGATTTAAAAAAAGCTCTTGTCTGCCAGTCGCTCCTCGAGTGTGATTGGGGAAGGGATACTAATCGATGAACCCTGGTAATATTGATGATTGATGACAAACATGTTCTCATGCAAATAGCACTCTCAGTGACTCCATTTGTTATAATAGTAATTTGGTTGACCACATGACCCCTCCCCCCCCGCACCCCCTCCCCCGCCCAATACACATCTCCCAAATCCGCCCACGACAGGGAACATGAAAAACGCGTAAATATAACTTATGGATAATTAAAGTCGCATAATTGAATAGTTTCAAGTTTATGCCATAATTTTACTTTACTCCTTAGATAAATGCATTAGGTTAACTGTTATAACCTACTTTACTTCAGTTTGAAGTAACTTTTGAGATGCATGATCAAATCTAGCTAAGTATTTGTTTCGGAAATGATCCAATTAATTAATATCAGTCAATAATATCATGAAAGCATACGACAACATTCAATTAGATTTAGAGTAAATTCATGTAAAACACGAGGCTTCCGAACAAGTATGACAACGTTCATGTAGAATAAATTTAGGTAAAACATATAAGACTTCTGAACAAGCACGACAGGGTTCATGTAGAGCAAATTTAGGTCAAACATAAGACTTCCGGACAAGTATGACGACGTTCATGGAGAATAAATTTACATCAAACATGACTTCTGATCAAGTATGATAACGTTCATGTAGAGTAAATCTATGTAAAAACATAAGACTTCCGAACAAGGACAACAACGTTCGTGTAGAGTGAATTTAAGTAAAACATAAGACTTCCGAACAAGTATGACAACGTTCATGTAGAGTAAATTTTTGTAAAACATTTGATTTCCGAACAAGTATGACAACATTCACGTATAGTAAATTTACATAAAACATAAGACTCCGAACAAGTATGACAGCGTTCATGTGGAGTAAATTTCTGTAAAACATAAGACTTCCTACCATCTGCCCTCCTCCCCCCCCCCCCACCCACACCCACTACATGCAACAAGACTCTCTGCCCCTCCATCTACCACTCTGTATGATACACACATAAAAACTTCTGTCTTCATGCACCCCAAAACCACACCGATACACCGGCTGCGGACCGAGTCAGTGGGCGACTCGGCTGCTGCTATAAATAGCCCGCGCCTCCAGTAGCAGGGGCCACGCTGTGTGTGTGGTGAGTACCGTTACAACATACAGGTAGACCTATATTGGTGCGTAGGGATATAGGCCCACATCTGAACTCAGCCTAAGCAGGCCGCCTAAGCGGGCAGTATTCAGCTCCTTCTGAGAATAACTAGCCGAGTGTTAAAGCTGCATAGTCCGATGAAATATCATATTTTCAAAACCAAACCAATTATCTAGATTCTATTTTACGTAGATATTGATCCACTTATTAAGCATTTGTTTCTGTGTAGAAGGCAATACTGAGTCAATCTAACAGAACCTGTTACTGCAGAAGTCCATGGTGTCAGAGTTTTGGCAAGTTTGCCAAAACTAATTTTCCATGTTTGCACTCAAAATATCTCAAAAGTTTACCATTTAAAATAAAAGTAACTTTGAACTTTTGTGTAAATAACCCTGAATTGAAAAATGGCCAGTGCTTCGGCACTGACAAAAGACTTATTCAGCAGAATAAACATATTTACCACCAAAAAAACACTAATGTAAAGTAGATACTAGTGATCGATCTAATATATTTCTCTCAGAAAAAATACAGAAAATCAAAAGCATCGGACTATGCAACTTTAAACCGTTATCCTGTAAACTCCAAAGAGACTAATTCATCGTCCTCTCCGTTTTCACTGTGGTTACCATAGTAACAACACCGGGCGCAGTGGCCTAATCGGTAGAGCGCGGGCCTCGCGTGCGAAAGGTCGGGAGTTCGGTTCCCAGTCGAGTCAAAGCAATGACTTTAAAATTGATACTTGTCACTTCCTAGCCTGGGGCTCGGGATTAATAGGATAGGGCAAGGACTGGCTAGCTCAGTGTCAGGATAATGTGACTGAGTGGGATATCGAATCATGGTGCCAGCGGCCTGATTTCCCAGTGGGCCAGCACTATAAAGTCACCATGAGTGCACACCGTCACAAGTTGGTACCCGTCCTGATATGATCTTAGATGTTACTAGGACGTACAACTACTACCATAGTAAAAGTCCGAGGTTTTCTTATGTAATTCTTTGCCCTAAAATGCAAACTCGACCTAAGCCCTCAATTACAGGGTATTCGACAGATCTGTCTTAGCATAACTGGTCACTATTAAACTGCTGTGGTTGGTTGTTGGGAGTTTTACGTCCTGGCAAAATCTAAGGTCATATCAGGACGAGTATGGGCAGTCAAAATACAATCAGACCGGTCTGGGGGAAATGAAAACAAGTGTCTATGAAGTGAAAATGGTTTCGCTGGATCAGTTGTTTCTATAGATCTGTTCGTGCTAGCTGTTAGGTTGGAAATGTCCCGGTGTGCCCAATTTTACATTAGTATTCTCCCTCAGAACTGATCAAGTCAACTGAAAGGAATGGTTGAATCGGAAAGAGCACGGGTTGGCTGGCTCCCTCCCTGTATGGACCACAACTGAATCAAACCAAGCACTGATACTTGTCATGACCTAGCCTGGCATTTGGCATTGCTAGGATAGGACAAGGACTGGTTCTCACATTACTATAAGGATAATGTGACTAAGTGCCCATACCATCACCTCTGCCAATTTGGATTTCCATCGCTGTGTATAACTTACAGTGTCATCAAAGGCCAGCTGCTCTCATACCATGTTTATGTGGTGTGGGAGGTTTAAAACCCCTTGGGTCAGTAAAAGTGTAGGCTCTGGCTTTCTCTCGACCAACTGTCTAATGGTGAAAATGAAGACTATTCAGACTTATCCATGACTATTCAGACTTATCCAGACTTATCTATTCAGACTTATCCCCATGCCCCCAGCTCTGCCAATTTGGATTTCCACCGCTGTGTATAACTTACAGCGTCATCAAAGGCCGGTTGCTCTCATACCATGTCTATGTGGTGTGGGAGGTTAAAAGTGTAGGCTCGGTAAAAGTGTAGGCTCGGGCTTTCTATCGACCAGTCGTCTATGAGGAAGACCAGTCGTCTATGAGGAAGACCAGTCGTCTATGACTGAAATTTCCCCTGCTTAAACAACTAATGGACCAACAACAACAACAAAAATTGGCAGTATCAAGAAGAAAAAAGGGGGGGGTAAAGTAGAATATCAGTAGTTACTCCAAACAGGCTGCCATCAGTGACTCAGCCAGTTTGCATGAAACCTGGCAGGAGTTGCCACTAAACCCCCATGTCTTTTGTGTGGCAGTGATTGGCATGTTAAACAGTTACTAAAAATATCTAACAATGGCAGAAAAGAAGACAGTTTGAGCCTCATTGTGAGACCAAACCTGTTGAGATACATGTGATAGAAGTGAGGGAAAATTCAAAAGGAAAGGTTGAAAACAAGATTTCACAGTGACAATGACAAACAAAATGCAGGTTCAACACCTATCAAATTGAAGAGCAAGCTTTTTGCTATTAAATCAGCATAAAAAATAGTAAATTCATTCACGGCACTCAAATCAAGAAGCTGAAGAAGTGAGACCGATTTGGCAACCAGCGAGCTGAGAACACTATTTTAAATGCTCCAAAGTGGATAATGTTGCTGGAAATGATTCCTACTACATAATAATGTTGTCTGTGACTGAGCAGTGAATGCTGTGTTTGTCATGTGGAGTGTATTTAAGACATTGTGGAGGTGTACAACCAAATTTCATGTGGTAGTTGGAACATAATGTTAGTGTTCAATTGTCTAAATTGTTAAAGTACATGCAAGTTATAGATACAGTTCTGTTGGTTCTAGTGATACCCAATTTATCTCTGTATCTTAATTAGAAGCTGAGATATGGTATTTTGAAATTTCCATGAAAATGTTACTGTTATTGTTAGATAGTAAATAGTTACTGTTAACTTTACGACATGGCCAAATTGATACCTTGGCTGTTTTAAAGGTTGTTTGTTTTGTCTTTCTTCCCGAAAAAAAAATTTGCAATCTATATGATATATGAAACTTTATTATGTCACTGTTTTAGTTTCTAAGTATCTGCACATGTTCTATGACTTTGTGAATTTTCTAATTTGGCCAACTTTGTTTTTCGACGAGAAAATCCCTAAAAATTATATTCTAAAATGCTCATAACTTTTGAACTGATTATCACATCAGGATAAATTTCCTACCAATGAAATCAGTGTATAAAGTTCTACCTGATTATCACAAAAGTGAAATGCAAACATACATTTAGAAAATCAGTTTGGAGTACCTATTATCAGGTTATGGTGCCAGTGCCATGGTCCCTCCAGAGGGACAACACTATAAAGTCAACGCGAGTGCACTCTGTCACAAGTCGCACCCATCCTAATATGACCTTAGATGTTGCTAGGATGCAATATCCCAACAGCAAACCACAACAAAAATCTCACCAGCCTTGTTTTGATCTAAAACCCTCACGGTCACGCTCCCTCTTTCTGTTGTGACGTCATAGACCGGGGTGTCACGCCTATTTGGAGTCTCTATATCAACAAGTATCCCCAATGCCAGAATCTTGATCAGGGTTCTGGCACAACTCGGGTCTCGGGAACTGGCACGAATGGAGTGTTAGATAACCCAACCGTATCCACGTGGCCTCGTCTTGTGGGTAAATTAGGGCCTTTCTGTGATTAGCAAAGTGGCATGTTGAGGAGATCATATCATATATAATCCAATCATTTGTGATTGGGTCAGAGTGCATCTTCAGAAAATAGGGAGGGGCGTGGCTTTAGGTGGATTGAACTAGTGGAGACTTGCATTTGATTGAGAATTATAGTTTGTACACCTTCGTTTGATAGAGACAGTAACTTCTAATGATTATATACTTTGAACATTTATGAAAACACATGACTATTCCAGTCTTGATTTAAGAACACTTCTTGGATCTCCTTTTGTTTTTGTTTTAAAAACCCATCAAAGATTGAATAGGACAGCTACAAACATGCACTTTAATAGCTTAGATCTAACTATAGTATATAGATAATGGCTGAAACTGATGGACTTCTATCAATTTAAAAAGAATTTGCATGCCTCCATGTACCTTCAGTACTCCATATAAACTACGTAAAAGAGAGAATGTGTGTGTGTGTCGATGTGGTGTCTCATTAAGTCTAGCCCTGATCAGCCAAGAACAAACACTATTATAGATGGCTCTGATAAGTGATATACACTGCCCCACTCCCTTCCCCTCCCCATAACACACACACACACACACACCTCCACTCAGCACCCGTTAATGCATGCAGTGCAGGTGGGTGGCGTATTGATCACATTGTATACAGAAGCCATGTCTGATCACCAAACGTTATATAGAGCGGTGGTTGGTAGCTAACACGTAGCTGCACATCGTTATTAGGGCCACAGAGTACACTCATAGGAAATGTCATTGTCACTCATAGCAAATGTCAGGAATTTGTCATTGTTGATCAAAGGTTTTTCGGAGTAAAACAGCAACTTTTAAATCCATAATCGTTCTCCTCTCGCCCGGGATGTTGTTATGAGAGACAACAGATTCATCTGTATACACCCATTTATAATACACATAACTAGCAGTTATAAATGATAAATCACATGCAATGCGCATTTGGGTCGCCGGGATCATTGACGGTATCTAAACTTAAAGACCCCCTGGCCCGAAACTTTTGAATGTGGGTAGAGCTACATACAACAATTGATATGTATGTCAGAATTGAATGAAGTAGAGGGCATTGGTATTACACTACATGACTACGAGATCGTGAAATTATAATAAATAATAATAATGCATACAATGATACATACACACACACGTGTGTGTGAATTGAAATAGGTGCATTATACAACTTACAAGTGTACCGGGAATGTAATTCTGTATGAATACATAAACTTGTTTTCAATAAAAGAATAACCTCAATAGGCATACATAAATAAAAAGAAATTAAAAGAAGAAAAGACTACCCAAAGTAGTACTTACTGGTCCGTGAAGCCTTCCAGTTCCTCCCATTGCTCTTCCAGGGTTGATTCCGAATCCAGGTAAGTCCCAAAGTCCCCCTGTCCATTGTTGTAGCGGTATAGCTGCAGAGCACAATCTTCAAGCTGAAAGAGATGGGCAAAACAGACAGTGACAACAAAAGTGAACCGATGCCAGTAAATACATGTCACCGCTGTCTGTACACACACACACACACATTTGCCAGGTGTCAACTAGATGACGGGGGAAGCCCACCTGCATTCCCCTACCACCACAGCTTCACAACCTGGCTCGCAGCAAGATGTAAACAAACTAGGATTTTTACCCGCGACACCTCTGTGTTAATTGAGTTAGTTTGCACGTGTGTGTGATCGTTGCAAATGCATAGTCGTCTAAATAGCTTAACTTTGAATTTTAGAGTTTGGAGCAGATAAATGCCACTTTTGGTGGGCAGGGGCAGGCTGTTAGGGACATTTGAATAAGTTCTGACGGCGGCCGAACCACTAGGGCCCGGCCAAGTTTGATGGCATCCACCGGTCGTCGCCAGGGAATCCGCGCTCTGGCTGTCAGCGTCAGAATTCACTTACTTTGTGTGGTGCTTTCAGTAGTCGTTTTACTCCAGCGATCTGGTTAATCAATGATACATTCGTCAAGAAAGTATATGTAGGAGGACGAGTCGGTTCAGGGAAGTTTGTACTCGAAAATGGGTCCGTATCGTCCAGGTATTGGACACGACATTGAAATGTCGCCATGTTTCTACCAGCTCTGAACGAGCGCACCGCTCACGACTGAACTGCCGGCGCTACTTTCGGGAAAGATGGTGTATCCCCACGCTCTGTTGCCTGCATTCCTGGCATACTTTTGAAATGTTCTATGAATGTAAGGCATTATTTTGTGATATCAGTGCTTTTTTAATTTCCTATTGTTGTAATTTCATTGAATTCACGATATAGTTTGGTTTTAGTCCTATTTTAACTCGCTAAACACTGACGTGTTTGCTGAACTTGAGAAAAGATAGTTCGCGGAGGACTACATATAGGATGAGTGAGCGTCTGAAGCAGGTGCGCGGCAAGCCGTGCGGACTCTCTCTGTCGCTGCCATGGTAACCTTTTATATACAGGGCCTGTGGTGGGCTGGATTAACAGCGGAATAAATGCTAGACGCGTGATATCAATAGTACATTTTCGAGGTTAGCAACACATTGGGTTGGTCAAAATGCTTACTTTTCCGAGCATTCTTAGTAGGAGAATACATCAGACGCATCAAACATAATCCTCAGATTAGACCATATAATATATATATAATATATATATCTATAATAGGTGTGTGTATGCACACAGTCGTTTGGTTATTATAATATTTACACTATATTAACATCGTGGTATAGCTATCTCAGTTTATATAGATATTTTTCTTTTAGTTAAGAAATCTATTGGATAATGATAGGCCTAATTATACATCTATACATGTGCGTTTTAATTGCTAAATCTCACGATGTTTCCTATGCTAAGCTATAGTAGTGTTGACATTTAGAGGGTTAGGGTAAACCAAAAGCTGTATATGCGGTTGTAATAAGCGGACGGTCAGACCAGCTACGATTAGGCTGTGGAAGTACTGCACGAGCGCTACTGCCACCTGAAGTGCAACAGCCGAACTAAAGTCAGGTATCGCCAGTCCCCAGCGTTATACTTGGGAGAGCGGCGATAGGTGTTGCGAAGGAATGTAGGCCTCCATCAGTGTGTATTCAGGGGAATTGAACCTGGGAATTTCACAAAAGCCCACATATTTAGAGATGAATTCTTGCCTTAAAGCTGCATAGTCCTTATTCAAATATCATTCGTCGATTATTAAACTAAATGCGCAAGTGTGTGAATTTCGATTTTATTATGCCACTTAACCTACTCCTGCAACCATTTGAGAGGAGAGCTGCTGATCGACCAGCCACATAGAAAGTGTATGGAAGCTGGGTTATGGACATAACGACATGAATTTGGAATCTAATATGTTAAATATATCTGCCTAGATGGTGCCAGTAGCATTACACCACAGTAGTTTCACCTAGATAAAAGATTTACCAACACCACCTAGAGTAGGGATGAACAACAACCATGTCTAAATCCGAGCAAAAATAGCTGTGGAGCCACTAGTTCCAGCGTGCAGTGTATATTTATATTGAAGTATGTATTGAGGAATTAGGAGAGAATGCAAAGAAAACAAGATGGCAGCCATTGGAATCTATTGATTTGACGTTTAAAGTATGTTAATCTAAATGATTTAATAAATTGGTCACTCCAAAAGTAGCGGGCTTGAGTAGATAAATATTTAAACCATATATTTAGCATACCGGGTATTACTTATTAGGTAGCAAATTCGTGTGCTTCCATAACAGTCATCCATTGTTTAGCAGCCCTGAAACAACATAGAAACTGTTGCAGGAGTACCTAGGTTGCACCACAAGTCTCAAAAGCCAGTAGGCCCCTACCTGTCTTTATATGCTCACCAATGTTACTAGGACGGAAAACCACCATAAATCACATTGTTTTCACGTGTTACAGCATCGACGTAGCTGGTAAAATTTGACAAAACTAATACATATTTACCTTGTCCTCTGAGATAGATACATTAATTGCGATATTTGATATATTGAGGAAACACATAATTAAATGTCAGAATGCTTACCTTTTGTTCATATCCACGAATATACGACAGAACAAAGGAAACTAAATACATAATGTGAAACAACAACATGTATGTATACAGCATGAAATTAAAATGGATAATAACAAAACAAGGTATGTGCTGTTCTTTCATGCATGCGCATATGATGTCAGCATGTACTTGACAATTACTTTCTCTTATAAGGTAAATATTATATATATTTCAAAATCTAGTAAAAGTTGAAAGGATGACATTTTATAACAAAACAGATTACAGTTTTAAGGAATTCGAGAAACTGAGCGAGATGGGATTAAAATATAATATGTACAGGCCAGCAAGAAGGAAGCCATGCCTGACTTGTAAAATCCAAATTAGAACGATTCTCTGTACTTATTCAGTTACTGAGTGAAACGGGATATATTGCTGTACATATGAATGAACGAAGTCTATGATGCGTCAGAATGTTTGATGGACTGAAGCTTTAACGTTCCAGGAACGAGATTTTCACATTACTATATATATGCATTAAACAATACAAGGTTTAGTATGAAAAGTGTCTGGTATTAAACTGGATATGCTGACCTCATATTACACCAAGCAGAAGAATTCCACTGCCAAAGGAAATTTAATTAATACTTACTTTTTTTTTATATCAATCCTAGATCTCCAGTTGGGGAATCGTTGAGCGTTGAACATTTATATATATTTTTTATTTGTACAAATACATTTTATGACAACTACCACACATTAGTCTTTATTAATCTCAGGTCATGTCGTTATCTGGTCAAAATTTAACCAGATCTTATATGTAGATTTTGCTGGTTCATCAATATGTATTTTCGTGTGTACATATATACGCCTTTGTCTGCTACCTGCTAAATGCATGAGTATAACAAAAGGGAGTTATGACAATGACTATCGAAAGAACACATAACATTGCATGGGAAACGAGAAGCCAAATGATACAATTTACCACAGTAATCAATCAGGAGCACCTCTTTAAAGAACATAGCTAAATTTATTTAATGCAAATTTATATGGGTTGTTTTTTCTTTGTTTATTAAAGAAAATACTTAGAAAGCAAAAAAAAAACACCCACTTCCATATTCAATTTTGAACAAAACTTCATCACTGATTGTCATTGACAAACGAATAGAGTAGTTTGCCTTACTAATGAACAGGTACTAACTCTCTAACCAAAATTTAATTTAATTCAAAAATGAAATTTAAGACCAAATGCAATTCGTGAATAAAAAAAAAGAAGTCTTTGAAAATACAATGATCCCTACTTCAATTGAGGATCAAAACTTTACCGCCAAAGCGCCTTAATCAACAATTGGACACAAACTTAGACTTCAAAATCCGAGGACCAACCGGAAAGTGAGAAAAAACCTTCTCTTAGATAGAGTGGCAAACACATGGAATAGGCTTCCACTCGAAATAGTTCAAGCTCCATCACTAAATGCATTGAAAAGCAGACTTGATTAATTTTGGATTCAGTATCCGTAGAGTCAGTCCTCGCCACATGACCACTATAATTATGACAGGTCATATATAGACAGTCAAACTTGTTAACAGGTTATTATGCCTAAATATATCAACATCAACAGAAGAAGATAAGTATAAGTAAGTATTAAAACGACACATTCACACACCACTTGCTCAGAGACGCAGGTAGGGATGGCACATTCACACAACACTGACGGAAGACACCCTGGAGGGACGACACAGGTAGGCGTTGGCTGCATGGCACCTGTATAACCCTACACACCTTCTTGACATCGGTGCCTTGGTCCTCCAGCATCTGTTTAATGCTGGTGTATCCCGTAAAGCGCCGGTCCTCTTCATCTTCCACCCATGGCGGCTTCATCGGCAGCTTCTTCTTGCAGACGATGAGAAGGTCCTTGGTGGTGACCTTGCCCTTCTTTCTAATTGCCAGTGCCTCCTCTATGGCGGCTAAGCTGTGGTTTGGTGGATAGCCCTGCTGGCTAGTCGGGGAGGTGGTCATTGCACCGGGCTCAGGGCTACTACGGATATCTATGAGGTTACCTGTGGGTACATTGTCTACTGCAGGGGAAGCAGGCTTACTGCTGCTATCAAGCAAGTCTATGTTACCAACCGATTGCGCCTTTGGCTGCTTGGAGTGGTCGAAGCCGAAACCGATGTTGAGGTTGTCCATGGACACAGCTGAGGAGGGGGGAGAGTTGAAGGCGAACGCCGGGAGTGGGGCTAAGGGCTGATCAGGCGTGTCTGGAACAGGGGTGTCCAGGAGGCTTTCGGAAGACCCTGCCAGAAGTTGGTGGGCCTCGATAGGCTGAGGCGAGATCTGGGGGATGTAAAGGGTTAGCTTCTGTCCTCCGCCCCCTCCTGCACTACCCCCTGCTCCCAACACACGCACCCTGTTGTCCCCCGTATCATCACCCAGCAGTTCGTCGACATTGCGCCACCGGCCAATGTATGCGGCCTGGTCATCCCCAGTCATCCCCTTCCGCACGTCCACCAGGTACTTTACGGTGCCCGAAGAAGGGCTTCCAGGGCTGCCACCGGGGGAGGTGGCGGCAGGTTTGCGGATGGCAACACCCCACTTCTGGTTCTGCTTAGCTTGCAGTGAAGTGGGGGTTTGCACTGGCTTCGAAGGCACAACTTTTAGCGGAGGAGGGGAGAGCATATTTTTATTGATCATATCCACTTTTCTTCGTGCATGACTATTACGACGATGTTGCTGCGGTGGTTCCTCATCGGAGTCGCTTAGGAATTCATCGTCATCATCTGAGAAGCCAAGAAGACTATCAATATCCTGGACCTTGCTGATAAAAACATGGCTGCCACGTCTGCTCTCAGGAACAATGTCGGGGAGGGAAGTATTCGTCGTTAGCGACTCCATTGACTGAGCTTTTCCGAGCTTGTTCTTGCGTTGTAATGATCCAGTGTGCATGTCCATCGAACTAATGGATGCCATAGAGTTGGTTCTCTGCATGTTTCCTCCATCCTCTGACGATTCATCATTTGAGTTCTTTTGGGGAGGCTTGATTACCTTTGGCCCTCTTCGTGATCCAGCGGGTTTGCTTACATTCATATTATCATACGGGGATGGCGACCGATCAAAGCGATCCTTCTGGGGCTTGAGACGATTCGGTGGCTTGCCCTGCACATTGTCATACGGCGAGGGACACCGGTCATTTTGCTCAGGTTTGTCGTGTCTGTTCTTGACAGCTTTCTTCTGTCCTTGCACATGCAGCACAAATGGTTCGTCCGAATCATCTGAGTCATCCTGAGTTGGGAAGCTTGGCACCCCGGCACAAAGCTTACGTGGACTAGAGGGAGACTTTGCTCCCCAGCCGAACTTTGCTTTTGGAGTGTTCAGCCGTGCTTGTTGTTGCTTTTTCTGTTGCTGTTGTTGCTGCTGCTGTTGCTGTTGTTGTTGCTGCTGCTGTTTCAGCTTTTCCTTATTAAGTTCTGACATCTGGAAATCTTTGTTAATCTCTTCATCACTGTCATCGGCGAACACATCACTGCAGACGCTAATGGTTCGCTGTGGTGGAGGTTTGACAAGCCTTGCCCTTGGTGGTCGCACCCTGGATGTTGGCTTCTGTGGCTTTGCCGGCACTGCCGTTGCTGCCAGGTGAGGTGACATTGGTGTGTCGGGTGGGTCCTTGGACAGTTGCCTCTTCCAAGTGCGCACCTTATCTAAGCTGTCCTTCAGACTCAAATTCTCTGACGTCAACGAGGCCACCTGGCTCTCATCGTCTGGAGGTGGCGAAGCATAGCGCCTTGAGCAGGGCACGAAGGAACTCTGCTTCGGCTTCGAGGTCTCTTCCTGCGGGCTGGTGGGACTTGATGGTTGCCGCGCCCTGGACCTGAATGAGCTCTGTTTTGATGTGTCTGCTTCCTTCTTGCTGATGGAAGATGAGAGCCGCGGACTCCGCGGCTCATCCTCGCTCTGACTGGAATGTCTCACCTTCGGGGATGTAGGTGTCTTACTACTCTCCTCCTGGGTCGACGAGTAGGAACTCTGCCTGCTTGGCGGGACGAAAGAACTCTGACTTTGTCGTGAAGGATATTTGGGTGCATAGCTCGTCCCAAATGATGTCCCACCACCGCCGTACTTACTCGTGCTAGCTAATCTCTCTCGCCTCTCCTTTCGTGCCTGCTTCTCAGCCTCATCCATGTCAACCTGCTCGCAGAAGTCCTCCGTATCCGGCTTGTTCCATCTCATTCTGACCGGCTTATTAGGGTAGCGTTTCGTCTTGGTTCTGGAAATGGACTTTTTCTCTTTGCGATACATTGACCGGCGCTTCTCTCTCTCCCGCTCCTTCTCCGTGTCCATGGGGTCTGTGCCCCTAGACGTCAGGTAGCGGTGGCTTTTCTCGTTCTGCTCTTCAGACTCGCTCACACTCTCACTTGACTCCTCAGACTCCACTTTCTGTTTACTCCTCGACGACATCGGTGGCTTGGACGCATAGCCCGAGTCCTTCGTTATCGACGACTGGCGGGTGTAGGAGGAACTAGAAGGAATCTGTCTTTCAACCGAAGGCCGGATAGAGCGGTCGACTGACGCCCGAGTGGTGGATCGGTCGACCGAGGGTTGCCGGTCATAGCTCTTTGTGTCTGAGATGGAGGTGGTCCGGGTACGGGTACTAAAAGGGGTCAAGTTGAAGTCACTCGACTTAGCGCGTGAACTGTATGAGGGGCTCGTATCGACAACGGACTTGGGCCTTGTCGACGTGTAAGTCGTGCTGTAGTCTGCCCCGCCACCATACTTCTTACTGTCATAGCGACTCGACCTCGAGGTGGACCTAACCGGGGACGTCTCTCTACTGTATGACCCGTAGGTTGACCGGGAGAGGCTCGGCGCCCTTTGGTTGCGGTCATAAGAACCATAGGATCGGGTAGAAGAGGACCCCACATCCGACATGTAACTGGAACGAAAGAAAGGACAGAAAACCATAAGGCAAATGCAAGAAAAGGTTAGAATAAATTCACAATTTCTTCACTTCCTCCAATTTACAAACAATTTAATTTCCTTTTTATTGATGGTGAAGATGATTTCGTGCTCATACATACCTGAATATAATTTGGACGCGGCGAATTAAATTTGAGGAATTGTGATGTTTTTGTGTGTGATTTATGCCGTGTATTAAACTATGCTTACATGCGTGTCAGTCATTAAACAATTAACATCGAATGAAACCAAATGCAATGTGATGTAAAATTTGAATCAAAATTTCACAGATCACGAATAATATTAACTGTAAATTCTCGTTCAGATAACAAGATGTTAGACAGTTGTAACAAATATGCTATCTAGAATAAGTATGAAAGCATCTGTTGGGTGAATTTAAGCAGAGTGTATTTTCCTAGAATTATATGAGAATATTATTAATTGCGATAGATTTAAGAGATGAGCCATTTCCTAACAGAACAGCAAATACAATAACAGGCGATAACCAGTATGCAGTATATATTAACAGTGCATTATGTGAACAAAATCCGAAACTTAGATTTTGGTCCAAAGATAAATACTCTTTGGAGCAGAATAATTCGGATGAAATTGAGAGATATTTCGTGCATCACATTACCGCCTTCTTTTGTGCCTGGAAAGAACAAGTATAAGTGACAGATGTGCCATTTGCACACATGTTCTCTGGTCACTAGGCCTGATGAAACTGCAATCATTTGTCAACCCCTCTCTGTGTTCCCAATCCAACATACCAATCAAAGAGCGAATTTAAATACAGTATTTATAAACACGTACTAAATGCTTAAGCTATAACGTAGGCCTCGATCTAAATTTACAGCCGATGTTTTAATATTTTAAAGCTAAAATGTAGTTTATGCAGTGAATAATGCCTTTTGTCAGCGCCAGAGCACTCGTCTTTTGACCGTTCAGCAGAGAGCGTGTATATAGATCTGTATACATGCTCTCTGCGTTCAGTACAATTTGTTGGTCCATAAATGAAACTATCAGCTCCTAAGAGATATGTATACCTATCTAGACCAACCCAGCAAAATTATCCCTTTCTTGAATCCTTAAAGTTACATATAGTCAAATGATCTTGGGCTTTTGCCACAGTTTTGTTTATTTTTATCTAATATCATAGTGATCATTGTAACGTGCTTTACTTTAGTTTGAAGTAACTTTTATTTTAAAGGGTTAAAAGTGCATAGTCCAATGAAGGAATCAAATTTTCAAAACCAGAACAGATACCGGTTACCTAGATTTGATCCTGTAGGCCTATATCCAACTTCGGTATTGTTGCCATGGTTAAGTATCTGTTGCTGCATAGAAGCGGATACTAATCAAATTGAATAGAACCCCTAACTGCTGTCAGAGAACGTGCATACAATATATTCTCGTTCTCTGCTGCTCTTTAGCATATGGCGTATTTTGACATGTTTCCCTAAATTAATTTGGCATGTTTTCACTTCAAATATATCCAATGTCAGTCGTTTACAGTAAGTTACTGTAAAGTAGGCCTAAAGTAGATGGTTGGTTATTGGACTTTTTAGTCTTGGCAACATCTAAGGTCACATCAGGACGGGTACCAACTTGTGACAATGCACACTGATGATGCCTTTATAGTGCTGCCCCACTGGGAGACAAGGCTGCTCGCATCATGACCTGATATTCCACTCAGACACATTATCCTGACACTGAGCTAACCAGTCATTGCCCTATCCTATTAATGCTGAGCGCCTGGCTAGGAAGCGAACATTAAAAAATGTTAAGTTATTGGTTTGACTTGATCAAAGTGAAGTAATTTAGAGGCCCAATGACCAACCTAATGTATTTATCTCAGAAAATTACAGAAACTTAAAACCATCGGATTAGACAATTTTAACTTTGGGGATATCTGAATTGAAAACAATCAAAATTAATTTATATATACATAGAATTGCTGGACACTATATAGGCTTCAACAGTGCCATGTGCTGTTCAATTGACATAGTTTGTTTGTTTGTTGTTTTACGTCCTAGCAACATCTAAGGTCATATCAGGATGGGTACCGACTTGCGACAGTGCGCACTCATGGCGACTTTATAGTGCTGTCCCACTGGGAAACCAGGCCGCCGGCACCATGACCTGGTATTCCACTCCGTCACATTATCCTGACACGGAGCACACCAGCCCTTGCGCTGTCCTAATAATGCCGAGCGCCTGGCTAGGAAGCGACAAGCACCAATTTTCAAGTCATTGGTTTGACCCGACCAAGGCCCGAACCCACGACCCAACGATCTACCAGCAATTGACATAGGTCTATTCCTTTTATGCAGATAAGACATTTTTAATAAGTATGCCTACACCAGTATTTAAGTTGGATGTGTAGGAGCAAATCTTGGTATGTGCTTTCGTTATGAACATTTGATGATCAGATAATGTAGCTTTAAATGACATCTGAAAATAAGCGTACATCTGCCTTAAATGGTTGCATAGTCCGATGGTTTTGAGTTTATGTGATTTTTATGAGATAAATATATTAGATCGATCACTAGTATCTACTATACATTAGTTTAAAGTTACTTTTATTTTAAATGGTAAACTTTTGATATATTTGAAGTGCAAACATGGAAAATTAGTTTTGGCAAGCTTACCAAAACTCTGACACCATAGACCTCTACAGTAACATGTTCTATTAAATTGACTCAGTATTCCCTCCTATACAGAATCAAATGTTCAAAAAGTGAATCAGTATCTAAGTTAGATATGTAAAAATCAAATCCAGATAATTGTTTTGGTTTTGAAAACTTCATATTTCATCGGACTGGGCAGCGTCATTAATGCCCTCACCAGACCCCCATTTTTGTACACCACTTACATAAGTTACAAGTGACAATGGCCAGCCAAATAAGGATACCTGGATTCCAAACAACACCCGAAACACTGCAAAACTCTCGGTAACACGCTTAAATGCTGGTTTTCTTTTCATGCTATTAGTTTGAAAGAGGTATCAATGCATCCTTTAAAAAAAAGTTTTTTTAAAGAGCAAATCACCAAATTGTCACGTTCTCGTGACGACATCCACCCTGACGGAGTTTGTCATGATTCCGTTCACGATGTCCAGCGTCCAGTATTGGGGTTTTACATACTTTGGTTTATTGATTATATGTTTCAACGAATGTATAAAAAGAAAATCTTTAAGCTTTACCAGAGTGAAAATACATAGTAGTCTAGTATATAAACAATGAGATGTCATTTACATTATTAAAGGTAATATTAATATTCTTTTCACTTTTTATGTTTTTGTCAAATTTGTTATCCGGTATTATTTTTTTAGTATTAGTAATAGTAATGTGTATATATATATATATATATATATATATATATATATATATATATATATATATATATATATATATATATATGTGTGTGTGTGTGTGTTATTTTTAACTAGGGAAAGCACCTTATAAGTAGTGTACTTCTGCTTTCTCCCTTTTCATGTGAAACATTATTGATATAAATATCAGCTTGTATGTACAATGATCATGTGGAAATACATATCTTATTATTATTACTAATATTATCATTAATATGAATAAGCTATGCTTAGGACCGACCCCCCGATATAACTACAGCAAAGTATTTTATGACTGCGCATGTATTTTTTTACTCCACTCGCGGTGTTCGATTTGAAATTCTAGCAACTCGGGTGACCCGAGTTGCGGTCGTGATAATCGAATACGGCCGTCTTTTCCGCAGAAGAAACTATTAATATTTCATTTGTGCATCCATGTTTATGCCAAATTGTTCTTTATTTCTTTTAATTTTGAATAATATCAAAGTTTTGAACTGTGCATATCGGCAAATTCTATGGCAGCGGGCATTTGTTTTGATATATTATTAACCAATCGCTGACCGCGAATACGATCAATTGGGCCTGTGGACCTAATGCCTTGACAACCTCGCTACAGAGTAGCGCAGAGGAACATGTACACTGGTCCCAGTGACGTCATCGTATGGAAAGTCTGTAGCGAGGGACCAGTGTAGTTGTACCGCGACTCGGCTTGTGCTACTCTGCGGTGGTGCATCATTAAGGCGTTAGGCCAATAGCTTTCGTCCACCCTGCTTGCTGCTGACCGAAGTTCGATGAGCGATTTCCGTTTCTGTTTGCTGGATTTGGATTATTCTGTTATTCAACACGATTTTATAAATGGCAGCGCCCATAGAGGCCTATTTCCGTTTCCGGTTGCTGGATTTTGACGAAATCCTCTGTGGGTATTGGTTATGTATATATTGTTTATGGTATATGTATATATATGTACACGTGTTAGTAATTAGCCTCCCCATGGGTGGGTCGGTATTATGCAAGCGAAATTTCAATTGCACATATTTGGTATTCTTCACCCCACTGCTCCACACCTTATCCTGGTAATTAATGCCGAATACCAAGCTAGGTAGTGACAAAGGTATCAATTTTTAAGTCATTGGTTTGACGCGATCAGGGTTCGAACCTGGGGGGGGGGGGTAGATCCTATGACCTGCTGAAACGGCAAACGGACGCTCAGAATACTTATAGACACTAACCATCCTTCTAATATTTATAGTGAATGTTGCAGTTGTAAATTTAGCCTGCTACCAGTCTCAGTAGGCCTAATATAAATACTCATAGAATATATGGCAATTCACAAAGTATGTATTTGAATTTTTGTTGTTAATGTTTTAAAAGGACTTAATTAAAATTGCACTGTCCGATGGTTTTGAGATTGTCATTTTATAAGATAAATAGGCCTATATGAAGTTATTATAATCTACCTTACTTTAATTTGAAGTAACTTTTGTTTTAAATGGCTAACTTTGGAGATATTTAATATGTGCGCATCAAAATTCCGACACATGTAATGGGTTATATGAAATTTACTTATTTAACAAATTTATCATTCCCTTCTATACAACAACAAATGCTCAATAAGTGCACTAGTATCTAAGTTGGATTTGTAGAATCAAATCTAGATAAGTGCTTTGGTTTAGGAAATTTGATCCTTTCATTGGACTATGCCGTGCGGCTTTGATCGTGTTGATCACCATGTGTGGGCAATGATGGGTTAATTATGGGTAGGCCTATATAGGAACTGTATTGTGGGTCTATTGTACATTATGTATATATGCAAGTATGAGATGCACAACATACTAGAAAAGCAAACTTATGAGAGTAGGGTATTGTTGGACTTGTGCAGTTGCAGTGTGATGTCACCAGATAACACGTGAGCAATGGAGGCAGGCATGTATGAAGTAGCCAGCAGTAGAAGTGGAACGAGCCCAACATACTAACAATTCGCAGAACATTGTTTTCAAAGATATCTTTCTGTACTAGGAAAACATTACTGAAAGTGGCTATAAAAATAAACGGGTAATACTATCTGTGGGTTTAAAAATATATAAATATTCGCTATTATAATTGTTTCAATTAGATCTAGACGGGACAAAGGAAATAATCATTAATAATGATAGTAATATTGTACTTCTGTTTTCTCCTATTTCATGTGAAAAGATTACTGATTTAAATATCAACTTGTGTGTACATTTATCATGTGGAAATAAATATTTGATTTGATTATTTTTATAACTTTGGTGAGATGGTTCGCGAATTGTTAGTAATGGCTCAACTGAGGCAGCCATAGGTCGGATAGGGTTCATGTTAACGTAAGCCTTCATTAACACTAACAACTCGTTCGCAACCATAGTGTGCAAGTGGTAACCATGGCAACCCCTGTAGTTAAAGGGGGGGGGGGTGTCTCTGAGCACTTAGAGCATGGAGCGGAGGTGGTCATTCTAAAAGGAGAGGGCTTGAAGTATGGAACGTCCAGATACACCAAGAACACGTACACAAACAGCATTACACACTACAACTAACACAAATCTATTCTACTGATTGATATAATAATGGTGACCTACTTCTGTGCAATTAGTGCGACGAGATCTCTCACATATGACTCTAATATAGGCTGGTTATGTTATATCAAAGACCCTATAATACTAAGATGGCTCACTCAGCCTGTACTGTGTAATCAAAATGATCAAACCCACCACTTTGTGCGCTGGTTGTTCTATTGGTTAAACAGTTGCTATATTATATGTATAAATGTATATATGAATGTGAAAGATGTGTGATGATGGCGATGATGATGCTGGTGATGATGTGTATTTGTTCATAGCAATTTCATATTGATGTGTATTCATACTTACCTATCTCATGTATAATATAATTGTATGTGTTTACATGTGAAACACCAACCAGCAGCCGGGCTGATCAAACCCACCACAAGGTTGCACTACGAAATTTACATTACCATGGGAGAGATAGGGAGTGAGCCGTCTTAGTATTATAGGGTCTTTGGTTATATTGAGATTTTCTATTAACCAAACTATAAGCCCATATATATCGAAGACCCTATAATACTAAGACGGCTCACTCCCTATCTCTCCCATGGTAATGTAAATCTTGCAGTGCCAACTTGTGGTGGATTTGATCAACCCGCCTGATGGTTGGTGTTTCACATGTAAACACATACAATTATATTATACATGAGATAGGTAAGTATGAATACACATCAATATGAAATTGCTCTGAACAAATACACATCATCATCAGCATCATCAGCATCATCAGCATCATCACACATCTTTCACATTCATATATACATTTATACATATAATATAGCAACTATTTAACCAAGAGAACAGCCAGCACACCAAGCGGTGGGTTTGATCATTTTGATTACACAATACAGGCTGAGTGAACTGTCTTAGTATTATAGGGTCTTTGATATGATAGCTGATTACGAATTATGGGGTGCACAGTGGGGGTGCGTTTAATTTAAATGCTTGATGTTAGGACCGACTATAAGCCTATGTATATACATATGATAGCTGATTACAAATTATGGGGTGCACAGTGGGGGTGCGTTTAATTTAAATGCTTGATGTTAGGACCGACTACAAGCCTATGTATATACATATGATAGCTGATTACAAATTATGGGGTGCACAGTGGGGGTGCGTTTAATTTAAATGCTTGATGTTAGGAATCTTACTTACAAGCCGATGTGATGAACATATGTTAGCTGATTACATACAGTTATGGGTGCACAGTGGGGTGCGTTATTAAGTTTTTAAATCTTAGCATGTTTAACTATACACGCTTGTATATACATTAACTTGCTGCTTTACGGGTTTAAGGTACTTAATCTAAGCAATACTCACCTTTACATGCAACATAAGTTGAATTAAAATCTACAGCGACAACTGACTGCTCCAAATCTAGTTACTAAATGCTGAAACTAAAAAAATAAGAGAAAAAAGAAAAAAAAGAAACACAAAAAGGAAACAAAACAAAAGACGTACCATTCCTCAAGAGAGTTTCCGGAACCAGTTCCTACTTTACTTAGAATGCGTCCGAACAATTCTTCATAACAACAACCATAAAAGAAAGAGTAGTTGAAGAACTTCAGGAAGAAGAAGAAGAAGAAGAAGAAGAAGAAGAAAAGATTTCATGCAGTTGTGGCGCATACTATAACCACCCCTTTAAAGAACGAATTATTCTCATTAAGATATGAAAACACTCAATGACCACGCAGCGCAGGCTCAACAAGACAGAGCGGCGGGGATGCTGGTCACCAGGTCACGTGACCAAAAACATCCCCCCCAGCCCCTCCGTTCAGCCAATCAAAGCTCTGCAACTTGCCCCGAGGCGCGCCCCCCTGTGTCCCCCGCATCCCGGCTACTGAGACGGTCGACGGACGAGTACCTATCCCGGGAAGACGACGGCCTGTCGAAACGGTCCTTGAGGCTCGACACAGACCCCGACAGGGAGGCGTAGCTGGGGCTCCTGTCCAGGGGCTTCGACCCATAGCTGGAGTAGTTGGCGGCGCCGCCACCGCCCCCGCCCGAGTCGGAGTACTGGCGGGAGAAGCTGGGTCCGCTGCCGTAGGAGGATCGGCCGCTCAGCGAGCGGGTCGACCCCGTTTCTGATGGGGGCAGCTGTGGGAAAAGAAAGGGCAGGGTTAGTTGGTTGTTGGAATTTTACATCCTGGCAACATATAAGGTCATGTTAGAATGGGTACCGATTTGTGACAGTGCGCACTCATGGTGACTTTATAGTGCTTCCCCACTGGAAAATCAAGCATCTTGGAGCCAGTGACAGTTGCTGCAATCCACCACATCTGAAGAACTGTCTCGATTTCTATTAATTAAGAGCGGCTAACAGGTCCAAGGCCTATTATAGCTGTATCCTATTGATTCATTGATTGATGTCACATTATCCTGACACTAAGCTAACCAGTCATTGCCCTATCCTATTAATGCAGAGTGCCAGGCTAGGAAGTGATAAGTATCAATTTTGTAAGTCATTGGTTTGACTCGACCGGGAATTGAACTCCCGATCTCCCGCACAGGAGGTCTGCACTCTCCCGATTCGGCCTCCGCGCCCGGTACAAATGGCAGAGAGCTTGGGTCAGAATGTGAATCAGACGGGGTGCAAATGCCATTCAGAGATGGATCAGTTTGATTGATTGGTGGTGATTTTCATGCAGTGTTGGCAATGAAGGCTGTATCACAGAAATAAGGGCTTAACATTTATTCAGTCATGATAGTTATTTAAAGTTCCATAGTCCGATCAAAAGCATAGATTTTAACAGAATCAAACAACTTATCTCGATTTGAAGCTACATATCTAATTTAGATACTGATCCACTTATTACGCATTTTTTGTAATATAAAATGGTGTACTAAGTCAATTTGATAGAACCTATTACCACTGAAACCTATGGGATCAGAGTTTTGACAAGCATGCTAAAATAAAAAAAAAATTTTGGGGTCCATTAGTTGTTTAAGCAGGGGAAATTTGAGTCATAGACGACTGGTCTTCCTCATTCCACTGCTGGTCGATAGAAAGCCCGAGCCTACACTTTTACCGACCCAAGGGATTTTTAACCTCCCACACCACATAGACATGGTATGAGAGCAACAGGCCTTTGATGATGCTGTAAGTTTTACACAGCGGTGGAAATCCAAATTGGCAGAGCCGGGGGCACGGGGAATCGAACCGCCGACCCTCAGATTAGGAGTCTGACCTAGAAAAAAGTCAGACACTCTAACCACTCCACCACAGAGAACTCCACGATATGTCTACACCTCAAATATCTCTCAAGTTAGTTTGTAATGTTATCAAAGGTGGGTGGTACCACCCTATTTCGACAGTGTGGCTTATTTAGTTGGTTTGCATTGGGCTTGGCATTTCTATTAGGTTCAGTTTGGTCTTGAATCATAACATGGGATCAGTTAAGTATGATATATTATGCATAGACTCTGAGGTCGACAACAACAACACTCCAACCATTACCGCTCTAAATTATTACACATGTACGCAAACTCCACAACATTCATAATCTGTTTTCCCCACGTTTCATGTCGCTGTCTTGATATGGATCGAGATTAGCTGCATATGTTTCCTTTGTAAATGTACTTCAAAGTCTTGTTCACTGTCGTTTTGGTTATTTTTATTCATTTTTGGCTCTCTCGATGCCACCGACAAATATTCCCTATGCGATTTCCGGTTCAGTGGGGGGGGGGGGGGGGGGGGGGGGAATGGAGTAAAAATGACGTAAAACCAACTTGTTGTAACTGCTTCAAGGGGAGGACGCCCCACAAGGAACTCAACCTGTGAATGTCTTGGCTACTCCACCCCCACCCGCCGCCCACCCGCACTATGCTTTGACAACATATAAAGCTGGTGGGGGCAATGTGAGAAAGAGAAAGAGAGAGAGAGAGCGCAAGAGGGAGAGAGAGAAACAGACTAAGGATCCCATTTCTCAGCAAAAACTAAGTTTCCAAATCAGCGGGGGCAGGGGGGGGGGGCCTGTCTGCAAAAAAAAACCCCACGTTTACTTTTAATTATTTGTTAGTTTTGAAGCCTTAAAACAGTTGGAATTTCATGGCCAAAATATGTCCAACTAGATTCCAGATTGCACCATTTTAATCATAGGTTTGACAAAAGTTCTGGGGGAGTCATGCCCCCGGGCTCCCTTAGTTTTTCAGGGATTAAAAAAGAAAATTGTTACTAGGACCTCTGTATAGATATAGGGGCAGAGAGAGAGAAAGAGATGGGCTGATCTACTTGTGTCTAGGACAAGCTTGACCAAGGTCGCTGGTCCGATTTGTTATCCCTTTAGACGAGAGCGGGAAGGACCTGTGTTAGAGATGGTCCACGTTGTTATGGGTGTGTCGCTATACCGAGTTCTTTTAATTTTTCTTTCTTTCTTTCTTTATAGTATTTGGGACTGTTAAATTATATATATATCATATATAATATATATGTGTTTGTACAGTGTTATAAATAAGCACCATTTTTCACTTGTCCATAGAATAGTCTGGTTTATGTACATATTTATGCATATATTAGGCTTATAAGTTATATGCTAATGGTTGGACAGATCCATATATATATATATATATATATATATATATATATATATATATATATATATATAGTTTGTTCGCAAATGAGAAAGAAAGACTAGGACTTGATTTGGGTTGAGTTTATTCTCGAAAAAGTTTTGAAAGTGAGCAGAGTGACAGTTGGCTCACGGTATAGGAGGCAGGGGGAGTAGAGAATGCCCCGCTCCGCAGCAAATAACATGGAAGAAGATGGTTACTGGGAAACATTTAAGGGGCTGCTGTTATTTATATCCACATAATAAATTATATAGTACATATATGATTTGTCCAATCATTGGATATATTCACATATATATATGATTTGTCCAATCATATATATATATATATATATATATATATATATATATATATATATATATATATGTCCGATCATTAGGCATTAGGCTATAAGCTTAAGATTTATGCATGAATAAATAACAGCATGTCAACATTCTTTTCCAAAACTGTGTTTGCCTGGACAGCCTCGTTCTGGTATTTAGTGTGGTAATATAAAGAGTGAATGAAACCTATTATATTACTAGTCTTCATAAAACTGTGTGGCACAGGAGTAAGCCATACGAAGATTGCATGACAATGCGGAATTTCGACATATCACATTCTGGCTGCGATTTTTGTCCAACAAATTTAGAAGACGGTGTCCTGGATCCGATGTTTGCAATAGCAAACATCGAATCGGCACATAACTCCGGAATCTTGTAGAGAAGGGGGAAGGACATATGCGCATTAAAAAGAAGCTACCACAGCGTACACATCTCCCCACCAACCGCCAGAATTATTTTTTAAGCAGAAGACCCTCTTTACTCAGCACATACCCCACCCCCTGCACCGGTCTTTGGATGTATTGGGTCTGGGAGGAGGGGCCAGGAAAGTCTAGTATTCATCTTCACCCTAGATGCGTGCGGAAGGTCGGGAGTTCGGTTCCCGGGGGAGTCAAACCAATGATTTAAAAATTGATACTTGTCGCTTCCTAGCCTGGCGATCAGCATTAGTAGGATAGGGCAAGGTCTAGTTAGCCCAGTGTGTGAGTGGGATATCAGGTCATGGTGCTAGCGGCCTGATTTCTTAGTGGAACTGCACTATAATGTTGCCGTGAGTGTGCACTCTCACAAGTCGGTACCTGTCCTGATATGGCCATAGCAGTTGGTAGGATGTAAAACAACAACAAATAAACAATCACCCTAGATTTAGTGTTTACATGAAAAGAACTAATTAAATGCTACTTGAAAAATAGATCCACACACACTCACTCACTCACCAATCTTCTAACAGTGAAACCATTATTCGGAACCTCAATAATATACAGGCGTTAATATTTAGAAAATATACCTTATATCCAGTTCATTCTCTAGGAACAGAAAAGGTCTGGACTGTCTCACATATACTTATCTATTCAGGCCTCGGTCACCGTGAATACTACTGACATTGCATGTCTATCTCAGTTTGCTGATGGTCTGCACCCACTGAACTTGGATGGGGCATGCGGGGCTAACACAGCGCCACCAACCGTGAATTCACAGAAGGAAGCCGTAGTTCAACAATGAATTAACTCACACGCTTGCATTTCCGGACTGCTGACTATTTTCATAAAGAGAATAATAATGAAATATAAAATAAATAATAAAAATAAATAAAATTATACCCCCAAACAATATATAGATAAAATAATAGAAATAGATAAATATATAAAACAACAATAAACTGAAATCCTTGCATTTCCAGGCTGGCCACTATCTTCATAAAAGAGAATAACAATAAGATATAAAATATAATAAATAAATAAACAAATAATAAAATAAAATAATATAAATAACATTTATAAATAAAGATAAATCAAACAAATACAATAAATAATCAAATATATAAATATAGTCATAAGGATAACAATAAAAATAAAAATAAATCGAATAATACAATAATAATAGAAGGTCGGGAGTTCGATTCTCGGTCGAGTCAAACCGATGACTTACAAAATTGATAATTGTTGCTACTTAGCCTGGCGCAACAAACAAACAAACAAAGACTATTTTCATAGAATATCGAATCTACGCATCCAGAGGAGATTCAAGAAAAAGTGTTTTATTTGAACCTGCCGTAATTCTGGTTCTTAAAGTAGCCGGTAGGTGGTTCGATATATTGGTGGCTCATACTGCTACTTGTTTGTGAGAGTTTGCCCTAGTTTCTGTCAGTTCGGCTCTTTTGCCCCCCCCCCCCCCTCTCCCCGTCCCCCACCCCACCCCCTCCCACTTCATCTCTTTCCTCTGGCCTCCAATTTACTGATGGTGTTAAATATACTTCAAAATGCGCCTGGTCTATGGGTATCCAATGTACTTGTAAAGAAAAATAATGATGTGGTTAAGTATAATTTCAAATGTTCGTGAAAATTGCTAAATAAATCCCAACAAAAAACGAACTATCTACATATATATATTTAAATTATATATATATATATATATATACATATATATATATATATAATTTAAATATGTGGTTTTGTTAGTGATTGGTTAGTAATTATAAGCACTTCTGTCGTCCCAACCTCATCACCCCGCCATTTAGGCCCTGCTGTCAATGCCCTGCTCAGATAATGGTGCCGCCTTCATCTGTGTTGGCGTGTTGACGACTGTCTTCGACAGGTGGCGCGCCCGTGTGAACGCCGCGTTCCCCAGTGCATAAAAAGGTCAAAGGTCGCCCGCATAATTAAAACCAGACTGGAGGGAGGCTGGGCCGGCCAGGACCTGGCCCACAGTGACAGTAGACTAGTGGCACTACCCAGAGTCCGTCCTGACATGACCTTAGATATTGCCAGGACGTAAAACTCCAACAACCAACCAACTACCCAGAGGTCAGTGAGCACAACACGGGTGATAATACCATTCGTGAATACAGATAAATAATGGTACAAATGAACAAAGAACAAAGAACATATAAACTGGGCCCTACTTAGCATTGCATCTCAATTAGACAACTGTATTTGCGTTGGATATTTCATCTGTTTGGCAACTATATCGTTTAAGCTACACTTGGATATGTGATTGTAGGTAGTTCCCCCCAATTCATAAACCACTCAGTATTGACAAATTGACGCCTCGCTCCAGTTATTTACCATGCGTTCTTTCACTGCACTGAAATTCTCGCTTTCAGGCAACATATGACATGTCTCATTTAACACAATCCATTCTAGAACTAACCTGGGCCTATATGTATGTGTCCGGGTTAGCGGTCGTAACCCTGCGTGGTGCGGATTTCCCGGGTTAGCGGCGAAAACTGCGTATGTATGTGTCGGGGTTAAACTAACTCGGCGAGCGTAAAGTCGCCTGCACTAACCCCAAGCGAAAGCAGGGTTAAAGGTGGGGTTAGGCGCCGATTATGAGCAAATCTATTGAATGCAATCATATTTAACAGAATTACATACGCAATAAGTGAAATTTTATCAATTTAACCCTAAATTCGAAGCGTTATTAAGGCTACTGCCGCATTGGCGGCGATATTAATATTTATATTTTCGAATCGACGAACGTAAAGTAAACAAATCGCCGCTGCCGCCGCATCGACGTCGCTTTCCATACTGGCGGCGGCGGCGGTTTGTTTACTGTACGTTCGTCAATTCGAAAATATAACTATTAATATCGCCGCCAATGCGGCGGTAGCCTTAATAACGCTTCGAATTTAGAGTTAAATTGATCAAATTTCACTTATTGCGTATGTAATTCTGTTAAATATGATAGCATTTAATATATTTGAGCCTAATATATGGCTACAAAAGCAGAGGGATTTCCCAAATCTATAAATAGCGCATCGGTTAGCTAACCAAGCTGCGCTTTGGTCACATACATCCCACTTGACACATTTGGAACCCCGGGGTTAGATAACCCGGCACCCTGCTTTAACCCCGGTCCGGTTAAAAATTGGCTCATACATATGGGCCCTGGTTTACATCTACAGTATATACTAATGTTCAGCAACAGTTAAACCTTTGCCAAAAATGTCTGAATGCCAGCAGTCTCGCACTAATATTTGCTATATTCTGAGGAATAGATATATGGGCAAAACGAAGAAAAGGGTGTGTGGTGTTCACCACCACACCACCACCACCACCACCCCTACCACCCCTACCATCACCACCACCAGCACAACCACCACCAGCACAACCACCACCACCCACCAGCAGCACCACCACCACCGCTACCATCACCACCACCACCATCGCCACCACCACCCACCAGCAGCAGCACCACCACCACCCCTACCACCCCTACCATCACCACCATCAACACCAGCACAACCCCTACCATCCCTACCATCACGACCACGACCACCACCACCACCCCTACCACCCCTACCATCACCACCACCAGCACCACCACCCACCAGCAGCAGCACCACCACCACCACCGCTACCATCACCACCACCACTACCAGCACCAGCACCACCATCACCACCACCACCACCACCATCACCACCACCACCACCACCATACTCACCACCACCACCACCACCACCATCACCACCACCACCATCACCATCACCCACCCAGTCAATACGAATACCTCTCTTTCAATCAAAGCGTAATTACAGTTTACCTAAACATAGAACAGTGAGTGGAACCTCATGGCCCGAGCTGGGTGACCTGCTCAGGTCACTGGGGTCAAGCTCCAAGCTATTGACACGTGTACTGTCTTTTTAATTTAAATTTTTTATTTGCAAGCTTTGTAAGTCTAATTTGAACTATTATATAAATAACAAAGATCCAGTGGTCGTAAGTAACAGTGTTACGCTGGATAATACAGGACTTACACTCCGCATTCTTTTTTAATCATTTATTTTCTTTTTCTTCCTCTCTTGTTAAAGCTGCATAATCCGATGAAAACATCAAATTTTCAAAACCAAGAAAATTATATAGGTTTGACTATACATATCTAACTTAGATACTAGTGGACTTATTTGATTTATTTGTCACCACATAGAAGGGAATACTAAGACAATTTAACAGAACATGTTACTGCAGAAGCCTATGTAGTGTCAGAGTTTTGGCATGCATGCCAAAATTAATTTTGCATGGTTGCACTTCAAATATCTCAAAAGTCAGCCATTTAAAATAAAAGTTACTTCAAGCTAAAGTAAGGTAGATTATAACAACCAACCTCATATATTTATCTCAGAAAATGACAGAAACTCAAAACCATCGGATTTTATGCAACTTTAACATCAAGGATTGTTGGTGAATTGTTAAAAAATGCGTCCAACGGAGAGGTGTCGGCTAGAACATGTTGACACGGATATATCACATGTGACTACAAGGTACCAGAGACTACGTGATTTGTTTGTTTGTTGTTTTACGTCCTAACAACATCTAAGGTCATATCAGGACGGGGAGACTACGTGAGGAATGACACGCAGCACTGCCTTTTATTTACAGATATTGAACAGGTTCTACCGCGACCAGACAGCGTGTTAATTAACTCTCTGCAAATTGACCCATCTCACACTTGTACTATTTTCATTCGAAAACGAGGTTAGTCGACAACTGATCCTGGCAAAATCCTAGTAATGTGATCGTTTGATATTGTGTGGCTGGATTCAAAAGTAGAAAAGGTAATGGCCATGTTAATCCAATACATTTCTTTTTGTTCTGAACAAAGATTATTGGTTGGTTGTTTGAGTTTTACGTCCTGGCAACATCTAAGGTCATATCAGGACGGGTACCGAATTGTGACAGTGTGCACCCATGGCGACTTCATAGTGCTGCACCACTTGGAGACCAGGCCGTCAGCAGCATGACCTGATATTCCACTCAGTCACATTATCCTGACACTGAGCCAGGATAGTGTCCTGTCCGATCCTAATAATACCCAACGCCTGGCTAGGAAGCGACGAGGAATAAGGATTAAGATTCCTCACATGAATGGAGAAAAATTATAGCAATTGCACATCTCTGAGCACTGTGTGTGGGAAGTTTGCCAATATTACAGTTGCACTGGTGACTGTGTCTGCACCTCCAGCTGTACGCTAGGCATTTAGTGCATTCTCAGATCACTCAGCGCTGACCTTGGTTGCATTCGAAAGCGAGGCTACATGCACTCGACAGTGATGCCCTGCGAGTGTGAGATCGACCGATAAGGCGATGTCATCTTTCAATCCAAGCAGACTATGACATCCACATTGAATTCCTTCCCATCTTTATAAGCTGAGAAGCCATTGAGAGAGATTATGATAGATAAATATCTGAACAAAGTATTTAGCACAGTAGATTGTAAGATCATGGGGTGATTTCCATAAGCCAGCCTTTCAACTCACATCAGCCTGCTTAATAAGTCACATCGGCCTAACTGTCCTCACATACGCATTATCCTTACATGTGGCACTAGTTACTGTCCTCCTCCCACGCACCAACTGGAAATGACACTGCATATTCTTCTGTTGTCAGCATCACACAGTCAGCAAACTTCCACCAAGCACTTCTTAAAAAACGGGTGGGTGGGTGGGTGGGGGGGGGGGGAGAAAACAGGAAAAAGAAGGAAAATTAAGTAAAATAAGAGGAAGAAGAATTTCTTTTAAATGAGGGAAGACAAGAAGTAGAAGAGGAAGAAGTGGAGGAAGGAGAAACTAAGAAAAAGAAGAAGACAAAAGAAGAAGATTGAGGACAAGAAGTGAAAAGGGAAGAAGAGGAAGAAAATGAAGAGGAAAAGAAGGAGAAGAAGAAAAGCGGAAGGAGAAGAAAATGAGGAGGAAGCGGAGGAGGAAAGAAGGAAGAAGAAAAGGAGCAGACATGGAAATGAATTGCCTAGCTTGATATGGAGCTATGCACACTTGATACACATTACAGGCGAGATATAAAAACGACCGTCACCAGGTTGGCCTATTTACTGGCATATTTAAACCATGTGCTTAGAGCTAATTGATGGGCTTACTACACACCAGCTGCCAAAAGGAAAAGAAAGAAAGGGCAAAAAGAATACCATTGTAAACCTCATACCTCGCTCCAACAGCAGCCGCCACGCAACAAAAGAAAAAGAAACACAACACACACACAATAATATAAATATAATATATTATAGCAAAACATTGGACATTCATGCTTATTGTAAATGTACAAAGACTGTCCACAGAGGTCCCTTTAATCGAAATGTGAGTCAATATTATAAACCGGACAAAAGTGTATAAAGACCGTATATAATGAGCCTGTCTCGAAAGGTGATAAGTAATATGGAACAAAACTGTGTCCATGGTAACGATAAACATATGCATTTGCTCAGGATAAACTGATTTGTTTTTTTACATGGTGTTTCATAATCCCAATAGAATACATATTGATTTGAAGCAAATGTCCTTGTGTTTTCAGTGTAACCGTTTCTGTGCTGTTTTGTGTCAATCGTTACGCCAGACAAAAAAAATATTAGTTATCACCTTTTGAGACAGGCTCATATACATATTAGATTAGATTAGATTAGATTAGATTAGATTAACTTATTTTAGCTGTATGCTCAGGCCAAGTCGGAGTAATTAAAACCACACCTATGGACAATGACCATACAATGATGCAAACAACATGACACATATCTAACATAACCATGTATGGCAGAAATAAAGTTTCCAAATATCTGAAAAAGGACTAAAATGAGAAGAAAGAAAAAACTTCAGAAAAATAAGCGCCTTGGACCCAGCCCACGTGACTAAGACATTATGGCACTCGAAGACATATGGCATCCTTGTGTTTTACAAGACAGTGCCTACACAGTGTATCCTATCATCAATATCGCTATCACACATGTACACACAGCCCGACAACGTGGGAGACAGAACAGAAAAAAGGTCCACAAATGGAGGGAGCTGGTGGCGGTGTGTGCGCTAATATTGAATTGTGTCTCATACTGGTGTCCCATACTGGTGTCCCATACTGGTGGTAGTGACGCAGGAGGAGGTCTGTCATTCTCTAAATACCGCACACAACAGGCTACTGCGTGGCACCCGGAGCCGCGTGTTACTAATATCTCAACGATTATCTGCACTAAAATAGAGTAACACACGCGCTGTGTTTGACATAGGGGGCGCTGTTAACAACACTCTATTGTAGTTAAGTACGAACATGTTTCTTGCTACCCATTTCTACCCCCAGCCCCACAAAAAACCCTAGAACCCCCCCCCCCCACAAAAATCCCACAAAACACACACACAAACCCACCCCAAAAAATGACAAAACAAACCTACACACACGCACACACAACCAAATCAAACTTATTACATACATTTAATGATCGAACCTATTTTCCTGGTAGGTGGCGGGAGTGGGTGGGTGGGGGGGGGGGTATATTTATTCCGCTGAAGAAATCGTTTTTTCAGCACCGACTCATAGTTGGTACAGTTACTTACACTTAAAAAAACCCAATGTTTTAAGACTTAGCACAACTATTATTAAATATTTGCTTTTGGTGGTTTCTGGCGATCATTTACTAGCAATATAGGCACGACGGTCTGGGGGGGGGGGGGGGGAGAGTAAAAAAATGAAACTTGTGTGACTGTAGCTTGTCAAGCCTGTCACAACATGACGACATTCCTTAATACACACTCAACAAATCATTTGCAGTCGAGTTTATAAAAGCAATTTCAGGGATCGATATATAAGGGAGCCTAAGTGGTGTAATGGTTAGCACACTGGCCCGGAATGCAAAGAGATGTGGGTTCGAGTCCCGCTTTAGGCGCAATATTTCCCATTTTCATCACCCCCCCCCCCACCATAAAAGCATCAACTTTCCCAAAGCAAAACACTTACATAGACTTGACTGTACATATAAAACTTATATACTGGTGCATTTATTAAGTTGGTATTGCTACATAGATATACTGGTGCATTTATTAAGGTTTTGTTTCTACATAGAAGGGCTAAATAAGTCAATTTAATAGAGCCTGTTACTGCTGAAACCTATGCGGGATCGATCCCTGGTCGAGTCAAACCAATGACTTAAAAATGTATACTTGTCGCTTCCTAGCCTGGCGCTCGGCATTATTAGGATAGGGCAAGTACTGGTTAGCTCAATATCAGGATAATGTGACTGAGTGGGATATCAGAACATGGTGCTGGTGGACAACCAATTAACCAGTCCTGATTACTTCTGTCGTCAAATCGTACGTTTGATCTTAGAAGAAGATTCGTTTGTTTTGTTGGGAGTTTTACCCCCTAGCAACATCTATGGTCATATCAGGATGGGCTTAGAATAAGAAGAAAAGCTAAGTATTGCGCTACCTCTCCTGATGCTGAACGTTACTATGACAAGGAATGGGCTGGTTGGCTTACTCGCAGGATAATGTGACTGAGTGCGATATCGGAACATTGTGCCAGTAACATGGTATCCCAGTGGGGCAGCACTCTAAAGACGTCATCAATACCCATTGTCACAAGTCGGTACCTGCCTAAATATGACCTGAGACGTTGCTAGGTCGTAAATTCAAAATAATATATTAAAATAGAGCGATGTCGGTCGGATCCCCCTCAAGCCCCCCCCCCCCCCCCCCCCCCCCCTCCCCCTTGTAACGAAAATCAACGTCTTGAGCGCAGGCTAAGGTTTATTATGGAAAACAAACATTTGGTCCTGCTGAAGGAAAGACAACAACCCGCGAGGGGTAGGAGGGGATAAGAGGAGGAAGGGGAGGGGATCAGGAGGAGATGGGGAAGAAGGAGGGGGGAGGGGAAAGGAGGAGCAGGAAGGGGTTGGAGGAGGGGACGACTGGAGGGAGGACCAGGGGAGGAGGGGGAGGAAGGGGACGGGAAGAGGAGCAGGGGTGGGGAAGAGGAACCGGGGAGGAGGAGGAAGGAGAGGGAAGGACCATGGGAGAAGGGGAGGATGGGAGTTGGGGAGAAGGAGGAGGAGGAGGGGAGGAATGATATGGAAGGATGAGGGGGAGGGGAGAAGGGTAAGAGAGGAGGGGGGGGGAGGGGGAGGAGGAGGGGAAGGGAGGAGGAGGACGATCGGAGGAAGGAGGGGGGAGGAAGGAGAGGGAAGGACGAGGGAATGACGAGGGGACGACCAGGGGAGGGGGGGAGAAGCAGGAGGAGGAGGAGAGTGAGCCGAGGGCAAGTTGGCAAGTGTCCGAGTCAGGTATTTATTTATCAAGGGTTTAAGGAATTCTTTAATATGTAAGCTATGTTTAATCGATTAACATCTGTAACTGTGACTGCAGTCTCGGAGAGTTTTGTTTCATAATTCAGCTTTATAATTATATGAATTTAAATATATATATCACTGCTGTCTAAAATTAGGAAGCATGCTCTTTTACTTCGATGATACACCCCAACTCATCCAGACCCCAGATACAGGAGCAGTCATAACAAGGATGCTCCACAAACATGGATTGTTATTGGCAAAATAAAATGGAACTACACACTATTTAAGTTGCATCCTAGTTGCTACGGCGACCACGGTGCCGGCCACAATAGAACCAGTTGTTACCTAGCGGTATTTTACACGTGAGAATCTTGATAGGAAATAGAACCCTAACTTCTGTGGGTGGAGGCCAGAAAGCACCAATGTATGATATTACTCAAGCAATGATCCGCTTACTATATCTGCTTACTATATCTACTTACTATATCAGTTCCAAGAAATAGTAACCCAAAAGAAAGTAAGTGTGGTAAAGTCTAGTAGGGAGGGGTGGCTGGCTCCTCCTGCTGTGCTGTCTCCTGGTCATCTGCCTGCCACACCCTGCTATTGCATGTTTCCTAACCTTACGACGGTTACCGGCTGCAAAAATGCAGCACTATAGAAATGCCCCGATAAATCAGTCCAATCTTTGGTTGAAGATTAATCTTCACATGGGACGGTTGTAGAAGCTGGGGATGTCTTTACAACATTCAAAACGGCGAAGCGTTTGGGCGGCCCGAATCACTCCGGTCCGGCGGTAGCAGAGCACTCGTATCCAGTAACAGCAGCAAGGGTTCAGGAGGAAGGGACGGGTGAAGGTGGGTCCAGCAGGTTCCAGCAACAAGAACAAAGCAAGAGAAACGATAAGGTACAGCGCCCCCACCCAAGCAAACAACTCCCTTGATCAGGGGGAGAAGTAAGCCCGGGAGAAAAAAAAAGGGTAAAGTATAGGACAGAGAAATGAGGAGAGCTGAGTCAAAGGACCATGTCTCTTTGCTCTATGGTGACCAGCCGGCAAGCCAAAGACACGGCCAGAGTAAGAGTAGAAAGTGAAATGCTGGTGGGCTCCCCCTCCTTGAACTTTTTTCAGACATTATCAAGGAGGAGCATGGCCATCAGAGAGGAGATAGAGAGAGGTGTGGACGAAGTGCGGTCAAAATACAGGTACACAGTTGCTGGGAGTCTCCTCAGTCAGAGACAGTAAAATGGCATTTCATTGGCTGAACTCCTCCAGTCAGTGGTGGGGGGAGGCAGGTTGGTAGTGGGTGGACCCCCACCACTCCCACCAGCCCCCCTCCCCCTGCTGGGTAAAGGGGTGGGGGGGCCAACCCACCCACCCCAAGTCAGATACATATTTTCCCATCAAGTTCACCAATCACACTTAAATGGGAGTATCAACCCTATTTATCTTTACATAACACCAGTGGTGATTGTTATTGGCAAAATAAAATGCAACTACACACTATTTAAGTTGCATCCTAGTTGCTACGGCGACCACGGTGCCGGCCACAATAAAACCAGTTAACTAGCCGTATTTTACACACGAGAATCTTGATAGGAAATAGAACCCTAACTTCTGTGGGTGGAGGCCAGAAAGCACCAATGTATGATATTACTCAAGCGATGATCCGCTTACTATATCTGCTTACTATATCTGCTTACTATATCTACTTACTATATCAGTTCCAAGAAATAGTAACCCAACAGAAATTAAGTGTGGTAAAGTCTAGTAGGGAGGGGTGGCTGGCTCCTCCTGCTGTGCTGTCTCCAGGTCATCTGCCTGCCACACCTTGCTTTTGCGTGTTTCCTAACCTTACGACGGTTACCGGCTGCAAAACTGCAGCAATATAGAAAGGCCCCGATAAATCGGTCCAATCTTTGGTTGAAGATTAATCTTCAGGTGGGACGGTTGTAGAAGCTGGGGATGTCTTTACAACATTCAAAACGGCGAAGCGTTGGGGCGGCCCCGAATCACTCCGGTCCGGCGGTAGCAGAGCACTCGTATCCAGTAACAGCAGCAAGGGTTCAGGAGGAAGGGACGGGTAAAGGTGGGTCCAGCAGGTTCCAGCAACAAGAACAAAGCGAGAGAAATGATAAGGTACAGGACCCCACCCAAGCAAACAACTCCCTTGATCAGGGGGAGAAGTAAGCCGGGAGAAAAAAAGGGTAGAGTATAGGACAGAGAAATGAGGAGAGTTGAGTCAAAGGACCGTGTCTCTTTGCTCTATGGTGACCAGCCGGCGAGCCAAAGACACAGACAGAGTAAGAGTAGAAAGTGAAATGCTGGTGGGCTCCCCCTCCTGGAACTCTTTTCAGACATTATCAAGGAGGAGCATGGCCATCAGAGAGGAGATAGAGAGAGGTGTGGACGAAGTGCGGTCAAAATACAGGTACACAGTTGCTGGGAGTCTCCTCAGTCAGAGACAGTAACATGGCATTTCATTGGCTGAACTCCTCCAGTCAGTGGTGGGGGGAGGCAGGTTGGTAGTGGGTGGACCCCCACCAGTCCCAGCAGGCCCCCTCCCCCTGCTGGGTAAGGGGGTGGGGGGGCCAACCCACCCACCCCAAGTCAGATACATATTTTCCCATCAAGTTCACCAATCACACTTAAATGGGAGTCTCAACCCTATTTATCTTTACATAACACCAGTGGTCACCAGTCCCCTAAATTGGGACAACTCTAAAATAGTTGGAGTTTCTACATGCCTTACTTTGAGAATTACATATTGCATCATCTTTAGTTCAGCAAATTGCCACCAGGTGGGGCAGGGAGGGCTCACCACACACACACACTCCACCTACCACCTCCAGCCTGACACCTGGATTTGGCAGATCCTGAAAAACACACACACATCCCCCATGCATTGTCACCTGTGTGCTAACACTCCCTCAGATACTGGCATCTATAAATCATACCATAACAGGCACACATACCTCAGTTTTTTATTGTACCCATTCTGTGGCATTCTTCACAGACTATTTGTCTGGGTGAAGAAACCACAGTCTGCAGAAACTGTAGATGCTGTCCTTAGTTTCAGCATTTACCTCCCTTTATACAATATATAATACTGACTTCAATTCAGTAATACATGTAAATATAACAATACAGTAATAATTTTCCAGAGTTCTTATCTCCAGTGGTTATATTTGATGTAGAACCTTAGAACAATCTGATATTAATTCTCTACTATGGTTTCACAACTTGGTTTGAATATTATGCATATTTAACATGATAGAATGAATTAGGTATTATTAGAGTGGTTTTATAGGGCTACTTATATAATTGGAAGAGAATTATAATGACTTTATAGAAATAAGTGGATGATTTAAATATGATTAAAACAGTTTTATTAATGCTTCACATATGAGTTTCGTTAAAAGGAGATATTTTAGAATTTATTTAAACTATTATTTATTTATAACCAGACCTAAAAAGTCAGAATATTTTACACAGTGCTTGTTAGGGTAGGGCGATGGTCAGGGGCCGTATGCATGAATCGGAGTTAGGGCTCTAACCACGGCTAGGGTAGCTCCACCCGGCTAAAATAGGAAAATCCGCATGCATGAGCCAGTGCCAGCGCTAGCCGCCAACCGTAGCCTAGGCTAAGTTACCCTGAATACAAGTCAGGTTTAACTGATAGCCGTGCCGGTTAGTGTGCGTGTGTGGGTCTCAATCTATTCAATGCTGTCATATTTAACAGAATTACATACGCAATAAGTGAACTTTTTATCAATTTAACCCTAAATGCGAAGCGATATTAACGCTGCTGGCGCATCAGTGGCGATATTAATATTTTCGAATCGACGAATGTAAAGTAAACAAATCGCCGCCGCCGCAGCGACGTCGATATCCATACTGTCCGTCAACTAAACATGGCCGCCGCCATCGCCGCCGTATCGGCAGCAATATATTTGGCCCAAATCTATTAAATGCTGTCATTTTTAATGTAATTACATATGCCATAAGTGAAATTTAATCAAATTAACCCTAAATTCGAACCGATATTAACGCCGCTGCCGCATTGGCGGCATTATTCATATTGTCGACTCGAGGGAGTTCCCACATCTATAAATAACTTCACGGTTAGCTATCCGCAGCGGCTAAGACATTCATGCATACGGCTTGACCTAGTTAACCAAGGCCCTCCTAGCCGCGGATAGCTATCCCAGAGCTAGTTCCTAGCTCCAGCTAAGCCTAACTCTGATTCATGCATACGGGCCCAGGGTGATTAGTGGGATGTGAGTGGAACGCCCGTTCATACCTTGCATTGACTGGTGTGCTCAGTGTCAGGATAATGTGACTGAGTGGGATACCAGGTCATGGTGCCGGCGGCCTGGTTTCCCAGTGGGACAGCACTATAAATTCACCATGAGTGTGCACTGTCACAAGTCGGTACCCGTCCTGATATGACCTTAGATGTTGCTAGGACGTAAAACAACAACAAACAACAACAAACATACCTTGCATTGCTCTGGGTCACAGAAAGGGCCTCACTTTCCCACACTACTGGGGCCCCGTATAACTAACAATCAATTAATGCCTCACTAGAGCGATATTGGAGTGACGGTCAGCATACTCTACTATGATAACTGATATATATATATATATATATATATATATAGTTTGTATTATATTACATGGGTATACATCGTCGGCAGGAGGTATTATAAATTTAACCATTTTTCTACTGGATTATTGTATTTAATTATGAACCAATGTGCTACCTGCTAGGCCTGCCTACTCATAAGGTGTGGAATCTCAGGGCTACAGTAGCGCTACCACCGGCGTTTTCCCATTTTTATTAAGTACACAATAATAGCAACTTGACATCGAGACGCAGTCGAACAACTGGCAGGAAATAACACCAATATGTGCGTTTCCTCACATATATTTGGAAAAGAAACACTGCTGGTGTGGCCTACGTGTCATAACCGTACCACATAATGGTGGCAGATAACTCTGTCTATCTATAACCCCAACATTCAAACCACAAAGAATGTGTTTGCTTGTTTTATCCTGATGGTATTTCTGATTTGTTTTCCCTGATTTGTTTTTCCTTGTTTTTTTTTGTCGTTCGGGAGGGAGGCTTTGCTAAAGCCCCAGTCACACATAGCCGGACGAGCCCCGGATTTTGAGCCGGACCACCCACGGACCAACGGCCCAGACTGTCCCAGACCGCCATGGATAAAATCACTGTTTTCGTTGATTTTTGCCTCGCAGTGACACTTTCTCGGACGAGCCCTGGATGGCCCCGTACTACCCCCGGACTGCCCCCAGACTGGGCCGGACCGGCCCCGGACGAGGCTGGACCACCCCTGGACTGCCCCGGACCACCCCTGGACTATCCCGGATCACCCCCGGACTATCCCGGATCACCCCCGGTCTTACGGGGGCAGTCCGGGAGTGGTCCGTGGCTAGGCCGGGGGTAGTCCTGGATAGTCCGGGGATGGTCCGGGTCAAACCATGGCTCAAAATGACCCCGCACCACCCCCGGACAGGCTCGGTCCACCCCGGACCACCCCCGAAATACCTGGACCACCCCCAGATCAGGCCGGATTGAGCCCGGATCGCCAAATCCCCCGGACTGCCCCGGATGTTTTAAACATTTTAAAACATCCGGGGCTGAGCCCAGACGGTGCCAGACGAGCCACGGATCAGGCCAGATCAGGGGGTGTTGGCACGGACGAGCCACGGACGAGCCATGGATCACTCCGGATCGCCCCGGACCACCCCGGATGGCGGTCCGGGGCTCGTCTGGCCCCTGATCCGGGTATGTGTGACTGGGGCTTTACTGAAACTATTTTCTTGTGAACTGTAGCCTTAAAGCTGCATATTCCGATGAAGAATCAACATTTCCAAACCGAAGCAATTATCTAGACATGGACCATAGATATACTAGCCTTAACCCATGTTGTGCACAGGTTACAGCTAGGCTCTGCATCAATCAATCAATAGACCAATATTGTGTTGCACTGTCATTATATATTCACAGTCTCTGACTATATTAAGAGACTGTGTAATATATCTACATTCTCTGCTATATTCTGGACTCATGAATGGTCCCGTATCAATCATCATGCTGTCGGTCGCGATGCGACAAAGACTGCTTTCATTACTTGACTGCCGCTCTCCATTTAGCTCTCTGCTGTGAGAGTTGCATCCATGAGTCGGTGTCGATGGAAGATGAGCTCGGGCAGCGCGGTCCTTGGTAACCCGGGCGACGACCGAGCTGGTATGGTGTTTTGTGCGGTTGTACATTTCATGAAAGCTGCCTGCAAAAGTGTTGAAGTGCTGCTGGCTTTTGCAAGTTACCAGCGGCACTCTCTCGGGGAGCAAATAGAGGTTTCCCACCGGCAAGAACATGTCAAGACAGGCGCAAAACTATTTGTCCCTGCAGTGGCTGGTCGGGAGATGTTGGGAGTTCCATACATCAACCTCCCTTAATACTGCCACAGTGACATGGTTTTCTGTTTAGGGTTTGCTCCCTTAGCCTTTGGTTCTGTCAAGGACCTGTACCACAAGGCAGTGGTTTACAACTCTGCAAGGCAGGGGCGTCAAACTCCCTGAGGTATTGCTATACCTGCTATACCTGCAGTACCCGTATCAATATAGTGCCACCATCTCATGGAATCTATCTGTATCATTGTGCCGTAAACCATATCGATGACACTATCTAATAGCGGAGTTAACAACACTCGCGGTTACATGACTAAACACGGATGACACTCTGGTCAAAATGATGAAAGTTAGTAAAAACTATCAAAATTAATATGAAATGTGTATGGTAAGCAAATAAAACCATGTTATTAACAACCCATACATGGCGAAGCATCAGTGGAGTACGATGATACCCGTTGGTAGTGCTGATTAACAGAGGAGTAGTGATCAGAGTGACCCTAAAACTTGACCACTGTTTGATATCATATATTATATATATATGAAGCTATATATAGCTATATATAGCTATATATTGAGCTATTCTTGCCTTCCAACATTTCCTGATCAAGCTTTAGAGAAGAAGCTCCTGGTTATCTTCATATTTAAAGGGGCTCTAACATGACAACAACAATTTTAGTTATTTACAATTGTGCATGTTGGCCGGAAGCTAACATGGGTAATTTGCTCACGAGGTTGGTCTATTATTAGCTTTCCTCGTGCTGTAATTCTTGCTTTACCTTCACTCTGCCTTTGCCACTGCTACTGTCTACTTCCCCCACCCACCCACTTACTAGAGGGGTGAGCGCTGATTCCCAACCTGCTCTTCCATGAACTCACATTTCAAGAAGTCACTCCATCTGGTAGCGCAATCCAGTCAGTGCCTGATTCTCGGCCATAGTAGCCGCCTGATTCATTATTGCTGCTCGTACATTGGTTCCCGACTCTTTTTTATTAAATTTCTATTAATCGATATCTGTCTCTGTCTTTCCTAATGCAACCGAGTGTAGTGAATTATGATGAAATGTGACTTGTCACAATTTGTATAGCTTGAAACAAGCTTTTCTCTATGAGGTATTTAGTGCCCAACCATGTCTGAGGTCCCTGTGGTCAAGCTGTCGCTTATTAGTGTCATTCACCCCTAATGATACTCCTCAGGGACTTAGGCTAAAGCACATGATAGACTTCAAAAGTAAGGAAAACCCTAAATTTACTTAAAGCTGGATAGTCCGCTAAAACCATTCACTTTTCGAAACCAAGACACTTATCTAGATTTGAGCCTACAAATCTAACTTAGATACTTAAGCATTTGTTACTCCATAGAAGGGCAACAGGTCGGAGTTAAATGCGCAAAGGTTGGCCCGAGAAAGATCAGGTAAAGACTCCTGAGTGCGGGACCAGACCAATCCAGTATCACAGCTGTCCAGCGTTGAAAACAAGCACCCTCGCGGGAGCTTATACGTTATGGGCAGAATAAAAAACTTGTCACAAAAAAAAAAAAAATATAAAAATACTAAGTCAACTTAAAGCTGCATAGTCTGATGAAGCATCAAATTTTCAAAATCAAAACAATTATCTAGATTTGATTCTACATATCTAACTTAGATACTGATGCACTTATTAAGTATTTGTTGCCACATAGAATGGAATACTGAGTCGATTTAATAGAACCTGTTACTGCAGAAGCCTATGGTATCAGAGTTTTGGCAAGCTTGCCAAAATTATTTTCCCAGGTTTGAATTTCAAATATCTCAAAAGGTAGCCATTTCAATTGAAAATTACTTCAAACTAAAGTAAGGTAGATCATAATGATCAATTTAATATATTTATCTCAGAAAAATGTCAGAAACTCAAAACCATCGGACTATGCAACTTTAATAAAACCTTTTACTGCTGAAGGCTATGTATGGTGTCAGAACTTTGATGTGAATGCCACAATGTTTCCACTTCAAATATCTCCAAAATTAGCCATTAATAATTAAAATTACTTAAAACTTAAATAAGGGAGATAATAACAATCAATCTAATGGATAAATCTGTTATTTTATAGTGGAAACTCGAAACCATTGAGCTAGGCAACTTTAAAGTAATTTTGAAGGTTCTTGCGTATACCTTATAACCTATGTAAGACCACCCACCCTTCCCTGTGTTACATCATATATCTACTATTAATAGCCATCGGGTACTCAGAGTTTAATGTTGGGAGGCATTTAACTCCGACCTGTTGTGCTTGAGTTCAAACCAGATGGGGTGGCCGAATGAATAGAGCCTCCGTCTCCTGTTTTGGGAGATCAGGAAATCCAAACCCATGAGTTTGTGGGTTCTAATCCTGGTCGAGTCAAACCAATGGCTTAAAAATTGATACTTGGCGCTTCCTAGCCTTGCGCTCGGCATTATTAGGATAGGGCAAGGATTGGTTGGAGCAGTGTCAGGATAATCTGACCGAGTGTGATATCAGGTCATGGTGCTGGTGACCTGGTTTCCCAGTGGGGCAGTGCTATAAAATCGCCATGAGTTCGCACTATCGCAAGTCGGTACCCATCCTGATATGACCTTAGATGTTGCTAGGACGTAAAACAACAACAAACAAACAACAAACAAACAGCCTGAGTTCATATAGCTTTTTCTAAGGGGGATTTTTCATTAAGGGGCCACCCAAAGTTTTCAACATTTTCATGATCGTACAAAGCATACTATCTTTCCAGACCCCCCCCCCCCCCCCCCCCATCCCACAAAAGTAGTACACATCAACATTTAAAGCTGAATAGTCCGATGAAGCATCAACATTTTCAAAACCAGAATAATTGAAAGACACAAGACCGACATATTATATATTGGACTTTATTACCGTAATTTCTTAATGTTACATATCAGTTTCAGATTGAGTTTTTGAAGGTAATTTGAGGCATACAGAACTTGACCCATCAGCTATCTTACAGCTTGGGTGGGTGGGATGGTAAGCAAAGGATCCTGTAGTATAGGTGTTGATGGAACCGCAGCCGAGGTCGAAGTGAGCTGAAAGGCGGGCTAGTCCATTAGTTAAATATGACGCTAAGCATCACGCCTGTCTAGACGGTGGTGAGACAATCTATTAATAGAAATGCTTCTTTGTATCGAAAGGAAGACATTGTTCGTGCGTATTCAATTATCCATGTTCTCGTAACATGTACAATTACTTAGAATTGATTCTAGATATCTAAGTTAAATACTGATGCACTTATTAAGCATTTGTTGCAACATAGAAGGAAACACCGAGGCAATTTAATAGAACCTGTTACTGCTAAAGCCTATGGTGTCAGAATTTTGGTGTGCTTGCCAAAATTAATTGGACATGTTTGCACTTCAAATATCTCAAAACTTAATCAATTAAAATAAGAAATTACTTCAAACTAAAGTAAGGCAGATTATAACAATCAATTTAATATATTTATCTCAGAAAATGACAAATTCAAAACCAACGGACTAAATGGATGCAACTTTAAATATATCATTATTTCCAATGTTTTAAATATTAACATGTATTCAATGATAAAAGTCATATTTGATTGACACCCCCCCCCCCCCACCCCCCCATCGTGCTCTTCTTACGACCGTGAAATCTTACGACCGTGAAAATGTAGAAAGCTTTGGGCGGCCCCCCAGGGACATAACATATTCACGTAAGGAACACGTGGTAAAATCACATCACTAGATGGTTGGTTGATTGTTGGAGTGTTTCATCCTGGCAACATCTAAGGTCATATCAGGATGGGTACCGACTTGTGACAGTACGCACTCATGGCGACTTTATAGTGATGCCCCACTAGGAAATCAGGCAGCCAGCACCATAACCCAATATCCCACCCAGTCACATTATGGTGACACTGAGCTAACCAGTCCTTGCCCTATCCTGTTGATGTCGAGCGCTAGGCTAGGAGGTGCCAAGTATCAATTTGATAAGTCATTGGTTTGACTCGACTGGGAACCGAACACCCGATCATCCGCACGTGAGGCCCGCGCTCTACCGATTCAGCCACCTCGCCCGGGACACTAAAGGGCGTCGGCTGCTAGATGATCAGGCTCTCCTGCCTCAGCAGCTTCTTCAGAAAAGAACGCTTACAGCTAACCGTGTCCACATGCTTTTGCCTCTGAACCTGCTTGTCCATCGCTAACTAACCCCAGATGCTTTTATTCAAGACTTATCTCTACTGTCCAGAGACAACCAAGACCCCATTACTTTTTCAAAAAGAAAAGCCAGAAAGGAAGAAAAAAAAGGGAAATATGGAATAAAAAAAAACAAGAAAAACAAACATAGTCAAATTCAAAGTATCTAGTTCTACATATGTAGCTTAAGCTGTGTTTACACGGGCAAATGTAAAACGATCTAGACAAAGCGATTTATATGAAGCGATGTAGTGGCGCGTTTACACTAGTTCGCTTCATATAAACCACCTCGCAAGGTGGTTTACATATACCGATTTATATGAATCGATTCAGCCCTAAAACGCCACAGCGTCGCGTTTACACGGCAAATGTAAATCAATCTAGACAACTGGTTTTATATGAAGCGTTTTAACTCGCCCATGTAAACACGGCTATAGACACTGATGCACTTATTAAGCATTTGTTGCCACATATAAAGGAACACCGAGTCAATTTAGTAGAACCTATTACTGCAGAAGCCTATGATGTCAGAGTTTTGGTGTGCTTGCCAAAATTAATTTTAAATGCTTGCACTTAAAAGGTAAACATTTAAAATAAAATTCATTTCAAACTAAAGTAAGGTACATTATGACAGTCAATTTAATATATTTATCTCAGAAAAATGGCAGAAACTCAAAACCATCTGACTATGCAACTTTAACAGAAGACATAAAAAGGCAGTTACAAAACCCACCACCACAAACAAAATAGAAACTGCATGATATTGCATCAGTGGCACCGTCACTCTCCCAGCACGTAGCGAAGCTATGGACAGATCTGCTGGAGAGCATCCATCGCAGTATAGAACTGGGCTTCCTAGACTGTGAATAGCTTCTAGGAACGTCCACGCGGAACACTCACTTTCCTGTAGGTCTTTGTAATAATCGCATTCTTCACAGTGTCGGTGAAGTCTCATAGCCAACAGTAACTGTCGTTAGGTTGAACAATATGTCACTAGCTGAATATAGGCTTTTGAGGTAAAAGAAGGTACATACCGAACTGTAGCCGTAGGAACGGCCCAGGCTGCCATAGCCGCTACCTCCGCCACTACTCTGTAAAGACAAGTGCAGAAAGGTCAGAACAAAATGGCCGCAGTTACTGGTGTGTAACACAGAAGGCCAACTTCAAGGAACAATTCAACATGGAGGAGACTACTTATATATACGTATATATACTCACACGGACATGTACATAATATATGATCTATTCTACATAATATATAATACATAATAATCCATATATATATATATATATATATATATATAGTAAAGATTGCAGGTCCCGGATGTGGTTCCTTCTCCTTGGACTACCAGTAGCCAGAGGCGGAGTACCGAGGTAAAAAAAATATATATATACATATATATATATATTACGAATATATGAAATACTACGAAACTTATAGCTATATGGAAGGTGCATAATATATATATATATATATACACACAAATACCTCCATTACAGCACTATTATGAGCTACTACGTACCTCAAATTACTACATGTGCCTTTAAATCTTTTGAATATTCCATTTTTATTATTTCTCCTTCTGCCTTGGTCTTTTGTAATACAGATAACTTTTCATTTATAATTATATTTTAAAATCAAATATGTGATTCTATTATTATTATTATTATTATTATTATTATTATCATCATGATCATCATGATCATCATGATCATCCTCACCATTATTATCATCGTTATTATCATTATACCATCATCATATTATCATTATTACCATCATTATTATCATCGTTATTATAATAAAACATCTAGTTTAATAAGATTTAAAAGTGAAATCCACGGCGTTCTCTGGCAGCCATCTTGTCTTTTTGCATTCTCTCCCATTTCACCAAATCTGTGCCAATATATGTATCCATTTGATCCTGGAACCACAGTTTCTAGTTCTTGTCCCATACTAAAGCTAGTTTCGCTGGTATTTACACTACGTTGTCGTTCACCCGTGTACTACAAGTACAGGGTGAATCTTTTATCTACATCACATGCTGCTCAGTGTGGACTGGTCTATGTATGTGTGTTTCTCTATCTATACAGGGTGCTCACCGTGGACTCGCGTATACAACAACAAATATATATATTTGTATTTATATATCAGGTCTGGCCTGAAATCAATTCCTTTTCCTCTTCAGCTTCCTCTTCACATGATAGCTTAGCTTCTGTCCCACCGTACATTTGTGGTAATTATTACCCACTCCTGAAGGAAATAGACGGGCTAGGAAATGGCTAGGGTTAATCAGATATTGGTCATATATTTTCTGTTTACACATTTCATATTTTAAAATTTAGAACAAGAATTAAAAATGGTGATGTGAACATCATGATCAGCCTGAGTCTGTAAAGTGACTGATTGTTTTGGTGGGAATTGTATGTTTCTTAGCTCAAAATGCTTAATTATGGATAGTTGTGTCTTAAATATATTCATTATATTATTATATTCCAGGCGTGCATCCATGTTTATGCCAAATTGTTCTGCTTTTCTATTAATTTTGAATAAAATTCAAGTTTTGCACTGCGTGTATCGGCAAACTCAATGGCCCTACGCATTTGTTTTGCTGTCAACGCCGTTGTCAATGCATGCGCAGTCGGAATTACGAACTCGCCTATTCTTCGGACTGTTGCAACTAGCTTCAGTCGACGCACCCCTTCTCCACACACAACCCTCCCCTCCCACACACCACACACCCTCTTCAGTCAGAGCTGCGCAGAATAATTATGGGAAAAAATGATGCCAGTGATGTTGGGTGGCACTCAGGATAGAGTCGCAGTTGTAAGGCACCCCCCCTCTCTCCTACTCACATATCGTTCAGGTGTGAGTCGTCGCTGCATGCACAAAACATACCCAACATATGCAGACTAGTATCTTTGGGGTATGTGACGTCACTGTTCCCTGGAATCTAGAAACTGACTTTTTCCTTCTATACCATCTTTATTTTAGTGCTTTTTTTTGGTTTTTAGAAACCAGTTTTGAATTTGCGGTTAAAATTGCAGCTTCTACAGATGAAAATGGCTGAGGTTTGAATGCTAAAATTCACATCTATCTGATAATAGTTATATTCCAATATTTATATACACATAATGAGTTATATAGTACAGAAATAGAGCTAGCGTGTAATAACTGTTAATAGTTATATTCCAATATTTTTATATAAATAATGGATTATATAGTACAGAAATAGAGCTAGCGTGAAATAACTGTTAATAGTTATATTCCAATATTTATATGCTGTATAAGAATTATACGAGTATAATAACATGGAATACTGTACTATCCTAGCACCCAAACACCAGTGATCGGGTGCTGGAACCTCACCTACTCATCTACTGCTCATGCCTCAGCTCCGATGGTGGCGCCACCGCTCGCCTGCTCATTGTCCTACTCACTTGCCGCTGAGAATTTTATCCCTCTAACCCACTATCATGTCTTCCTTGTTCATTTATGTAGGTAACTATTATATACACATAATGGATTATATAGTACAGAAATAGAGCTAGCGTGTAATAACTGTTAATAGTTATATTCCAATATTTATATACACATAATCGATTATATAGTAGAGAAATAGAGCTAGCATATAATAACAGTTAATAGTTATATTCCAATATTTATATACACATATTGGATTATATAGTACAGAAATAGAGCTAGCGTGTAATAACTGTTAATAGTTATATTGCAATATTTATATACACATAATGGATTATATAGTACAGAAATAGAGCTAGCGTGTAATAACTGTTAATAGTTATATTCCAATATTTATATACACATAATGGATTATATAGTACAGAAATAGAGCTAGCGTGTAATAACTGTTAATAGTTATATTCCAATATTTATATACACATAATGGATTATAAAGTACAGAAATAGAGCTAGGCGATTAACTTTTAAAGTTATATAGCAATATTTATGCTACACATAAATGGTTAATAGTACGTGGGCAGTAAGTAATAGTTTATATTCCAGAATATTTGTTATAAAATAATGGATTATTGTCAGTTATGAGCTTGTAATTATGTAGATCAGACATAATAACCGATTTATATTGGTACAGAATCGATTCTAAGCAGATAATATAACAGATATAACAATATAATATTGGATTCAATACTTATATACACAATGGATTATATCGTACAGAAATAGAGGCTAAGCGATGTAATAACTGTTAATCGTTATATATGCAATATTTATATACACATAATGGGTTATATAGTAAGAAAGGAGTAGCGTGTAAGAAATGTTAGATCAGCTTAATAACTGTCTTAGTTATATTTTAATAAATAGACACGTAATAATGAGAGTTATAGCATAGTTATCACGTAAATAAGTAGCATAGCGTGCTAATAACCTGTTATATAGATTCCTATTATTACACTGATGGATAATGTATAGACACACTAATGGGATTAATATAGTATCCAGAAATTAACTAAGGTGATTATAGATATAGACTGTTATAACTGAAGTTATATTCCAATATTTATATACACATAAATGGCATTATATAGGTACAGAAATAGAGCTAGCGTGTAATAAACTGTTATATAGTTCAATCATTTGCAATAGGTTTATAAGAAAGGGCATTACTATGGAGTTAAGCCTTTCATAGACAGAAATGGCTTACTAGACAAAAAGACTAGGGAATCACTGTTATAGTTAGATTGCACATTTTCTACATATACAGAAGTTTAGCACAATTGAATATAGTCACCAGAAATGAGAGTCTATAGAGTCAAAACAGTGAATCAGTGTTAATGAACTGTTAATACTTCTATCCTGCATTATCTAGTACGAACATAAACTAGTTCTGATATAGCTCATAATAACGTATATTAACAACCAATAGGTATATACACATAATGAGATATAAGGTATAGTACAGAAATAGAGCTAACATGTAATAACTGTTAATAGTTATATTCCAATATTTATATACACATAATGGATTATATAGTACAGAAATAGAGCTAGCATGTAATAACTGTTAATACTTATATTCCAATATTTATATCCACGTAATGTGTCAGAGTACACAGTAATACATTGTGCGTAGAATAGTCATAGGCCAATATTTTCTATTTTAGTGATGAATTTATTTACCCTGCTCATAACCGATAAGTGTGTTAAAACTTGTTTTCACCGCTGGGCAGCTCCAATCCAATTTGATTTAAATCTTCTGAATTTGGTTTTTAGTAATAATTTCGGTTTTCTTGCTTCCTGTTTATGGCTTGTAACTGTTTGTAGATTGCAAACAGTCCCAAATCCAGCTTTGACTATACTTTGTGTTAGTCCATTTAAACATTATTTACATGCCTACAATGCTGTATATAACACATATATATGGTGGTTTGTCAGCTACGTCACACTTCACGGTTACAATGTCTCCCCACTGTACTCCTATTCTCTACACCTTGAAGGCAGGTTGTCGGGTTAATTCCTTTCCATCTATAGAAGACATGTTGGTTATCTCCATGTAAGACACCAGTTACCATGGTGATAAAGCACGTGTGGTTGTACATGTTGGGTACAGTTTACCAGTGATGACGTGCCTTCTTTCAGCTTCTTTGGTGTAAACCAAGTGTCACATCAATCACTAGAGGCAGGTTTTTTCCCCAGGTTTTCACGGTAAGAAAAGGAAGTAGAATTGCATGCTTCCTGCCACCATTTTACCTCTGAGAATGCGGCTATTTGATTTATTATATATTATATATCATGTGCCATATGCCATATCTCAGATGTTATATATCATATATCATATACCATATATCATATACAACATATGGCACATCGGAAAGTCCCTCAATGAGGTAGGCGTTTGGGAGCTGAACCAACGATTGTTCCCGATTCGCGATCAAAGCGATTCAATGCAAATAGCCGTGTAACATGCGGCTGGCTTCAGATGCACTCCGGCAGTGGGCACTTACAAGTTACATGTGCCATAGCTCAGGTCCCCAAGGCCCTGCGCTTCCTTCATCCTGATATACACACCCTTCCTTGACGCCACTTCACCACATTTCCCAACATCCTGTTTCTTCGTCTTAGTCTATTTCCTCTCCTGACCCCATATTCTACTGTCTCTGCTCATCACCCACCCGATCCCCTTTCCTCCTCCTGGTCCGAATCTTCAAGGCCCTCTCAAACTATGCCATATTGCGTCAGCGTATGCTGACGTATGTGACATAAGCTGTCATACGGCGGAATTTTTAACATCCTCAAAAATATTACTTTCCCAAACTTACCCATAACTTATCTCAGCGTACACCAGTGGGCTGTTAACGAATACTACTTATGTCAAACATACCCATAAGTTGTCTCAGCGTACACTGGCATACACCAATGTGTTGGGGCAAATTCACACACGTCGGCATAAGCTGACGCAATATGGCATAGTGTGACAGGGGTTTTAAGGCCCTGTCAGTGTCACACTGTATAAGCGTATGTCGATGTATGTGACACCCGCTGTCATATAGCGGGAATTTTGAACATGCTAAAAAATACTACTTATGCCAAACGCACCCATAACTTGTCTCAGTGTACACTAACGTGTTGGCGCAAAATCACATACGTTGGCATACGCTTATGCAATTCGTCAGAGTGTGACAGGGCCCTTACACCAGCCACACGCTCCCTCCACCTCCTGACAGACCGGATACGGTAGCCTAATCGGCAGAGCGCAGGCTTCCCATGCGGACAGTCAGGAGTTCGAACATTTTTGACGATACTATCGTTGACTATATAGAATAGTGACAACCACACCCATCCACCTACCTCTAATTCTAAAGTGCCTTCATCTCTTACTAATGTCTTAGTGAATTAAAATTTTATTGGGGGCTTGCTTTGGAGATAAGAACACGATTTCATGGCAATTTCCAGGACCGGCTTCTATTGTTCCACACTTGGCTCCTGCAACATTAGCAGGCAAAGTTTAGCGCTGGAGTTCACATTTTAAACAAACCGGAATTAGATACTTGATACGACACTTCAGATGCGGGCTATCTTCTGATCTGGAAACTCGGTGAAGTAGATTCTGGGGTTCTGGGGTTCTGGGGAGTGCTTTAGCAGCTCTAACATATATTTTGCCCCATTCTCGGTCCCAGTAATGCCCCACGTACACCCGTGTACAAAACTCGCCAATTGGGGACCTAACTGCTGGATTGTTTGTTTTGTAAATGCTCTCCCTATACTTGATCGCTGGTTGGTGCTCTCAGAGTGTAGATAACGGGTAGTCGGCTTAAAGACCTGACTCCCAGTAGAAGTACAAACCAGTCGATTACTAATTAAAGCTGCATAGTCAGATGAAAACATAAAATATTCAAAAACCATACAAATTATCTAGATTTGATTCTAGCTGTCTAACTTAGATACTGGTGCACTTATTACAGATTTGTCACCCCATAAAAGGGAATACTGAGGCAATGTAATAGAATATGTTATGGGAGAAGCCTATGGTGTCAGAGTTTTGGCATGCTTGCTGAAACTAATTTGGCATGTTTGCACTTCAAATATCCCAAAAAGTTAGCCATTTAAAATAAAAGTTACTTCAAACTACAGTAAGGTGGATAATAACGATAAACCTGATATATTTATCTCAGAAAATGACAAAAACTCAAAAACCATCGGACTATGCCACCTTAAGACCCTGACCCCCTTCTTTATACACATGCAACTTTAATACCCTGACCCCTCCTTTATACACACAAGACAGAGCAGATACGAAGATGTATAGCCAGCTAGTTCTAGGGTCATTTTGCTATGTTACCAGATATTAGTTGGTGCATCACATTCAGGTGACACATGTATTGTGACATAAGTTGCCAGTTGGAATTATTTAAACCTATTCTTTCTGGCATTGCTAAAATGTGGCAATTTGTGGAAAAGCACAGCCAAAGATGCCCGCCCTACAACACAGTGGAAGATAGTTAAATAGTTGAAGATTATTACTAGGGATGAAAGTGGTCTTCAACAAAAAAAAGCGGAAATCAGACTGAGGACCAATGGGGAATTTCCGCGAAAACGCGGATTTTTTAGCACTGTTAGGAAATCGTTGAAAAATGCCAGAAGTCAGGTTACATTTGCATTGGTTACATTTGATGAGTTACTCTTGCAGTCCAGTTTCTGAGACACAGGTGAATCTTTCAAGGTTTTATGTTCTAGCAACATCTAAAGTCATACAAGAAAATCGCGAAAATCCGCGAAAACGCGGAGATCTTTCATCCTTGATATTAGGTTGGAAAAGTGCACAGGAACTAGAGGTTGGCCAACTCAGACGTGGTGGTTGACGGTTGACGCTGGGCTTAAGGCTTGATCTCAATGCACATCGCTGAGATTCACACAATTTACAGCACCCATTTAGAATGTAGTTGGCAGATCGTGGTGACATGGGTGATCAATCAGGCTAAGCACCTGCGGAGAAGGGCGAGTGTTGGTGAGTGTGTGTATGTGTGTGTGGGGGTGGGGGGTTGTGTATATGTGTGTGCGAAGGGGAGAGGGGGTGAATGGGGGTAGAGGGGTTGGTTGGTTGTTGGAGTTTTACGTCTTGGCAACATCTAACATCATATCAGGACAGGTACCGACTTGTGACAGCACACACTCATGGTGACTTTATAGGCTTGCCCCACAGGGAAATCAGGCTGCCGGCACCATGACTCGATATCCCACTCAGTCACAATATCCTGACACTGAGCTAACCAGTCCTTGCCCTATCCTATTAATGCAGAGTGCCAGGCTAGGAAGTGAAAAGTATCAATTTTAAAGTAATCGGTTTGACTTGACTGGGAACCAAACTCCCGACATTCCGCACGTGAGGCCCACGCTCTATCGATTATGCCACCGTGCCCGGTGTGGGGAGGGGGTTAGGGGGACGATCTAATGGCCCTGTCACACTACGACGCTTCTCGCCGGCGACCCGTCAACATGTGGTGTTTTTGGGCGATATTTGGTGAAATATCGAGAAGCGCTGGTGGCGCGTTATGGGCGCGTCGGTACACGTCGGTACACTACTTTGTCGCCGGCGGGTCGCCGGCGAAAGTCGGCGCGCGTTATTGGTCGCTGAGTGTTTTGAACATGTCAAAAACCACCAGCGACCGGCAACGCGCGCAAATATATGGGTAAGGACGTTAGGCGCGCGTCGCGCTGCGTTGGACGCGCCGGAATAACGTTATGGGAACGCTAGGAAGACGGCGCGCGCGCGGGAGGGTCGTTGCTCACGCGTTGCGCAAACTGGGCCGTTTTTGTTTTAGGCCCTAGCAACATTTAAGGTTAAATGAAGACGTCCCGCCAAACTTTTTTTTTTTTTTCCCCAGCGCGTCGACACACGTTGGCCGCGCGCGCATAACGCGCCGCGCTGACGCCGATCTTTTCCCCCAAACCGCCGAAAAGTTTGACGTTTCTCGACGCGCAAGATTTCATTTTCAACGCTGACGGGTCGCCGAGAGAAGCGTCGTTGTGTGACAGGGCCATTAGTTTAAAAACAAAGATCAAACTGCACTTAGAACTGACTTAACTGATCCATCAAGTTTCACATTTGAATAGTTTATTTCATCGAAAGAGCTTACAGAATACACTTTGATAATTATTTAAAGCTGCATGGTCCGATGAAAGCATCTACTTTTTCGAAACCAGAACACTTTTTTAGATTTGAACCTACATATCCAACTTGGATATTGGTACATTTATTCAGTATTTGTTGCTACCCTGAAGGGAATACAAAGTCAATTTAATAGAACCGGTCACTGCTGAATCCTATGGAGTCAGACTTTTGGCAAGCACGCCAACAATAATTTGACATGTTTTCACTTAAAATATCTCCTAAGTTAGTCATTTTAGAGCAAAGTTACTTCAAACGAAAAGCAAGGTGGATTATAACGATCAAGCTAATATATTTATCTCAGAAAATGACAGAAATTCAAAACCATCGGATTAGGCAGTTTTCTCAGAAAATGACAGAAATTCAAAACCATCAAACTATACAGCTTTAATTTGATCTAGAACTGCACAGGAACTAGAGGTTGGCCAACTCAGACGTGGTGGTTGACGGTTGACGCTGGGCTTAGGGCTTGATCTCAATGCACATCGCTGAGATTCACACAATTTACAGCACCCATTTAGAATGTAGTTGGCAGACAACATGACCTGTAAGCAATGCATGGCAGATGGTAAAATCAAGTGAGGATTGGCATTGCTTACTTCTTCCTGTGAGGTGTGGTGTATGATGAATGCGGAAGTAAATTAAAACATGAGAGCCCATAGATGTTTCTTTCCTTCTGACTCATGAACCGAGCAGGTTAAAATCACTCAGACGCTTGTGGTACATGGATCATATACTTATTTTGTCTAAGGATCTGTTGTTCATTACGCTCGCAGAAGACACCGTCACTACATACACACATGTACATATTATTTAATATAGGCATATATATATATATATATATATATATATATATATATATATTTTTATATATATATACTATATATGCATATATTATATATATATAAAGGGAGTGGAAACCGGCGAAGTAACCATTAGTTTAACAATACGAAAACAATAGCCAATTTTCAATGTTGCTTGTAGAATATTCGGAACTGGAGGGTGTTTTCTAAGTAAAAAGACATCCCGGTGTAGATGGTGATGGTAGCGGTGTGTATGTGTGTGGAGGCGGCAGGGGGCGAGAGAGTGAGGGGAGGGGGAGAGGGAGGAGTATAGAGGGTTGATACCCTTCTGTTGTGTGTGTGGAGGTGGGAGTGGGGAGGGAGAAGGGAGGGTGAGGAGGGGATGAGGGGAAGGGGTACACAGGGTTGGTACCCTTCTGTTGTGTGTATGTGTGTGAAGGGGGGAGTGAGAAGGGAGAGGGGAGGGTGAGGAGGAGGAGGAGGGGGAGGGGTACACAGGGTTGGTACCCTTATGTTGTGTGTGTGAATAGAGAAGGGGAAGGGGAGAGGGTGAGGGGGAGAGGAAGGGGGAGGGGTATACAGGGCTGGTACTCTTCTGCTGTGTGTATGTGTGTGGAGGGCGGAGGGGGAAGGGAGAGAGGGGAAGGGGGGGAGAAGGGGAGGAGGAGGGGTACATAGGGTTTACCCCCCGGTACCCTTCTGTTTGGTGTATGTGTGGAGGGCGAAGGGGGAAGGGAGAGATGGGAAGGGGAAGGGGAACACAGGGCTGGTACTTTTCTGTTTGTTTTGTGTGTGAAGGATGGGGGGGAGGGAAAGAGGGGGAGGAGGGGTACCCAGGGTTGGTACTCTTCTGTTTGGTGTGTGTGTGTGAAGGGCGGAGGGGGAAGGGGGAGGGGGGAGGAGGAGGGGTACACAGGGCTGGTACTCTTCTGGGGCTCTCTCCATGATGTAGGAGGGACTGGATACTTATACTACTGGGACACCGATCACAGGCTGCCTTGCCTGCCACACCATCAGGGAAACCAGAACGGAGGGATGGAAAAACGCACACCAAGCAACCCTTCTCAACTCGATCTGGTTGGCCGCAAACATGTGATTAATGACCGGTTTCCGCGAAGCTCATCCGGCATGTGTTCTATCAAATAGTCACCGAGCAAACAACTTGAGGGCCATTGCCGGTGTTGCAGTTTCCACGGTACGCCAGTTTGCGAGGGACACATCGTTTCTGCGCATGCGTCAAAATCGAACAGCATCGTCACTAACCTTATAAATTTAATATAATGTTTTTGGTAAAGATGTTTTCTATATGTGTACCATGCGATTTGTTTCACTTTTTCTGTATTTTCTGTATGAAGATTGACAATGCCTTGAGTTTGATGGTACACGCAGAGCAAAACATTAGTTTTATTCAAAATTAATAGAAATCAAGAACCCTAACCTTATAAATTTAATATAATCTGTTTGTTGACTATGTTTTCTGTATTTGTGCCAAGCGGTTTGTTTCTAGGTGGTGTAATTTGAGAGATATTTGACTTTTCTGTATGAAGATTTGCTCACGGCCATTGACAATGCATTTGAATGTATGTGTCCCTCGCAAACTGGCGTACCGCGGAAACTGCAAGACCGGGACAGAGCTGGGACTGCTGTGTGTGAATAAACACGATTAATGCTTCCATTAATCTGCTTGGAGAAGTGTTTCTTGGTGGGTTTTTTTTTCTATCCAAAAAGCTTAGATTGATGACTAGGTATTTTCACTGTTCATGCACCAGATATCTATTCATGGCATAGCTCTCATTTCGTTGCTTGTCGATCGATTTGTGACAGATCACACTGATGGCGACTTTATAGTGCTGCCATTGAGAAGGCGTGCGCAAGCATCATGGCACGATACCCCACTCAGTCACATTATCCTGATGACGAGCAAATAACCCCCTTCCCTACCTTAGTGATATCGAAGGCAGGCTAAGTATCAATTTTGAAAACCATTAGTATGACTAGGCCGGGGTCTGAACCCCACACGTTCGAATCCCACGACCTACCACACTTAGTTTGACTCGGCCAGGGATCAAACCCATCAGATGTACCCTATAGGCTTTCTCTCTCTCTTGTTCTAGTCGCCCCACTAGTAGCATAGAGAGCATGGTAAGACTTAAAACAAAGAGTGGCCGGCACACTCCAGACCAATGTAGTCTCTAATGTAGGCTTAAAGAGCCGACGCTGATCAGATCTTCGCCGTTTCCGCTTTACAACACATGATCAGAGACCAACACAAATATGTTTAACCATAAAATATTGTAAGTCGGTCACAAGAACGCCAACTTATGTTTCTTTTTAAATCCCACCAGTAAGTCTCTAATGTAGGCTCAAAGAGCTGACGCAGATCAGATCTTCGCCGTTTCCGCTTTACAACGCATGCTCAGAGACCAACACAAATGTGTTTAACCATAAAATATTGTAAGTCGGTCACAAGAACGCCGACTTATGTTTCTCTTCAAATCCCACCAGTACGTGCAAAGCCCGCCTCACACTGAGCGATAATTTGACTTGAATAACACTTTCATCGTCGATAGTGAATCATTATTTCAAGCCTACAGTCAATAACCAGCATTTAAAATAAATGATATTGTTGATTAATCAGGGGGAAATTTCAGATAATTGGTTTGTCTCATTCCGCTGATCCTTATCCCGTCCTAGTAGGGGAAAGCACCAGGTTAGTTAGCGACAGTTTTCAACATTTAAAGCTGCATAGTCCGATGAAGGATCACATTTTCAAAACCAAAAGAATTATCTAGATTTGATTCGACATATCTAGCTGAGATATTGGTGCACTTAAAAATTATTTGTTTCTGCATAGAAGGGAATATTGAGTCAATTTAACAGAACCTGTTACTGCAGAACCTGATGGTGTCAGAGTTTTGGCGTGCTTGCCAAAACTAATTTGACATGTTTGCACTTCAAATATATCAAAAGGTACCTATTTAAAATGAAAGTTACTTCAAACTAACGTAAAGTAGATTGTAATGATCAATCTAATATATTTATCTCAGAAAAATGACAGAAACTCAAAACCATTAGACTATGCAATGCTAAGCGACCGCAGACTGTTATGGCTGAGACGACAATGGAAATGCCTCCTTGACTGATATCCTGACTGGGTATTTGCCATTATGGTTGTTTGTTGTTTGTTGTTGTTTTACGTCCTAGCAACATCTAAGGTCATATCAGGACGGGTACCGACTTGTGACAGTGCACACTCATGGCGACTTTATAGTGCTGTCCCACTGGGAAACCAGGCCGCCGGTACCATGACCTGGTATCCCACTCAGTCACATTATCCTCACACTGAGCACACCAGTCCTTGCCCTATCCTAATAATGCCGAGCGCCTGGCTAGGAAGCGACAAGTATCAATTTTAAAGTCATTGGTTTGACTCGACCGGGACTCGAACCCACGACCCCACGATCTACCAGCACGGGAGACGGACGCTCTAACTCATTCGGCCATCCCGTCTGGTGCATAGCTCGTACATAGTGATATATACGGGGGTAGGGCATGCGGCTGATGAGCCCGGCTTAACCGGATCTGGGCCGGTCGTTCTAGCCGCCAGGGGGCGTGTGGGTAGGCGGGACTTTAAAGCTGCATAGTCCAGTGAAAGCATCACATTTTCAAAACCAAAACAATTAGCTATATATGAGTCTACATATTCAACTTAGATATTGGTGCACTTATATTAAAGTTGCATAGTCCGATGGTTTTGAGTTTCTGTCATTTCTCTGAGATAAATATATTGAAATGATTGTTATAATCTACCTTACTTTAGCTTCAAGTACTGTTTATTTTAAATGGATAAGTCTTTAGATATTTGAAGTATAAGTATGTCAAATTAGTTTTGGCATGCATGCCAAAAGTCTGACACCATAGGATTTATTCTATTTAATTGCCTCAGTATTCCCTTCTATGTAGCGACAAATGCTTAATAAGTACATCAGTATCCAAGTTAGATATGTAGAATCAATTCTAGATAATTGTTTTGCTTTTGACAATTTGAGCCTTCATCAGACTATGCAGCTTTAAGTATTTATTACTGCATAGAAGGGAATACAGTCACATTTAACTTTTTTAAACTTTTAATGCCGAAGCTTATAGCAGCCAACATTTTGACATGCACACCAAAATTAATTTGGTAAGGTTTGACTTAAAATATCTTCAAAGTTAACCATTTATAATAGAAATTACTCCAAACAACTAAAATAAGGTAGATTACAGCGACTAACCTAATATATTTGAGCCTGTCTCAAAAGGTGATAACTCTTTTATTTTTGTCCATTGTAACGATTGACACAAAACAGCACAGAAATGGTTACACTGAAAACACAAGGACAATCAATATGTATTCTATTGGGATTATGAAACACCATGTAAATAACAAATCAGTCTATCCTGACCAAATGCATAAGCAGATAGTATGCTGATCGTTACAATCGACAAAGTTTTGTCCCATATTGCTTAGCACCTTTTGGGACAGTCTCATTTATCTCAAAATATGGCAGAAACTTATAACCATCGGACTATGTATCTTGTCCTAAGCGTGACGGAAATAGGAAACATTGCCCCTAGAGTAAATTCGAACAGACAATTCTTGCCATTCTGCTGCTAATGTCCTAACCATTAGACTCTCTAGGCTCCCTGATACTATCATCTAGCCACGCCCACATCTCTATGTGGCTCCCTGCATGAGGGGTCAGTGCAGACTACTACACTTGCTCCCCTGGAATCATAGGTCATTTTTAATGATTCCCGTTCATTGGTTCTTTAATACATTTATGTGCATATCTTGCATAGAAGGATCTTGGTCATGGAACCCAATGGTGTGATTTTTTAGGGAGTTTTCTTTGCAAATGAAGGACACATTGCACTTTGAGCTAGATTCAAACTCACAACCCCCCCTCCCATTCCAGGGCTAGCATCCTAACCATTACACTACCTAGGCTCCCTGATGCAATCACCCTATCCATGTCTACATGTCTATGTGGGTCCTTGCCTGAGAGGTCAGTGCAGACTACTACAATATTTTGGTGGAAATTGTTGCTGTTGTGTTTGTGGGATGAGCCATGATAGGGGTAGTGGCTGTGAGGATGGCCGCGGAGGGGGGGGGGGCGGGGGGGGGGGGGCTATTAACTTGTATTAGCGGACATGAGTCACTCTCCACCACTTAGCAAAGTCCCGCCATCAAACTGTCATAATTCAGCACTGCAACACTTTGGGTCACTGAATGACCTGTTTGACCTTTGTTCAACCTATGAATGACACCCAGCCATCACCATTTACATAGAGGGCATGTGTATCAATGCTATACATTATTATCCTGCACACTTCTTATTATTGTTGCATGACTGACTGGATCAGAATGAAAGTGCATCCATCGTTTGAAATAAATAATGGGTTTTAATAATTGTCCCCCATATGAAAGTTGTCCCCCCACAAATGAAATAATGCAATTTTCAAAACCAAAGGACTTGTCCATATTTTGATCCTACAGTGAAAATTACATTGGCGGTCATATATAAATATATGTGTACAGTAAAACCTGTCTAACCGACCACCTGCACAGATTGACCCTTTGCCTATATCGATTGCTTTATTTGGGTCCCAAATGATCGGCGATATAAAACTGTTGTAATAATAAAAATAATTCCTAAACCGACCACCTCCCTAAATGGACCATTTAAAGTCAGTTCCATGGTCGGTCGATTTAGAGAGGTTTTATTTTATATATATATATTTTTTATTTTTTTTATTGAGGCTGTATTTATACTGTCCATAGCATGTAAGCCTGGGTACCCAGGCTTGTTTTCAATGCTGGCCAGCTGTAGTTTTGGTGTTGTCTTACCAAGCAGTAGCTGCTGATAAGTTAATTGATTGTCTGCATTTCAGTAGCAGATAGATAGTCTGTTGGTATGTTTAGTAGTCTATGTTAGTTTTTTGGGGGAGCCCTCTTGGCATTGTATTTTTTTCTATTCTTATTACTATGTTAGTTGTTTTCGTAAGGTTCTATGTTAGTGTTTTGGGGTTTTCTTGGGAAGAGTTTCCGTTTTTTTCTACTTAATTCTATAATAGCTTATTTTATTTACATGTCCATAGGCCTGTATGTAATATATATATATAATATCATATATATATAATACATTATACATATTGTAAATATTATATATATACACACACAAGCACTCATACGTTAAATTTGACAATGGAAAGACATAATTGTACCTTAGTTGTTGCCAGGACGTAAAACTCCAACAACCAACCAAACTAATAGATGCGATCCTACGTATCCACCTCAGATACTGGTGCACTCATTAAACATTTAATTCACTACACTCAGTTGCAGTAGGAAAACAGAGACAGAGACAGATATGGATTAATAGAAATTTAATCAAACAAGTCGGGAACCAATGTAGGTCCAGCACATAATGAATCAGGCGGCTACTATGGCCAAGAATCAGGCACTGACTGGATTGCGCTACCAGATGGAGTGAGTTCTTGAAATGTGAGTTCATGGTAGAGCAGGTCCGGAATCAGCGCTCACCCCCTAGTAAGTGGGTGGGTGGGTGGGGAAAGCGAAGTCGACAGTAGGAGCGGTGAAAGCAGAGTGACGGTAAGCAAGAATTACAGCACGAAAGTTAAAAATAGACCAACCTCGTGAGCAAATTACCCATGTTAGCCTCTGACCAACATGCATGTTGCAGGTAATTTAATAGAACCGCTTACTGTTCAAGCCTATGGTGGTAAGCATTTCGATGGGCATGCAAGTATCAACTTGACATATTTTCACTTAAAATATCTTCAAAGTTAACCATTTATAACAACAGTCACCTTAAGCTAATGAAGGGTAGATTACAATGATCAACCTAGTATATTTATCCAATAAGATACGGCAGAAATTCAAAACCGGGGCAACTTTAATTGAAATTACCGGAATACCATTACTACGACGCTGAGAAAGGAATGCTATAAGAATAAAGTGTGTCTAAATTCTAATAAATAAAATAAGTAAATTTAAACAGAAAGACAGTTTTATCTAAATCATGGCTAGCACCGTCCATACAGCTGCAGATAGGCCAAACCTGGTGGAAGGTTTCGTTAGGTTTTGTAATTAGGTCACCTAGCGGACAGTTCAGAAACTACATCTTAAAAAGGCCGTCCAACTATTAGGAGAATAAGTTAGCATTAAGCAGTCACTTACAAGTTACAGATCAGAAGACATGCCACCGGCTATGAACTTTGAGATTGACCTTGACTTTGGTATTTCTGTTTTATGATAAACCGTCCGTTCGTCTGATTAAATAGCCGTAAGATTTGAGGCCGCCGTACACAACGCAACATTTTAATTTTGTTAAATATTTGTTTTGTTATGGTGTATTTATGCTGCCCACAACGGTTAAGTCTAATGACTTGTTTTCGCTGCTAGACAGAAATAGTCTCGTAGTTCCCCTTGTTCTGTTACTTCCAGTTTTTCTGTAGCATGCATTCTTTCTCTGTTTGTAAGTATTCTCCCACATCTCCATACCCTCTGTGAGTCTGTTAGTTCTACAATTGGTTAGTTGTTTGGTTATCTATAGTTATTTTCCCTGACAGCATTCACCTTGTTGAGTTAGCAGTCATTAATCTTTGGGTTTAAGTTTAAAGTTTACCCCCTGGGTGTATCACGCCTGGCATGTGTACCTTCTGATAGGTCAATCTAATATATTTATCTCCTAAAATGAAATGACAGAAACTCAAACCCATCACAGTATGCAACTTTAAATAACTATATTAGGTTGATCATTATAATCTCATTTTATTTTAGTCTGAATTTATTTTTATTTTGAAAGCTTCTGAAGACAGGCACTACTGTATGTTACAGTGCAGTGACGATTGGTTACCCCGCTCCACGCACATGCGCACACACCCACATGTGAACACACGCGGAGACAACGGCGGACGTCGCAGGTGATCCCCAATGTGAGCATGTGTATTGTAAGAGAGCCCGTGTGTTTACAAACAGGCGACGCCCGAACACACGAGAAGGTCGCCCGATTATACAAGCGGATAAGTTACCTGAGACACCGCCCGCCCCCTAGCATCCACCTGCCTCATCTCTACGTGGATTTCGACGGACGCCGGGCTGTGCCGCCCACTTCCGGTCAGTGCTCAATAAGGAGTCAGTTGTTCAAAGTGCATGCATATACCAGTTTAAAGTTGCATAGTCCGATGGTTTTGAGTTTCTGTCATTTTTCTGAATTAAATATATTAGGTTGATCATTATTATCTACCTCACTTTAGTTTGAAGTAACTTTTATTTTAAATGGCCAACTTTTGAAGTATTTGAAGTGCAAATTAATGTTGGTAAGCAAGCGAAAACTCGGACTAGACACTATAGGTTTCTGCAGTAACAGATTCTATCAAATTGCCTCAGTAGTCCCTTCTATGTGACGACAAATGTTTACTAAGTGCATAAGTATCAAAGTTAGATATGTACAATTAAATTGAGATAATTGTCTTGGTTTTGAAAATTTGATATTTTCATCGGACTGTGCAACTTTAAGGAACACTTGATGCATAGCAGATTATGTGAGAATACAGATACGGAAGCGAATTTTGTTTATATCCTCCATCATAAACCCTACGCATATACCGGTGGTGCCACCTTCAGCCCACCTCTCCACCTCGGGCTGCTGCATATATATATATATAGATATATAGATATATTATATATATGTATATATATATATATATATATACATATATATATGCATATATATATATATATATATATAGAGATAGAGAGAGAAAAGTTCAGGTGCAAAACCACGTAAACGCCACATATATATATATATATTATATATATATAATATATATATATATATATATATATGTATATATATATATGCACATATATATATATATATATATATATATATATATATATATATGAATGTCGAGTTACATAGTCTACTGCACTCAATTAACAAATCACTTCAACGAAACAACCCCTTCTCAAACACACACAAAAAAGCCACATAAAAAAACCCAAATCCTACCAAATGTGTTCTCCCTTCATGAATGCAGGGCGGGGGGTCGGCATGGTGTGGTTTCCCTAGTCATAACACCGAGATTACACGTGACAACAAGCACTCCTACCTCAGATAGACACGGCTACAATACAAGTCACGTAGCAGCGGTAACCGTCCAGGTCAGGCATATCCCAAACACAGCTGCCTCACGTTATTCACAATGTCATCAGCAACAGTTCTCAACAAACTGAACATCGACTTCCAACATATACCTATTGATCAACTGGGCTAAATAGACCCCATCAGTTAAAGCTGCATAGTCCGATGAAGCATCACATTTTCAAAATAAAACAGTTAACTAGATTTGATTATACATATCTAACTAAAGGGGCTGTCACATTAGGGTTTTTTGCGGGAGCGTATGGCGGCGTAAGCGCGTTACGTCATATACGTCGGCATACGCCGTATACGCTACTCATACGCTACTCATACACCGCCAGATGCCGCCAGATGCCGGCGTATGTGAAGCGTATGAGGCATACGCCGCGATACGCTTTCATAAATCCGTCCGTCCAAATTTCTTTGTGCATGCTCAAAAAAACTCGACCTATGAGGGCGTATGGCCCATACTGTCAAAAAATGTCACAGCACGCTCCCATACGCTCCCATACGCTCCTCATAGGTTCCAGATACGCTCAAAACCACCCGAAAGGTCACCAAATGTCATCATAGGCCGGCACGCGCAGGACCTTCGTAGGTTTTCAATGCGCTCCCGCCATACGCCGTAATGTGACAGGGCCTTTAGCTACTGATGCACTTATTAAGTATTTGTTGCCACATAGAAGGGAACGCTGAGTCGATTTAATAGAACCTGTTACTGCAGAAGCCTATGGTATCAGAGTTTTGGCATGCTTGCCAAAATTATTTTCCCATGTTTGAATTTCAAATATCTCAAAAGGTAGCCATTTCAATTAAAAGTTACTTCAAACTAAAGTAAGGTAGATTATAATGATCAATTTAATATACTTATCTCAGAAAAATGTCATGAACTCAAAACCATCGGACTATGCAACTTTAAGCTGCAAAGTACCCGACTAGAGTAGTTCCAGATTCTGCCGATAGATGTCACTAGCTTCACTGGTGGGGTTTAATACATGTGAAGAGAGCAGCGGTGAAACCCAGAAGAAAAATCCAATATAGTTTAAAGAAATTAGATTATTACAAGGATAAGAGCTTGAATCCTGATGCGATATGAATATCTAAATATAATCAAGCATTTTATTATTTTCCAAGCATTCTTTATGGAGATATAGCATGTGAAAACATGGGCAGTTGGGGAATGCACCTGACTAGAGTAGTTCCAGATTCTGCCAAAATATGTCACTAGCTTAAAGCTGCATAGTCCGATGAAATATCAAATTTTTAAAAACCAAACCAATTATCTAGATTTGATTTTACATATCTAACTTAGATACTGATGCACTTATTAAGCATTTGTTTCTGTGTAGAAGGCAATACTGAGTCAATTTAACAGAACCTGTTACTGCAGAAGCCGATGGTGTCAGAGTTTTGGCAAGCTTGCCAAAACTATTTTTCTATGTTTACACTCAAAATATCTCAAAAGTTTACCATTCAAAATAAAAGGAACTTTGAACTAATGTGAAGTAGATACTAGTGATCGATCTAATATATTTATCTCAGAAAAAATACAGAAATTCAAAACCATCGAACTATGAAACAATTTAGACTTACAGTTGCATAGTCCGATGGTTTTGATTTTTTTCATTTTTCTGAGACAAAAATATTAATTTGATTGTCATAATCTGCATTACTTTATTTTGAAGTAATATTTGTTTTAAATGGCTAAGTTTTGGGATATATGAAGTGTAAACATAACAAATTAGTTTTGGCCAGCAAGCCAAAACTCTGGACTGGTTGGCTCAGTGTCAGGATAATGTGACTGAGTGGGATATCAGGTCATGGTGCTGGCAGCCTGGTCTTCCAGTGGGGCAGCACTATAAAGTCGCCATGAGTGCGCCCTGTCACAAGTCGGTACCCGTCCTGATATGACCTTAGATGTTGCTAGGACGTAAAACAACAACAGACAAACAACAAACAAACAACCAAAACTCTGACACCATAGGCTTCTGCAGTAACAGGTTTTTTTTGGGGGTGTTTTTTTTACATTAGTTGAGTAAGCAGGGGGAAATGTCAATCGTGCACAATTAGTTTTCCTCATTCCACTGCTTCTTGCCGTATCCTAGTAATGCCCATTACAGTTATGTTCTATTAAATTGACGCACTGTTCCCTGCTACATGCTGACAAATGCTTAATAAGTGCATCAGTATCTAAGTTAGATATGTAGATTCAAATCTAAATAATTGTGTTTTTTTTTAAAAATTGGATGCTTTATCGGACTATGCAGCTTTAAGGAACAATCGCTATCATGAAAAAAAAGAAAGTTTGTTTTATTTAACGGTGCCTCTAGAACACATTCACTTTTATCATTGGGCTATTGGACGTCAAACATATGGTCATTCTGACATATTTCTTTGGAGGAAACCCGCTGCCGCCACATAGGCTACTCTTTCCGATAAGCAGCAATGCACTTTCCCACAGACAGGACAGCACATACCACAGCCTTTGATGAATCAGTTGTGGACCACTGGTTGGAAAGGAAAATAGCCCAAACTGCAAATGTGTCCACTGAGCAGGATCGATCGCATGACCCACACCTTCACAGGTGGACACTCTACCGCCTGAGCTACGTCCCGCTCCTCAGCCGCCATCGTAAGTTTGCATGCGTTTAAAGATGTAGTGTGTATGAAGGGTTTCCTAACATCACGTGGGGGCGCGACGTGCGTGGGTGTGTGTGTGTGAGGGGGGGGGGGGCGGTCACGTGGGTGCGGTTACGCCCGTTTGGTGTGTCTATTTACAAATGTTTTTATATCGAACGCTGCCGGGTGGTGGCGCGCGCATCGCGAGGTCACCCGAGCCTCGTTCTCGTCTGCGTACAGGTGGCGCAGGTGAGTAGGGTGCTGAGGATGAGACGTATCGCCCAGCATGTGTATATACATATAATATATATATATATATATATATATATATATATATATATATATACAGTAGACCTCTCTAAATCGACCGACCCGGTTTAGAAAGTTTTTTTTATCATTGTGCATGTTATTGTATGGGCGATCGTTTGGGACCCAAATAAAGTGATTGGTATAGTGGAGTGGTCAATCTATGGAGGTATATATATATATACAGTAAAATATTTATACAATAAAGCGATCGATATAGGGGAGTGGTCGATCTATGGAGGTGGTTGGTTAGAGAAGTTTTACTGTATATATATATATATATATATATATATATATATATATATATATATATATATATAAATATATATATATATATATCCAGTAAAACCTGGATATATATATATCCAGTAAAACCTCTCTAACCGACCACCTCCACAGATCGACCACTCCCCCATATCGATCGCTTTATTTGGGTCCCAAACGATCCCCCATACACTACCATTGTACCATTATTCTAACTCTCTAAACCGACCACCTCCCTAAATCGACCACTTAAAGTCGGTCCCAAGGTCGGTCGATTTAGAGAGGTTTTACTGTATATATATATATATATATATATATATATATATATATATATATTCATGAATAAATAAGAAGAAGTAGAAGAAGAAGAAGAAAAAAGAATATGACCAAAATAACTCTTATTCTAGATCTAAATACAGAATTGTCTATATCTAAAACTAACTGTCAAATGTGTTGAAAGGAACTTGCTTCACCGTAACACATTAAAGTTGCATAGTCCGATGGTTTTGAGTTTGTGTCATTTTCTGAGATAAATATATTAGCTTGATCGTTATAATCTATCTTACTCTAGTGTGAAGTAACCTTTTTTGTAAATGACTAATTTCTTAGATATTTGAAATGCAAACGTACTAAATTAATTTTGGCAAGCACACCACAACTCTGACACCATGAGTTTATGCAGTAACATGTTCTGTTAAATTGGCTCGGTATTCCATTCTATGTGGTGACAAATATGTTATAAGTGCACCAGTATATAAATTTAAAATGTAGAATCAAATCTAGGTAATTGTTTTGATTTGGAAAATTTAATGTTTTCATCGGACTATGCAGCTTTAATTAAACAAGCACGGAATTGAAGCCCCTGCCTTTCTCAAATTAATGAATCATCATATTTGGCATTTCTATGTTGCTTTCCTGTAGTTTTTATGCTAGCTTCTATGGATTTGTGTATTATTCAATTCATTAGTTCTGAAATCCTACCCAGAACAGTAGTTCTTGTGACTGCCGTCAGAGGGCGGGTTGGTGGTGGAACCCGTCTACTGTCCTACCTACTAAAAAACAAATTGATAGTGAGTGGTGCTGCAGCACAGAAATGCTTAGTAACCTTGACAACCACTAGGAGGCGGGGTATTTTGAATATGAAATGCATGCAAGCCTGTATAAAGAGGAATATAAACACAATGGTGGTAGGCTCACATATAAATAGGCAACATAGCATAACTACCATTTCCTATATTATATAGCGATATAGCGAATGGTAGACAGGAAGTATGAACACTTATTTGTCTCTCATTTTTGTCGTCATTTTTGGTTGTTTTTTTTGGGGGTACATTAGTTGTCCCAAGCAGGGGAAATCCCAGTCACAGACGACTGGTCTTCCCCACTCCACTGCTGGTTGATGGAAAGCCCGAGCCTACACTTTTACCGACCCAAGGGATTTTTAACCTCCCACACCACATAGACATGGTATGAGAGCAACCGGCCTTTGATGACGCTGTAAGTTATACACAGCGGTGGAAATCCAAATTGGCAGAGCTTGGGGCACGGGGAATCGAACCGCCGACCCTCAGATTAGGAGTCTGACCTAGAAAAAAGTCAGACACTCTAACCATTCCAACACAGAGAACGCCACCCATTATGCTATATAAGTGATGTATGAGCATTATGTGAGAATAAGGGCGCGGAAGGGAATGTATTATTAGTATCCATTTATTACCACTGTATATTCTCCATGTATTTGATAATGTGATAATATTTATAATTATTCATTATTAACTATACATGAACGGAAGACATGTTTCTTCATTCCCCAAGCATGATGATGGATAATGTAAAACGTGTGTACCGTTGCCAAGGTGATTGCCACTTATAATATATATATATATATATATATATATATATATATATATATATATATAGTGGTAATGGTGGCCACATGTACATGGCGAGCACTCCATGCATCAAGGTTAGCCGTGATGAAGCTATCAGACAACCCATGTCATCTCCATAGAACATATGCATGGGTTTACCTAAACTCGCTAGTATTACATCTTGCATTATAGCAGCAGGGTTATATTTCTAGCTCATGTCTCCTACCACAACAATTAAATCAATCAAATATTGGTGTACTCAATGGAGGGGGGGGGGGGGAGTTCCATAATTAAGTTTTTGTTGTGCTGTATTGCAATGTGTTGTGCGGTGATGCATTGCGCTGTGATGTGTAGATGTGATGTGTTGTGATGTGCTGTACTGCGTAAATGTAATGTGTTGTGCTGTGTTGTGCTGTGTTGTGATGTGTTGTGATATACTGTGTAGATGTGATTATTGTTCTGTGTCGTGATGTGTCGTAATGTAATGGGATGTGTTGTGTTGCTATGTGTTGTGTTGCTATGTGTTGCTATTGCTGTGTTATGCTGTGTTGTGCTGTGGTCTGATGTGCTGTGCTGTGTAGATGTGATTGTTGTTCTGTGTCGTGATGTGTCGTAATGTGATGTGATGTGTTGTTCTGTGTTGTGTTGCTATGTGTTGCTATTGTTGTGTTGTGATGTGTTGTGCTGTGTTATGATGTGTTGTACTGTGTAGATATGATTGTTGTTCTGTGTCGTGATGTTTTGTAATGTGATGTGTCGTGTTGATATATGTTTCCAGGTGTTGTTCTGCTATGTGTTGTGATGTTCTGTGTTGGCTATGTGTTGCTATTGATGTGTTGTGATGTATTGTGATGTGCTGTGTTGTGATATGTTGTGTTGTGCTATGCTGTGAAGTGTTGTGGTGTGTTGTGAAGTGCTGTGATGTGTTATAAATGTGCTGTGATAGGCTGTGCTGTGTAGAAGCGATGTGGACTGATGGGTTGTGCTGTAATGTGTTGTGATGTGTTGTCTTTGTGAAGTGATGTGATGTGTTATAAATGTGCTGTGATATGCTGCGTTATGTAGAAGCGATATCGATTGATGTGTTGTGCTGGGTTGTGATGTGCTGTGTTTTGAGCTGTTGTGTTGTGCTATGCTGTGAAGTGCTGTGATGTGTTGTGAAGTGCTGTGATGTGTTGTGAAGTGATGTGATGTGTTGTGAAGTGCTGTGATGTGTTGTGATGTGCTGTGATGTGTTGTGAAGTGCTGGGATGTGCTACAAATGTGTTGTGATAGGTTGTGTTATGTAGACGCGATGTGGATCGATGGGTTGTGCTGTGCTGTGTGGATTTAATGTGATGTGTGGCGACCTGGTCTCGATGTGTCCGGCGGTGCAAGCTATTCATGGTATAACGCATGGATATATCACGCTTAGTTATTTCCACGGCCATTTGCACATGCAGTTGTAACCTAAACTTTATCGGAGACATCTCGCCCCCGCAAAACCCCCAAGTTTCTTATCAGCAGCTGTCGGCGCCGTCGTCAAAGTTACCTTGGTCAATTTGTATTTCATATACGCATCCATCTTGATATATAGATTAGTTAGACGAATCTTACCTGGGTATAGATGATGGATAACTATTGTTTTACCGAGGTAGGAGCCTCGGTTAGACGTGGGTGAGGGAGAAGGAAGCACATCCGGGTCCAGCAATCTTTACCTACTAATTCAGGATAAAAATGATTCTAAAAAACAAACCTAAGGTCATCTGACCCAATCCTAGTATGAGTGATTGAATAGACGTGGCAGGGCGTGGTGGGTGGGCCCTCGCCCACGTCTAAACGAGGCTCCTACCTCGGTAAAACAATAGTTATCCATCATCTATACCCAGGTAAGATTCGTCTAACTAATCTATTTTACCTCGGTATGCCGCCTCTGGCTAGCCGTAGGCTAGGAAGACCTTTACGTAATAGCATTTTTATCCTGATATTCCTGTTTGTTATTATTATGTTGTGATCAAGTCTTATTTATGTAAATGGAAAAACGATTTGTATGACCAATAAAGAGAAAAAAAGTTTTGGTTTTTCGTACCTCTTTCTTTTTAGTTGGCGAGTAGCCTCTGTGCTATCGGCTGAGGCTTCTCTAGTCGCTTGTGATAATGTCTAGCAAACGATCTAGCGGTCTTCCATCCGGCGTGAGCTAGGATCCGTTTAACGGAGATGCCTAGTAATCTTGCCTTGGAAACCATTGCACCCCTTGTAGAGTGCGATGAATATCTGTCTGTATTGACTCCAGATAGTTTTAACACATTCATGGTCCATCTGGCGAGGGTATCCCTGGAAATGGCCTTGTGTGGCTTAATAAAGCTCACCAAAAGTTGTCTTGAGTTTCTTATTAACCTTGTCTTATTAATATAATTCCGTATCGCGGAGACTACACATAATTTACGATCCTGTGTGAAACTCGTGACACCGATTGTGGAAAGGGGGTCACCTAAACGATTTGATTTTAATAAAGTCGTTAAATCAAATGTTGCTTCCTTGTTATCAATTTCCAGACCATTGAGTGACAGGGCGACTATAGTTTGGCCCCTGTGTCCTGTGACGAGGAGAAGCAACACTGCTACTTTGAAACCTAATAGCTTAACGTCCAGAAATGTATTTTCTGGCCATTTCTTGAAGAGGTTGAACACAAGAGAAACATCCCAAAACCTATTATATTTGGGTTTAGGTGGATTCCTCTGATAAATTGATCGTACGATCCAACAAATAACATGGTGTTTACCCATTGTTTGTCCATTAACCCGAGGTAGGATTATTGACAGAGCACATCTGGCAGCATTGATCGCGCCATATCCTAGACCTTCGTCATCTAAGAAACGTAGGAAGCGTCCTACCTGGGATACTGTGGGATTCATTGGCTTAACCTTCTTAAGCAAGCAATAAATACCCCATTTCTTTAAATAGGTAGTATACATTTTAACCGTTCCTTTCCTCCACGCATCATCAACCAAACGCTGTTGTGTAATTTTGTCCAAACCGAATTGTTCCAAGTACTTAGTTAGAAAAGGAATGCCACCAACGGAGTTGTCGACACGTTTCCGTGGCGTTGTAGTGGTCCCTGATGCTTCAGGTTTCCTCGGAATCTTGGGAAGCGTAGGCTGCTTTTGGCTGTGGCTAGTAATCTCGGTAGCCACGGTTGAGTGTGCCATTCGGGGACGATGAGGATGACGTGTGTTCCCTCCATTTGTATCTTTCTGGCGACTTTGCTAATGATAGTAAAGGGGGGGAAAATGTAAAAGAAATGATGTTGCCACTTTAGTGAGAAGGCATCGATGTGCCAAGCATTTGGTTCGGGGTGCCACGAAACATATTTCTCGAGTTTAAAGTTATTTCGCGAAGCAAATAAATCGATATGAGGCGAGCCCCAAGTGTGACAGATATGTTTGAATATGGATGGATTTAGTGACCACTCTAAGTGATCATGGAACTGGCGACTCATTCTGTCAGCAAGACAATTCTGCGTGCCTGGAATGTGTGTCACCGTTAACCAAACGTCAAAGGTTTGAGCCCAGTTCCAAATGAGTAGTGCGATTTCATTACACTTGATTGATTTTGTACCTCCCATATTCCTGACATAAGCCATTGCTGTGGTGTTATCCGTGAGGATACGTACATTATTTTTGGGGACTTTAACAAGGCTGGTTAAGCCTAAATAAATGGCCCTTAATTCTAAAACGTTAATATGATCGGCTAGTTCCGATTCTAGCCATCTGCCGCCCGTTGCTACATCATTTCGATGTGCCCCCCACCCTTGGAGAGAAGCGTCCGTGGTAACAGTAGTATCGGGCTCCCCCATTCTAATGGGGTTGGGAGATTGATCAAAGTGCTTTAGCCACCAATGAATGTCGGCAAGGCCGTTTGCAGAAATAAACATGGTCTTTTCAAAGTTTCCCTTTGCTCGGGCCAGAGCTAGATTCTTATCAATTTCAAGTGATTTAATGTGTGCCGCTCCGTATAGAATAGCCGGGCTATATGAAACCATGATACCGATAAGGACTGCGACCTGTCTAATCTTTGGCCAAGAAATGTCTAACAGCTCAATCGCTGTGTGGTAAAGCTTATCTTTCTTTTGGCGTGTAAGCGAAACGGTCATAGCCGTGGTGTTTAAAATGAAACCTAGACACTTAGCTCCTTTGTAGGAGAAAAGACGGATTTCTTGTCATGTATGAAGAAACCTAAATTTGCAAAAATTTTACACAAATCTTGAACGGCGAGATCACATTGTGTGAAAGATTGGCCCATAATGAAAGAATCATCAATGTATGGAAACATACAATGACCTAGTTTTGCCATGTGTGAAAAAATTGGTTTCAACAGCTTAGTAAAAAGGCGTGGTGCACAGGCCAAACCATTTGGTAGGCAGGTAAATTCAAAAAGCTGGCCATTCCAGAGGAACCTTAAAAACTTTCGATCTATGTGGTGAATAGGAAGCGTATAGTACGCATCTCTCAAATCCACACTCGCTAGCCAACAATCTGGGGTAATTAAATCACGAGCTGTTTCTAAGGAAAACATTTTGAAATGTTTGTATTCAATGATTTCATTTAATTGGGTTAAATCTAAAATCAATCGAATGGTGCCATCTGGTTTAGGAGTGGAGAAGATATTTGAAATAAATTCACCTTCAGTATGTTCAACTCTGTTGACAATGACTTTAGCTTCAAAAAGTAAAACTTGTTGATCGAGCTGAAACTTTTCTAGCGAATTAAATTGATAAGGAAAAGGAGCTCTTTTCTGGACAGGCAATTGTGTGAAAGGAATGTGAATGCCTTTAACAATACTAATAACCTCTGGGTTAGTGGTTAACTGTTGCATTGATGTAAATAATTAACAATATTGCCTGCTTGAGAAAAGCTTACTTCAGTTTGTGTTTCCTCCGTGACCATTTCAGGGTCAGGAGGTTGGAAAGTTTGTGTGGCGTTCTCTACTTGTTCCCTGGTTTGGGGAACTGTGGTTTGGGAACGAAGTCTCTCTTGTAGCCGCGGTTGTCGTTCCAGCTTGAGGCTTGTCTGTCGCCTCGACCTCTTCCCCGCTGGCTGAACGGGAAGGACGGTCCGCCCCTGAACGGCCTTCCTCCTCTGCGGAAGCGAATATCCGTCCTAGCCCGTCTGAACCCGGCTGGGTTTTGGAATTTACGGCCCTTTGCTTCGGTGTTCTTAGCACTCTTGTAGTCTACCTCCACCTGCTTGTAAAGGTAAGCCAGCTGACCGCCAAACATCTTGGATTTATCCAGAGGTTTGCTTTTGATGGGGGTAGGTCCTGAATACACAGTGTATTCTTTGCTGTCATGATCTGTCACTTTCTTTGAGCGTGCGACTTCTTTGCCCGCATCGGTGGTGACCGATTTGAAAACATTTTCAAATCTGCGATGAGTCATGTAGTTACTCGCTGCTGCGAGTAGGGCAATGCCCCGGTCCATAACCCGAGCCAAAGACGAGACCTTGTTCTCGGTTTGCATTCTGTTAGCGACAGGGATAATGGACGTCAAGGCCCCCAAAACTGCCTTATGGATAACGCAGAGGGCAGTTTCGTACCGGCGACGCTCGTCCGACAAATGGATGCCCGCATCCATCTCCTTAGACACTGTAGCGTGGATACCCTTGACTCCAGAGATCTGCTCAGTCAATTTGTTGATGACTTCCACTGGCTTAAAGGTGGTGAAATGGCCATTCACCGTTTTGCGCATCATAGTAGTGGTACGCACCTTGTTAGCTTTCTTTTTGACAATTTTCTTGCCTACTTTAGCCCCTATTTTGGCATAAACGCCTGCGCGTTCCGTATCAGAATCAGACTCCGTGGAAGAAGAGTCGTCTGACGAGTCCGAGGACGAGTCTTTCTTTTTCTTTTTCTTGGACTTTTTGGAGCGCTTAGTGTTAGCATTCTTGGTGAACTCGTCTCCCGAGCTGCTAACCGGGCGACGTTTCTTGCCGCGCGCTTTCGGTTTCGGAACCTCAGGTGCCGAAACCGTGTCTTCCTCGTCTTCCGAGAAGTCTTCCCAATCCTCATCAGGGATTTGGGAAGGGTCTACAAAGGTATGAGCCTGGAATTGGCGCATTTTCTCCTCCACCATAGCCGCCATCTTAGCCTCCAAACCTACAGGTTGAGGGGGCTGATCACTGTCCTGATCAGAGGCATGTGGCCCGGGCTGTGGGGACGGCGGAGCCGTAGCCGGTGGTGACGAATCGTAATCCGTAGGAGGGACGCCGACCGCTGCAGCGGGCGTCTTATTCCGGCGAGTGGCCATCGGTTCCTGTAACGAAATAAAGCGTTACGAAACCGGAATCATCTCAACTACACAAGTGTAAGCCAGTAAACTGGGTTGAGGAACAAGGTACAGAGAACGTGTATTCCAACGTGTCAGTACAGGCGTGAAGCTAAATTTTGCCGTAGGTGTGTGGTAACGAAACCAACCAAACGGGGGGTATCGATCGTGAGATCGCCCACTCTCTCTGTTCCGTACACTTCTCCCACCCGTGGCTACAGCGCCAACAAGTTGGAGAAAATATTACGAAACTCGGAGGTTCGCCTTAAACCGGTCTGGGGTGTGTATAAAAAACACCCAGAAGCATCCCCAACATCATCCTCTATTAGGATCCGGGAGACTTTTCTTAGGAAATGAGCAACTCGGGTTGCCATTTCTCCCTGTCTGAAAAACAGGTGTCGATAGAACTGCAGTATCGGTTTCGTTAGTGCCAGCGGCACCCAAAGTTCTATCCGTAAGTTAAAAAACACGTACAAAGTCCAAATTGGACGTGAGAAAGTTCTGAACTTTCATACGGTGATGCTATAAAGCCTCATAAACAAAGTAGGCTAATAAAAGGTACTTACTTTTGAACAAAAGCAGTAGTAGTAGATAAATCCTGTTGGAGCAACTCACAAACGTCCTCCCGTTGTGAGTCACTTATGCTAAGTGCTGGACCCGGATGTGCTTCCTTCTCCCTAGCCTGCGGCTAGCCAGAGGCGGCATACCGAGGTAAAATATATAATATATATATATATATATCATATATATATCTTATATATATATACATGTATATATATACATATATATGATGTATAAGCATTATGCGAGTATAAAGGGACATAAGGGATTATGTTTATTTCCTACCTGATTATTGATGGGGTGGCTTACTTTTTTTCTTTTTTTTATTGAGGCTGTATTTATACTGTCCATAGCATATAAGCCCGGGTACCCAGGCTTGTTTTCAATGCTTGCCAGTTGTAGTGTTGGTGTTATCTTATGTATGGCCCCCCTTCCAACCACGTGACCAGTGGCGCCACCACCGGCACGCTTCTAACCTGGACGCTACACTGTCACTTGCGCCGGAAATATATATATATATATATATATATATATAAATCCTCGGATGTGAGTGGCAGTTTGGCGCGTTCCTTAGGGACGAGGAACATCGGTGGCGGCACCACCGGTCATGACCATGATGTGGAGGAGGCAGTGTATAGAATAATTGGTACTATATAAAATCAAAAGTAATTCCCTTCCACGCCTTTATACTCGCATACAACGTTATACATCATATATCATATATAATATATGTACCAGTAAGGCATATATATATATATATATATATATGTTTAACCGTTCTGCTAATCTGCCCCCGCCTAAGGCGAGCCTAACGTGTTAATGTTATGTAATAATTTCCATGTGAAATTCCTGAGCCTGCCGCGGGCTGCTGCGGCTCCTCCTCCCGTCTGCAGGTAGTCCATCGCCGTCGGTGTCCGCCCCGCGCTAAAGGCGGCCAGCCAGAGTTTCATCTACATACGCAATTCGCCGACGAGCGCGCCTATAGGCCTAAAGTTTCCCTACTTCTATAAGTTAGGTTATTTCAACTAGCTGGCTGTCCCCTTCGCATTTCGGTATATTAATTGTGTTACTGAATAATTCTAGAAGTACGCGTACGGCTAGGGATGCCGCCGCTGTCACTGATAATCAGTTCTAAGTTAATGTCGTTAATTTCCGCCTTGAAGTAACACTACGTTAAATTCTGTTATAGTCTGTCATTATATTCCCACAGATGGAGTAAGTAACTGCATAAGGCCTACTTAGGCTTAAGGCCCTTAATTACATATAAAGCAATCGAATATCAGGTTTTCTATAGCGGTTAATCCACAATAATACTGGAGGATAGTAAAGAATGCAAGGAACGTCTCAGTCCACCTTCACGAGAGCTCACGACTTTATTCTTACCATAACTAACAAGGATACCAGCGAAATATGCATACCTATTTAAGGCGCTACTAACTCCCTTTTCCTCCCGTGTGATTTGATTACCTTGGTTTTAGAATTTAGATAAGAAAAAAACCGAATATCGGCTGAAAATGACAGAGCGCGAATAAACACGTCTGCCGGGCCAGGCCCCGAACGGCCCGACCTTCTTTCGTTGCTTAGCTAGTCGCTAAGCAACGCTTTACCCCCGCGAACCGTCGCGTGCACATGCGGAAGCAATTTGCGCTCCCGTTGGACGAGTGCGCAAATTGCTCAAGGCGAGTAGACACGCCCACTTCATATGTATATATATAGGGTTGAGTTTATTTTCTCTGGCAGGGAAAATATATGCCCTACCGATAACAATTTTGAAGTGAGAGCTGGGAGACCGTTGGATTCGATTTCCAGGAAGGGGGAAGTAGAGAGTGCCCGGTTACAGGGAGGGGGGTGGGGGCTGCTGAGAATAAGGGGTGTTGGGAAGCGAGAGGTGCCCAGAAGGAGCACCAAAAACACTAGGGACTATTCTTTCTTTATATTCACATAATAAACTATATAACATATATATATACATGTATATACCAGTAAGGCACTGGCCAAAGTGAACCCTGTTATTGACATACATGTGAATGTAGTCCGAATCGGTCGAGATAAAGTTTTTCTTTATGAAGAGATGAATGTACTTTTTGGTTTGCTTGTTTGTTTATTGTAGGCCTCTACCGACTTGTGACAGCATGCACTCATGGTGACTTTACAGTGCCACCCTACTGGGACATTTGGCCACAAGTACCGTGGTCTAATATCCCACTCACTCACAGTTTCCTGATATTGAGCAAACTAGACCTTTCCCCAACCTAATATTAGTAATGCCGAATCCTAGGCTAGGTAACATGTGAGAATCAATTTTGAAAGTCATTGATTTGACTCGGTCGGGGTTCGAGCCCATGACATATCCGCATGGTAAACTAGTCGATGCGCTTACTGATTTAATCATACCCCACCAGGTATCATTCTGCACATTTCTGCTCAAATCTGTAACACATGCTACAGTGGGGGTAAGTAAACTCGTGGGCCTAATGTACTAACTATGCACAAAATCTAGTATGAGGAAAGTAACAATTACGACGTCATGAAACTATTCTCCAACATTATACATTGGTGGCTTTGTTTTGGATTTTCTTTTATTGGTTTGTTGTTTGGGTTGTGTGTATTTTCTTTGTTTGGATTATTTGTTGTGTTTATATTTATTTTAAAATATACCCTAATGTAAAGATATACGGATTTTCAGTTCGGAATTATATATTCGCATAGAGCATTGTTATTCTCGGGCGATGGAGTGGGGACCAAGGTTATGTAATAGAAAAGCAATGGGTGCCCCACTCGCTGTGTGACATATGAGACTATGTGGAAAATATGATAACACATATGGTGCCTGTGATTATGATGAAATGTTCCTATATGAGAGACAGTTAATGTTTGGTGAAATGTTCCCACTATGCACCAGTAAGAGTGCAAGTGGCAGATAAGGACATTTTTAATATATATATTTATTGTAACTGTCTGCCACTCTGCATACATTATGGACACCACCTGCAGCTGGGGTTGAGTGACAGCTGCCCCTATTAGGGCATCACCCCCCAGGCTGTAGAGGGTGTCTGATTGGCTGGCTGTGGGAGGCCCAGTCACCTGCACCCCTTTGCCCCACCTGACCACACAAGCCTCATTCTGATATCGATTGTTCTAGACACACTTCTCCAGACACTCTGGAAGGGGACTTCTGGATGGACTCTTGAAGTGAACACACTCTTCTTTTGGCCAGGAACCCAGACACTCTGTCTGAGGCTCCACTTTTCATATACAAACTGAGCTGTGTGCAACAACCATGGGACATTCGGCCACAAGTACCGTGGTCTAATATCCCACTCACTCACTGTTCAATGGGCTGTAGGCACTGATTCCTATACATAGTAAAGAGAGTAATGAGGCTCTGTGTGGACAGAAGGTAAGGAGTGAGGGTGATAGGTCACTCGTAGGTGAACAGGAGTTGATGCCAATAAAGCACAACTTCTTCACTGTCAATCTTGAACGACTTGTCTTCCCTTTCTTGCTTATGAGTTTGTTGGAGAGGGGCATCAGGTGTGAACTGACAGACAGTCATCAGAACGCACCTGGGAAGAGTAAGTGGTATATCTGGGGCTCAGACGGCCGAGCATTCCAGTTATATTACACTAAGTTGATATTTCAGACATACAAAATATACAAAGTATGCCATAAAAATAAATAAATAAATAAACAGGGGTCGCCTGTCGGAAGTCCCTTGTTATCTCTGCATACAGCTGGCTGTTTCTGCTGCATTGTGGGTATCTTTTTATAATGGTCTACTCTAGGTTAATCGCTGTCTCAACTGACACCGTGCTCCGCTTGGAGAGTGTTATCATTACTCACATTACTTTGTTCATGTGGCTAACAATAAACATTAGTCTTAATTCACTCGACTCTCCTCTGATATTTTATAATGAATTAGACATTACTAACAGCTATGCTATAAAACCACCCTGATTATCGCAGTACCAATGCAATTGTTTTTTTTATTCAATCATATACAGTATAACCCCCTTAAACCAAACTTGAAGGGACCCTAGAAATTTGTTTGGATTAACTGATCATTGGTTTAACCGAGCTTTGGCTTTGACTTTGACTTTGAGTAAGCGTGTATTGCACATGAAATATACAATGTATGTGGACACTTTGATTATTGTTGTTTTACGTATATACAGTATAACCCCATTAAACCAAGCTCAGTTAAACCAAACGATCGGTTAATCCAAACCTTATAACCACATGAAAGTTTGGCTTAATCATACTGGAAGTGGCCTGAGGTCTGATAATTTTGTTTGGATTAACCGATAATTTGGATTAACCGACTTCGGTTTAACCAACTTTTTTTATATGATGAATGGTAGTATTTTGCTGGGCCACCGAAAAAGTTGGATTCACCGATCGTTTGGTTTAACCGAGCTTGGTTTAATGGGGGTTATACTGTATTATTTGTTAATATGTGCTGTATGAATCATTACGCGAGTATTATTTAAGATGGAGGCTATATATCCTTACCAACTGGTCGCACCATTATATATCTCTTATATGACACTGCTTTTTTATGTAAAAATATATTTTATTGAACCATTATATTACATGATTCCACTACCTTTATTAGCCCGACTATGACAACTCCTTGGCTTTACTGACACCTTACATGAACTATACTATTGCTTGAGCACCTTGGCCACCTGCTCAGATGGCGCCATCATGGCAAATACTGCTTGGTGTGGGTCACGTAATGCCGCACCCTTATTCCTCGACTTTCATTCGCCTCAATTTTTTTCCGATGAAAACATAACAAATTTTAATTCCAAAAATCTTATTTAAATTTGATTCCACATATCTAACTTAGATACTAGTTGGCGTTGTTATGCACTAGGATGTAATTGTAAGGTTGGTAGAATTGAAATGTCCTTCAAGTTGCCTCCCCCCCTCCCCCTCCTCCATCGCTTCGTCCCATTGTGAACTAGCCGCCAGTAGGAGCACTGTATTTATAACTTGAACTCTCCTAGCGGGAAGGTTCTAAACTATTCTTAGCCGTGTGCCTGCATGTGAGAGTATGTTCAGAGTTGTGGCGGAATAGTTTGTCAGTAGCTGTTTCGCCATGTCAGTGTCACGTGCAAACTGCGCATGCGCATTAGGCCCGAACGCACCCTGGAGCAGGTGAGCAGCCCAGGGGGGGGGGGGAGGTCAGGGGGGGGGGGTGTGTGGACGGGGTACCGGAAGTGGCTTCATGTGGTGAGCCGGAAGTGAGCGCAAAGGGCGTGTTTAACTAACACGCCACTTAGAGTTCCACAATTCAATGGGTCCCCCCCCCCCGTTTCTGTGGCATTGTTTTTAAAAAGCAATAACATATCAGGTTTGATCGTTATAATCTACTTTACTTTAGTTTGAGATATTCTTTATTTTAAGAGCCCGTCCTGATGTGACCTTAGATGTTGCTATGACGTAAAACAACACACATCTATTTTTAAAGCTTAACTTTGGGGATATTTGACGTGAAAACACACCAAATCTATTTTGCTGTACACACAGACATGCTGGACATGGGCTATGTCCTTCTCCTTTTTTTTTTTTTAGAGTGGCAGTATATATAGCACAACAATGCCATACTGCAACAACTATTTAATGAATGCACCAGTATAAGATCTTCAAGGAGAGGCCCAGACTTGAGGTCAGGAAGCACTAATTTTTCTTTCGAGTGACAGATCTATGAAACAATCTCCCAGACCAAGTGGTTGAAGCACCAACGGTAGAAGCATTTGAGAGAAGGCTGGATAGACATTGGAGAGGACACCCACAATTATATGACTTCAGGGTACCGCCAACCCACATGTGTGTGCAAAGAAAAGTTCCTTTTTGCCATAACAAGCTTGCATCAGAGACCCATTAGGGCCTAGATCAGCCAGAAGAGGATATGTAAGTTAATCTGTAAGTATCTAAGTTGGCTATGTAAGGTCAAATCTAAGTAAGTGCTTTGCATCATAAATAATTATGTTTCCAACGAATTATGCAGTTTCAATTATTAAAGAAATTCAACTCAGCGAATTGCTATAGAATACTCAGGCATTATTACAGCAGCCAAATGTCCTAGGTATGTGTTGTTGCAATCAACATTTACTATGGGTGAAGGTAGGGTAACTTGTTATATTTATTTAACCTTATCTCAGTGCCGAAATGCCAGTACTAAGTGCAGATGTAGGCGAGAGAGAGTCAGGGACTACTTAAAGTTGCATAGTCCGATGGTTTTAAGTTTCTGCCATTTTTCTGAGATAAATTTATTAAATTGATTGTCATAACTTACCTTACTTCAGTTTGAAGTAACTTTTCTTTATTTTAAATGGCTAACTTTTGAGATATTTGAAGTGCAAACATGCAGAATTAATTTTGGCAAACACACCAAAACTCTGACACCACAGGCTTCTGCAGTAACTGGTTCTTTTAAATTGACTCACTATTCCCTTCTATGTTTCAACAAATGTTTGATAAGTGCACCAGTATCTAAGTTAGATATGTACAATCAAAACTAAGTAATTGCTTTAATTTAGAAAATTTGATGCAGCTTTAAGCTCAGTGCTGAAAAGCTAGTGCAGGTCTAGGTGAGAAAGAGAAAGGCAGGGACTACCTAACTGCTAGGTGTGAGCGGCTGAAGCTAAGCCTGCAGTGTAAGCAATGTGGCCTGCAGACAGCATGTACTTCCTGGGTGCTACACTACCAACAAGTAACCGGACGCGGTAGCATAATCGGCATAGCGCGGCCCTCGCGTGTGGAAGGCCGGGGGTTTGATTCCCGGTTGAGTCAAACCAACGAGTTTAAAATTGGTACATTGTCGCTTCCTAGCCTGGCGCTCAGTATTAATAGGATAGGGCAAGGACTGGTTAGCTCAGTGTCAGGATAATGGTACTGAGTGGGGTATGGGACATGATGCCAGCAGCCTGATTTCCCAGTGGGGCAGCACTATAAAGTCACCATGAGTGTGCACTGTCACAAGTCGGTACCCGTCCGGATATCATCTTAGACGTTGCCAGGACGTAAAACCCCCAACAACCAACTGACCAACAAGTAACTTGTTCAGCTTAGGCCTATTTTTAGAGCTACATCATTTCACATCATGTTTGTACAGAGTGTATGTACAAATACATTCACCTTTCACTAAACCATATTTTGCAGAAACCTAACCGAAACAAAAACCAAGAAACCCACAATGGTATTCTCTCTTGGTCCAGCCATTTGGATTTGAGTGTAATATATGTAACTTACATATGAAACACCATATTATACATATCAAAACACAACCTGGGAGCAGGACATAGCTCAGGCAGTAGAGTGTCCACCTGTGAATGTGTTGGTCATCCGGTCGATCCTGCTCAGTGGACACATTTGCAGTTTGGGCTATTTTCCGTTCCAACCAGTGGTCCACAACTGGTTTATCAAAGGCTGTGGTATGTGTTGTCCTGTCTGTGGGAAAGTGCATATAAAAGACCCCTTGCTGCTTATCGGAAAGAGTAGCCTATGTGGTGGCAGCGGGTCTCCTCCAAAGAAATATGTCAGAATGACCATATGTTTGACGTCCAATAGCCGGTGATAAAAATCAATGCGCTCTAGAGGCATCATTAAATAAAAGAAACTCTTAAAGATATTTTCTTTAAACACAACCTGAAGTTTGACTAAATGATATTTGATAGCAGCGATGATCTACTCAGCCGGCCTTTGAGGAAGGAGGGAGGGGTATTCCTGTAGCAACGACCAAGTGTCTATTCATAGGACTTATGTGGGTCAGGACTAAGAGTTATGATACCTGGTTGCACATGTTTTCAGATGCTGATATTACAGCAATAACACAACCACATATTAGCACGCATTGCTATCTTAAAGTTGCATAGTCCGATGGTTTTGAGTTTCTGTAATATTCTGAGTTAACTATAGTAGGTTGATAGTTATAATCTACCTTACGTTAGGTTGAAATAACTTTCATCTTAAGTGGCTAACTTTTGAGATATTAGAAGTGCAAACATGCCAAATTAATTTGGCAAGCATGCCAAAAGTCTGACACCATAGGCTTCTGCAGAAATGGTTCTATCAAATTGCCTCACTATTCCCTTCTATGTGGCGATAAATGTTTAATAAGTGCAACAGTATCTAAATTAAATATGTAGAATCATATCTAGAAAATTTCCTCGGTGTTGAAAATTTGACGTTTTCAACGTACTATGCAGCTTTATGCAAATATAATACTGGGCAGCCAGTTTCACAGCAGAGCAAGGCTTTTCTGAGAGACTATGGGATGGGAGTATATGTGCATGTGTGTGTGTGGGTGGGGGGGGGGGGAGCTGTGTAGGGGTCGGTGGGGTCAGCTTCATATGTCATTAACCCTTCTACACTGCTCCCTAACTAGCCTAAAGCGACCTATTAGCAGAAGTCGGTCCCGAAAATATCACCGTCTCTACCCGCTGCTGCAGTTTTCCCCCGCCCACCCTCATACACTTTACCATAAGCCATGTTCACACGGGCAAAATCTAAAGCGATTCAGCCACGGCGAATACTAGGAATCGATTTAGCCGCCCGTTCACACGGGCAGTACTTGGGCCGGAAATCGATATCAGTGCATGAGCAAGTCGATACTAACCAGCGCCACTTTGGGTTCATCGCCGTCGCCACGAGAGAGTGTGGGTTCGACCTAGATATGTATGGACTGAATCGTATTGGTTTGGAACGGTCAAAACTTCTGCTGGGCAGTGAAAGCCTAAAAATAAATTATGAAAAAAATATCTGTGCACCTCTAGCAGGTTCATAGACCAAATTATATAATATGCACATTTGATCGACCGGAAAGTCAACAAACTAAGGTCTCGACTGCGCATGCGTGTGACGTCCTTAATCCACCTCAGTGCGTCCATACGGGCAAAATAAATCGGTTCACAGAAATCGACTCACGTAATCGACCTCCACAAGTGGTTTACATTATCCGCCTCACAGGAATCGATTCAGCCCTAATTCGACTCAGACGCCCGTTCACACGCGAAATGTAACCCGAACTAGGCAAGTCGATTTCTACGAATCGATTTACATTGCCCGTGTGAACACGGCTATAGATCCTCACTGCATCAAGACAAAACTGGCTTAAATTCAACAGAATTGTTCGCAACAGCAGGAAATCAAACCACATCTGATGAGTTTTGCAGAGAGTAGGCACCTAACTGTTGGGCAGTTAGTTGTTTTATTTGCAGAACATCGGCGGTGGTTAGTTTGTCAAGTTTCCACCAGGTGCACTTGTGGTGTATGCGGCACCCCCCCCCCCCACCTACCCCCCACCCCCACCCCCCAAGGTGAGGCTGAACATGAACCCATAGTAAATATACAATGTCTGCTGTGACGTCACACCTGCTGAGTTCATGATCACTATTCTGCGACTGTCACTGATATGGCATCAGTCATATCTAGGCTACATGTGCATTATAACAGCACACACACAGCGGTTGATACTGATAACAACCCGTTGTCTATGAAGGTGTTTATTTGTTACACAGTGAGCTGAGCTACTTACTGGTGGACCTGTCTGAGAGGGGACCACCCTCATTATAACATCCCTCAGGCGGAGTCAGGGGACACATGTATTTATTTATTTGGTGATTCATCGCTAATGTGCGTCCTAGCTACATCTTGCATCCTAGCTACATCTATCAAAACGAGTCATCGTCATCAAGGCCTGCTGAAGGTACCGAAAACTCAGGCAGTCACCCAAGGCGCCACATGCTAGGGGGCACCAAATATAATTTCTAGAAATTCTAGTTATGTTCTAATTATCAGATTATACTTGTAACGCTACCAGAGTTCAGTTTGGCAGGGGTGCCAGAACACCTAGGGCCGCTACTGATCAGACTATTGTAGCTGCTCTGTCAGAGTGTCAGTGACAGTGCGGCTATATTGTACAACCACTGTAGCTGCTGTCAGAGTGTGTGGGGCTATATTGTACAATCAGTGTAGCTGCTCTGTCAAAGTGTCAATGATATTGTACCTATATCGTGCACCCAGTGAGCTGTTCTCTGTGTAGTTAAGACACACCAATGGATATATGTACCAGATATGATAGGGAATGTCATCATCATCATCATCAATCCTTTAACAGCAATTATCGTTGGGGCCCCACAGATGACCAGAGGGCAGTGGAGACCAGCGAAAACTGGATAAAAGTGGTTGCAAGGTCATCTGTGGGGCTCTGTCTGAGTGTCAGTGACAGTGTGGCTATATTCTGTAGCTGCTCTGTCAGAGTGTCAGTGACAGTGTGGCCATATTGTACAACCACTGTAACTGCTCTGTGAGAGTGTCAGTGACTATGTGGCTATATTGTACAACCACTGTAGCTGCTCTGTCAGAATGTCAATGACAGTGTGCCTATATTGTACAACCGTTGTAGCTGCTCTGTCAGAGTGTCAGTGACAGTATGGCTACATTGTACAACCACTGTAACTGTTCTGTCAGAATGTCAATGATAGTGTGCCTATATTGTACAACCATTGTACCTGCTCTGTCAGAGTGTCAGTGACAGTGTGGCTATATTGTACAACCACTGTAGCTGCTGTCGGAGTGTCAATGACAGTGGTTATATTGTACAAAAATAGCAGCTGCTCTGTAAGAGTGTCAGTGACAGTGTGGCTGTATTGTACAACCACTGTAGCTGCTCTGTCAGAGAGTCAGTAACAGTGTGGCTATAGTGTACAACCACTGTAGCTGCTGTCAGAGTGTCAATCACAGTGGTTATATTGTACAAGCATAGCAGCTGCTCTGGAAGAGTGTCTGTGACAGTGTGTCTGTATTGTACAACCACTGTATCTGCTCTGTCAGAGAGTCAGTAACAGTGTGGCTATAGTGTACAACCACTGTAGCTGCTGTCAGAGTGTCAATGAGAGTGGTTATAGTGTACAACCATTGTAGCTGCTCTGTCAGAGTGTCAGTGACAGTGTGGCTATATTGTACAATCAGTGTATCTGCTCTGTCAAAGTGTCAGTGGCTATATTGTACAACCACTGTAACTGCTCTGTCAGAGTGTCAGTGACAGTGTGGCTATATTGTGGAACCACTGAAGCTGCTGTCAGAGTGTCAATGACAGTGGTTATATTGTACAACCATTGTAGCTGCTCTGTCCGAGTGTCAGTGACAGTGTGGCTACATTTTACAACCATTGCAGCTGCTCTGTCCGAGTGTCAGTGACAGTGTGGCTACATTGTACAACCATTGTAGCTGCTCTGTCCGAGTGTCAGTGACAGTGTGGCTACATTTTACAACCATTGCAGCTGCTCTGTCCGAGTGTCAGTGACAGTGTGGCTACATTTTACAACCATTGTAGCTGCTCTGTCTGAGTGTCAGTGACAGTGTGGCTACATTGTACAACCATTGCAGCTGCTCTGTCCGAGTGTCAGTGACAGTGTGGCTACATTGTACAACCATTGTAGCTGCTCTGTCAGAGTGTCAGTGACAGTGTGGCTACATTGTACAACCATTGTAGCTGCTCTGTCAGAGTGTCAGTGACAGTGTGGCTACATTGTACAACCATTGCAGCTGCTCTGTCCGAGTGTCAGTGACAGTGTGGCTACATTGTACAACCATTGTAGCTGCTCTGTCAGAGTGTCAGTGACAGTGTGGCTACATTGTACAACCACTGTAGCTGCTCTGTCAGAGTGTCAGTGACAGTGTGGCTACATTGTACAACCATTGCAGCTGCTCTGTCTGAGTGTCAGTGACAGTGTGGCTACATTGTACAACCATTGCAGCTGCTCTGTCCGAGTGTCAGTGACAGTGTGGCTACATTGTACAACCATTGTAGCTGCTCTGTCAGAGTGTCAGTGACAGTGTGGCTACATTGTACAACCATTGTAGCTGCTCTGTCACAGTGTCAGTGACAGTGTGGCTACCTTGTACAACCACTGTAGCTGCTCTTTCAGAGTGTCAAGGCAGTGTGGCTATATTGTACAACCACTGTAGCTGCTTTGTCAGAGTGTCAGTGACAGTGTATCTATATTGTACAACGCACTGTCGCGTGCAGCATTGGCTCTCGTCAGATGTCAGTGACAATGTGGCTACATTATACAACCACTGTAACTGCTCTGTCAGAGTGTCAGTGACCTTGTGGCTATATTGTACAACCATTGTAACTGCTCTGTCAGAGTGTCAGTGGTAGTGTGGCTATATTGTACAACCGCTGTAACTGCTCTGTCAGAGTGTCAGTGACAGTGTGGCTACATTGTACAACCGCTGTACCTGCTCTGTCAGAGTGTCAACGACAGTGTGGTTATATTTTACAACCACTGTAGCTGCTTTGTCAGAGTGTCAGTGACAGTGTATCTATATTGTACAACCGGCGAGCTGCTCTGTCAGTGTCAGTGACAGTGTGGCTACATTGTACAACCATTGTAGCTGCTCTGTCAGAGTGTCAGTCAGTGGCTACATTGCACAACCAGCGTAGCTGCTCTGTCAGAGTGTCAGTGACAGTGTGGCTACATTGTACAACCACTGTAGCTGCTCTGTCAGAGTGTCAGTGACAGTGTGGCTATATTGTACAACCACTGTAGCTGCTCTGTCAGAGTGTCAGTGACAGTGTGGCTATATTGTACAACCACTGTAGCTGCTCTGTCAGAGTGTCAGTGACAGTGTATCTATATTGTACAACTGTAGCTGCTCTGTCAGTGTCAGTGACAGTGTGGCTACATTGTACAACCATTGCAGCTGCTCTGTCCGAGTGTCAGTGACAGTATGGCTACATTGTACAACCATTGTAGCTGCTCTGTCAGAGTGTCAGTCACAGTGTGGCTACATTGTACAACCATTGTAGCTGCTCTGTCAGAGTGTCAGTGACAGTGTGGCCACCTTGTACAACCACTGTAGCTGCTCTTACAGAGTGTCAAGGACAGTGTGGCTATATTGTACAACCACTGTAGCTGCTTTGTCAGAGTGTCAGTGACAGTGTATCTATATTGTACAACTGGTGAGCTGCTCTGTCAGTGTCAGTGACAGTGTGGCTACATTGTACAACCATTGTAGCTGCTCTGTCAAAGTGTCAGTGGCTATATTGCACAACCAGCGAGCTGCTCTGTCAGAGTGTTAGTGACAGTCTATTTTGTACAATCACTCTAACTGCCCTGTCAGAGTGTCACTGACTGAGGCTGTATTGTACGATCAGTGTAGCTGCTCTGTCAGAGTGTGAGTGACAGTGTGGCTATCTTCTGTAGCTGCTCTGTCAGAGTGTCAGTGACAGTGTGGCTACATTATACAACCACTGTAACTGCTCTGTCAGAGTGTCAGTGACTATGTGGCTATATTGTACAACCATTGTAGCTGCTCTGTCAGAGTGTCAGTGACAGTGTGGCTATATTGTACAATCAGTGTAGCTTCTCTGTCAAAGTGTCAGTGGCTATATTGTACAACCACTGTAACTGCTCTGTCAGAGTGTCAGTGACAGTGTGGTTGTATTGTACAGCCACTGTAGCTGCTCTGTCAGAGAGTCAGTGACAGTGTGATTATAGTGTACAACCACTGTAGCTGCTGGCAGAGTGTCAATGAGAGTGGTTATATTGTACAACCATTGCAGCTGCTCTGTCACAGTGTCAGTGACAGTATGGCTACATTGTACAGCCACTGTAGCTGCTCTGTCAGAGAGTCAGTGACAGTGTGATTATAGTGTACAACCACTGTAGCTGCTGTCAGAGTGTCAGTGACAGTGTGGCTATATTGTACAATCAGTGTAGCTGCTCTGTCAAAGTGTCAATGATATTGTACCTATATCGTGCACCCAGTGAGCTGTTCTCTGTGTAGTTAAGACACACCAATGGATGTCTGTACCAGATATGACAGGGAATGTCAATATGAATGTGGTTTATACAGGTGTAGTTCCGCACTACTCGGCATTTCCACAGCATAAAACCTATTGCTGTTATTTGTTGCAGTTTGCTGTTTCGTTTTCGTCTCCTACTGTTTTACATAATTTGAGGGATGCATACTTTATCATTTATAGGGAAAGCATTAAATAACCTTTTCTTTGTGAATACCATTTTGGGACTACCTCTAGGACTGGTGGTAAATATTCCCACACAGTGTTCTACTTGTTAATCTCGAATGGAATCAGAGAAGTCTTTAATGCAACACATTATCGAAGCGGTTTCTATTTTATCGCTGGTACATGGGAATCGCCATGGTTATTTGTTTCCTTATCTTTATCTACTACTTAGGTTAAATCGGTTTCCATGGCTATTTGCACAGAGCACAATGCTACCACACCCAGGAAGGAGGCAAGTAATTTTCTCTAACTACAAGTGGTAACACATTACAGTGTTATAGGATTAGAGTGTTGACCCTTGATAGAGGGATGGAGACAGGATTTGCTAATGGCGATAAACAAGAAAATTACAAATCCCCAGTTACGATTGACACTGATCAACAGCCTGTGGAGGATAGGTGGGCCACAGATGGCGCCACCGGTACAGCATTGCGTCTTACGGAGTATAGCAATATAATAATATAGTAATATTCCCTTCCGTATCTTTATAATTGCATACTACGCTATACATCACATTTTATATATATTTTATATACATATATTATATATATATATTATATATATGGGTCATTCTTTACAACTGGGCACAAAGGTGTGACATGGAAACCAAAAGTGATAACCTTCCAAATAATAGCAAAAGACCTTCCAAATAATAGCCTAATCCAATGTCCTATGAAGATTTGCATGTTGTGCATATGTCAGAGTTCACAAAAATGAATTTCACTTTTTGAATTAGATCTTATACAAATTGAGCAATACATTCATATCACTTGTGTAACATGACAATCAAAGACATATCCAGAACCTCATTTTAACATATACAACATATTCAAACAAAATATTATTGATTACTTTTAAGCAGACAAGGTTATGACTTACAATAAAAAAGTTGAAAAATAAGTTGAAAAAAGGTTTGGCTACATGCATAGTGTAAATGTGTAAATTTTCACTTTTTCAGATCAGCAAAAAATCATATAAGTAAACTTTTAATTTCTTTCTGGGGATAGCTTCAATAAATGTACTATTGCTAACATACTTAATACACAGAGGATACAATAATTATTTGACTTACAATCAATAAAAGAAAGAACAAATTATCAGCATCGTAATGTGGAAACCAAATATGTGGTGCCCAGTTTGAAAGAATGACCCATATATATAATATATATATTATATAGATATAGATATACAAAACAATTATATATATAAAAGGTTCAAGTGCAAAAACCGACAAATCAATTTTGGTTGTTTTCTATCAAATAGAATTTACTGTTTTGTTTTGCGGTTAAAGTCTATCAATTTCATATGTAGCAGGGCATTCATTATATAGGAGAAGTGGCAGTTTCTCTAGGGAAAAAAACTAATTTGATTATCGGAATGATAGCAGCTTCAGCTCAAACGTGGTAGTCGTTGTTTCATTTCACCCCTGATGGCATTTGTCGGTTTTTATCCCTGAACCCTTCATATAATTATTATTTTCTGATTAATTTGACTAAATACCCTAAATAAATCAACTAACCCAAGGAAAGTAATCCATTATGCTGCATATTAAACGCTTGACCTATTGACCTCATGACCATAGAGCTGTGATTGGCCAACAGTGCCTTGATCCTTGAGTCAAATCATACATAAGGGAAACAATGCTCAGTAAATATATTGCACGTAGACCACGATACTGGATAACACATATCAAATAAGGGACCTGCCTACCTAGTAACATTAAGGTTGACAGCAGATAACAAAGCAGGGAGGGGAAGGGAGAGTGGGGGGAGAAGAGCAATGGGCTAAATTGGAACAGTTTCTGCTTTCCATAACTTATTATTGCCAGTTCCTCAATCTTACTCTGGTCTTCCATATATATCTGCTCTATAACCTATTATTCCATATATATGTGCTCTATAGTCTATTATTCCATATATATTTGCTCTATAATCTATTATTCCATATATATGTGCTCTATAATCTATTATTCCATATATATGTGCTCTATAATCTATTATTCCATATATATGTGCTCTATAATCTATTATTCCATATATATGTGCTCTATAGTATATTATTCAATATATATGTGCTCTATAGTCTATTATTCCATATATATGTGCTCTATAATCTATTATTCCATATATATGTGCTCTATAATCTATTATTCCATATATATGTGCTCTATAATCTATTATTCCATATATATGTGCTCTATGATCTATTATTCCATATATATATGCTCTATAATCTATTATTCCATATACATATGCTCTATAATCGATTATTCCATATATATGTGCTCTATATTCTATTATTCCATATATATGTGCTCTATAATCTATTATTCCATATATATATGCTCTATAATCTATTATTCCATATATATGTGCTCTATAATCTATTATTCCATATATTTGTGCTCCATAATCTATTATTCCATATACATATGCTCTATATTCTATTATTCCATATATATGTGGTCTATATTCTATTATTCCATATATATGTGCTCTATAATCTATTATTCCATATATATATGCTCTATAATCTATTATTCCATATACATATGCTCTATAATCTATTATTCCATATATATGTGCTCTATAATCTATTATTCTATATATATGTGCTCTATAATCTATTATTCCATATATATGTGCCCTATAATCTATTATTCCATATACATATGCTCTATAATCTATTATTCCATATATATATGCTCTATAATCTATTATTCCATATATATGTGCCCTATAATCTATTATTCCATATACATATGCTCTATATTATATTATTCCATATATATGTGCTATATATTCTATTATTCCATATATATGTGCTCTATAATCTATTATTCCATATATATATGCTCTATAATCTATTATTCCATATATATGTGCTCTATAATCTATTATTCCATATATATGTGCTCTATAATCTATTATTCCATATATATGTGCTCTATAATCTATTATTCCATATATATATATGCTCTATAATCTATTATTCCATATACATATGCTCTATAATCTATTATTCCATATATATGTGCTCTATAATCTATTATTCTATATATATGTGCTCTATAATCTATTATTCCATATATATGTGCTCTATAATCTATTATTCCATATACATATGCTCTATAATCTATTATTCCATATATATATATGCTCTATAATCTATTATTCCATACATATGTCCCCTATAATCTATTATTCCATATATATGTACTCTATACTCTATTATTATATATATATATGCGCTCTATAATCTATTATTCCATATATATGAGCTCTATAATCTATTATGCCATATATATGTGTGTGGTGTTTGCGTGGTGCTGGGTGTGGTGTGCTGGGTGTGGGGTGTGTGGGGTTAAGGTGTGGTGTGCTGGGTATGGTGTGTGATGTGTAGACGTCTAGGGTGTGGTGTTAAGGTGTGGTGTGTGTGGTGTGCTGGGTGTGGTGTGTAGAGGGGTAGGGTGCGGTGCTAAGGTGTGGTGTGGGTGTGGTGCTGGGTGTGGTGTGCTAGGTGTGGGGTGTTAAGGTGTGTAGTGTGTGGTGTGTTGGGTGTGGTGTCCTGGGTGTGGTGTGTGATGGTTAGATGTGTAGGGTGTGGTGCTAAGGTGTGGTGTGTGTGTGATGTGGTGGGTGTAGTGTGTGGTGTGTAGATATGTAGGGTGCGGTGTTAAGGTATGGTGTGTGTGGTGTGCTGGGTGTGGTGTGTGTGTGGTGCTGGGTGTGTTGTGGTGGGTGTGTGGTGTGTGGTGTTAAGGTGTGTAGTCTATGGTGTGCTGGATATGTGGTGGTGTACATAGGGGTCATGGTTTGACCCGTACCTGCTGAGTGAGGCCAGTCTGCTGTGCCGGACGTGGCATCATACAGCTGACATTTGGCGGATTCTAGCGTGTGATACCTGAAGCCGCCAGAAGACACTGAACCAAAACCGGATCCGACCCAGGTCTAATCGAACACGACGGCTCATTAACAAAACGCAACTTACCCGGGTCTTACGAACCATCCTCCCAGCGTCACCGGCACGTCGCGGGCTGGAACGTGGATTATAAACTCTGCCGCCGAAAAGTGAGGAGGCCTGTGCTTTACTATGCAGAGCCCGTGGCCCCCCGCCAAAGGCTCACGGGAAGAAACTGGCAGCAGAGGCTGCGGCGGAGGGTGTTAGTTAGACCCGATGGATGGTGTACCAATAATTACAACTAATCCTCTCCAATATTCATATCCAAATCTCATTTCAGTTATAATTTAATAAAGGACCCACACTCCCCTCAATTGCCTTCATTTGCAGGAGGAGCATAACTTCAAATGTATGTAATTTGAGTTCAGTGTTTATGTATATTTTCTAAGCATTCAGTTTGGGGTGATCGGGGGAGGGGTTGGGGGTTGTCTGTATAGCGCCCCCTAGGCGGGATGGGCGTGAGGTGTGGAGTGCTATGGGTTCGGGAAGGTTGCTGGGTGGGGAGGTGGAGAGGGGGGGGGGGGGTAGCAGGATGGGGTATTTTGGTGGCAAAGGGAAGCTCGGCAACAGAAGGTTATATGTATATGCAGGTAGTAAGTATAGTGTGCCAAGGTGTCTGGCGCCATATAACCATGCTGATGTTTTCACTTTTTTTTTGTTTAAAGCTGCATAGTCCGATAAAAATATCAAATTTTCAAAACAAAAACAATTATCTAGATTTGATTCTACAAATCTAAGTTAGATACTAACATTTGTTACCACATAGAAGGGAATACTGAGACAATTTAATAGAACCTGTTACTGCAGAAGCCTACGGTGTAAGGGTTTTGGCATGCTTGCCAAAATCAATTTGGCATGTCTACACTCCAAATATCTGGTTTGGTCCCCGGTCGAGTCAAACCAATGACTTTAAAATTGGTACTTGTCACTTCCTATCCTGGCACTCGGCATTAATAGGATAGGGCAAGGACTGGTTAGCTCAGTGTCAGGATAATGTGACCTTGTGGGACATCGGGTCATGGTGCCGGTGGCCTGATTTCCCAGTGGGGCAGCACTCAAAAGTTGCCATGAGTGCGCACTGTCACAAGTCGGTACCCATCCTGATATGAACTTAGATGTTGCTAGGACATAAAACAACAACAAACAAACAAAAAATAACCAAATATCTGAAAAGTTAGTCACTTAAAATAAAAGTTACTTCAGATTACAATGATCCACCAAACATATTTATTTAAGAAAATGACAGAAACTCAAAGCCATCGGACTACTTCTTCTGGGGGGGTTCGTAACCTTATGACGGTTACCAGCTGCAGAACTGCAGCAATATAGAGAGGCACCGCTAAATCGGTCCAATCTTTGGTTGAAGATTAATCTTCTGGTGGGACACTTGTAGAAGTTGTAGAAGCTGGGGATGTCTTTACAACAATTAAATGATGAATCGTTGGAGCAGCCCAGAATCACTCCAGTCTGGCAGTAGTAGCACAGCACTCATATGCAATTGACAGCAGCAAGGGTTTAGGAGGAAGGGACGGGTAAAGGTGGGTCCAGCGGTTCCAGCAACAAGAACAAAGTGAGAGAAACAAGAGTAAAGGGCCACAAACAACTCCCTTGATTAGGGGGAGAAGTTGAGTCAAAGGACCATGTCTATTTGCTCTATGGTGACCAGCCGGCGAGCCAAAGACACAGACAGAGTAACAGTAGAAAATGAAATGCTGGCGGGCTCCCCCTCCTGGAACTCTTTTCAGACATTATCAAGGAGGAGCATGGCCAGCAGAGAGGAGATACAGTTGATTGATTGGTGGTTGCTTTATGCCGTGTCGGCAGCATAGGCCAAATTCACGGCGAGAAATGTTTGTTTTTTGTTCAAACCATCGCTTTTACTTGTAAAAGTAGACAATCAATTATGTGCCAATAGACACTCATTAAATTAGAAAGCTCACAATCATATATTTGTGGTCAAGGGAAACAAATTCCCATAGAAAAAGAAAAGTTTGATTAATAATTGAGTGAATTTATTTAGTAAACTATATGAGGTGGTACAAGAGAGGTGTGGACGAAGTGTGGTCCGGATAGCAAGTGAAAAAGCCATCGGACTATGCCACCTTAGTGTCCTTATTTATTGTGCTTGTCTGCATTCCTGGTGTCACTAAGCTAAGGGCAATGTAGCCATGAACTGAGCAACTTGTTGGTGGTAATTAGCATTGTGATTCTCACGAAACTGTTCAGAATGAAGGTTTGTTTGTCTGTTGTTGTGCTACATCCTCACAACATCTCAGGTCATATTACGGTGGGTACCGACTTGTGGCAGTGCGCACTCATGGCAACTTTCTAGTTCTGCCCCACTGGGAGACCAGGCAGCTAGCACCATGACCCAATATCCCACACAGTCACATTATCCTAATACTGTGCTAACCAGTCTTTGTCCTATCCTATTAATGCCGAGCGCCAGGCTAGGTAGCAACAAGTATCAATTTGATATATCATTGGTTTGACTCAGCTGGGATTTGAATTCCCGACCTTCCGCACGAGAAGCCTTGACTCTACCGATTCAGCCACCGCGTCCGGCTTAGAATGAAGGTGTGGTGTAGAATTAGGGGGAGGATGGGGGGGGGGGGGGTGTAGGCAGACAGAGGTACCTGGGTTTACCTTGTGAATGTGGATTCATATATGTAGGACGATGATGTATGATCGTCGAGCAGCAAGGAGGGGGGAACAAAAATGTTAGAATTTGCCCTGTTTCACACTAACTCATTTATAACCCTGGACCGAGCACAGAAATCGAGTCCGGCTTATGCATGGTGTATTCCCGAATATAATATTATGACCCACAATAAAAAAATAGGGGCAATATTTTGAATTAATAATATTTGCTGCCTATCCCAATTCTGTTTTAAAATCTTTCATATGAGTGCTAAAACATAGACACAAACAACAAGCTTGAAATATTCATGTATTTTGTGAGGGAAGTACGTAAGCTTATATATAATATCAAAAATAATATAACCAGTGACTTAAAGTTGCATAGTCCGATGGCTTTGAGTTTCTGTCATTTTCTGAGATAAATATATTAGGATGATCGTTATAACCTACATTACTTTAGTTTGAAGCAAAGTTTTTTTTAAATGGCTAACTTTGGAGATATTTGAGGTGCAACCATGCCAAATTAATTTTGGCAAGCATGCCAAAACTCTGACACCATAGGCCTCACCAGTAACCGGTTCTAGTAAATTGACTCAATATCCCCTTCTATGTGGCAACAAATACTTAATAAGTGCATTAGTATCTAAGTTAGATATGTAGAATCAAATCTAGATAATAGTTTTGTCTTTGAAAATTTGATGTTTTTATGGGACTCTGCAACTTAAGAAAGTATACACTTGTCACTACCTAGCCTGGCAATCAAGATTACTAGGATATGGCATGGTGCAGTGAAGTGAGGAAGGCCAATTTACTGTGATTGAAATTCCCCTGCTTAATCAATGAATGTGATAAACAAAGAACATTTCATGATAAATTCTATATTTATGAGGCCAGTATTGCGCAATCAGTACAACTCCTACCACACTGTAGTCAGAATTGAGAAATTATGGTCGGGATACCGGAATCGGCGGTAAATACGGAAGTGACGTCACTGCTTTGGTGAAATAAACAGTGGGACTCACCGCTATACGTGAACAGTGATTGCAGATAGAGCATCAACATGCTACGTCGGTCTCCATCAACAAAGGGAGATGAGAGACGGGGACGTGGGCTGGGAGAGCCGGGGACACCTGAGAGGCGGAGGGGCTCGGGGGCCAGGAACCGGGGATTGGGGTCCAGGGGTCGGGATCCGGGGGCCGGGAGAGCTGGGTGCCGGGGGCCGGTGATAGGGTGCACACCACCTGTTATGTGCTGCTTGCTCTGTGTGTGTTTATTGTTGACCCAGGTGTTAATTCCGTTGACACAGATATGGGTGGCCATTCTTGGGACCCCCCCCCCCCACGTTTACCTCTACAAACTTATTCATGTTATCTATTTTTGTTTGTAAATAACAGAACCTCAAAACCTGTATAATGTAACTTCACAAATAGCAAGCAGGAAACTTTTCTGTGTTGCCTGCTGATTTTCCCACCCACCTAATTCTTACTCACCAGCCTCACTCCCTATACCTCACTGCCCTGCGCCTCAGCCCCCCACCACCTCCCCGGCCCACTCATAACTATAATTATAAACACACACCTTCAGTAGCCACCATTTCATCAGAATTGCCAAATCATCATCACGTGTCTCTGCTTATGCTGATCCATTATGCATCATTCCAACCCACTAGATTTCACCAAACCACTGAGAAACTCAACAACATAAGCACAGCTGAAGCCTATGGTGTCCGAGTTTTGGTATGAGTTTTAACTATCAGTCTGTTCCTGTTATCCCCCCCAACTCCCTTTGTTATATATTGATTATTACTTAAAGCTGCATAGTCCGATGAAAGCATCAAATTTTCAAAACCAAAACAATTATCTAAATTTGATACTACATATCTAACTTAGATAGTGATGCACTTATTACACATTTGTTGCCACACATATGGGAATAGTAATACAATTGAATAGAACCTGTTACTGCAGAAGGCTATGGTGTCAGAGTTTTGGCAGGCTTGCCAAAATTAATTTAGTATGGTTGCACTTCAAATATCTCAAAAGTTACCCACTTAAAATAAAGGTTACTTCAAGCTAAAGTAAGGTACATTATAACGATCAACCTAATGTATTTATCTCAGAAAATGTCAAAATCTCAAAAGCCATCGGACTATGCAACTTTAAGTGAAACATCCTACAATATTCTCTGTGGCCGAGTAGTTAGAGTGTCTGACTTTTTTCTAGGTCAGACTCCTAATCTCCTAATCTGAGGGTCGGCGGTTCGATTCCCCGTGCCCCCAGCTCTGCCAATTTGGATTTCCACTGCTGTGTATAACTTACAGCGTCATCAAAGGCCGGTTGCTCTCATACCATGTCTATGTGGTGTGGGAGGTTAAAAATCCCTTGGGTCGGTAAAAGTGTAGGCTCGGGCTTTCTATCGACCAGAAGTGGAGTGGGGAAGACCAGTCGTCTGTGACTGGGATTTCCCCTGCTTGGGACAACTGATGTACCAAAAACAAACAAAAATGAGAGACAAATAAGTGTTCACATTTCCTGTCTACCATATCGCTATATCGCTATATTCAACGGTTACCCTGACCCCTAAGAGACTCCATCTGTGATGTCATCGATAGCACACTGACCGTTGGGCGTGGCAGATCATGAGGACACTAAGGACACTAGGTCACCTTAGGTCAATGGACCCTCTTAGCCAGGTCATCTCAGGTCAATGGACTCTCTCAGACCCCCTGGGAGAGTCCGATTACGTAATTCCCACGTCGAAAGAACCCCACAATAATACTGATGATAAATCAAATTGGTTAAATATCCCAGCAGGAAGACTGAGATAACTAAAAGGCAGCTTAAAAACTAGTCTATCATAAGTATTTCATTTTTCTTAATCTCACTGAATTACTGAATTCAAAATCATGAGGACATTAAAGACACTGAGATCACCTAACGTCAGTGTAGATCTCTCTCTCTCTCTCTCTATATATATATATATTTATTTATATACATACCTGGATAGTGATAAGACTGTTATCGCATGTAATAATATCTGTAGTGTCCTGCTCCCAGCCCCCTCCTGGGTGTGTGTGTGCGGGGGGTGGGGGGTGCCGGTGTTGCAGTTTCCGCTGTCTGCTAGTTTCCACAGTACGCCTACACTCAAATGCATTGTCAATGGCCATGAGCAATCTTCAGACAGAAAAGTGAAATATCTCTAAAACCACACCACCTAGAAACAAATCGATTGGTACACATATGGAAAACATCTTTACCAAAAAGATTATATTAAATTTATAAGGTTAGGTTTCTTGATTTCTTTTAATTTTGAATAAAACTAATGTTTTGCACTGCGCATACCGTCAAGCTCAAGGCATTGTCAATGGTCGTGAGCAATCTTCATAAAGAAAATACAGAAAAAGTGAAATATCTCTAAAACCACACCACCTAGAAACAAATCGCTTGGTACACATATAGAAAACATCTTTACCAAAAACGTTATATTAAATTCATAAGGTTAGTGACGATGCTGTTCGATTTTGATGCATGCACAGAAGCGATGTGTACTGCAGAAACTGGCGGACGGCGGAAACTGCGACACCTGCATGCTTCACTCCGCCCCCCCCCCCCCATGTTCAGGGCATTTGCACGCCACTCACTTGGAAGTGTATACATATTCTCTGCCAATCTGTGGCCATGATAGATTACCTTGGATCCTGCCTTCAGTTCGCATACACTCCCCTTCACCAATAATACAAAGCCCTTCACTTAAACATGAACTACACTGGTCGCAGCGCTTCCCAGTGATCCCCACTCTTACTCCTTACACGAGGAACCATGCTGTAGTTATTGCAGTAATCACAATTGCCCACTCATCCCACCAGGGCGCGCCCCAAGCAGTGAGTACCCCAGTCCTCATTTTGCGCTCATCCCACTGGTACCGGGGTCCACTCTTTGCACTTAGTCTATGTCAGCGACCCAGGTAGCGCCACCTAGTGGCTCTTCGCGGCCCCTACCTGAATCTCGGGCTGGAAAGGCGGGCAAGGGACGGTGGCCATCTTTTAAACTGCGGGTCTTATAGTTATATATCCCCACTCTCCCAGCACATGTTCTGATGGCTTAGTGCTGCCCATTAAATCACAACCACCTGGGCAGGTAAGGTCTTGCCAGTCGACTTACCCTACTCCTGCAGGGCAAGAAACCAGGCGTGGTGTGTGGAGAGTGTGAATCAAGCTTCAACCCGAAAACATGCTGAGTCATCATGAAGCAGGCGAAGCGCGCCGTGTATACAAATAAATTTAAAAAGGTGGATGTTAAATTACTTCTTTTTTTTTGTAATGTGTAAAGATTTTCTTTCTTCTACTTATTTATGCTTACACTCTTCTGTGTATATATTTAGGCATAATAGCATAACAGATTCGGCCTGTCTATGTATGACCTGTCATAATTATACTATAGTGGCCATGTGGTGAGGACTGACTATGCCGATACTGACTCCAAAATATATCAAGTCTGTTTTTCAATGCATTTAGTGATGGAGCTTCGACTATTTCTGGTGGAAGCCTATTCCATGTGTTAGCCGCTCTATCAAGGAGAAAGTTTTTGCTCACTCGCTAGTTGGTTCTGGGGTTTTGAATCCTAAGTATGTATCGAATTGTCTCTTTTGGTGAGATCAACAGCAAGATCTTTTAAAAACTGGATAAAAACAACGACATTGATGAATCTAGTAAATGGAACCTGTATTGCACACTATCTGAGTTCCCATGTGTGGGTTGGGTTGCTTGGACGTCTATAGTGGGATATATGTGGGGCATGATTTGGTTAGGTCGCACTACTGTAATTCTTATTCTAATTCAGAGTGGGATGCGGTTTGGTGAATTACAAAGTCACACTAATAATATTAAAAAATCACACAAAACCCTTGAAAATGTGATGACGTCAACAGCTTGTTGCCTTTTGGAGAAAACGACCGATCGATTATTGGTAAAGTACCCTCTTGTGAACATTTGTGCCTCGTCACTCACCCTGCGCACGCATTTGACCTAGCTTCAACGAGTAATACATTTATTAAAATAATGAAATGGCCGGTGAATAGTTGGTAAAGTGTCCCGTGTTGAGCTGCTCTCCGCTCCCTCCCTTCCTTCCTCCCTCACTCTTACTCTCCGCCTTGTGCATGCACCCAAACAGGCTGCAACGAATAATCACACTTAGGCCTCTTGAACAGTCTGACAGCACACAGCTCCCCCCACTCCCCCCCCCCCCACACATACCCTCCCGTCTCGCGCAGAGCACGCGTCAGTGCGCATGCGCCTACATCATATCAACATACCTGAGGGTACCTTACCTCAATACCAACAGCGCATGTCACTGTCAACCACACTAGAGTGGCATACGTGTGTGGTTTATAATATAAGGCATGCATTGTTGGCATTAAAGGCCATGAACTTCCGGCCGGGGAGCACGCAGCCGCTTACATGGTTGAGGCGGCCCAGGAGACTTTGCAGCTGTTGTTTCCCGAGGGTGGGCTGGGCGATGCGAGCATCGCAGTCGTCGATGAGGGCCTGGATCTTGGCGGGGGCGACCCGGATGGTCATCGTCTCGCTGTCGAGGGCGAACCCTAGCCAGAGGAGGCGGACAGCGGGAGGATGGCACTTTCCGGGTACTACGTCGAGGCCGAGGGCAGCGGTGAGGGCGAGGAAGGCGTCAAAGGCCTGGCACGCCCTCAGGTAGGAGCCCTCACAACCTATGAAGTCGTCGATGTAGACGAGGGCGTGGAAACCCTCGCGCCGGATGATCCAGGCCACTGCGGCGGTGACGCGAACGCAGGCAGCGCCCGAGGTGCGGCACCCAAAGCGGAGGGCAAGGTCTATGTAGGTGTCGCCGTCGAGGCAAATGCCGAACAGAGGGCAGGAGAGAGGGTCGGCACGGAGCTGGTGGTAGGCCCGGGAGATGTCGGCAGTCCAGACGTAGGCCCCGTGGCCCTGGTCGATGAGGCGGCGGCCTACGTCGGCGACGGAGGGCAGGGTGTAGGTATGGGATTCCCCGAGGAACTCGCGCCGGGGGATGCCCGAGTTCACGCTCGCCCCCGGGGGGTAGGAGAGGTCGACGATGACCCGCCTCTTGCCCGAGTCGGCCTTGGGGCGGGTCATCATTGGGGAGACCTGGGTCCAGGGGTGAAGGGGGGGACGGTGAAGGGGCCGATAAGGGCGCCGAGGGCCAGCTCCGTGTCGACGAAGTCCCGGATGTGGGAGAGGTAGTCGGGGGGCTCTCGGTGGTTGGAGTAGGAGGGGCGGGGAAGGGTAGAGGCGGAGTAGTTGGCGGGAAAACCGAACTCGAGGAAGTCGAGGACGGCGGGGTCGGGGTAGTGGCGGAGGCGGGTGCGCCAGGCAGGGATGTGGAGGCCCGAGGGGAGGGGAATGCGGGCGGCCAAAAAATTAGGAAGGCCCACTTTCCGGAGGGTGGTGTAGGCATGGTTGAATGCGGGGTAGAGGGCCCACGCCTCGCCGGAGGTGTGGGGCCAGGAGGAGAGAAGGGTGGAGCGGTACTGGGAGGGGGTGGGGCCGCAGGAGGGGGCGGCTGGGAGGGTGTCCTGGAGGTGGGGGTTGATCACGTCGACGGTGGGATCGTCGAGTGTGGGGGCGGGGGCTGGGCGGCGGTCGGGGGAGGAGGTTCGGTGGGGGCGGGCGAGGGGGGCAGCGAAGTCGTGCTGGGTGGGGGGAGGAGGGGCCGGCGGGAGGGTCGGGGGGGGGTCGGGTTCGGGGTCGGGGGGGCTGAGGAAGGCGGTGTCGCCGAGGGTGAGGTGGAAGTCTGGGTCGACGGTGCTGGTAGACAGCTGGTGTAGGGAGGCGGCTGGGGCCTTGTTGGCGGGGAGAGGGTCCCGGGCGGTGGAGGCGGTGCTGGCTGGAGCGGCTCCGGTGAGGTGGGCGGGGTGGACCTCGGGCACGCTGCTTGTGCCCGGGGCGGCCCTGTGCTTGGCCGGTCGGATCGGTCCGAGGAGGAGCGGCGGTCCGAGGCCGGGGTTGGTGGTATGGGGGCTGGCTAGCTTGTGGGTGTCGGCGGGGCTGAGCTGAGCAGTGGTGGGCCGGTTAAGGGCCTCCGGGCCGGCCGGGGGGCCCCGGCGGACTAAAAATCCGCTGAGGTGGCGGGCATCGCGTGCTCACGGTTGCGCTTGGAGTTGCATACATCCTCACTGTGCGCAGTTAGCATTTTGCGCACATTGGCGCAATAAGCGCACGTGTGCCGCTGCCTGGTCGCCCCTTGGCCGTGGGCCTCCCCCGGGCCGGCTTGGGTGCAGGATGCAGGGTCCCGGTTCCAAGCGGTGCAGGGGGCCCCGTGGAGGTCCCTGCTGTAGGTGATCCGGGCCTCGGGCTGCGGGCGGGGTTGTTGGCGGGCTCTGGCTGGGTCTGTTGGGCGGGCGGGGGCGGCTGCGGAGGGCTACTGGGCGGGGAAACTTGATGAGGGAGTCGACCCTGAGCATGTTGAGGGCCACAGGGTCGTGCCACCCCTGAGGGAGCCTCCCGTCCGCGATCCAGGAAAAAATTGTTTCCGAGTACCGGCGGACGGTTGGCCAGGGGTGGATGAGGATATCTCTCATGACGGTGAGGTGGTGGTGGTGTAGGCCCTGGAGGGAGTGATCCGGGAAGGAGGGGTGGTTAACCATGGAGAGGAGGGCGAGGTTATACTCGTCCTTAGTGGCCTCTCCGAGCTTCACCGCCTTGCGCCCCGTCCCCCTCTCCACGAGGTCACAGGGAAATACGTAATCACTGGGAATACCTCTGCGGCGCACGGTGTGCTGCGCCTCGGCGGATGCCAGTATCTCACGCACCGCGTCGGCCGCGGATGCTGGGGTATGATCCACGGGGTCCTGGCGGTATGTAGGCGGCGGCGCCGAGCTGGCGTGGGCACGGGTGTAGGCCTCCTGGCTGAGTCGCTTGAGGTGGAGGCGGCGGCCGGCTCCCGGCTGCGGCAGATTCCCGAGGCGCCGGGACATGTGGCAGGCTGTAGGCGGGCTCCCGCCTTGGCGTGGGCGGGGGGCTCCCCGGGGCCCCTCGGGCTTGCCCCGTCTCGAGGGTGTCCATACGGCTGGTGAGACAGGTGATGGCCTCGATGAGGAGGGCCGTCTGGCTGGTGGAGTCCTCCGAGGGTGGTGCGGGCGACGCCGGGGCCATCGACGGGACGGAGCCTCCCGGGAAGCCCGAGGAGGGTCCCGGCGTGGTCATGCCGGACGTCTTGGCGCCCTTCCGGCTCTTTCCTTTTCCGTGCCCGGGCACGGTGTAGATCGGCCGATGAGTAGCGGTCCGAGGTGGAGTAGATCCAAAGTAGAAGAAGAAGGGCGGCGTGGAGGAGACTGGAGGCAAATGGCTGAAGGAGGCCGGCGGGCGGCCTTATAAGGGAGGAAGTGAGCAGTGGCAGGGAAGGCGTGAATGCTCAAGGCCGGAGGAGGGCGAGGGTGAGCAGCGGGTGTCGCGCGAGGCGCGAATGCTGCGCGACAGGGCGGGAGAGGAGGGACTCTTCCTTTCCTCGCATCAAACGTAATGCTTCGCATTACGACCAATGTGGTACTCATGTGCTATCCTGCCCCATGTCATACGCCTACGACGTTCAACATCTTGGAGGTACCAGTGTAGTTATTATTTGGTGCTCCTATGCTACACAGCTCCACCAAAATCACTGGGTAAATCAAGCCTGTCACCTAGAGTAAATCGGTGTGCACGCCAAATTAAGGTTGTCTAATTTTACATCAAATACATAATGTTTGTTTGTTTGTTGTTGTTTTAAGTCCTAGCAACATCTAAGGTCATATCAGGACAGGTACCGACTTGTGACAGCACGCATTCATGGCGACTTTATAGGTGCTGCCCCACTGGAAGACCAGACCGCCAGCCCCATGACCTGATATCCCACTCAGTCACATTATCCTGACACTGAGCCAACCAGTCCTTGTTCTATCCTAATAATGCCGAGCGCCAGGCTAGGAAGGAACAAGTATCAATTTTTAAGTCATTGGTTTGACTCGACCAGAGTTCGAACCCACGACCCCACGATCTACCAACACGGGAGACAGACGCTCTAACTCATTCGGCCATCCTGTCTGGTCATCAAATACATAAAGCCCCAGTCAAATACATTAAGCTTCAGTCACACTATGAATGCAACAAGCTACCTGCAATTTAAATCTAGATTAAAGGTTGCGTACCCAACATAGACATACATTAGTAAACCTACCTGGATAGACCACAAAAGTTAAGAACCAAAATAAATACACAGTCCCAAACCACTCCCCTCCCTCTCCCTCTCTGAAATCCCCCGTGGCAAAAAGAGTAAAAGAAATAACAACTACCAAAGTATATGCACCAGCCTATAATACCTGACTAAACCAATCAAACTTATACTAGCGGCAAAGCTATAGTTGACCAAGACAATTTAAATAAGTCATGCAACCATTATTTGCATAATCCAAGATCCACTACTACCTGTATCAGCAAGTCATGTCCATTGACTCCTCACAGTTGTGATCATCAAATCATTGATATAGTCTAAAGGTAAATGGCTATTCTCCAGTCTACATGTGCAAAATAAGATCCCCACTATATTTGTAATGCCTGATTTCAACCTGATATTGTCGATCTTGTTCATACCATCTCATCATCTCATCCATAAATAGTTCATATGCTCCATCATTGTTAAGGCCGGAAGACCAGTGCCTCTTTGCTGAAAAAAGATGTTATTCAACTGGAATATAAAAGAAAATTGAACAAAAACAAACCCCACTGAAGACAACTTTGCGACCAAAAAGCCGACTAGTCACCGATTGGTCACCAAGCTATGAAAATAGTCGGCGCCCATTTTGGTCACAAGAAGATTTTTGGTGTAGCAGCTGTATTCATTGCTTATGATTTATTTAGACATGGGGATCCTCAATGACATATGAGCTATGTGCATGTCTTCAAGCTTGTTCTCTATTTGGACTGTCTAATGGTGAAAACAAGTCTATTCAGACTTATCCATGATAGGCAGTATAAATCTTCAAGAAAGAAAAAAAAAAGACTTTGCCTAATTCTGAGCGATCTGTTCTGTGTTAGAAATATGTGGACTTCCTCCCCAATCCTCCTGCCCCTCCCCGAATACCATCCACCTCTGTTATTTGTTAGGAACTCATCTTCCCTTTTCTGCAATGGGTAGATTAGATTGATCGTTATAGATAGATAAATACATAAATAGGTAGATAGGTAGATAGATAGATTTTAAGAGGGCATTCAAGCAACATCTCCTTTGATTCTAATTCTGCCAAGATAACATTAATCAAGTTCATCCGTATTTCTAGAGATCATTAAAGTTGCATAGTCCGATGGTTTTCAGTTTCGATCATTTTTATGAGATAAATACATTAGATTTATGGTTATAATCTACGTTACTTTAGTTTGAAGTAGTCTTTACTTTCAATAGCTAACTTTGGAGATATTTGATGTGAAAAAAAATTCCAAATTAATTTGGGCAAGCACGTTCTGATACGATAGGCTTCATCAGAAACATGCTCTATTAAATTGGCTTAGTATCCTCTGGTATGCAGAAATAAAGGCTTACTAAGTACAGCAGTATCTAAGTTTGATATCTAGGAACAAATCTAGGTACAGATGAACCTCAATCCAACGGACTAATAGGGGGGAGCAGTTGTCCGTTAAAGCCGTTTGTCCATTGCAGCGACGAAATTGCTTTATCTATAGGTGCCATAGTGATAATGTGGAAAACAGGACCTTAGATGTTGCTAGGATGTTAAATTTTAACAAACAAACCTGCACGGCTCTGTGCATGGCACTATGTGTGCATTGCACTATGTGTGCATGGCACTATGTGTGCATGGCACTATGTGGGTATGTTTGTATGTGTGAATGAGTATGCATATGTGTGAGTATGCATTACACATGTGTGGGAGCCTAGCTCACTCTAGCGGATTGTGTCCGTTGGATCCGGAATCCCTTGCATCGGTGTCTGTTGGATCGAGGTTCATCTGTAAGTGTTTTGGTTTTGAAAATTTGTATTTATGTGTGAAATAGAAAGTGTATTTTGTATGTGAAATAACACACTTTGGAGATATTTGAAGTGAAAACAATGGAAATTAATTTTGGCCAAAATTAATTTTGGCTCAATTAATTGTACATGTTGGCGTAGGCTAACATGTGTAATTTGCGAACGAGGCTGTCTGTTACTGTTTTCCTTGCTCTTCCTTTCACGTTCTCAACTCAGTACACCTCGGTGACTCATGCTGTTCACTTCGTTTCCCCGCCCGCCCACCCTCTTTCTGGGGGGGTGAGCGCTGACTGTCTTCTCACCGTAGAAATCGCAATACATGATGCTTTGATTCGGAACATGAACTTCGCCCTTGTTGGCACACAAATTGACGGGTCCTGTCACCCACCTCAATAGCCTGTCCTCAGGCCGAATTGATTCTTGATTAAAACCTTTCAAAGTTTTGTCTCTCTCACTGTCTTCTCCTTTGCCGAGTGAAGCGAATTGTGGAAAGCATGATCCGACACCAAAGGTTTCAAAAGTTTACATGTGCTATAGAGGGGGTGCACGTAACGTCATTACTTAGCAATCAGCGGTCTGCCATCTTGGATTACGAGCACCCTCCCTAGCCATGTTGTGAATGCATGCAGATGCAGTAAAACAGAGTTTTCTTGTGTTATGGCAGGTTCTGGCCAGTTTACCTCCAATGTGTTTACTTACAGCACTTTAGCAACAACTTCTGAGACCAAACTGCTCAAAACAGTGACAAATAAACCAACAAATCAGTAAATAACCACAGTGTAGGCAGCTGCAAGCCTTCTGTATGGCATCCAATATGGCCACCGAAAGTTGCCTCGTGACGTCATTACACCCCCTCTATCAAAGTGGCTTAGTATCCTCTTGTATGCAAAAAGAAAGGCTTACTATTACTAAGTACACCAGTACCTAAGTTTGATATCTAGGAACAAATCTCGGTAAGTGTTTTTGGTGGTTTTTTAACTAATTTGATCGGATTATGCAGTTCTAAGCCCGACTCACACAACACAACTGTTTATATGAGTTATTGAACCTACCTTAGACAGCCCGGGTCTCAAAGACATGGCCTCGCACTAGCAATAGTGTACACACTCCTTGTGTTTTATTATTAAGGTCTTTTCAATATTATGAGTCTCTGATCCGATGTTCTACTGAAACAGACGGGATGGCCGAATGAGTTGAGTGTCCGTCTCCTGTTTTGGTAGATCGTGGGATTCGAACCCACAGGTTCAAACCCTAGTTGAGTAAAAACCAATGACATAAAAATGTATACTTGTCACTTCCTAGCCAGGTGCTCAGAATTATTAGGATAGGACAAGGACTGGTTGGCTCAGGGTCAGGATAATGTGACTGAGTGGGATATCAGTTCCTGGTCCTAGTGGCCTGGTCTCCCAGTGGAGCAGCACTATAAAGTCGCCATGAGTGCGCAGTGTCACAAGTCGGTACCCGTCCTGATATGACCTTAATTTACAGATCCTCTTCTGGCTGATCTAGGCCCTATTGGGGCTCTAATGCCAGCTGGTTATGATAACAAAAAAAATAAAATTATTCTGCACACGTGTGGCGGTGAATGTTGCCAGGACGTAAAACCCCAACAACCAACCAACCGATGTTCTGCCGAGAAGGGTCGCTACAAGTAAGTGAGTGCGTGCATGTCGACACTTCCCTGCGCACGCACCTACCACACTGGCATGTCCGGGCAGCATAGCTCCTATATATATAGATATATAGATACACAGATATATAATAAATATCTATATCATGGCAGCGTGGGACACCACCCAATACGCCCATGAGACGCAGAAGTGGCAACTTGGGTGATTGCGAAGCCTGGGTTGCTCGATTTGAGGCGCGGTTATTTACCGATGGAGATTCCCCCAATATCGCCCACAGTGGCCGCGTCACGGGGCCATAGCAGTGCCACCCCGTCTAGTGAAGGCACAACCGCAGGTGCATGCGCAGAACTGGTTATCACTGGTTATGGGAGACAACCCGGCGGGGGCACAGGGATAAACAACACTCACACCACATGCCGCGCACACGTATGTGCTGTGTACGTGTGCGTAATGTGCACGCGCTGTATACAGCTGAGCGGACCAGTGTGGATATGTGTGTGGCGTGGACATGTGTGTGTATGTGTATGTGTGTATGGGTGTCCATACATGCACAAGTGTGTTGCTGTGTGTGTGTGGAACGCGGGTTGTCACCTAACATTGACAACCAGACGGGATGGCCGAATGAGTTGAGCATCCATCTCCTGCTTTGGGAGATCCTGGGATTCGAACCTTGGTCGAGTCAAATCAATGCCTTGAAAATGTATACTTGTTTTTTCCTTGCTGCGCACTCCGCATTATTAGGATAACCCAAGGAATGGTTAGCTCAGTGTCAGGATAATGTGACTGAGTGGGATATCAAGTCAGGGTGCTGGTGGCCTGGTCTCCAAGTGGGGCAGCACTGTAAAGTCACCAAGAGTGTGCACTGTCCCAAGTCGGTACCCGTCTTGATATGACCTTAGATGTTGGCAGGACGTAAAACTCCAACAACTAACCAATCAACCAACCTAACACTGACGGCGCCGCCTCTTTCCGGTTCCGGTTGTTCTTCCGGTTCCGGTAGCTGGATCAGTGAGGCGGGCTATGGAGGATCCAGGTCCTGCTGCACGTGGTGCGGAGAGGCGGGTTATTCCTGGGTGCAGCCAGCGACACCGAGGAGGTCACGTGTCGAGTTGAGTTGAGTGGCGAGCTGCTCGGGACTGAGGCATCAGGCTCGCACAGGCGCGTCCCATATGAATGTTGGCTGGTTGGTTGGTGGAGTTTTATGTCCTGGCAACATCTATGGTAATATCAGGATGGGTACCGACTTGTGACAGTGCGCACTCATGGTAACTTTATACATCATAGTGCTGCCCCACTGGGAGACCAGGTCGCCAGCACCATGACCTGATATCCCACTCAGTCACATTATCCTAACAGTAGTAACACTGAGCCAAGCCGATCATTGCCCTATCCTAATAATGCCAAGAACCTGGCTAGGAAGTGACAAGAATCAATTTTTAAGTCATTGGTTTGACTCAACCAGGGTTCGAACCCATGGGTTCTAATCCCATCATCATCATCATGCTGTCGGTCGCGATGCGACAAAGACTGCTTTCATTACTTGACTGCCGCTCTCCATTTAGCTCTCTGCTGTGAGAGTTGCGTCCATGAGTCAGTGTTAATGTCTCTCAGCTTCAGGTTTACATTTCATGAAAGCTGCCTGCAAAAGTGTTGAAGTGCTGCTGGCTTTTGCAAGTTACCAGCGGCACTCTCTCGGGGAGCAAATAGAGGTTTCTCACCGGCAAGAACATGTCAAGACAGGTGCAAAACTATTTGTCCCTGCAGTGGCTGGTCGGGAGATGGTTCTAATCCCACGATCTACCAAAACGAGATACGGATGCTTAACTCATTCGGTCATCCCGTCTGGTTCCCCATATGAATGTATATAATATATATATATATATATATATATATATATGTATATATATATGTATATATGTATATATATATATATATATATGTATATATATATATATATATATATATATATATATATATATACAACCACCCCGGTGACCAGCGCATGGCCTGGCAACGGGTCACCTCGGCTGCATTCACTGCACGAGCAAATCGCCACTCAACGCATGCGCACAGAGGGCTGCTCGCACTGAGTTAGACACCCATACACACATACACACAAACACACCACACACACAACCACACAACCACACCACCCGCTAAGCGCTCTACTGCGCGTGCTCATTATGTACACAGACACAGCACGTAGACTACGTGTGCGCAGCGTGTGTCATGAGTGTTTATCCCTGGGCCCCCACAGCGCTTAGTTACGAAATTGTGACTTTTGTCATTCCAGTGCATATTTTGTCTAAGATGCACGATTTCCTTCTCGGTATCGTTTTTGTCCATCAAAGTGACCTTTTTGTTGTCCACAAATGCCAATTTGGGGTATGAAATGTGTTTCGTACAGGAAATAAGTTGTTGTACTTGTTCATCCCACAAATAACATTTTACGTACCAAAGTGCATTTGTGTGTGAAAGTGTATTTTGTGTATGAAAGAACAGATTTGTGTACAAAGTGCTGTTGTGGATGTTTGTGCAACTTGGAAATATTGTTCCTAGAACAGGACTCGAACCCACACTTCCTGCCATTCCGGAGCTGGCATTGTAATCATTGGACTATCTAGGTTGCCTAATGCAGTCATGGCTACCCGCGCATGTTGCATTTCACCTGGGGAGGTCAGTGCACCTCACTACACTCGTCCCCCCCCCCCCCCCGGAATTGTAAGTTCCAAAATTACAATTAGAAATACAGTACAACCCCATTAAACCAAACTTGAAAGGACCCTAGAAATTTGTTTGGATTAACCGATCATTGGTTTAACTTGGCTTTGGCTTCGACTTTAACTTGGCTTTGGCAAAAATGCGGGTGCGTTATGAATGTAATATACAATGTATGTGGACACTTTGATTATTGTTTTTTTTATGTATATACAGTATAACCCCGTTAAACTAAGCTCGGTTAAACCAAATGATCAGTTAATCCAAACTTTTTTCGGCGGCCCGCCAAAATACTACCATTTATCATATAAAAAGGTTGGTGAGCTCTGAGATGACCTTATAACAACATGAAAGTTTGGTTTAATCATCCTGGAAGTGGCCTTGGCTCAGACAATTTTGTTTGGATTAACCGATAATTTGGATTAACCGACTTTGGTTTCACCAATTTTTTATATGATAAATGGTAGTATTTTGCCGGGCCGCCGAAAAAAGTTAGGATTAACCGATCGTTTGGTTTAACCGAGCTTGGTTTAACAGGGTTATACTGTACCCAGATAGCAAACACAGGGATGGCTTAATACTATACAGTGCATAGCTTCCCCGTTACCCTGGTCATATAATCAATGTTGTGGTGAGTGTTTTAGTAAATGGGAAATATTGCGCTTTGTGAGTTTTCCTTTACAACAGACACAGATTCAATATTAGCAAGGCTTCACCATCAATGGGACCAGACGGGGTGTCCGAACGAGTTAGAGCGTCCGTCTCCCGTGCTGGTAGATCGTGGGTTCGAACCCTGGTCGAGTCAAACCAATGACTTAAAAATGTATACTTGTCGCTTCCTAACAAGGCACTCGGCATTATTAGGAGAGGGCAAGGAATGGTGTGCTCAGTGTCAGGATAATGTGACTGAGTGGGATACCAGGTCATGGTGCCCATGGCCTGGTTTCCCAGTGGGTCAGCACTATAAATTTGCCATGAGTGCACACTGTCACAAGTCGGTACCCATCCTGATATTACCTTAGATGTTGCTAGGACATAAAACAACAACAAACAAACAAGGGTGTTCTAATTTGTGCTCACAGGGGGCGCATCATTAGTACTAAACCCTGCCACTTGGGGGATACAGGGTGATCAAGACTTGTCATGTGATCTAGAATGGTCATGTGACATTCCCCTAATTAGAGATCCAAGAATATTAACCTGTAGTATATATACACAGGGTCGGATCCAGAATTTTGGCATATTTCTATTTTAGTATACAAGTGAGAATCCAGGATTTTAGGGTAAGTTTCTCTTTTAGTACACAGGGGTGGATGCAGAATTTCTCCCCAGACTTAAAGTTGCATAGTCTGATGAAACATCAAGACAATTATCTAGATTGGATTCTACATATCTAACTTAGATACTGATGCGCTACATTAAACATTTCTTTCAGTATATAAGGCAATATAGAGTCAATTTAATAGAACCTGTTACTGCATATGGTGATAGAGTTTTGGCAAGCTGGCCAACACTAATTTGACAAGTTTGCACTTCAAATATATCAAAAGTTAGCCATTTAATATAAAAGCCACTTCAAGTAAAGTAGATTATAATGCTCAATTTAATGTAACTAATGCTCATTATCATAACATTGTTCTTGTCCGATTTATTTCAGAAAAAATGACAGAAACTCAAAACCATCGCACTATGCAACTTTAATGATCTCTAGAAATATGGATCAACTTGATTCATGTTGTCTTGGTAGAATTAGAATCAAAGCAGCCGTTTCTTTAATGTCTTCCTAAAAAAGACAGTTATTTATTTCAGGACGCTCAGAATACGAGACGCCAACGAACCGGCCCCCAGGCACTTCTGGTTCTGTGTGTGTGTTATTTTTACTATCTGGTATTTTTGTTTTGTTGTTGTTTTTGTTTCATGAAGAGGTAGTCTAGTCCACGCCACACTGCCTTATGGGAGCCGTATTTATCCTTAGACCCAACAAGAAGAGCAAGCTGTGGTTTGCTACGGCGGAGTCACACACTTAAAGTTGCATACTCCGATGGTTTTGTTTGTTTGTTTGTTGTTATTTTACATCCTAGCAACATCTAAGGTCATATCGGGACGGGTACCGACTTGTGACAGTGCACACTCATGGCGACTTTATAGTGCTGCCCCAAGGGAAGACCAGGCCGCCAGCACCATGACCTGATATCCCACTCAGTCACATTATCCTGACACTGAGCCAACTGTCCTATCCTAATAATGCCGAGTGCCAGCCTAGGAAGCGACAAGTATCAATTTTTAAGTCATTGGTTTGACTCGACCAGGGTTCGAACCCACCACCCCATGATCTACCAACCCGGGAGACGGACGCTCTAACTCATTCGGCCATCCCGTCTGGTCCGATGGTTTTGAATTTCAGCTATTTTCTTAGATACATACATTACACTGATCATTATAATCTACTTTAGGTTGAAGTAACTTTTAGTTTAAATGGCAAACTTTGGAGATATTTGAAGTACCAGCATGGCAAATTAAATTTGGCAAGCACGCCAAAACTCTGACAACATGGGGTTATTATACAATAATGGGTTCCATTTAATTAACTCAGTATTCCCTTCTATGTGGCAACAAATGTTTAATAAGTGCATCAGTATCCAAGTTAGATATGTAGAATCAAACCTAGGTGAGTGTCTTGGTTTTGGAAATGTGATGCTTCATTGGACTATGCAGCTTTAAAAAATGAAATAAAAAAGAAGGGGTGCTCGACTTTGTACTCATAAAACAAAGCCACCCTCATCGCCATTAGTTATAAAACAATCTTTTTTAAACACCACTATATGCATCCTTTCAAACTTAATGTGTTATAAAGCCTAGCACTAACTAGTTGAACTTAAAGCTGCATAATTCGCTGAATCATCAACTTTTCAAAACCAATGCAATCATCTAGATTTGAGTTTACATATCTAACTTGGGGTTTCATCGAGGCATGACTATCAAACTCTAAAAGAATGCACGCTGTCACAAGTCGGGACCAATCCTGAAGTTTGTTTGTTGTTGTTTTACGTCCTAGCAACATCTAAGGTCATATCAGGACGGGTACCGACTTGTGACAGTGCGCATTCATGGCGACTTTATAGTGCTGCCCCACTGGGAGACCAGGCCGCCAGCACCATGACCTGATAACCCAATTCAGTCACATTGTCCTGACACTGAGCTAACCAGTCCTTGCCCTATCCTAATAATGCCAAGCGCCTGGCTAGGAAGCAACAAGTATCAATTTTTAAGTCATTGGTTTGACTCGACCAGGGTTCGAACCCACGATCCCAGGGTCTACCAACACGGGAATCGGACGCTCTAACTCATTCGGCCATCCCATCTGGTCCCCATCCTGAGATGACTTCAGATATTCCTTATCATTTCAAGGGAGCATGACTGCAAAACTGCAAATGAATGCTCACTGTCACAGATCACAGATCACAGCTCATCCTGAAAAAATGTCAGATGGTCCTTAGCATTTCAACTGGGAATGACTCAAATTGAGTGTGCACTGTCACTGACATGATATGTTTGCTGGGACGTAAAACAGCATTGACCTTTACTCACTCCCAACCCAACACATCGTGTGTTCTTTGTTTTGTGCCAATTTTGTAGCCAAGTTGTCTCCTCCCCCTCCAGCTTCTCAGATAAGACGCAGCCTGCATTAGATAAGGCGACATCAGGAGCCACAAGTGAAACCCTCCAGTCGTCCAGCAACTCCGGGTGATATAGATCAACATGGTTCTTTAAAAAAAAGAAAATAGTAAAAAAAGACATCACAACATCCTGAATGTAAAGCCAGCTAGTGTCCTTACCGATCCGGCCATTCCGCCCAGTCTGTAACTAGTGTAACTAATGTGACTAATTTGACTAATGTGACTAGTGTAACTAATGTTACTCATGAAAGTAATGTAACTAATGAAACTAATGTGACTAGTGTGACTAATTTGACTAATGTGACTAGTGTAACTAATGTTACTCATGAAAGTAATGTAACTAATGAAACTAATGTGACTACTGTGACTAATGTGACTAATTTGACTAATGTGACTAGTGTAACTAATGTTACTCATGAAAGTAATGTAACTAATGAAACTAATGTGACTAATGTGACTAATTTGACTAATGTAATTAATGTAACTAATGTGACTAGTGTGACTAATGTGACTAATGTAATTAATGTAATTAATGTAACTCATCTAACTAATGTAACTAATGTAACTAATGAAACTAATGTGACTAGTGTGACTAATGTGACTAATGTAACTCATCTAACTCATGTAACTAGTGAAACTAATGTAACTATGGAACTAATGTAACTAATGAACTAATGAAACTGATCTAACCAAGGCAACTATGAAATTAATGCAACTAATAAAGAAAATTGTATTAATCGAACAAGTGTAACTAATGACACTAATTAAATTAATATAACTAATGTAACTAACGACACTAATGTAAGTAATGAAACTAATGAAACCAACAAAACTAATTTAACTATTGTAACTATGAAACTAATGTAGCTCATGGAAACTAATTAATGTAACTAATTAAATTAACCTAATTATTGTAACTAATGCAACCAATGTAACTAATGACACTAATGTAACTAATGAAATTAATACACAACACAAGATTTCACTTCACGGGATTTCCTTCATTGAAATTTCTCGGCGTCACCTAAACGGTCCTTATTTTCCTTGTGATCTGCGCATGCCCTATTTTTTTCCCTGGAATGTGCGCATGCGCATATTGGAGGGAACCGCGCTTGTTTGATACGCCACATCGCACTAGGTGAAATGTTGACGGTAGCATAAACATGTTAGCAAATCATCGGATGAAGTTACCGCCAAATCGAAGTGGTCCCAACCCCCATGTGCCGCCACCACCAAAAGGGCCCCTGGTTGGAATGTGCACGTGGGGGGTAGCATTCCTCGCGTCCGGTGTGTGTAGGGGAGGGGGGGTTAGTGTGTGTGTCCGGTGTGTGTGTGCGTGTGTATGTCCGGTGTGTGTGCGGGTGTATGTGTGTTTATGTAAGGTGTGTCCGGGTGTGTGGGTGTATATGTCAGGGTGTGTGGGTGTGTATGTGGGTGGGTGTGGGTGTGTGTGTCCGGTGTGTGTGTATTTCCGGTGTGTGTGTGGGGGGGGAGGGGGGGGGGGTCCTGCGCACTGCAACCAGTCCCTTTTTTTCTTTCTTTGTTGTTGTACATTAGTTGATTAAGCAGGGGAAATTTCAATCGCGGACAATTGGTCTTCCTCATTCCACTGCTCTTTGCCCTATCCTAGTACTAGTAGGACTACTGCCGAGTACTATACTAGGCTAGGTAGCGACAAGTATAATTTTGTAAGTCATTCGTTTGACTCAGGCAGAGTTCGAACCCAGGAGGTTCGAAACACAGGACCTACCAGAACGGGGAGGGCGCCCTCGTCTCCTGTTCAAGGATACCAGCAAGAGAAACTTGAAGCTGAGAGACATTAAGACTGACTCATGGACATCACTCTCACAACAGAGAGGTAGATGGAGAGTGACAGTCAAGTAATGAAAGCAGTCTTTGTTGCATTGTGACCAACAGCATGATGATGATGATGATGACCAGAACGGGAGGCGGACGCTCAACTCATTTGGCCATTGCGTCTGGTTCTGAGTGAGCAATGTCAGTTAGCAGATACCTGAGAGAGAGATGGGTTGGATGTTGGAGTTTTACATCCTGGCAACATCTAAGGTCATATCAGGATGGGTACCAACTTGTGACAGTGTGCATTCATGGTGACTTTGCAATGCTGCCCCATTGGGAGACCAGGCTGCCAACACCATTACCTGATATCCCACTCAGTCACATTATCCTGACACCGAGCCAACCAGTCATTGGCCTATTCTAATAATGCGACAAGTGCCTGGCTAGGAAGCAACAAGTATAAATGTTGTAAGTCATTGGTTTGACTCAACCGGGAATTGAACTCCTGACCTTCCGCACGGGAAGCCTGCGCTCTACCAATTCGGCCACCGCGTTCGGTTTACACACCTGAGAGATTCTGGCTCAACAGTTGCTCAATCAGTGACGCGTATTAATCAGAACCCTGCTCAATAAGGCAGAAAACCTAGTGGTGTTAAAGAAATTACTCAAATGTAAAAGAATAATGAACCTTAAGAAACCAACCCATGGGAGAACAACAGGTTAAGTACAAAGTCATGACTCAGAACTCGGAATACACATATTGGAAAAAATGATTTGGTTATGGTTTTTTTTCGGGTTTGTAAAATCTTAGTACCACATTTTAACACCAGAGGTTTAAGTCTGTAAAAACGTCGAGCATGTTGGCAGAGGCTAACATGTGTAATTTGCGCACGAGGCAAGCATCTGCTGTTTACTTTGCTGCTTCTGCTATGCTTCTCTGTCACTTTACCTCGCTGCCTCGCACTGTTCACTTCCCCACCCTCCCACCCTCGTTCTGGGGGGTGAGCGCTGATACTGTTCCTGCTCGGCTACTGCATCTGCCACCTGCTTCTGAGATAATGACTGCCCTGTGTCGGCTACGGTACTGACGGGTCCCTGCCACCCACTGATAGCCTGCTTCAGGCCCGCAATGTTCTTTTTATTAAACTTTCAAAAGTTCTTCACTGTTCTTGTTACTGTTCTTGTTACTGTTCGTTCCTTCTTTGCCGAGTAGCGCGAATTACAGCTATCATTACTGGTTCAGATATATTTCACCATTATTTAGTTGTTTTTGTGTGAATCTTATTTACATTCGCTAATGTGAATACATTTAGATTTCGCTGTCAGTTGACACAAGTCTAACCACTTAAAAATTGCATCTGAGATGTGTTTTTGGTTATTATTTGACATGGATCTGACCATTTCAGAATTTGGTGTAAATTTCAAGGTAGGCATGTGAATGTAAGTGACAAAACTGACAGAATAGGTACCGCTAGCTTTTTGCCGTGAATATTGCCCTTATTGCCAACAAGGCTTTACACCATCAGCAATCAATCAATCAATCAATCGATCGATCAGCTTATGTGAATGGGGCCTGTTTCCTGCCAGCGTGGCATGTTTGATTAATCACCCTACAGTAACCAATCGCATGTTGTCTATCCTTACTGCCAAGTGAATGCAGATGGTGACTTCCGCTCTAGCAGTGCGGGCGATAGCCACCAGGTGGCGCGTTTGACAAGGATGCAGTAAAGGTGGAAGGATATATACCGTCGTATCACTGCATCTGGTTTGGGTGGAGTGAGGGGGTCGGGGAGGGAGGGATATGGTTATGATGTATATATTGTGTCATATATACAGTTATATATATTGCGTCATATATACAGTTATATATATTGCGTCATATATAGCGTGATATATATTGTGTCATAAATACCGTGATATATTGTGTCATATGTACCATGATATATATTGTGTCATATATACCGTGATATAGTGTGTCATATATACCGTGATATATATTAGTCATATATACCATGATATATATTGTGTCATAAATACCGTGATATATTGTGTCCTATATACCGTGATATATATTTGTCATATATACCGTGCTATATTGTGTCATATATACCGTGATATATTGTGTCATATATACCGTGATATATATTGTGTCATATATACAGTTATATATATTGTGTCATATATACCCTGATATATATTGTGTCATATATACCGTGATATATATTGTGTCAAGCCGGATCAATAGAGCACTGGCTTCCCATACGAGAAGTGGTGGGTTCAATTCCCAGCTGAGTCAAAGCAATACCTTTGAAATGTTATACTTGTAGCTAACTGACATGGCTGGCGCTCGACATACATTTTTTAAAGGGAATATCATAAGAAAATGTATTGTCCTTTACAAAGGACGCATATGACAAATATGACTTTTTATTTATCAAATGTATTTTTTCTCGGATTCTCGGAATAATCTTAAAGGTATCACAACACCTACTTTTATTAACAGTGGATTTGAAGTCCTTTGGTTATGTCTTATAATCTGATAATCTATGTGATTCCATTTATTCCTGTCTTACCTGAAATCACAGAAATAGCTATTTGAGCTCCAACCTAGTAAATAGGGACTTACTCATCCAAGCACATTAAACTAAATATCCAATGGCTATTATCAATAGTTCTAAGCGCAATGCAGTTGGTCTATCTAGAATATGACTACTTTCTTGAGATATGGTGAACATCTTTGAAATGAATACATGCTAAATTCAGGTGATCAGAACTTTAAATATATCCACTACATAGTATAATAATAATAACAATAATTATAATAATAATAATGATTGAAAATTAAATATGTATATACAAGTTAATATTTATATAAATAATGCTTCACATGGACAAGTCGATTGTACATTGATAAATAACTGTGAATGCGCATTGTCGCTAGTCGATGATATCTGTCCGGATATGACCTCAGATGCTACTAGGATGCAATACCCCACTCAACCAATCAACACATATCCCACGTGTTATCTGTCACGTGTCACTATGAGGGCGTTCTCACCTTTTTCCTGCTGCAGGAATTTTGTTCAAACAGTTATCAGAAACACCAGGTGAGCAGCCCCAGGGGCGACACTGCTCAACTCGACCACCAGTTTCACCATCCGCTGGACGGGTGTTGCGCAAGTTGAGCAGTGTGGCTGAAAGGAAGTGAATTCTCGTTCCGTCCGCCTTGCCACCAGAGGAACCGTGTCAGATAAGGAAGGAATGTATCACGGGTTTCCGGTTTGAAATGTGGTTCTGGGTGTGAGGGGTGGTTTGTGATGTGTGGTGTGGTGTGTGTGTGTGGGGGGGGGGGAGGGTATGGGTGCGTGTGTGTGTGGGGGGGGGGGGGGGGCAATGATCGACTATCATCAGTGACCTTTAAAACCACCAAATCCTAACCCCACAGGATTGTTTGTTTGTTGGAGTTTTACGTCCTGGCAACATCTAAGGTCATATCAGGACGGAACCCCACAGGATGGACTAGTGGGCAAAGCGCCTGCTTCCCATGCGTTAGGTCCTGGATTAAATCATTGGTCGAGTTTAATCAATGACTCTTCGCTATTTTGTCTGGCACCCGGCATTACTAGGATAAAACAGGAGCTGGTTGGCTGTGTGTCCGGATAATTTAATTGAGTGGAATATTGGGTCATAGTGTCTGCAGCAGGTATCCCAGTGGAGTAACCCTATAAAGCCACCATGAGCACACACTGTCACAAGTTGGTACCGGTCCTGACATGGCTTTAGAATTGCCATCATGACGATATTCTCCCGCAAGCATGCGTACACACTCTCGCAAGTCGTGTTATGGCCCTAGCTGTATCTAGGACGTAAAACTCCAATCACTCATTCACACTAATAGACTACATCACGGTTCCAGTGGCGCGGTGCATTGTGGGATGCATCAGAGCAAAAGAACCCCCCCAAAAGCGCATGGCACATGCTAATACACTGGGTGCAGCTATGAAATGTGCTAGTTTCAGCTCATCTCAGCTCTTGTTTGAAACATAGAATAGTAACTAAAAAAATATATATAATAAATTAAGATATTAATATTTTATCCAGCATTGCATTTACATCAATATAATCAGCACATCTTATGCCATGTGCATTTAGATTTAGAAAGATCTAGGCACTCAGACTAGTGTTAGAGCCATAGCCAGAGTACTCAATGCATTGTCAATGGCAGTGAGCAATCTCCATACAGAAAAAGTAAAATATTGACAAAACGACACCATCTAGGCACAAACCGCTTGGAACACATATAGAAAACATGTTTATCAAAAAGATTATATTAAATTTATAAGCTTAGGGTTTTGGATTTCTATTAATTTTGAATAAAACTGACATTTTTCAATGCGCGCATAGGCAAACTCAATGGCCATACGCCTTTGCTTTGCTCCCACGGCCGTTTTCAGTGCATGCGCAGTCGGAACCGTGATGTAGTCTATACAGCCCAGGCGTGGTGGGTGCGTAGGGAACTGTTTATGGGGATGTTATGGGTGTGGTGGGGTTGAGATAGGGATGGGGGAACTGGTAAAGGCACACCCTGCAATATTCCCCAGCACTATTCTTTCGTCATGCCTGGCCCATCAACCCATTTCTGTATATCCGTATCCACTGCCAATCTCCCCCCCTCCCCCTTCCTCTGCCCAGTCCCTTTCCAGCCCGCCCCCTTGGCGCAAGCACTCATCTCCACCCGACAGAGCTGAGCTGCGTAGAAGTTCAATGACCGAGCTTAAAGCTGCATAGTCCGATGAAGTATCAAATTTTCAAAATCAAAACAAGTATCTCAATTTGATTCTACATATCTAACTTAAATACTGGTGCACTTGTTAAACATTTGTCACCACATAGAAGGGAATATTGAGGCAATTTAATAGAACCTATTACTGGAGAGACCTAAGGTGTCAGAGTTTTGGCAAGCATGCCAAAACTAATTTCGCTTATTTGTACTTCAAATATCTCAAAAGTTAGCTATTTAAAATAAAGTTACTTCAAGTGAAAGTAGGGTAGATTATAACGATCACCTTAATATGCTTATCTCAGAAAATGACAGAAACTCAAAACCCACCGGACTCTGCAACTTTAAATGGCGGTTTAGTAAAAAAGAAAATGTTTTGTGATTGTTTGTTTATTCTGCTCATAATGTTTAAGTGCATGCACTTGTTTTTGCCGCTGTACAGTAGTGGTTCATAATCCATGTGGATTGATTTCCTTTATCAATAATTTCTGTAAACCTGTTCATGGTATAAAATCAGGGAGATTGCAATTTGTTTAGTTTTTTATATTGATTATATTTAGATTTGATTATATTTTGTGCGTAGTTTGTTTAGTATGGTGTCTCCTATTGGTTTGTGTTGTTTTATGGCTTACTTACTGATTATCCCTTTAAATTGAGAGCATGAGACCCCTGAGTGCTTCTGTATACGTTTAATTAAGTATAAGTGAGTATAATAGGTGAGTATAAGTGAATATAACTGAGTATAAGTCAGTGAGAGCCATAGCCTATGCAATGATTCTCTATTTTTTATTTTTTTTTATTAAGGCTGTATTTATACTGTCCATAGCATATAAGCCCGGGTACCCAGGCTTGTTTTCAATGCTGACCAGTTGTAGTGTTGTTGTTATCTTACCACACAGTGGCTGCTGATAAGGTATTTGATTGCCTGCATTTCAGTAGCAGATAGATAATTGGTTGGTATGGTTAATAGCCTATGTTAGTTTTTTGGGGATTTTCTTGGCATATATGTATTTATTTTTTTCTACTCTTATTACTAGACTAGCCTACTCCTATTTACATATCATAGGCTTGTACGTAGCTGTGTGGTGTGTTATCTGGCTACTTTTGGCATGGTTACCTTCCATTGGTCTATATCACCACATGCGGTCAAAAATGCACCATTCGTCGATAATTTCTAATCTGTTAAGCTTAACCTGTGTATGGTAAAAAGATTTCTGGTAAATTAAATGCATACACCTTTTGACATTTTGAAACCAGGTTTTGAATATGTTAAACTGTAGCTTTATTGCACAGTGGCTTAGAATGGCTCCCGCTATTAAGGTCTGTGCTCGGGTTGAAGATAAGCTCCGCATCAATCCCTGGACCAATATTGTTTTGAACTATCATTATATAAATATTCACGGTCTCTGACTATATTCAGAGATCTACATTCTGTGCTATATTTCGGGACCAGACGGGATGGCCGAATGAGTTGAGCTTCCGTCTCCTGTTTTGGGAGATCGGGAGATCCGAACCCATGAGTATGTGGGTTCGAATCCTTGTCGAGTCAAACCAATGACTTAAACATTGATACTTGTCGCTTCCTAGCCTGCCGCTCGGCATTATTAGGATAGGGCAAGCACTGGTTGGCTCAGTGTCAGGATAATGTGACTGGGTGGGATATCAAGTCATGGTGCTGGCGGCCTGGTTTCCCAGTGGGGCAGCACTATAAAGTCGCCAAGAGTGTGCACTGTCACAAGTCGGTACCCGTCCTAATATGACCTTAGATGTTCCTAGGACGTAAAACAACAACAAACAAACAAAGCTATATTCCGGACTCATGCACAGTCCCATTTCAATATAGTGCCGCCATCTGGTGGAATCCATCTGTATCATTATGTTGTAACCCATATTGGTGTTGCTATCTAATGGCAGAGTTCACAACACTTGCGGTTACATGACTCAAAATGGATGCCACTCTGGTTGAAATGACCAAAGTTAGTAAAAAAAAATCATCAAAATTAATATGAAATATGTACAGTAGGCACAAAAAACATGCTATTAACAACCCATACATGGTGAAGCATCAGTGGAGTATGATGATGTGTGTTGGCAGCGCCGATTAACAGAGGAGTAGTGATCAGAACGACCCTAAAACTTAACCACCGTTTGGTATTATATATAGATGATATAAAACAGATGTAACTTATTTCCTTGAATACTAGTCTCTCGGCTCTCTCTAATGCTCCCTTTACTTGTTTCCTTTGGTCAGGTTTAAAATGTAATCTGTTCCCCGAACTATAATAACACTCCCCTCCTATACCAATCAATCTAGCTTTTTAAGAGTATGCCCAAAGTACAATTAAGCCAGATGTTGGAATTTCTTGTCATACCTGTCACCTTCCTCGCATTCTGTTATTCTTATTGTTCTTATTACCATTATCATCACCACCATCATCATCATCACCAGCATCACCATCACCAGTAACACCATGACCACCAGTATTATCCCCATCACCACTAGTATCACAATCACCACCATCACCACCAGTATCATCACCATCACCACCAGTATCGCCATCAATGCCACTATCATCATCACCACCAGTATCACCATCAACACCACCATCATCACCATCACCAGTATCACCATCAAAACCACTATTACCACCATCACCACCAATACCACAACCACCAGTATCATCACCATCACCACCATCACATTAGCATCACCATCACCCATATCATCGTCATCACTATCACCATCATCAGCAGCAGAAACACCATCACCATCATTCACCAGATGGCACACGTTGGAGCAGCTTTCCACGAGTCCGGTTATACCGAGCTAGTGCTTCTAGTCCCCCCACACATTATGTCCATCTTTTCACTTAAATACAAAACAAAATGGAAACGAGGCTAAACGCACAGATTCTAGGCGTCTGGTTCCGAGAAAGATCGCCTCACATAAACAAGCCATCACATGGAACACCCAACCGTGGAATTAATGTAGCACCAGACGGGATGGCCGAATGAGTTGAGCGTCCGTCTCCCGTTTTGGTAGATCGTGGGGTTCGATTCCATAGGTTCGAATCCTGGTCGAGTCAAACCAATGACTTAAGAATTGGTACTTGTTGCTGCCTAGCCAGGCACTCGGCATTATTAGGATAGGTCAAGGACTGGTTGGCTCACTGTCAGGATAACGTGACTGAGTGGGAACTGAGTGGGATATCAGGTCATGGTGCTGCTGGCCTGGTCTTCCAGTGGGGCAGCACTATAAAGTTGCCATCAGTGCACACTGTCACAAGTCGGTACTGATCCTGATATGACCTTAGATGTTGCCAGGATGTAAAACTCCAAAAACCAACCAACCAATTTCAATAGCCACGACTGAACTGGGTAGTTTTTGAGTGAGTTGATACAATCTCCTCATCATGCTCCACCGCCTTCCAAATTATAGACATTACCGATTTTGTTAGTGAAATCTAAAGGTTTTGCTTGTTTGTTGTTGTTTTACATCCTAGCAACATCTAAGGTTGCATCAGGATCGGTACCGACTTGTGACAGTGCACACTCATGGTGCCTTTATAGTGCTGTCCCACTGGGAAATCAGGCCGCTGGCACCATGACCCGATATCCCACTCAGTCACATTATCCTGACACTGAACAAACCAGTCCTTGCCATATCCTATTAAATATGAGTGCCAGGCTAGGAAGTGACAAGTATCAATTTTATAAGTCATTGGTTTGACTCGAGCAGGAACCTAACTCCTGACCTTCCGCCCGCGAGGCCCGCGCTTTGCCGATTAGCTCGCCGCACCCGGTGAAATTTGATTTGTTTGTTTGTTTGTTTGTTGTTGTTTTACATCCTAGCAACATCTAAGGTCATATCAGGATGGGCACCGACTTGTGACAGTGCGCACTCATGGCTACTTTATAGTGCTGCCCCACTGGAAGACCAGGCCACCAGCACCATGACCTGATATCCCACTCAGTCACATTATCCTGACACTGAGCCAACCAGTCCTTGCCCTGTCCTAATAATGCCGAGCGCCAGGCTAGGAAGCGACGAGTATCAATTTTTAAGTCATTGGTTTGACTCGACCAGGGTTCGAACCCACGACCCCAAGATCTACCAACACGGGAGACGGACGCTGTAACTCATTAGGCCATCCCGCCTGGTCGGTGAAATTTGAAGTAAATGGGTGGCTATTTTTATAATAAAACTCCATCGCGGGTTGGCCTATGCACATCCCTCTAAGCACTTCCAAGTGTTTTCCCACACGCTATCGATTTCACACTGGGCCCCGCGTACTAACAATCCAGTTACCTTCATTAAAATAGATTATTTTGTGAATGATATTCATATAATAATAAGAATTTTTTTTTTTTAACACTACACATAAATAATAGAATAATATATTAGATCATAAATATTCGACAGCATTGAATTGAAAGCTTCCACTGTTATATTTATAAAGGGGACTATATCGCTTTTCTGTAATAGAAAACAAAATCTAAGAATATGGTGACTTGTTAATAAAAGAAGTAGTTGGCAGTCGACGCCGGGCATGTAAAAAGATACAAACTCAGAGGGAGAAATGTTTCCATGTAATTCAACTCGACATTCGGGGAATAGAAGGAAGCTCCCAGGGGGTTGTTTGTAGGTGGTCGAAAACAAATGAACACACACAGTTTAAATGTTTGCTAGCCAAACAAATGGCCAAATCTGAAACCAAATTTCAGACAGTGTGCACTCATGGCGAAACCAAATTTCCTTCTAGCATGGAAAGAAAATCCTAAAAATAAAATCTGATGAATTGGAAACGACAGGGTGTTTTTGCAAGTTAAAAAAAAAAAGGGTGTTAGCTGGGCTTTTCGGTCTTTTCAGAGTACACTTCTATTAAAGCTCCAGAGTCCAAAGGTTTTGAGTTTCTGCCCTTGATAAATATCATACATTAATCGCTATGATGTACCTCATTTTAGTTTGAAGTAAGTTTTGTTATAAGTGGCTAAATTTGGAGATATTAGAATTGAAAACCAAAAGAATTACTTTTGGTGTGCATGTCGAAATGGGAGACGGACCCTCAAAAAGGTTATTTAGATATAGAGATAAAAAGGAATGTGTATATATGTATAGGATATATATAAAGATATATATATATAGATGTATAGGTCATACGGTATATTATCTGTTTCAATTTCATAATTAGTCAATGCAGAGTTTGTTACACTCTTGTCTGCATCTTCAGCTTTAAAGAAAACTGGGTTGTAAATATTTCATATTATGGTTTAATTGTACAACGACGTAAACCGGCTGTTGCTAGTAATGCCACTCTATTAAATTTAAATTATTATTATAGTTATTATCATTATTATTTCTCCCAGCTTGACCCCCCATAGGCTACCATAGCCTACCTTTCGGCATAATTAATTCCCTGGGACTAAGTTAGTTTCAAAACACACAAGTACAATTACTCGACTCTCGACTTCAATAAGAGTGAACATGTGAAGTCACTTTGGTCGTGTTAGTGCACCTTTAAGCCCTGGTCACATAACGTTAGTGAACGTAGTTGAACGTAGTTGAACGTAGAATAGATTAATGTGGGTCAAACGTGGTGTAAGTACGTTAAACTAAAGGTGAAAAATGCTAAGGTATGGAAGGTTTTGGTATGGATAAATACGTTATGGCACGGATGCCGGTACATTCAACTACGTTCAACTACGTTCAACTACGTTCAACTATGTTCAAGTACATTCAAATACATTCAACTACACTCATCTACGTTCAATGTATGTTAGCCTCCACTACAGTCAACTACGTTCAACTACGTCCAAGTACGCTAAAGTACGCTAGAGTACATTAAGAGTACAGAGACTTAGCCACAGTACGTTACCCTCTAACATAGCGCTGTTTTGAACATGTCCAAAGATTAAATCAGAACTCACGGCCCACCCACGTTATTACTAAGTTAGCATGACAGAGAAGTATGGATGCCGGTACGTTCAACTACGTTCAACTATGTTCAACTACGCTAGCCTCCACTACGTTCAACTACATCCACTAACACATCTGTGACCGGGCCTTTAGACTTAGTTGATAAGTATCTGTAAAACTTTCAGTGCCCAGCAGTACATAAACTGAAATCACCTGGACTTGGCAAGAAACCAGCGCTTTATGATACATCCCCAACACGCAGAACCCCAGCGCCACCTATCGACCAAGTGCACTGTTTACGCCGTATACCCCAAAGTTAAGAGTGAAGTGTGGGAGCTGACAAAAAAACAACTGTAGGGTGTGTTCGGTCGGACAGGCTTACAGCCTGGATTGTTCCAGACGTTGTGAGAATCCGCTAACCCCCGCCCTCACCCACCCATATACACACCACCTTGAGTAGAGGCTGACCTACCACCACCCCCACAAACTCATATAACATATAGACTCCAATAAGGGTCTGCATATCTGTTCAAAATGTTTCCAATTTAAGGATATTCAACATATATGTTAAATATTTGTTTAATAATTATGTTAATTCTTTTAAAATATGTTAATTATCTTTAAGCTACATGATTTAATCAAGTATTCAGCCCCGAAAGTAGCTGGCTATGATACTTAAAGCTGCATAGTCCGATGAAATATCAAATTTTCAAAACCAAACCAATTATCTAGATTTGATTTTACATATCTAACTTAGATACTGATGCACTTATTAAGCATTTGTTTCTGCGTAGAAGGCAATACTGAGTCAATTTAACAGAACCTGCTACTGCAGAAGTCTATGGTGTCAGAGTTTTGGCAAGCTTGCCAAAACTAATTTTCCATGTTTGCACTCAAAATATCTCAAAGGTTTACCATTTAAAATAAAAGTAACTTTAAACTACTGTAAAGTAGATGATAGTGATCGATCTAATATATTAATCTCAGAAAGAAATACAGGAATTCAAAACCATCTGACTATACAACTTTACGTATTAGAACAATATATGTAGCATATTAGATTGCAAGATTTTAGAGCTATTTCCATAACCCAGCCTTCTAATACTTTTTCTAATAGGTTGTTTAGCAGCCCTGTCACAGAGACAGCGCTGCAGGAGTAACTAATACTAAATATGCCAGCTAAAATTACCAGTAATCAAAATACTCTCATCTAAGTGAACAACCAAATAGACATTTTCCGTGAAGCATGCACAGTGAGCTGTTACTCACAACATTCTTGCCACTGCCATCAGAGTACAGTTTGGCGGTGGAAATCTTCTATAAGACTTTCCCCCACAGTGCTTACTGCACAGTGACATGCCACCATAACGTTAGTTATGCCACTACCTTCAGAGGGTGGTTGGTGGTGGAAATCTTCTACACCTTTTCTACAGAAAGCTGCTACCACAAGGTTAGTTGTGCAACTGCCATCAGAAAACGGTTAGTTGTTGAAATCCTCTATAAAGCATTTTCCACAGAGCATGCTGGTCAGAGAGCTGCTACCCACAACATTTTTGCCACTGCCACCAGAATGCATGTAGGCAGTGGAATTCTTCTTCCAGGGAAAGACCTTTTCCACAGAGCATGTTGTACAGTGGCCTATCACAACGTTAGTTGGTATTGCCTTCAGGGTGGTGGAAATCGTATATTGACTGTCTGCAAAACCAGACGGGGTGGTCGATTGAGTAGAGCGTCCATCTCCTGTTTTGGGAGATCGGGAGATCCGAACCCATGAGTTTGTGGGTTCGAATCCTGGTCGAATCAAACCAATGACATAAAAATTGATACTTGTCGCTTCCTAGCCTGGTGCTCGGCATTATTAGGATAGGGCAAGAACTGGTTGGCTCAGTGTCAGGATAATGTGACTGAGTGGGATATCAGGTCATGGTGCTGGTGGCCTGGTGGCCCAATGGGGCAGCACTATAATGTATAAAATCACCATGAGTGCGCACTGTCACAAGTCGGTACCCGTCCTGATATTACCATAGATGTTGCCACGACATAAAAGTCCACCAACCAACCAGCCAACATTCATATGGGACGCGCCTGTGCGAGCCTGATGCCTCAGTCCCGAGCAGCTCGCCACTCAATGACAATGAGTGTGCACTGTCACAAGTCGGTACCCGTCCTGATATGACCCTAGATGTTGCTAGGACGTAAAACAACAACAAAGACTGTCTGCAACCAAAAGCTGAGCTACCCAATGCACACCAACGCCACCTGGTGAGGACTAGGAGTACTTTATACACTCAAGCACCACCTGGTGAGGACTCGGAGTACTTTAATGATGCGACGCACTGTGCAGATTTATGTCCTATTTTGATTGATGGTTACTTTATAGTTCAAGATACTTTCAGCATATTTTTTATATCCCATTTCCTTTCTTTGAAATATCCAATAGTAGTGTGTATACCAATGGCCTGGGGTCTTATATCCAGAAGGTTTTAATGTTTATCTCTAGTGCGATGTATTGCGTGTATATGTATGTGTTACATGACCTTATCTAAGCGCATTGTCAACAGTCTGTTGTTTTGAGTACTGCAACTACCTTTGCAATCTCGTAAATCTTAGAAGCAGCACTATTGGGCAACAGACGTTCAACTGCATAGAAAAGCTTAACTCAGTAACAGCACCAGTAGTGGTGCCCCCTGGTGTTAGTGTCAGGAAACATAGCACTGTGCTAACCATAACGCAGTCATGGGGCAACATGATCAAAAATACTATCTAGTAGTATTACTAGCAGTACTAGTAGTATCTTTGGCAGAAGGGGAATAAATTTGAATATTTATTTTTGTTCTGTCTAACCACAGCATTTCTCGTCGAAAACCTGTTTTTATTTTCTTCAGTCAAGATGCATAAATGTCAAAGCTGAAACTGTTTGACAAATCACATCACTAAATCTAAAGGGGCTGTCACATTACGGCGTATGGCGGGAGCGTATTGAAAACCTACGTACGCGTGCGGTGCACTTCGGTGGGCGTAGTGGACATAGGCGTCAGGCTATGAGCGTTGGAGCGTATGGGCGTGCTGACTTTGCATTGGGCCTAGGGTGTGGCTGCCAAGCGGCGAATTAGCGATGGCGGCATGCCCATCGCGGGTGCGCATGGCGCGATGAGTGGAGAGTAGCGTAGCGCGCCGAAGATAACGATGCCGCATAGCTCACCGTAGCTGACAGGGCTACATAGGCAACAGCATCTGGGGGGGGGGGGGGGGGGGTCCCAGAAAGTATCACAATGGAACATGGCAATGGAACAAGTGCAATTTGTAGCACAACTTTTAAAAAGCAGTAATGTGTGTAGGTTTATATGCCGAACCAGGAACTATGTAAACAGAACTGGGAACGTTGGATTATGAACGGTTCCATCAGAGTATAAGTAATAAATGTAACTTGGAAGAGAAACAGCGGTGAGCGTTTGTAATGGGACGAGCATCAGTATTAAATATTATCAGCTGGTTTAATGGAATGAATAGTGCGCGTTGGCTGCTTTTATTTTTTAGAAAAGTATAATCCTTGTCCATATACAAACTAAAACAACATATATATGTAAACAAGGATATATACCGGTGTCTAGTAGAAAGTCAACGTGGTGGCGGCGGTGGTGATGAGAACAGAACGCAGCCAATCGTTACTGCTGAAGCAACAGTTAACGACACGCCAAATTTATGCTTTTACGACAACCCGTCAGACTGGTTCCCGCTCTCCGGGACCCGGGAACCAGTCGGACCGATTGACGGCACCTTCAGGAAGCGGCTTTTGAAGCCTCTCGTCGAGGAGGAGGAGGACGGTGACGGTGTGGGCGGCAGTGACGGCGTGTAGCCGTGCAAAGGCCGGTAGTTGAAGCTAGAGCTGCTGGTCGGGCGAGGCCGGTCTAAGGGTGCCGACAGACTGCGTGCCAGCCTGGGCCGGTCGAGGGAGGACGGGCTGCTCTGTGCCCGCCGACGGCTACTACTAGTCAACACATCAACGCTGCACCCTGGGCGCGGGTCAAGCGCTGGCAGTTTCCATCGGTCACGTGACGGTGTCCGTGTCTTGTACTAGGAGGACAGACATTGTAGGTAGCAAACATTATTAAAAAGATATATATATATCTTCTTTTTTTTTTTTAAAGAACAAAATGTGGGAGATAGGGTTATTGATTTATGCTAAGGCTTAGCAGCGTAGGGGGATCATCATCCAAAGTTTTCAACTTTTTCTCAGTGGCAATACTTTTCCAGATTCCCCCATATTGCCATAAAGTAGTAGGCCCTATTTATCAATATTGTATGACAGAGCATGAAAGTGGTTTATGTTATAGAAACTTTAAAAAAAATTAAAGCCGTACACGACTGACACGCCCACCCCTCCACCCCAACCCCACCCCCCATTACTCAAGTCATACACTTTGTACGACGATGAATATGTCAAAAAACCTTGGATTTGTTGGTTGTTGGAGTCTTAAACTCCTGACAACATCTAAGGTCATATCAGGACAGGTACCGACTTGTGACAGTGCATACTCATGGCAACTTTATAGTACTGCCCCACTGGGAGACCAGGCCATCAGCACCATTTCATGACCTGAAATCCCACTCAGTCACATTATCCTGACACTAAGCCAACCAGTCCTTGACCTATCCTAATAATGCCAAGCACCAGGCTAGGAAGTAACCAGTATCAATTTTTAAGTCATTGGGTTGACTCAACCAAGGACCGAAAACCTTGGATACCACTGAGGTTTCATAGACGCACAACCGTGTGCGTTATGCGTAATATGACTAAAAGCGTATGTGTAATGCGACAAAAGCTGCGAACACACTGGACGCGTGCGTCGCCCGGGTGTCAACCGTCGTGCGGGCGTCAAAAATCGAAATGTATGTAATAAAGAGAAGACGAACACACTGGCACGGGCGTTTCTCGTGCGGGTGTCGTGTGGGCGTCATGAATCGCTTTTGGAGCGATTTTTTTACGCTTGATGCATGGTGATGCTTGTCTTTTGATCGAATTTGCCCAACTTTGCCCGACGCTGCCCGACGCTGCTCGACTCTACCCTATGTCTTATGTGTGTGTACCACACAGTGTGTTATGTGTGTGTACCACACAATGTGTTATGTGTGTACCACAAATGGTGTTATTTGCTGCTTGCAGACACGTGGCAGACACATCCAGTGTGTTCGCTATTTGCGCGTGAGAACCGCATGACGCCCGCTTGTACTTGACGCACGCGTCCTGTCTGTCCGTAGCTTTACACGTATGTGTAATGGGTAAAATATTCTAAATGGATGTATGTCAAATAATGAGTGTGCGTACATAGGTACATATGAGAGTGCTTTTCGCATGCATAATCGAATGTGCCAAACTTTGATATGTCCATGTAGCGATTGATGCGTCATCAGGTGTGCATCAATTAGGATGTGTAACACAGGCAGGAAGACTTCACTTAAAGACCGCAACCAGGCTATTACAGAGCCCATGGCAGTGGTCTCACATGCCATGAGTCCGCGGATACAAGTCGGTCCAACAAACAAGCAAGCAAACCCAGGTCTTCAGAAGGCAAGATTGTGTCTGTCAATTCCAACCACATTCACATATATGCGTCAATAACCGATGGCTGAAGCCAGTTCCTTACTATTACCCACAGATAAAGCTGAGGTGTAAAAAACACACCTCCCAAAGCCCCTTATTGTGTACATGCAGACCTGTGCACCTTCCTGATTTTTCCGGATTGTAAGGGGAAATACGGTTTCTCGGCCTTTGCTCCAGAATTTATTTTTTTGTGATGGGTGTATTTATGCTGCCCATAACGGTTAAGTCTACTGGCTTGTTTTCGCCACTAGACAGTAATAGTCTTGTGACTCCCCTTCTTTTTATCACTTTCAGTTGTTATGTAACTGTCTACTGCATGCATTCTTTCTCTGTTTGTAAGCATTCTCCCACATCCCCCAAACCTCTGTGAGTTTGTTCGTTCTATTTTTATCACACTAAAAGTTATAAATACTGAGAGTATGACTGAAAGTCTCTGAAAAAGATACTGAAAATGACTTTCAGTTATTATCAAGCTGAAAAGTTTGCTTGTGGATATTATGTAATTGTTTATTTTTCATTGTAAATGTGTTTCTGAAACTTGAAAGTCATTCAAGAATACAGAAAATAGCTTTGACAATACGGAAAGCTACGAGATCGGATGCACAGGTCTGGACATGCATACCCTGCACACCACCATCTCAAAGTCAGTTAAGTCACCAGCCTAGTTACTAATAGCTAAACATAGCGAGGTGAGGTCTTCCGAGAGGTATCTCCCTGTGTCCCTCTCCCTGTGTCCCTCTCCCTGCGTTCCGCTCCCTGTGTCCCTCTCCATGTGTCCCTCTCCCTGTGTCTCTCTCCCTGTGTCCCTCTCTCTGTGTCCCTCTCCCCGTGTCCTTCTCCCTCCCTGTGTCCCTCTCCCTGTGTTCCGCTCCCTGTGTCCCTCTCCCTGTGTGTCTCTCCCTGTGTCCCTCCCTCTGTGTCCCTCTCCTCGTGTCCTTCTCCCTGTGTCCCGCTTCCTGTCTCCCTCTCCCTGTGTCCCTCTCTCTGGTTCCCGCTCCCTGTGTCCCTCTCCCTGTGTCCCTCTCTGGTTCCCGCTCCCTGTTTCCCTCTCCATGTGTCCCCCTCTCTATGTCCCTCTCCCTGTGGCCCTCTCTCTGTGTCCCTCTCTTTGGTTCCATCTCCGTGTCCCTCTCTCTGTCTCCCTCTGTCATCGTGGGAGTGAAGGAAAATGACTGCCCTATTTCCACAATTACCTTGATTTCTGTAAGCCGAGCAGTGATGGGAGATCCACCACCCATCGACTCACCACCTGTTCTCGTACAACCGGACACTATATATATCAGGGAACTAGCGCATCACATGCTCTCATCATCATTGATTGGTTTGTGATTGATCCACAACATTGTGGTGATATCGCCATTGACAGGAACTGGACAGATTCAGAGTCAGACCAGATGCCCCGAGTGTTTTTAAGTATATTATTTCCAAAAGTATATATATTTTTGTAATAGGAATTTGAAGAGAATATTGGAAAAGGAAGGCTATGTTATTTGTTAATAAAAGAGTCTCAAGATAGTGCAGAGAGCAAGTAACCTGGTCGGTGTATTTATACGCAGACGACACTCCCTCCTCTGTCAGCAGCTCAGTCCCGCAGCGGCGTAGGTGGCGCCCCTACCACCACATTCATGTACTATACTGAGCCGGCGCGATAGTGGCGTCCCCTCTCGGTGGTTATTGGTACTAGTGAGGTATTTTTTTAATAGTTAGGTCGTCCGTCGGTCTAGGCTAGACTCTGGGTCGACGGTGTAAAATAGACATTGGACTCTCACGCATACTGGCAGAGCAGTTAAATACTGACTCACCACCGCCTTGCAAACTCTAACTCTGAACGGCTTAGATCTATAAATTATAACGAACGGGCCTTCTAATAAGCCTTCGTCTTCTAATAACATAATCCCCCTTCGAAAAACATAGAGTTTTAACCGTTGATTTTCACCAATTCTACATCATTAATTCAAAATTGAATTTAAATACACTCTCAAAGTACAGAAAAGCAGCTAGTAAGTTCTATAGATGTGAATTTTAGGCCTGCTATTTTAGGAGAATATAACTTTTGGAGTGGTTATGGGTTGCTCAAGTGCCACAGTGAATATACATTTAACGGCATTTATAGGCCGTGGATCACACAATACAAGTTGGTACCGCATAGTAACCTACAAGTTGCCCGAGACTACAGGTTGAGTTTAGGCTGAATTCATTATTCGCCATGTAGGTGTTGTCAGGTGTTGAATTGAGATGATTGCATACCATAAAGCGGGCCTGTCTTGGTAGTTTTACCTTGCCAGGATAAAAGTTCCCATCCCAATTGATCTTGTTGTTTCATTGTCTCGTAGTAGGTTTCTCTCTCTCTCTCTCTCTCTCTCTCTCTCTATATATATATATATATATATATATATATATATATATATACATATATATATATATATCCACTAATGAAATCCAATTCTGTCATATGGACCGTACTTTTGGCGGATATCAAATAAAATACTCCGAATAGTCAATGTTTGAGGAGTCCATTCAACAGAGTAATATAATAATTAATTGAACAGAATAAATATATTTATAATCTACTATATCACATTTTCACATTTTTCTCCATTCATCAGAGTAATATAATAATTAATTGAACCAAATAAATATATTTATAATCTACCATATCACTTTTTCACATTTTTCTCCATTCACCAGAGAAATATAATAATTAATTGAACAGAATAAATATATTTATAACCTACCATATCACTTTTTCGCAACGATGGAAACCCTTAGCAATGCCCCTTGTAAACAAGGATCGAATCTGTATTGACTGAATCGTATTGTTTTGGAACGGTCAAAACTTCTGCTGGGCAGTGAAAACTTAAAAATAAATGATGAAAAACATATCTGTGCACAGCTCGCTCTATCATAGACCAAATTATATAATATGCGTTTTTGGTCGACCGGAAAATCAACAAACTCAGCGCTCGACTGTGCATGCGTGTGACGTGCTTAAGCCGCCTCAAGTAAACCGCTACCGTCCGCACAAGCAAGATGGGCCGACTTAAGCTAGTTCGCTTCCTATAACCCATCTCGCGAGGCGGTCTACTTGAGGCGAACTAGATGAGTCGACTTGGCCCTAATTCGCTTCAGCGTCGCATCCACACGGCCAATGTGAGTCGAACTAGATAAGGCGAACTAGTTGAGGCGACTTAATGCCTGTGTGTGAACAGGGTTTAAGTGAATGAATATGCCGGAAATGAATCCAAAATGTTGCCTGCCTGTAAGCCCTGATTATTTATAGACTTATGTGCATCTAGTAACTATAGCACTATGCTGTACCGGTACTACCCCTCACCCAGCCCCACCCACACCCCCACCTCCCACACACACCCCATCCTCTCACTGCTTCACTTCCTTCCACGTGACCTGCTCATGCGCTATGACATCATGACTGTGATATGCAACACCTGGGCAGACCAGGCTTACCCACAGTCACACCTTGCTTTGCGAAACGGGAGGTAGGCCCAGACTGGGTTGTCTCAGCAACGGATGGGTAGTGCAGCTAAACATAGTAAACTTCACTCCAACATATTACTATAACGACCCGACTCCAACAGCGGAATTTACAATGATAACAAACTAACATATTAAACTTCACTCCAACATATTACTATAACGACCCGACTCCAACAGGGGAATTTACAATGATAACACACCAACATTGTAAACTTCACTCCAACATATTACTATAACGACCCAACTCCAACAGGGGAATTTACAATGATAACAAACTAACATATTAACTTCATGACAGCATATTAATAACGACCCGACTCCAACAGCAGAATTTACAATGATAATAGACTAACAAAGAACTTCACTCCAACATATTACTATATGATCTGACTCCAACCGGGGAATTTACAATGATAACACACTAACATTGTAAACTTCACGCCAGCACATTAATAACGACCCGACTCTAACAGGGGAACTAACAATGATAACACAGGGTACGACAGTAGCTTCCCCCCCCCCCCCCCCCCCACTTGCACAATCGGGCAAGGGACTTAATTTTCTACTTGCCCGAGTAGCAAAACTACTTGGCCAAGCCCAAGTCAGACAATTGAAACTTAAATCTGCTACTGCAGATCAGACAAATAATTTCATATTTGGACAGGTCACCGAGAACTTCAACTGCCCAATTGACTAAACTAGGTTTTCCGGGCAACCGGGCAAGTCCTCATTGTCCTTATCCCCTTCTATGCAACAACAAGTGCTTAATAAGTGGACCAGTATCTAAGTTGGATATCTAAGATCAAATCCCGGTGAGTGTTTTGGCTTAGAACATTTGATGCTTTCATCAGACTATTCAGCTTTAAGCTATAGCCTAAAAGAAAGAATGTTGTTCGGGCTATTGTTATCATTCTCCAAAATGTATAGAGTGTTAACATCAAGTAAGATATTAATACATACAAGGAAGCGTATTCTTCAGTGTTATGTGTAGTCTACTCTAATGTATGGGGCTGAGACATGGACAATCTCTAAGAAAATGTACAAACGTTTAGCAGCATTTGAGATGTGGACTTATCGAAGGATGATGAAAATATCATGGACAAAGAAGATCACCAACAAAGAAGTTCTCCAAAAAATTATAAATTAAAAACGCTTGTTTGCCACTATACAGACAAAGAAACTTTAGCCACATCATTTAGTCAGAGTTCAATATACTGTACATTGTTGGAAGGGAAGGTGAATGGCAGCAGAGGGAGAGGAGACCAAGAACATCATGGTTTACAAATATTTCACAGTGGACAGGCTTGAATTATGCACAGTCTATCAGAACAGCACACCATCAGGACAAGTGGAGAACCATTGCATCCAACCCTCGACTAGAGGACGGAACTATTGATTGATTGAAAAGAAAGCACAGAAAAACAGATGTCACGTGACTAGATGTGAATAGCCAGGTGAGTGCAGGGAGGTAAGTTAGAATGTACACAGCAGTTTGCGCAGGTCGGCTTTGACATATTGATCTAGGTGAGCTAGTCTGTGTGGGCATGTCAGCGGAAGTGCTTGGTAAGCTCCACCTAACCGGATGTGCGGGAGCCATCTGCGCAAGCAACTCTATTGATTGTAGAGCCGGCAATTGTGAGTCTACCTCTATGAGTTGACCATGTCTGAAAAGTCTGGTCGAGAGGTAGATTGCCCACTTTTGTATGTCATGGGTTCGATCCCAGGTCGAGTCAAACCAAAGACTTAATATAAACAATCGGCGGTAAGGCTAGCTAAGTTGCACTGTGCAGACCTTAATGTACTCATTTTATACTTGGCAACAAAGAATTTTCTTTTTTTTAAGTGAATCCGGGTAAATTTGAAACATTTCTCTATATTTCTGTAGCATTTAATTACATAATATTGACCAAATACTCTATCATCTCGGTGGCAAAGCTAACTACTGTGCGATATAGGCCTTAATGTGGACAAACCTACTGCCGCTACATATGCTACTTGTTCCGATAAGCAGCAAGGGGTCCCCACATATGCTACTTGTTCCGATAAGCAGCAAGGGGTCCCACAGACAGGACAGCACATACCACAGCCTTTGATAAACCAATTGTTGACCACTGGTTGGAACGGAAAATAGCCCAAACTGCAAATGGATCGACTGAGCAGGATCGATAGGATGACCAACACCGTCACAGGTGGACACACTACTGCCTGAGCTATGTCTCACTCCCACCAATACAAACATGATTTATATGTACATGTATATATAGTTGTGAAGTATGTATATATACATATACCATATATGTCCCAATAGACGCGCACTGCACAAGCGCAGACACATGGAGGCACGTCTATTCAAAGTTAAAGAATTTCGTGGATTTGTTTTTGTCGTGCCTCTGAAATGAAGTGGGGTGTCTTATTTTATGTGCATTCAGTCTGAATATGATCGTAAATTTTTATTTGTTTTTGTCGTGCCTCTGAAATAAAGTGAGATTGTCTTATTTTATGTGCATTCAATCTGAAAATGGTGGTAAATTTGTGCATGCTTTCAATCTTGAAATGGGCGTGTGTGCTTCTATTGTGTAGCGTGCTTCTATTAGGACATATACAGTATGTATATTCTTTTTAAACAAGTTCTGAACTGTGATATACCAGAGGATGCTATAGAAAAAGAAGAGAGAAAAAACGATCAAAAGCTTTAGATTGGTTCAAGCTGAACAAAAAAGAAATTTAGCATATTTTTTCTGGATGGACATTTAGGCCCACTTCTTTCCCTTACTTACATTACAGTTATTTTTAGTGTGTGTTCCATCTTTGTAAAATACCAGGATGGATGGAAGATCTGAGGCTTCTGATCGAAGGTGACGCACAGGACCTAAACCAGACATTGGCATCAACATCTGAGCCTGGCAGACTCAATCACCATGTGTAGGCCTACTGTCTGCCAGTGCCATAGGTCCACACACTTAACAGAATTGCCACTTTTCCACTTTCCCACACTTGACCTTATATCGCCATAGTAATTGGACGGGATGGCGGAATCGTTAGCGCACAAGCTTACCGTACGGAAGGTCATGGGATCAATCCCTGGCCGAGTCAAATCAATGATTTACAAAATTGATACTTATCATTACATAGCCTGACTCGATGTTACTAGGAGCGTGCAAGGGTTGATGGGATCATTGTTAACCATATTTTGCTGCATGGAAGGTTATATGTAATTGTTGAAGCCTTCAACATACATGCCAAAGTTATTTCGAGCATATTTTGCCCTTAAATATCTCCAAAGTTAGACCATCATAATGAAAGTTATTTCAAACTAAAGTAAGGTTGATTGCAATGATCAACCAAATATATTTATCTCTACTAAGAGTGTCAGAAAATCGAAACCATCGGACGATGCAACTACAACCACTTAAAGTTGCATGGTCCGATGGTTTTGAATTTCAGTATTTTTTTCTAAGATAAATATATTAGATCGATCACTAGTATCTACTTTACATTAGTTTAAAGTTACTTTTATTTTAAATGGTAAGCTTTTGAGATATTTTGAATGCAAACATGGAAAATTAGTTTTGGCAAGCTTGCTAATAATACTCTGTAACCATAGAATTCTGCAGTAACAGGTTCTGTTGAATTGACTCAGTATTGCCTTCTACACAGAAACAAATGCTTAATAAGTGCATCAGTATCTAAGTTAGATATGTCAAATCAAATCCAGAGAATTGGTTTTGTTTTGAAAATGTGATATTTCATCGGACTATGCAGCTTTAAGTTAGTTCCAACTAGGTCAAGTACCTACCCACCAAACACTGTAGACTCATACACTTCAACCACATAAATCTGTTGAAGAAAGTGCTGACGTAAGCAAAATGAGGGAGTGATTGGTACGAGGTGAATATTTCAAACTAGAGATAACCTCGCCCTGGAAGTCAAATAGAGCGATTGATTGACTGATTGGTGGTTGCTTTACGCCGTGTCGGCAAAGTAGGCCATATTCACGGCGAGCAAATAGAGCGTTATTTGTCATGCAGCTCATAGTTGTGTGAAAGCACCCTATGAGTGATGGGAGAGGGGCATCTAGGTAGGCGTGACGTCATTCACAACATTTTTTTTTTTTCTTGAAGATTTATACTGCCTATCATGGATAAGCCTGAATAGGCTTGTTTTCACCATTAGACAGTGTGTCGATGGAAAGCCCGAGCCTACACTTTTACCGACCCAAGGGATTTTTAACCTCCCATACCACATAGACATGGTATGAGAGCAACTGGCCTTTGATGACACTGTAAGTTATACACATCGGTGGAAATCCAAATTGGCAGAGGTGGGGGCACAGGGAATCGAACCACTGACCTTCAGATTAGGAGTCCGACCTAGAAAAAAGTCAGACACTCTAACCACTCCGCCACAGAGAACACCACATGGCGAACTGTTAACGCATCATGGGTCATGCGGACAGCTCATAATTGTATGAACAGCACCCAATGGGTGAAGGGAGGGGGGGGGGGGCATGTTCTGGGTAGGCGTGACATCATTCACGTCATTGTCAACTGTTAATACGTCATGAATCATGCGAACAGCTCACAAGCTGTGAGAACAGTCGCTGACCGGGTTTGGGGGTGAATGACCCAGGCGCACCCCAGGTTTTAGGTTGCGTTGTTGTTTGTTTGTTGTTGTTTTACGTCCTAGCAACATCTAAGGTCATATCAGGATGGGTACCGACTTGTGACAGTGCACACTCATGGTGACTTTATAATGCTGCCCCACTGGAAGACCAGGCCGGCAGCACCTTGACCTGATATCCCACTCAGTCACATTATCCTGACACTGAGCAAACCAGTCCTTGCCCTATCCTAATAATGCCGAACGCCAGGATAGGAAGCAACAAGTATCAATTTTTAAGTCATTGGTTTGACTGGACCATGGTTCGAACCCACGATCTACCAACACGGGAGACGGACGCTCTAACTCATTCAGCCATCCTGTCTGGTCCCAGGTTTTAGGTGAGGTGTCAGTGAGTTATGTGAGCAGGGACTGGTTACAGCGAGTGATCACCTGAGCCATCACGCTGCTGTTGTGAGCAGGACGCAGGAAGTTCATGCCCGAACTGCTGGCATGCGAGCAGTTTACAACCCGGACAGGAGAGGCTGTCTTACCAAGGTTTTGCGACATCCACTATAGTCGAATTGCGTCATTTTGTTGGTGATTTTAACTAACATAATAGGCACAATTCTTACTGCCAACTCACCCTTAAGGTCGTATTCGATTAACAAGACCCGGGCGACTCGGGTCAGCCGAGTTGCAAGAATTTCAAATCGAACACCGCGAGTGGAGTCGACAAATACAAGGGCCGTATGCAAAACGACCCGACCCCAGTCACCCACCTCCTGGCTGGAGTTGGCTAGGAGCGATGACGTCACATTTGTGCTGGTACCGTCCTGTGGCAGTACAAGTCTTATGTGTGTTTTTAATGTTTTTTTGTTGTAATAATGGCATGGCTGAGCGATTGGCCGAACCAATCAAACACAAAAATAAATAAACCCCAAAAAATAAAATAATAAAATAAAAATATACCAGTCAACGAAATCATCACACAATTGACACCCGAACAATTGAAGGACGAGCAGTTATTAAATCATCACGTTTGAAAGTAAATTCATATTCTTCTATTACCCTGCTTTATGTATAACAATGTCTATGTAATATCATCCTATGTCCATTATGTCATCATGAATTGCATAATCTTCACATGTTGCATCCCCATCACATACCCATCCGTTATCATATCACATGACCTTGTGTCAGTCGGGACTGCCAAGGAGGCCTGTACATGCAATCATGAGATCGAAGTGGTACTTGCCGCCGGAGGAGGGCCGCCCGAATAAAGCGTCATGTGTGTCCCAACATTAGCCTTCTCGTCTTATTTGCCCGGGAGCAATGCAGATTAATGACATGAAAATATAACTAAACTATATAATCAAAAAATAGTTTAAATCCTATTTTGCTATAGTTATATCGGTTATAAACTTTTTTTTTAAGGTTTGGGATTAATCCACTATTTTTTTCACCCCGAGCGTGTTGGAGAGTGTTCGATTATGCAACCTGAGGATGTAGAGTCTGCGCATGCGCCAAAAAGTGGCTCGGGTGACCCGAGTTGGTTAATCGAAAACGCCCCTGATGACAGTGCAAAGAACAAATCCAATGGCGGCGGGGGTTTGGGGAATTGGGGGGTTTAGATAGTTAGCATTCCTAAAGGCCTTGTCACATTACGGCGTATGGCGGGAGCGTATTGAAAACCTTTGTAGGTCCTGTGCGTGCCGGCCTATGATGACATTTGGTGACCTTTCGGGTGGTTTTGAGCGTATGTGGAACCTACGAGGAGCGTATGGGAGCGTGCTGTGACATTTTTTGACGGTATGGGCCATACACCCTCATAGGTCGAGATTTTTTGAGCATGCACAAACAAATTTGGACGGACGGATTTATGAAAGCGTATGGCGGCATATGCCTCATACGCTTCACATGAGCCGTCACCTGGTGGCGTATGAGTAGCGTATGAGTAGTGTATGCGTAGCGTATGAGTAGCGTATACGGCGTATGCCAACGTATATGACATAACGCGCCTACGCCGCCATACGCTCCCGCAAAAAACCCTAATGTGACAGCCCCTTTAGTTACATCATTGCCAGGCGAGTTGATGCTTACTGCAAAAGTGTGAGTTGTTCTATTCGCGGAATTTTAACTGTGGCCTTTTTTATTTGTTGCTTAAAATTGCAGAGTCCGATGGTTTTGAGTTTTTGTCATTTTCTTAGATAAATATATTAGGTTGATCATTATCAGCTACCTTACTTTAGTTTGAAGTAACTTTGATTTTAAATGGATGAATTCTAAATGGATCAATTTCATTATTGGCCAGCAGCCTGATCTTCCAGGGCGTAATCGATTAATCTATTCGGGTCACCCAAGCCACTTTTTGGCGCATGCGCACATCCTAGGGACTCGGGTTGAACAAACGAATATGCTCGGGGTGGACAAAATGGTGGCTTAATCAAAAACTTAATATATTTGTTCAATAACCGATATAAATACAGCAAAATAGGATTTGAAGTATTTTATGATTGTAGAAGCTGACAATCTGGGTTATTAAATTTTTTAAAAGCATTAAAACAACACGTAGGACTTGTACTGGTAGCTGTTATTCTACAGGGACCAGCACAAATGTGACGTCATCACTCCTAGCCACCCCCAGCCAAGAGGTGGGTTACTGGGGTCGGGTCGTTTTGCACACGGCACGTGTATTTCTCGACTCCACTCGTGGTGTTCAATTTGAAATTGTGATGACTCGGGTGACCCGAGTCGCCCGGGTCGTGTTAATCGATTACGGCCTATGTGGGACAGCACTATAAAGTTGCAATGAGTGTACGCTGTCACAAGTCAGTAACCGTCCTAATATAACCTTAGATATTGCTAAGACGTTAAATCCCAATAAACAAAATCGTATTCCCAGGTGCTCACCAGTCCAAGTACGTGGTTCAATGCTGCTTAACTTTGCTAACTGGTGTTTCTTTTCCTTAAGCGATATTGGCCATGTTGATAAAATCCCCCTCACCCCACTTTTCCAAGTACTCGCTACACACACATACACACACAAACACACACACACCACAGTTGTGAATGGGGGTTGGTTATTAGAGATTTACATCCTGGCAACATCTAAGGTCATACCAGGACAGGTACCGACTTGTGACAGTGCACACTCATGGTGACTTTATAGTGCTGCCCCACTGGGAAATTATACCACCGGCACCATGACGCAATATCCTACTCAGTCACATTATCCTGACACTGAACTAACCAGTCTTTACCCTATGCTATTAATGCCGAGCGCCAGGCTAGAAAGCGACAAGTATCAAGTATCAATTTTGAAGTCATTAGTTTGACTCGGCTGGGAATCGAAGTCCCAACCTTCCGCACGCGAGGCCCATGCTCTACCGATTAGGCAACCGCGCCCGGTGACCAGGTTGATTAAATCCCCACACTCTCCCCACTTTTCCAAGTACTCGCTACAAACACACACAACAAAACAGTTGCGAGCGGGGGCGTGCGGGGGTTGGGTTCTTCGTGGGACCCAACTTTGATCCTGTGGTGTTAGACAGGTAGCAGACCTCAGGGTAGTACACAAACAGGCAGCAGGTTTAGTGGAAGGTCTCATAAAACCTTCAGCACAGATCAGTCTCTGTGGGCTGGACAAGAAACTCAGGAGCCAGCCAGCTAGTCCGATAACATTTTTGTCAAGTTTTCGAAACCTAAAAACTAGATTTGAACCTGTACATTCAATGTTGATACTGGTGCACTTATTAAAGTTGTATAGTCCGATGGTTTTGAGTTTCTGAAATTGTCTGAGATAAATACATTATATTCATCGCTATAATCTACTTTACTTTAGTTTGAAGTAACTTTGATTTTAAATGGCTAAACTTTTGTGATATCTGAAATGCAAACATGCAAAATTAATTTAGGAAAACTTGTCAAAACTGAGACACCATAGGCTTATGCAGTTACAGGTTCTATCAGATTGACTCAGTATTCCCTTCTATGTGGCAACAAATGCTTAATAAGTGCACCAGTATCTTATTTAGATGTCTAGAATAAAATCTAGATAACTGTTTAGGTTTTTGGAATATTTGATGTTTTCATCGGACTATACAGCTTTAATGATTTGTTGCTGCATAGAAGGGAATATTAAGTGAATTTAATAGAACCTGTTACTGTTGACTATGTAGAATCAACCCTATCTAAATGTAATCAAACCTATATGAACCTGAGCACCATATATTTGGTTTCCACGTTACGATTGTGATAATTATTTTTTTCTTCTTTGTTGGTAGCAAGTCAAATAAGTATTGTTGCCTCTGTGTGTTAAGTAGGTTAGCAACCCAACAGAATGTATAACAAAATATGCTTGTATAATTTTGTGCTAAAGTGAAAATGTGATAAATTACATATCAACACCACACATTTACCCTAACTTATTTTCAACTTTTTTCTTGGAAGACACTCTTTTTGCTTAACTGTAATTAAAAGAAAATCTTGTTTGAATTTGTTGTGTACGTTAAAATGAGGTTCTTGATGTGTGTTTGATTTCCATGTTACACAAGTGATATTAACGTATTTCTCAATTTGTATAAGATCAAAATCAAAAAACGAAATAGCTTTTTTTCAACTCTGACACATGAACACCATGTAAACCTTCACATGAACATGTATTCTGCTATTATCAGGAATGCTTTCTGCTATTATTTGGAACATTTCACTTTGGGTTTCCATGTCACACTTTGGTGTCCAGTTTCAGAGAATGTCCCACATACGTGTTTTGGTCTAGAAAATTCTAAGTTTTTATCTGACTATAATTATAAAACTTGAAACAAATTATATGGAACGTATATGGTTCCTTCAGAACAAATTAACCACCATGGAAAGACAAAATACCACACTCTATAGCTCTGGTGATGGAATTGAATGGGGAGCTTGGATTTGGAGTTGCCCTTTGCCAAGCGGTTAGCTAGTGTGATGAATGTGGAAAACCCAAGGCTTGTTAACAGTTCGCCTATCATTTCCAACAAATTAACCCTTGTACTATTGCACTCTTTCTATATTTCCAGTCGCATATTAACCTTAATCCTCTTTCTATGGAAATGAAGATGTTATATATACGCTAAACAAACAAAAACTACTTATTTATCAGATATGGGTAACAACAAGAAACCTGAAGCTGAGAGACATTAAGACTGACTCATGGACATCACTCTCACAGCAGAGAGATAAATGGAGAGCGGCAGTCAAGTAATGAAAGCAGTCTTTGTCGCATCGCGACCGACAGCATCATGATGATGATGATGGGTAACAACAATTATTTGGTTCGTCACAAGTGGTCGGGTGGTATTTTTAATTTTATTTTGATTTGTTCAGAGAAATTTGTCATGTATCTGAGCACGAAAAGGAGCTTAAATATTCCTAAGATGAAAAACCCCAACATACTACAAGAAGCCTGTCATATTGGCCATTGAAATTCCGTGCATTGGGATAGAAATTAAAATTAGGCTTTTTTTCTTTCTTTTTTTCAAAATTGATATTATAAAAAAGGGTTGGGAAGAACTCAGAATTAACGACAAACAAGGTTGATGTGAGTTCTTTTTGGAGATTTGTCCTAATGTTGGTTATTTTCTAATGGTAGAGAAGTTTGAGGGGGGCTATGGCTGCACCTGGAGACGTGAGTAATGGTTACCAGGTAACGGACACCCGATAGAGTGTACAGGTGAAGGGTAGTTGGTTGGTTAGTTGTTGGAGTTTTACGTCCTGGCAACATCTAAGGTCATTTCAGGATGGGTACCGACTTGTGACAGTTCGCACTCATGGCAACTTTATAGTGCTGCCCCACTGGGAAATCAGGCCGCCGGCACCATGACCTGATATCCCACTCAGTCACATTATCCTGACACTGAGCTAACCAACCAGTCCTTGCTCTATCCTATTAATGCTGAGTGCCAAGCTAGGACGTGACAAGTATCAATTTTGACCTAGGCTGCAGGAAACAGGCTGTAGGAAGCAGGCTGCAGGAAGCAGGCTGTAGTAAGCAGGCTGTAGGAAGCAGGCTGCAGGAAGCAGGCTGCAGGAAGCAGGCTGCAGGAAGCCTTTGCACCAGAGACAGAGAGTCACTCAGTGGTACTAGTGAACATAGCCCAGAAAACAAGTTGGACTCATTGCAAGAGATGCGTGTGTGGAAATATATTAGATGGCACCTGTCGATGCTTATTAAAGGTGTTTTTTGTTGTTTAAAAAAGAAATTCTTTTAGAAGATACTGCTTGCCTTACTTGAATAGTGTGGACTCATTGCAAGACTTTCCGCTGTTGGTTAGGGTTTAGAAATTGGTGGGTTTGGATATTTTGCATTCCTAAGTCGCGTCATTGCCAGGCGAGTCGGTACTTAGGGACAAAGTACCAGCTGTTCACTTCTTTCCAGTCAGCAGGAATTTTAACTGTGTTACTTCTTTTTATCTATGCGCTTTAAAAATATATTTATTTAAATAAATAATTGTTAATGTTGAAAAGGCCGTACATATAAACCAAGGAATAGACCTCAGCTGAATACGAAACTATCCTAGTGATGGAAAGGTGCATGTGTGGAAATATATGAGATGGCAGCTGTTGATGCTCATTAAAGTTAGTTTTTTTTAAATAAATAAATATGTTCTCCTAGATGCTGAGGTATGCAGTCGGGCAACGAGCTAGTGTTCTGCTGGAGAGTGAAGGTGGAGTAGGGTTTAATGGATGCAGGTTCGTATCGGAAGATTCTTCATTCGTCCATCCCAAAGGTGATATCAGTGTAACCAGACAGAGAAAACTAACAATATATATAGTTAGTTATATATATGTATATATACATATAAATATATAGTGTGTGTGAGTATCTATAGTTCTCACATTTCTATTTTGCACGAGGGGAAAATGTGTGTGTGAGAGGGGGGGTAGTATGCTACTAGATGGCGCCATTGTTGTGGGGACCTTACTTAACCCCAGCTGGTCGTGATTTCTTATATATGTGTTGTATAATGGATTATAAACCAAAAAACGGTTCCATTATAGTTTCCTATAGCTATATAATAAGATTAGCATTTCCAACGCCACACTGTAGTTCCCATAACTGACACAGTGGCGCCACCTGCGAGTGGGACTCAACTACTGCTCACATAATGGAGATATAGTATATATGCTGTATAAGCTATTATATGAGTATAATAAGCCGGAAGATCCCATCTACTCACCAGCCACTAAGCCATCGGCTGGTTACCTCTGTTCACCAGTCAGGATGGCCGAATGAGCATCCGTCTCCCATGTTGGTAGATGGTGGGGTCATGGGTTCGAACCTTGGTCGAGTCAAAGCAATGACTTTAAAAATTGATACTTGTCACTTCCTAGCCTGGCATTCAGCATTATTAGGATAGGGCAAGGACTGGTTGGTTCAGTGTCAGGATAATGTGACTGAGTGGGATATCAGGTCATGGTGCTCACGGCCTGGTCTACCAGTGGGGCAGCACTATAAAGTTGCCATGAGTGCGCACTGTCACAAGTCGGTACCGTCCTGATATGACGTTAGATGTTGCTAGGATTTAAAACAACAAACAAACTGTTCATTAGGTCATTTACTGATATGACGTCACCTCCCCATGTGGCGCCACCTACTCGCCTACACCTCAGTAGCCGTTATGCTCACTCACTCTACCGCTGAATATATATATATATATATATATATATATATATATATATATATGTTGCCGCTAATCCTAGGCAGGTGAAAATGGGGATGCTAACTATCCTTTGGTTAGCAATGAGTGTAGAGTAGAGTTTAATTTGTGTGTGTAGTAGCTGGCTTAACCTTGATTGCTCTAGATCCCGTTTACAACTGCAGCTGTGCCTATTCAGCCCCACACCTACTGGATGGGATGGCTGAGGGGGTAAAGCACCCATTCCCTGTGTGGTAGGTGATGGGTTCCATATCCAGTTGACCCAAACCAAAAGTTTTTTAAATTTACAAAAGGTGCTGGGAATTATTGGATGGTGCAAGGTTTGGTTTGTTTGGTGTCAGGATTATGTGACCATGTGGGATATGGTTCTGTACCATGGTCCAGGTGGTATGCCATTCCAGTGGTGGCAGCACTATAAAGTCAGACATAAGTACCCGTAAGTCACAAGTACCTCTTCTGTTTTTGTTGGTGTACATTAGTTGATTAAGCAGGGGAAATTTCAATCGCAGACAATTGGTCTTCCTCATTCCACTGCTCCTTTCCATATCCTAATAATGCCGATCGCCTGGCCAGGTAGCAATAAGTATCAATTGTTAAGTCATATTGGTTTGACTCGGCCAGGGTTCCAACCCGAGGGTTCGAATCCCACGACCTACCAGAACGGGAGGTGGACGCTCAACTCATTCGGCCATCACGTCTGATGACCTCATATGTTGCTAGGCCATAACCCAATTCACTTAGTTGCACCTTAGCGCTGACGATTACAAATTGTGTGCATGAGTCGTCATGACAATCAACCAGTACGCGGTTATAGCCCAACACTGCTTGATACACAAATTAAAATCCTAACTATTATACTCTGCTTACACCCCTATCACACCAAACTAGTTCTCAAAATGTCCGACCACGTTCTAAAACGGGTTGTGGTCGGGGTAGAACGTGGCTGCAAGAAAACTTTGGGCATGCTCAAAGTTCTGGAGCACCATTCCGTTCTAGCCCGTCCAGGTACTCCAGACTGGACCTGCGACACAACTTTTCGGCTTTAGGGTGGTTGACCTGTGGAATGACCTGCCGGAGAGTGTCGTAGCAGCAGAGTCGGTGAACTGTTTTAAGTCCCGACTGGATGCATACTGGTCAAGCATTACATATATCTTGGAGCCAGTGACAGTTGCTGCGATCGACCACATCTGAAGAACTGTCTCCATTTCTATTAATTAAGAGCAGCTAACAGGTCCAATGTCTATTATAGCTGTATCCTATTGATTGATTGATTGATTCCGTTCGTAAAAAGACCGTACAAAGTTGCTACTACATCCATTCCGTTCGCACACATTTTCAAGAATGTAGTGAGAACTAGTTTGGTATGACCCCCCTCGTATTAGCGCTATCTCATTTAGCGCTGATTCGCTATAGCGTTCTTTTATTGTCTTTCCCAACTTAGCAGCCAATAGGAAGACGGCAGACAACCACCTCTCTCCACTCTCCATTCATAGGAGCTTGAATCAAAGCGATGTATGGGAATCAAACCTGGGTTCGTTCCGCTGCTCTCACACACGACCACATGGGGGCCGTCTAACTATAACACTATCGACCATTGGGATCGAGATACCGACTACTACTCATCCATTTTATATACAATTCCTTCACAACAAACTTGTGAGTCCAAGCAGTTGAACCGCGGACTACTCTTTTGTTTTAAAGTAATATCTCATGAGGGTTTCAGTTTTGTTTGATGGGTATTTTTTAATATATTTTTATTTATATTGAAAAAGACATTTACCTGTGGTACAGGGTATCTTATGCAAATATTATTCTGCGAACGTTCTAGAAGGTATTGGTTGGTACTGCTGGGGCTGCCTGGAATGCACCTGAGTCTGTGTTAATGGTGGTGCATTGGTCAGCTTGGGGGTTATATAGCTGGTGGCAGAGGTGTAAGAGGCCAGACTTGCTATCCGGACCTCACTTCGTCCACTCCTCTCTCTATCTCCTCTCTGCTGGCCATGCTCCTCCTTGATAATGTCTGAAAAGAGTTCTAGGAGGGGGAGCCCACCAGCATTTCACTTTCTACTCTTACTCTGTCCGTGTCTTAGGCTTGCCGGCTGGTCACCATAGAGCAAATAGACACGGTCCTTTGACTCAACTTTCCTCATTTCTCTTTCCTATACTCTACCCTTTTTTTTCCCTCCCAGGCTTACTTCTCCCACTGATCAAGGGAGTTGTTTGCTTGGGTGGGGCCCTGTACCTTATCGTTTCTCTCACTTTGTTCTTGTTGCTGGAACCTGCTGGACCCACCTTTACCCGTCCTTTCCTCCTGAACCCTTCCTGCTGTTACTGGATACAAGTGCTCTGCTACCGCTGAACCAGATTAATTTGGGGCCGCCCCAATGCTTCGCCGTTTTGAATGTTGTAAAGACTTCCCTACTTCTACAACCATCCCACCTGAATATTAATCTTCAACGAAAGATTGGACCGATTTATCAGGGCCTTTCTATATTGCTGCAGTTCTGCAGCCAGTAACCGTCGTAAGGTTATGAACCACCCCAAAAGCAAGTCAGAGGCCAGTTGGTCACAGGATTCTATCGTACATATATACCTTATATTCCAGTTCACTTAATAAAGTAATGGGCATTACTACTAGGAAGGAATAATACATGGTTTTAATCAAACATGTCACCACTATTAAGTCCGGAAAAGCTACCATGTCCAGATTTTGCGTGTGCCCACTAAATTTATTTAACATGTTGTCACTTCAAATATCCCCAAAGTTAGCCTTGCATGGTAAAAGTTACTCCAAAATAATGTACGATAGATTATAATGATTAACCTAGTGTATGTATATATGTGTGTGTATTTGAGTGTGATGTATAACGTATTCTAACGTCATCTATACCAGGTCATGTCCTACCAATTTACCAACCTGCACTAGTGGCGCCACCATCGGCTCACTTTTTTACTTCTTCTTTAAAAAAAATATGGCACACACTCAAAACCATCAGCCTATGTAACTGTAATTGCATTAGCCAGAACCAGAGACATGTGATTATTTCTGGGAGGCAACAGAATATGTTCACTACTGAAACGTATGTTGGCATTTCCGGTTCCTGCTGAGGTGTGCACCATCTACAGGGCGCGTTTCCACACTCATACCCCTACACCCACACACACCCCTATGCACACCCACACCTGCCGGGTGGTGTCTATCAATGGAAGTATTCGACTGGGCCTTTCTATACTCATATCAAAATATTTCTTTATAAATTCCTATTTGTCTGGGACCGTAAGTGGGTTTCTATACTTATGAATCGAATGTGTCTTGTGGCTCCATCCATAAGGTCACATGGTGTATTTCAAGATGGCTGATGTGGAGAGGTTGAAAGATTCAGTAGATTCAGCCAATCAGAGCTGTTCTTTTCGATTGCATATGGCTGCCCTCTAGGGGCGTAGCCATTTGCAATGGAAATGAACAGCTCTGATTGGTTCTTTTCGATTGCAAATGGCCACCCCCATACAGGGCAGCTATTTGCAATGGAAGAAAACAGCTCTGGTTGGCTGAAACCATTGAAGCCATTTGACTGGTCCTATTTGCATTTGAAAACCTAGTTCACTGCACAGGTGGGTGGAGCCTAAATCTTGTAGATGGAAAGGTCCCAGTCGACTGCCTCCATTATCAAGCCCAGCCCGTATTATCATGTTGGAAGCAGCCTCGGGCAGTAAGGAATGGCAAAGGGTGCTGGGGTGGGTCTGATAGTCAGCCCTGCCTATGGGGACCTCACTTGAGAAACCAGCCCCACGCTTAGGTCAAATAGCAATTCTTATTGTTTGGTAGTCACTTCTTTAATCTATGGTAGAATTGGTGTTTGAAATAGCATGTCGAAAGTCATAATTTAATAACTTGGGAGATTATTTAAAAAAAAAAAAAAATTTGAATATATATATATATATATCATAGATATATGATGTATAAGCATTATACAAGTATAATTAATCGGAAGCTTTCACTCCGTATTATATTCTAAGCCATCTACTGTACTTATCTATTATTAATTGATAATCGACTATGCAACCGGGTCGATTGTGTCGCCCTCTACCTGCAAACGTGGTAACTTGTCTGGCGGCACTCACTATATTAGTTGGGTTTGTGTATATAGGGTTGGTAAGTTTGACTCCTGACATAGTCAATTCCCGTTAAACATTAGCAGCGACATACACACAAAAAATGTACAAGTACGCACTTATTACTTGAGGTATCATATTTTCTGGTTCTGCTTGAAACCATGACCTTTTATAATTGAACTACGCAGACTCGGATGAATGGTATATATTTGGACTTTTTAATGCACTAGAATGGTAATCGTACATGCGTGAGTATGATGAGAGAAGGCCCCGAGATGCTTAAGCCCTATAGTTCTAGTCTTTTATTGTGGGGTGGGCGGGATGGCAGAGTAGAATGTCCGTCGCTGTCCACCACCAAGTTGTAGTGGCCGAGTTCTGGTTTTGCTCGCTTCATATATCAGCTAGCCGGGCCGAAAAGTCAAGAGCGCGCCAAATTCCCGTAACTTTGTAACAGATTTCATCTATCGACGTCATATTTAATTTACATATGCACGTCCACCATTTCTGCGTGGTTACTCGGCGTAGTTCCAAAAGACCTGCTAGGCGTGGAAGACGTCAATGTACATATTTAATGTTAAAGTTTAAGAATCCGACTCCAGCTTGTTCAATTACCCATGTTGCGAGCAACATCAACGATTCACTCCTGGTCAACTTCTGTATTTCTTCTCTTTTTTCTGCCTTTTTCTATGTTTATCTGGTGAGCTGCGGGAAGCTCGACTCCTTCGTTTAATCACTGGTAGTGCCAGTAGTTTTGTGGATTTCACAGCACTCTCGCGAGGATAGAAGGGTTCTGCAATTCATTATGTCTATTCCAACACCACACGAAAGCCATGTGACTTTTAAAAGAAGAGTAGTAATCTATTTATTCTTTAACAGAGACCTTTAAAAAATATATAATTTAGGTACCAATACTGCAAGCCCTATGACTTTAAAAAAAAGAGTAGTCATATATTTATTCTTTAATAGAGACCTGTCTTTTAAATATAATTTCGGTACCAATATTAACTAACTTATAGGGAACTTGTTTAGCACTTTGAGCACTACTACGATGTTTAAATCAATAAATCAGTTATTATCAGTCAAAAACATATCTTTGTGAATTTAGTGGTTTAATATTTATATGGCTGCATTTGTTTTTTTTCTGGTTTACCAGTTACATCTGACCTGAAGTTATCATTAACTTCAGTTATCTTATAGACAGTTATGTAACGTGTTTAGAAAATCTGACATTTCTCAATCTTGTTTTCAAATAGACTATCATACTCCAAGCACATATTTCTTTTTGTATATGGGGAGAATGCACCCGCTAGAGAACATAGATCAATATTTATAAGCAGATGTCAGCCAGACATAATGTTGAGAATCTACAGTATCAAACACATTCACATTTAAATATAGAAAATAGGCTTGGTGTAGATCTAAAGTGACACTCGATTTTTCTTTTCTTATTTTATTCACTTGTTGTATGTATGGTGGTTCATAGCAAGCATAGTAAATGAATAGATTCATCGTTCAATTTGTGTCTTTCAAGCAAGTTCTTGCTGACATATTTAGATTTTCTGTATTTAGATGCAGAAAAGATTTAGAACTAAAGTAACGGCAATATATGCGTATATAATGTAATACATATGATGTGTATATGGATATACATGTATGTAAATGTATATGAACATGCATATATGTGTATATGTACGTACATATATATGGTATGTAGTATATATATGGCATGTGTATATATATACCATATATGTGTATATATATACACACATATACATGTATATACACGTACTGTATATGTCCCAATAGAAGCATGCTACCCAATAGAAGCACACACCCCATTTCAAGATTGAAAGCATGCACAAATTTACGATCATATTCAGGCTGAATGCACATAAAATAAGACAATCCCACTTTATTTCAGAGGCACAACAAAAACAAATCAAAATTCTGATCATATTCAGACTGAATGCACATACAATAAGACAATCCCACTTTATATCAGAGGCACAACAAAATCAAATCCATGAAATTCTTTAACTTTGAATAGATGCGCATCCATGTGTCTGCACTCGCGAAGTGCGCGTCTATTCTGACATGTATGGTATAGATATTATCAGATGGGGTGGCCAAATTGGGTGGCCAAATGAGTTGAGCGTCCCTCTCCCATTTTGGTAGATCGTGGGATTCGAACCCAAAACTTACAAATGTATACTTGTTGCTTCCTAGCCAGGCGCTTGGCATTATTAGGACAGGACAGGGACTGGTTGGGTCAGTGTCAGGATAGTGTGACTGAGTGGGATCTCAGGTAATGTTGCTGGCAGCCTGGTCTCCAAGTGGGGAAGCACTATAAAGTCGCCATGAGTGCACACTGCTACAAGCCATCTTAATATGATCTTAGATGTGGCCAGGATATAAAACTCCAACAACCAACCAACACAAAATCATATACATATCTATATATACATACCGTATATGTCCCAATAGAAGCATGCTACCCAATAGAAGCAAACCCCCCATTTCAAGATTAAAAGCATGCTCAAATTTACGATCATATTCGGACTGAATGCACATAAAATAACACAATCACACCTTATTTCAGAGGCACAACAAAAACAAATCCATGAAATTCTTTAACTTTGAATAGACGCACATCCATGTGTCTGCACTCGCGCAGTGCGTGTCTATTGGGACATATATACCGTATGTGAACATGATTGTGTGTGTGTACATATGTTCAACAGGTGGTACTTCTATCAGACCTAGGCACTTTACGTTCAGTATTCCCCGGTGCGGCCGTTGAGGGCGCTGCTCAGACGCGCTTCTCCCCCCCCCCCCCAACCTCATGCCCAGCTGTACCTGTCACAGGTAATCGCCTCCTTCAGGGCGTAGACCCGGGACTCTGCAACTTGCAGATGGAGTCACCGCAGAGCTTGCAGCGTCCCGCGGTGCCAGTTTCCGCTGGTTGTTTGTTTTGCACACCCTGCCCCCCCCCCCCACCCCACACACAGACACGGGTCGCCTCAAACACTCTCAGAGGCGCACCCATCCGCAGACAGCACCGGACGCGGTGGCCTAATCGGTAGAGCGCAGGATTCCCGTGCGGAAGGCCCGCCACAAGTTTGTTTTATTTAACGACGCCTCTAGAGCACATTGATTTTTATCATCGGCTATTGGACGTCAAACGTATGGCCATTCTGATATATTTCTTTGGATGAAACCAGCTGCCGCCGCATAGGCTACTCTTTCCGATAAGAAGCAAGGGGTCTTCTATATGCACTTTCCCACAGACAGGACATCACATACCACAGCCTTTGATGAACTGGTTGGAACGGAAAATAGCACAAACTACAAATGGGTCGACTGAGCAGGATCGATCGGATGACCGACACCTTCACAGGTGGACACTCTACATCCTGAGCTATGTCGCGCTCCTTGGAAGGCTGGCCACAATCATACATACGTTAACTTTGGAGCTATTTAAAGTGAAAATATGCCAAATTAATTTGTCTGTGCAGGTTGAAATTTTGGTTTCAGCAGTAACAAAATTGACTGGTGGTGTTCTCTGTGGTGGAGTGGTTAGAGTGTCTGACTTTTTTCTAGGTCGGACTCCTAATCTGAAGGTCAGTGGTTCGATTCCCTGTGCCCCCACCTCTGCCAATTTGGATTTCCACCGCTGTGTATAACTTACAGCGTCATCAAAGGCCAGTTGCTCTCATACCATGTCTATGTGGTGTGGGAGGTTAAAAATCCCTTGGGTTGGTAAAAGTGTAGGCTCAGGCTTTCTATCAACAAACTGTTTAATGGTGAAAACAAGCCTATTCAGGCTTATCCATGATAGGCAGTATAAATCTTCAAGAGAGAGACTTAATATTCCCTTCTACGCAGAAAAAAAGCTTAGTACATACAATAGTGGCTAAGTTCGATAGGTAGGATCAAATCGAGGCGAGTGCTTTGTTTAGAAAAATATGATGCTTTCATCGGGCTATGCAGCTTTAGAGTTGTATTGCTAACCTAAAAATTGCTATAATTACAGTGACCAAGGCAAATAGTACATAGGACCTTAAACCCTCTCAAAGTCAAAGAGCCACTTTTAGGATTTAATCTGATCCAGTGGGTGAAAGCTAGCTTCCGAGCCAGGTTTCTGGTTGCCATCTGTGGGATTTGTGACGTCACTTGTTTGTGCGTTCACGTCACGTCTGTGTGTTTCATAATAGAGATAGATAACAGGATGTGGGGGGTCTGGAGTTCTAAGCTGGTATCCTGCATCTGTTCTCGTCATGTAACTCATGGCGCCGTAAAACCTCCACCACAAACCGCAGGAGAAATGAGGAGTTCAGGCGCAAAACCCCGTAAACGCCGATCCAAATATTGAGATAAACATTGGTCTCAACAATTCAAAAGTTTCATTTTTTACATTGTTTTTATTTTTGCCATTGCCCCATAGAGATGTCATCACAAACAAAGTGGAATTAATGAGAATTAAAATTACCTTCAAACAACCTTTTTTTTAAAATATTTTAATTCAATTTTTGGATTAGCGTTTAGGGGGTTTTATGCCCAAACTCTTCAAATATACATCCAATAAGAAAATTCACATTCACGCTGGGTCTTATAGGAAATTAAAAAAAAAAATAACTGCAAGTTTTATAGCGGGGGATCAATATGTTTGGATGCGTTTTCATGAAGAAGAAAAAAGGAAAAGATTTAGGGGTCTTATTAAAGATAATGACTCATAATGGAATGTTATAGTATTGTAAGCACCGTGAAAGCGTCTGTGGTAGATTATTTATTGGGGTTTTATATGCTGACAACATAATCATATCAAGACATGTAGTAACTTGTAACAGTGCGCACTCATGGCAATTTCATAATTTGTTTTGTTTGTTGTTGTTTTATGTCCTAGCAACATATAAGGTCATATCAGGACGGGTACCGACTTGTGACAGTGCACACTCATGGCGACTTTATAGTGCTGCCCCACTGGAAGATCAGGCCATCAGCACCATGACCTGATATCCCACTCAGTCACATTATCCTGACACTGAGCCAATCAGTCCTTGCCCTATCCTAATAATGCCAAGCGCCAGGCTAGGAAGCAACAAGTATAATTTGTTAAGTCATTGGTTTGACTCGACCAGGGTTCGAACCCACGACCCCACGATCTACCAACACGGGAGACGGACGCTCTAACTCATTCGGCCATCCCGTCTGGTTAAATTTTATAGTGTTGTCACACTGGGAGAACAGTATTTCGGCACCATGACATGATTTCCCACTCAGTCACAGTATCCTGATACTGAACTAACCAGTCCTTGCCCTATCCTAGTAATGCCGAACGCCAAACTAGGCAGTGACAAGAATCAATTTTGTAATTCGTTGGTTTGACTCGGCTGGGATTTGAACTCCCGACCTTCCCCATGGGAAGCCTGCACTCTTACTGATTCAGCCACTGCGTGTGGTCCGCGTGCGTCTGTGGAAATCACACCAATATATCTTTTTCACGGAGCATGCGCACTGAAATGTTACCCACATTAATTCTTCCACTGCCTTCAGAATGTGTTGGTGGTGGAAATCTTCTATACAACCTTTTATACAGAACATGCTGCACATTGAGACATTAGTTCTTCCACGACATCAGTTCTTCCACTGCCTTCAGAATGTGTTGGTGGTTGAAATCTTCTATACAACCTTTTATACAGAACATGCGGCACATTGAGACATTAGTTCTTCCAAGTCATCAGTTCTTCCACTGCCTTCAGAATGTGTTGGTGGTGGAAATCTTCTATACAACCTTTATTAATGAACATGCGAGGCAAAGTAAACTGAGTGACCATAGTCTTCCACGCATTAGTTATTCCACTGCCTTCAGAGGACAGTTTGGTGGTGGCAATCGTCTGCTGTCAGTTTAGATTAGTCTGATTTGAGGAGCAACAGTAGCGGAGAGGTATGTGGATGGGAGAGGTAAGCAGGAACTGAGGGGAGGGCGATGACCACAGGAAGGGTGCAGAGAGAAGCCACACCCGAATACTTGCACTGTTGGAAAGTGCAGTTAAAGTTGCATACTCAGATGGTTTTGAAATTCTGTATTTTTTCTGAGATAAATATATTAGATCGTATGCACGTAGTAATCCAACTTGCATTTGTTCAAAGTACTTTTATTTTAAATGGTCAAGTTTGACGGATTATTTGGAGCAGAACCATGGAAAATTATGTTTTGGCAAGTATTCGCATGCAAAAGGCTCTAGACCCATATTGGACTTCTGCAGTAACTATTGGTCTACGTTATTGGTGTATTGCTTCACGCAGAGACACAAGCTTCTAGGAACGCTATTACGTTGTAGTCTGGGGGGGGTAGGCAAGTTTCAATTTTAGATGACAAGGGCTAGCTACCAAACTTGAGGGATATTGCTGTTTAGTGATGAAAAGAAGCCGTGATGCGACTTACTCGGTATGAACAGGTTAAATAAGCCATCACAAAAAAAAATTAAATACTGCAATTCCTCTTCTCAATAGGACAAATTTCACTTACTACCAATGAATGTTGCAGTGTTCACACGGAATGCAATGTGTGGGCTAAGGCAAACCGACCATATCAAATCGAGGCAGAGAATACCTCTGGCAGTGATTCGCAGCATGAGTGTTTGCTTGTTGAGGGTTTTACATCCTAGAAACATCTAAGGTAATATGGAGTGCCACTGGGTAACAATGCGTTGTTGAGCAGCGCAAACTCTGCAACTTTTTATCAGGTGTCCACTGGAGCACAGGCCGCCTGCACATGTTCCGATAACCTCAGTCCCTGTTGAACTGAGCAAACAGTCCTTGCTTATTTATTCATGCCAAGACCAGGCTATCGTAGTGGACAAGTATTCAATTTTGTAAGCCCATCGGCTTTGACGCAATCCGGATTTTCGACCCCAACGCTTCCTCATGGAAGCAGTGCTATACGCGATTTGGCCAGCGCGGTCATGTGCGAAGCCATTTTGGGGTATGAAGACTAGCCTGAATGACCTCACCGAGAACGGAATGACATCAGACTTACCCCTGCGCGATGTGCACCAGCAACTGGAGGCGCCCAGACTGGGTGGTCGGGGGTATATTAAAGAACTGGGATAGTCAGGACGATGTACAACTGTCCTGAATGGTCCTACCTGGTAAAGGCTACCGCATCCACGAAGGACTGTCCAGACTGCTCATACTGTGACAGTCCAAACTAGAGACTGTGTATTGTGATTGAATGACGTCGTAACACAACATCGCTATCCTCCTATAACAAATTATGTATTCATGGACAATTTGCTTGCGCACCAAGGGATTCAACTGCTGGACCACATGGTACTCTTCAGAACAGCAAAGCCGTAGTTTGTCCATTCTATGGCTCTTAGAGAAAAATTCTATATTTGCGAAGTCATGGCTATTCACATCAATAATATTGGTCATTTGACACTATTTTTTAGTGCAACTTGCTCCGACGCGACATAGGCTCATTATGTCGGGATGAGGTGCAGCAAAACTGTTAGTTTCCTCTTCCTCACACTATGTGCGGTTGAAAGGAAATTATTTCTACTAGGTGAAGTCTGCATCTACACTTCGAATAATTTTTAAGTATAATTAAACCGTAAATCAATGATTTAGCATCCTATGGAAGTGTCCACATAGGGGTGGTGGTGATTAGCAAATGCTAGGAAATGTGATGGAAACTAGTAGAAATATTGTAAGCGTATAATAGAATTTTGTTGAAGCTGTCCCCTGGGGACGATTTCCTAGCTTTATATATCAGTAAATCTATCATGACATTGTGCAATATATACCTTGATCTATAATTCTTAAATATGTACATGCTAGTATGCATAGGCATCAAATTGTAACATCGATATCAATATTAGATGACTAACATAAGTTATAGCTTCCCACCTTATGGTTCGAAGCCATCTGCATGTAAATCTAATGACCTTGTGGAACATGAACACAGGACATAATCCCTTCTCGGTCTCATGTGCCATCTAGCATCAACACATACCCACCAGCGTTCTACTGTTGGGCTATGTATAGGATTCATGGCTGTCCACCATGGAACGCAGCCACTGCATAGGTGAAGACTGTTCTTAAGCCAGTATTTACGACACGGTCCTGAATTCTTTAGAATAGGTAATAGGATCTAAGCTCTCAATCATACCGTATGGAGAGTCCATACGGAACATCCTCGTAGCGAGTACTGTGTGATACGACGTCTAGCGCGTATAGCGCATGGAAGGAACTTGTAATTGTGTACATATTCGTTGAGCCGTGCCACATGCGATAAGCTGTGGGTTGGTTTCCCGTCTATCATATTCTAGATCTATCTAGGTAGTCGCTACCAACACGTTGAAGCTTGTGTCAGCGGACGCGCAATTATGTGTGAGTATATTTTGCATATGGTGTGTACAATGTCGTGGAAGTGAAACATATCGGTAAAATGTGGGGGTGGTTGCTATATAATATATGTATATTATTATATATAGTATATATCTGTATAGTCGTGTGAGCTGTGCGGAGGACAATTAAAGATATCTAATATTATTAACATATGCTAGTTATAAGACCTCCATCGTAATATTCCAAGACCAAACCAACCGACTTTCCCCTGTCCTTTCGGGAGGTGGTTTGTGTTTAGGTGTGGGTCTTTGTCTGCCTATCGCGTCCATCATTCTATTTATGCGGTGATACGATGGAGACACTACACAGGGCGTTGATCACGCACTAGAGCAAGTATGGTTGAAATGTGGTGGTGGACGCGTGAGGGTTTCCATGTATATCAACCAGGCTGTCTAAGAATTTCTACGTCGTGCATAATAGAATATGATGTGAAGCAGCTCGCAGGCTCGGCATACTACATCTGGCGTAGTAACGATTATCGCGCAACATAACCCGGAACTATCTAGTACTCCTAAACCACTCAGCCGAGTTAGAGTCGGGACTGTGGTTTGATGCCTCGGACTACTTCATTCTACTGTCAGGCTTCAACAGTCAAATGGTGGCGCCGCCGCACGGCGAACTACGCCATGCTCCTCGTCCTAGATTTTATACGGTTGGCAGAGTATCTTTCTGATAAATATGTATTTATATAAATTTTCTGATAATATTATATGCTATCAGATTATAGATATGATAACTGATATATCCCTATATCTCTCTCATCACACTCAGCAGCTTATGGCTGTGGATGTTATAGTACATCACTGTCCAGCTTCCCCACCTCAGCTTCGAGAGTGGCGCCCAACCCTTAACACTGGTATCAGCGACTGCATGTTACCAGCGTCTTAGTGTAGAAGCCAATGGAAATATGGGTGAAGCTATGGGTGGCATATCTTAATATATATATCATAATAATTCTTAACAGTTTATCCTGATAGGCAAGAACGACAACATGAGTTATAGACAGAGAAGACAGTTGTGTAAGCGCATATGAGTTGGCGGTTAAAAAAACCCAACTACTTTATTAAAAAAAAACTGCCCAGCGTGTGGCTCGTTCAAGCCCGTGCAGTGGTGGAGCTGGGTGCATGGAGGGCCCCCCTACCACACCCCGGGCGGAGGGGGGGCGGGTCGGGGAAGGAGGAGCACTCCAGAGCTTGACTCTCATGGCAGATACGGGGTTATACTATCCATAATACAGGGACGAAACCTATTCATGAAGCCACCACCTCCACAGATCGACCAATCCCCCACATCGATCACTTGTGTATTGAACTCCAACAACATAGCACTTTTACCCATAGTTTTAAATGCCTCTAAACCCGACCACTCCCTAAATGGACTAATTAAAGTCCAACATCTAATCCCAACATCTCCCGACCAGCCACTGCAGGGACAAATAGTTTTGCGCCTGTCTTGACATGTTCTTGCCAGTGTGAAACCTGTATTTGCTCCCCGAGAGAGTGCCACTGGTAACTTGCAAAAGCCAGCAGCACTTCAACACTTTTGCAGGCAGCTTTCATGAAATGTACTGGTGAGAGAGCTACTATTCACAGATGACAGTCCACTGGTTGCCCACTCTGGTGAAGAGATCCAGAAAATAGTGGACGCTTTCTCCGATGCATCAAAGAAGTTTGGCCTGAAGATTAACATCAAGAAGATGGAGGTGCTGTACCAACCCAGCTCTACAAGAACCGCAGAGGAGGAGATTATGGTTGACGGAAACAAGCTGAACTCTGTTCCGGAATTCACCTACCTCAGAAGCACTATATCAAGTGATGGACGCATTGATGCTGAAATACAGAGGAGGATGGCCAAGGCTAGCGCATCTTTCGGCCGACTACACCATAGACTCTGGAACAACCACTATGTGTCTATTCGGGTCAAAGGCAAGATCTACCGTGCAATCGTGCTATCCACCCTAGTATACGGAGCCGAGGCCTGGACAGTGTACAGACGACAGGTGCAAAAGCTGCATGCCTTCATGATGCGATATCTGCGTTCAATCATGAGGCTAACCTGGAAGGACAAAGTGACAAATAAGGAAATACTCGAATGGACGGGGCTGCCCTCTATGGAAGATCTTCTGATCAAAAAGAATCTCCGGTGGACTGGACACCTCATGAGGATGTCATCAGACAGGCTACCAAAGCAGATCCTCTATTCTCAACTGTCTTCTGGCTACAGAAAGAGAGGGCACCCTCGTCTCCGGTTCAAGGATACCATCAAGAGAAACCTGAAGCTGAGTCATTAAGACCGACTCATGGACGCAACTCTCACAGCAGAGAGCTAAATGGAGAGTGGCAGTCAAGTAATGAAAGCAGTCTTTGTCGCATCGCGACCGACAGCATGATGAAAGTCGGTCCCAAGGTCAGTCGATTTAGAGAGGTTTTACTGTATAAATATATATATATATATGTATATATATGGCCACACACAGTAGTAATACTATTACTAATAGTACTAGTACCAGTAGTAGTAGTTGAGGCTAATGCAACTATGTGTGAGCTGGGTTTGGGTGGGGCGGGGACGGTACTGCTGGGTACGCCGCTGTAGTGGTTACGGGAGATCCCCTAACTCTCTCGGGTGGAGGCAGTCATCACCCCTCATTCAATCACCATTTACAAGCACAGTGTCTGACAGGGGGCGTGTACAGCTGATGAATTGGTACCTACAAACTACCCAGCCAAAAAATATGTTAGAAAGCAGTTTGTAGCGCATGCACCGTGGTCTTGGGATATCATTTCCGGTTCCTGTAATGCATCGTCTCATTTATTTATTTTTAATTTGTCACTTAAACGTGGGAAATTTCAATTATTGATAATACAGGTGTTATGAGTACTTCTGGTCCCTCAGGTTGTTTGGTTGTTGGAGTTTGACATCCTGGCAACATCTAAGGTCATATCAGGACGGGTACCGACTTGTGACAGTGCACACTCATGGTGAATTTATAGTACTGCCCCACTGGGAAATCAGGCCACTGGCACCCACTCAGTAACACTATCCTGACACTGAGCTAACCAGTCCTTGGCCTATCCTATTAATGCAGAGCACCAGGCTAGGAAGTGACAAGTATCAATTTTATAAGTCATTGGTTTGACTCGACTGGGAACTGAACTCCCGACGTTCCACACGCGAGGCCCACTCTCTACCGATTAGGCCACCGCGCCCGGTGGTTCCTCAGGAGGAACTGAAGCTGTGACGCAGTATGCTGGGTTACAGCTTCAGCGGATTTTCCGGAAGGTGAGAGGTGTGGTGAATATACATAAACAAAGTGGTATTTTATCTTATGTCAAATATTTGCTTGGACAATTTCACTTCAATCTTCAATAAGTTTGGTTTGGTCATCATGAAGCACGTGGTCATAGGTGCAAAAAATGAGCATACGGTCTATAGTGAAGGATATATAAGCTGAAGCTGCGACTCGGGGTGCTGGGTCGCAGCTTCAGTCCTTACTGAGGGACCAGCAGAACTAGGAAAGGCCTGTTCACGGCTTCTATTAGGATGTCTACGGCACCTCGTATTCACCACCTATTCATTGGTCAGCCACTGGTGACATTCAACATTGTTTAATTTTGATGATCAACTTAGGAATGAAAGTGGTGTCCAGCAAAAAAAACACAGCGGAAATCAATCCAAAATTGTTACACTGACGCGATTTTCCGCGATAACGCGGATCTTCTTCCGCGATAACGCGGATCTTCTTCTATAAGCCCTGGTCACAATGCATTAGTGAACGTAGTTGAACATGGGATAGATTAACGTGGGTCAAACGTGGTGTAAGTACATTAAACTACGGTGAAAAACGTTAAGGTACAGCAGGTTTTGGTACGGATAAATACGTTATGGCATGGATGCTGGTATGTTCAACTGTGTTAAACTATGTTCAATGTATATGTTAGCCTCCACTACAGTCAACTACGTCCAAGTATGCTAGAGTACGCTAGAGTACATTAAGAGTACAGAGATTTTGCCACAGTACGGTAGCCTCTAACATAGCACTATTTTGAACATGTCCAAATATTAAATTGGAACTCGTGCCCAACCCATGTTATTACCAAGTTAGCATGACAGAGAAGTACAGATGCCCATATGTTCAACTACGTTCAACTACGTTAGCCTCTACTACGTTCAACTATGTCCATTAACGTGTATGTGACCGGGCATATAGACTTAGCACTGACAGGGAATCGCGGAAAATGCTGGAAGTCAGGTTCCAACTAACCTTCTTGTGACTGTATTATCGCCTATACCTAACTCGTTCTTGTTTGGACTTGTGTTCTAGCACCATCTAAGGTCATATAAGAATGGTATTCAAACTACCCAACTGTTGTCATATACAATTACATCCCTTTTTTTAAAACAGCGTACTTGGTTGTTTGGTTACTTAATTACCTCAAAAGCTGTAATACACTCACGTGGGCTTTTTTTCTTTCTCTGTTTATAATCATAATATCTTCAATAAGCAATGAAAATATTACAAATTACAGTACAACCCCGTTAAACCAAGCTCGGTTAAACCAAACGATCGGTTAATCCAAACATTTTACGGCAGCCCGGCAAAATACTACCCTTTTATCATATAAAAAAGTTGTTTAAACCAAAGTAGGTTAATCTAAAGTATCGGTTAATCCAAACAAAATTGTTGGGCCCCAGGCCACTTCCGGTAGGATTAAACCAAACTTTCATGTGGTTATAGGGTCATCTGAGACTTTTATATTTTTATATTTTTTTTAATATTTTTATTGAGGCTGTATTTATACTGTCCATAGCATATAAGCCTGGGTATTCAGGCTTGTTTTCAATGCTGGCCAACTGTAGTGTTGGTGTTATCTTAGCACACAGTAGCTGCTGATAAGGTATTTGATTGCCTGCATTTTAGCAGCAGATAGATAGTTGGTTGGTTTATATAATAAATGGTACTATTTTGCCAGGCCGCCGAAAGAAGTTTGGATTAACTGATTGTTTGGTTTGACTGAGCTAGGGTTAACGGGGTTATACTGTATATATACATAAAAATATTAATCAAAGTATCCACATACATTGTATATTACATTCATAATGCACCCACGTTTTTGCCAAAGCCAAGTCAAAGTCGAAACCAAAGCTTGGTTAAACCAATGATCGGTTAATCCAAACACATTTCTAGGGTCCCTTCAAGTTTGGTTTAACGGGGTTATACTGTATTTCTATTTTTGTTAATTTGACTTCCTGTACATAGTAAGTCTAAGATTTTTAGCCTTCTCCGCTCACAGACCTTCAAAGTATCTAAATGTAAACAAGGCACATGGTTGCTGGGGCTGTGAACTGCCAGCTGGTTATGTATTGGAAAGAAGCCTGGAGGTGTTCCCTTCGTGGAAACTGCATTATGGCAGGCCGGCTGTCTCATAATTGAGCTTATTAGAAAAACTGCCATAGAGCTGTATAAGGTAGACTAGCAAAATTAAGGACAGAACAGCGTTCTCCCCAAATATCACCGTTATCTGTGCTAATTATCTCCTAGACCAGACGGGGTGGCCGGAAGGTCGTGTGTTCGAATCCTGGCCGAGTCAACTCAATGACTTATGAAGTTGATATTTTGTTGCCACTTAGTCTGATGCTGGCCGTGTGGTCTCCCAGTGAGGCAACACAAAAAAAAGGCACCAACAATGTGCGTTGTCACAAGTAGGTACTCGTCTTGAAATTACCTTTGATGTTGTTAGGACGTCAAACCCTAACAAACTAAAATCATATTCTATCCATGCTATGAGAGATGATTAATGGATAGACAGACAGGAAGGCAAATACAGTGATAAGTTGCATAGTCCGATGGTTTTGAGTTTAGGTCATTTTCTGAGATAGATATATTATGTCGATCGTTGTAATCTACCTTACTTTAGTTTGAAATAACTTTTATTTTAAATGGCAAACTTTTTGGGATATTTGAATTGCAACCATGCAGAATTAATTTTGGCAAGCATGCCAAAACTTTACACCATAGGCTTCTTCAGTAACAGGTTCTATTAAATTGCCTCAGTTTTCCCTTCTAATAAGTTCTATGCGACGACAAATGCTTAAGTATCTAAGTTATATATGTAGCATCAAATCTAGATATTTGTTTTGGTTTTGAAAATTTGATGTTTCCACCGGACTATGCAGGTTGAAAAGACACGAAGAAACAGAACGATTTTTGGAATAAATATTAGCAGGATTCTGTTGTGAAACACTCAGATTCTCATAGGTGACAGTCAGGAACTGTAGGTTTAGACTGAAAACACCCAGTGAGGAGACTCTTATACATTTATTTCTAGCTTTAGCTGTCCTATTTTTGTTTTGTTTTTACTGTTCATCATTCCCCTCACATGTGGCAATGGCGAACAGGAACATAGGTTTCAGCAGCTGGGGCTCTGCCTGTCCCCCTGTCCGCCCTATCGTCTATCCCCTCAGGGTGGGTGAGGTCATGAGCCAATGCTTATGCCATGTTCTGGTTATTGTTCTTACAACAAAAGTAGTATAGATGGCGTGTGTATGTATGTGTGGTCCATCTGGTGTATATATACAGTATAACCCCATTAAACCAAGCTCGGTTAAACCAAATGATCGGTTAATCCTAACTTTTTTTGGCGGCCCGGCAAAATACTACCATTTATCATATAAAAAAGTTGGTTAAACCAGTTGGTTAAACCAGTCGGTTAATCCAAATTATCGGTTAATCCAAACAAAATTGTCGGACCTCAGGCCACTCCGGTATGGTTAAACCAAACTTTCATGTGGTTATAAGGTCATCTGAGACCCCACTGACTTTTTTATATGATAAATGGGAGTATTTTGCTGGGCTGCCGAAAAAAGTTTGGATTAACCGATCGTTTGGTTTAATCGAGCTTGGTTTAATGGGGTTATACTGTATATACATAAAAAACAATAATAAAAGTGTCCACATACATGGTATATTACATGTGCAATACACGCTTACTCAATGTCAAAGTCAAAGCCAAAGCCAAACAAATTTCTAGGGTCCATTCATGTTTGGTTTAACGGGGTTATACTGTAATATATATGTCAGTACCTTCAAAATGAGCCGACGCACGCTGCCAGGGTCACCTACATGTTCACCCGCAACCTGTACTTTTCCCACAATACAGACTATACTGCATAGTGCTGCGTGCGCCGCAGTGCCAAAGGAACCACATCTGCAACTTCTACTTGTACAATTCCAACTCCTATCTCACAACTTTTTCAAAGCACTTCAGCAGCCGGAAGTCTGCCTGTACCCCTGTGTCCTGGTGCGTGAGGTGATGAGCATTGTCGTGTTCTGGTTATTGTTCTTACAACAACAGTAGTATAGATGGTTGGTTGTTGGACCTTTACGTCCTGGCAACATCTAAGGTCAAATCAAGACGGGTATCAACTTGTCACAATGCACGTTTATGGCGACTTTTAGAGTGCTACCCCCCTTGGAAATCAAGCACCATTACCTGATATCCCACTGAGTCACATTTTCCTAACACTGAGCCAACCAGCCCTTGCCCTTTACTATTAATGCCGAGCGCCTGGCTAGGAAGCGACAAGTGTCAATTGTTAAGTCATTGTGCCAGTGTAGTTAAAGATTCGACCAGGGTTCGAACCTGTGGATTCGAACCCCACGATCTACCAAAACTGGAGACGGAAGCGTGTGGTCGGCTTAGCCCAGAGGACACAGCTTTGTGAACTGCACTTGGTCAGGCGGATTTGTTCACCAAACCGGAAGTGGATGTTCCTGCCAAAGCAAGACATGGGAAAAACGCATGGAAGCCACGACTGGAACTAATCCCCTACAGGCCTGTTTACCCGGAGGTCAGCGGTAACCATGCCAACGAGCCATAAGGAAGTCACCGTAAGTTCTCGTCAACTTGAAAGAGATTAATTAAAGTTACATAGTTCGATGAAAACATCAAATTTTCAAAACCAAAACTCTTATCTAGAGTTGACTCTATATATTCAACTTAGACACTGGTGCACTTATTAAGCATTTGTTGCTGCATAGAAGGGCATAATAAGGCAATTAATAGAACCCGTTACTACTGAAGTCTATGGTGTCGGAGTTTTGGCGTGCTTGCCAAAATTATTTTGCCATGTTTTGACGTCAAATATCTCCAAACTTACCCATTTAAAATTAAATTTACTTCAAACTAAAGTAAAGTAGATTATAATGATTAGGATAATATATTTATCTCAGAAAATAGCAAAAACTCAAAAGCATCGGACTATGCAACTTTAACAAGTTGATTGATGATTGATTTATTGGTGGTTTCTTGACGCCGTATCGGCAGCATAGGCCATATTCATGGCGAGAATTGTTTGTCTTTTATTAAACCATCGCCTTTACATATAATGTAAAAGCATACAATCAATAATGTGTCAATAGAGACTTATGAATTTTTTTAACTCACAATCATTTAATTTGCGGTCAAGGTAAATAAAATTATAGATGAAAGTATTATTAATTGATCAAATTGGTTTAATAAATTATATGAGGTGGTACGGACTGATTTATTGATTGATTGGCTTTATAATTAACATGTGGATCGGTGTTCTTAGGATAGTGCAATATGTGAATTAGTGATGGACAAGTTGATCAGGTTTCACCTTCAAAATATGATATATATATATATGCGTTTATACAGTGTGCATGCATATATCTAGATAAAAGATTCATCCCATATTTACAGTAAGGGTGAACGACAATGTAGTCTAAATACGGGCGAAAATAGCTTTAGTATGGAACAGGAAGTAGAATCCGTGGTTCCAATACCACATGGCTATTTATATCGCCACAGATTTGGTGAAATGGGAGAAAATGCAAAAAGACAAGATGGCGACTGTAGAATGCCATCGATTTCACTTTTAAAGTCCATTAAACTACATGTTTTATTATATTTTTCAAATCAAAAGTAGCGAGTAAATATTACGATTCATGTGAAGAATGTATTTTGCTTCTTAAAGCTGCATAGTCCGATGAAATATGAAATTTTCAAAACCAAACAATTATCTAGATTTGATTTTTGCATATCTAACTTAGATACTGATGCACTTATTGAACATTTGTTTCTGCATAGAAGGCAATACTGAGTCAATTTAATAGAACCTGTTACTGTAGAAGTCTGTGGTGTCAGAGTTTTGGCAAGCATGCCAAAACTAATTTTCCATGTTTGCACTTCAAATATCTCAAAAGTTTACCATTTAAAATAAAAGTAACTTTAAACTAATTTAAAGTAGATACTCGTGATCGATCTAATATATTTGTCTCAGAACATTTACAGAAACTCAAAACCATTGGACTATGCAACTTTAAATTAAGAATTGATATGCTTATTTCATTTACCCAGCATGTCAAAATATTTCGAAAGCTTTTATATAGGGTTGTTCTTCATCCCTCCTGTGGCTACCGCAGCAGTAGCCTACGGGGTGAATCTTTTATCTAGCATATATCATGGAATGCTGGATGAAAGTGGTACCAGGAAAAAAAAGTGGAAACTTATGCCTAGATATAACCAAGAACATCGAAAAGAGAATATTGCTCCAAATCCAATAATAGCATCATTATATTAGTCATTATTCTCTTAACCATGTCCAATATCATGAAAATAAAGGATTAAAAGTGATGACCGATTGGGGGGGGGGGGGGGAGGGCGATAATACAGTCACAACAAGGATAATGGGACACTCTCCAAGGATAGTCTGCACTGACTGGTCAATGGAATAGGATGCTTGGAGATTATTTGATGAAACCTTACTTCCGGGAATTTTCAGCGATTCCCTGATAGTGTTAAATCTATGGGAGAATATCCGAGTTTTCGCGGAAATTATGCACTTGCATCGAGTACTAGCAACATCTAAGTTCATATCCGAACCGGATTCTGTCACATATCCTTGGCATTTTATGATAGTGTAGTGGTCTGCACTGACCTCTCGGGCAAGGAGCCGCATAGAGAGGTAGGCGTCGGTAGTGTGGTGACATCAGGGAGCCTAGGTGGTGTAATGGTTAGCACACTGGCCAGGAATGCAAAGAGATGTGGGTTCGAGTCCCGCTCTAGGCGCAATATTTCCCATTGTCATCACCGCCACGACAATAGTCTAGTGGTCTGCACTGACCTCTCAGGCAAGGAGCCGCATAGACAGGTAGGTGTGGGTAGTGTGGTGACATCAGGGAGCCTAGGTGGTGTAATGGTTAGCACAATGGCCCGGGATGCAAAGAGATGTGGGTTCGAGTCCCGCTCTAGGCGCAATATTTCCCATTTGTATCACCCCCCACGACAATAGTTAATTGACGATTATTATAATTCACGGAAATCCGCGAAATCGCTGAGATTTTTCATCCCTGATATATATTATCAAATATCCTGGATACCGGACGGGGTGACTGATTAGGTGAAATGTTATACTTATCGCAACCCAGCCTGGTGCTCTGCATTACTAGGATAGAGCAAGGACCAGTGGACTGGGGAAGACCAATTGAATCAAATCAATTACACTACTGTTGCCATATTGCTATGGAACTTGTGGGTTACAGAATTTCATGGCGTTATATGCTGCAAATTGTGTATTCAACAGTTATTGTATACCTTACTCTATACATGAGACTGTCTCAAAAGGTGCTAAGCAATATGGGACAAAACTTTGTCCATTGTAACGATCAACATACTATCTGCTTATACATTTGCTCAGGATAAACTGATTTGTTTTTTACATGGTGTTTCATAATCCCAATAGAATACATATTGATTTGAAGCAAATGTCCTTGTGTTTTCAGTGTAACTGTTTCTGTGCTGTTTTGTGTCAATCATTACAATGGACAAACAAAATTAAGAGTTATCACCTTTTGAGACAGGCTCATATATCTTCTTTGTGTAAATAATCGTGAGACCTGGAAGACCAGTTCTTCGCCACTAACAAAAGACTTATTTAGCAGAATAAACATATTTACCAACAACAACAAAAATATTTCCGGCATTTTATAATGTACTAATCTGTAGATTACCAAAGAGTGGCAAAATTACAGAGAAAGGTGTAGTAACAAGCTACAGCCCGTATCCGCCACTTCAGTGATATGGCGGTCTTCAAGTATGGGTCTACATATTACCTGTGTAGGGACACAATGCTTTATGTCACAATATAAACCACTAAGCATGGCTGAGTGTAATTTTAACAACACAATATGGCTGACAGACCACACATGCCCATTGTTGTTTTGTTTGTTGTTGTTTTACGTCCTAGCAACATCTAAGGCCATATCAGGACGGGTACCGACTTGTGACAGTCCGCGCTCATGGCGACTTTATAGTGCTGCCCCACTGGGAGACCAGGCTGCCAGCACCATGACCTGATATGCCACTCAGTCACATTATCCTGACACTGAGCCAATCAGTCCTTGCCCTATCCTAATAATGCTGAGCGCCTGGCTAGGAAGCGACAAGTATCAATTTTTAGGTCATTGGTTTGACTCGACATGGGTTCGAACCCACGATCTTATGGTCTACCACACATGCCCATAGCGAGAACAAGCAGTAAATCATGTAGCAGCAGTTTATACAAAAGACTATATATATATATATATATATGTGCATATATATAAATATATATACATATATAGTATAGTTATACGAGTCTTACCTTGGTACAGATGATGGATAACTGTTGTTTTACCGAGGTATAAGCCTCGGATAGATGTGGGCTAGGGAGAGGTAAGCACGTCCGGTACCAGCAATCTTAACCTACTTATTGAGGATAAAAATGACTTTCAAACAATGGATACTATTACTTTACCGAAAAGGTACACCAACGGAATAGATGTGGCAGGGTGTGGCGGGAGGGCCCTAGCCCACATCTATCCGAGGCTTATACCTCGGTAAAACAACAGTTATCCATCATCTGTACCAAGGTAAGACTCGTATAACTATACTATTTTACCTCGGTAAACAGCCTCAGGCTAGCCTCAGGCTAGGGAGACCTTTACATAATTCATTTTTATCCTTAATATCATTCTTTCTTATTATTATAACATTCTAAATTTTTGTTCTCACCTATTCTTGTTAGTTGGCGAGAAGACGCTTTGCAACGCCGGTAGGCTTTTCTAGTCGTTTATTATAATGTTTTGCAAACGACTTAGCCGTCTTCCAGCCTGCATGCGCTAGTATTCTTTTCACAGAAATACCAAGCACCCGTGCCTTGGAGACCATGGCTCCTCTAGTTGAGTGGGAAGAGTATTTACTCGTATCCACTCCAGCCAATTTCAACACCGTAATTGTCCATCTGGCAAGTGTGTCTCGTGAAATCGCCTTATGTGGCTTTATAAAGCTCACTAATAGTTGTTGTGATGCACGTAAATCCTTTGTCTTGTATATATAAGCCCGTATGGCCGACACAACACATAATTTCCGATCATTCGGAAAACAGTCTAAGTGAACCGTTGATAAAGGGTCACCTAACGTGTTCGATTTAAGCAATTTTTCTAAATCAAACGTAGCTTGTTGCTTGTCTATTTCTAATCCAGTTAAGGATAAAGCAACAATCGTCTGTCCTCTGTGTCCGGTTACTAACAATAACAGGACCGCGACCTTAAAACCTAACTGTTTTATATCTAACCACGAGTTGTGAGGCCAAGCCTGAAACAACTTAAATACTATAGAAACATCCCAAAACCGACTATACTTTGGTTTTGGAGGATTCCTTTGATAAATTGAACGAAGTAAATAACAAATAACATGATGTTTTCCAACTGTTTCGCCATCAATTCTAGGTAATATAATTGATAACGCACACCTCGCCGCATTAATCGATCCAAAGGAAAGTCCTTCATCCTCTAGAGAACGAAGAAACCGAGCTACTTGTGAAATCTTTGGATTTGTTGGCTTAACTTTCATTAACAAACAATGTACACCCCATTTCTTTAAATAGGTTGTATACATTTTGACAGTTCCTGGCCTCCAGGCATCCGATACTATCCTATCCTCAGTAATTCTGTCCAATCCAAATTGCTGTAGCTGCTTCCTTAGAAAAGGAATGCCAATAGGGGCGTCGTTGACACGTCGCCGTGAACCACTAGCGGTCCGTGGTGCGTCAGATTCCCGAGTTTTCTTGGGAATCGTATACGATCTTTTGCCAGTTGTGAAACTGCTGGCAGCCAAGGTTGCGTGTCCCAATCGGGCACCACCAGTATCGCATGTGTCCCTTCCAAGCCGATTTTTCTCACTACTCGGCTGATAATGCTAAATGGTGGGAAAATATAAAAATAATTATTTTCCCAGGTAATAGCAAACGCATCTACTTTCCAAGCATCCGGTTCAGGATGCCAAGAAACATAACAGGGTAACTTGTTATTATTTCGTGATGCAAATAAGTCAACTTCAGGTGTACCCCATTTTTCACAAACGAAGTTAAACAAATGTGTAGAGAGAGACCACTCTAAATGGTCATGGAAATTTCTACTTTTATAATCTGCAAGTGTATTTTGTGACCCTGGAATATGCGCTACAGTCAGCCAGACTTGTTGAGCCTGTGCCCAGTTCCAAATCAGTTTAGATAACTGATTGCAAGACTTTGATTTGGTTCCACCCATGTTACGAATATATGCCATGGCAGTAGTATTATCAGTTAGTATTCTAACCTGTGATTTATTTATCTTTACTAAACTACGTAAGCCCAGATAAATAGCACGCAATTCTAGTGCATTAATATAGTCTGATTTTTCATCATCAAGCCATCTACCTCCTGTTGTGACCCCATCTCGATGAGCTCCCCAACCTTCTAACGAAGCATCAGTAGTAATTACTGTATTAGGTTCCGCCATGCGGATTGGATTTGGTGAACTTGCTATATGTTGCATCCACCATCCAATATCCTGTAACCCTTCTTGCGAAATAAACATCTTTCGCTCAAAATTGCCTTTAGTTCGTGTTAACGCTAAATTTTTATCTATTTCTAGCGACTTAATATGGGCCTTCCCATATAACACAGCAGGTGCATATGAGGTCATTATGCCAATAAGAACAGCAACCTGTCTAATTTTTGGCTTTGATAACTTAATAAGCTGAGTCGCTGTAGTCATAAACTTAATTAGTTTTTGTTCTGTTATCGACACTGTAAGGGACTGTGTATCCAGAATAAACCCTAAACATTTAAGTTGTTTTGTTGGTTTAAACACTGACTTTTGTTGATGTACATAAAACCCCAATTTAGTGAGTAATGCACATAAATCCAAAACTGCATTCACACAACCAATTTGTGTTGATGCTATAATAAAAGAATCATCTATGTATGGAAACATTATATGACCCTTCCTCGCCATTACCGAGAAAACAGGTTTAAGCAATTTAGTAAATAAACGTGGCGCACAAGCTAAGCCATTCGGCATACAGGTAAACTCATAGAGTTGGTTATCCCAAATAAATCGAAGAAATTTTCGGTATTTTTCCATTATGGGAAGCGTATAATATGCATCCTGTAAATCAACACTAGCCATCCACGCATCTGGTGTAATCAGATCCCGTGCCGTATCTAGAGAGAACATTTTAAAATGTCGATATTCCACCCTTTTATTAAGGATTGTTAAATCCAGGATCATTCGAACATCACCATTAGGCTTCGGTCTCGAGAAAATGTTTGAAATAAACTGTCCTGAACAGTGTGTCACTTTTTGTATAATTCCTTTCTCAAAGAATTTATGTACCTGTTTAGTTAGTGCGTCTCGTTCAACTGGTTGAATGTTATATGGAAAAGGTATTATACTTTGTACAGGAATTTGTGTAAAAGGAATTTGAACACCCCTAACTATTTCTATAATTTCTTGGTCACTAGTAATTTTGTGCCACTCAGAAATATGATTACTAATATTACCAGCCACAAAGTTGCTTACAGTTTGTGTGTTTTTAGAGGCTGCAGGGACTTGTAAAGTTTGTGTTTGGACCTCTACTTGGACCCGCCCCTGGGGAAAGGTCTCGCCGAGTTGAACCCTCGACCTATTGGCCGTGCGGTGTTGTCGGTCCAGCCTGGGCGAGCGCCCCGGCCCCGAAACCCTTGACCGAAGTTTGAACTCGGTCTGGTTCCTCTGGTGAACCGTCGTGGACGAAAATCCCCTCGTGACTTTTTGAAACGAGGAACTTCCTGTTTCTTCTTGCCATCCATGTTTTTGCCACTCTTGGCTGCAGTCTCTACCTCTTTATAGAGGTATTGTAGTTGACCGCCAAACATCTTGGTATTATCTAAAGGTTTCCCTTTAATCGGCTCTGGAGCAAGATAGAGCGTAAACTCCTTCCCCTCATTATCGGTAACCTTCTTAGAGCGAGCCACTTCTTTGCCAGCATCTGTGCAAACTGACTTGAAGACATTTTCATATCTTCGAAACGACAGGTAATTACCTGCCGCCGCTAGTACTGCAATGCCTTTGTCCATTGTCTTAGCCAAAGACGAGAACTTATTTTCACTCTGCATCCTATTAGCCACAGGAACAATAGCTGTTAGGGTAGCCAACACTGCCTTATGCACTGTGTGCAACACATCCTCAAACTTCTTACGGTCATCCGTCATATTGACATCCCGATCCATCTCTTTAATGATGGAGTTGGGAACACCCTTTATGCCTGTTAACTCATCTCCTAACGGTTTGAACGTGCGAAAATGACCATTCACGGTCTCGCGCATAAGCGTAGTGGTTTTAACCCGCTTAGCCTTTGGCTTCTCCACCTTCTTAGCCACTTTAGTGCCAATGTCCGCATAGACCCCTTCATATACGGTGTCTGAGTCTGATTCCGTAGAAGTAGACTCAGTGGACGACTCAGAAGAAGAATATTTCCTCTTCCTCTTCTTCTTTTTGGACTTAGTCTTCCGCTTTTTGCGCAAACCAGACTCTGCCCGCTCCTTGGTGAATTCATCACCCGAAGAAATCACCTGTTTCTTCTTCTTCCTCCGTTTAGGAGAAGGAGGAGGAGGAGCCTTAAGCTCCACCGCCGAGTCTGTGTCCAAGAAATCCTCAAATGAATCCTCTTGGACACTCGGCCTACGCCGCTTCCGAGACACAGGCGATTTGGCAGTCAAGATGTGGCTTTCCAATCTTGCAAAGCGAGCCTCCCAATCTGGAGGCGCAGGCACATCAGGCACTGCGTCCTCGTCCGGGTCGGAGAGGATATGCGCCCGGGGCTGTGTCGACGGCCCTGCCGACAACACCGGTGAGGAGTCGTACTCCTCGTCCACTCCACTCGGAACACGCCCCTCGGCTGCTGCTGCACCGCGCTTACTCCGCTTCGTGGCCATCGGGAACTGAAACAAACATTTTTGATCAGTCCCGGTATATATATATGTCACAATATGGTTGTTTCAAACTCATTTGGACATCTATTGGTGTTAAAGAACGTGTTTATACCGTTATAACACAGGCGTAATAAGCTAAATTTGTGCGTGGGTTGTGGGTCAAGCCCAAACCTTACGCGGGGTCGGGACCAGTGTATCGGCCCGCCCATCCCTCTGTTCCGCACACTTCTCCCACCTGTGACTACTACGTCAACAAGTTGGAGAAAATGCTACGAAACTCGGAGAAACGCCTGAAAAAGTTTTGTCTAGGGGAGTCTATAAAAGAAACCCAGGAGCATCTCCAACATTACTCTCTATTAGAGTACGAGAGAATTTCCACATGAGATAGGGCGAAACCCACATCTCTACCCATAGTCACACGGTGACCCGGGTGTTGACATAACCGCTAATGACCGGTTTGGTTCCTTCGCGAAACCCACTCGAGTGTTCTATCCTTGGTTGTTTATAACCAAATAACTCGTCCAAATTGGACCAACGAAAGTCTAAACTTTCCATATTGATGCTCTAATGCATCATAATTAAGCTAACCACAGTTTTTATTATACTTACTGCGTATTTGCTTGTATGTAGACTAATTTTGCCGGAGCAACCCAACGACACGTTATCCAGTCGTGAGTTGTATATGCTAATTGCTGGTACCGGACGTGCTTACCTCTCCCTAGCCTGAGGCTAGCCTGAGGCTGTTTACCGAGGTAAAATATATATATATGCAGTAAAACCTCTCTAAATCGACCAACCATGGAACCAACTTTAAATGGTTCATTTGGGGAGGTGGGAGGTTTAGGTAGTTTCATTACAATGGTATTGTATGGGCAATAGTTTGGGACCCAAATAAAGCGAACGATATAGGGGAGTGGTCGATCTGTGGAGGCGGTCCGCTAGAGAGGTTTTATTGTAGATATATAGTCGTAGTCTCAACAGCAGTAGTGCAAACATAATTTAACAGTGATGCTGATGTGCATGTATCATACAATTTGAACAATTCTTGGTGTTTGGAATAAACAATCCATGCATATACGCAAGGATGTGCTGGTTCCCTAAACACAAAACATAAAATTACACTACATCCATGTACAATGTTGGAACTCCTTATTTGTATCTGACCACAATGAATATAAAGTAAATGTTAAAGTTGCATGATCCGATGCTTTTGAGTTTCTGTCATTTTTCTGGGATTAATATATTAGGTTGATTGATATAATCTACCTTAATTTAGTTTGAAGTAACTTTGAGCTTAAATGGCTAACTTGTCAGATATTTGAAGTGCAAACATGTCAAATTAGTTTTGGCAAGCACACCAAAACTCTTCCACCATCAATGATCCATAGGCTTCTGCAGTAACAAATTCTATTAAATTGACACAGTGTTTGTTCCCTTCTGTGTGGCGGCAAATCTTTAATATGTGCATCAGTATCTAAGTTTAATACGTATAATCAAATCCAGATAATTGTTTTTGTTTTGAAAATTTGATGATTCATCGGACTAGGCAGCTTTAAACAAATGATACATTTTACCGTAGTGCCACGAAATAGCAAGCTGTAGCATATTTTAGTTGAGGGTGGGGGGGAGGGGGTTGTTTCAGGGGCATTTGACCCATCCTATTGGAGACAAAGGCGACACTCAGTAATTTTCTGCTTCGGTTCAGGGGTCGCCACCAGTTTATTGCTGCCAGTAGATTTTTTTTAATTGTCATTTTAAAATTAGAAGATTTTTTTAATGGTCATTTTAAAATTAAACTTAAAATTAACATACAAATTCAACTAAGTACTCACGGTGTATCCACTTCCACCTGTGTCTTTCGATGCATATGACGTCCCCGCGCCCCCATACGATGTCCTCCCGCCCCCATACGATGTCTCCCCGCCTCCATACGACGTCCCCCCGCCCGGGTACGATGTCCCCCCGCCGAGGCTACTCCCGCCGTACCGGGACCCGCTGCCGCCGTACGATGTGCCGCCGTACGATGTGCCGCCGCCGTACTTGGACCCGCCGCCGCCGCCGTACGACGTGGCCCCACTGCCGTAGGCCGTACTTCCGCTTCCGTACGACGTACTTCCGCCTCCGTAAGGGTTGCCGGACCCGGACCCGGAAACGGAATACCGACGATACCCCGCCATTGTGTCGGCGAAATGGGAGGGGTGTTTATTCGAATGTTTACAGTGGCAAATGTCGTCTGCTCATATTCAATATTGGTGGCGGTGTAGGTGTTGCTATCACTGTATCAGTGCCATCATCGTCTTCGTTGTTGTTGGTGTTGTTGTTGTATAGAGATGGCAACGGATATGATCTTCACATATGGGTGTTAATAATGATCTCAACAAAACAATCAATTCGCGACGAGGTGGATTCTGGGTATTTTTGAGTGTTTCTGGATGCTTTTGCTTAGTTAGAGCTTACACTTACAGTCCTTTTGCGATGTACATCGATCTTCTAAATATGCGTCAGCAAAAATGATTTGTTTGTCCCTCTCTCCCAAACATATTTACCTCCTTTTGTGATCTCCTAAATAACCGGAAGTGTTAAAAAGTGCACAGTCATGTTGTGTTGTCATCTCACAGGGCCCTCCAAACCCGCTCTGTGGCACTGGGCGCGTTGTATGGAAAAGTCTCTTCCTGGCTGTTCCGATAATAAAACACTTCTCCCGGTGGATTCAGTCCTCTCTACATCCACAGTTAAATATCTCCCCCACCACACACACACAACTCCACTGCCCGGTAACTGCACCGTAACCTACTGGGAATACCTTCAGTTCACATCACACAACAATTGTTCCCATGGAAACCAAGACGTCGCGGTGGTGGTGGTGGTGGTGGTGAGTTGGAGAGGGAGTCGAGAGGGTTGATGCCCTTTATCTTGTTGTTTTTTTCTCTCTTTTCTTCTCCTGAGTTGCAGCTGGATGTTATTCCTGGTGTTTTCCCGGACCGGTAAATGCGAGGTGATGGGCATCTGCTGCGAACTCACCCGCTGGAGGAGGAGGATGAAGAGCAGCAGGAGGAGCAGGAGGAGGTTAGCCTATCTGTTCTCGTGTATCTTTATATTGCCGGTATACAACAACTATCTTTCTCTCACCCCAACTGCTCCCCGGGCGTGCCCCTTGTCCGGCCGGTGCTTGAGCTGCTCAGTCAGTCCGTGTGTGTGTGTGTGTGTGTGGTGTTACGGCGCTTTGTGCCAGGTTCTTCTTGGTTCTCCGGGCCGGTTCTTGTTCTCAGGTGCTGGAGGAGGTGGTGGCGTTGGCGGCCCCGGCTGGTAGTGCAGACATGGCGGCCCTCCCTCCTCCTGCACCCGGCCTTGACGGCCGGTAAATATACCCCGATCTCCCCGACGAGCAGCTCACAGCTGCTGCTGCGCCCCCCCTCACAACGCCCCACCCCCAACCCTCCCCCCTCTACACCGCGTAGGGCCGGACCTGTTCACAAGTCATCGAGCATTTATGCAAAAATCGAGCATCTATGCGAAACTGGGCCGAATCAGTAGATCGCAGGCTTCCCATGTGGAAGGTTGACAGTTCAAAACCTGGCCGCCTGTTCTGAATTGTTAGGATGACGTAGCCTGTGTTCTTAGATTGTATTGCACACACGTGATAGGATATTCTCTGTGGCGGGGTGGTTAGAGTGTCTGACTTTTTTCTAGGTCAGACTCCTAATCTGAGGGTCGGCGGTTCGATTCCCCGTGCCCCCACCTCTGCCAATTTGGATTTCCACCGCTGTGTATAACTTACAGCGTCATCAAAGGCCGGTTGCTCTCATACCATGTCTGTGTGGTGTGGTTGGTTAAAAATGCCTTGGGTCGGTAAAAGTGTAGGCTCGGGCTTTCTATCAACCAGCAGTGGAATGAGGAAGACCAGTCGTCTATGACTGAAATTTCCCCTGCTTAAACAACTAATGGACCAAAAAATAAATAAAAAAATATTAATACAGTCGTACCAATCTTCAGAGGACAACTCTGCATCTAGACCACTGGATGCGGTGGCCGATTCGGTCAAGTCCAGGCCCTCCCATGTGGAAGGTCGGGTCAAGTCAAACCAATGACTTACAAACTTGATACTTGTCGCTACCTAGCCTGGCTCTTGGCATTACTAAGATAGGGCAATGACTGGTTAGCTCAGTACCAGGACAATGTGACCGAGTGGGAAATTGGGTCATGGTGCTAGCGGCCTGGTCTCCCAGTGGGGCAGCACTATAAAGTCACTGAGTGTGTACTGTGACAAGTCACAAGTTGGTACATATCCTGATATGACCTTAGATGTTGCCAGGATGTAAAACTCCAACAAACAACCTATGCGAAATTAGCAAATAGTTGGTCAAATCCCTCATCAATTGTTTAGTTACGCGTCCTACTGCATCCATCTACTGCGTATTGTTGAAATAGTTTTTAATAGTTATATTTTGATTTTGAGTATTCGTTTAAATGTGTTCTCCCAGTCAAAGTGTGTATTATCTTAACAGATAAGAGTTATTTTGCTTAGATTAATTCCTTGCAACCTCATTGCCCTCAATACCCCCCCCCCCCACACACACACACACACTCCCTCTCCTCCACTTCTCTGTACACTGGTTCGCGCTGTCACTCCGCTACACTACCTTACAATGTGGAACATACAGTGAGCAGCAACGAGACCAGTGTAGTTGAAGTATGTTCTGGGGGATGTTGGGTACTCTGGTTATCTGTGGCCATTCCGCTGCATGGGTACAGAATTCTCTCTAATGTGGGAAATGATGCTAAGTGGGACCAGTGTAGCTTTCACACGTTCTGGTCCATTCACGTGTGCGCTGGACATACTGCGCAGCGTGAAACAAAATGTTCAGTCACCGTCTTGCTTTAAAACTTACTACAATGGTTATGGTAGATCATGTAATCAAAATCTACGGGTCCAAACCCTGGTTGTGTCAAACCAATTACTTTAAAATTGATACTTGTCGCTTCCTAGCTAGGTGCTCGGCATTATTAGGATACGGCAAGGACTGGTTGGCTCAGTGTCCGGATAATGTGACTGAGTGGGATATCAGGTCCTGTTTCCCCAGTGGGGCAGCACTATAAAGTCGCCATGGTTGTGCACTATCACAATTCAGTACCCGTCCTGATATGACATTAGATGTTGCCAGGACGTAAACTCCAACAACCAACCAACTGGCTACAATGCTGGCCGGATAATCGGAACGTGGCCATGAGAGAAATGTTGGAGCAGTTACTATTCCCCAATCGATTGTGTGTCGTTAGTTCTTTTAGGAGACTAGGCGTGATTGTACAGTTACAGAGACGTACATAAATAAAGGCTCCAAGCAAGATGGAAGTACTTTTTAAAACTAATAGTGAGTGACGCACATGGGCAGCCTTTCTCTATGGCCATTCAAAGTCTTTATTTTACTGTAACAGTTGTAGTAACTTTCTCTAAGGCCATTCAAATTCTTTATTTTATTGTAAGATCCATAGTAACTTTCTCTACGATCATTCAAATTCTTTATTTTACTGTAAGAGCTGTAGTAACTTTCTCTCTGCCCATTCAAATTCTTTATTTGTCTGTAAGAGCTATAGTAATGTTCTCTATGGCCATTCAAAGTCTTTATTTTACTGTAACAGTTGTAGTAACTTTCTCTATGGCCATTCAAATTCTTTATTTTACTGTAAGAGCTGTAGTAACTTTCTCTCTGCCCATTAAAATTCTTTATTTGTCTGTAAGAGCTATAGTAATGTTCTCTATGGCCATTCAAAGTCTTTATTTTACTGTAACAGTTGTAGTAACTTTCTCTATGGCCATTCAAATTCTTTATTTTACTGTAAGAGCTGTAGTAACTTTCTCTCTGCCCATTCAAATTCTTTATTTTTCTGTAAGAGCTATAGTAATGTTCTCTATGGCCATTCAGTCTTTATTTTACTGTAACAGTTGTAGCAACCTTCTCTATGGCCATACAAATTCCATATTTTTCTGGAAGAGCTGTAGTAACTTTCTCTATGGCCATTCAAATTCTTAATTTTTCTGTAAGAGCTGTAGTAATGTTCTCTATGGCCATTCAAATTCGTTATTTTACTGTAAGAGCTGCAGTAACTTTCTCTATGGCCATTCCAATTCTTTATTTTACTGTAAGCTCCATAGTAACTTTCTCTACAGTCTTTCAGATTCTTTATTTTACTGTAAGAGCTATACTAACTTTCTCTGGCCATTCAAAATCTTTATTTTACTGTAACATCCGTAGTAGCTTCGTCTATGGCCATTCAAATTCTTTATTTTACAGTAAGAGCTGTAGTAATTTTCTCTATGCCCATTCAAATTCTTTACTTTTCTGTAATAGCCATAGTAAATGTCAGAACTGTTGGAGTTTTATGGCCTGTCAACACCTAAGGTAATCTCAGGAAAGGTACCGACTTGTGACAGTGCAGATTCATGGTGACTTTATAGTGCTTCCCCACAAGGAGACAGCTGATAGCATTGTGTGTTCCTGTAATGAGCTGATAGGTGGGGTTACAGTTGGTGTTGTTTGTTGCTTTACGTCCTAGCAACATCTAAGGTCATATCAGGATGGGAGGTTACAGTTGATGCAAAGCGCTTAGTTTCGCCAGATTGGTTGATTGCGGTTTTACATCGCACAAACATGATTGATTGGCGGTTGCTTTACGCCGTGTCGGCAGCATAGGCCATATTCAAGGCGAGAAATGTTTGTTTTTTGTTTACATGTAAAAGCAGACAATCAATTATGTGCCAATAGACACTCATTAAATTAGAAAGCTCACAATCATATATTTGTGGTCAAGGGAAACAAATTCCCATAGAAAAAGAAAAGTTTGATTAATAATTGATAGAATCTATTTAGTAAACTATATGAGGTGGTACAGTCACGCTGCCCTCAAAAAGGCTAAAATGTTTTCCTGTTTTACCTTAGTAAAAAGGTCACGCATAATGTCTGCAGTGTAGAACTGTTGGCGCAGGGCCAAAAAATCAACGCAACTTAGTCAAATGTGTTTGAGTGTCAGCGGGGACTGACACCCAATACATTCAGGGGGAGGTTCCCCCTTGAGCAGAAAAGCATGTGTAAGCCACGAGTGGCCAATACGGCAGTGGCTAAGGACCACTTGGTCCCGCCGACCTCCCGCATGAGTCTGTGGTGGTTTTCCCACAGATGGTTCAATTTCTTTAAGTTTAATAATGTTTTCATCCCACTCATGTTGCCATTTGGATTTTATGTGGGTGGCTATTAGTGGTTTCAGATCAGAGTGAAGGATCAGACACAGTTCAAGATCATAGTTCAGGGCCTTCTTCGCAGCCCGATCAGCTTGTTCGTTTCCTTGTATGCCGGCATGGCCAGGCACCCAGGACAGGTGGATGTCATGTTGTTGGTGGGGGGGGGGGGGGGTTTGGGGGGGGGGGGGGAGGGGGGAGGGCGCCCACAGCACATAATAGCCCTACTATGCAGGTTCATTGGCTTGCACAGCCGGTCAGTGCCTCCCAGTATACCAAGGGATTGCGGTTTGTTTGTTGTTTTACATCCTAACAACACCTACAGTCATATCAGGACATGTCCTGACCTGTGACTGTGCACACTCATGGTGACTTTATAGTGCTTCCCACTGGGAGCCCAGGCCGCTAGTACCATGACCCAATCCCCCATTCTGTCACATTATCCTGATACTGAGCTAACCAGTCCTTGCCTTATCCTAATAATGCAGAGCGCTAGGCTTGGTAACGACAAGTATCAATTTTGTAAGTCATTGATTTGACTCGGCCGGGATTCGAACTCATGCATGGGAAGCCTGTGTTTTACCCCAAGGGATTGCTGTTAGGGTTTTCAGGGCCTGTAGCATTTGCCACATTATAGTTTTATACAGGCCAGTAGTTAACACCCTACCCAAGGACATCCTGGAACTGGGAGGACCTGAGTAGCATTGCCTAGCACCGAGGCGCCCCTTTGGATATAGGAAAGGGATTTTGTACACACTTCCAGAAGTATTCCCCCTCTTCCACACATTCCTCCGTAAAAAAAACTGTTACCAATTTTGTTAATTGAAGGTTGTTGGTTGCTTTACGTCCTGGCAACATCAAAGGTCATATCAGGATCGGTACCGACTTGTGACAGTGTGCACTAATGAAAACTTTATAGTGCTGCTCCACTGGGAGCCACCAGCACCACGACCCAATATCCGACTCACATTATCCTGACACTGAGCCAGCCAGTCCTTGACCTACCCTAATAATGCTGAGCGCCTGGCTAGGAAGTGACAATTATAATCTTTAAGTCATTGGTTTGACTTGACTAGGGTTCGAATCTCACGATCTATCAAAATAGGAGACGGACGCTCAACTCATTCGGCTACCACATATGGTTGTTTAATTTAAAGTTTCATTGACATTCCTGGAATGAAATTACAATGCATTACATTTATGGATGCGAGGAGATAAAAAAAAAGAATTTAAGTTAAAAGAAAAAAGAAATCCCCCGGAGATCATATTGTAAAACTGGATTGTCAAAACTCCTTTTGAAACATTAAATTATATCTCTCGGCATTCTATTTTGTGTCACCGGATAGGTATTTATTAATGGATGAAAATCAACTTTGACAAGGACAACAAAGTGAAGATCTGACTTCTGATCACTTTCCTACGATTCTCTGGCAGTGCTATGCCAATGAGGGATCCCTTCTGCTTTCTTCATGGGGGGGAAAAATCAGAAAACAAGAGATGTTTTATCCTTGATATTTATTAAAATGGTCTTTTTTCTTTTTTTACAATGATCACATTTATTTGGAAGTATTGACATAATTATGGAAGAAATATCACATCATATATTTATATTTTTAAAATGTGCATGATAAGTTTATAATTCTACCAGCGAAGAAGGGAAATAACTATTGTTGACGATTGCCCATGTCCAATGAGTATTTAAGGCGATGTCAACAACAAAGGCCATCATTGCGAGATTAAACCCGCCCATGGAAAAAAAAAGTAGTTGTACAGAAGTGTTTCCCCCTCCACACCCCCCACCCACCCAGCCAATCATCGCATTAGAGTATCACAGTGTCGCGAATCAACACCTGGGCCGTGTTCAACTACACGCTTCGGAGGTGCTTCAAATGACTCGCTACTCTCAACAGCATTTTAGCATTTGGGTGCCTCGAAAATGGCGGCCTTCATAGCTTACACTTCCTGCAGCCATTTGCAATTGAAAGAAGAGCTCTGATTGGTTGATTCCCACGGCCATTTTGGAGGCGAAAACACCTCAAAATGGGCGACATCTCGGAGGCGACTCCAATGCACATGTTGAACGCAAATTGACAACAAAGACGTCAAGGAGCAGTCTCAGAGTCGACTCTGCGCCATACGCTGAACGCAGCCCAGGTGGCGAATAAGGGCCAAGGTTGGGAATTGTTTGTTTATTGGAGCTTTATTCCTAGGTATCGATGTGTGCACCCATACTCATAGTTACTTTATAGTGTTGTCCCACTGGGAAACCAGTACGGCAGCACCATGCCCCAATATTCCACTCGGTCACATTATCATGATACTGAGCAAACCAGTCCTTGTACTATTCTAGTAATGCCGAGCACCAGGCTAAGTAGCGACAAGTATACATTTAATAAGTCATTGGTTTGACTCAGTTGGTGTTCAAAGTCATGATCTTCCGCACGGGAAGCAATCCAACAATTCCTATCGAGTCTGCCACCCTGTCTGGTTAGGAAGTAAAGAGTGATGGTTCTGCATATACTTATTTTCACTTCTTTTAATAACTTTGTTTAAACTAAAAAAAGAAACAACCTACATCAGAGTAATAATTTGAAACAGCTTTTGGTTTCCATAACAGGTTCGATGGAATTAATCACAGCACTAGGGTAAATCAAATAATGAAAACCATGTGGTTTCCGGAACGAATGAGTGGGGAGGAAATAAACCCAAGTTAAATTAAATATTACTTAAAATATATTATATATGCTTTAAAATGTGAGGTTTATAGAAATTATAGAGATTATATGTTAGAAATGATAGATTATATTATAGAGTTTATATTATAGAAATTCCCATAAAGTAAATACTCTTCCAGTAGGAACAGATTATAAACGTAATTACAAATCAAATCTGAACACATATGGATGTACAAGATATGGATGTACAAGATATGCTTAAGCTCGACTATACATCTTAACACTTCACTGGGAACATTGGTGTGGAGTGGTGGAAGTGGTGGAGGTGGTGGCCGGGGAGGGGGGCACTACTTGGAAGACCTCTGTAAGTGAGAGGCTGTTCCCTCCACTCGACCGCGCATGCGCAAAGAAACACAGCCGACTTACTTATTTGTGTAACCATGGCATGCTTCTTTGTGATGCGAGTAGGCTTACATTACAGCAACGTAAACATCATCCCAAGTGTTACTGGCCCCATAACAGTACCCACACTGTGAGTGAGCAAAACAAAACATATCAATACTAAGTTATATCACAAATAATCCTTACTATCTGTTACTATGTATTGCACTTTGCCAGTTATCCGGCCGTTTTAGGTATTTTTTGTTTCTTTAAACAACTCTCTTTATCTAGATAGATATAGTTAATTACACGTACAGTAAAACCTCTCTAAATCGACCGACCATGGGACCGACTTTAAATGGTCCATTTAGAGAGGTAGTCGGTTTAGGACAATTTGTTTAGGTTATCGTGGGGACACACAGCATCCAGTTGAATCATGAGAGGGATGCAAATAGTGTATTTCAGAGGTGTTTCGGCAGCCAGAAAAAAAAACGCCGAAATCACATGCCTGTTATAATATATATATATTTTTGTATCACAAATCCCTTGACTGTGATGTAATTTTACGTAACAATCCATGTAATTTGTAAATTATAGGTCTAGTACTACTTTAGTAACTGATTAGGGAGTTAGAATATCCTTGCAATGGTATTGTTGGGACCCAAATAAAGCGATCGATATAGGGGGTGGTCATCTGTGGAGGTGGACGGTTAGAGGTTTTACTGTACAGTCAAATCTCTAAATCGACCGACCATGGGACCGACTTTAAACGGTCCATTTAGGAAGGTGGTCGGTTTAGGGAGGTTTTTATAAATCATTACACTGGTATTGTATGGGTGATCGTTTGGGAACCAAATACAGCGAACGATATAGGGGAGTGGTCGATTTGTGGAGGTGGTCGGTTCAAGAGGTTTTATGGTGGTTTTAAAACAAATCATAGTTGCAGCCATATGCAACTTTTTTTAAATCCTATTCATTACTGGTTCCTGTTTCAGGGTCCCATTGATTCAATTGACCTGAAAATTCTTGGGTTCCAGACACAATAGTTAACTCCATTACCATGATAACAAGGCAGTTTTACCTATTACTTTAATTATATCAATGCCTTGGCTACAGAAACATCTTTCAAAGACAAAATGACCTCTTTTAAGGCTGCGTAGTTTGACTTCAGAGCGAAGACCAAGCCTACTCAGATACTGGTGAGACAGCTACTATTCACAGATGACAGTGCACTGGTTGCCCATTCTGCTGAAGAGATCCAGAAAATAGTAGACGCTTTCTCCGATGCATCAAAGAAGTTTGGCCTGAAGATTAACATCAAGAAGACGAAGGTGCTGTACCAACCCAACTCTACAAGTACCCGAGAGGAGGAGATCATGGTTGACGGAAACAAGCTGAACTCTGTTCTGGAATTCACCTATCTCGGAAGCAATATCAAGTGATGGACTCATTGATGCTGAAATACAGAGGAGGATGGCCAAGGCTAGCGCATCTTTCGGCCGACTACACCAGAGACTCTGGAACAACCACCATGTGTCCATTCGGGTCAAAGGTAAGATCTACCGTGCAATCGTGCTATCCACCCTACTATACGGAGCCGAGGCCTGGACAGTGTACAGACGACAGGTGAAAAAGCTGCATGCCTTCATGATGCGACATCGCGTTCAATCATAAGGCTAACCTGGAAGGACAAAGTGACAAATAAGGAAATACTCAAACAAACGGGGCTGCCCTCTATTGAAGATCTTCTGATCAAAAATATCTTCGGTGGACTGGACACCTCATGAGGATGTCATCAGACAGGCTACCAAAGCAGATCCTCTATTCTCAACTGTCTTCTGGCTACAGAAAGAGAGGGCGCCCTCGTTTCCGGTTCAAGGATACCATCAAGAGAAACATGAAGCTGAGAGACATTAAGACCGACTCATGGACGCAACTCTCACAGCAGAGAGCTAAATGGAGAGCGGCAGTCAAGTAATGAAAGCAGTCTTTGTAGCATCGCGACCGACGGCATGATGATGATGATGAGTTTGATGAAAGCGTCACATTTTCAAAACAATTTCACCTATTAATCCTACATATATCCATACCAACCATCTATCTGCTACTGAAATGCAGGCAATCAAATACCTTATCAGCAGCTACTGTGTGATAAGATAACACCAACACTACAACTGGCCAGCATTGAAAACAAGCCTGAATACCCGGGCTTATATGCTACGGACAGCATAAATATAGCCTGAAAAAAACATTAAAAAAAACATATCCAACACTTGTGCATTTTGGGGCATTTTTTGCTACATTAAAGGGAATAACAAGTACATTTTGCTGAACCTGTGGTGACAGAATTTTTAAGTTCACGCCAACAATATTTTGGCATGTACTTCCAAGAAATCCAAAGTTAACCATTTATAATAAACCAAAGAATGGTAAATTATAACGATCAACCTAATATATTTATCTTTTTTAAATGGCAGAAACTCAAAAGCATACTCATAATGCCCATTGAATTTAAGCCACACACACCCACACCCTGTCATGTAAGATATGGTTTTGCTGTTCCATATTTTGGCTTCAAATTGAGAAAATTAGCTCACATTGTGAGTGAATGAGGGAGTGGGTTGTTACGTCCTAGCAACAGGAGGTAATAGCGTAGCGACTGGCCTTATAGTGCTGTCCCACTGAGATACCAAACTAATCATGACAAGATATCCCACTCATCTGTCATATCATATGTCATGTCATGATGACACTGAGTTAAATCTGCCCTTGCTCTAGTGTACTAATGCCAAGCACCAGCAGCGATAAGTCTCAAAGTGTTAAACCTTCGGTTGACTTGCTGATTTTTTAACCGTTGATCGAAGCCATGACACAGCAAGCTGACATTTTAGCCATTGATCGAACCCATGACACAGGAAGCGGACATTTTAACCGTTGATCGAACCCATGACACAGGAAGTGGACATTTTAACCATTGATAGAACCCATGACACAGGAAGTGGACATTTTAATCGTTGATCGAACCCATGACACAGGAAGCGTACATTTTAACCATTGATCGAACCCATGACACAGGAAGCGGACATTTTTACAATTGATCAAACCCATGACACAGGAAGCGGACAATTTAACTGATGATCGAACCCATGACACAGGAAGTGGACATCTTAACCACAAGGCCATCGGGATGAGTTCTAAAGCGGAAGACACCAAATCAGCAATGCTCAATATGCTTTTCCAAGCCAGATGGGACAATTTAATGTTTATTTTGTTGTTGTTTTATGTCCTAGCAACATCTATGGTCATATCAGGATGGGTATCGACTTGTGATAATGCGTATTCATGGTGACTTTATAGTGCTGCCCCACTTGGAGACCAGACCGCCAGCACCCAGTCACATTATCCTGACACTGAGCCAACCAGTCCTTGCCATATCCTAATAATGCCGATCGCCTGGCTAGGAAGCGACAAGTATCAATTTTTATGTCAGTGGTTTGACTCGACCAGGGTTCGAGCACACAAACCCGTGGGTTCGAATCCCCTGATCTCCCAAAACAGGAGACGGATGCTCAACTCATTCAGCCATCTCGTCTGGTCTGGACAATTTAATAGAAAAGCCAGAAACTATTTTAGCTACAGTGCTGCCAAAAGAAGCTGGTGCTGAAGTCGGGAACCAGCTACATAATGACAACTTCCTCATCGATTCAAGGAGGCAGGTAACTCACAAGTGAGTGGCAGGACCGTAGGAACAGTGTTAAACGTGGGATGGCACTGGTCAGAAACTAATGGGAAGACACTCGTGCCAATATTTCAATGTGATTGGTTGGTTGGTTGTCCTGGCAACATCAAAGGTCATATCAGGAAATATTTCAATGTGAAGAAGTGGGGCAGCCACCCCGGTAACTATGGGTGTCAACAGGAACCGGAAGTGCCGCTCCTCAACTCCTTCTCGCAATCGAGCAAGCGAGTGAGTACCCAGTGACCTCGCTAGCAGAAGAGGAGTCCATTTTGGAGAAATCCAGGAAACACACAAACACCGCCATGAGGGAATCATCCCACACACGTACACTATTTCACTTTCACCTGATGTCTGTTGAGCGCCTTTCCAACACCTTCCCACCCACCCAACGAAAAAATATATACATATAAAAAAAAATGTTTAAACCAAGCATTCTCCTAGTTCGGAATATACTTGTTTAAATACCTCTTTGGCTTAATGCCATCAGGACCGCTGTAGGGCCTAACAAAATAATGTGTTTCCGGTTCCATGATAGATAGAGATTTTTTAATTACAGGGATGAAAGTGGTCTCTGGCAAAAAATGTGGAAAGCAAGCCGAGATTATTACACCGACGATGAATTCCCCCGAAAACGCGGATTTTCCACCATAGGATTAGCACTGCCAGGGAATCACGGAAAAATGACGGAAGTCAGGTTTCAACTATCCTTGGTGTGCCTATATTATCACCCATACTTAACTTGTTCTTGTTTGGATTTTATTTTCTAATAACATCTGAGGTCATATAAAGACGGGATTCAAACCGACCAATTTTGTCATGTACATCCTGATTCCATCGCATTTTATTTAACATTAATCGGTAAATATAAAAAATCGCGGAAATCTGCTAAGTCGCGGAGATCTTTCATCCCTGTAATTATAATCATGCATGTGATTGGGTGCAGGAAAAAAATCTGAAAATTTGTTTACGTTATCATGGGGACACACAGCATCCCATTGAATTGTGAGAGGGATGCAAATAGTGTATTTCAGAGGTGTTTCGGCAGCCAGAAAAAAAACCGAAGAAATCACATGCCTGTTATAATGTGGTTTTTTTTAAATCACGAATCCCTTGACCGTGATGTAATTTTACGTAACAATCCATGTAATTTGTAGGTCTAGTACTACTTTACTAACTGCTAAACTACACAATATTGCTAGACAATTACTCAGCCACATGTGTCACCGGGTGTGCGGCGGGAAGGCTTAGGAAATTTGATTAAATTTATTGGGGTTTTACGTCCTAGCAACATCTGAGGTCATATCAGGACGAGCAGCTATGGAAGTAAGTACTTGCATTGATTGGGGTTTTACCTCCTAGCGACATGAAATCATAGGAAAGGTAGTTGGGAGTTAAATTATTGCAATGGTTGGGGTTTTACATCCTAACAACATTTGCAGCCATATCAGGACGGGTAGATGAAAACAGTACCTCTGATACCTTAGGTGCTAAAATACCTCAGGGAGTTTGACGCCCCTGCCTTGCAAAGTTGTAAACCACTGCCTTGTGGTACAGGTTCTTGATAGAACCAAAGGCTAAGGGAGCAAACCCTAACAGAAAAACCATGTTACCGTGACAGCATTAAGGGCGGTGATGAATGGAACTGCCAACCAGCCACTGCAGGGACAAATAGTTTGTGCCTGTCTTGACGTGTTCTTGCCGGTGTGAGACCTCTATTTGCTCCCCGAGAGAGTGCCGCTAGTAACTTGCAAAAGCCAGCAGCACTTCAACACTTTGCAAGCAGCTTTGTTATGAAATGTACAACCGCAAGCTGCAATTAAGTAATGAAAGCAATCTTTGTCGCATTGCGACTGACAGCATGATGATGATGATGAATTGAGTTAAATGTACCCATAACTTGCATATATAACCGAGTGCCTGTTTTTTAAAGTATTTTTAAAGGATTGTCTTTCCCTTCCAGACATAGGCTGTACAAGCACCTTGTGTAAGGCGTATAACAGACAGGCAATATCCTACTGACTCATGTATTGTTCTTACAGGGTACATTTATGAATACAGTGTTAGATACGGTCATTCCTATAAGCTATCAGGTAGTTCTATTGAGTTGGTTGGTTGTTGCAGCTTTACGTCCTGGCAACATCTAAGGTCATATCAGGATGGAGTTCTATTGAGGATATACCAATCTATTGAGGATATACCAATCTATCTATAGTGTAGCTTCAATGCGTATACAGGTTAATGCTTATAATTATTTACATTATTCTAACAAGATGGAAACGCATACAAAAACTAGAATATCACATTTTCATTACATGACCTAGTTTTGGCTTTAAGGAGTAGCCATACTATTTGTCCATAAACAACAACATAAGAAAGAAAAACAAGAGTTACTGAGTGCTAGTGAATGGTAGGACCATGCACCACCCGTGGCAGGACCGAGAACTACTGAAACACGCTATGCACCACTTGTGGTAGAAATGAACACTACTAGGAACTCCTATACAAATTCCCTTAAAAATTACAAAATGGCGTATTTAACCAGAGCGTAACCTACAAGTTATTGAGACTTTGCAATGATAATGACACGCAATATGTGAAAACGTGGGTGTTATAGAATATGAGATATGGTACTGACGTTAAATCAGATAGAATTGTTCCCACACTTAGTAATGCTGTGATATTAGTGTTTGTACCAAGGCGGAAACAAAAGTCCTACTTGTGTAAGGCAAGGGATTTTAAGGATCATAGTACCTGAATAATGGCCGTTTGCACAACCAAAATCCTAGTTTTCCTCCAGAACTTAAAATAATTTGGCTTTATTTTTTTATCAAAATCCGACGCATTCGTAAAGAAATAATGCAAAATTATCGAAAATCTGACTTTATCCGACAAATAAGTGACTATCCGACGAGTTGAATAATCCTACACTGTACAAACACTGTATTAATAACAAAATGTTACCAATTAGCATGTCATGGCAACTTGTTATAAATTCAAAGAGAACGATAAAGATTTACCCTCAAGTACCAAACATCTAATCATCCACTTGAGCAAATAGATTATTTCCACCACCAAGCTGTCCCTCTAATGACACTGAAAATAAATAGTCTCAGCTCACTGTGCAGTATGCTGTGAGAAAAAGTCTCATTGAGGATTTCCACCACAAACCAGTGGAAGAACTATGTTCTGGGTAGCAGCTCACTGTGCATGCTCTATGGAAAAGGTCTATACTATGCCAGTTCTGAGTTGCTTTTTTTTTTTTGGTAAAGTATTTATTCATCTGAATATGACATTTGTCAGCGCCAGAGTACTGGTATTCCGGTCATCTTACTATTGGAATTAACAGTCTAGATAATCTAAGTTTGATCAGTGCTGTATTATTGGGCTGTCACACTACGATGTACCGCGGTAGCGTAAGCCAACACAGGTGAAATTTGGCCATATGTCGAAATACGTCGAGGAAAATGAGAACGTGTTCGTTAAGTCTACATGGAGATACGTCGAGTTACGTTGAGATACAGTGACACACTTCAAGGTTTTGGATAAACTTTCAATGTAGCTCGACGCAAGACAATGTGTGGCTTATACGTTAGCATACGCTATGTATACGTTAGACATATGTCGAGTACGCTAGACATACCTTACACATACATTATACATATGTTGAACTACATCAGGCATAAGTCAAGTCGGCAGAAACGTACAGTCCACGTATTGACAACATACGGATAATGTATGTCTAAAATACGTTTGGCGTTTCTCCACCGTGTTTTGACTTATTTAACGTATAAAGGCGTACTTCTGGCAATCGAATAATGTATAGAACGTTCACCGGCATTCTGCGAGCATTCCATGAGCGTTTTTAATGTTCTCATGCGTTACCACTATGTTAGACGTTTTGCCTACGCCCACTACATTGCACCACAGTACTGAGCCACCCCAACACCATGCACCTTTAGTCAAATATACTTGGATTGTTCACTCTACGATAATACCAATGTACCCACAGTACTGAGCCACCCCAACACCAGACTATGTACCTTTATAGTCAAATATACTTGCATTGTTCACTCTATGATAATACCAATGTACCCACAGTACTGAGCCACCTCAACACCAGACTATGTACCTTTATAGTCAAATATACTTGCATTGTTCACTCTACGATAATACCAATGTACCCACAGTACTGAGCCACCTCAACACCAGACTATGTACCTTTATAGTCAAATATACTTGCATTGTTCACTCTACGATAATACCAATGTACCCACAGTACTGAGCCACCTCAACACCAGACTATGTACCTTTATAGTCAAATATACTTGCATTGTTCACTCTACGATAATACCAATGTACCCACAGTACTGAGCCACCCCAACACCAGACTATGTACCTTTATAGTCAAATATACTTGCATTGTTCACTCTATGATAATACCAATGTACCCACAGTACTGAGCCACCCCAACACCAGACTATGTACCTTTATAGTCAAATATACTTGCATTGTTCACTCTACGATAATACCAATGTACCCACAGTACTGAGCCACCCCAACACCAGACTATGTACCTTTATAGTCAAATATACTTGCATTGTTCACTCTATGATAATACCAATGTACCCACAGTACTGAGCCACCCCAACACCAGACTATGTACCTTTATAGTCAAATATACTTGCATTGTTCACTCTATGATAATACCAATGTACCCACAGTACTGAGCCACCCCAACACCAGACTATGTACCTTTATAGTCAAATATACTTGTATTGTTCACTCTACGATAATACCAATGTACCCACAGTACTGAGCCACCTCAACACCAGACTATGTACCTTTATAGTCAAATATACTTGCATTGTTCACTCTATGATAATACCAATGTACCCACAGTACTGAGCCACCCCAACACCAGACTATGTACCTTTATAGTCAAATATACTCGCGTTGTTTACTCTACTATAATGCCCCGACACATAACCTGTGATTGGCGAACCCCTTGAATAATTGTTCAATGTGAACTGTGCCTCCGACATCAGGACATTGGTCTGGATGCTGGTTGGTTGGTTTGCTGGGGTTTTACGTCCTGGCAACATCTAAGGTCATATCATGACGGGTACCGACTTGTGACAGTGCGCACTCATGACTACTTTTATAGTGTTGCCCCACTGAGAGACCAGGCCACCAGCACCATGACCTGATTTGTTTGTTTGTTGTTTTACATCCTAGCAACATCTAAGGGCATATCAGCACGGGTACCGAGTTGTGACAGTGCGCATGACCTAATATCCCACTCACTGGGAGACCAGGCCCCCACTCAGTCACATTATGCTGACACCGAGCCAACCAGTCCATGTCCTCTCCTAATAATGCTGAGCGCCTATATACCGTTACAAATTGTATTCAAACATGAAAACCACAAGCAGTAGGTGGTCATCCAAATTATTTAAAGTTGGATAGTTCGATGAAAGCATCACATTTTCGAAACCAAAACACTTACCTAGATTAATTTTCAACAATAAATTCATATACATCTGCATTTTAAATGAATGCTTAATAATAAATTACTATGGATCTACATATCAAATTATTTTTTAGCAATAAATTAATACTCATCTGCATATTAAATTAATTGTTAACGTCATATGCATAGTAAATCTAAATTTTTAATAACCTAATATACATCTGCATATTGTATCATTTTAAACAATAACTTCATATGCATATGTGTATTTTTTAATCAAATAAATTAATATGCATTTGCATATTAAATTATTTGTTTAAAGTGTTTCATCTACATCAGTCAAATGTGATATCCTAAGCCATTGAATTGCATATTTTGCAGTGCAAAAGGCCACTCAACGATGATAATACTAAGCTTGTTTTAGTTAACGACGCCTCTAAAGCACATTGATTATCACCGGCTATTGGACATCAAACATATGGTCATTCTGAATCTGACATATTTCTTTGAAGGAAACCTGCTGCTGTGACATAGGCTACTCTTTCCGATAAGCAGCAAGGGGTCTTTTATATGCACTTTCCCACAGACAGGACAGCACATTCCACAGCCTTTGATGAACCAGTTGTGGACCACTGGTTGGAACGGAAAATAGCCCAAACTGCAAATGGATCCACTGAGCAGGGTCGATAGAATGACCAACACCTTCACAGGTGGACACTCTACCGCCTGAGCTACATCCCGCTCAACCCTCAATGATGAATGCAGTAATGTGCTGGGACCTATATAACAGGGTCCGGGATGAGCCTGGAAATAGACGCCGTGCCATCGTTAATGATGTCACTATGTCCTGTGACGTCACCCTCCACAAAGGTTACCTGGAAATTGAAGCGAATGGTGAGATTATGGAGCTTCTATCAAGTTGCATAGTTCAAGGGCGAATTAGCAGAATACTGTACTTGAATTACATTACATTTTAGGGATGAAAGTGGTGTCCGATAAAAATCGCGGAAATCAAGCCGTGGTTATTACACCGACGGCGAATTTCCGCGAAAACGCTGATTTTCACCCATAGGATTAGCACTGTCAGCGAATCGCGGGAAAAAGCCGGAAGTCAGGTTCCAATTATCTTTCGTCCCTGATTAATGTTGCATAGGCCTAATCCAAAGAAGGCATATCTTCAAAACCAGAATACTTACCGAGATCTGCTCCCACATATTCAACTTAGACACTTAGGCATTCATAAAGCATTTAATGCTTCATAGAAGGAATATTAAGGGGCCATCTAAAGTTTAAAACATTTTCATGGTTGTACAAACCATACAATGGGGAGGAGGGGGCGTGTCAGTCAAGTATGGTTTTCATCATTTAATAAAATGTTGATATTTAAAACGTTCATATTCTTGTATTTATGTTCTGTAGTAAAATGTTGATATGTACTACACATACCCTTTTGTGTCGTTTGTGAATACTGACTATAACGACAGTGACGCATACTGTCAACACGATGACAGCTCCTAACATTGTGACGACATACTTGAGGACGCCCAGTACCGCCTTAGGAATTAGCAGCTCATTGGTCAGCTGCCGCGCATGCGCCTCGTCAGTCTTCGCACTCTGAAAGTGGTCGGTTGGTTGTTGAGTTTTACATCCTGGCAACATCTAAGGTCATATCAGGATGGGTACCGATTTGTGACAGTGCGCACTCATGGCGTCTTCATAGTGCTTCCCCACTGGGAGATCAGGCCACCAGCACCATGACCTGATATCCCACTCAGTCACATTATCCTGACACTGAGCCAACCAGTCCTAATGCCTGGCTAGGAAGCAATAAGTATCAATTCTTAAGTCATTGGTTTGACTCGACCCGTGGTTTCGAATCCCATGATCTATTAAAATGGGAGACGGACGCTCAACTCATTCGGCCACCCCATCATGAAAGTGGAGTACATCAATGCATTTTGAATCTGGTGATTATATCTGACAGCTGAATAGAATTAACCTACTTTTAGAACAAAACGTAACCAATACCAATAGTGAACCAGAGAAACAATTAATTTATATTATAACGCCGTTTGTATTCAAAACCTTCCATTTGGTTAGAAGTGCTACAATCGAAGTATATACATACATGTTGGATTTGGTGATAGCGTCCTTCAGCTGATCAGTATTAGATTATTTTTTAAATAATACATAACTAATATCATTTTATAATCAAGGTACTACTTAAATTACCTTAAAGCGCAGTTTATTATTCAAAACCTTTTACATTGTTTTGCAGTTAAGATGTTTATACTACTAATACATATTTGAGTTTCTAAATTCCACCCTGCATTGCTTATAGTAGGCCTGCTTACAAATTACACTGACTATCGAGTTAAAGAAAGAAAGAAAGGAAGGAAGGAAGAAAGAAAGAAAGAAAGACAGCAGAAAAAAAGACATACAGAAAGAAAGACAGAAAGACAGAAAGAAAGAAAGAAAGAAAGAAAGAAAGAAGGAAAGAGAAGGAAAGATAAGTCTAAACATCATTCAGTGCTACAGACACAAAAATAATATATTTTAAAACTTTTAGCCATCTTAGATACCTTTAAAAAAACCCGATTACATTCATTGATTAAGCATAGGAAATTGCAGACAATGGGGGACCTCCGACTTTTTAGTTCAAATTCCTGCCGTTCGCATCGCCACTGAACCAGTGGGCCTATTCGGCACACTGTCACACTGCAAACCCAATGGCTATGAGCAATCTTCATACAGAAGAAGTCAAATATCTCTAAAACCACATGACCTAGACACAAACCACTTGGTATACATATAGAAAACATACAACGAATACATTATATTAAATTTCTAAGGTTATGGTTCTGTATTTCTATTAATTTTGAATAAAATAAACGTTTTGCACTGGGCGTACCGCCGAACTCAGTGCATTGTCAATGGCCGTGAGCAATCTTCATACAGAAGAAGTCAAATATCTCTAAAACCACAAGACCTAGAGACAAACCGCTTGGTATACATATAGAAAACATACAACGAATAGATTATATTAAATTTCTAAGGTTAGGGTTCTGTATTTCTATTAATTTTGAATAAAATATACGTATTGCACTACGCGTACCGGCGAACTCAGTGCATTGTCAATGGCCGTTTAGGACCACTGGTACCGATGCGCCATCTAGTGTCAACAAATGAACTACCCCGGATGTCCCCCATTGGTCTTCCTCATGCCACTGCTCCTTGCCCTATCCTAGTAATGCCAAGTGCCAGGCTAAGTAACAACAAGTATACATTTTATAAGCCATTGGTTTGACTCGGCCAGAGTTTGAACCTGTTTGTTTGTTGTTGTTTTACGTCCTAGCAACATCTAAGGTCATATCAGGACGGGAGTTTGAACCTCATGACTAGCCACGCAAGAAAAACAGACCGCTCTACTCATTCGGCCATCCCGTCTGGTTGTTCAATGTTGCAAAACAAAATGCAACCAACAACAAAAAGCATGTCTTTAATTCTTCTGTGATTGTCCTGATTTGTGTTCAATCAATCAATAGTTCCGTCCTCTAGTCGAGGGTTGGATGCAATGGTTCTCCACTTGTCCTGATGGTGTGCTGTTCTGAGAATAATTCAAGCCTGTCCACTGTGAAATATTTGTAAACCATGATGTTCTTGGTCTCCCTCTCCATCTGCTGCCATTCACCTTCCCTTCCAACAATGTACGGTATATTGAACTCTGACGAATGATGTGGCCAAAATAAATAAGTTTCTTTGTCTGTATAGTGGCAAACAAGCTTTTCTTATTTTTAATTTTTCTGAGAACTTCTTTGTTGGTGATCTTCTTTGTCCATGATATTTTCATCATCCTTCGATAAGTTGTGATAGAAATATTTAAAAGATGATAATACCTCGCATTTTGTCAGTTCTATTAAACCCTTATTACGATGAGACTTAGTGCGAAACCAAATCAACATGAACTCGTTTTAATTGAGCAACTTACCTCATTGACCCAGAGAACTGGAAACACCAACGTCCGTAACTTGGCAGTTTTCCTATAAAAGACACAGGGCAACAGGCATTGCTTTAATATGACTGCCACCAGCGTGTGGGTGTGCGTGTGGGTGTGGTGGGGAGCATATAAAGATAGTGAAGTGGGCGTGTCTACTCGCCTTGAGCAATTTGCGCGCGCGCGATTTGCGAGCGCGCAAATTGCTAACACTTGTGCACGCGAGGGTTCCCGGTGGTAAAGCGTTGCTTGGCGACTAGCCAAGCAACGATAGAAGGTCGGGCGTTCGGGGCCTGACCCGGCGGACGTGTCTCTACACGCTCCGTCGTTTTACACCGATATTTAGGCTTTTTCGGGTCAAAATTCTAAACTAAAGTATACGAACAACACGGGAGGGAACGAGAGACAGATATTAGTAGTAAACTACATATATGTTGGTCTCCATGTTAGTCTTTTGTTAAGAATAAACCGTGAGCTCTTGTAAAGGTGAATCAGGACGTTCCTTGCATTCTTTCCTATCCTCCAGTCTTATTGTAGATTAACCGCTATGGAACCTATCTTCGATTGCTTTCTATGAACTGAGAGGCCTTAAGCCTAAGTCGGCCTTCTGCAAGTAACACACCCCTCTGCGGGAATCCAATAACTGACGCATTTACAGAATTAACGTAGTGTAACTTTTAGGCTAGAACCACGACACGTAAGGTAAATTAAACAGTAGTGACAGCGGCAGCAACTCGTGCTGGACTGCGCATATTCGGATTCATTTAGTAACATTCATAATATCTCTAACGACGAAGGAGGCAGCCAGTAGTTGAAATAACCTAATGTAAATACACTTTAGGCCGATAAATGCGCACGGTGGCAAATCTAGTATTTAGACGATACTCTGGCTGGCGCCTACAGTACGGCACGGACATTGACGACGGGATACGCGCAGGCGGGCGGTAAGGCTACGACGGCGGCGGCGGGCCAAGGAAATTCACATGGAAACAATTAATTATATTAACACGTTAGGCTCGCCTTAAGCGGGGGTGGAATAGCCGGACGGTTAAAATACTAACTGTCCATCCACACCACAGTGAGGCTCAATTACATTAAAGCTGCATAGTCCGATTTTGCATATCTAACTTAGATACTGATGCACTTATTAAGCATTTGTTTCTGCGTAGAAGGCCATACTGAGTCAATTTAACAGAACCTGTTAATGCAGAAGTCTATGGTGTCAGAGTTTTGGCAAGCTTGCCAAAACTAATTTCCCATGTTTGCACTCAAAATATCTAAAAACTTTACCATTTAAAATAAAAGTAACTTTGAACTAATGTAAAGTAGACACTAGTGATCGATCTAATATATTTATCTCAGAAAAAATACAGAAATTCAAAACCATCGGACTATGCGACTTTAATATTATGCCAATATCCAGACTATGAGACTGGGAATGGTTGGTTGGTTTTGTTTGTTGTTGCTTTACATCCTGGCAACATCTAAGGTCATATCAGGACGGGTACTGACTTGTGACAGTACACACTCATGGCCACTTTATAGTGCTGCCCCATTGGGATACCAGGCCACCAGCACCATGACCTGGACCGCGTTCAGGGTACGCCTCAGAGTCTACGTTTTTTGGGGCCAATATGCGTTCAGGGTACGCCTCGGAGACGTCTCCCTTTTCAGGTAAGAGGCAAAAAGCACCTCAAAAATGGCCGCCGAATTCAGTGGTTTCAGCCAATCAACGCTGTTCTTTTCAATTGCAAATGGCGGCCCCCTATGGGGGGGCCACCATTTTCGAGGCACCCAACAGCTAAAGCCATTCAGACTAGCGCGACGTCTGGAATTTCTCCGAGGCGCCTCCGAGGCATACCTTGAACGCGGCCCTGATATCCCACTCAGTCACATTACATTGACTGGTATTCAGGAGTTACTTACTGACTGGTATTTAGGAGTTACTTACTTGACTGGTATTTGCGTGTCACTTACTTGACTGGTACATACAAGTTGCTTACTCACCTGTGGTACTAATGGATTAGTAACTTGACTGCGGTACTTACGAGAAGTGTATGTTTGGGTTCAGGAACGCATTTATCTGTAATCTCTTCGCAACCTGCATCACCAGACCGGTGTTCTGAGGAAAGTAAAAGAATAATATTTTTAAAAAGGTAAATACCAGCAGCTAAGCTTCTTCTCGAAGACAATCTTCACTGCATTTATTTTTAGGTTTTATAACTTTTAATTCGACAAGTATCAATTATGTAAATCATTGCTTTGACGCGGCCGGGATCCAAACTCCCGACCTTCCACACAGGAAACCCGCGTTCTAGCGATGATTAGGCCACCGCGTCTGGTTCATCCCTACTGTGCGAAGAATCGCTTACGGGCTCTATGTCGATGTTGGTGGTATGTTGCGTGGCGTCTGGGTGCATGTTGTAGATGGCATCGCGGTACTTGGCATCTGCCATGTAGAAGTGTGGAGAGGAGGCCACAATCGGCAGGTGGAAACCGTCAACTGCAATATACAACCAAAATTTGATAAATCTCCATAGATTTTGTTGGTGCTTTTTTTTATATTATAAAACATTATTTTAGCATAACAAAATATTGTAGTCTTCGGTAGACACTGTAGTCAAGTCGGGTACACCAAATCTATCATCTAGCAACATAAACCAGACGGCATGCCCGAATGAGTTGAGCGTCCGTCTCCCGTTTTGGTAGATCGTGGGATTCGAACCTAAATCTATCATCTAGCAACAGAGACCAGACGGCATGGCCGAATGAATTCAGCGTCCGTCTCCCTTTTTGGTAGATCGTGGGATTCGAACCCATGGGTTGGTTGGAGTTTTACGCCCTGGCAAATTGTAAGGTCATATCAGGATGCATACTGACTTGCAACAGTGTACATTCATGGTGACTATATAGTGCTGCCCCACTGGGAGACCAGGCCACCAGTACCAATAACCTGATATCTCACTCAGTCACATTATCCTGACACTGAGCCAACCAGTCCTTGACATATCCTAATAATGGTGAGCGCCTGGCTAGGAAGTGACAAGTATAAATTGTTAAGTCATTGGTTTGATTCGACCAGGGTTCGAACCATCGGGTTCGAATCTCACGATCTACCAAAAGGGGATGTCTACATATGCAATTGTTATCGATGTTAAATAAATACATGTACAATAAGAGGTATATAGGATTTTGTTGGAATATTTATATAAGAAATGTCTGCATACGCAATTGTTAGCCATGCTAAATAATTACACGTACAATAATAAAGAGGCAAACTGGATTTCCATTAAAGAATTAAATAACAAAGAATCTCTACCTACACAATCAACTAATCACCATTAAGTTGCCAGGCAAGACATGCAGTTGAAATAATGGGAGGTTCTCTAAAAAGCAACATAAGCTGAAAACAACAACAAAAATGGAGTACTTTAAACCCATACAAATTATTCACAAACCTAACCTTCAAAGGTGTGACCATACCTCGCCCCCCCCCCCCAAAAAGAAGCTAACATAGTATGTCTAGATTAAAACACTAATTGAGTGAGATATCAGGCAAGAATAGAACAAAAATACAACAAAACATACCAACAGACTATCTATCTGCTACTGAAATGCAGACAATCAAATAACTTATCAGCAGCTACTGCTTGGTAAGACAACACCAAAACTACAGCTGGCCAGCATTGAAAACAAGCCTGGGTACCCGAGCTTACATGCTATGGACAGTATAAATACAGCCTCAATAAAAAAATATAAAAATATTTTAAAAATTGCATGGGTACAAGGTATTACAAATGTTAACTATGTACATAAATATAATCGAAAACCAACAAAAATGGAAACTCCCCCATTTTACACCAAACAACTTTAAAGAAACTGATACTTATTGATAAAGGAAATCAATCCGTATGGATTATGACCACTACTGCACAACTTAACTGTGGTGAGCAGAAAAAACAAACGATCACTAAAAAAAATTTGTAATTAAATTTTTTTTTTAAATGCTGGCAGACACTGACCTATCTGGCAGGTTGAGATGTTGAGCAGACCGCTGCCGAGGCAGTTGCCTGCCGGCGTGCAAAAGCCGGTATTAGCCGGGTTTATATCCGGGCTGGCCATGGCTGAGGGCGGCGCAGTGAAGCGGAACAGCGTGATGTCATCCAAGGTGCGCACCTTACTGTGGAACGTCCCATATATTGACCTGTACCAGGAAGATGGCGACTAGTCATGGCCGGGCAGCAGCAGGACCTCACTCGTGACCCACACAATTTATGATCAGTGTGCTGACAACCATAGAGACATTTGCATTTCCCATTAGTTAGTAGCTTATAAACAGTGGCTGTCATGATATATAGATTAGTTAGACGAATCTTACCTGGGTATAGATGATGGATAACTATTGTTTTACCGAGGTAGGAGCCTCGGGTAGACGTGGGCGAGGGAGAAGGAAGCACATCCGGGTCCAGCAATCTTTACCTACTAATTCAGGATAAAATGATTCCAAAAAACCAAAAACTATGGTAATGTGACCTAATCTTGGTACAAGTGATTTAATAGACGTGGCAGGGCGTGGTGGGTGGGCCCTCGCCCACGTCTACCCGAGGCTCCTACCTCGGTAAAACAATAGTTATCCATCATCTATACCCAGGTAAGATTCGTCTAACTAATCTATTTTACCTCTGTATACCGCCTCTGGCTAGCCGCAGGCTAGGGAGACCTTTACGTAATATCATTTTTATCCTGATATTCCTGTTAGTTACTATTCTATTATCAAGTCTTATTTAAGTATGTTTGTACAATTGTCATGACAAAAAAGCGAAAAAGTGCACTTTGTCTCACCTGTGTCTTTTAGTTGGTGAGTAGCCTCTGTGCGATAGGTTGAGGCTTCTCTAGTCGCTTGTGATAATGTTTTGCAAACGATCTAGCAGTTTTCCATCCTGCATGAGCCAAGATCCGTTTCACGGAAATGCCAAGTGATCTGGCCTTAGATACCATTGCACCACGTGTAGAGTGCGATGAATATCTGTTTGTGTTTACTCCTGAAAGTTTTAACACCATCATGGTCCATCTGGCGAGGGTGTCCCTCGAAATGCCCTTGTGTGGCTTAATAAAGCTCACCAAAAGCTGCCTTGAGTTGCGTATTATTCGTGTCTTGGATATATATGTCCGTATTGCGGAGACTACACATAATTTGCGATCCTCTGTGAAACTAGTGACACTTATTGTCGACACGGGATAACCTAAACGATTTGATTTCAACAAAGTTGTTAGATCAAACGTTGCTTCCTTGCTATCGATTTCAAGACCATTGAGCGACAGGGCGACTATTGTTTGGCCCCTGTGTCCTGTAACGAGCAGAAGGAGCAAAGCTACTTTGAAGCCTAATAGCTTAACGTCCAGGAACTTATTCTCTGGCCAGTCCTTGAAGAGTTTAAACACAAGAGAAACATCCCAAAACCTATTATATTTAGGTTTGGGAGGATTCCTCTGATAAATTGATCGTACGATCCAGCAAATAACATGATGTTTTCCCATTGTTTCTCCATTAATCCTAGGTAGGATTATTGAGAGCGCACATCTGGCTGCATTGATAGCGCCATACCCTAAACCTTCGTCTTCCAAAAAACGTAGGAAATGTCCTACCTGGGATATTGTTGGGTTCATAGGCTTAACTTTCTTAAGTAAGCAATAAATACCCCATTTCTTTAAATACGTGGTATACATTTTCACAGTTCCCTTCCTCCAGGCATGACAGACCAAACGTTGTTGTGTAATCTTATCCAAGCCGAATTGTTCCAAATATTTATTTTAAAAAGGAATGCTACCAAAGGAGTCGTCGACACGTTTCCGTGGCGCGCTAACGGTCCCTGATGTTTCAGATTTCCTCGGTATCTTGGGAAGCGTAGCATGCTTTTGGCCGTCGCGACTAGTCTCGCTAGCCAGGGTTGAGTGTCCCATTCGGGGACGATGAGGATGGCGTGTGTTTTCTCCATTAGTATCTTTCGGGCGACTTTGCTAATAATGGTAAAAGGGGGGAAAATGTAAAAGAAATGATTTTGCCAAGTTAGCGAGAAGGCATCTATGTGCCAAGCATTTGGTTCTGGGTGCCACGAAACATATTTCTCCAGTTTAAAGTTATTACGTGAAGCAAATAAATCTATATCCGGCCAGCCCCATAATTGACAGATGTGTTTGAAAATTGATGGGTTTAGTGACCACTCTAAGTGGTCATGGAAATGGCGACTCATCTTATCGGCAAGGCAATTCTGCGTGCCGGGTATGTGTGTTATTGTTAACCAGATGTCAAACTTTTGCGCCCAATTCCAAATGAGTAGTGCCAACTCGTTACACTTAATAGATTTTGTACCTCCCATATTTCTGACATAAGCCATGGCTGTGGTGTTATCCGTAAGGATACAAACATTATTTTTGGGTACTTTAACAAGGCTGGTTAAACCTAAGTAAATGGCTCGTAATTCTAAAACATTAATATGTTCAGAAATTTCCGATTCTAGCCATCGTCCCCCCGTTGCTACATCATTGCGATGTGCCCCCCAACCTTGGAGTGAGGCGTCAGTCGTAACTGTAGTATTGGGCTCACCCATTCGAATGGGATTGGGGGAGTTATCAAAGTGACTTAGCCACCAAAAAATGTCGGCTAGTCCACTTTCAGAGATAAACATTGTCTTTTCAAAGTTTCCCTTTGCGCGGGCCAAAGCTAGATTTTTATCGATTTCCAGGGACTTAATGTGTGCGGCCCCATATAGAATAGCAGGGCTGTATGAAATCATTATACCGATTAAGACTGCGACCTGTCTTATCTTTGGCCTAGAAATGTCTAACAGCTGTATCGCTGTGTCCCGCAGCTTATCTTTCTTTTGTTGTGTAAGTGACACGGTCATGGCCGTCGTGTCCAAAATGAAGCCTAGACACTTAAGCTGCTTAGTAGGAGAAAACACGGATTTCTTAGCATGGATGAAGAAACCCAAGTTTGAGAACAGTTGACATAAATCTTGAACGGCGAGCTCGCATTGTTCGAAAGATTGTCCCATAATGAAAGAATCATCAATGTATGGAAACATACAATGACCCAGTTTAGCCATGTTTGAAAAAAACGGTTTCAACAACTTAGTAAAAAGTCGTGGCGCACACGCCAAACCATTAGGTACGCAGGTAAATTCAAAAAGCTGGTCATTCCAAACAAACCGTAAAAATTTGCGAAACCCCTCTTGAATAGGGACAGTATAGTAAGCATCTCTTAAATCAACACTCGCTAGCCAACACTCTGGGGTGATCAGATCGCGAGCTGTTTCTAAAGAAAACATTTTGAAATGTTGGTATTCAATGATTTCATTCAATTTAGTTAAGTCTAAAATCATGCGAATAGACCCATCTGGTTTAGGCGTGGAGAAAATATTGGAAATGAATTCACCTCTAGTATGTTGTACTCGTTTGACAATGCCTTTGGCTTCAAAAACCCCAACCTGTTCATTTAGTTGGAATTTTTCGTGTGAATTGAACTTATATGGAAAAGGTGCTCTTTTCTGTACAGGGAATTCTGTGAAAGGAATAGCAATGCCTCTAACAATACTAAGAACCTCTGGGTTAGTGGTTAATTGTTGCCATTGTTCTAAACAATTAACAATGTTGCCCGCTTGAAAAAGGCTTACATCAGTTTGAGTTTCCTCTGTGACCATGTCAGGGCCAGGCTGCTGAAAAGTTTGTGTGGCGTTCTCTACTTGTTCCCTGGTTTGGGGAACTGCGGCTTGGGGACAAAGTCCCGTTTGTAACCGCGGTTGTCGTTCCAGCTTGAGGATTGTCTGTCGCCTCGACCTCTTCCCCTCTGGCTGAATGCGAAGGATGGGCCTCCCCGGAACGGCCTTCCTCCTCGGCGGAAGCGAAAATCCGTGCGGCTGCGGCGGAACCCGAGTGGGTTTTGTGACTTACGGCCCTTGAGTTCCGTGTTCTTAGCACTCTTAGTGTCCACCTCTACCTGCTTGTACAAATAAGCAAGCTGACCCCCAAACATCTTGGACTTGTCCAGAGGCTTGCCTTTGATGGGGGTAGGTCCGGAATAGACGGTGTATTCCTTGCCGTCATGGTCCGTCATCTTCTTTGACCGGGCGACCTCTTTGCCCGCGTCGGTGGTGACGGATTTAAAGACATTTTCGAAGCGGCGATGTGTCATATAGTTGCTCGCTGCAGCGAGCAAGGCAATGCCCCTATCCATAACCCGAGCTAAGGACGAGAACTTATTCTCGGTCTGCATGCGGTTAGCAATGGGGATAATAGAGGTCAAGGAGCCCAAAACTGCCTTATGGATTACAGAAAGGGCAGTTTCATAGCGGCGCCGTTCGTCGGACAGATGGATGCCCGCATCCATCTCCTTACACACCGTAGCGGGAATACCTTTGACGCCGGAAATCTGTTCCGTCAATTTATTAATGACCTCCACTGGTTTGAACGTGGTAAAGTGGCCATTGACGGTATTCCGCATCATGGTTGTGGTACGCACCTTCTTTGCCTTTTTCTTGACAATCTTCTTGCCAACTTTAGCGCCTATTTTGGCGTACACTCCCGCGCGTTCCGTATCGGAATCTGATTCCGTGGAAGAGGAGTTGTTTGACGAGTCCGAGGACGAGTCTTTCTTTTTCTTTTTCTTTGATTTCTTAGGACGTTTAGCGTTTGAGGCTTTGGTGAACTCGTCACCTGAGCTGCTCACAGTGCGGCGTTTCTTGCCGCGCGCTTTCGGTTTCGGAACCTCGGGGGCCGATACCGTGTCCTCCTCGTCATCCGAAAAGTCCTCCCAATCCTCATCAGGGATTTGGGGAGGGCCCGCAAAGGAAAGAGCCTGGAATTGGCGCATCTTGTCCTCCATCATGGCTGCCATCTTAGCCTCCCAATCACTTGGTTGAGGTGGCTGGTCACTGTCCCGGTCGGAAACCTGTGCCCCGGGCTGTGGAGACGGCGGAGCCGTAGGCGCTGGTGACGAATCGTAATCCGTAGGGGCAATGCCCTCTGCTGCCGCAGGCTGCTTATTCCGCCGAGTGGCCATCGGTTCCTGTAACGACAAAAGTGTTACTTAACCGGAGTCATCTCAACAACACAAAGTGTAGCCAGTAAACTGGGTTGAGGTATATGGTACAGAATAGCGTGTATTACAACGTTTCAGTACAGGCGTGAAGCTAAGTTTTGCCGTAGGGTTATGGTAACGAAACCAACCAAACGGGGGGTATCGATCCGAAGATCGCCCACTCTCTCTGTTCCGTACACTTCTCCCACCCGCGGCTACGACGCCAGCAAGTTGGAGAAAATATTACGAAACTCGGAGGTTCGCCTTAAAACCGGTCTGGGGTGTTTATAAAAAACACCCAGAAGCATCCCCAACAACATCCTCTAGTCAGGATCCGGGAGAATTTTCTTAGGAAATGAGCAACTCGGGTTACCATTTCTCCCTGTCTCAAAAACAGGTGTCGATAGAACAAAGGACTATCGGTTTCGTAAGTGCCAGCGGCACGCAGTGTTCTATCCTCAAGTAAAAAACACATACAAAGTCCAAATTGGACCTGAGAAAGTTCTGAACTTTCATAATGTGATGCTATAAGGCATCATAAACAGTTTAAACTAAATTTCCATTACTTACTTTGTGATTAAGAAGTAGTTAGTAGATAAATCCTGTTGGAGCAACTCACAAACGTCCTCCCGTTGTGAGTCACTTATGCTAATTGCTGGACCCGGATGTGCTTCCTTCTCCCTAGCCTGTGGCTAGCCAGAGGCGGTATACTGAGGTAAAATCGGGTATTATCCCGATCTCGGATAATACCCGCATTTTTCCTCAAATGATACTCGCATAATAAATTATATAACACAAAACTGCACTAGAATATCTGCGCAAGCTTCTGTCCCTCAGAAATCGCAAACTCTTAGATCACCGAGACAGATAATATTACACATCCGCGTGTCTAGGTTCAAATCAGATAACGACTGTGCCTCCTGTGAGGAAGGTCCCACTTTATGGAATATATTTTGGTTGCTTGCTTCCTTGTTGTAACAAATTATATAAAATAACACTATTATTGCTATTATTATTGTGTATCTTTTGGATAGCTAAAATAACACTATCATTGTCATTATTGTTATTGGGCTCCACCTTTTGGAGGGGGCTAATAAACTATTTAAAATAACACTATCATTATTAAAGCCCAAGTCACACCTACCCGGACTAGCCCCGGATGTTTAGCCGGACCACCCCCGGACCATACCCCCGGACTGTCCCGGACATTTGGTCGTTTTTTTGCTCGCTCTCACACCTACCCGAACGAGCCACAGTTTACAGAGTCCGGACCACCACGGACTGAGCCAGACCACCCCCAGACTACCCGGTGTATCCACGGAGTAGTCACGGATCAGTCCCAGACTTGCTCCTGCTATATATATATATATACAAAAACGGGGCTCATCCTGGGCTGGTCTGTGGTAAACCGGGCTATCCGTGGCGATCCGTGGTTAATCCGTGGTCATCCTTCTTTTCCGGTCTTATCCGGGCAGTCCGGGAGTGGCCCATGGCTCTGTCGGGACTAGTCTAGAGCTGGTCCGGGTTAAACCGTGGCTAAAACGTGGCTCATCCGGTTTCAAAAACACCCGGACTGCCCCGGACTGGGCACGGACTACCCCCGGACAACTCCCGGACGAGTCACAGATTACAACCTGATGATGCCGGATTGAGCCCGGATTGCAATATTCCCCGGATCACCTCGGATGTCTTAAACATTTTAAAACATCTGGGGCCAACCCCGGATGAGGCCGGACCAGCCACGGATCACCAAGGACCACCCACGGATCACGCCGGATCGCCACGGACCATGCCGGGGCTCATCCGGCCCCGGATCCGGGTAGGTGTGACCTAGGCTTAATATCATTACTATTAGGTGGACTTTCTTTTTTAGCGGGCTGTGTGTTGTTTTAAATGGGTGGTATATATTTAGCGTGCCAACCTGCAAATATCTGTGCTGAAACTCCTCACGATGAACGACTCGTCGATAAAAGGGGGCGCCACTGTGCCGTCAGTGCCGTTCACCATGTTCGCCTGGTCTGACGTCCAGAAGTCCACCCGGCGGGCCCCGTTGAACTGATCGATGATGCCGACCTGGCTGAAGTTGCTCTCCCCGGTGAACACGGTGTACAGCCCGTCGTCGGTGCCGTTCTTCTACAGAGCGTCGATAAGAAATGTGGTAAGTGGTGAAATATATCAGGTAATATTCACAAGAACAGCAGAATCGCCGCTGATAGGTTGTGAAAAACATCGGCGACGTAAATTGTGGTGAAAATACAGAACAGACATGGTTAATTCACAAAATATACACTTATTAATTTATATACAGTAAAACCTCTCTAAAGGGGTTGTCACATTACGACGCATGGCGCCAACGCACGGCGACATATGTGATTTTTTACCTCTATTCACCCTATTCACGCGCGACCTAATTAGGCATCAGAACGAGGCTGAGTAAGCGTCAGTATTGGAAATGGCCATAAGACACTACTGTGTGCTGATGTGTAGGAATTAGGCATAAGTCAAGGTATGTTAGACAAACGTTGTTCACTAGGTTGCACTACGTTGACCAACGTTAAAGGCAGTGGGAACGTACAGTCCACGTCTAACGTACGTTTAGCGTTTCTTCAGCGTGTCTTGACGTATGTAACGTATATGAGGCGTAGTTCTGGTGATCGAATAATGTATATAACATTCGCCGGCGTTCTGCGAACATACTGTTAGCATAATTCGAGCGTGTTTCACCAGGAGTAACATTAGCAATACGTTGGTCATACGCTATGTATATGGTATGTATACGTCCAACTTTTCCCCCCCACGCTGAAAAGTTTGACACTTCTCGGCGTAAAAAAAAGCAATTTTACGCATTGGTCGCGCGCCAGCGAGATGCGTCATAATGTGACATGGCCTAACCGACCACCTCCACAGATCGACCACCTCCACAAATAGACCACTTCCCTGTATCGATCACTCTATTTGGGTACCAAACGATCGCCCATACAATCTCATTGAAACGATAAAAAAAAAAAAATCCCATACCCGACCAGCTCCCTAAATGGACCATTTAAAGTTGGTCCCCTGGTCGGTTGATTTGGAGAGGTTTTACTGTAGTTTAAATAGCTAGGAATTGAAGTTGCATTGTCTTATTTCCTGCCACCTTTTTTAACATAAATAAATTAGGTTGATCATTATTATCTACATTACTTTATTTTTATCTAACTTTTATTAGAAGTATCTAACTTGGGAGACATTTGAAGTGAAAACATGCGAAATTACTTTCGGCGTGCATACTAAAATGTTGGAAATTAGAGACTTCAGCAGAAACAGTGAAGGTAATGTTGATATGCTATTTACTTTTATTTTTCTATTTATTATTTCTATGGTATAAGTAATGTATATGTGTTATTTTTAAAGGGGGAAAGCACCTCATAAGTATTGTACTTCTGCTTTCTCCTTTTTCATGTGAAAAAACTGCTGATGTGGATGTCAGCTTGTGTGTATATTGATAATGTGGAAATAAATATTTTATTATTATTATTACAGGTTATACTAAATTGACAGTATTTCATTTTAAACAGCAACAAATCTTTAATGGCAGTACCGGTATCTAAGGTCATATCAGGACAGGTACCGACTTGTGACAGTGTGCACTCATGGCAAATTTATAGTGCTGTCCCACTGGGAAATCAGGATGCCAGCACCATGACCTGATATCCCACTCAGTCACACTATCCTGACACTGAGCTAACCAGTCCTTGACCTATCCTATTAATGACGAATGCCGGGCTAGGAAGTGACAATTATCAATTATATAAGTCATTGGTTTGACTCGACCGGGAACAGATCTCCCAATCTCCCGCACACGAGGCCCACACTCTACCGATTCGTTCACCGCGCCCGGGAACAAAGGTTGAACATTTCTCTCTATGAATATGGCCTTCGCTGCCGACATGTTGTAATCAATCAATCAATCAATCAATCAGATGACCATGCCTTTAAAATACGGATATTCGCCAGTGCTGAAAATTAATGATAACATAAATTGATGAATAGAACTTACCCCTTCTAGAATGCCTACAAAGTCCTGCTTGAAGGTAGCACTGTCGAACGACTTGGCGGCATGCAAAATGGGATCCGTGTACCCCCAGACAATCTCACGGACTGATCGCGTCAGAAACACTCCCTCACTTGAGAAGAGCACATTAATGAGATGAGATAAGATCCACTGTGTTATTGAACCCTCCCTCTGGAAACCATCAACCAGCGTCTGAAGAAAATACACACACACAAATTACAACAAATCATAACAGGCCAAGCTACAACTTACAAGAGCCATCTGATCAATATGCACAATATTAAAACACTAATATAATTTATTTAATCTATAGCGTCACACTCCACATAAAATGCTAAAAATAGGACTTGTTGAATATCAATTTTAATGTAATTTTTTTCTATAATTTACAGGTGGCCGTCTATAATTTAGAGAATAGTAACTATACGGACAGTACTTTGGTGTTAAAAGACATCTGGATCGTTTTGGTTTCCATGTTACATTGTTAATGATTAAGCCTTTTGGGGGGGGGGGGGGGGGGGGTAGCAAGTCAAATAGTTATTGTTGCCTCTGTGTATTAAGTAGGTTAGTAATACTACAGGTTTTTAATCTATCCCACAAAATGTATTCAAAATATACTTATATGGTTTTGTGCTAAAGTGAAAACGTGAAAATCTGCATATTGACACCATGCATCTACACACATTTAAAAAACAGTTATTCTTGTAAGACATAATCTTTTCTGCTTAACTGTAATCAATCAAATCTTTTTTAAATTTCTTGTCTGCGTTAAAATGATGTTATGGATGTCGTAAAATGGTGTTATCGGTGGATGTTACATGGTTAATTTAAATGTTTTTCTCAATTTATATGAGCTCAAAATCAAAAAGGTGAATTTCTTTTTCAATTCTAACGTTTGTACAAAATGTAAACCTTCATAAGAACAAGGATTCTGCTATTATTTGGAATGTTTTCTGCTATTATTTTAAATATCTTCACTTTTGGTTTCCATGTCACAAATGTGGCCCAGTTTCTGAGAAACGACACTTCGATGCAATTTGACAGATGCGAGACTATTATTCAAGTCCATTGTACAAAGGGAACAAGCAGGCATACTGACCATGTACGGTATGTTGACAGTGGTGAAGGTGTCATTGTCCCACCCAACGGACATATTCCGCACAAAGTGGAACGTCTTCACCTGGCGGTAGGATACTGTACCATTGTTGTGATGCTCGATGTCACGCTGAAAGCAGCATCAACCAAACAGGTGGGTGAGTGATGTGACTGGTGAGTGAAAGTAAACCTTGTTTTATTTAACGACGCCTCTAGAGCGCATTGATTTTTATCATCGCCTATTGGATGTCAAACATATGGTCATTCTGACATATTTCTTTGGAGGAAACCTGCTGCTGCCACATAAACCACTCATTCCGATAAGCAGCAAGGGGTCTTTCATATGCACTTTCCCGCAGACAGACAATTCACATATGAGATCCACATACATACATGTGTATTGATTAGATAATTACATTACGGAGTGGTTAGGTGTATGGTTTCCCTTCACAGGTTTGTACACCTGTTGTGTGAATTGCCTAATTGTCATGTTATTGAAGATAGCATTTTGAGAAGCAGTATTAGTAGAATGACTTAAAATCAAAAAGACAAAAGTTAGGTGAATAACTGTACCACTTATGGGCAGAAGACCAATGGTATTCATATCAATAAAAATACATTTACAAAGGTAAGGCAATAGAGGCTAAATAAATGCACCATTTGCGGCCAGAAGACAAATGCTTTATATATGAATCAAATCCATTTACATCATGAAAGCTACATAGTCCGATTAAGCATAACCTTTTCAAAACAAATGACATATTGGCGTCAATGAACCAAAAACAATTAGTTGGAGCAGCCTTCATTGACTTCAGCAAAGCATTCGATACAGTAGACCATAACATACTACTGGAAAAACTAGAATCCATGGGCATAAAATCCAACACTATGGACTGGATAAAATGCTACCTGAAAGACAGGCAACAGAGAACAAAAATAAACAATACACTATCAGACAACCAACCTGTCACATGTGGTGTACCCCAAGGGTCAGTGCTAGGGCCACTGCTCTTTATAATCTACATAAACGATCTTGAAAAATGGTTACAAACCGAATGCCTCCAACTATATGAAGATGACACAGTCATATATGCAAACGGCACCACAGAAGAGGAGGTAATAACTAAACTAAACAAGCTCCTACTAAAACTGGATGAGTGGTGTGAGTCCAACAAAATAACCATCAACACAAGCAAGTCAAAAACAGTTCTCTTCTCACATAAACAAATGCCAGAAAGAAAACTACACTGTAAGCTAGGAAGCCAAACGCTAGAAAATGTAGAACATTACAAATACCTAGGCCTTGAGTTGGACAGCCAACTAAACTACAACCTATGTATAAACAAAATTGTCCAAAAGGTAAACCACAAACTGTGGCTATTTGCAAAGCTAAGAGACTACATGACACAAGAAATGTCAATAAAAATCTTCAAGGGCATGGTGCTACCCTATTTTGACTATGGAGATGTAAACTACATGGGTGCAAAGAAAGAACTTCTAAAAAAACTGCAAACACTACAGAACAGAGCCCTGAAAATCTGCCTCAGACTCGACAAGCTGCACCCCACCTACGACATACACAAAAGAACCAAAGTAAAATTGCTAGAAAATAGGAGAATAATTCATCTGAAAACATTAGCATACAGCTATAGTCAAGACAATAAACTCCTAGGGCAACTAGAGCAAATAATGCGCCACTACTAAAGCAGACCAGAAGCCAAATAAAAGCTCATGAGAGAAGCACGCTAGAAATGGCTGCCAAGGTGTGGAATGCCCAAACAGTAAAGGAACGACAAATTCCTGACCTAAAAACATACAAAAAATATCTGTGCAAAATAAGGCTAGGAACCCCCAACTAAGCTGCACCGCAAAGGGCAGGTGATATGTCACGGCCCACCAGCGAGACGCCCAATGGAAGGTAACCATACCAAAAGCAGCCAGATAGCACACCACACAGCTACGTACAAGCCTATGATATGTAAATAGGAGTAGGCTAGTCTAGAAATAAGAGTAGAAAAAATAAAGCACATATATGCCAAGAAAATCCAAAAATATTAACATAGACTACTAACCAGACCAACCAACTATCTATCTGCTACTGAAATACAGGCAATCAAATACCTTATCAGCAGCTACTGTGTGATAAGACAACACCAACACTACAGCTGGCCAGCATTGAAAACAAGCCTGAATACCCAGGCTTATATGCTATGGACAGTATAAATACAGCCTCAATAAAAAAATAAAAAATAAAAAAAATTTAAAAGAAGACAATTATCTAGATTTGATTCCACATATTTACCTTAGATACTGATAACACTTATTATATTATGTGGTGTTCTCTGTGGCGGAGTGGTTAGAGTGTCAGACTTTTTTCTAGGTCAGACTCCTAATCTGAAGGTCAGTGGTTCGATTCCCCATGCCTCCCATCTCTGCCAATTTGGATTTTCACCGCTGTGTATAACTCACAGCGTCATCAAAGGCCAGTTGCTCTCATACCATGTCTATGTGGTGTGGGTCGATAAAACTGTAGGCTCGGGCTTTCTATCAACAAACTGTCTAATGGTGAAAACAAGTCTATTCAGACTTATCCATGATAGGCAGTATAAATCTTCAAGAGAAAAAAAAAGATATACACTATTGCGACACAGAAGGGAACACTGAGCCAATTTAATAGAACCTTTTACTGCAGAAGCCTATGGTATCGGAATTTTGGTGTGCTTTCCAAAACTAATTTGACATATTTAACACATCAAATATCTCAAATTACCCATTTAAAATAAAAGTTACTTCAAACGAAAGTGAGCGAGATTACACCGATCAAATCATTATATTTATCTCAGAAAAATGACAGAAACTAAAAACCATCAGACTATGCAACTTTAAATAAATAAGAATTTTTTTTAAAGCAGTTCTGGCCTCACCTTCACCCGGTACTCGCGGTAGGTGTAGGGCCCGCGCTGGGTGACGTTGGGCTTCCCGCCATTCTCCACCTCCTCCTGGTTCACCAGGTCAAACACCCACACCTGCAGGTAGATGGGGATCCGAGGCTCCTGCCACAGGGCATAGGAGTCGGTGCCGTTCACAAGCAGGATTTTCTGTAAGTGAGACAGGGTTGTCAGGTTAAAGTTGCAGAGTCCGATGCTTTTGAATTTCTGACATTTTTTTTTATAGATGTATACATTGTCCATGTTGCCGGAAACATGCATAATTCACAAACCCTGACTACGGGCTTGATATTATGAATACCATAGATACAGTTCGTAGCGCGCATCGCTATGTACAAAGTTAACTTCCGGTAGTAGATTCAAAGGCTTGTCCAGTCCTTACATGGCCACCGTCATGGACGGATCATTGAGTTGAATAAGAAATTAGTCTACTTTAGTTTAGCTTGAAGTAACTTTTATTTTAAATGGCTAACTTTGGAGATATTTGACATCAAAACATGCCAAATTAATTTTGGCAAGCACGCCAAAACTTTAGTAGTAACAGGTTCTCTTAATTTGACCTATTACGACCTGCTGTGCAGAACAACATGCTTAATAAGTTAATAAGCACCAGTATCGAAGTTGAATATGTCGAAGTAAGTCTAGATAAGTGTTTTGGCTTTGACAATTTTATGTTTTCATCGGACTATGCAACTTTAATCAATTTAAAATGGATTTGTAGAAAATGACCAACTTATTGGAATGGACCTGTAAAGGATCTTCTATAATTTCACTATGACAGAACTTGTTGCTATAGACCTGAATATGATCTTCTAGAATTTCACCATGACAAAACTTGTTGCTATAGGCCTGAATAGGATCTTCTAGAATTTCACTATGACAGAACTTGCTGGAATAGACATGCATATGATCTTCTATAATTTCACTATGACAGAACTTGTTGGAATAGACATGCATATGATCTTCTATAATTTCACTATGACAGAACTTGTTGGAATAGACCTGTATAGGATCTTCTATAATTTCACTATCAATTTCACATTTGAACAAATTATATATGACGTGAGTGACTTGTGGAGTGATTGGTCGGTTTTGGTTGATTGGCTGAGTGATTGGTTGGCTGATTGGATGGATCAGTGGTTGAATGAGTAATTGAGTGGTTGAATGAGTGAGTTGTTGAGTGAGTCAGTGGTTGAATGGGTACTTCAGTGGTTGAGTGAGTGAGTGAATGAATGGCTACGTGGTTGGTTGAGTGAGTGAGTGAGTGAATGGCTCGGTGAGAGAGTGGTTGAGTGAACACACACGACCTTTACCAAATTATGCTTAATACCAATACATTAAATAAACCTTTAGACCTACTGCTGTGACTAATGCAATAATAGTATTATTGTATTGAGTCTAAATGTGTTTATATTTTAATTGTAGTCTTAAGTGAATGTCAACATCGTGTATCGTTGTAATGCTTTTATTTTGTGTTAAGTTTTAGGAGAATGGCCATGGAAAGTAATTTAGTTAGGTGTAATGCTTTTATTTTGTATTAAGTCTTAGGAGATTGGCCATGGAAAGTAATTTAGTTAGTATACCTAACTAAATTACTTTCCATGGCCATTCTCCTAAAACTTAATAAAAAATAAAAGCATTACAACGATACACGATGTCGACATTCACTTAAGACTACAATTAAAATATAAACAAATTTAGACTCAATACTTGCCAAGACATTAAAAAAACTGAAAATTACGACATAAGCACAGCATAATTATTGCCTAAACACACTCTCCCATACTCATAGCATTTATTAATAAGACATCACTAGACTAACCTTGATGATTTGGGACCGGATGATGCTGTCAATAAAGGTGAACGACAGTGCACCAACGACAAGCAAGACAAAGCCCACAGAAACACCAACCAACCCAGCCACTGTCATTGTCTAAACTCACTTCTTGCAACAGCACGATGCACAACTGGAATAAACAATGTAAATGCTTATTATTAATCTTACAACAACAAGCTTTCACATGTATTATATTGTATTTGTTACATTAATGTCAAAGTATTGCGGTATACCAATTAAATCAATTCCAAAAGACTACTGCACACTGGAACCAAGAGATCCAGATCTGTTTTATACCAATGTAGTCTTTGCTCGGATTTAGACATGGTTGTCATTTACCCCTGCTCTGGGTAGAGGGTGAATCTTTTATCTATTGTATGCAGGGATGAAAATGGTCTCTTGGGGGAAAAAAAGGAGAAATGTGGATATTCTCCCATAAGTTTAGCATTGTCAGGGAATCGCAGACAATTTCCGGAAGTCAGGTTTCATATATATTGGTGTACGCTGATAGTGCTGCGGCATTTGAAGCACATATTAGTAGTATATGCTCATAGTCCTGCAGCATCTGCACCACATATTAGTATATGCTGATGGTGCTGCAGGATTGAAAAATCCCGTAAATCCGCGAAATCTCGGAAATCGCCGAGATCTTTCATCCTTGTGTATGCCATTGGTAACTTTAAATAACAAGGTAAACTAGATCATCTTAGCACTTTTCTAAATGGTTACTCCTGTTTTGCATCCTTTGCATTCACTATGCTGATACTAGTACTAGTAGTAGCACTGGTAGGAAATGGAGGGTGGGGAATAATTCATAAGCATATTCAGTGCGACACAACCAGCCACGGTTGCGATCCAACCAGCCATGGTTGAACTCGTTTGAGCCCGTTTGAAACTTGTTTCCGGTACAAAGGCTAGGGGACCAGGTTGGAAACTGAGCGATAATAGGTGAAAACTCCATAAGCATATTCAGCGCTATACTGGGCAACCCAACCAGCCACGGCTGAATATGCTTATGCGTTTTTGAACTTGCCGGAAATACACTTTCCTCTTCATATTATCACATATGTATGTATCTTTTGAACAGATTAAAATGTTTGAAGTATATTTGAAATTTATTTACATTGATTTCTGTTTAAATCACACAATATCACTACTTACTGAATGGGAAACTCATCCTGCAAGGGTATGCTCGATATGACCCAGTGGTCAGCCGTTTTTGCTCCTTTTGTCACTGTCGACCCTTCTCGAATAATTTGAACTACTGAACTGTGATATAACACTCGATAACGGGCGATAACAACAGATAAACTGCATCCACCATGGCGGACTAAAGGGACAGTCATACATATTCACATACACACCAGTGACACCACCTTCTAACTCAACTGATGCATTTACCAAACCGGTGATGCTATCTGAATTTTATTTGGTTGCTTATTGAATTTGATGTTGCAATGTTGGGCCCTACTTTTAGGTAGGTGTAGGTTTGGGCAATTAAAAGGGAATCGTCTTTATGTTTGTTTAAGTCAACAGAGAAATTATTTGAAGAGTCATGCTACTTAAGCCCCAGTCACACATAGCCGGACGAGCCCCGGATTTTGAGCCGCACCACCCACGGACCAACGGCCCGGACTGTCCCGGACCGCCGTGGATAAAATCACTGTTTTCATTGATTTTTGCCTCGCAGTCACACTTTCCCGGACGAGCCCCGGACCACCCCCGGACTATCCCGGATCACCCCCGGTCTTACGGGGGCAGTCCGGGAGTGGTCCGTGGCTAGGCCGGGGGTAGTCCTGGATAGTCCGGGGATGGTCCGGGTCAAACCGTGGCTCAAAATGACCCCGGTCCACCCCCGGACAGGCCCGGTCCACCCCAGACCACCCCCGGATCAGGCCAGATTGAGCCCAGATCGCAAAATCCCCCAGACCGCCCCGCATGTCTTAAACATTTTAAAACATCCGGGGCTGAGCCCGGATGGCGCCGGAGGAGCCACGCATCAGGCCGGATCAGGGGATGTCAGCACGGATGAGCCACGGACGAGCCATGGATCATCCCGGACCACCCCGGATGGCGGTCCGGGGCTCGTCCGGCCCCTGATCCGGGTATGTGTGACTGGGGCTTAACCAGCCAACAAGAGGACCAAGCATGATTAAGTCATTGAATACTTCCCACTTAAGCCCCCTCCCCCATCCCTCATGCTCCCCCTTCAGTCCATCAATACGATGTAGTAAGGACCGGACATGGTGACCGAATCGGTAGAGCGCAGGCTTCCCGTGCGGAAGGTAGGAGTTCGATTCCCGGTCGAGTCAAACCAATGACTTACATAATTGATATTGGACGTTTCTTAGCCTGGCGCTCAGTATTATTAGGATAGGGCAAACACTGGCTATCTCAGTGTTAGACTTTCAAATGTGCGTGTACGAGTCCTCATGCCTGGTTCCATAGGAAAAAGTTGACCGCGCGGAGCGTCGCAGCGCGCAAACACCCTTTATAAAACAGTTTTTCTCATGTTTTATGTATCAACAGTACAAATGTTGAATGGTAATTCAAATGTTTAAGATATCAACATTTACATCCTAGCAACATCTAAGGTCATATCAGGACGGGTACCGACTTGTGACAGTGTGCACTCATGGCAACTTTATAGTGCTGCCCCACCATGACCTCATATCCCACTCAGTCACATTTTTCTGACACTGAGCCAACTAGTCCTTGCCCTATTCTAATAATGCTGAGCGCCAGGCTAGGATTATGAAGTGACAAGTATCAATTTTTAAGTCATTGGTTTGACTCGACCAGGATTAAAACCCACAAACTCATGGGTTCGGATCTCCCTTTCTCCCAAAAGAGGAGACGGACACTCTACTCATTCGGTCACCCCGTCTGGTCGTGATGGATAGAGGTAGCGATCTTGGTACCATATATTTGGAATTTTCCTAATTTTTAACTCGGTTCCGCATTAGAGATTGCTTCTCAAGATTCAAAAGCATTGTATTCCAGGGAAGCTGTGATACTGGATTGCTGATTTCTCAAAGGGCGGAAACAACAGATATCCATTGAAGGTTGTTTATTTATACTAGCAATGGTACTAAGTGGTATTCCACAAAGCAGTGTTCTTGAGCATTTGCTGTTCATCATATTTGTGAATGAGATGTCTGAGCTAGTGCACTCAAGTATACTCATGTTTGCACTGAGATCAGAAATGAAGAAAATGCCAAACAATTGTGTATGTTATGTAGTAACATAAATAATTCAAACATGACAACTCCGTGCCTCTGGGCCAGGTAACCAACTGCCAGGGTAGCTTCTCTGGTATCCTGGCAACGGACACTCCCAGAACCAGTGCAGGTGGAAAACATTCTTACCGGTCCAACGTCACACACCAAGAAGCACTCATAGAGCCCGGTACTGCGTCAAGCCTTCCTGGATAACAAAGGCCTGGTGAAGTTGTACACATCTCCTGTGCGACCAAGACTGGATTATGGGTACCTTGTTTGGTCACTACTATATCAGATAGTATGCTGCAGTTCTTCTCATATAGATATATACACATGTAGTAATAATATTACTATATGAGAAGGACCAGCATACCCAAGCTCAAAGATCTATCCTATGAAGACAGGCTCAAGACGTTAAATCTACAGAGTCCATTCTAGAGATTTGCTTGAGGTTATATCATACAGCATATATCTGAATTATGTACCATAGAGGCTCCATACATTAAACTGAAAATATAACCAAATGAAACCAGGAGACAAACTTAGGATTCAAAACCCCAGGAGCAACCAGCAAGTGAGGAAATACTTTCTCCTTGATAAGGTTTGTTTGTTGTTGTTTTACGTCCTAGCATCATCTATGGTCATATCAGGACGGTCCTTGATATGGTGGTAAACACATGAAATAGGCATCCACTGAAATAGTCGAAGTTCGATCGTACAATGCAATAAAAAAGTCTCAATAAATTTGAGAGTCAGTTTCAGTATAGTCAATCCTAGCTGCATGATCACTATAATTATGACAGGTCATATATAGACAGACTGAATCTGTTAACAGGCTATTATGCCTATATATATCAACAGAAGAGAATAAGTGTAAGTAAGTATAAGAATAGAACTATTAATAGGTACCGCCAGCGAAATTTAAAAACATGCATATGGTCCAATATTTTTATTGCTTCCTGTAGACGTTAGAATTAGAAACCCAAATCCAGAACCAGTTAGGCTATATATCGTATTGTTCTGGAGATAATACTTTTTTAAGATTAAATATATAAAAATGTATTAATTTTGAATTAAAGTTGGAACTTTGACCAAATATAATAAAAAGTGGAACTATGTGAGGGGCGTTCTGCTAACCAATTTCCATTGTACATATATAAAGGAATTTAAATTGTCAATTGCTAAATCAATTAGTAAAGCAGATTTTTAATAAGACAATGTCAAAAAGTGCAATTCATAACAAAGAAATCATTCTGATTTGGCCAAATAGCCATTTTCAAAGCATGATACTTTCTTGGAAAACTGCAACAAGACTGAATAAATGCTAAATAGTTCACCTATTCATAAGAGTGTAACACCCTATTTTCTTTCAGAGCTCTATATTCAGAGAATCAAAAGATATTTACATCCTAAAATGTCAAAAAGTGTAATTGTTTGCACGTACACAGCATCTATAAGTGAAATCTTTTCAATATTTCAATCTTTGAAAGCTCATTGCAGCAAAACAATCTTTTGAATCTTCCTCATATTTGGCACAGTATTACAATAACCATTCACTGAGACCGATAGATATTATTAATATTAATATTATATCCAAAAGTATGGAAAATATTGAATTTTGATTGAACATATAAAGGCAAATTGTCAGAAAACTAAATATATCAATTTAATGAACCTTTAAATGCTCATTGTAGCTTAACCAATTGGTTAAACTTCCTATAAATTGAGAGTGCACATCATCTGGAGGTAATATACAAATTAAAAGTGTCTGAAACCAAATATATTGATTTAAATAAATCTTTAATTATTCACTGTGGCTAGAGCAATGGTTGGATCTTCTCCAAATTTGGAGCAATATTAGATTATATATTCTCTGATATATATCTCAATATACATCAATGTCATATACATGTTTCTACATGGGTTTCACCATTGTGAAACTAGTGTGGTCAGCAAAGACCCAAGCAGGTTGGTGTCAATATTTTGTCTGCGGCTCCTTGCACTAACTAGCACTATACTAAGATTGGTATCATTGCAAAGGGAATCAAATTGCCCATCTATCCATATCAAATCTTATTAGGTTTAAAATATTTTTTAATTCAGTAGATGGGATTTTAACTTTCAAAATCATTTAAATTGCAGAATTTGACCTTTTTTACCTAGGGCAATCCTATATGGTTAGAAAGCTGAGGTCATTGCGCTTCTTCTGGTACCATCCATGACTTACTACAATGTAGTGCAAGGAATCGCGGGCCAATTAAAAATAGCCTGTGTTCACAGTCATTTTCATTTACATCAGTAATGAAGGAATATTCACTAAATACACTCATCATACAAATAGAGTTTACTTAAATACAAACTTACTATATATTCAATCTCCGATGGTGAGCTTCTACTGGCTCTGTGCTCTGAGTTCGAACTGATAGTGACAAACACCATCTTCAAGCAGAAGGATGAACGCAAGACCACTTGGATGCATCCTCGTTCCAGATACTGGCATATGATCGACTTCATCATCACAAGATGTCGGGATAAGATGGACATCCACAGTACTTGAGCCATGCGTGGAGCTAACTGCTGGACCGATGACCAGATGCTGAGGTCAAAAGTGGCATTCAGAATACGACAAAAGCACAACAGGCAAGGGACAAGTAAACCGACCAAGTTCAACACAGCAAAACCAAGTACCATCAGCCATAGGGAGAGCTTCGAGCAGGAGATGGACAGCGCTCTCGCCCAATGGGAGGAGAAGGAAAGCTCAACACCAGACGAGGAATGGGCAGCTTTGCAGTCGGTCATATACAACACAGCTAAAATGTATCTCGGCAAGCCAGACAGAAAACACCAGTACTGGTTCGACCCCAACAGGAGCTACAGAATCTTATGAGCAGAAGAGACCAAGCCCACCAGAGAGTGTTGCAGACCAGGAGCACTAGATCCACCACTGCAGCATACAAAGATGCCTGAAGATTGCTACAAAAATGCACCCGTGCACTGAAGTCAAACTGGTGGGAAATGAAGGCAGAGGAGCTGCAGAGAGCTGCAGACAGAAACAACATGAAGGGCTTCTACAATGGACTGAAGGAAGTGTGGGGACCCGTGTAGGAGGGACCTGTTCACCTGAAATCAACAGATGGAATGGAGACCTTTTCTGACAGCAAGAGAGTTGTGGCAAGATGGAGTGAACACTTCCAGAAGCTACTCAACGTCCCTGGTGACATAGGTCATGAAGCTCTGGACAACATCCAGCAGCGCATTACCAAAACATGCCTCGATAAGATTCCAACCATGAATGACATGGCTAGAGCAATCGCCAGCCTGAAAGATGGCAAAGCACCTCGGGGTGATGGAATTCCTGTTGAAGCATGGAACCACGGAGGAGACAATCTATTCAACAGACTGCACCAACTAATCACCAATGCTTGGGAGGAGGGTTCTGTACCCCAAGCAGCATTGTAACCATCTACAAGAAAGGTGATCGGACAAACTTTGGGAACTATAGAGGAATCTCTCTTCTTTCCATAGCAGGCAAGATCTTCGCAAGGATCCTCCTCAACAGCCTATCCATTCACATAACACCTGATGTGGTTCCGGAGACACAATGTGGGTTCTGAGGTAACCGGATCACCTTGGGTATGATATTTTGTCTCCGACAGATACAAGAAAAGTGCATTGAGCAGGATCAATCACTGTACATGGTATTTGTCGATTTCACTAAGGCGTTGATACAGTCGGGAGGACCGGGCTATGACAGCTACTGAGGAAGTATGGATGCCCAGAGAAGTTCACAACTATGATCGAGGCTCTACATACGGGAATGATTGCCAATGTTAGTGTTGGAGGGGAAGTCTGGGAATCGTTCGGGGTTACCAATGGGGTCAAGCAAGGTTGTGTACTGGCCCCCACCCTCTTCTCCATCTTCCTATTAGCAATGCTCGATGAGGCTTTCCGAAGCATGGGGGATGGCGTCTATATACAGTCCAGACAGAGCGCTGACCTATTCAACATCACACACTTCAGAGCGAAGACCAAGACTACTCGGATACTGGTGAGAAAGCTGCTATTCGCAGATGACAGTGTACTGGTTGCCCACTCTGATGAAGAGATCCCGAAAATAGTGGACACTTTCTCCGATGCATCAAAGAAGTTTGGCCGTAACATCAAGAAGACGGAGGTGCTTTACCAACCCAACTCTACAAGAACCTGAGAGGAGGATATCATGGTTGACGGAAACAAGCTGAACTCTGTTCCAGAAGTAACCTACCTCGGAAGCACTATATCAAGTGATGGACGCATTGATGCTGAAATAGCGCATCTTTCGGCCGACTACGTCAGACACTCTGGAACAACCAACATGTGTCCATGCGGGTCAAAGGCAAGATCTACCGTGCAATCGTGCTATCCACCCTACTATACGGACCCAAGGCCTGGACAGTGTACAGACAACAGGTGAAAATGCTGCATACCTTCATGATCCAACATCTGGGTTCGATCATGAGGCTAACCTGGAAGGACAAAGTGATAAATAAGGAAATACTCGAACGGACAGAGCTGACCTCTATTGAACATCTTCTGATCAAAAAGAATCTCCGGTGGACTGGACACCTCATGAGGATGTCATCAGACAGGCTACCAAAGCAGATCCTCTACTCTCAACTGTCTTCTCATTACAGAAAGAGAGGGCACCCTCGTCTCCGGTTGAAGGATACCATAAAGAAAAACCTGAAGCTGAGAGACATTAAGACCGACTCATGGACATGACTCTCACAGCAGAGAGCTAAATGGAGAAAGCAGTCTTTGTCGCATCGTGACCGACAGCATGATGATGATGATATATTCAATCCAACAACATCGGATAGAACATATGTTGATGTTCTAGGTTATGCAATTTCATCAAAATCATATACATAGAGAAATAGTTACAAGCATATGAATATTAATGAAAAAAGCACCATTCCTGGACTTTTACAGGGCGCTGCCGGTACCTACTATTAACACATAGTATGTGACATACCATCAAGTCTTAACCACAAGTCCATTATGATTATAATATACAGAAAACATTGTTGACGGTTCTTTTTAAAAAAAACATATATATATATATTTTTATTATACCGTATGTGTGTATATATATTTTTTAATACATATATTATATATATATTAGATCAAATATTTACATCCACCCACGAGAAAGTCACGAAAGTCACAAGGGTTATGCCTAAGTTATGGGGACGAGGACTGAAGCTGTATTCTAAATGGAAATATATTGATTGGGAGTAGACCTACAACTACTAGTTACTTCCGCAACACTTTCCCGCGGGTGTAAATATTGTATTGAACAACTGCAAGCTACAGATGCTGACTGGCCTAGTCCTAGTGGTAGAATCTGTTATCTACAAAAAATATTCTAGCCTCCATGACTCATCTAGATATACTTAGATAGATATACTGTAAGTATGGGGTGAATCTTTTATCTAGATTAGAGACTTGCAAAATAGAGCCCTCAAAGTATGCCTTCAGGTGAACAAAAGATATCCCACAATCGAATTACACAAAAAATGCAATGCAACACTACTAACGAGTAGAAGGGAAACGCACCTCAAAATACTGGCACACCATTACACCACAAAACCAGGCTACACAGCAACCCCCCCCCCCCCCCCCCCCCCCCCCGTAGGGACACCAGGCAAATGGCAGCCCCAGTGCTACTGACAGCAATAAGTAACACCAAAATTTATGAGAGAAGTGTACTGGCCATGGCGGCACATGCCTGGAATAATCAACCTACACAACAACGGGCAATCGAAAGCATGGACCACTATAAAAGGTCCTTAAAGAAAACATAATACACAATACACAACCACCTAGATATTACAAATACGGAAACTAGCCCTACTAAGTACTAAGGAATTCGAAATGACTATCACCATAGGGCACAGTCTGTCTGGGTATGTGTACTGGCACAAACCAAAGCAGAACCAGGCAGGCCACGGTCATGCATCCGAATCACCCTGAAATACAAAATGGCTAACCATACAACACAGCCATCCCACCTAGTCGCAGTCCTGAAGGGTCCAGGGGTGTTCATCACACTGGTGTACTATCTAAGGACAGGGCATGGGTGAAAGGATGCTGTAACAAACCACAATGGGATATGGGATCCTCTCCCACAGGCCTGTATGTCATCTGCGTAGATGTACATAGTAGGCTAAGTTATCATATACAGGTTAGGAAAAAACTTGAAAATTTAAAAAAAACTAATATAGAAACTACTAACACCCAAAACCGCAAAGGCTGCCCCGAGAAAGATCAGGTAAAGACTCCCGAGTGCGGGACCAGACCAATCCAGTATCACAGCTGTCCAGCGTTGAAAACAAGCACCCTCACGGGAGCTTATACGTTATGGGCAGAATAAAAAACTTGTCACAAAAAAAAAATATATATATATATTACTTATAATGTTTGCTGATAGGTACTGTATAGATCATTGTCGACCTTTCATGCCCACACTCGCACACATTTAAATCCGTATGGGGGGGGGGGGGGCGGAGCACCGCAGCGTGCAAACACCCCTTATCAAACATTGTTTTTCTCATGTTTTATGTATCAACAGTACAAATGTTGAATGGTAATTCGAATGTTTAAGATATCAACATTCTGGTAGGTCATTTTCCAGGAAAGAATATGTGACAGTTCAGCTGAGAAAAGTCACCAAAAGTCACCAAACTTTGAGAGCTTGTCCCCCCTAATCATTAAATGTCACCCATATAAAATTGATATAATATGGTTGTTTAACATGTTATGTGGGTGTGTGTGCCAGGCGATTTGTTTGTATGTCATGCGATTTGTTTGTATGTCATGCGATTTAAGAGTTATAGCACTTTTTCTGACACTCTCCTCTGCCTTGCGCCAATTGGAATTCATGCCTCGGTGCATCTGAGATGAGATATCAGGTCAAAAGTCAGGCCCATATAAACAAAGACCTTATAATACTAAGACAGCTCACTCCCTATCTCTCCCATGGTAATGTAAATTTTGCAGTGCCACCTTGTGGTGGGTTTGATCAGCCCGGCTGCTGGTTGGTGTTTCACATGTAAACACATACAATTATATTATACATGAGATAGGTAAGTATGGATACACATCAATATGAAATTGCTATGAACAAATACACATCATCATCAGCATCGTCATCATCATTGCCATCATCACACATCTTTCACATTCATATATACATTTTATACACATAATATAGCAACTGTATAACCAAGAGAACAGCCAGGGCACCAAGTGGTGGGTTTGATCATTTTGATTACACAGTACAGGCTAAGTGAGCCGTCTTAGTATTATAGGGTCTTTGATATAAACCAATGTAGTTACTTTGAGGTAAATAGCCCATTTTTGGGGTACATTATACAACATAACTTTGCTTCGACTCGGGTCACCTGAGTGACTAGAATTTCAAATCGAACACCGTGAGTGGAGTAAAAAAAAAATACACACACAATCATGAAATATTTTAAAGGGACCAGCTATAGGTCGCTGAGAGATGACTCGTACTCTGACAAATGCTCTCCAAGCATTCGTTTTCCTGTTTTCAGTTTATGCAAATACATATATGGGGGGAGAGTGCTGACATTGCTTGCTTCTGTTGTGTTTTATTTAGTCCAGCACCACTGACAATTTTAGACAACCATATAGAGAAATAAATGTTAGAAATTGCAATCTAAAATAATAAATATAAAGTTCAAATGTTTATTCATCATAACCAGTTACTTTTTGTGTGAATAATTGATTAAATTATGTTTGATTGATTGATTGGTGGTTGCTTTACGCCGTGTCGGCAGCATAGGCCATATTCACGGCGAGAAATGTTTGTTTTTTGTTCAAACCATCGCTTTTACATGTAAAAGCAGACAATCAATTATGTGCCAATAGACACTCATTAAATTAGAAAGATCACAATCATATATTTGTGGTCAAGGGAAACAAATTCCCATAGAAAAAGAAAAGTTTTATTAATAATTGATAGAATCTATTTAGTAAACTATATGATTATGAGGTGGTACAGTCCAGCTGCCCTCAAAAAGGCTCAAATGTTTTCCTGTTTTACCTTAGTAAAAAGGTCATGCATACTGTCTGCAGTGTAGAACTGTTGGCGCAGGGCCAAAAAATCAACGCAACTTAGTCAAATGTGTTTGAGTGTCAGCGGGGACTGACACCCAATACATTCAGTGGGAGGTTCCCTCTTGAGCAGAAAAGCATGTGTAAGCCACTAGTGGCCAATACGGCAGCGGCTAAGGACCACTTGGTCCCGCCGACCTCCCGCATGAGTCTGTGGTGGCTTTCCCACAGATGGTTCAATTTCTTTAAGTTTATTAATGTTTTCACCCCACTCATGTTGCCATTTGGATTTTATGTGGGTGGCTATTAGTGGTTTCAGATCAGAGTGAGGGATCAGACACGGTTCAAGACCACAGTTCAGGGCCTTCTTCGCAGCCCGATCAGCTCGTTCGTTTCCTTGTATGCCGGCATGGCCAGGAACCCAGCACAGGTGGATGTCATAGTATACTCATACCCATCCGTTGTCAGTTGGTTCATTTTATAAATGACCATTGCTAGAATAGGGTGATTGGTTTTCAGTCCACTAACAGCCAGGAGGCAAGAGAACGAATCACTGTATATAACATAGTTAGTGTGGTTGGATACCTCGATACACTCCAACGCGAGAAGGAGTGCTCGGGCTTCTGCAGCGAAAATCGAGCTCTGATCAGGCAAACGTACACCAAATTTTTCCCGTCGGCAGACTGCCGCAGCAGCTACCCGGCTTTGGTCTTTCGAACCATCAGTGTATATGGAGAGGTGGTCTGCAAACTGGCCTTGAATCTCTGCATGCAGTCCTTGGTACTTGAGTGGATGTGTCCCAGACTTCCTCAGTTCCGTGAGTCGGAGGATAACCGATGGCTTTCTCAACGACCATGGGGGATGTTCTGGGACTTTGGCATCCTCCAACACGTCCAAATCCATGCCCAAGGCCTCCAAATGAGGTTTCATTCGGAGCCTCAGTGGCCGGATGTAATTCGGCCTGGCTTCATACCTGGATTCGTCATGTTGCTCGAATAGACAATTGTGTGCAGGATTCAATGCATTAGTTTTTATCTTGACTACATATTGCATGGCCTGTTTGATTCTCCTGTTGTTAAGTGAAGGTTCATTGGCTTCGACGTAAAGGCTCTGAACCGGTGAGGTGCGGAAGGCCCCAAGGGCCAGGCGCAGTCCCTGGTGGTGGATCGTGTTTAGCAGCTCAATATATGATTTCCTTGCGGAACCGTATACTGTGCTGCCGTAATCCACTCGTGACCGAACCAAGGTTCTGTACACGGAGAGCAGAACATCTCTGTTCGCTTCCCACTCTGAGCTGGACAGCACCCTCAGAATATCTAGCGCTTTCAGGCATCTTGTTTTCAGGTACTTTATTTGTGGCACAAAAGACAGTTTTGCGTCGAGAATGAGGCCCAGAAATTTGGTTTTCTCAATGACTTTAATGGGATCCCCATCCAGGGTCAGCTCCGGTTCCGCATTCATTGACGCAGCAGGCAGAAGTGCATGCAGACTGTTTTGGTCTTGGAAAATTTGAAACCGTTCAGAACTGACCATCGATGGATCCCATTTATGCTTGGTTGTAGCTGTCTCTCTATGACATTCATGTTAGCACCGCTGTAATATAAAACAAAGTCGTCCACGAAAAGACTACAGGAGACCCCCCCCCCGCTTTACAGCAGCAGCAATACCATTGACCTTGACCCTGAAAAAGGTCACGGCCAGTATGCTGCCTTGAGGTACTCCTAGTTCCTGTGAGTGTAGGTTGGAATAGGTAGTCTTGACACGGACGCGGAAATGCCTGAAGGCTAGAAAGTTCCTGATGAAAATTGGCAGGTGGCCACGAAGGCCAATCGCATGAAGATCCTCCATGATGCCATGCTGCCACGTTGTGTCATAGGCTTTTTCGAGGTCGAAAAAGACAGGCACAATGTGCTCCTTCTTAAGGAAAGCATCTCTTATGAAGGTCTCCATGCCCACCAAATGGTCGAGGGTGCTGCGGCAAATTATGTAGATTAATACCGACCCACCCACGGGGAGGCTTAAGACTAACGCATGTAGATATATATACAAATACATAAACAATACTCTTACTGAACATGACTTCTCCAAAATCCAGCAAACGGAAACGGAAATAGCACTGTATGGGCGCTGCCATTTGTAAACTCATACCGAGAAACCGGGAAAAATCCACAAAACGGAAACGGAAATCGCCATTCGGTACGGAGCAAGCAGGATGGACGACAGCAATTGGCCTAATGCCTTAATGATGCTCCGCCGCAGAGTAGTACACATCGAATCGAAGAACAAGTACACTGGTCCCTCCCCACAGACCTTCCATATATGGTGTGATGACGTCACTGGGACCAGTGTATGTGTTCCTCCATGCTACTCTGCAGCGGCCCTGTCAAGGCATTAAGTCCATAGGCCCAATTGAAGGTATTCGGGGTCAGCTATTGGTTGATAATATATCAAAACAAATGTCCACTGCCATAGAATTTGCCAATACATGCAGTTCAAAACTTAGATTTTATTCAAAATTAAAAGAAATAAATAACAATTTGGCATAAACATGGGTGCACAAATGAAATATTAATAGTTTACTTCGCGGAAACGATGGCCGTATTCGGGTCACCCCAGTTATTGTTTTGGGGAGTTTTCAGTCGCATTGGTGCGCTGGGGCCGTATGCAGGTAACGGTGTTACGGGAAATTGGTGTTAGCCGTTAAACGTGTATAGCTATCCCCGGCCGGGTGAACTATGTCAAGTGGTATGCAGAAGTGCCTAAACGGTCAGTGTTAGCTAAACGGGAATTTATTTATAGATTTGGGAAATCCCTCTGGGTCTTTACCCATATATTAGGCTTAAATATATTGAATGCTATCATATTTAACAGAATTAGATACGCAATAAGTGAAATTTTACGAAATTAACCCTAAATTCGAAGCAATATTAACGCCGCTGCCGCAACGGCGGCAACACCAACAGTTATATCTTCGAATCGACGAAGGCAAAGTAAACAAACCGCCGCCGCCGCCAGTATGGATAGCGACGTCGATGCGGCGGCGGCAGCGATTTGTTTACTCCACGTCCGTCGACCCGAAAATATAACCACCAACATCGCCGCCAACGCAGCGGCAGCCTTAATAACGCTTCGAATTTAGGGTTAAATCGCTCAAATTTCACTGATTGCGTATGTAATTCTGTTAAATACGACAGCATCAAATAGATTTGGGCAGAATCTTACGCTAACACCGCCCGTAAACGTCCTATGAAACGGGGTTAGTTTCGCGCCCTTAAACGCGCGGTGTTTAGCGTAACACCGCCTCCCGCATACCGACTTTTCGGCGCTAAACCAGAAATCCCGTTTAAACGCGTTTTGGAACCGTAACACCGACACCTGCATACGGCCCCATCTGCAGCACTGAATGGGCACCACTGAAAGCAGTCGCATGTGGTTGATAGAATTTCAAATCGAACACCGCGAGTGGAGTAAACAAAAATCATAAAACACTTTGCTGTAGTTATATCAGTGGGTCGGTCCTAAGCATTGCTTATTCATATTAGACTTTAAAAGTTGAATTGAGAGCTTTCTGTGGCTGCCATCTTGGTGGCTGCCATGGCTTCCCCTGTGTGTGGGGAACCCCTCTAGGTCATGTGATGAGGGAATCCCACCTATGATGTCATTCATACATCACAGACCTCAACTCTCCTCCCACATGTTCAGTGGCATGAACTGAACAAACTAAGCAGAGGTATGTTTGGAGAGCTTTTGATGCTGGATTCGTTTGTATCTGGGTGAGGTATAACCAGCGACTTTAAATCTTATTTTGCTATAGTTATATCGGTTGTTTAATCGAATACGGCCATCAAGGCGGGTCGGCCCAAAGCATTGGTTAATCATATTAGGTCTTAAAGTGCTTCATCAGAATACATTTGTTTTGAAAACCTATTTCAGTATTTGTTATTATTTGATATCTGAAATTTGTCTGCAATTCTCTATCTAGATCTACTTTACTGCACCACTACTTTGAATTGAGTAAAACCACAATATTAGATCAGTAGTCAGTAGTCTAGTAGATGCACTTAACTTACTTCAAATTGCGACACTTGTAGTTGTACAGTCGGAAGTAGATGGAAGACTCGGACTATCTCAACTTGTTATCAATGGCAAAGGGATGCCTCAATGATAACTGGTATATAAACTTTTATAATAAACGAATGACACTGACACTGTTGACTGTTGACTAGTCTAGACTGTAGTACAGTAAATACTAGTTGGGTCAGTTGATGTCATGTCACGTGCATATGTCAGCTGATTGTTCAGCCACATGACTGCAATGACAACCACACTTCTACAAACTCTGTAAAGTTACATATCTAAAATGTTGCATAGGAATCCACAACACGTGGGATGTATATGATTTAGCAAGGTGCGAAAAGAAATAGAAATGAGCGATTATTGAAAACACCGAAAGCATCGAAACAAGGTTCGCAGTCGAGATAGTCATGCTAGTAATTCCAGCAGTAATCCATTCCGGAGGTTGTTATGTATAGTGGGCGGTCTTATTAGAGAATGTCTATAATCACGCCTATTACAAAAGGGTGTATCTGCTCAGGTGATGATGCAATTTCAAATTGTTCCACTGACGAAGTCGCTATATATACCCTACCTAATTTTACTTTCAGTTCATTTTGACATGCTTATAATTTATATTTCTCTTAACTTACATGTTTTAAGTGTAAACCCGCTAAATTTTCGCATTGTGGCGCCACCTCTCCTCCGAAGCCTGGTTCACTGGTCTACTCTACAGATGTCGCCACTAGGGCGGTGTAGACGTCATGCTTGAAACGCCACCAATCGCCATCGGTTAGTTTTTTTTAGTTTTTGGGGAGTTTTCAGTCGCATTGGTGCGCTGAAGGCTGCAAATCTGCGACACTAAATGGGCACCGCTGAAAGCAGTCCCATGTGGTCGGGAGTTGGCTTCCGATGGATAGTGATCAGAGGAATTGAGGGGGGAGGGGAGGTGGGGGGAGGAAGGAAGGAAAAAGGCAGCCGAAGAGCCCAACCACAGTCCTCTAGCTGAGAGGGCCGGGGGAGGCTGGATGGTTGGTGTAGTTTTACGCCTCAGTAAGACCCTAGGCCACCCCAGAACGTGCACCGACTTGTGACAGCGCACACTCATGGTGACTTTATAGTGCTGCCCCACTGGGAAATCAGGCCGCCGGCACCATGACCCGATGTCCCACACAGCCACATTATCCTGACACTGTGTGCCCAGTCCTTGTCTTGATCTCGTAACGCCAAGCGCCGAGCAGCAACAGGTACCTATTTTATAGTCATTGGTTTGACTCGATCCAAACTTCAGTCACTCCAGATTCACCGGTATGCTCAGCAAGTCCGGCCAAGGCCAGAGGAAGAAGTGAAGTGAGGATGGGATTAGTTAGGCAGTGGGGTTACCTGTTAGGTGTTAGTGAAAATTAGTGGTTAGTTGGTAGTGTCAGTTATGGCGATGAGGTGGGACCTGCTAGTCCTCGGTGTCATGTACTGGGCGACCGACAGTGTTGATGATGTCTGCGTTCTGGCGGTAGGAGCGAGCAACTGCGTTCCAGGATGACTTGGAAATCCTGGAAAGGATAGCCAGAGCGGCCTTATTGTCGCTGAATTGGTGGTCAGCGTCCTCCATGAAGTCACTGATGGCAGATCTGTTGACGGCGCCACATGAGGTGAGTATGTGGGCCACATTGAAGATCTTAGTGCCGCAGGGACAGCGCTGGAGGTTGGGGACATCAATCCAATGGCGGCAGCCAGTCCTGAAGCGGTTGAGGGCGACTTGGGTAGAAGGAGGAAGGGGCGGAATCGATTAATCAACTCGGGTCACCCGAGTCACTTTTTGGCTCATGCGCACATCCTACAGACTTGGGTCGAATAATTGAATACGCTTCTCTACGCTAGGGGTGGAAAAAATGTAGCGTCATCACTCGTAGCCAACCCCAGCCAAGAGGTGGGTTACTGAGGTCAGATCGTTTTGCACACGGCACGTGTATTTGTTGACTCTACTTGTGGTGTTCGATTTGAAATTCTAATGACTCGGGTGACCCGAGTCATCCGGGTCGTGTTAATCGATTACGGCCCTGGATGACAACCTATTCACACGATTCACGCCGCGGCCATGTTGAAAGCAGACCGGGGCCACGGATGCGTCTGTGAGGCGCCACTGTATGAAAAGTCATGCGAATACTTTTTCGTCGACCAAAACCTCTTGAAATCACTCAAATTTTAAGGTTTTAATTTTTTAAACTACCATATTCATCTTTGCATACCTGTTTTCTATCTATTGGCCAATTGTCACGAAGATTGGGTGACCCTTGCATGATGATTTTCTCATTCTTTAACTACAATGTGTCTGTCAACTTCAAGTCTGCATAGTTATGGTGGTATCATGTACCATGCAGCACTGTCAGCGTAGTTATCTGTGTAACACAGTTAAACAACTAGTCCTAGTAATTACAAATTAATAAAAGCTATAAAAGGGTTAAAATATATTTTTTTATTAAGACAATTATGCAATTTTGAATTTAAGAAAAGATTGGCTGACTTTGTTGACATTGCCTACTGAAATGCATCTGATCATCACTCAATCTTCATGAAAATTGACCAATAAATAGAAAAAAGGTATGCAAAAATGACTGATAGTTTCAAAAGTGAATATCTTCGAATTTTAGTCCTTTAATTTCTGTAGTAGTTCATACACATCTGCACACAGCAGTGTCTTATGGCCATTTATGGCCGACGCGCACTCAGCCTCGTTCTGATGCCTTCTTAGGTCACGCGTGAATAGTGTGAATAGCATTTAATTGATGTTTGCAAAGACTAGTTGAATCTACTTTAAATTATTTTCAATCATCAATCAGAAGCCCCATCCCTAGGCATTGTATTACTATTAGGCCTACTACGGGTAAGATAATTTTTTATTTATTTAAATTAGATAAGATTTTTTCCTGAAATAGGCTTTATGTACATTATTCAGAGTTAAATTGGACCAGAGTGGGAATATGTGACCAGACCTGAATTCTGAAAAATATGTCTATGTGTATTTGTTCCACTCCCGCATCCTCTCAACCTGCATGGTCACACCCAATTAATTAAAGTTTTTTATGATTGCATAGTTTAGTTATATTTACATTTCATTAATCTGGGTTATTACCCCCAAAAAACAACCATTAAAGAAACACGTAGGACTTGTACTTATGGTAGCTGCTATCCTACAGGTACCAGCACAAATGTGACGTCATTGCTCCTAGCACCCCCAGGCAAGATGTGGGGCACTGGGGTCGGGTCGTTTTGCACACGGCCCATGTATTTTTAGGCTCCACTCCACTCTTGTTAGGACCCACATAGCACAGAGCCGTCAGGCTGACGTTGTCCCATCGGTGGCAAACTGGTGGCCCAACAGTGGTCCAACTGTGGAAAGCTACCCAGCCAGCAAAAAACATAGGACCCATATAGGGTCCATATGGGTTACATCGTGGGCCCCATATGGTTTTTCCAAACAGGAATCTCTGGATACCACATGGAGAAGATATGTTTCCTGTGTAACAAAGCAGTTACCACAGATGACACTAGAGGAGTAAACCCCAATTAAAAAAAAATCTGTTTAATATCATAGAGGTGCATGCGCCTCATATTAGATATTAATATGATAAGACACTTGGCTATTATTTGTACGCTCAGTACACTACAAATGAACACAATTTAACACAACACATTTGACATATGTAGTTGGATGAGTATTTCCTCTGGCTTGTACCCCCTAAAAGGCCCCTCCGTTTATTTTATGAAGCAAATTTTCCTTCCTGCAGGCAGATAAGGTATAGTGCATCCGGATGCATGGATATGGGCTGCCTGGTGGGCAGCCCGAATTCAAAGCAGCACAGTGCTGCCTAAACTTGTAGGCTGCACTGTCCCACCAGACCGTTTCGCCAACGACTAACCTTACACTCTGCTCCAATAATACTTGCGTAACTGTTTGTTATTTGTTTGTTTGTTTGTTGTTTGTTTGTTGTTGTTTTACATCCTAACAACATCTAAGGTCATATCAGGATGGGTACCGACTTGTGACAGTGCGCACTCATGGCGACTTTATAGTGCTGTCCCACTGGGAAACCAGGCCGCCGGCACCATGACCTGGTATCCCACTCAGTCACATTATCCTGACACTGAGCACACCAGTCCTTGCCCTATCCTAATAATGCCGAGCGCCTGGCTAGGAAGCGACAAGTATCAATTTTAAAGTCATTGACTCGACAGGGACTCGAACCCACGACCCAACGATCTACCAGCACGGGAGACGGACGCTCTAACTCATTCGGCCATCCCGTCTTGCGTAACTAGTTACACGACACATTATTTGGACGCTCCGCACACTACAATTGAACACAATTGAACACAACATATTTGACATATATAGTTGGATGAGTATTTTCTCTGGCTGGTACCCCCTAAAAACCCCAAACCAGCTAGTTTGACTTCATGCCGTGAGTATCGTAGCGACCCTTAGGTCTCTGGACAATCTTTCCTGAAGCGAGGCCTTCAGATATTCAAACACTGCATCCGACTTCCAATCACCGCTTTCTTTTATTTCGAGTATCGATGCACCGCACAATCAAAAGAAGGTGGCACCTCCCCTTCTCAGGCTGTGCGTTGAGAATTTGACCGGGTTCAAACCTGCCATGGCACATAGTAACCTTAGAGATGTTAGGTAGAACGAGTATGGCATCGATACCGAACCCGCCCCTCTCGGTAGCCTGAACTCATGGGCGTGTCCTACGGCTTGGACTTCCCGGAAGTGCATTTTCACCCAATGCACCACGTATAGCGCTCTGTCTGCTACTTTCGACACCGGTATTAGGTTACTCGTTCTCGGTACTGTATTGTCTTAGAATTCCTTACTCTCACCATCATACCCTATTCGTAGGATGCAAAGTCTGATCTTAGCAGGGCTGTATCCGAATCCAATACATAACACTTAAGTAGTAACGGCCTGAATGATACTAGCATTGCTGCTCTTAGTGCCACATGGCCCATGGTGTTAAGCATCCTGCTAACCATTAACCTTAGCTGTTTAGGCAGGAGAGGCGGTGCCTGCCTTGCCATATCGCCGAGAATTCTTCTTATCCCTGCCATGCACTTCTTTAGCCTGTGATTAGTGTAGGTAATAGGGTCCATGCCCAGATCTTTCAAATGGTTGTTAAGCGCACTTAGATACTGCCTGATTTAATTATAACACATGCGTCTAGCTAAAAAGGACATATACATGCATGTCTGCATAGCTGAACATGGGTATGGTGACAGTTGATCGGCAAAGATTTCACAAAACTCAAGGTATGCTTTGATTTGGACAGATCTAGTTAGCTTAGTAGATTCGGCATAATGGGCGTTCTCGTGCGGTCGGTATGAGAACGCCCATTATGCCGAATCTACTAAGCTAACTAGATCTGTCCAAATCAAAGCATACCTTGAGTCTGGAATCAACAGGAGAAGAGTTCATGGCAGCACATTGTTTGTGCGACGTCCGCATCTCGTATGTGGGCGATGTTTTTATAAGCTTCCAGCCTACTTAGGCTGTCACATATTACATTGTCATGAGTGTTTATGCAAACCGACTGAACATCAAAGTTATGTGTAATGGACAACCAAAATATTAGTCTTAACCACGTCATAGTAGTCTTATTCCTGCTTCTTCCGGATTTAAGGGCTCGAACCTGTGTGTTATCGGTTATGAAAATAACTGTCCTATTCGCCCATGGGTGGCCCCACCTGCGAACCCCCACTAAGATAGGCCAAAGTTCCAGAACATTTATATTATCCGTTTTGCAGCCCCCATCTTTTGCTTCTGCGAAGTGGTGTCCCAACCATTTGTCCAGCGCCCTAGCTTTCCTCACATCGAAAGCGGCCGCTAGCCAGTCCTCCCCATGCGTAGCACCCAACCCAGATAGCGACGCATCACTGTATACTGAGATACATGGTTCACAAGACTTAATTATTTTAGCTTTCCCGTTGAATGAGCCGGCAAACTCCACCCACCATTTCAGGTCCAACCTGAACTCGTCATTGAGCCTAACCCTGTGCGCACTCTTTTTTACGGATGCAACCAGGTCGTATACCTGCCGTGAAAAAGTCCTACCACCGTGAATTACTTTGCAACAGTCTGCAAGCACTCCTGCAAGGCTCTCCAATTCCTTTTTTGATGCTTTCCTCTTGTGTAGGAACCACTGCAGCAATTTTTGTAACTTCTCAAGTTTGTCTAGAGGCAGTCTCAGTTCAATCAGGACTGTGTCTATGTCTCTCCCCAGGAAACATATAATCCGCCCGGGACATACCAGTTTCTTGTAACTAACGTAAATCCCCAATCTACATTTTTACCAGTGTCCACTGGGCCTCCCTGCATTTTAATTCTGTTCATGCTACCATGCAGAAATCTCCTAAATAGTTAATGCAGTCTGGGTAGTCTTCCCTCACCATACAGCGCACTACCATGTCGCTCACTTTTGAGAATACATATGGGCTGCTGCTCAGCCCCATACATAGGTGATTATCTCATAGATAGACAGTACCATCACCAAAGTCCCATGCTAGGCCCTGCTTCTCCCTGGACGTTGGGTGAGTATTCACTGCCCTACAAGCATTGCCTATGTCGACTGTTGCTAAGTAATCCCCCACCTGCAGTAATTCGGTTATAGCCAAAATTGGCTTGACAGCCTTGGGTATAATCATTAACACATATGCCATGCAGACTCGAGCAGTCCACGATGGCTCTGAAGGAATCATGGCCTTTGGGTACAGCACCCAAACCATGAATACAAACACAAGGTTTATCAATGATAGTCAACAATGGGGACCTTTCAGTTTGCATAACTCTCTTGTCAGATGGCACACCATGCCAGTCTCTGTAATACTTTGATTGGATAGAAGCAGTTCCTTCTACTATCAAGTGTGTGTAAATAAGAGGGTGTTGAGGGGTGTGTGGTGGGTGTGCAGGAGTGTGGTGGAGGATTAGGGATGTGGTGAGGATTTTGGTGTGTGTGGTTGGGTGATTATGGGGTGTGGCGTGGGTGTGGTTGGGGTGTAGGTGTGTGTGGTGGTGGCGTATATTTTTGTGGTGGAGGTGTAGGGGTGTCGTGAGGATTTTGGTGTGTGGTGGGTGTGTGTGTGTGTGTGGATTTAGGGGTGTGTGGTGTGGTGTGGTTGGGGGTGTAGGTGTGTGTAGTGGGGGTTTATGTTTGTGTGGTGGGTGTGTTGTGGAGGTATAAGGGTGTGGTGAGAATTTTGGTGTGTGTGGTGGGGTGTAGGTGGTTTGTGGCGGAGGTGTAGGGGTGTCTTGCAGAGCGGCACCTCACAATCTTTAGCATCCCTAAAGCCCACCACAGCCATAAACCCCCCCACCACACACACCTATACGCCCTACACCCCATGACACACACATATACCCCCAGTACCCCTTACACCCCCACCACACACCTAAACCCCCACCACACAGCTAAACCCCCACCACACACTTACACCCCAACCACACACCTACACCACACCACACACACACCACACCTACACTACCCCACACACTTACTCCCTCACCACACACACCACCCCCACCGCACACCTACTCCACAACACACACACCATTCACCTACACCTCCACCACACCCCTAAACCCCCACCACACACCTACACCCCCACTACACACCTACACCACCACCACACACCTACACCCCCACCACACACCTACACCCCCACCACACACACCAAACACACACCTACACCCCAATCACACACATATCTACACCCACACCACATCCATAAACCCCCACCACACACCATCACCCCTACCACACACATACACCGCCAACACACACACCACCTACCCCACCTACACCACCACACACATATACACCCTCACCACACACCTACACACACACCACTCACCTACACTCCTACCACATACCTAAACCCCCACCTCACATCCAACACACACCTACACCCTCATCACACACATATCTACACCCACACCACATCCCTAAACCACCACCACACACCATCACCCCTACCACACACATACACCACCAACACACACACACACATCTACACCCTTTATCCAACCATGAGGACCAGACGGGATGGCCGAAACAGTTAGAGTGTCCGTCTCCCGTGCTGGTAGATCGTGGGTTCGAACCCTGATTGAGTCAAACCAATGACTTAAAAATTGATAGTTGTCGCTTCCTAGCCTGGTGCTCTGCATTATTAGGATAGGACAAGGACTGGTTGGCTCAGTGTCAGGATAATGTGACTGAGTGGGATATCGGGTCATGGTGCCGGTGGCCTCGTTTCCCAGCGGGACAGCACTATAAAGTCACCATGAGTGCGCACTGTCACCGTCCTGATGTGACTTTAGATGTTGCTAGGACGTAAAACAACAAACAAACAAATCCAACCATGATGGCCGACTTGGACCGGGAACAGGTGCTGCCACCAAGTGTATAGCGAGAGAAATGGCCCATGAAAGGTCCCCATTGGTCATCAATTTCCACTTGTAACCTCCTGCATATCCTAACACCGATCTCCCCCTTCGTGATAGAGCCATAGTTGGCTTTATTATAGCTACTGTCACATGATTCGTCGATAACCCTGAAACCAAAGCATGCACCCCGCAACACATATTCCCAGTCGGGATCAACATCCCCCCTACAAAAACATTCTGAAAACACACGGCACGTTGTTTTTTTTGACAGAGCCCCATCAATTATGTAGAAACAACCACATAACCCAACAGTTCAAGCATTAAAAATGTCAATGTAGCATTCAGTACAACCGTAGTGAGTCTCCCTGTCGACTACCCACAATGTGCAAACCAGATCTTCATCATTGTTATGGACTGCTTCAGGGCCGATTACCCTGAACCAGTCATCATTGCGATTTACCAGTCCTCGGTGCGAGACACCAAAGATTCCAGAGGTGCGACCACCCCTTTCTTCCCTTTTGTTCATGCAAGTGTGTTTGTTATTTACACAACCCCCAGCAGTCTGAGGCACGAGATCCCTGCCAGGTGGTGTTTGCATAGCACCCACTACATGTAACAATGTTTCATGTACTGCGCAAAGTTCTCCCTGATCGTTATTTTCCAGTCTTGCGCTAATCCCCTTCTTGGGCTTAGCTGCCACGTCGGTCCCTTCCTCCATGTGTGCGCAATGATTATGCCACCCGATGGCGGCTACTTCAAGGGGATTACCGATGTAATCCCCCTCAGCAGACGCCATTGACTCACTGCTATGGCTTCCTCCCCCGCCTTCCTCGCACACACTGACAACCATGCAACAATTTTTTTTAAGTCAATATTTTTTCTGAGGACACGCCTCCGCCTCCGCCACATGGCTCTTGCTGCGACAAGTAAGGCAATGATAGTCCCATGAGAACTTTTCCCGTGTACAACCTTACTTATTGTAGTTATGTGCGAAACATGACCCTTTCACTTTTTGCGACACACGCGTCCTGCTTTCACTCTCGCCATTATTGAACGTGGTCTCCGCTTTTTTACCTCCATTTAGGATTTCGAATTTTTCCATATTGAAATGGAGTAATGAAAGACCGTTGTCTCCCATCCTGAACGCCTGCAGGCCCTTCTCCTTTGCCTTATCCCGGATAGCTCTATTGTCCCCCTGTAGGCCTCATCTGAGTAGTTATTGGTTATCGCATGCATACACATGTACGCCAAATGTCCCAGATATCCCATCAATGCCTCCATGTCCATATCTGCCTTCTTGGCTCTCTTAGAGCCCCATACACAAGCTGCATACATTAATTCATTAAAATTAAAATTCTTCACGCTTTTTCTCCCTTTGGTATATTTGTCCAAAGAGAACTTACTGCGCTCCCGGCTCCGGTCCCTGCTGCTGTCCGTATCTGATGACTCAGACGATGAACTCGATGACGAGTCACTGCTTGGGCTTGTGTCCGGATCAATGCCGGTCACCTCCTCCTTTCCACACTTGCTGCCCTTGCTTTTCTTCTTCTTCCTCTTTTCCTTCTTCTTCTTCCGCGATCTGGACTCCATCTTATCGTACTCTTCCTCATCAGTACTCAGCGCCCTCTCCAATTCAGCCCATAGCTTGGCTTTACGCCTCTTCAACACCCGTTGTGCTAGTTTACGGTGCAACTCCAACTCCTCCTCGTCTGCTTCCACCTCTACTACACTTATACTATTCCTCCCCAGAATCTTCGTCTCCTTCACCTCACCCAATGACATGGCCAACATTTTGTCCTCCGCCTCCTCCGCAGCCCTGACTGCACCTTGTGCCTCCTCGTCCTCCAATGGTTCAGACTTAACCGTACACCTTAATAATTTTGCCTTGATCACTTTGCATTTAGCGCCATGCGGTGCTTCATGCTCATCTCCACAACCTTGGCACAAATCGATACCCATCCTGGTACCACACACACATGCCTTGTGGGAAGCCCGACTTCAAAGCACCGGACCATTTCACCAACGACTAACCTTACACTCTGCTCCAATAATATTTGCGTAACTAGTTACATGAAACAAAAAGTTAGCTAAGAAGTAATGCCTGCTAAACAAAACCCAGCACTCCTCACTAAAACACTTTTGCAATGAAAATGGTGTTTCATGAGCACTGCGGGCATTTGTCATTTCTGACTCTCTACTGACCTATTCCGAAAGCAACCATATTACAGCTACCTATGGTTGTTAGTTAGGCACATTTTAACATCTTTCTCAACCATATATTTTTACCACTTGATGGATGGTGGAGGCTCTGTAGTTGCCTGTCTGTTGGCATGTCATAACACTGGTGGGCCAACAGTGGCAAACGCTGGTGGGCCAACGGTGGCAAATGCCTGTGGGCCAACGGTGTTTGTCCACTGATCCACGATTCGCCCAACAGCTCATTAAACACCATTTTCATTGCAAAAGCCTTTTGGTTAAAGCTGCATAGTCCGAAGAAATATCAAATTTTCAAAACCAAGCCAATTATCTAGATTTGATTTTACATATCTAACTTATACCCCAGTCACACGAGGCCTGCGTTCGCTTACGAACGATTCATGACGTCAAAACATCCTGATTGCACCCTCCTTACGCTCTCCTTAAGTTCTGCACTGTGAGGACGCCAACCTCCCGGTGTCCATTTCGGAAATTTTGGACGCAAGGAGGTTGCAGCTGCTGCACCTGCAACCTCCTTGCGCCCTGTTTCGGCGGCGCCATTCAAAACTGGTTGGCGCCAACCTGGCACCGACCTCTTGGTTGGCGAGTTGTTGGCAACCTGCAACCTGGCGGCGCCAACACATGCGATGCCGCACTCACCGTGTGGTCGGTGCCAGGGCGCCGACTCAGCGCTGCCCTTGCCCCAACCCGCCGCCACCCTGGCCCCAACCCGCCGGCGACCCGGCACTGACCCAGCGCCACCCTGGTGCTGACCCAGCACCACCCTGGCACCGACCACGTATTTGAATCAATGTATCGAGTGGGATGCTGGAAGGTTGGCGTCCTTTGGCTGTAAGGAGGTTTTCTGCGAATGCTGACACTCATGTGACTGGGGTATTATATGCCGATGCACTTATTAAGCATTTGTTTCTGCGTAAAAGGCAATAATGAGTCAATTTATCAGGACGTGTTTCTGCAGAAGTCTATGGTGTCAGAGTTTTGTCAAGCTTGCCAAAACTAATTTTCTATGTTTGCACTCAAAATATCTCAAAAGTTTACCATTTAAAATAAAAGTAACTTTAAGCTAATGTAAAGTAGATACTAGTGATTGGTGTAGAGATATTTCACTTTTTCTGTATTTAATTAAGCACTAACCCTAACCGTAACCCTAACCCATACAGAAAAAGGAACATATCTCTACAACCACACCACGTAGAAACAAATCGCTTGGTACACATATATAGACAATATCGTTACCAAAAAGATTATATTAAATTTATACGGTTAGGGTTCTCGATTTCTATTAATTTTGAATAAAACTAATATTTTGCACTGGCCTACCAGAGGAGGTCATCGGCTACCTACAGGAGGTAGGTATGTGACAAAAAAATTCAAAGTTAACAGATTCCAACATAAAATACATCACTGCAAAGGTATTGTAAAGTCCTTTCTAATGATACCTAAATCAACATCCTGTGACAATTATCAAGGAAGTTGTGACACTTTCTAAAGCGTTTTTTATGGGTAATTTTGTTCCATTGTTTCAATGGAAAACCAGTTGAATTCTGTGACCCATCTGGCATGTGTGAAACTGAAAGCTGAGTCATGGGTGGAATGTCAGTCCACTATTTATACCAGACACACCTTTTTATCCAGCCTCAAAATCACTGTTCCGGTCCTCAAATTGACACCAAATTACACCTTAATATAGGGAAGTATATAAAGAAACAAAATAAACTAATTTAAAGAATATCAAAACTTACCTTCAGGTAGAATTCCAGTGACTTAAACAGACATAAATTTGAATAAAGAATTTTTGTCACTTCTATAAATCGGACACACCTTTTTATCCGCCTAGAAAATCACTGTTCCGGTCCTCAGATTGACACCAAATTACACCCTAATATAGAGAAGTATATAAAGAAACAAAATAAACTAATTTCAAAAATATAAAACCTTATCTTCAGGTAGAATTCCAGTGACTTAAACAGACATAAATTTGAATAAAGATTTGTTGTCACTTCTATAAATCGGACAGCAAATATTTTTTGATGTAGCAGTGGAGCAAAATGTGAACTATATCATGCATATGGTTGCATTCATGGTAGTCCTAAAATAAAGGTTGCAAGTGAGATCTAAAAACATAGTCATATGTCCACCGCGCAGTGCTCCGCGCACGCACCATGGGACAAGCTAACACCGTGAAAGCGCCGTGTTTTTCGCAAACCTACAGGAGGACGAAGCACCCAGTTAGGCCAGTACCAAAAAGATTATATTAAATTTATAAGGTTTTCTATTAATTTTGAATAAATATATTGTGTTGGGCCTACAGACGTTGTTTTGTCCAACCTCCCGCCATCGGCTCGACAGCGGCTACCGCCGTCGGGCCTATGGCGGCAGCCGCCGTCGGGCCTACGGCGGCGGCCGCCGTCGGGCCTATGGCGCAGCTGCCATCGAGCCGACGGCGGCAGCCGCCGTCGAGCCGACGGCGGGGAGGTTGGACAAAACAACGTCGGCCCGACGGCGGTTTCCACCGTTGGACCGATGGCGCGGCCGCCATCAGGCCGATGTCGGCCCGACGGCTGTGTGCTATCTGGGGAGGCTGTGATCTTGTCTTTTTGCGTTCTCTCCCATTTCACCAACTCTGTGCCAAAATAGATCTATAAACATTGGACACTGGAACCAGGAGCTCCACATCCTTTAAAAGAAATTGTGTTATACCAAAGCAGTTTTTGCTTGGAATGATTGCCCATAATGTTCATTTCAACTGGTGAACATGGCCAAATACGTTCATACAGATTTATTTAACTGAATATAACAAACCCCAATAGAACCACTGATCTTCTGGTCTGGGTGAACATAGATAAGAGATTCACTCCTGTCCAAAGTAGGGGTGAATGCTTCAGTAGAAATTAACTATAGAAATTAACTTCTTTGACAGAGCATCCAATCTGTCAACATACAGCACTTTAGCAACGATGCAAGTGAGATGTGAGGCTACATGATTAAAAAAAGACTTCCCCTCCATTAATAAACACTTTTCTCCGAACTTCTGAGGTCAAACTGCTCAAAACAGTGACAAATAAACCAACAAATCGGTAGATAAACACAATGAAAACAGTTGCAAGCCTTTTCGTATGTAATCCAATCTGGCCACCGGAAGTTGTCTTGTGATGTCATTACACCCCTCTATCGGCGTAATCGATTAACACGACCCGGTGTGGCGTTTTCAGCGCCCGGTCATGCTCAGCAGCCTGTCGTGGCTTCTGCGCATGCGCGGATTTTCGCACGTTGCGGCGAGCACTGCTATTTGTTTTGTTTACTGCTACGTTGTTAGCTGCTACGTTAATATCGCTTGGAATTTAAGGTTAATTTAATGAAATTTCATTATTTGAGTATGTAATTCTGTTAAATATGATCGCATTCAATAGATTTCGGCCTGATCGGACCCTAACACTGCCGGGCACCAGCTGAGCTTGTAGCCGGCGAGGCCACGGGTGTTTTGCATATGTCTTAAAATCCGCGCATGCGCAGAAGCCACGACAGGCCGCTGAGCATGACCGGGCGCTGAAAACGCCACACCGGGCGACTCGGGTCATCCGAGTCGTCTGAATTTCAAATCGAACACCGCGAGTGGAGTCGACAAAAACACGTGCCGTGTGCAAAACGACCCGACGCCAGTAACCCACCTCTTGGCTGGGGTTTGCTAGGAACGATGACGTCACACCTGAGCTGGTACCTGTAGCTACCACTACAAGTGCTATTTGTTGTTTTAATGCTTTTTTTAAATAACACAGATTGTCAGCTTATACTATCCTAAAATACTTTAAATCCTATTTTGCTGTACTTATATTGGTTATTAAAACAAATAATTAGGTATTAGATTAAGCCACCATTTCTTCCACCCCGAGCGTGCAGAAGCTTATTCGGTTATTCGACCCGAGTCTGCAGGATGTGCGCATGCGCCAAAGAGTGGCTCGGGTGACCAGAGTCGATTAATCGATTACGCCCTATTTGGGCCTAGAGGTAGTGGTTCTGGTGTGCAGTATTTATCTATGTTATACCTCGTGGCGCCGGGGACCGTACTCCGACAAATGCTCTCCAAGCAGAACTCTGCTTAGTTTTTATGTTTATATTACCAGATAGGTGTGGTGAGAGTTGAAGACTTACTGCACCTGAAGTGGGTCAGGGAGAGTGCTGAGGTCAGTGGTGGGTGGCAGGGGGAGGGGGGAGTGCTGAAGCTGGGTCTGAGACTCCAGTTGCTGTTTTGAAAATGACTGATTGAGTGGAGAGGAGGGAGAGTAAAACTGAGGTATTTTCAATTTTCTTTACAGTAGTTCAAGCAGGAAATATATTTGCTTTAATGTAAAATATATGTTAGTATGATTACATTGCATAATTCAATCAGAAACACATATAGAAGGAAAACATTTTGTTGTTGTTGAATGTAAAAAGTAATGAACCATATGATATAGGGTTTGAACCCACAACACCAAACAACTTCGGATTACAAGTTCAACACCCTAACCATTAGACCACAGTGACCACACATAGTTACTTGTCTCAGTTCAGGCTATTTGTATATATGGCATCATATATACAAGGTATGTGATTGTGTATACGTGTAGGCCTACCTATATATATATATACCATGTGTATATCGTATATATGACATACATACAAAGACCCTATAACACTAAGACGGCTCACTCAGCCTGTACTGTGTAATCAAGAGAACAGCCAGCACACCAGGGCCCATATGCAGGAGTCGGTGATAGCGAGCCAAAACGGTGTTTGGCGCATATTACCGGTTAGCGCCGAATAAGTTGGATGCAAGGGTCAGTGTTAGGCCAAACACCATAAGCGTAAACGGGGTTACGCTAAACGTGATCGAGAGGTGGTTTAGCGTTGATTCGCGTCCGCCATTTGTCGAAGCAAGATGGATCTGTTTGTGTTCCGGCGTTATCGGCGGTATGTGCAAAGAAGACAGGCGTGGAACCGGGTTTTCCGTGACAGAAGTAACCCTATAGACAAATTCGACAACGTGGAACTGTTCCAGAAATTTCGATTCCGCCAACATGACATACTTGCTATTACAGACAGTGTGTGCGCTGACATAGAACTGTCAAACCGTAGGGGGGCCCTCACGCCACTCCTGCAAGTGCTGATTGCATTACGTTTCTATGCGAGTGGAAGCTTTCAGGATGTCTGCGGAGAATTAATAGGAGTTGACCAGTCGACTGTGTCACGGACAGTCCCACGAGTAACGGATGCATTGGTTCGGCAACTCCCCGATTCAGTGAAACTGCCCGATCAAGAAGCGGCTGACAGGACCAAGTATAAAATGTTCATGACTTACGGATTTCCAAACGTTTTCGGATGCATAGATGGGACACAGATTAGGATACAGGCCCCGTCAGAATACGAACACGAATTCGTCAATCGTAAACATTATCATTCCCTCAACGTTCAGGTAAAATTAACCTAGCTTACTTCCAATGTCACATACAGTGTTATTGAGTCAGTAACTGTAGGGGTTATATGCTGTCAACAACTGTGCCAGTCCGTACCGCCCATACCACAACACTAGAGACTACACTAGAGACTACAACCTTTAGTTCTTACCGAATCCAGTGATTGCTGCAATTCTGTATTATTATGGGTATCTGCCAACAATTATCGAATACATTTCTTCTAATCAGACCCGATCTGTGAGTGTACGTTACAAAAAAACACTCAAAACAATGGTTTATTCCCCTGTGGGATTTCTAAATATAAATAACAAACACTTCGTACTAATGTTTTATCCTTGTTACTTGCATAGTCTGTTTCACTGATCTATCAGCGATTTAAGCAGGGCTGTGAATGATCTTTTTCATCACGATGAGCGCGACATCTATCCGTCTATTAATCAATTATTTATATGCCTCTGCGGATGCTATTATCTAATTCCGCTTACATTTTTATTAAACAAACTGTGTGCTGTCCTAAACATGTGTTACACTTGTGACACACATGTTATACTGCCATAAGAGATAAGTTAATCATGTAGTCCACCTTGATCTTTCATCTTAGCAACTTATATTTTACATAGATGTATTGATAGCATTTCCAGCTGTTATTATCTTTTGAGAAATATTGCTACATCTAATATTACTATTTTTTGCTCGAGTTGGCCAGTTTTCTGGAGAGTGTCGTAGCTATTTCATCTCATTCATGTGTTTTGTCACTGTAGGTCATCTGCAATGCGGACATGAAGTTTATCAACTGTATTGTGAAGTGGCCTGGGAGTGTACATGACGCAAGAATTCTCCGTGAGTCCGATCTATTCGAGGCCTTCAAAAGTGCGGACGAAAAAACAGTGAAAGGTGTACTCCTAGGGGACAGTGGATACATGCTCAGAGACTGGCTGCTGACCCCCTTCCTAAACCCTATCAGCGCTGAGCAGGAATCGTACAACGTACATCACAAGTCAGCTAGGGCGATTGTAGAAAGATCGATAGGTATCCTCAAACGACGATGGTCCTGGCGCTTGCAACCTGCAAAGGCCTGCAATGTCATCACGGTTTGCATCATACTTCATAACCGAGCACGAGAGCTGAACCTGCCGGACCCCTCCGACTCCGAATCTGAGGGCGATTCTGACAATGAGGATGGCTTACACTTTGAACGTGAGCATGTCGAGGGGCAACGACCACTTAACTACCAGCAGTCCGAGCGAGTGCGAACTGTTGTCGGCAAAGCTGCCCGCCAGAGAGTGGTTGACACTTACTTTTGATTCCCCTTGCCTATCTACAATACATGAATGCTTATTAACACTTTCCGAGTGCATTGCTGTATGGGGGGACGTGTGGTAACAACGCAGCACATAGCGATTTGTATATATATATATTTAATGGGCCCGATACATGTGTCACCCGATACATCTAGTCTGTGTCATGGACTAGGTTGCTTTTGACAGAACATTGCTGTATGGGGGAGTGATAGGCTTAAATTTCCATTGAAGACGTGTGGTAACAACGCAGCACATAGCGATTTGTATATATATATATTTAATTCTGAAGCAAACTTGGTGACCAGCACACATTTAAAAAATCAAAAGTAAGCCTATAGTTAAATTATTCTGGCCACCTATAAGACCCTAGCTATTGCGCATACATACTTATACTGCGCTCTACGGACTGGATATATATAAAGACTGTTTGAACTATTCTACCGGTCAAGATTTGGTAGTTGCAAAAGAAATAATAAAACATCAGCACACATTCACAGACTAGTCTTTGATTCATAATATTGTATTACTTTTCTTTGTTACAACACAGATTGTTATGTTACATATGTGTGGGAACCTTGGTGTTGGAAGTAACTAGGGAAAGACTCATTGACAAAACGTTTATATATTTTTGTGACAAATTTATTTACTGCTACCTTGCGGAGATCTACATAACTAAGGTTAAACTCTACTGCAAATGCAACTTCCCCATCTCCGTCTCAAGTTTCTCAATCTGGAGGAGCTCGTGGCGATACTGCGCCTCCAGTAGCGCGGTCTTGGCCGTTTCCTTCCGCTGCTGGGCAGCCATCAAAGCAGTGTTAGCGTTGTTGTTCTGTGTGAAGCTGCGCAAATACTCCATGAAACAACCACGCTCCTCCGTGTCGCTTGGGAATTCCCTTGGTGTTAGTCGCCTCCCACGACGTCTCGATTGGAGGGGGTTGCGGGACACGGGAGTTGCGGCCAGCAGATCATCATCTTGTGCGTAGGTGGTGCTGGCTGCCTGACCGGTCACAGCAGAAGCCGCTACTGTCGAGAGCACGATGTTAACACTTATTAGCATAGAACATGTAGTGTAGAATCGTTAGGATAGACACGGCCTGATACATATAATAGCTGCTTACTAGGATCTTGACAATAGTAATATACAAAACTATTATTGGGGGGGGAGGCTTGCCAAAGTGCGCAAATACGTTTCCACGGGTGTTACAAGGGTTCTTGTGCGAAAATGTACACACACACATTTGTATCTGTTACTGTCTTTTCCCTACATCGAGGTGTTGTCGGGATTTCACCTAGAACTGTACAGTTTATTTTTAATGAAACGCAAAATGAAATGTAGGCCCTTATTGTTTGGTCACATGTTCGTTTGGTGATTGCCGCGTCTAGATTCTTAAATATTGTCTTGTATATCCATAATTCTTACTACTGTTCAGTCTAAACACGCCGAGATATGACTTACCATGTGTCCCCGCAGAAGTACACGCGGGTGGTGTGATAGAGGGCACAATTCGGGTGACCGTAGAGTTGGGCTGCCTGGTGCTGGCTGGTGTGAGGCTTAGGTACATCCCAGATTCGGGCTGACTCAGGATCGGAGCGCTGTCGTAGGCTGTTTCCGGTGAACGTGGCATCTCCTGGCACCAGGGAATCTCTATCTCTACCGCCACAGGCACCGCAGCGGACCCTGGATCAAAAGTAAAACATTGATTTGACCATAGTTCACTGTCTTTGGTTTTCGACTGAGCGCGCGGGGGTATTTTGAGTAGCTAGCTTTTTGGTGGCGGAATAGTATTCAACAAGGTTAAGGTACTAGTTACGTTATGTATTGTTTACATAATAGATGCTGCAACGATGGAATGTTGCATTTTCCACGGATAGGGAGATCGCAGGCAATAGCCTTGTAAAATCACTTAGTATGACGTGTCGTTATTTACACCCCAACAAACAAACTAAATTAGCAAAACAGAGTGTAACACCAAACAGCATCTAGCAGGTAATGTGTAAGACCAAACAGCATCTAGCAGGTAATCTATGTATGTTTTCCTTGCTGTGGGCTATAATGGGTAATGGACAATGTACTCAGTGATGAAGCTGTCCTGGAAAGGTGCTGGAAGAGAGAGGGATAGAGATTTAGGGTGTGACATATAATTTGGGCAGCAGATAATAAACAGTTATAATCTGTAACAGCGACACATATTTCTTGCACTGAAATATCTCGCGCAATTTAGGACTGAAGCTAGATTAATAGATGTTCTAGTGATATTAATAAATAAAGTGACATTTTCAAGACAATTAAGATTCCTGTACTTTCTTTCATACCGCCTCGCAACAATTCTTTTTTCGTTAGCAATTAACTTACCCGTCACTCCCTTGAAAAGGTTTGATTCTAAACCTATGATTTCTTGTATGGTATCCTCGTAGGGCATCGGGGGCTCTGGAGGTCCTCCTCCAGTCTGCTGGGCCCTACGTTGGCGACCGAGGACCTCAGACTTCATCGCCTTCCATTTTTCTTTGATTTCCGCCCGACAACGCCTTGCCACACCACACGCGTTGATCGCCGCTACCACTTTGTCCCAGGCTTTGTTTTTCTCGGAGTGGGTTATTTTGTTATTAAAGGAGGAGAATAGCACCACCCTCCGCAACATTACCTCCTCCAAAAGAACTTGCACCTCGTCATGACCGTAGTTCGATTTCCTTTGCCCCTTCGACACCGACTGAGACTGGGAATCCATGGTAGAGAGTCGTCTTGAGCAGCTTGACATTAGCACGCACGGTCAGAACAAACTCACGCTGTGCCAGATAGCAACAATGTCTCGTGTGGTCGACTGTTTTGAGATAGCGCTTATGTTTCCCGAATGATTGTAGTAATCGTCTTAGTGGTCGTATTTTGAGTTACTCCTAGTGGATGTTGTATTTGTTTAAGCTTCCTTTACCGTGTTAGTCGTGTGTAGTTTTTAACGTAACGCTGAAAGAGAGCTTACGCTGGTCCTGACGGATAACTATAACAGACAGCGCTGCTGCCGGGAATCAGTTACAATCCTGTCAGTGACCTAATTCTGAGTTCGCGGTTAGCTCTTATCAAAGAGTTAGGCGCCTCTACATACCGAGTCACGTGATTTCCCTATTCGGAAATAGCTAACCGGTGTCAGGCTGTAACACCAAACGGCGCTATCACCCGCCCCTGCATATGGCCCCAGGGGCCGTATGCACCAATCGGAGTTAGGGCCTTAACCATGGTTTGGTTAGCTCCACACGGTTAAATGTGAGAAATCGGTATGCACCAATCGGTGCCAGCGCTAACCGCCGACCGTAGCCTAGGCTAAGCTAAACCATTTTCAAATCAGGTTTTACTGCTAGCCGGGGCGGTTAGTGTGCGTGTGTGGGTCTCAATCGATTCTATGCGATCATATTTGACAGAATTACATACTCTAAACGTGATATTTTATTAAATTAACCCTAAAATCGAAGCGAGATTAACGCTGCTGCCGCAAAGGCGGCGATATTAATATTTTTGAATCGACGAATGTAAAGTAAACAAATCGACGCCTCCGTGTCGACGTCGATATCCATACTGTCAAACGTCAACTAAAACTGGCCGCCGTCGTCACCGCCGCCGCATCGGCGGCAATATATTACACCCAAATCTATTCAATGCTGTCATATTTAACAGAATTACAGACGCAATAAGTGAAATCTTATCAATTTAACCCTAAATTCGAACCGATATTAACGCCGGCGCCTCATTGGCGGCATTATTCATATTGTCGACTCGAGGGAATTGTCAAATCTATAAATAAACTTAGGGTTAGCTATCCGCGGCGGCAAAGACATTGGTGCATACCGATTCACACATTTCTCCACCCCCCCGCTACCCTGAGGTAGCTAACCGCGGCTAGTGCCTTAGCTCTGGCTAAGCCTATCACCGATTCGTGCATACGGCCCCTGGTGGTGGGTTTGATCATTTTGATAGCATTGGACTGTCAGAAGAAACCCTGCTGTTGCTTGGTAGGTGTGTGGTGGGGGTTCAGGGATGTGGTGGGAGTTTAGGGATGTGGTGGGGGTGTAGGTATGTGTGTGCTGGTGTAGGTCTGTGGTGTGTGTGCTGGGGGTAGGGTGTGTGTGGTGAGGGTGTAGGTGTGTGTGGTTGAGCTGTAGGTGTGTGTGGTGAGGGTGTAGGTGTGGCAGTGGTGTAGGTGTGGTGTGTGTGTGGTGGGAGTGTAGGTGTGTGGTGGGGGTGTGTGGTGGGGGTTTAGGGATGTGGTGGGGGTATATGCATGTGGTGGGAGGTTTAGATGTATGTGGTGGAGGTTTAGGGCTGTGGTGAGGGTGTATGTGTATGGTGGGGGTTTAGGGATGCTAAAGATTGTGAGGTGCCACTCTACTAGACCCCACAAACCACCTACACCTCCACCACACACCCCCTACACACCCACCACACACCTACACCCCCACCATACCCACCTACACCCCAACCACACACATCGTCAACACCCACCACAAGGAATGTGTGTATGGTGGCAGGGGTGGGCGGGGTGGAGAGGTGGAGGGGCAGGGTGGAGGTAGCGGTGGTGGTGGGAGTTCTATACGAGTAGCAACACACAACCAGTGGGGACCTCCCACCCCTGCTTACATCAGGGAGGGGGGGGTTAATGAGGTGTGGTGTGAGAGCGCCGACTAAGGTGGGTAAGAGGGAGTGCGGGGGAGGAAGAGGGAGTGTGGAGGAGGAAGGGGGTGGAGGAGGCAGAGAGGGAGGGGGAAGACGGAGGAAGGGGGAGGGAGGTGTGGTGTGAGAACACTGGGTAAGGTGGATGAGGAGGGAGATCGGGAAAGGGAAGGGTGGAGATGGGAGGGGGAAGGGGAGGGGAAGGGCAGTGAGACCGGGGGAGCGTGGGGCAGAGGGGGGAGGGGAGAGGGATGGAAGGGGAGTGAGGGAAGGGGAGGGCAGGGGAGGGAGGGGGAAGGGCTGTGAAGCCGGGAGGAGGGAGGGAGCAGAGGGTGGGGAGACGGAGGGGGAGAGAGCAGGGGAGGGCGGGGGAATGAGGTAGGGCGGGGCAGAGGGAGGTGGGGACCAGGCAGTAGGCGCAACATCGGCCAAATCCAAATGACAGGCAATCTTTCTCTTTTAAATTTTAAGCTCACCCTCTTGCCTTGTAGGCCTATGCGTTTACATGTGAAATACCCACCATAAGATGGCACTGCAAAATTTACATTACCATGGGAGAAATAGGGAGTGAGCCGTCTTAGTGTTATATGGTCTTTGGTATATACTAGTCATATATAAAATGTATGTATCGCGAGGGATTGTACGATAACCATGCAGTACATAATTTTATATATGCACTAGTATATATGTCATATATATACAACATGTATACAAGGGAACAATACATTCAGGGTAGCTTGATTATTATAGGTTACTACAGTCTTGGTACAGCGCTTCATTTGAAACTCATATGTGATACTACATGCATAAGTCTGTAGTAGGCTACTAGATTGATGCATTCACATGCATACAATTAAGACTCATTATAGGGATATTTCTACGCACTCTAAGGCAACATTTGTCATTAGACTGAAGTGAGTTTGTCTATTACATTTGGTGTTGCAGAAAATGTGGGTAACCCAGTTATCATCTGCCACCCGCATGTCTGCACAACCACACCAAGGTGATTCCTGTATCTACCCCTATCACCTCATTAACAATGATGTCACAAGCTAGCTAAACTAAAAGGGTATATTGTGCTGTGTATTTTGGCATGCAGATATATATTCGCTGTATTATTTTGAATAGCATATATATGATATAGTGTCATTGTTTTAGTTGTTTTGGATTTGGGGTGTGTGTATTTAAATTCACATCAACATGAAATACATATTATTTACATTAAAAGCAAAACAATGGCTAGCAATAGTGACTATGTAGTATGGCTGAGTTTATTGATTCTATTTTAGTGTGTGCATGGGCACTAATTAGTCGTGAATTAGTCGTGATGGGTTGTTGTTTTGTGTCTTTTATGGGGTGGGATGGTGGATGCCGAAACCAAATTTGGGCGAGACCTGTCACGTACAGTAGTCAATGGCTGCAAAGTGCATTGGCGAATGTATGCGCACAGTGCAGATGACCATTAGTCATTGGGGGCATTCGACTGGGCCTCTCTATGCGAATATCAACATATTTCCTAACAAATTCCTATTCGACTGGGACCGGAAGTGGGTTTATATACGTATGATTCGGATGTGTGTTGTGGCTCCATCCGATCCATCCGTAAATCTTGCAGATAGAAAGGGCCCAGTCGAATGCCTCCAATACTAAACAAAAATATGAAAAGTTCATGACTCAGATATTTCCCTACTATTCTATAATACAATTCAAGAAACAAATGTAGTATTTTATTTAGATTGGTGTTTGATTGAAAATCAGTCACAAATCAGTCCCTGACCACTCACTGACCACTCACTGACCACTCACTGAACACTCACTGAACACTCACTGAACACTCACTGAACACTCACTGACCGATTGCCAAATGATTGGCAACCAATTGCCAACTGATCACCAACCAATTGCCAACCGATCACTAACCGATTGCTGAGTGGTCATAGCAGCGGTGCCACAGTCGTCAATCAGCCAGTGACCAGTCAATGATAATCGTGACTGATCGCCAACCTATGAAAATGATTGGCGATATCCTTCTCACTATTTTGGTCGCATGGAGGTTTTTGGTGCAACACCTTGTAAAGTTTGACCCCTATCTTCATGGCTGCGTCCTGGGTTAACTTTGCAGATTCCTATTATGTCGCTGTTGACTGTGCCCCTGCATAGTCTATGCCGCTCATGGTCGCCGTAGTGAGTCCCCTTCACAAAGAACGAAGAACACCATAGTCTTCAGTGCTCAGAAAGGAACTGTCTTTTAATGGTCATGTACACAGTATATATTCAAACTCCCACCCACGCATCCATCCACAAAGCTCCGGGATGTGGCTGACACGACATGCCCAAACACGTCATTGTGTGGGAGGTCAGTCACGCATTCTGGGTATCCCTGATGACACCAACGAACTTTCCTTAATGTATAGATACAACCTTTATCTGGCAGGCTACTCAGTGTTTCCCAGTATAGGGTGTGCGTGCTTGTTGGGAGTTCCCCATCATTCAATACCCATAAACCTGTCCACTACAACCCACACACACATCCGATTCCCACCGCACCTACATCCTTCTGGAGGCTGATGGGTTACCCAGATCCGGGTTAGCGGGTTCACGCAACACGATGGAGTCTCTATAGACTTTATACATTTGAACATATATGGTATGGATTCTGTGCACATATTATTATAAATCAAATTAAAACTAAAGACATTACTGGGGCTGTCTTTACACACCTCCCCCACTTAAAAGTTTTTAAGCTACACCTCATAGGCTTCAAAACTCCAAGTATGTCAATAGATTTATAATCCCAAGGGCAATATATGTGATGAGTACACAAGTAAAAGCAAATAATTAGCCACCACTCGCAGATGATACCTGTTACATACCTAACTGTCACATTGAGTCTATGTACTTCTAGATCTACTGCAATGCGGCTGAGTGCAACGATTAAATATAAGCAGTGGGTAAATACAAAGTTATATGCCCAAGGATGCTAGCTCAATTGCGCTGAGCTCCTCCGACTTGCTTTTCAACCTGTCTTGACAGGGTACCTTTGTTCTCACAGAAGGATTTGCTGATCCTTTACATCTCCTCCAAGCAACAATCATTAGTATTACCAGTACAATGAATACCGCTAGGGCAAAGCTACTCCCAATTATTTTCCCAGAACTGAACGAGCTGTCATACATCACCAAATCGTCATTCCACTTCTGCCAGTCTTTAACATCAAGCAAAGGAACCTGAATTCTGCTCTTGAATTGAAGTGCCTGCTGTACCTTTGTTCCTATCTTCGGTGACAATACAAAATTCATGGTCTTATTGTATACCAAAGTCACCTGCTTTCGAACTTGAATGCTGGACCCCTTTTTAGTCCCATAGACTTGCCATTGAGCTGTCCCTAATTTGCAATCTCCAGGAATTTCAATTTGGCTGGGTCCACTTATTTCCTTAACTACTGCTGCTTTTCCCAAACATCTCAAGATTACTGTCAGTTTCTTGTATGCCACAATTACAAAACTCCCAATATCTAGTGGAAAGATATCTGAATCCTTATTATTCCTTTTTGAAATTTTGATAGTGCAATGGTCCAATGAGTTATTAGTAACTAATCCCCATTCACAAGTTGCAGTTAAGGTTTCTTTCTGAGGTGCACATACTCTTGGTTTAGACTCAACAATTTACCGGCCAAAATACAGCCCCTGTATCAGTGTTAATAGTAATATCACTGTGACCTTTGACAATCCTAATATGATCAGAATATATTCCTACTGGAAAGAAGTGGATCTTATATTGTAAATATTGTGTTTGGCCAACAGCAGGTAGGATAACACGAAAAACCAATTTACCATCTTCAGACCATAACAGCTCAATTCTCAAGTTCTTGTAATACCATACAGCACTTAGGGTCTCATAACCCAACTTACGTATTGTCAACAGAATCTCGTTCAGTTCCTGCATGCTTAAGGTATTCTCAGTGAGCCATCCTCGCTCTAACTCATACCTCTGAGTCAGGAAAGCATCCATCTGGGCAGAATACAATTCATGCACAACATACAGTTCCTCAATAACTTGGTCAATAGACCTTGCTAATGTAAGCTTACTAACTTTATGAGATAATTTTGTCACATCATCACAAAAATTCAGTACTTGTCTGTCCAGCACCTCTTGGTGCCTCTGGAGGTCTTGAGGTCCAAGCGATTCTCTATTACGTATTTCCTTGTTTGGTTTACAACACTGATCATCCGCCTATGATCATGTACCAACATGTCCGTAGTATGGCCAACATTGTCCAGTGCCGCCCGTAACCTGCTCACATCACTCTCTGTTGCAGTCCCAAAGAGAGATTTACTGATCGTCCCTACGAGATTCAGCAATCCTCTCCTGGTCCTCCTTCTCTGTTTATGTAGGGAACGGAAGGAACGGCTCTGGTCAGTCCCTGCAACTGGCTGTTGTAGTACCAATGCATCCAGCCGTGCCGTCCAAGTCTGATGATCTTGCTGGGAGATTCTTGGTCCCAATGATTGGATTCCCCTCCGAACCTGGTCGACCCACGCCAGCATGGATACCTGTTTCGGTGGGTTGATCACAACCAAAGTGGTCCAGACTGCTCTAATCGTCCGTGTTGGTCCGACTTGTTCAATCAGGATGCCATCATCCTTGAACATATCAGCGTTGATATGTTGTCCAAAGTGTGCTATCACTAAGCACATCGCGAGAAGATAGCTGCAATACATGGCCTCATGCATTGTTTCTTCTCCACAGTTGGCTCGTCATCACGAGTGCGTTTTCCTCGTATCGTTGGCGCAAGGATCCTCTCCACTTGCGCGGGTGAGTGCGGTATATCCGTCCTCATATGTTGATCTTCTAAAATGGTCACTGGTATCTGTGAAGAGCTGCTGTCATCTGCTGCCAGTCTCCGTGCCACCCTAGCACTCCTCCGTACGGTTGTCACCATGTCACTAGTCCTATCATCCGTTGACTCTTCACGGTCAAGGGGGCTGATCCTCCACCGCTTGCGTGTCCGTCGAGTCACCACTGGATCCTCTGGCTGTGTGGGAGCCGATATCGGTACATATATCAATGGCCGTCGTCATTGGGTACGGGTCAACTGCGGGTTGACGTCATCCCATACCAAGTTCGGGTTCACCAACCTCACTTTGTCCCTGTTGACTGTGCATGATTTATTGGTCTTTGTACGAGAACTGTGATCACAGGCCAGCGTATCCGAGTCACGATGTACACCTGGTCCCACTTAGCGTCCAAGCGGGCACGCTTGTGAGCCAAGAGCACAACGTGATCCCCGTGCTGCAGCTGTCCTGCCTTTGCCATCTTTGATAGCCGCTTGCGGTTATACTTGCGGCTTTCTTCTGTAGCCCTGGCGGCATCCTGAAATGCCTGGGCCAGCATGTCAATCCACTCACTAATCGCTTGTGGGTCATGCCCTGCCGTCCGTACTAGCATCTGTGTTAATGGCGCTCGCAGTTTCCGCCCATATTGCAAGAAGAATGGACTGAACCCAGTGACCGTTGAGGTGGAGATACGATATGCCCACAAGGCTTGCCCCAAAAAATCCTCCCACTCACAGGCATGATTATTAACCAGTTTCCTTATCATGTTCTTTACAGTGCGATGAAACCGTCAATCCAGCCATTGGTTTCTGGGTGGTATGGTGTAGTTTGGTGATGGTCAATACCAACTGTCTCCATGTACTGCCTCAGTGGGGCAGCATTAAACTCCAATCCCTGGTCAGTAATCACAACCTCTGGGCTTCCAAATCATGGCAGGTACTCTTGCTCCAAATATCGCAAAACCTGTTCAGATTCTTTACATGGGATGGGCTTCGCTTCAACCCAATCACTACAATGATCGATTATTGTCAATAAGTACTTATTTCCATGCTTAGACAGTGGAAATGGGCCACAGAGATCCATTCCAACAATCTGCCCTGGATATGCTGCAATCGGCATATCAGTTGGCATGGGATACTCCTGGCGATCTCTATTAATAGCACACCGTGTGTATTGTCGTATCACTTCCAGCACATCCTTTCTCTGTTCAGGCCATTTGTAAGCTTCCTGTAGCCTTTCCAGAGTCATCCTCACAGCTTGGTGACCTACTTCAGTGTGTGCTCAGCTTCGTCCTCCCTGAGAAATGTTGCTGCGATGTGAGCACGCATAGTCTGCCACGTAGCATTGCGTCCGTTGTCTAGTTTTGACTGTATGTAGTCTGCCACGCTCCTCCTCAGGTCACCACACGATTTGTAGCCCACCATCTGGATAGTCAGTTCGTCCCTGGTGGCGGTCCACTCCATTGCCTGTGTCACTGCCTTTATCCAGTCACTTAGTTGTGTGCGATCAGTCCCATCGCAAACATCGATAGAACGAGCATGACGTTCCAGATGTTTCTGCAACATAAACCTGTCACGCTGTCTAATGCTGTGTTGCTGCACTTGCAAAAGTTGGTCAGCCATCTTGATGGCGATTAGCTGCCCACCCATTGTAGTGTCGTCAGCGTAAGTTTCTTAGTCTAGGATTGCAAGCCAGCTGAAGTTTCAATCAGCTGTGCGTTCAGATCGTCGTGGTCTGCCAGTGTAAAGTTTGACCCTTATCTTCATGGCCACGTCCTGGGTCAACTTCGCAGATTCCTATTATGTCGCTGTAGACTGTGCCCCTGCATAGTCTATGCCGCTCATGGTCGACGTAGTGAGTCCCCTTCACAAAGAATGAAGAACACCATAGTCTTCAGTGCTCAGAAAGGAACTGTCTTTTAATGGTCATGTACACAGTATATATTCAAACTCCTACCCACGCATCCACTCACAAAGCTCCGGGATGTGGCTGACACGACATGCCCAAACACGTCATTGTGTGGGAGGTCAGTCACGCATTCTGGGTATCTCTGATTACACCAACCAACTTTCCTTAATGTATAGATACAACCTTTATCTGGCAGGCTACTCAGTGTTTCTCAGTATAGGGTGTGTGTGCTTGTTGGGAGTTCCCCGTCATTCAATACCCATAAACCTGTCCACCACAACCCACACACACATCTGATTCCCACCACACCCAGATCCTTCTGGAGGCTGATGGGTTACCCAGATCCGGGTTAGCGGGTTCACGCAACACGATGGAGTCTCTATAGACTTTATACATTTGAACATATATGGTATGAATTCTGTGCACATATTATTATAAATCAAATTAAAACTAAAGACATTACTGGGGCTGTCTTTACAACCTGCAACCTCCTTGCGACCAAAATGGTCACCATGCAGGAGATCGGCGACCACTGAGGACCAAATATAGACATTTTCGCAACCACTTGCGACCATCTGTGACCACCTGAGTTTTTGTTTGAGGCAAGTGGTCGCAAAGTGATCGCAAAGTGGTTGCAAGCCTGGTGTGACTGAAAAGACTCAAAACCCTGGATTTACTGTCAGTATGATATGCAAGTGCCGCCACCTGGTTTTAGCAGAAGTTCCTAACTCTACCGTCCTACCAGATTGCAGGTCACTCATTGTGTATGGCCCCTGGAAAACTGTGTCTGAACGTGCATGTTACCTAATTTTGTTAGGAACTTAAGAATGTGCCATGTCAACCCATTTGTCTACGATCAAGAAACAGAAGACAGAATGTACGTATTACACGAAATGACTGTTACTATTTATAGACTTCTGGTAAAATTGTATCGGTGCGTTAAAGGTACCCAGTCTAAATCTCGCGATCTGTGTTCGTTTGCTCACATCGGCGTGCGCCAATGTCCACTACATAGTGGACATGTGTTGAATACACAAGCCCGCATGCCGCGGCGTGCGCCGACTCAGTGAAACAACATGTTGATCAATGGGTAGTTTGATAAATTGTGCTCTCGACTAGCCGTGTTCACACCTGGGCGTTAAGTCGCCTCAACTAGTTCGCCTTATCTAGTTCGACTGACATTGGCCGTGTGGACACGACGGTGAAGCGAATTAGGGCTAAGGCTATTCATCTAGTTCGCCTCAAGTACACCACGTCGCGAGGTGGTCTAGATTAAGCGAACTAGCTTAAGTCGGCCCATCTTGCTTGTGTGGACGGTAGCGGGCTTACTTGAGGCAGCTTAAGCACGTCACATGCATGCGCAGTCGAGACCTGAGTTTGTTGATTTTCCAGTCGATCAAAAGCGCATATTATATAATTTGGTCTATGAAACTGCTAGCTGTGCACAGATATTTTTTTCATCATTTATTTTTAGGTTTTCACTGCCCAGCAGAAGTTTTGACCGTTCCAAAACAATACGATTCAGTCGATACATATCTAGGTCGAACCCACACTCTCTCGTGGTGACGTCGACTAACCGAAACTGGCACTGGTTAGTATGGACTTGCTCATGCGCAGATATCGATTTCTGCCTTAAACCGCCCCAAGTACTTCATGTGTGGACACGACACACTTTCACGCCTAGTTCGCCTCATCTAGTTCGCCTTATCTAGTTCGGCCTAAAGTTGTGTGTGTGAACACTGCTTTAGTTTCAGTTATTCAAAAGATGTAACAAGGAGAATAGGATATAGTTACACATACATACTAACCATATTAGTAGTGGACTTTCTCTATTTCTCTAATAAACACTTTCACAGAGAATTAGCTCTAAATTCACAATCGTTGGTCTTCGTTTCCTCTCCTTCATTAAATATAATTAATAGAGGATTATTTAATGGTTTACTTTTCTGTTTTCCCTAGTATTATATAGTAAATGTTTTTTTCCTACAATTAAATCCACATTCAGATTGTGTCGATTTACTTTACAGGGATCTTATACAGTTAATATACATGTATATAGTATACATGTAGGCTTACTCAAGTTACTGTTTGTTTGGAGTTTTACATCCTGACAACATCTAAGGCCATTTCAGAACAGGTACTGACTTGTGACAGTACGCAACTCATGGCGACTTTATAGTGCTGTCCCACTGGGGGCCCAGGCTTCCGCCACCATGACCTGCTTTCACACTGTCACATCCGGGTGCATATAGGCATGATTATGTGCACATTTCGCCCAACTTTCGGACTATTAATATTATGTTGCCCCCATGTATGTAAAACTATGTATTGCATTTATTTTTTATTGCACATATTGAACGGACCAGGTATATGCTGCTGAGACAGGAAGCATACTCCGACAAATGCTCTCCCTGCACAACTTTGTTTAGTTTTTATGTTTATAGAACCAAATATGTGTGGGGAGAGTAGTGGACCCACGTTACCACCAGAAGTGGGTCAGTGCTGAGGCCAGTGTGTGTGATGTGGGGGGGGGGGGGGGGGTCTGGGCTGGGACTAGCTGGCAGCTGTTGTTTTGAAAATAGATGGGTGAGTGGAGAGAAGGGAGAGTAAAACTGGGGTATTTTCAATTTTCTTTAGAGTAGTTCAATCATGAAATATATTTGCGTTAATGTAAAATATATGTTAGTACAATTACATTGCATAATTCAATGAGAAACACATATAGATGAAAAACGTTTTTTTGTTGTTGAATGTAAAAAGGTTTTGGACTGTATGGGGTTTGAACCCACAAGACAAAGCAACTTCAGATTACAAGTTCAACATTCAACATCCTAACCACTTGGCCACAGAGGACACATATAATTGGCTGTGTCAGTTCAGGCTATTTGTATATATATATACGACTTCATATATACAAGCTATGTATGTATGTATGTATGTATGTATGTATGTATGTATGTATGTATGCTGCTATGCATGCATGCATGCATGCATGCATTCCACCCCGAGCGTGGAGAAGCATATTCAACGCGAGTCTTTAGGATGTGCACATGCACCAAAAAATGGCTTGGGTAACCGGAGTTGATTAATCGATTACGCCCCTATATAATTGAATTCCACCTATCCCTTCCATGTCTGCATGCATTTATTTATTTGACACATGTCTGCATGCATTTATTTATTTGACACATGTCTGCATGCATTTATTTATTTATTTATTTGACACATGTCTGCATGCATTTATTTATTTGACACATGTCTGCATGCATTTATTTATTTATTTACGTATTTATTTATTTATGTATGTACATTGCATCATTCAATCAGAAACACATATAGAACGATAAAAGTTTTTTTGTTGTTGAATGTAAAAAGCAGTGAACTACATGGAGTTTAACCCACAACACCAGACAACTTCAGATTACAAGTTCAACACCGTAACCACTAGGCCACAGAGACCACACATAGTTACTTGTCTCAGTTCAGGCTATTTGTATATAAAACATCATATATGCGTCACTCTCCTGAAAACTGGTCAGCATGGGATGGGACTTTAAAACATCCATAACAAAATTTCCCACTTATTTTGTCCCTTATACTTTTCATATTCATGTTCAGATTTGATGAAAGAAATAAGGGAAATAAAATAAACTGTGTGCAACTTTGGTCCTTTTAGTTATGAAGTGTTTTTGTACCAAAAAAACACTTTTTTTTAAATAATTAAAAAAAATCTTTTATTGAGGCTGTATTTATACTGCCCATAGAAGATAAGCCTGTGTATTCAGGCTTGCTTTCAATGCTGGCCAGCTGTAGTGTTGATGTTATCTTATCACACAGTAGCTGCTGATAAGGTATTTGATTGCCTGCATTTCAGTAGCAGATAGATAGTTGGTTGGTCTGGTTAGTAGTCTATATTAACTTTTTGGGATTTTCTTGGCATATATGTGTTTTATTTTGTCTACTCTTACTACTAGACTAGCCTACTCCTATTTACATATCATAGGCTTGTACGTAGCTGTGTGGTGTGCTATCTGGCTACTTTTGGCATGGGTACCTTCCATTGGGCATCCCGCTGGTGGGCCATGACATATCACATGCCCCTTTGCAGTGCAGCTTAGTGGGGGTTTCCTAGCCTTATTTTGCACAGATATTTTTTGTATGTTTTTAGGTCAGGAATTTGTCGTTCCTTTACTGTTTGGGCATTCCACACCTTGGCAGCCATTTCCAGCGTGCTTCTCTCATGAGCTTTTATTTGGCTTCTGGTCTGCTTTAGTAGTGGTGCATTACTTGCTCTAGTAGCCCTTTGTGGTTTTGTTAGGAGTTTATTGTTTTGACTATAGCTGTATGCTAATGTTTTCAGATGAATTATTCTCCTATTTTCTAGCAATTTTACTTTGGTTCTTTTGTGTATGTCATAGGTGGGGTGCAGCTTGTCTACTCTGAGGCAGATTTTCAGGGCTCTGTTCTGTAGTGTTTGCAGTTTTTTTAGAAGTTCTTTTTTCGCACCCATGTAGTTTACATCTCCATAGTCAAAATAGGGGATCAACATGCCCTTGAAGATTTTTATTGACATTTCTTGTGTAATGTAGTCTCTTAACTTTGCAAATAGCCACAGTTTGTGGTTTACCTTTTGGGCAATTTTATTTATACATAGGTTTTAGTTTAGTTGGCTGTCCAACTCAAGACCTAGGTATTTGTAATGGTCTACATTTTCTAGTGTTTGCTTTCCTAGCTTACAGTAGGTAACCCAATTCAGGTCACCCGAGGGACTGGAATAGGGTCGATGCATCAACAGAAAGGGTGTTTTCAAACTTTTCCAATATGCACAATTATTATTATATTAAATAAAGAAATATACCAATTTGAAGCTTAAAATGTGTTCTTTCATTCTGCACTATCTAATTAGTGTATATTAATGTAATGTACATGCTACTGAGCATTTAAAAAGTTAGTTTGTTGCAGTGAATCGTGATTCGCGCTACCATGTTTTGAGTGGCATTCTCAGGGTTGAAAAACACCTCTGCAGTTTTCAGGTGGCGCTCTCTGGTGGTTATAACCATGAACTATCTGATACCAGGAGATGATAGTAGACATTCTAAGCTTTAGTTTAGTATAAAACTTGATGGGTGTTTTACTGAATGTCCTAATCATTATTTTGCTTCAAAATTACCAAAAGTTTAAATTATCACCAATAAATGTCTTTTAAAAATATCCAAAGAATCTTTGCACCACTGTCAAGGTCATTTTGAGAACTTTAAAGTGATATAATTTTCAAATACGTGGTGATATCCAGCACAGTGCGCAGATACTTTTTTCAACCAGTGGATGACCCCTGGTCAGGCTACAAATGGTGGCACATGTTGTCAGTGCCACTTCCTAAACACTGAGCAGCAAAATGGATGATTCTTCATCATTTTGGGATACTATTCATAAGGAAATAGGTAGGAAATGTTTTATTACTATATGTTTACATATTGTGGTTAATAGAATTGTGCATTTTATTAATATTTTGGTGGTAATTAGACACATAAAATCGGTGAATATTTCGGGAGTGTGAAAAACAGCCGTTTTTCAGATTGGTAGCACAACTTTAGACACTATGTTGTCTATGAACAGTCTTTCAAAAACTCATGAAACAAATATCCTAAGTTTGTCATATATTTGTCTTAAATGCTAGCTAAAACTCAGGATGTTGGAGTAATTATTTTGTAAGATTAACAGCATTTTTGGAGTAAGATCATGCGTAATACAAGATTGCAAATGGTGCCGATTGCTGGGCGATATTGTAAGGATTTCCATACACCCAGTACAATACAGAATTGTGCAGTTTATTAATATTTTGCTGATAATTAGACACATAAAATCGGCAAATATTTTGGGAGTGTGAAAAACGGCTGTTTTTCAGATCGGTAGCACAACTTTAGACACTATGTTGTCATTGCATGTACACATTAATGTACACCCAGTACAATACAGAATTGTGCAGTTTATTAATATTTTGCTGGTAATTAGACAAATATTTCGGGAGTGTGAAAAACGGCTGTTTTTCAGATCGGTAGCACAACTTTAGACACTATGTTGTCATTGCATGTACACATTAATGTACATAAATTATTACATATTACCAATGTACACTGAATTTAGTACCAAATAGAGATTAAAATGTATTTTCAGTCACTTAGACGACATTTTTATTTTTGCAGATGATGAAGTTATGTCTCTCCTGGAATCGATCTTTGTGCCAGAAATAGATTACATTGATGCATTGTATGGCCAATATCATGAGATGTATCTTTCAAACTTTGACAAATAAATATTTTAAGTGAAGAGGGTTAATAGATTTTCCTAAACAATAGTGCTGGTACATTTACATCTAGAAACTTGAGATATGACCTTTATACAAGTATCAAGTTCAAATGTATTTGGTCAAACATAATGCAATTTTCAGTTGATCATTGAATGACATTGATGAGTTTCTTGTTTTATGTATATTGCAGCTACAGTTTTGTATTTAATTAATTGGCACATTGAATTACTAAAAATAACTGTCATTCATATTATATTTGAAGGTACTAAGTTGTAAAGCATGTTATCAGAAAGAGCTGGTTGCAATTTTGGGATAATCGGATGTATACTTTTCAAACTACAGCCGAAAGTGTAAATTTTACCCCTTAATTGGTATGCAAAATTGAAATTTATGTCAATTTTCTCAGCAATTATCATGATTATTCTGAAACTATAATAATATTGGTTTGTTTGTGGTAACTCATTTTTACTACAATATGTTGTGGATAGTTGGCTGAAGTTTCAAGGATATTGGTTGTGTATTTCTTTAAATATAAGCATTTATGTACCTCATAGTCATACCTCTTAATTTCTCATATTGACAAGTGGCAATTTGTGTTTTTTGCCATTTTGAATGGCCAATATCTCGAAAAATATTTATGTCATTACTCTGGGGAAAAAAAGACTTGATATATGCATATAGATAACACAGAATCCTGAAAGACAAGTTCATCTGGCCATTATATTTTGAATTATTGATTCTGAAATGTGGGTTTCCTGCAAATTGCCAAAATAGCTGTTTTTTGCATCATTTTTGTCCATATTAAAAATCCTACAACTTTTTAAGTAATCATCCGATCTTAATGAACTTTGTGTCACTTTACTTCTCCTGGTAAGAGCTATGGAACTGTATCAAAATATGGTACTTTCTATTGAGTTGCAAAAATGAGTTGGGATACCTACTTACAGTGTTGTTTTCTTTCTGGCATTTGTTTATGCGAGAAGAGAACTGTTTTTGACTTGCTTGTGTTGATGGTTATTTTGTTGGACTCACACCACTCGTCCAGGTTTAGTAGGAGCTTGTTTAGTTTAGTTATCACCTCCTCCTCTGTGGTGCCATTTGCATATATATGACTGTCATCTGCATATAGTTGGAGGCATTCGGTTTGCAACCATTTTTCAAGATTGTTTATGTAGATTATAAAGAGCAGTGGCCCTAACACTGACCCTTGGGGTACACCACATGTCACAGGTTGGTTGTCTGATAGTGTATTGTTTATTTTTGTTTTCTGTTGCCTGTTGTTCAGGTAGCATTTTATTCAGTCCATAGTGTTGGATTTTATTCCCATGGATTCTAGTTTTTCCAGTAGTATGTTATGGTCTACTGATTCGAATGCTGTGCTGAAGTCAATGAAGGCTGCTCCAACTAATTGTTTTTGGTTCATTGACGCCAGTATGTCATTTGTTAGGTTAGCTATTGTTTTAGATGTGGAGTGCAGTTTCCTGAAACCCCCTTGTCTTAGTATATCGTTTTTTTTCCCAGGTGTTCATTTATGTGTTTATGTAACACTTTTTCAATGAGCTTGCCTGGGGTTTGAAGAATCGATATTGGCATGTAGTTTCCCATGTTTTGTTTGTCTCCACTTTTGTGAATAGGGGTAATGGTTGCCATTTTCCAGGCTGAGATAAAACACCCCTGCTCAAAGGAGATGTTGAATAGGTCTACTATAGTGGCCAGGATGTCTTGGAGTGCCTCTTTCAGTATTTTGGTTAGGATTTCATCTATTCCACTTGGTTTATTAGTGTCTATGTCATTTATTAACTTTTTTACTTCTATTATATCTGTTTTGCAGGTGGGGATTTCATTCTGCACAGTTCCTGATCTATTTTCCCACCTTTTTTTGAATTTTTCTGACAGCTTTTGTCCTATTGTGGCAAAGTGCGTGTTCAGTTTGTTTGCTGCATCTTTGTCTGTGAGCATTGTCCCTTCATTATCTTGGAAGTTTGTGTACTCTTCTTTGTTATTTTTGGGTTTACATTTTTCCAGAATCTGTTTGTATTGCTTCCCCAGTCCTTGTCCTGCTTTATTATGTATTTATTTTTTGCTGTTCTCACAGCTTTGAGAGAGTTGTTTCTGGCGATATGGTAGACCAGTTTGTCTTCTATAGTTTCTGTGAGCTTTGCTTTATTACCCAGTTTACTTTTGGCTATGATGAGCATTAGCAGGTCATTGTCTATCCAGGGGTCCTGTTTTTTTTGTATTTTTATTTTCTTAATGGGACACATCTCATGATGTTGCCCCAATAGATATTAACATCATCTCTGTTTTGTTTGATGTTGTTTATGTTTTGGTGCAGATGATTTTCTTAATGCATCTTCTGAGTAGTTTTTTAGGGACCTACCCATCTTATATTCATAGTGATTTTTCCTTATTACATATATTAGCCCATGATCACTTATACCCCAGCTTCTGGTGCCGCATTTAGTGGCCTGGTTTGAGTTGGTTAGTATTAGGTCAATTGTTGCGCTATTTTTACTTAGCCTTGTTTTTTTCAGTGATGAGCTGTTGTAGGCCTAAGATTTTGATTGTGGTTTGGAGCATTAGTTTATTTTTATCATTGCTGTTGTAATTTACATTAAAGTCTCCTAGTATGAAGATTTCTGCCTTTGTCAGTTTTTTTATGGTGTTTATGCTCTTCTCTAGGGCTTCAATGAAGAGTTCAATTTCCCCTGATGGAGGTCTGTAGAGGCTTGCTATGGCTATATTTGCTTGATTTCATTTTTTATTAGGCACCATAGTAGTTCTATGTGTTCATTTGATAAGTTAGCTGTTATTATTTCTTCAGGATCTAGAATTTCGGTGTCTTTTCAGTAAAGGGCAACACCTCCAGCCTTTTTTGTTTGGTTTAGTGTGTTATTTTGCTGTCTATCATTACGTACAAGCCATTTTACAGTCAGCCATTTGTAACATGACATATGGGACGTGGTTGAATCCTTATTAACATCTTGTATTGCATTGATATATCAAACAAAAACAGTTTCCAAATCAAAAAGAAAGTATTTATTAACAGTATGCATGCTTAAATTAAAAAAAAAAATTATTTGATGTCTTCAGAAATAACATTACAAATTTCCGTCACACTTGTAACCGGTGGTGTCTGGATGCCACACAAATATTGTACACTAATTATTCAGTGAATAAAGCATGGCTGGGAATAACTTTTTTTTATCAATATATGCACTACATATTTCTGTATATTATGCCATGATTAATGTGCTTCTAAGTATGAAATTATTTAATTCTGCTTAGATTTTTATTAAGCAGACTGTGTGGTGTCCTAAACATGTGTTACATCTCAGCAACACATGTTATACTGCCATAAGACATAGCTTAATCATGGACTACACCTTTATTTTTTATCTGATCAATTTATATTTTAAATAGATGTAAAGGGGAGATTTCCAGGTTGGATTTGCAACCAAAATATTAGATTTTAACTCTCCATATGACACTTCTGGCCAGTTTTCAGGAGAGTGACCCATATATATATATATATATATATATATATATATACACAATCATATATATATATGGGTCACTCTCCTGAAAATGTATGTATGAAAACTGGCCAGAAGTGTCCTGAAAACTGGCCAGAAGTGTCATATGGAGAGTTAAAATCTAATATTTTGGTTTTGGACTTGCCTGAGTGTCGTGAGCTAAAACCATTCACTTTTACATATTCTGCCTCATGTCGATTGACATTGTCGATTTTATTTTAACCATTGGGCGTTTGAGATCACTTGTGTGTCGAGTTGACGAATTGGTCTAACTGACCAAGATGGCGGATGGCGGGAAATCCGCCGTGATTGTCAACATCCTTGTAACTTCGACACTCATGCCAGTTCAATTATCGATGTTATTTAGCGATCGATGTGCATTTATCTGAAGCAATTATGATGACCTGCTTGTCGATTACAAATTCGACAAACACAGGTGCAATCACCGTTCATATTATCAATTGATTCACTTGTAAATTAGGGACGACGACGGTTGGCGGGAATGCCACCTGAATGTCGATGTGCGCAGTTACTTTGAACATCGTGGTTGTCGATTACAATTCGACAATCATTATATTTATTTATTTTATTCGATTTAACTCGATGAGCATTTAAGCCAAGTATTTGGATATCGTGTTGTCGGTTGTCGATTATAGCTTCGACACACGACTGTAACTGCCATATATATATCGATTTATTTCACTAATATAATCGGGAAACGACGACGGCTGGTGAAGACTACCTGATTGTCGATGTGCATTACCCAGTTACTTAGGGAGCCTGATTGTCGATTACAATTTCGACACAAGACTGCAACTGCCATATATACTATCAATTTATTTTTACTTAGAGGCTAAGCAAGACTGCGCCTAGCATGAGTGCGATTTAACCGTCGATGTGTACTAAACCCAAGTTTTTGTGATTGTCGATTACAGCTTCAACACACGACTTCTAACTCTTTTATGATATCATTTTATTTTTAATTATCCTGACAATTACCACTACGCTATACATAGGGAATAAATTGCAGGATACTGAATGACTTTGAAAACTTTGCGACATTTTACATCGCCCAACATCAATCCTCTCGGCGCAGCTTAATCTTATGTATTGTGGACCATGCGGCCGTACTCATCGGGGTCCGGTTAACAACAACTGCCCTATGGCAATTATGCAGACGAGGCACGACAAACGGGTGTCGGAGAAATTGAGCGCAATGTCTGACGACAGCGGATCTTCGCCGATGGCGGAGTGGACTCAATCTCCAACTACATCTAAGGCGCCACCAAGCGACAGCGAGATGGACGAGAGGGAGGCTGCGAGAGGGACGAGAGCGAGGCTGAAAAGGAACGGCCTCTGCAGCGTCGGAAACGTTGCGCGGAACTCGATCGACGCGAACGCCGCTTGGCTGATGAAACGGCCGAGCTGACTGCCAAGCACAAGAGAGTCCGGAGCACAAGCTGGAGGAGGAGCGGGTCTCACGCCCGGCGCCACCGACGGCGGCGCCGGCATTCGTCAAGCTCAAGCACCTCGGACGGGACAACAAGCCGTGAACGAAGGAGGCGCAGTAAGTGGTCACTGCGTAGATTCTTGGAGGACCATAAGGACTTAAAGAAATTGTCCCCCTTCGAAGTGCTGGAGTCGTGTTGCGGTTGGGTCCTCGACAAAAAGGATTTGGACTTATGGGAGCTGAGGCGCGTCATTAAACATGAAATATATTTGCGGGAAGGCGAAAACGGGCAAGTTTCAGGACCAATCGCACGCTAAGTACGACCTTGCGGTCCGGAAACTTGCCGTCACCGAGGGCTATGATGCCTTCTGTGACGGGAACCCCGAACTAGCACTTAAATATTACGCCTTCGAGTTTATGCGGACCCAGTCAGCTAGAGGTAGTCAGGGCGCAACCAAGGGCGTTAAGGGCAGTTCTGCTCAACTTTTCTGTAAAGATGGGAAGAAGCCCTGTTTCTCTTACAATAAAACAGATGGCTGCAGCCGAGATGAAAAAACATGCAATTTCGGCCACTGGTGCTCCCGCTGCGGGAGCAAGTCACAGAATAGGGGAAATTGTCATAAGGAATGAATGCCGAAGGGCCGGGGTCAGGGTCGGAAAAAAGTTTGCAACTGTGTATTTGCGGCTAGCGACTATGTTGCTTCAGACCCAGACACACGCCCAGGCCTCGACATATCGCCGGTGGCTGGACACCTCCCCCCCCTCTTTCTGAAGCTGGTACTGACGATTTTGTGCATTGTTTGGACGTAATGGGTGTGGGTATGTGTCCCAGCAACTCTAATTGTCGCCAGGTAGGTGCCTCTAGTCAAGTCTTCACCAGCACAGGCATTGTGAGCTATCCCAATGGCGGTAATTGCCCCATTGTTTGCCCCCACGACGCAGTTAAATCAGATTCCCCTGGCCTTTGCAGCGCGCCAGTGTTAACCGCTCGTGTTGGCGCGGGGGGCGCTGGTGACTGTTTTCGCTCCCCGTGCCAACTATCCAACCCCTTACTACGCTATGCCCTCAAAGCTGTTGACATTAGTTGGTTGAGTGTTAAGGCCTGTGGGCAAGGCCTTTGTGTTAGCGCCGTCGACACTTACTCCAACAAAAGCGTCACCTTTACTGTCACTGCTGCATGTTCTGATGCTACTTGCTTGTGCACTCACTACATAGCTAGCCAGTTATCCCAATTCAAACAATGCCGCTGTTTCTGTGACTGCGTTGCCGGGGAGGACATTGACCCAGACACTGAGTTTGTTTTGCATGGGGCAATCTTTGGCTTTAAGGTTATAAATCCTTCATGTCGCGCAGTTTACGCAGGTAATTTCAATAGGAGCACCCAGAACAATTTTATTGATTCAAAGTTACGCACCGAACTTTCCTCTGGCTATATAAGCTGGGCGAGTGGTGAAGCATTGTGCGTTCACCATGTCTTTGCCGTCCCAAAATCAACTGGGGGCGGCTACCGAACAATTGTCGACTGCAGTAAGCCTATCGGTCGATCTGTGAACAACTATGTTTCTGAAATTTCAAAAAGAAAATCATATCTTGGAGTGGGAGATTTGGTGAAAGTTATGGCACGGGGCGACTTCATTACCTGCATAGATATAAAGGATGCCTATAGGGCTCTTAATATTCACCTTTCCGACCGCCCTCGCCGGGCAATCAGATGGAACTTCGGTGGCGGGAACGAATTATTTTTTGACAACCGTCTGTGTATGGGGCTCTCCTCGAGCCCTTACATTTTTAGCAGAATTTCTGATTTTGTTGTGCGTTGCGCACGTAAGGAAGGCGTTACCCATATTGTGAATTACTTGAACGATTTCGCCGTCCTCGGCGATGATTATGATGAATGTTTACGTAACCAATATATTGTAATCTCTGTTCTCCGCTGCTTAGGCTTCTATCCAAGCTACCCTAAGCTTTGAGCTACTTCCCAATGTTCGAGGTTTCTCGGTATAGAAATTGATTCTGTTATGCTACAGCTGAGATTGCCTATTGACAAAATTATTAATTTAAAGCGCGTTCTCCTTGACTTCTTGGGCCGCAGGAAGGTTACCCGGAAGGAACTGGAAAAGTTGGGCGGCCTCCTGGCCCATTGTGCTACGGTCGTCCGTGGCGGTCGCTCCTTCTCCACCAGAGTATATGACGCTATACGCCAACTAAGGAACCCGTACTATAAATTAAGGCTGAACGTGGAGTTCCGCTCTGAACTCCTGGTGGTTAAACTATGCCGAAACCTTTAACGGCTATGCAAAGATTTTAGGTGTTCACGCGATTTCTATCGCGGTTTATAGCGACGCGTCATGCTGGGGTTTTGGAGCGACCCATGCAGGCGATTGGCTTGTGGGGAGTTTCAGTAAGGAGCCAGACCTGCTTGCCGAGGTGGGCCATCATTATGCCGAGGGCAATTGGGCTTGCGAGGGCACACACATTAACGTAAAGGAAATGTGGGCGGTCCTTGTGGCGCCCGCCGTTGGTGCCACCTGTGGAGGGACCATTGCATTGTGTTTGTGACCGACAATAACACGGTGCGCGCATCTCTCTCTACAGGCAGGTGCATTAATAACCCCTGTCCTGATATGACCTTAGATGTTGCTAGGACGTAAAACAACAACAAACAAACAACAAACAGCATTGGTCTACGTCAAAGAGCTCTTTTGGCTCTCTGTCCAGTTTAATTTTGATATTAAATCTGTATATATCCGCAGCAGGGATAATATAATCTGTGATTCCCTTAGCATGTGGAGGGAGCCCTCTAGCAGGACCCACATAGCAGGACCCGCATAGCTAAGCTGTGCTGCGCCTCCCTGTTTGCCTGATGTTCATCTCCTTTCGTTGCAGGCCTAGATCTCTTGAGAGGGGCGGCTAAGGCTATGAGCGATCAAAACTATTCGACAAATTCGCGCTCAGATCCATGCAGCTACGGAAGTACTTCAACTTCATAGACAAATTTAAAGGAATCTTTTCGCCCTTGCCTTGCCCCCCTTCTCAGGTTGCCATATACGTGGTTTGGTTGTCCTGCACTTTGAAATATTCATCTATCACCAACTACTTAACTGCCTTAAATTTTTTTCTTAAATCTGAGGGCAGCGCGCCCATTGATTTTGCATCGCACCAGATTCGAACCATAATGGGCGGGGCTAAGCGCATGTTGGGATGCACAGTTAAGCGTGCCCCCCCCCCCCTTGTTGCCGTCTGAATTGATTAGGATGTTCTCTCATATGTCTGGTAGCGAAGGCCATGTCGCAACGCGCGCAGCCATACTGACCGGGTTTAGGGCACTGTTGCGAAAATGTCAGATAACTAATTCTGATTCGGTCTTACTCCGTTCTGATTTCTCATTTCATCCATGGGGAATGTTGCTGACCGTTCGCCGGTCTAAGACTATTCAGTTCTCCGAACGCGAGTTGCTTATTCCTGTCGCATGCATGCCTAATACGGACCTGTGCGCCGTATTCTGGGTGAAGAAGCACTTCTCGCAAGTCAAGGTATCTCCCAGCGAGCCTGCCTTCCAGGTCCCGCGGGCAGGTGGCTATTCACCCCTGGAATACGTTACGCTCCAGTCTACGACAAAATACTTTGCTGCACTAGCTGGCTTAGCCGGAGAGAATTTCCCATGCTATTCTCTGCGGCGAGGCGGGTGTACTTACCTCGCCCTTCAAGGCGCCCCAATCGACGAGATCCGGCTTAGGGGCGATTGGTCATCCGACGCGATCTATAAGTATATTGCTAAGTATATTGCACGTCCTCTGTCAGAGCGAATAGTCGCTGATGATGCGGGTGGCCTCGGGGGGGGTTAGTTAATTCTGTCTGGAGGGTCCTGGGGACTTGGCATTTGTAGCCCAGCCAGATACTACCACATTGACTTTAGTAATAAAAACTCTATCCACCACACTGCCTTCGGCTTAATGCGTACTTACACCAACGTATATACTAGTATATGCGGATGTAGGAATCGCATGGTGCTGCCCCCTCCCACCGGTTCGACGAACCTGCTGGGAGGGGTTTGGCTATTCCACCAGCCTACCCACCTGTGATATATACCCCACCTCTTTCACCTGCTGTTCACTCTGCCACTGCCTGAAAGACTAGACACCTGTACTATTTATTTTAATTTTATTATATTTATATCTCTTTTATTCCTTATATTTCGGTAGGGCATTTGTAGTCCAGCCAGATACTACCACATTGACTTTAGTAATAAAAACTCTATCCACCACACTGCCTTCGGCTTAATGCGTACTTACATATATATATATACCATGTGTATATCATATGTATGATGTATGTATTAGTCATATATAAAATGTATGCATTACTAGTATATATGCACTTGTAATAGTATATATGTCATATATACACAACGTATATATATACAAGATATGTGTATATATATATATGGACCACCAAATATATATGCCAATACTAATATATACATGTAGGCCCAGGGTAGTAGAATCATATCAGTTTGTACACACACCTATGACAAACTGCACATTCTATGATTCAGCTGGGCCTGAGCATTAATGGTTTGACGGGATCCTCCGCAATTGCGCAGGTTTCAGGGTTTAATGCTTTGATGGCAACAGCCGTTCTGGTCATACCTATGTGTCAGAGATCGACCTGGGGTCATAGCACCATATAAGTTTCTACACTCACCTATGGCGAACTGCACATTCTGCGATCCCGAGTCATCCGCTGGGGCATACACTGTGGAACGGCTGCTGCGTCATAGCGTTAAGCCCAGAACCCGGCGCATTTGCTGGCCTGCTGACATTATAGCATTAAGCGCAGAACCCGGCGCATTTGCGATGGATCCAGTCCAAACGATAATGCATAGGCACACCCAGAACCGGAAACCTGTGTATTTGCGGTGGATCTCCTCAAACTATTAATGCTCAGGCCCGGCTGATGTGGCCAGCATGGAATGGCTGCTGTATTAGTTAATAGTAATACAAAAGATCTGAACGTCAACAACTTTCAAATGCACATATCTCACTCCATATGGTTCACTCCTTTTTATTTTCAATAACAACATTTTTTTCTCCTTTTATATACAGTGTAACTGACAAATTTCAAATGGATGCATGCAAAACATACATACATACATACATACATACATACATACATACATATGTACATACATACATACATACATACATACACATACATACATACATACGTATGTACATACATACATACATACATACACATACATACATACATACATACATACATACATACATACATACATACATACATACATACATATACACACACACATTGTATATATGATGTCCTATACACAAATAGCCTGAACTGAGACAAGTAACTATGTGTGGTCTCTGTGGCCTAGTGGTTAGGGTGTTGAGCTTGTAATCTGAAGTTGCTTTCTCTCATGGGTTCAAACCCAATACAGTCCAAAACCTTTTTACATTCAACAACAAAAAAACGTTTTTCATCTATATGTGTTTCTCATTGATTTATGCAATGTATTTGTACTAACATATATTTTACATTAAAGCAAATATATTTCCTGTTTGAACTACTCTAAAGAAAATTGAAAATACATCAGTTTTACCCAACCTTCTCTCCACTCACCCATCCATTTTCACAACAACAGCTGTCCCATGACCAATCTAGGTCACTACACCACCAAGTTGAACAGTTCAGTACTAAGTATGCACCACCCTGTGGCATAAATTAGAACTATTCCGAGTTTGTTAGTTTTCCCGATGAGGTATAACCCTTCCCTTTAAGCAGTTATCTTTCCTGGTATTGGGTTTGAGATCCAGGGCACTCAAACCCGATAAAACATTTATTAAACGGATTTAGTTTTCAAGCTTTAGCCATTTAATTCATTGGAAGCTGAAATTTAAATGTGTTTAAACAAATAACCAATGGTTGACAAATAACAAAAAAAACGATATCAAAGTGGCTAGTCTAATGTCGGTTTTATCGGACTGGGCAGATCATTGGTAGAGACTTGCAGACAAAGAGTTAAAGATCATATAGGCTTTCAAAACAGATCTATTCTGGTAAAGCCATTTAATTTGACATTTAAATGGACTTTATAGGTCTGGTTTGTTTGTTTGTTGTTGTTTTACGTCCTAGCAACATCTAAGATCATATCAGGACGGGTTTAGTAGAAGATAGGTCTAGTAGTCTAAGTAGAAGCAAAGTTATATTTAATGTACTGAGAAAATAGGCTAATTATCTAACAGTAACTATTTTGGTCTATAATGGCAGGATCTTTGACTCACTGGGTATCATGAAAAGCAATAGGGCAACCTACAACATCCCGAGATCTTCATGCAGAAAAATTGAAACATCTTTAAAACCATCATCATCATCATCATCATCATCATCATCATCATCATGCTGTCGGTCGTGATGCGACAAAGACTGCTTTCATGACTTGACTGCCGCTCTCCAGCTGCTTCTCGGTCGAGGAGAGTCCTGACGTTCCATTGAGCAATTGTCAGTAGTTGTGTTGTGTTGTGTTCCTCCTAGCTGATTTTCCGCTGTTTATGGAAGATGAGCTCGAGCAGCGCGGTCCTTGGTAACCCGTGCGACGACTGAGCCGGTATGGTGTTTTGTGCGGTTGTACATTTCATGAAAGCTGCCTGCAAAAGTGTTGAAGTGCTGCTGGCTTTTGCAAGTTACGAGCGGCACTCTCTCGGGGAGCAAATAGAGGTTTCACACTGGCAGGAACATGTCAAGACAGGCGCAAAACTATTTGTCCCTGCAGTGGCTGGTCGGGAGATGTTGGGAGTTCCATACATCAACCGCCCAAACTCCCTGAGGTATTGCTATACCTGCATACCCATAACGTGACCCTGGTCGTAGCTTCTTTAAAACCACACCATATCGAATCAAACCGCTTGGCACACAGAGATAGCATGTTTACCAATTTGATTATATTAAATTTATAAGGGGGCTATTTACTGATTAGTAAGGCTTATCACTGAAAGGTGGGTGACTTTTGAGTTCTTTTCTCAGTTCAGCTTTCACGTATTTCTTCCTGGAAAATTATTCGTGTTGCAAAGATTCTAATTGCCAGTCAAGATTTGTACTGTTCATGCATAAACCATAAGAAAAATAGTGTTCTATATGGGTAATATGTGTGTCACAACACCACCGCACGTGGTCATGTTTTTCCAATGCGACACTGTATGAGGATCATATCATGTGGATCTGCAAGTCTCCGTCATTGGCTATGGAAATGGATATAACGGTAGAGGAAGTGCTATCAACATTGTCTAGACATTTAATAGACTAAGCTATTTTATTTTTTGTCTGTGAAACTATATTCTAGTGATTTCATATGTTACTAGTGTCATCTGACCAAGCAAAAGGAATCTCTGTATCAAAAAAAGTTTGTGTTATGTAACACGCCTGTAGAGCACGTTAATTTTTTATCATCGCCTATTGGACGTCAAACATATGGTCATTCTGACATATTTCTTTGGAGGAACCCTGCTGCCGCCATATTGGCTACTCTTTCCGATAAGCTTCAAGGGGTCTTTTATGTGCACTTTCCCACAGACAGGACAGTACGTACCACAGCCTTTGATGAACCAATTGTTGACCACTGGTTGGAACGGAAAATAGCCCAAGCTGCAAATGTCCCACTGAGCATGATCGAACGGATGACCCACACCTTCACAGGTGGACACGCTACCACCTGAGCTACGTCCTGCTCCCCTCTGTATCGAAGCAACACACGTGCGATAAAGTTTTGGAATGGTTGTGGTTCGGAGAGTATGTTACTTCCGAGTTATCAAAGTTGGTGCACACCCAGTGTCTAATTAGGCTATGCTATGGTGGGGATGAAGCGCACTGCATCAATGGACCTCTTCATACTTTCTGTCGGCTTGTTCCTTAAGAGTGACTGAAGCTACGACCAGGGTCACGTTCAACTGTATGCCTTGGAGGAGCCTCGGAGAAATTCCATGTGTCGCGCTTTGGCTGTCAGATGTCTTGAAAATGGCGTCCTCCATAACATGCACTTCCTGCAGCCATTTGCAATTGGAAGAACAGCTCTGATTGGCTGACAACCACCACCATTTTGGAGGCGTTTTCGCCTCCTACTCGAAAAGCATGACGTCTCAAGAGTCAACTCAGATGCACACGTTGAATGCAAATTGGTAAAGGACGACGTCACGGAGATGTCTCTGAGTTGAATCTATCCTGAACTGAGCTGCCATACCCTGAACGCAGCCATGGTGGGTTTATACTGGCTGGAAGTGGATTTGCTTTTCCACCCAGGCCCATCCTTCACTATAGGCCCAACACTTTAAAGAGACCCGGTCGCTGCTACTGCTAGTGACGTTCAATTCTATACCAAGTAGTGTATGGCATGCTGCAGTAGTCTCCAGTTTATCTGACAGCGGTGCATAGTAATACTAATAGTAATAGTATCAACTTTTGCTCACCCCAGTGACTCACTCACTCACTCACTCATGCACTCACTCACTCACACTGGACGCAGTTGACCAATTGGTAGATCACAGGGTTTCTGTGTGGAAGATCGGGAGTTTGAATCCCAGCCGAGTCAAACCAATGACTTACAAAATTTATACTTGTCTCTACCTAGCCTGCGCTCTGCATTACTAGGATGGGGAAAGGACTGGTTAGCTAAGTATCAGGATAATCTGACTGGGTGAGATATTGGGTCATGGTCTCCCAGTGGGGCAGCACTATAAAGTCGTCAAAAGTTGGTACCCATCCTGATATGACCATAGCTGTTGCCAGGACATAAAACCCTAACAAAAATATTCACTCACAAACTCACTCACTCAGTGAAGTGACCCAATTTCTCTAGTCTAAAGGCAGAGTATTGATTTTGTACAATGTATATATTGGCGCTCTAATCAAATTGGTGTTTAATAATATAGGGCGTATAAAACGTTATACGGTTAGTTGGCTATGCCTTTTTGTTTTGACTGTGGTGTAACACACAGTACACATGAGGGGGAGAGGTGTGCTAATAGTTCTCGGGATAAGGAGTGGGTGAGCCAGGGGAGGACAACCAGGCGGTCGACTGCACTAAAAATGGCGTCTAAAGAGGTGAAGGAAGAGGAGGCAGGTGCAGGTGCGCTGGCAGCAGGAGTATCAGGCATGGGGCTAAAGGAGCGTGACCGCAGTGCCATGAAGGAGATATAAGCTATGGCGCTGAAGAGGCGGGTGAGGTGGCTGGAGGAGAAGCGCGAACGGCTGCGTAGGGAGGAGGAGTTAATTGATGAGGGACGAGCACAAGCGGGAACACAAGCCGTGGATGGCAAGGAAGTCAAGGCAGGAATTGAAGAAGCGCATGTGGGGATGGAGGGCAGTGCCGGCCATTCCACCTATGGCCGCTCGCGTAGGCGGTCGTGAGGGAGGAGGTGCCACCGTCACACAAGTTCACGCTCGCGAAGAGGGAGTTCGTCTATGCAGCGCAAGGGTAAGTGGTCGTTGAGAAAGTTCACTTTTGCGGAGAAGAAGGTGCAAAATTTGAACCTGCATGAGCTAATTCACGCCACTGCCAAATGGGCATTAAATATAGAGTGTATGACAGTTGCAGACCATCGGGCTCTCCTTGAGCATATTGGCTTTATGAGTTTGCGAGCCATGACTAATGACTTTACAGACGTCGCCCATATTGAGTATGATAGAGCAATGGGGGACATGTGGCGTAGTTCATTTTCCGACACTTGGTGGCGCGTCGGTACTAGTGGGCCTACACAGTCATATTGACAATGCTTTGAGTTTGCCGGTACGCGCAGTGCAACACGTATAGTTAATCACAAAATAGAAATACAGAAGCCTAACTATAAATTTAATAGAATCTATCGTTGTATGTTTCTAGATGTATACCATCGGTTGTCTCTAGTGTTGTGGCTTAGAGATATTTGACTTTCTGATGAGTTTGTTCACGGCCATTGACAATGCACTGAGTTTGGCGGTACGCCCAGTGCAAAATGTTTACTTTATTCAAAATTAATAGAAATACAGAACCCTAACCTTATAAATTTAATATAATCTATTCGTTGTATGTTTTCTATATGTATACCAAGTGATTTGTCTCTAGGTGTTGTGGTTTTAGAGATATTTGACTTCTTCTGTATGAAGATTGCTCACGGCCATTGACAATGCACTGAGTTTGGCGGTACGCCCAGTGCAAAACGTTTTTTTTATTCAAAATTAATAGAAATACAGAACCCTAACCTTATAAAATTAATATAATCTATTCGTTGTATGTTTTCTATATGTATACCAAGCGGTTTGTCTGTAGATGTTGTGGTTTTAGAGATATTTGACTTCTTCTGTATGAAGATTGCTCATAGCCATTGGGTTTGCAGTGTGACAGTGTGCGGAATAGGCCCACTCGTTCAGTGGAGACGCGAACGGCAGGAATTTGAACTAAAAAGTCGGAGGTCCCCCATTCAGAAGCAAGCTGAATTAACCTGGTTTTCTGCATTTGGAAAAGCAAATACTGGCACAAGTGTTTCTTATTATGGGTCGCAGAGCATGAAATTTAAGAAATCACAGCGAGGAGATTATACGTGGAAGCGTGCCAGTACTGCTAAGCATGTTAATGAGAATCATGTGTGTTTTAGATGGAATAGTGATGCGGGATGCTTGAAAACAGAGGAGGATTGCATATTTGGTCACTTTTGTGCTAAATGCGGCTCTAAGAGTCATCGCTGGCAAAAGTATAAAGACTGACGAGAGCGAAATGGAACTTTGCAAGAAACGCCAGATGGCGCCATTGCGCGGTCGGCGTGACTGCCGGCTGTGCCTCGCTCAGCTGGAATTGTTAGACCGGACAACTCGGGCATGATGATTGCGCCTGATAATTGTGTCATCACAGCCGGGAACTACCCAATGAGTGCCAATAGGGATATTGGTAGTGTTGATTGTGTGAAGGGCCAGTGTGATGTGATAGGGTCGCCAGCCTGTGATGTCTCAGCCCGAGACGCTGGTGGGATTTCCGGATTGCCTGGAATTGGAGGCGTGCTTGATGGTGTTAGCATTCCTGAGGATTCGTCGTCGGTCGCGCGTGGGCGCGCTAGTGACTGTTATGTTGAGCTCGATGGACTTCCCGAGACTGTTAGTTATTTGTCTACTAACAAAATTTGTTTGCATAACTGGATCGATTTGAATGATTCAAGTCATGAATTACTAATAGTTACCGACATTGGTGTTGGAGTTGGTTGGAGAGTTACGTTGTATCAGGAATTGGGTGGTCCCTCCTGTACTTTTGATGTTAAGCTTGATTGTCTGAATGGGGTGTGTTGTTGTGTCCACCGGATAGCTGGCTGTATTTCACAATTAAAACCTTGTTGTTTTTTTGCAGAATTGGTTCTTCGGGGGGACACTGACCCTGATTGGAGATTTTTATTGAACGGAGTTGTATTTGGATTCTCTGTAATAAATAAGTGCTGTGATTTGGCCTATGAGCCTTCAGGTAGGATGAATAAATCTAGGAAGGACAGGGCTATAATTAGTCAAAAAAGAATTATTGGCCGAAGTTGAGTCTGGTGCTATTTCGGAAGTTGTTGATAAACCTACATGTATTCACGACATATTTGTAGTGCCCAAGGATGGGGTCGGTGGACGGTGTGTGGTGGATTGTAGTAAACCCGACAGCGGGTCGGTGAATGGATGTACTGATAGTTGCTGGGTGACATTTAATTATAATGGCGTAGATAATGTCATGGAGTTGATGCGTCAGGGTGACTACCTAGCCATTTTAGATATAAAGGATGCGTATAGGGCGGTTCCCATTCATCACCGAAACAGACAGCGACGGGGTATTAAGTGGCATTTTGATGGCGACAACGATTATACCTATTTTGAAGATAATCATTTGTGTATGGGGCTTTCGTCAAGCTCATATATATTTTCGAAGCTATCAGACTTCATTGTTAGGTGCACATTACATGAGGGTACTGAACGAGTAGTGAATTATTTGGATGATTTTTGTGTCATCGCTTTGTCATTTTCTGATGCACATAGAGATCAGTTTACTGTCCTATGTCTGTTGCGGAGATTAGGGTTTTTGATAAGCTTCCCGAAGATTTTGGGAGATTATGATTGATACAGTCAGGATGGAAATGTGTCTCCCAGCTGATAAATTGGTAAAGCTAATTAGGACACTAGAGAGTTTTGTTGACCGTAAGAAAGCTTCCAGAAAAGAATTAGAATGTTTGGGAGGTTTGTTGGCCCATTGTGGGAAGGTAGTGCGGGGGGGGGCAGAACATTCACTCGGGGAATTTACAACATGATCGCAAAGCTACGATCTGCCCACTACAAATCCCGGTTGAGCGCAGCATTCAGGGAAGACATCCAGTGGTGGTTAGGTTTTGCCAGTACATTCAATGGCATAGCGGCAATACTTGGTAAATTTGCTGCAGTGCAATCGGTGTATACCGCTGCATCGTTATGGGCGTTTGGAGCAATCCATCAGGAAGATTGGATAATTGGGACTTTCGATAAGAAATCAGAGCACGGCTTGGAGGAGGAGGTGGGCCACCATTATTTCCCTGTTGATAGCTGTTCATCAAAAGCACACATAAATGTGAAGGAAATGTGGGGAGTTTATGCTGCCGCGTCGGCTTGGGCGAGTAGATGGAAGGATAATCAGGTCCTATTAATAACGGATAACACCACCATGCAGACGGCTATTTGTACAGGTAGATCTAAACCGGTGGGAGTAATGTATTACATCCGTCGCCTGTTTTGGCTGTCGGTTCAGTTTAATTTAATCCTATCGTCTGTAAATATAACGAGTGAGGATAATATTGTTTATGATTCGTTGAGTCGTTGGAATGAACATAATGCTAAGATGAGGATACATAGGACAGATGGGGCGTATCGGATGTGTTGTAGTTTAATTTTTGATTAGAATCTTCTACTTTCAGAGCTCCGGAAATTAAAGGAAGAACAAAAAGCCTTTCAGCGGAAGTTCTATGCGCCCAATTCGATTTCAGCTAGAGATGTTCAGATAAAAAAGTATTTCGAATTTATTAATGAATTTGATGGTAATTTTTCTCCCCTGCCCTGCCCTGCTGAACAGGTCGCACTATACGCCACTTGGCTTGCAAGAACATTGAAGTATACGTCTATTATTAACTACCTCAGTGGTTTTAATTACTTCTTACGGCAGAATGGGTCAGCTGTAAAGAGTTTGTGATACAAACTACTTTGAAGGGTATTAGGCGTGCCAAAGGTGATACGCCACGCTGAGCCAATTTTCCCTTGTGTGCTGCGCAAAATGTTTGATAATTTAAATAACAGTACTGGGCACACGGCATGGCGAGCTGCAGTGCTTTGTAGTTTTAGGGCGTTGTTACAAAAATGTCAAGTGACACTATCCGACTCAGTGTTGTGATATATGCGTAATAGACGTATAGGCATGTGGTTAATATATGCTAATGAGATGCAATGGTTTGAGACAAAGGATTATGTAAATGTAATGACGTCATGGAAAGTTTAGCCGGCGAGTTCAGCGAGCCCTGGACGTGAATAAGCCATTCAGTATCCAGAAGTCAAAGTGTTTAGACGTTGTACTTTCACATGGTGTCAGATGAGGAAGAATGCCGCCTGCTAATACACTGCGGGGTTTGCGGCCGCCTGGTCAGCTTGTCCTCAGCAACAACGCAAGATCGAACTGGAAAACATGGATCAGAGCATATGACATATATGCCACTGCTGCAGGTGTCATAATGAAGACAGAACGAGTGCAATGCTGCATCTTTCTTCACGTCGCTGGCGAGGAAGCGCAAAAAGTTTTCGCCAATATGGACATGGCTCTCGCTGATCGAGACAGGATCGGACCACTAAACGGAGGCATTTCAAACATATTTTGTAGGCAAGTGCAGTCTGATAATAACAAGATACAAGTTTAATACACATAATCAAGCTACAGAAAATATGGCTACATACATCACAGCATTGAGAGACAAGGTAAAGGATTGTGAATATGGAACAGTGGAGGAGTCGCTGTTGCGCGATCGGTTAGTGGCTGGTGTAAGGAAAGTTAATTTGCATAACAAACTGCTGCAAACTGCTTAGTTAACTCTGGAGAAGTGTGTGAGTATGTGTGAAATGAGTGAATTCAGTTCGGATCTGTTGGAGGACACCAAATTGGATGTTGGTAGTAAGGAAATTTATTTTCTTAAGAACTATGTTACTGCACGTACCGGTGCACTGGCGGTTCGGTCATCGGCGACGCCATCTTGGAAATCGCCACCTTGGAATTCTGGCGGTGCCAGTGCAGGAGAGTTCAAGATCCGCTGTCAGAATTGTGGATACGAACACCGCCGGGGAGTCTGCCCAGCGAAAGGCAAAGCTTGCATAGCCTGCAAGAAGATCGGGCACTTCAGTAAGGTCTGCAGGAGCAGACTTGGCAGAGTCAACGAGGTTACCGTTGAAGAGCCCGACCCTCACAATGCTGAGCAAGACCCGTATCCGGTGGAGGTCAATGTGCTGACAACGGATCTGTTCGTCGGTGCCGTTGACCGCGGTGCCGAGCAAGACGCCGAGCTGTGGTACGCGATCGTCCGAGTGAACGGTTGCCCTCTCAAGTTCAAGCTTGACACTGGGTCGGAGGCGAATGTGCTGCCGAGGTACGTCTTCGACAGAGTCGCTCCGGGGCAGCTGACGAACACCACCAGGTGTTCGTTGGTGACGTTCTCGGGTCATCGGATCACTCCCGACGGTGAGGCGTCGGTTGACGTGAACAGCAGAGACTTCAAGTTCCAAGTGGTGTGGAACTGTCAGCCTATTTTGGGCAAGCAGGCTTGCGTGACATTGAACCTGCTGGCGCGGGTGGATGAGGTGCACTGTGCTGTGCCGACGAACATTTCCAAGCCGACGAACAGTCCCAGCGCCCGGGCAGAGCAGCTGGTAAGTGAATACAAAGATGTGTTTCAGGGTTTGGGTTTGATCAAGGCAAATGCTGTCATTCATGTTGATAAATCTGTACAACCTGTTGTCGATCCACCTAGACGGATTCCATTTGCTATTCAAAGTAAAGTACGTAGTGAGCTTGACCGCATGGTGGAGTTAGGTGTCATAGTTGAACAGGATGAACCTACCGAGTGGGTTAATTCCATAACTATCATAAAAAAAACTGAATAAGATAAGGATTTGTCTGGATCCGACTAAGTTGAACAAAGCGATAAAGAGAGGGCCTTTCCCTACCAAAACAATTGACGAAATTATTGCCAAAACGGCAGATGTGAAATATTTCTCAGTTTTGGATGCAATGACAGGGTATTGGCAAATAGAATTAGATGACGAAAGTTCGTGTCTGTGCACGTTTAACACTCCGTGGGGCCGGTACAGGTACACCCGCCTGCCTTTTGGCATCAAAACAGCCGGTGACAATTTTATTCAGGAAATGCACCGTGTCATGGGCGATCTACGCGGTATCGGGATAGTCACGGACGACATTTTGGTATATGGGTCAGCGGTTGAGGAACACAACGAGCGGCTCAATGCCGTGTTGGACCGAGCTAGGTCGGTAAATCTTAAATTAAACGAGACAAAATCTTTGCTATGCAAAACTACAGTGAAGTATGTAGGTCATCAACTTACCCAGCAGGGTGTGAAGCCTGATCCAGACAGAATACAAGCAATAGTTGACATGCCAGAGCCGTGTGACAAACAGGGCGTCCAAAGGTTCCTGGGCATGGTTGGATATGTGCACAAGTTCATACCCAACATGTCCGAGATTGCCAAACCACTACGCATGCTCCTTGCTAAGGATGTCGCGTGGCACTGGCAAGCCGAACAGCAGGGCGCGTTTGATAAATTGAAAGAAAAGTTAAGAACTGCTCCTGTGTTGTCGTATTACAATGTCAAGAAACCTATTGTTATTCAAGTAGATGCTTGTCAGTCAGGTTTGGGTGCGGTATTAATGCAAGATGACAAGCCAATTGCACTCGCATCTCATGCGCTTAACTCAGCGCAGTGTGGCTATGCCACTATTGAGAAAGAAATGCTCACCATATGTTTCGGATGCCAGAGGTTTCATGACTATATCTTTGGCAAAGAAGTTCAAATTCAAACGGACCACAAGCTGTTGGTGGCGATAATGCAGAAACCAATTCACAAACTTTCGGCGAATGCGAATGCGTTTGCAAAATTACAATATTCAGCTATGTCATGTGAAGGGTTCTTTGATGTTTTTTGCAGACACGTTGTCCAGGGCACATAGTGCCAAAGTAGGTCATGGTAACCTGTTCGATGACACGTTCTGCGTTGCCGTAGTGGACATGCAATCATCAAGTTTGTTGAGTAAGATTGTTAGAGAGTATGAAAAGGATGTGTCCATGTCCATGTTGATCACGCACATTGAAGATGGGTGGGACACTACACGCATACAGACACCGCCGTGTCTGAGACAGTACATCCCACACAAAGACGAGTTAACGGTAGACAACAATCTGGTCATGAAAGGCAATCGGGTGGTGGTTCCTCCGGGTCTCCACGGTGAAATGATTGAGGCGTTACACGAAACACATTTGGGCGTGACAAAATCCAAACAGCTGGTGTGAGACTGTATGTTTTGGCCTAATATGAACAAACAAATTGAGGATAAGGTCAGTCGGTGTGACACTTGCCAAAACAACCGCAAAAGTTTGCGTAACGAGCTCTTGATTAATCACCCGATAGCCTGTCAACCGTATGAAAAAGTAGGTGCAGACTTGTTTGAATTAAACCATAAAAATTACCTGATAACTGTAGATTATTACACGAAATATCCAGAGGTAACATTGTTGGGCGATACGTCGTCTGTCACAGTCATTGAGGCGTTGAAGGATAATTTTGCAAGGCACGGTATTCCTAGTCAGGTCATTTCGGACAATGGTCCGCAATTTAAGAGCCATGAATATAGGGAGTTCGCACAGCACTATGGTTTTAAAGGTGTATTCCAGTCCACAGTATCCACGCAGTAATGGCCAGGTGGAAAGGTTTGTGCAAACGGTAAAGGACATGTTAAATAAGTGCGAGAGAACTAATACAGATTTTCAGTTAGCTTTGTTGAACTATCGAAACACTCCATTGCCCATCTTGAATGCATCTCTGGCTCACGTGCTCATGAGCAGAAGGCTGAGAGGCAGGTTGCCGATGGCGGAAGAAATTTTGGTACCCGAAACGCAAAATCCAAAGAAAGTGCAGACAGCGAAACGGCAACAAAGCCAGAAAGTGTTTCATGATAAAAAGTGTGGTAAGCCGCACAAACCTATGAAAGTTGGAGACAAAATAAAATATAAAAATCATGCAGGGGAATGGAAAAAAAGGGGTTATTTTGGGTCGAACTCGGATCTCAGGGAGAGAATATCAAATTTTGAACGAGGCAGGTAATATGTTGTATAGAAATCGAGTTCAGATTATAAGGGCACCTGAGTGGGGGTGGCCCGAACCGGTCGGGCAGACGCAAAGTAGGTCAGCGTCTTTGCTGAATGTAAACAGTGAGGCTAATCTAAGTAGGTCAGGTCGGCTGATTAGGCCGGCGAGCAGGTTAGACCTGTAGTGGGTCAGTTAGATTGGGTGTGTACACGTATAACATGTGCATGTAGGATTAAGTTCTATTTTTCAGCTGTGGTTTGCTATGTGTTATGTTATGGACAATGTATGACATGGAGGCCATAAGGCCGGACATTTAAAGGACTTCAGTGCCATAGTGCGCTCGGACATTTGCTAGGACTTGTGTTTCAGTTAAGTACGCATATATGTTTATGTTGCATTCGTTTGGACTGATATGTTGGTGTTTGTTGATAGTCATTTTGAAACATTTCATGTTTCAGAAATACTTTGAGGGTGGGATGTGATAGATGCGTAATAGACATATAGGCATATGGTTAATATATGCTAATGAGATGCAAAGGTTTGAGACAAAGGATTATGTAAATGAGATGACGTCATGGAAAGTTTAGACGGCGGGTTCAGCGAGCCCTGGACGTGAATAAACCATACAGTATCCAGAAGTCAAAGTGTTCAGACATACTTTCACAAGTGTTAAGTAGGAAGGATTTTCGGTTTTTTGAATGGGGCATGATCATCCGAGTTAGGCGATCAAAAACATTACAATTTGGACAACTGGTATTAGAAATACCGGTAGCTAATTGTCATGATATAACATTGTGTGCGGTGTATTGGACCAAGCGTAATTTTTCTGAGTTTCCCGCCAATGAGTCTGAGCCAGCATTCAGGATACCAGACGTAGAGCTGGCCTCGTCAGCAATGACTTATGAAATTTAATAGGGGATGCTAAAGTTGTTTGCCAGAAGGGTGGATCTAGACCCATCTGGGCTGTCGTCGCACTCGCTCCTTTGGGGGGGGGGGGGGGGGGGGGCTGCACTTATTTAGCCTTGTGTGGAGCCTCCCTGGAGGAATTAAGGGTCAGAGTGGATTGGTCGAGTGACTCAATTTTTGCCTATTTCAAGACGCCTATCGCGATTAGGATAATTAATGACATCTAATGCGGGCCACGTGATGCGCGATTGTCCATATAAAATAAAATAACTTTCGGGTAACGTTAATATGAGCGGTACTACATCGACAGGAAACTAAAAAGCACACTTGATGCACGTCCCTCGATTAATATTGAATTTGATGGACTTCATTTATCTGGTCTTGTACACTCAGGTGCGGCTAAGAGTTTGAGACATTTGTCTGCTTTTCTATCTTTAATTGACACCAGTGTATAGCTTTGTTTGGACCGTAGAATGTGACAATGCGTGGACTGAATTGAAAAGTTTATTATTAGAATGTGTCATTCTAAAATTTCCTGATCCTTTTAAGCCTTATAAACTGTATACAGATGCTTCTGAGTACTGCTGGGTAAGTTGATGACCTACATACTTTGTGGCTGTACAGTTCTCGTTCCAACGGTGACGCGTGAGGGACCAAGGTCTTCCGTGTTTTGCCATTTCCAAACTCTGAAGTGTGTGGTGGGAGGGCTTAGCTTTGTGTGGTGGGGTGTAGGGGGTAGTCGGGGTATAGGTGTGTGTGGTGCCGGGTATGGGGTGGGGGTATAGGTGTGTGTGGTGGGGGTATAAGTGTGTGTGGTGGAGGTTTAGGGCTGTGGTGGGGGTGTAGGTGTGTGGTGGGGGTTTAGGGATGCTAAAGATTGTGGGGTGCCGCTCTGCAAGACACCCCTACACCTCCACCACAAACCACTTGCACTTCCACCACACACCCCCTATACACCCACCACACACATGTACACCATCAACCCCCACCACACAGAACTACCCCTCCCTACATCCCTAAGCCCCCACCACACCCCTAAGCCCCTACCACACACCTACACCCCCACCACACAGGTGTCTGTTGGTGGTGTAGGTGTGTGGTGAGGGTTTAGGGGTGTGGTGGGGGCTTAGGGATGTAGGCGGGTGTAGTTCTAAACCCCCTCCACACACCTACACCACCAACACACACACCTACACCCTCACCACACCCCTAAACCCTCATCACACACCTACACCAACATACACACCTGTGTGGTGGGGGTGTAGGGGTGTGTGCTGAGTGGGTATGGTAGGGGTGTGGTGGAGGGATGTGTAGGTGTGTAGGTCGCTGTGTGTTGGTGGTGTAAGTGTGTGGTCGCTGTGGTGGTAGGTGTGTGGTGGTGTGTGGTTGGGGTTTAGGGATGTGGTGGGGGTTTAGGGATGTGGTGGGAGTGTAGGTATGTGTGTGTTGGTGGTGTAGGTATGTGTGTGTTGGTGGTGTAGGTATGTGTGTGTTGGTGGTGTAGGTGTGTGGTGGGTCTCTGTGGTGGGGGTGTAGGTGTGTGTGGTTGATGTGTATGTGTGCGTGGTGAGGGTGTAGGTGAGTGTTGGTGGTGTAGGTGTGGTGTGTGTGTGTGGTTAAACTAAAGTCGGTTAATCCAAATTATCGGTTAATCCAAACAAAATTGTCGGACACCAGGCCACTCCGGTATGGTTAGACCAAACTTTCATGTGGTTATAAGGTCATCTGAGACCCCCACCGACTTTTTTATATGATAAATAGTAGTATTTTGTTGGGCCGCCGAAAAATGTTTGGATTAACCGATCGTTTGGTTTAACTGAGTTTGGTTTAACGGGGTTATACTATATAAAAAAAACAATAATCAAAGTGTCCACATACATTGTATATTACATGTGCAATACACGCTTGCTCAAAGTCAAAGTCAAAGCTTTGTTAAAGCTGCATAGTCTGATATCAAATTTTCAAAACCAAGACAATTATCTAAATTTGATTCTACATATCTAACTTAGATACTGGTGCACTTATTAAACATTTGCCACTACACAGAAGGGAATACTGGGGCAATTGAATAGAACCAGTTACTGCAGAAGCCTATGGGGTCAGAGTTTTGACAAGCTTGCCAAAATTAATTTTGCATGGTTCCACCTCAAATATCTCAAAAGGTAGCCACTTAAAATAAAAGTTACTTCAAAGTAAAGTAAGGTACATTATAACCATCAACCTAATGTATTTATCTCAGAAAACTTCAGAAACTCAAAACCATCGGACTATGCCATACCTGCCAACTATTACGATTTTGGCGGAATAATTACGATTTTTTATTCTCATTCCGCCCTACGAATTATAAACATATTATTCCGCTTTTTCAACTGGTAATAATTTCTTTAATAATGTGCCTAAAATGTCTCTGAAAATGCACCAGAATGCACCATTTTTTATGTATTTTTCAAATTTGTCCGGGACCCCCCTAGAACGCTTGCGTGCCTCGCTTCGCTCGGATGGATTTCTATTATTAGGATTTTCATTTAACAAAGGTTGGCAGGTATGCTATGCAACTTTAAACCAATGATCGGTTAATCCAAACTGATTTCTAGGGTCCCTTCAAGTTTGGTTTAACGGGGTTATACTGTACAAGGTATATGCATACATACATACATACATACATACATACATACATACATACATACATACATACATACATACATACATACATACATTCGTACATACATACATACTTACATACTTACATACATACATATGTACGTACGTATGTACATACATACATACATTCATGCATTCATACATGCATGAAAATTATCCATACATATACACATTCACACACACACATATAGGCCTACATACATACACACACACACCCCTTCCTTGTGTATATGACTTTGTATATACCAGTGTACATCTATGTATACATATATGTAGATGTGAATGCATGTATATATAGACATATATATATACATAGGTGCATATCTAATATTTATATATGTATATACATATAGGTATATGTATATTTATATGTATACACATATGTATGTGTATATGTATATTTATATATATATTATATGTATATACATTTATATGTAAATCTAAAAATAATGCCAATAATAATTAAAATAATATGGTAAAAATAATGATAATAACAATGATGATAATAATGATGATAATAATAACAAATATATAATGATCAAAATGGTAATAATACTTGACATTACCTGACCTGACTTTACCCGACCAGACTTTACCCGACCTGAGTTTACCCGACTCTACTTTTCCCGACTCTCCTTTGCCCGACCTGACTTTACCAGACCAGACTTTATCAGACCCAACTTTACCGGACCCAACTTTACCAGACCCGACTTTACCAGACCCGACTTTAGCCCACACAACTTTACCCCACACAACTTTACCCCTCCCGAATTGACCCGACCCGACTTTACCCGAACCGGCTTTAGCTGACCCGACTGCCAAAAAAAGTTTGGATTAACTGATCGTTTGGTTTAACCGAGCTTGGTTTAACAGGGTTGTACTGTATCCATATATAAACATATATTTGGTTTGTGGTTGGCATTTTTATTTGATTTATTTTACTTTTGTTTATTACTTTTTACTTCTATTCAAATATTTGGGATGTGGTGGAGGGAGGCTCGGAACCGGGAAGCTGGGATGCTATACATACCGTTTTAAATGCGATAATGTGTTTATTAATATATGTATATGTGTGTATATGTGTATATATGTATATATGCTGTCAAAACAATAAAATAAATCAAATCAGATAATAGTTAAGGTAGGTTTTTCTTAATGTTTCTTTGTGGTGATTATGCATCAGATGCATAATCACAGTGAATTATTTATTATGCATATATATATTGGTATGCAAATAATATATCTACATGATGCACAACAGTCCCCACAGGACCTCCCCCAGTGGCATGTGGAAGTATATGAGTGGGCCACAGACCAGCATATACCCCCATGGTTGGCTGGAGGTTCCTCTATTGTTTGAGATTGATGGCTATACCAACACAGTTCTATCATGGGCAGTTCTGTCCTGTAGCCATGTGGTGTAACTACTGAATTAGTTCCTAATATTCACTGTTAATTTACTCAATCCGGTCCCAACTAAATGTCCTAGGAATATCCAGGAAATTAGAAATAATTTTTGGCTTTCTAGTGATGTATTCCAATATGAAAACTTCCCAAAACTCAGTGTGCCATAACCATATTTTTGAACCTCCTAGATAATCCTATATAAAATTCTACCTTGGAAATTTAACCACCATAGCCCGATCAAGGTAAGCTCTCCAACCTCTTTACAAATAGCCTGAACTGAGACAACCAGCTATATGTGGCCTCTGTTGTCTAGTGGTTAGGGTGTTGAGCTTGAAATCTGAAGTTGTTTGGTCTTGTGGGTTCAAACCCCATACAGTCCACTACTTTTTTACATTCAATAACAACAAAAAACATTTCCTTTCTATATGTGTTTCGGATTGAATTATGCAATGTAATTGTACTAACATATATTTGACATTAAAGCACATATATTTCCTGTTTGAACTACTCTAAAGAAAATTGAAAATGCCTCAGTTTTACTCTCACTTCTCTAAACTCACCCAGCAATTGTCAAAACAACAGCTGCCAGCTACAGTCCCAGCCTCAGACCCCCCCCCCCTCCCCCTTCCCACCCTGACATCAGCACTGACCCACTTCTTGTGCAGTGGGTCCACTACTCTCCTCACACATATTTGGTTCTATAAACATAAAAACTAAACACAGTTGTGCATTGAGAGCATTTGTCGGAGTACGGTTCCCGGCGCCAAGAGCTATTGACCAATTTCATATGACGTCAGCCCATGTATTTAGGTCAGTGCGCGCGCTGCTTGGCTGCAGTACAACATCCGGTCACACTGCAAACTCAATGGCTATGAGCAATCTTGATAGAGAAAAGGTGAAATATTTCTAAAACCACACCACCTAGCCACAAACCAATTGGATTACATATAAAAAACACATTAAAAAAAGAGATTATATTAAATTTATATGGTTAAGGTCCTGCATTTCTATTAATTTTGAATAAAAATCTACGTGTTGCACCGTGCGTATCGGTAAACTCAATGCATTGTCAATGGCCGTGAGCAATCTTCATACAGTAAAAGTTAAATATCTCTAAAACCACACCACCTGGAAACAAACTGATTGGAATACACATAGAAAACATGTTTACCAACAAGATTATATTAAATTTATAAGGTTAGGGTTCTGGATTTCTATTAATTTTGACTAAAACTGACGTTTTTCACTGCGCGTACCGGCAAACTCAATGCATTGTCAATGGCCGTGAGCAATCTTCTTACAGAAAGAATTTAATATATCTAAAACCACACGACCTAGACACAAACTGCTTGGAACCCATATAGAAAACATGTTTAACAAAAAGATTATATTAAATTTATACGGTTAGGGTTCTGGATTCCTATTAATTCTGACTAAAACTCATGTTTTGCACTGCGCGTACCGGCAAATTCAGTGGCAGTGTGCCTTCGTTCTGCAGCCAAGCTGCACGTGCATATGCAATGTTTGTAAACATTGAAATAGGTCTATAATGGGCCCGTTTAAAGTGACCTAGAAGTTGAATAAAGATTACTGGCACAGTTGGAGAGGCTTTCCATATGGCTGGACATGGGGGCCGAATTGGTAGAGAACAGGCTTACCATGTGGAAAGTCAGAAGTTTGAAACCTGGCTGAGTCAAACCAGTAGAGAGGGTGTAATGACGTCACAAGGCAACTTTCGGTGGCCATATTGGATGACATACAGAAGGCTTGCAACTGCCTACACTGGTTATTTACTGATTTGTTGGTTTATTTTTTTTAGCAGTTTGCCCTCAGAAGTTGTTTCTAAAGTGCTGTAAGTAAACACATTGGATGTAAACTGCCCAGACCCTCCCAGAACACAAGAAAACTCTGTTTTACTGCATCTGCATGCATTCACAACATAGCTAGGGAGGGTGCTCGTAATCCAAGATGCCTCCCGCTGACCGCTGATTGCTAAGTAATGACGTCACGTGCACTCCCTCTATGACTTACAAAATTGATAAAGATGTTGCCCGGATGTAAAACCTCAACAAGCAAACTACGAAATAAATGTGAAATGTATTACATCATTAACTGTTGAAGATGATTATATTACTTGTAAAGAAACAATCCACTTCTAATGAAATCCTCTTGGATAATAACAAATTTGCAGTCCAGTCCACCTATCTCTTCCCATCATGGCGTCATAGAATGGCCTAGTTGACCTCTAACCCAGTAGGTAGGAAGTGAGTTGCCTAGAAGCATTATACCGAGTTTCTCATGGCTATTCATAGTTGTTCTAAGGGCAATACGGTAAATATTTCTAGAATATGAACATTTGGTTAAAATATCGCCAATATTCATGTTAAGAATGTGAAAAGCAGGTGACCAAATCGTTAGCCACACTTTGAACCCATAAAACACATGATTCCTAATATGACCAAACTTGGTGCAGTTATTTTTGCATTTGTTTCTAATGCAAATTGTGATGTATTTGGTAGGAACTGGTATTTTACATTAGATAAGATACCACTTCGAGTATTTGTATAAATTTTGCTTTCCCCACCCACTGACAGGTGCTAACACAGTGTTGCCTGTGCCAGGTCACCCACATCCTGACCTAATTAGTAACCATAGCAACATCCACCCCAGTGTGCAGGCAGGAGAGCCCACTGTTACTCCACCAGTACGTACGTACTTACGTACACACACACACACACACACACACACACACACACACACACACACACACACACACACACACATCCTCTGTGTGTGTGTGTGTGTGCGCTATGGAGTACTGTTGTTCCTATACTAGGCTATAGTGCTATTGTCATGTGCTGACCATGCGCTTCATCTTCAGACACCAAGGGCGTAATCGATTAATCAACTCGGGTCACCCGAGCCACTTTTTGGCGCATGCGCACATCCTACAGACTCGGGTCGAATAATCGAATACGCTTCTCTGCGCTCGGGTGGAAAAAAATATTTTATTTTTTAATAACCGATAAAACTACAGCAAAATAGGATTTAAAGTATTTTATGATGGCCTAGTTTAGCTATATTTCCATTTCATTAATCTAAGTTATTCTTTAAAAAAAAACATGTATGACTCGTACTGGTAGCTGTTATCCTGCAGGACGGTACCAGCGCAAATGTGACGCCATCGCTCATAGCCAACCCCAGCTACGGGGTGGGTTACTTGGGTCAGATCGTTTTGCACATGGCACATGTGTCGACTCTACTCGCAGTGTTCGATTTGAAATTCTGACAACTCGGGTGACCCGAGTCGCCCGGGTCGTGTTAATCGATTACGGCCAGAGGGGGTGGGGGGGTATGCACAGTGGTGGCACAAACAAGTCTGTGTGTATACATGTGTGTGTATTTGTATACACGCGCGTGTGTGTGCCTGTGTACCCGACACTGCTTGGGACACCAGGGAGTAGGGGGTAACTATGGGCGTAATTGATTAATCAACTCGGGTCACCTGAGCCACTTTTTGGCGCATGCGCACATCCTACAGACTCAGGTCGAATAATCGAATATGCTTCTCCATGCTTGGGGTGGTAAAATGGGGGCTTAATCCAAAGCTTTTTTTTTTTAATAACCGATATAACTACAGTAACATAGGATTTAAAGTATTTTATGATTGCATGGTTTAGTTATATTTCCATTTCATTAATCTCTGTTATTACCCCAAAAAAATATGTAGGACTGCTACTGGTAGTTGTTATCCTGCAGGACGGTACCAGCACAAATGTGATGTCATCATTCCTAGCCAACCCCAGCCAAGAGGTGGGTTACTGGGGTCGGGCCTTTTTGCACACGGTACGTGTTTTTGTTCACTCCGCTCGCGGTGTTCAATTTGAAATTCTAGCAACTTGGGTGACCTGAGTTGCCCAGGTCGTGTTAATCGATTACGCCCAACATGGGAGATCTGAGTGTAGCTGACCAGGGTGAGCAGCTGTCTGTCTGAGGGTGCGAGGAACTGCCTCACATGCATACATGCACATGGGGTACTACACCTATGGCTACTCATAGCCCAGGGAGAAGGAAGCACATCCCGGTCCAGCAATAGCATAATCAGCTCACAGCACGAGGACGTTTGTGAGCAGCTCCAGCAGTTTTTCTACATTAACTACAAAACAAACCAGGTTAGTAGCTTTCAAAATCGATACGTTGGTTCAGTTCATGTTAGCATTATGATCAGTAGAACAATGCATCCATTGTTCAGTTATTAATGAAGCCGCCCGTTGCCGAACGGAGATGTTTGGCATGGGTCACTTACATCGCTAGGATTTATTCCTGTGTCTCAATAAGATTCCCCAATTGTTTTTCTTGTTAAGGCATATCTCCGAGTCCTATAGTATTTTCTTCAACTTGTTGGCGAAGAAAGCCATAGGTGGGAGAAGTTTATAGGTACTTAGAGTGTGGGAGGGTGCCGCTACACTGGTCCCTACTCCTCGTTTGGATCGGTTGGTTTCCCATACCATCATGCCTGCGTTAAAAACTGTTTTAAGGCATAATACACACATAGTATAATTATACGCTAATTATCAGTGTGATATTCAGCCCTAAACAATGCCTAACCATTGGTTTTTGTTTTTACGCACAGTCTCCGAACCATGGCTACGAAGTGGAGTACGGCAGAGGCATCTCATGCGCTCAGTGAAGATGAAGGCCGCTCACCGCCGGCACGGGTACAAAGGTCACCCTCGCCAGAACAAAGAGATTGGACGAGGTGTGTGGGGGGGGGGGGTATGTTACCAGCTCCGGCCCAGCTGACCTGGATGAGCAAGTCGTGAGACTTGTTCAACAAAAGATTGAGGAGATACTTCCTTCCAGAGTGGCGGTCACAAAGAAAAAGAGAGCGGAAGTTATGCTGGACTCTGAGTGAGAGGACCTCTCAGAGGATCAGGCCTTGTCTTACGACGAGTCAGAGGAGAAAGTAGTAGTGTCTATGCGCAAACGCAAACACAAAAAGAAGGAGCACTCATCAGAAGGGGATGGGTACACAAGGGCCCGTAAAAGCAAGCCGCTCGTGAAGAAGAGAAAGAAAAAGACAAAGTAAAGGAGGAAACACAAATCCTCCTCCTCACTCTTCGTCAGACTCGTCTTCAATGAGCTCTGACTCGGACACAAAGCACGCGGGGAAATACGTGAAATCCTGTGGAAAGGAAACCAAAAAGTGCAAGGTCCAAAGGCGAAAGAAAGTCCATATAACGGCACTTATGAGGAAGACGATACAGGGGCACTTCAACACCTTTAAGCTGGCCGAAGTCATAATTAAAATGGCCGAGAAATTCACGGGGATCAAAGGGATCCTGGAATCTGCCATTAAAGAAATGGATCCGGAAGTGAAGCTCAATGAGGAGTGCAAAAAGTTTGAGGCTGCACTGCATACAGTACACAAAGGGGTACTCTCGGCCCTCATGGCTATCACGCCTATTGCCAATAGGATGATGGCAGAGAACAAGTTCTCGTCACTGTGTGACAATATGAATGGAGGGATTGCTTTGCTGACGGCGACAAGCAAATTCCTCTCATCCAGATGATTTGAGAATGTTTTCAAGGCTGTCTGCACAGACGCAGGCAAGGAGGTAGCCAGATCTAAGATCGCCGACAATGATGGGAAGGAATATACTTTATTCCTTGCACCCAAGCCCATTAAGGGGAAACCACTGGACAAGACGAAAATGTTTGGTGGGCAATTCCAGTACTTTTTTAAACAAGTGGACACTAGTTCCAAGTGCGGCAAACACATGGAAACGGACAAGAAGAAGTCCATAGACGCGAATCCTAACCGTTTCAAGAAAAGTAAAACAACAACAAACAAGAAAAGCCAACATTTTCACGACCATTTAGAATGGTCACTGAATTTGTCACAAATTGGGCAAACCTGAAATGGACTTATTCGCATCACGCAATAAAAAAAGTTATCTAAATATCTGTCTTGGCATCCAAAGCTAGAAGCCTGGAGAGTAGACGCATTCTCATTAATTTGCAATTATAAATTCTATTACATATTTCCACCATTCAGCATTATCAGCAGAGTGGATAGATCAAGATGGATCACACACACGCAGTACTGATAGTACCAGCATGGGAAACACAACCATGGCTAGCGGCAATACCATCAGCTGCAAAAGACGTGGTCACATTCCCAAGAGAAAGGAACAACCTACAACATCAGGGACCACTAACAGTCCACAGGGACGTGTCGACAACACCCCTTTTGGCATTCCTTTTTTAAGAAAACATTTAGAACAATATGGTTTAGACAAAATAACGAAAGAAAGGTTTATTTCACACACCTGGAGGAAAGGAACGGTGAAATTATACACAAGTTATTTAAAGAAATGGGGACTTCATTGCCTTCTAAAAGGAGTCAAACCATTAAAACCTACACTGTCCCAAATATTAAGATTTCTAAGAATCAGAAGATGAAGGATAAGGCTTTGGTGCAATTAATGCAGCAAGATGTATGCTTTCAATTATTCTACCAAGAATACATGGACAAACGATTGGAAAACATTAGTTGGTACACTGGTTCATTAGATCGGTGTATGAAAGAAACCTACCCAAAACCCAAATATATTATGTTAAGGGATGTGTCGATAGTATTTAAGTTATTCAAGTCATGGCCTAGCAATAGACATTCATCAATGAAGGAACTATGATTTAATTTAGCAGTTCTATTACTGTTAGTGATGGGACACAGAGGCCAAACTCTCACTGGATGGACTAGAAATGTTTGTTTGTTGTTGTTTTACGTCCTAGCAACATCTAAGGTCATATCAGGACGTGGACTAGAAATAGATAAGGATGAGGCAACATTCGATTTAGAGACAAAAGTCGAATCGCACAGGGGACCCATTGTCCACAGTACATGTAAATAGTTTTTCGGAAGATGAACGGATATGTGTAGCTTCAGCCATTAAGGCGTATATATCCAAGTCTCGCGGAATTAGGATTTCCAGACAGCTACTAATCAGCTTTATTAAACCGCATCAAGCTATCTTGAGAGACACACTTGCAAGATGGACCATCAAGGTGCTTAAACAGGCAGCAGTCAATACTGGATGCTACGCATCTCACTCAATGCGTTGAGCCATGGTTTCCAAGGCAAGACAATTAGGAATCTTGGTAAAGAGAATCCTTGCACACGCTGGGTGGAAGACGGCTAGATCGTTTGCAAAACATTACAACAAACGACTAGAGAAACCAAGCGACCTGGTGACCCGCCTACTCACCAACTAAAGACAGGTGAGAAACAAAATTAATATTTTACACTAAACAACATAGTATGATTACAACATTTAATTATAAAAGGATAAAAAATGAGATTACGTAAAATTCTCCCTAGGCTACGAGTAGCCAGAGGCTTAGTACCGAGGTAAAATAGTATAGCCATACAAATCTTACCTGGGTACAGATGATGGATAAGTGATGTTTTCCCAAGGTACTAGCCTCGGATAGTCGTGGGTCAGGGCCTGCCCACCCTACCCTACCATGACTATCATGTTTCACTAGAACGAAAACGAAAACACAATAGTATCCATAAATAGTTATGATAATTTTTTATCCTATAAATTGTGCATGTTATAAGTAACATGGGCAATTTACGGGGGTGGAGACCTCCCCCGCCCTTACTTAATCCGCCAGAAGTGGCGTGGCCCGGCCCGAGTTCCCAATGACCCGGTGCCCTCCTTTCACACTATATACTGGATTAGCTGGATTAACTCCACCGCTGCCCCTAGCCGCATCCGACCTGACCTGACTGTTTCGAATTTCCCGCCAAATTGATCACGGGGTCCCTCCCAGCCGATCTCAAATCACAACTCCCACAGCTCCGGTCAGAGAAGCACCTAACTTACGCCACGTAACGCCATGCCACGCAACCTCCACACAGTCTACCTGTTGCTACCTGTGTTTGCATCCGATTGTGAGCTAAAACATTCATAAAAAGTCTACCTATCTACACCTGTGTTTCGACGGTCGGTCGATACGGTTTGACTGTCCATACGGATATCTTGCTTATTCGGGACTTCATTATTGACATTCAAACACAGGATACCTAGTAAACTTACTGTCGACACGGTTCATTGCTGATACCGTCATCCACACGGTTTCGGAACCTGAGCCTAAATAATATACTTTACGGTCGACACAGCTAACTGTCTATACCTCCGTCCATACGGCTCAGTGTCTATACTTGATACATTTTTATTCAACGACATTTGACGTCGGAAACGCCCTTTATCTGTGTCCCTACTACTTCCATACCTATCTACAACTGAGTTTAGACGGCCGTCGATGCGGTTTGACTGTCCATACGGATATCTAGCTCAATGGGGACTTTATTATTGACATTCACAAAATAACTTTCCTGTCGACACAGCTCACTGTCTATACGTCTGTAGAAGCAATTGACTTCGACACGCCATGTAACCCCATGCCACGTAACGCCATGCCACGTAACATCGTACACAGTCCACCTGTTGCCACCTGTGTTTGCATAATATGATAGTGAGCTCAATAAAGACTTTATTATCGACCTATTAATATTCATAGCTCACTGTCCATACATCCGTAGAAGCACCTAACTTTACCACGCCATGTAACGTCCATGCCACACCACGGCACGCAACCTCCACACAGTCTACCTGTTGCTACCTGTGTTTGCTTCCGATGGTGACGCAACAACGAAACTGTGAGCTAAAACATTCATAAAAGTCTACCCAACTACACCTGTGTTTCGACGGTCGGTCGATACGGTTTGACTGTCCATACGGATATTTAGCTCATTCGAGACTTTATGACTGACACTCATAAGTATTAATACTCTAGTCGATACGGTTATCTCTCCAGCCTCAACACAGTATACCTACAAAACTGAAATCGCCGCTGGGGACAACCAACCGATAGCCATCACACACGATGGCGCCACCGGTGATAACAACAATGAAAACAGCTTCCAAGAAGTTACGACAGGTGGCACCACAAGCACGCCAAATCCAAAATGGCCACCAACTGAAATCAGCGCTGGGGCCAACCAACCGATAGCCATCACACACGATGGCGGCACCGGTGATTACAATGAAAACATGTTCCAAGAAGTTATGACACATGGCACCACAAGCGCAAAATGGCCACCAACTGAAATCACCGTTGGGGGCCAACCAACCGATAGCCATCACACATGATGGCGCCACCGGTGATAAGAACTATGAAAACAGCTTCCAAGAAGTTACGACACGTGGCGCCACAAGCACGCCAAATGCAAATTGGCCGCCAACTGAAATCGCCGCTGGGGCCAACCAACCGATAGCCATCACACACGATGGCACCATCGGTGGTAACAACAATGAAAACAGCTTCCAAGAAGTTACGACAGGTTGTGCCACAAGCGCGCCAAATGTAAAAAGTCGCCAACTGAAATCGCCGCTGGGGCCAACCAACCGATAGCCATCACACACGATGGTGCCACCGGTGGTAAAAACAATGAAAGCAGCTTCCAAGAAGTTACAACACGTGGGGCCACAAGCGCGCCAAATGCAAAAAGGCCGCCAACTGAAATCGCCGCTGGGGCCAACCAACCGATAGCTATCACACACGATGGCGCCACCGGTGATAACAACCAATGAAAACAGCTTCCAAGAAGTTACGACAAATGGTGCCACAAGCGCGCCAAATGCAAAATGGCCACCAACTGAAATCGCCGCTGGGGCCAACCAACCGATAGCCATCACACACGATGGCGCCACCAGTGATAACAACAATGAAAACAGCTTCCAAGAAGTTATGACAGGTGGCGCCACAAGCGCGCCAAATGCAAAATGGCCGCCAACTGAAATCGCCGCTGGGGCCAACCAACCGATAGCCATCACACACGATGGCGCCACCAGTCATAACAACAATGAAAACAGCTTCCAAGAAGTTACGACAGGTGGCGCCACAAGCGCGCCAAATGCAAAAAGACCGCCAACTGAAATCGCCGCTGGGGCCAACCAACCAATAGCCATCACACACGATGGCGCCACCAGTCATAACAACAATGAAAACAGCTTCCAAGAAGTTACGACAGGTGGCGCCACAAGCGCGCCAAATGCAAAAAGACCGCCAACTGAAATCGCCGCTGGGGCCAACCAACCAATAGCCATCACACACGATGGCGCCATCAGTGATAACAACAATGAGCAAACACTAAACGACACAGGGGATGATGTCTACATCCCAAGCATAAACTCATGCCCACCCATAACCCCCATGGACCATACCCCCATCCCAAACGAGATATGCCCACATCCACGCATTCATCTATGGGAAAAGCACCACGAATACCTTGCCATATATCTGAAAACCTATTCACTCACGGTCTCTAGGCTACCCTGTGAATATCGTATTAAATTGCTCCCTCTATTCCCAGGATACCCCGACAGAACACACGAAAAAACCCTGGAGGTATACCTTGCGGGCCTAGCGTGCGGGACATGGAAGAACAAGGCGGTACAGGCAAAGAAGTACATCCAGTTTGCCGCCCGCCACGGCATCGAGACGCTCGCCCCCACGCAGTAAGACCTAATGGCACCCATACTCTACCTAAAAGAAACCCTCGCATCTCTGGGCACCCTCCGGCTCCACACTACATAGCCTAGGATGGGTGGGGCACAGGCCAGTGCAGCGGCTGGCAGCACAATCTCCGAGATCATGCAGCTTGGAGCATGGACGTCGGCCGCAGTCCATCACTATGTACCCAGAGCGACAATCCTGGATGGCCCCTGCCCCCTCCTGTAATTGGTTGAGGGGTTGGGTCCCGCCCTCTTCTGAACTGTGAATCAGGACACTAACATTGGACCTGACCCATCTAGACATGTACATAGTGATTGAATTCTAACCTCTTTCTGAATTAAAAGATAATTAACCACTATTCACCTCATGACTCCGCCTTGGTAAATTGTGCATGTTATAAGTAACATGGATAATTTATGGGGTGGAGACCTCCCCCGCCCTTACTTAATCCACCAGAAGTGGCGTGCCCCGGCCTGAATTCCCAATGACCCGGCGCCCTCCTTTCACACTATATACTGGATTAGCTGGATTAACTCCACCGCTGCCCCTAGCGGCATCCGACCTGACTTGACCGTTTCGAATTTCCTGGCAAATTGATCACCGGGTCCCTCCCAGCCGATCTCAAGTCACAACTCCCACAGGTCCGGTCAGAGAAGCACCTAACTTCGTCCCATCCACCCACACCGCTGATTAAGTGGCTAGCCAGTGGGGTTGAGGGGTCAGGTCCCGCCCTCTTCTGAACTGTGAATCAGGACACTAACATTGGACCTGACCCATAGACATGTACATAGTGATTGAATTCTAACCTCTTTCTGAATTAAAAGATAATTAACCACTATTCACCTCATGACTCCGCCTTGGTAAATTACGTAAAAGGTTGCTGGACCCAGATGTGCTTCCTTCTCCCTGACCCACGACTATCCGAGGCTAGTAGTTTTCCATCATCTGTACCCAGGTAAGATTTGTATAACTATACTAATATATAGGAAATGCAAGGTTTTTGCCAGAGGGTAAAATGACTGAAATTCTGTGCTCTTAAATTTTCTGAGGTTACAATTCTGTACCCTCAAATTGTTGGGATAATTTGTTGTTGATGTTCTTTAAGGAGCAGAGACAACACCAGTATCATAAATCAGTTAGGTTATTAGTATACAACAGTAATCATAGCATTAGCAGTGTTCATAATTGACCAAGTGATGTGTAAAAATAATACACTCCTCCTCCCCCACCCACCCTCAAATTATTTTCTGGTGGAAACCCTGAAATGGTATTTTATCCTATTGTAAAATTCTCCAATTAAGTATATATATTGAGTATCGAGATGGCTAAATAAGAAACAGTACTCCCTTTATAATGCTCACTCCGAGGGAGGGAAGCAGTGCCCCTTTAAGCAGAATCCCTCCCCCTTATCTCGCCCAGCCACACTGTATCTGTCATGTTAGGTAATCCCACGATAGCTAGGTGGTGGCCAGAGCTGGGTGAGAGGGGGGTGAGTCCTTAAAGCAGCCAATGGTGAACTAGGTTAGGGAGAGATCATGTGGGAGAGGAGTGACTGGTGTGCATGAGTGTAATAGCCAATGAGAAGATCTCTTACATCCACTGTTGTATGTATCTGAAAACAATATATAAGTGAATAAACTAAGCAATCAGCTCTTATCTATCTACACTTCTGCTGGTGCTGAACTCCAATTGCGTGTTGTGTCATGTGTTGTATCTACTATGGGGTAAGCTCTAGCATGTAATTTATCTAATACAGATATAAAAAGGGGGAACTTTGAAGTGTATGCCTTATGCAGGATATTACGCCTTACACAGGATATTAGGGCAGTCTAGCCTTGTTGAGCAGTACAGCTAATAACAGGAGTGAACAAAATGAAAGTAACCATAACCTATGTGTACCGCCTAACGGGATCGGCCATCAATAGCAAACTAACGCCCGCATATATGATATGCGGGGGCCCACAAATTCGGGATTTCATACTATGTTTACTATTTACAAGCAAATTTACAAATCTACACATATAGAGTAGGAAGTCTACAAAGTTTCATCATCAGTGAACGTGTAGTTATTTATTCAAAATGAGATTTAAAGTGAATATGAGATATTAAAATACCATTAATTTTATTTCTACTATTACTACTAATAGAAGTAATATTAGTACTTTTGTTAGTATTATTGTCTCTTAGTCTTACTATTATTTCTTATTTCTAAGAAGTATTATCTATTATTATTATTATTAGTTGTAGTGTTACTATGACTACTTTGTTAATTTTGGAGCTATAGTTAGCACTTTAACTCCCAAATTCTTTATATTTTTCTTTGGGATGTCTGGAAGCCTAGTCAAATGTGCTGCTGGACTAACTACAACACAGCAGCTCCCCCACATACTCGGTTGCACAAACTTAAACCCCAGGCAAAGGTGTGCTTGGAGAACATTTGTTGGAGTATGGTTCCCGTCTCCGTGGCATATGCCGGTTCCGTTTAAGTTACGAATAAGTTATTAAAAATGCCCCTGCTTTCTCTTCCATCAGTTTGGACGTGAATAACGTGAGTATGACAATCGTGGACCATTACAACAGCTGAGATGCTCGAATGCAAGTACTGTGAATCCACGGATGATGAAAGCAGCTACAGCGACCCCCCGCGAACACTCCCCATTGACACCAAGTCTGAACAGAGCGCCGGAACCGGAAGTAAGATGGTCGAGGATAAAATGCGGGAACCCAGCAATGGTGACGTCATCGTCGCGGATGAGCGTCTGCAGACAGTGTCGGTGGCCAGTGATGCGGAGTCTGGGGACCGCACAGTTAAGATTGCTGTCACCACTGGTCGCCCAGTCAAGTCCAACCTGTGTAACCACTCGACGAGTGACCTCTGCACAGATTCACAGCACGGTACTGATACAGCAACACGCGTAAATCTGCAGGCAGTGGAAGGTGCCAGTCATGTTTCAACTCCACCCAAAGATGTCGCAGTCCCAGAAGAGGGAGCTGTCAGCAAAGGCGCATCTGAATTGCTGACAGGTGTAGTGACACAGAAAGGGTCAGAGCCTTCGTTAGACCAAAGCGAAGTGCTAATTGATCAATCTGAAAGAAAGACATGCACATATTGTGAAAGGCTTTTCTCTACCCAAAAGCAAATGTGGAATCACATGAGGAAAATGCACGGTCATAACCTAGCCAGGCATATATGTAATATATGTGGCAGGAAGTTTTTAAGTGGACCAGCACTCATTAGGCACTTGAAGTTACACAAATCCAAGAATCCATATTTTCTATGTTCGTACTGTCAGAAGTTATTCCGGCTCCAACGCAGACTGCACTGTCACATGCTCCTCCATCCAGAATATGTTCAGGCGCTAGCTCAGGAGAAGATCAAGACAAGCGAAGTAACCACCAAAAGTATAGATGTTCCCGGTAAGACAATTTTCTCGAATATAAAACGAGTAGCTAATGATAATCTTGTAGTACCACGTTTCATTTTTGCTTTGGAGGTTTTTTTGTTGGTAAATATTTTATTTGTCAAAATGTTTAATTTGTCAATACCAAAGGATTGGTGTTCTAGTTGTGGTAATAGTTATCTACATAATTACTTCATCTAATACATTCTTTTTTTTGTGATGGTGTATTTATGCTGCCCATAATGGTTAAGTCTAATGACTTGTTTTTGCTGCTAGATAGTAACAATCTCATGGTTCCCCTTGTTTTGTTACTTTCAGTTCTTGTGTAGCTATCTACTGCATGGATTCTATCTCTGTTTATAGGCATTCTCCCACATCTCCCAACCCTCTGTAACTTTGTTAGTTCTGTAATTGGCTAGTTGTTTGGCTACCTATATATAATTACTTTCCCTGATTGCCTTCACCTTGTTGAGTTTGTTTTTGCTTTTAAGTTTAAGATTTACCTCCTGGGTGTATTATGACTGGCATGTATCTAAGAGTTTGCTTGAATTATCAATGTATTTTTTCATAAATATTTTTTTAGTTCGTCTAGCAGTACATTTAGCTCCATTTTGATTAATTTTTGTTAATATGTTTTTATTGTTCCTGTACTTCTTTCTTCTACTCCAAGTACACTCCCATTTCGTAGGAGAAATGAATATGCTATTGATATCCGGCTATTGTGACGGTATTGGTGACAGGCAAATACTTAATTAGGCTGTATCGCCTCTTGTAATTTTAGCTATGGTTTGTGAGTTAAGTTTTGCTTTTAGCGTTACTTGACAGAAATTTAACCACTTCAAAATTGCATCAGACATAATTAACGAGACGGAGACAGAGGTATTATATAATGGAGGTATTATATATAAGAAAACGAGAGGGGTGCTGTGATGGCGGCGGCTGCGGTGCCTGGTCTCTCGGTTCCGTCGGAGGTCGCAGCTCGTGATGCTTTTGCTATTCGTCAAGTGCGTCTCGGACGTCGAGCGCCTCTTTCAGCGAGGAAAAGCGCCTCGAAAATGGCCACCGTATTCACTGGTTTCAGCCAATCACAGCACAGCTTTACCATTACAAATGGCCACCGCCTATGGAGGCGGCCATTTTCGAGACAACAAACTGCCTTTGCCGTTCAGACTAGCGTGACGTCACTGGCATCTCCGAGGCGCCTCCGAGACGGACCCTGAACGCGGCCCTGGAAAGGTCTAGCGGTCGCGTGACGTAGTAACTGCCCGTGGCACCATCAGGAATTCCGGGAACTAAGTTATGCTTGTAGCGTATCACAGGGTTTCTGCCAGATGGCGCCACCGCGCCGATGTAAGTCAGTTCGTGTGGTTCCCGTCTTCGCCGTAAATTACCAATGTTACGCGTAACATCCACAATTTACACAGATCTGACTGTTTCCAAATATTGTGTAAATTTCAATATTGAAGATACAAATGTGATCAACAAGACTGACAGAATAGATACCATTGGTTGTTTTTCCCCCGTGAACATGGCCCTTGCTGCTGACATGCCATTAAACCATCAGTAATCAATCAATCAATCATTGATGAGAGGCTAGCAATTTTCAATGGTGTTTGCTCATTCTAGCTAAGAAGCCTACGCCGGCTATTCTGAGAGTTGGCTCCAGGGCGTGGATCCGGGTGCACCTGAGGCCGTGGTTAATGGAGAAGCTCAGTGACGAGTCTATCAAGGGCCTGTGCTGGGCGAACGAGGCCAAGACGAGGTTCCGGATGCCGTGGAAGTTCTTCAGCAACAGCGCCCAATTACCATTTCAACAGAAATTGCACCAGATATACATTGTGAGTACTACAATTTTATTACATGTACACCTCTAAAATTCTGAATTAAAACCACGTCATAGTTATTTGGGGGTATTCAACAAAAAACTAAATCTTACTTAAATATATATATATATACCTAGTTTACGTTGAGATGTTGTTTTCTCTTGCCAGCCCAATCTTATAATTGAAAGACAGTTTTTCACCTACACATAGGTATATGCAATCAGGGCACTCCAAGGGGAATTTTAGCTGGGGGTCATGAGGCCTATGTAATAGTCGAAGTGAGTGGCCGGAGTGATTTCAGATGGGGTCGAAGCAGTCGGCTGAGGCCCATTTGAAAGAATTACCCCCACCCTCCAGGACCATTGTGATGCCTACAAGTGTGCACAGTCATGTCTTTTATTCTTTATTAAACATGTACAGAATTCTTTTAATATTCACCATGGAACTATTTTCTAGTGTGCTACTGGCGTCATTCCCCAGAGCAGCAAACACGATTATATCACAATGTCACATGTGCAATAAATTGAGTTAGGCATGTGGGTGATCTTATTCTGGAATCGGTAAATAGCTACATTGCTACTCCCTCAATATCGCTGGCGATATCGGAAGAACCATCTAGCGGGGAAAGTATTCACCACCAACCCTAGACCTAGCTACAGTCTCTATTCAGGGATGAAAGATCTCCGCGATTTCGCGGATTTCCGCGATTTTTTATATTTACCGATTAACGTTAAACAAAATGACAAGGAATCGTGATATATATGACAACATTTGTTTAGTTCGAATCCCATCCACATATTACCTTAGGTTTTGCTAGAAAATAAAACCCAAACAAAAGTTGGGTATGGACACTAATACAGTCACCACAACTGTTGAAACTTGACTTCCAGTATTTTTCCTGCGATTCACTGACAGTGCTAATCCTATTGGAGGAAATCCGCATTTTCACGGAAATTCGCCATCAGCGTTTCCACGTTTTTTTGCCGGAGACCGCTTTCATCCCTGCTACTGCAACCACTGTTATTCTGCTATCTCTGTTTGTATGCAATTAGGATTCTTCTTCAATGTTGGTCCGAATTGGTGGTCACACATAGTGTAAACGTTTTCTTCTAAATCAATTCTTTTTTCACACCTGGGCCCGTATGTGTGACGTGGTGTTAGCGTCGTGTGGTGTTAAAAGCTAACACCGGGTAGCTATCACTGGGGTCGCAAAGTAGGTCACGCTGTATGTAGAGGCGCCTAAAACGTTCATGGTAGCTAAACTGGGAGTTATTTATAGATTTGGGGTATCCCCCTTAACTGGTACCAGCGTGTACCGGCCGGCTTGCCATCTCCAGACACCGGGCACATGTCTGTCTGTGTGTCTGTGAGTGTCTGTATGTCTGTGTTTCTGTATATGTGCGTGTGTATGTGTGTGTTGGTGCGTGTTTTTCTGTGTATGTCTGTATGTGTGTGTATATATATGTCTGTCTGTATGTGGATATGTGTGTCTATATATGTGTATGTCTGTCTCTATGTGTGTATGTCTGTGTGTGAGTGTGTCTGTCTGTGTGTGTATGTATGTGTGTGTATGTCTGTGTATGTGTGTCTGTCTTTGGATGTGTGTCTGTCTTTGGATGTGTGTTGTTCTGTATTTCTATTAACTTTCAATAAAATTGAAGTTTTGGACTACGCGAATCGGCAAATATAATAAAATTGTCATACGCCTTTGTTTTGCTCTCGGCACCGTTTTCAGCGACTTTGCCCGACTTGACGTTACCCTATCCTACTTGACGTTACCCTATCCTACTTGACGTTACCCTATCCTACTTGATGTTACCCTATCCTACTTGACATTACCCTATCCTACTTGACGTTACCCGATCCTACTTGACTTTACCCTACCCGACTTGACTTGACCCCACCTGACTTGACTTGAACCTACCCGACTTTACACTACCCGACTCGACTTTACCCGACTCATCTCTGTGTTTCTGTGTGTTTCTGTGTGTGTGTGTCTGTCCATGTGTCTGTGTGTGTCCGTCTGTGTGTCTGTGTGCGTTTGTCTTTGTGTGTCTCTGTCTGTGTCTCTCTGCAAAGTCAGGTCGGGTGTGTGTATGTTGCGTGTGTCTGTCTGTGTCTATCTATGTGTGTCTGTCTGTGTGTATGTCTGTGTGTATGCCTGTCTGTGTGTTTTTGTCTGTGTCTCTATGTGTATCTGTCTGTGTGTGTATGTCTGTCTGTGTATGTGTGTATGCCTGTCTGTGTGTGTCTGTCTGTGTGTATGTCTGTCTCTGTCTCTGTAAAGTCAGGTCAGGTCAGGAAACACACAGACACATACACAGACACACACAGAAACACACACATACCGACACACATACACACACAGACAGACACATACACACACATACAGACACACACAGAGACACAACCACACACACAGACATCCACACACAGACATAGACACACAGACACACACATAAACATACACACAGACACACACACACCCATACACAGCAGGGCTGGAATGTACACACCGCACGGCAGGCCGATGTAGTGGCGATATATAAACACATCCATCTTTAATCGGTACCTAACACCGCCCTTAAACTTGCTACGGAGCAGTGATAGCCTACCCTAGCTTACACTCGGTGGGTTTGCACTAACACCGCTCCCTGCATACTGAGTTTTCGCCGCTAACCTAGAAACCCCCTCCAAAACCAGTTTTGACTCGCTAACACCGCATCATGCATACGGCCCCAGATGGAGAAAATTCCTTTGTTATACCCCAAAGAAGGCCTGAAAGCAATGTAGTGTAAAAAATACTTTGTCTCTATATTTTACTGGTAAAATAGGTTCCTGTGTGATGCAAATATGGCAGCCAAAAACTTACTTCCTCTGTTGTCAGCTACTTCATAGCAGACAGAATATTCAAACATAGCTTATTTGCAAAAGTGTCAGAAAGCTTATTTTAGGACTGCTGAGTATGTCTGTGTACAAAGAAACGATGCTTGAAAGTGAGCAGAACACATCTTTCATTATGCATCACACCATGAAACACATGTTCGCTTTCAATTTTTGCAAGATTAACCCATATAAGCTGGGGGAAATACTGCTGCTATAAATAACGTAGCACTATCGATTGCCTAGATCTGTACATGAAAGTCACTGTATTATTTCCTAAAGTGCATTAAAGGTAAAGTAAAGATGTGTTATAGTTTATGCATTTTTTAGTGTCACAATTTTGCGTGTATTCTGTTCTATTGTCAAGTGGATGAACCCTCCTAAAATTGTACATAGTTAGTCCTCACGATTACTGTTCAAAGCCTTTTTTTTAAAGGAAATAATATGGTTCTTGTTCTAAATACTACACAATCATAATGAGGCATTTTGTGTAACACCGAAACATGCGTGATGCTTTCCACTACAGCCACTCTGACTTGAAGTCGGGGTCCTAGCTGCTTTTCATATAATTGTACCTTAAAATTGGTGTATGTGGAACACAACAAGCGTAATCAAGATAAGCTATAACCTGCTTCACTTTTTACCTCTGAATCCCCCAATATGGGACCAGCATTGAAGAAGAACCCATTAATAAAGCGCTTCAAATGTGTTTCCTTTAGTGAGCCTCTCTTTGAAATGCCTCTGAGGGGCGAACTGAGGCTACCTATTTATAGACGTGTTGAAAAAGATGCACCTTTATCAATGTTTCCCTTGTAGGAATGGGCAATGTATACTGATACATTCATTGAGCGAGAGGGTGGCTTGTCCACTGTGGACTGGAGTAGGATGAAGAGGAATCTTGACATTGCCCTGGCGGACGACTCAAATCTCCTGGAAGACTGTTCTGGGCGCTCCTTCGATGACATCGATTCTTACAGGATTTATATATTCAAAGATCTGGAACCCATAGGTAAGACTATTCCAAAAATGTATCTAGTTGGTATTTGTTCTTCAGAAATAGAGTTATAAATATAAAGTTACTTGACGATAGTCTTGTACTCTCTCTATGCCTTTCCATGACCCCTTCTCTTTCTACCATCCTCTCTCCTCTCTCTGTCTTGCTCTCTTTCTCTCTTTCTCTCCCTCCCTCCTTCCCTCCCAGCCCTGTCTTCTTCCCTTTTTTCCCTTCCCTTCCCTCCCCTCTCCTCCCCTCTCCTCCCCTCCCCTACCCTCCCCTCCCCTCTCCTCCCCTCTCCTCCCCTCCCCTACCCTCCCCTCCCCTCCCTTACCCTGTGGATAATGCGGACTTGAAAATTTCAATTCAAACCCGTACTCCCCTGCAAATGTTTTGTATTCCGCGCTTGCAAATTGCGGACCATTGTCTGAAACCACTACCACCCGGAATTACATGTCTACCAAATGTTTGCTTCATAGCTTGAATTACTGCGGTACTTGTAGTTGACTGCAATTCTATCACCTCTGGATACTTTGAAAAATAATCCACTATTATCAGATAATGTTGATTCCCTATTTGGAATAAATCCGCTCCCACTTTGTTAAATGGAACGCATGGTATTTCATGGGGCTCTAATGGCTCACTGTGTTGTTTGTTTCTATATTGCTGACACAAACTACATCTTTGAATTACATCTTCAAGTTGGGTTTGCATCCTTGGCCAAAACACATGTTCCCTTGCTAATCTCTTACTCTTAATTATCCCTTGATGGGTCTCATGTAGTTTGTCAAGCGTCGTTTTCTGCATTTGCTTTGGTATAATTATTCTGTCACCTTTCAGTAAAACACCACCCTGTCTTGTTATTTCACGTGTGAAATGGTGTTGTGGATTTTGGTATCAACTGTTGATCTTCTGGCCAACCGTTGTCAATCATGTGCGCTACCTCGCTCAATACTGGGTCAGTTAATGTTTCAGCTTCGATCTGTTTCATGCAACCCTGAATGACCTCTACAGCTGCAATGCTGATCTCCCTGTCAAACAGCCCATTCGGCTCGGTCCTGGAGCTGTGGGCTCTGGAGAGCGCATCTGCAACAAACATTTCAGAGCCTTTGATATGAACCAACTCCAAATCATAATTCTGTAAACGCATTCTCATGCGTTGCATGCGAGCAGACAGTTGATACAGAGGCTTGTTTACTATCGACATCAAAGGTTTATGATCTGTTTCTACCCTTACTTTTTTACCGAATATGTAATTGTGAAATTTAGTACAACCAAAACAAATGGCCAACAGCTCCTTCTCGATTACTGCATAACTACTTTGCGTTTAGAAGCCATAGCAATCGGACGACCTTCTTGTAATAGAGCTGCTCCAAGACCCGACATGGACGCATCTACTTGAAGTGTTACTACTTTGCTTACCTCGTAGAACCGAAGAACAGGTGCGTGCGTAATCATGATTTTGAGTTTCTGAAAAGCCCGTTCTTGTTCAGTTTCCCAGTGCCAAGCGGTTTCTTTATTCATTAGGATGCACAGAGGCTTGGTTATCTCTGCCAATTTTGGAATAAATTTCGCTAGATATGCTATCATTCCCCAAAAACGCTGCACCGATTGCTTGTTTGTGGGTGTGGGCATGTCAGTTATCACCTGAATTCTCTCCTTATTGGGTGTTATGGCTTTCTCAGAAATGACATGGCCTACATATTCGACACTGGACCTACATATTGTCGATTTTTCCGGATTCAACCTCAAATTCACTTGTCTTGCTCGTTCAAGGACTGCTCGTAGATTATCATTATGCTCCTGCACCGACCTCCCCTACACTAGGATATCATCGGTTATTACATTCACGCCCTTGAGACCATGCAGGATTTTGTTCATCTCATAGATGAAAATATCACCAGTTGTCTTTATGCCAAAAGGCAACCGAGTGTATCTGAACCGTCCCCATGGTGTGTTGAACGTACATAGTTTTGAACTCTCCATGTCCAGTTGAATTTGCCAGCACCCGCTTTTTACATCCACCACCGAAAAGTATCTAGCCCCGTCTAGGTTCGCAACTACTTCCTCTACTGTTCTTGTAGGATAACGCCCTCGCTCTATTACTTTGTTCAATTTTGTCGGGTCTAAAAACACACGGATCTTATCTTTTTTCTTCACTATCATTATAGAATTCACCCATGGAGTCGGTTCAGTCTCCTCAATAATTACTCCCAAATCCAGCATTCTGTCTAACTCCTTTCTGACTTTACCCTCAATGGCATGCGGAATTCTCCTAGGTGGATCTATCACAGGCTGAACGCTGCTATCTACATGAATTTTAGCTTCCACCTTAATTGTTCCCAAACCAGTGAACACATCATGAAATTCTTTTACCATTTTCACTGCTTCGTTGTTGTCACCGTCGGCCTCCGCACGGATGCTGTCAATGCGCGAAATGATGCGTAGTCGGACGCATGCATCCATTCGCATGCATCCATTCTTCGTGATCTGGAACTGTAGCATCTGGTCTCGCACCTGTAAGTCCATCTGACCCAGTGGTGTGATCCGTTGCCCAGAATACGTCACAAGCCGACACTTTGACTGGATCAACATTTCCGTCAGCATGGTCTGGAAGATCGTCATGGGGATGATGTTGGCCTCCGAACCTGTATCCAGCTTGAACCGTACGTCCAATCCCCCCTCAGTTACGGTCTCGTACCATAACTGGGAACTCTCACCGTCGTCACTCGACACAGCTCTGATGAACAAATCCACCTCCGATTCGTCACCTCGCCACTCGTCGTCTTCATCCCCGTCACCCCTCGTAAGCTCATTCACCGCAGAAGTCCTGCCTCGACATACCTTTGCAAAATGACCAACTTTGCCACATATGTCACACGTCTTGTCTTTCGCTGGACACGCGTCACGCTCGCGACGATGTGAGTAACTGCACCAACTGCACTTTGGTTGCGCGTTACCGCTACTGCTCTGTTGATTAAACCTCCCGGGCGGCCGTCTGTAGTTTTGTTTCTGTGTTCCTGATGCCCGTGTTGCTTGCCGAGTGGACTCTCGCCGTTGTATCGCATCCAGTGTGTACTCAGCCTCATTACCAGTTGTGAGCTGCTTTGTGTGATGCTCACTCAACCGACACAAAGCTGCAGTGTTAACTTAGGAGTCTGTAGCAGGCGATCCCTCAGCGTGTGACACTTGATCCCGCTCACCAGCCTATCTTTCAACAGCGAATCTTCCAATTCACCGTACTCACACTGTCCTACCCGATGCTTCAGCTCGCGCACATACATGTCCATAGATTCTTGACCCTGGTTGTATGAATTACATTTGTAGCGTGTTACTGTGATGTTAGTTTTTCCCTCACAGTATAGTCGGAACGCCTCCTTCAACGGACGCAGCTTGTCCACATCTGCCACAACAAACTTCATAGCATGGTGCACCTTCTGAGCCGCCGCACCAGCCACATGCAGAAACACGCAACATTGGACTTTTTCACTCCTGCTCTGCACTCCTGCTGCCGTAGCATAAATGTCAAATGCATGAATCCATGTTTTCCAATTGGAGGACAGATTCTCCTCCAGGTGCAATGGCCCAGGCGGCTTCAATCCCGGTAGAGATATGCCCGTCTAAGATTCCGCCTCTGACACCATGTAATGTGATTAAGGACCAACGACTGCACACATTGATGTCTAGTTACTTAATGCTTTATTAACGCCAGCGTCTCACTACACTGGTCCCTCATAGCGGCAGGCTGGTTCCCGGCCGTCGAGCCGCAGCGCAATACATAACACTGTGAGGGTGCTTGTTTTCAACGCTGGGTAGCTGTGATTCTGTTTTGGTCTGGTCCCGCACTCGGTAGTGTTTACCTGGTCTTGCTTAGGCCAACCATTTGGAGCTTTGGGTGTTAGTAGTTTCTATATTAATTTTTTAGTATTTTTCAAAGTTTTTTCCTAATATGAGTATGATACCTTAGCCTACTATGTACATCTACCCGGATGACATACAGGCCTGCATTAGAATCAAAACCAAATGCGTGATTTTTAATCACCAATTTACTATCACCAAATGCCAGAGATATATGACAGCAGTTGGTCAGTCAGAATGTCTTTACAAGGGGTTCGTCCGGACTTGGCCTTAGGTGTTGTTAGGATGGAAAATCGAAACAAACAAAAAAAGTCAATTTCCGCGAAAACGTGGAAATTCTCTCATAACCTTAGCATTGTCAGAGAATAGTGGAAAATTTCCGAAAGTCGAGTTTCATCTAGTACTTTACAAGCATAGTTTTTGGACCATATCTTTAACCAATCATTATGAACTCTGCTTGAAGAACATTCCGTTGTTATTATTGTGACCATATCACCCACCTTATCGTAGAGTTCCGCTTTTTTCCTCCAAGACCACTTTCATCCCTGAGTCTATGAATTCGCCATCAGTGTGCACTGTCAGAAGTTAGTACCCATCCTGATGTGACCTTAGATGTTGCTAGTATCGCTAATAAACAAACTTTGATATGTTGACTAAAGAGCCCAAGGGCACTTCGTTGGACAATGTGGGGAGGAACTCAGAAATACCTTATTTCTCGCTGGGCGTCTTGGCCGAATCAGTAGAGCGCAGGCCTCTCGTGTGGCAGATCGGGAGTTCGATTCCCGGTCGAGTCAAATCAGTGACTTACAAAATTGATACGTGCCTTTTCCTAGCCTGGTGCTCGGCATTAATAGGATAGGGCAAGGACTGATTAGCTCTCTGTCAGGATAATGTGACTGAGTGTGATATCGGGTCATGGTTTTGGTGGCCTGATTTCCCAGTGGTGCAGCACTATAAAGCCACCATGAGTGTGCACTGTCACAAGTCGGTACCCGTCCTGATACGACCTCAGATGTTGCCAGGATGCAAAACTCCAAAAACTAACCAACAAACAAACCTTAATTCGCTGGCTGACTAGAGAGCCCGATGGATACTTCGTTGGGCACCGTGGGGGAGGAACTCAGAAATGCCTTATTACACTACACACCTGCCCCATTTGTTTTTTCTTACAGATGAATCGTCGTCCCTGAGAGACCGAACGCAGGGCTACCCCGGGAAGTGGTGCCAGTCACTCGGCATCCGGCAGTATGACCTGCTTTGCCGCCGACTCCCGTCGAATCTGCACGGATTGGCGGTTCAAAACGGACTGGTCCTCGAGTTCTATGACTTCTGGGCCAGTAAGAGCAAATCGAAGCATATGCTTGAGGACATACTGTGCCTCATTCTGCACGGTTTTACCGTGCGAACCATGCACGTCCTCGTCGACTTTGTGGCGTACCTCCACGAGCGGAGAAGGAACCTGATCGCGTGTGGAGCGCCGGGTAAAGCTGATAAGTTACTGCAGGCGAAATTTGTTGCGGACAAACGCAAATTGGATGCTGCGTTCCCTGAGATGTATTTAAGTAGGTCAATTTCTAACTCCGCTGTCTTGCCTTTTGTTAAAGTTGCATAGTCTGGTGGTGTGGTGTTGAGCTTTTGTCCCCCCCCCCCTTTTGGGGGGGGGGGGTTAAAGATAAATATATTAGGGTGATCATTATAATCTATTTTTACTTTCCTTTGAAGCAATTTTTTATTATAAATGGCTATTTTTGGAGATTGTTTGGGGAGAAAATATGTGATATAATATTGACATCGAAATTCTGTTTCAGCTGTAAAGATTCTTTTAGTTTTTTTAATGGTTTTTGTTGTTTTTATAAAATTGACTTCGTATTTCCCATTTTACTGCATTAATGAATGTTTATATGCACCAGGTCATCTTAATTCAGGTTTTTTTCCATTTGTTCACAGTGAGAGGTCCCAAAGTAGTACTCACCAAGTGTCAGGTGAACATCTCTTATAACGAGAACTTGAGATTCAACTCCTGCCTTGGCCGACACACAGTGGCGCTGAACATTACAAAGCTGTGCGTCCTCAAGGGACACCTGCACCAAAGGAGCTTCCTGGTCCTCACTAATGGCATAGTTCTAGAACTCTACCAGTTCTGGAAGAAGCGCAAAGAGCCAAAAGCAGAACTCCTTCGATGGCTGACCAGTCTGGTACCAGCGAATGCGCTTTGCGAAGAGCAGTTATTTTCGCAGATTACGAAGATGGAGTTCTCCTGTAGGGAACATGAAAAATTGGGACCTTCTGGTTGCTGCGCTGCCAAACGCATAAGGAGCCTGGTCTTCCGGCTAACAGAGGATGGTCCTCCAGTTTGTAACAAATCGACTTCTGTTTCATCGTGGCTTAGTTCTGTGGGCCCAATCGATAAGGCGTCGGCTGTGACTTCTTCAACACCAATGTCATCAAGCGATATCACCATAGTGCCATCCGATAATGCAGTTTCAGCTGAGAAGGCAGCAGATGCTGTGGAGAAGGCATCATTTCGGTGTAAAGAGCCAGGATGTAAGCGACGCGTGAGATATAGAGTTGGAAGCAAATCACTGGTAAAATATCTTTGCTATTCTGCAATAGTTTGTTAGTGGGTTTTTTATTCCTCTCCACAAATGTTTTCTTTTTTCTTTTTTAAATATATATTTTTGTTAAATGTACATTACCTGATTAAGCAGGGGAAATTTCAATCGTGGATAATTGGTTTTCCTCTTTCCACAGCTCTGTACCCTATCCTAGTCATGCCGAGCGCCAGGCTAGGTAGCAACAAGTATCAATATTTAAGTTCAACATTGGTCATCTGAATATATAACGAGCGCTAGTACTGAAGCACTGGTCTTAAGGCCATGGTAAGAATATTGCTGAAGAGAGGTACGGTATATGGAGGAAGGTGGAAGGTCGTGTAGTTCTAGAGAAAGTTGTATGGGTGGGGGTGGAGGCATTTCTTACATATTTTCTTGGACGTGAGACTAAATAATATGGTTCGAATGCTTGACCAGTTAGAAAGTGATAACATTAGAATTAGACCGACCTTCATTCAGCGTATACTACTAATAAATGCTCCAAATGCTGCAGCACTATCAGCGTATACTACTAATACATGCTTCAAATGGTGCAGCACTATCAGCATATACCATTACAAATATATATATGAAACCTGACTTCCCGAAATCTTCCGTGATTCCCTGATAATGCTAAACCTCTGAGAGAATATCCACATTTCCACTTTTTTTCCTGGAGTCGACTTTCATCCCTGATAGATCAAATACGATGCCACAATTGATATAAAAAGCTAAGCATATCAGTGCTTTCAAAATGTTGTGAGATGTGAGTTTGAATTGTAAATGTAGAAGTAGAAGTTGCAGTTGCGGTTCCTTTGACACTGCGGTGCACAAAGCACTATGCAGTCTGTTGTGGGGGAAAAGTACAGGTCGCAGTTGAGCATGTATACAGAAATTGTAATCCAACATCTTTTATTATCAACGCCATCTGCAATGATATATTATAGTTATTTCGAAAGTGACATTTTCTGTATTGATTCATTAAAAGCTTTAATGAATTACCTAAATGAATTACCTAAATGCTGGAGTTTAGCACTGAGCTTCACAGTCATTATATTAAAAGTAAAGGTTTTTAATAGGTTTAACAAATAATTTCTTAAGCAACATTAAAAAAGCTTGACTACCTAAGCACTTGTAAGTGCTGTTACAACTGTATATGTTTATATTTGTATCTTCGGTTGGTTATATTCTGACAGAGTTCTTTCCTTTTTCTTCTTTAGTCTGTCAGGTTAATGCGTTGTTCAAGGCACAAGAAAGGAGTTGCTGACAAAAGACAACCTGATAGGCAAGTACATAACCAAGAACAATGACATATTCTGCTAATTTTATTAATTAATTCTTTTTTACGAAATATTTTGGTTCATTGAAAAGAAAACACCTATTTTCCTATAATGCATATATTACCTTCAAATCTTTTAGTTACCAAGGATTTTAATTATTTATTTCAATATAAAATGAGTTTTTTTCAATCCGTTCTTTTCTCTTCCTTTTTTTTATAGTCAGCCTGAGCCTATTGTCATCGAACCTCCCTGGCATCAGCCAGAAGTAGGTCAACTACATGCTGGTAAGTCCCATTCCCGAATATCATCAATCTTCCTTTAAAAATGACCTTAAATATAAAAGAAATATTAAGAGTAGACAAAATAGAGATTATCATCAAGATACCAAAATTTAATATTATTAGTCATACTTAATTTAATTATTAGTCTTGTAATGAATTTCTAATCTTTCAATTACCGGCCACCTTTGTAGCATAGCAGTTCTTTAACTTCATTCTTAACCAAATAAAAAACTACCTAATATAATCCAAAGACATGATTGCGTACACATAGGCATGTGTAATAGTCAGAGTAGGTGGGCAGAGTGATTCCAAGTGGGTCGAAGCTGAAGGCGCATTTGGAATCATTGTGTATGCTCATGATGACTATTATGACATATACAATCATCTCTTATTGGGTTATTTTTATATTGCACCTGTACAAAGCAACCTTGCTATTCATCTTGGAACTATATTCTGCTGACCTCACATGGTACTAGTCTCATTCCGTCGATCAGAAAGCACCCTTGTATAAAAGTATGAAAAATAATATCTAAAAAGGACCTACATGTAAACAGACAAGGCTAAGGCCAACTACAGATTCTGAACTAAAAATCTTCTTACAATTCTGAACTCTCCCAGGTGATGTACCGACCTCCAACTGTCACCATGCGCCCATTTTTCCCAAGATGTGCATCGTCTGTAATTTTGTCATGCTTGAGTCGGTGGGCAGCGTGAACCTTGATTCTGTGGTGCCAACAGTGTGGAGCCACTTGGATGGCATGACGGTGAGGAAGCGCTTGGGCCAGGTTCTCAGGCGACCCGCAGTCGGCACCAACTGGCTTTGTTCTGTATGTCACTCCACACTCACACAGTTCGAGGGGTACAAGCAACAGATGATGCTCTTCACCGGGCAGTTTGACATGTCAACAGAGCTGAGGTGCAGCTCCACACTGCCCAGTCTCCTGAACCCGGTGTACTCCATCCCAAACCCAATCCCTTCCCCTGCTGCGGCTGCGGCCCCAGCCCTGGCCCTGGCACTGAGCACCCACCGCCATCTGGAGATACCCGACAGCATAGCGGAGTCAAGCCGAAATGATGATGCATTTGTAATAGCTGGCAATGGGCTGCATCAGCAAAATGGCATTGATGCTAATGCTAGCGCAACACTGTCAGAGGTAACAAGATTTGTCAGCCATCGACAGCTCCTGCCATCATCAACGAGCAGTGAGTCTGGTGGGAGGAATCTGTCAGGGCTAGCAAGACTTGTTGAGCATCAACAGCAGCAAGATCAGCAACATCAACAGCAGCAACAACATCAGCAACAGCAACAACAGCAACATCAGGAACAGCATCAACATCAGCAACAGCAGCAGCAGAAACAGTGGAAGCAGAAACAGTGGAAACAGCAACAGATGAAGCAACAACAGCAACAACAACAGAATAAGCAACAACAACAACAGCAGCAACAACAGCAACATCAGGAACAACAGCAGACACAGCAGCAACAACAACAACAGCAGCAATATCAGCAGCAGCAGCAACATCAGCAATTCACTATGACGGCGGCCGGGGGTGGAATAATGAAGAGTGTTCCTAGATTTGTCCACCACAACCATCCTTATCTGCAGCAGCAACTCTCCCTCAACAACAAGCAGGGACCTCGGTGGAAGCTTGTGATGGTGAAGGAGGAGAATGTCAACAGTCACCACGGAGGCATGACACCAGGAGATCAGGAATCAGAGCTGGCAGGCGCAGCCCAACTATCCTCTGAACAGGGCTTGGCGAGGGCCCTGCTTAACACGCGCAGAACATTGCCACAACCAATGCCTGTGCAGGTGTCCAACCCGATGGCACTCTTGTACGGGCCCCCGCCTTTGATCCCGACCAGCTTGATAAGGCGTAGCACTGAGTTCAACGAGACACCATTGCTGAGGCCCCAGGACTCCCACCTCTCCCAGGACTCCCAACACTCCCAGCACTCCCGGCCCCCATCCGGACCGCACCTACCTGCTGCTGCAACTCCATCTCCAGCCCCAGGAGACTTCTCTCATCCTCATCCACAGCCAGCACCACTGCACAATTTCAATTATCTTGATAGTTGGACAAACATGCCCCCGACCAGCGATATTCCTCCAGTGTACAGATATGCAGAAGAACCACAAGTAGTTGAAATCTCACCCATTCAGGAGTACATCTGATTGCATTGGTTTCATGATTATGCCAAACTGTTTGTTCACGGCCATGTTGAAAGCCTGTTGTTTTTTAATTGTATGTTATAATTTTTTTAGAGCAGTAAACCTGCTAATTGCATAGAATTTTATTGTACAGACATCTACCAAGGATACACTTTGGTGGTGGTGGTGGTAGTAGTAATTTTTTTATGCATGCTCTCTATATACGCTGAAAACGGTGTTGGCAAGAAAATGAATGTGCCCGGCCATTGAGTTTGCCGATACGCGTAGGGCAAAACTTTGATTTTATTCAAAATTATTAGAAATACATAACAATTTGGCATAAACATGGATGCACACATGCAATATAATGATATAATGAATATATTAAAGATAAAATTAGTTAAGCATTTGAACTAAGAAACATATAATTCCACACAAAACAATCAGTCACTTTAAGGCTGATATCCACATCACCAATATTATTTCTTCTTCTAAATATTAAAATGCCTAATGTGTGAACAAACACTTGTTTCAGAGAAATATGTAACCAATGTCTGATTAACCGTACTCATTTTCTAGCTTTACATATGTCATTAACCATAGGATATAAATAAAAACATGAATAAAATAAGTAAAAGTTACTCTGGGTATGGCTCTAACACTAGTCTGAGTGACCAGATTTGTCTAGATCTAAATGCTAATGGCATAAGATGTGCTGATTAGATTGATGTAAATGCAATGCTGGATAAAAGATTAACATCTTAATTTATTATATATATATTTTTAGTTGGTATTCTATGTTTCAAACATGAGCTGAAACTAGCACATTTCATAGCTGCACCCAGTGTATTAGCATGTGCCATGTGATTTGTGCGGGTTTATTTTTCTTCCATGCATCCCACAGCTGGGATGACGAACTGATTGATTGATTGGTGGTTGCTTTACGCCGTATCGGCAGCATAGGCCATATTCACAGCGAGAAATGTTTGTTTTTGTTCAAACTGTTGAGTTGAGGTATGTTGGATTGTGAGGGAGACTGTGTAGCTTTTACGTGTAAACGCAGACAATCAATTATGTGCCAATAGACACTCATTAAATTAGAAAGCTCACAATCATATATTTATGGTCATGGGAAACAAACTAGTCCATTGCGCTAATATTGTTCAAATTAGCATAACTTATTACAATTATATAGAAATTGACTAAATGTCACTAGGAAAATATCTTGTTTTAATTATAGGGGTTATTCAGCTATTATTGTATGTTACTGTTACAAGTTACGTGTGTTAAACGTTGCATAATATTTCTATATGTGTAGAGTATAGCATTAACTATGGCTTAGCCATCCAGTACTCTTCATATTAAGTATATGTATGTATGTAACAGTATGTATGTATGCATGTATTATGTATGTATGTATGTATACAAATATGTATTATAATTATTAATGTAAGCCATATATCTCCGTATGTGCATGACTTAGTCTTTGAAATCCATAGATCTATTAAGTATTATAGGATTAGGAAGCTAACAATTAATTATTATATCCGTCAATATAAACGGCTAGATTTTTAGATGATTAAATAATGCATTAGAATGCAGTCCTATTAGTGCGGTCTTGTTTGTTTCAGTGAAGAACATCGATTTGTTAAATATAACTTTATTTGGGAACCTACAGTGGTAAATCACCGTCACTCAATTAGGCACCAGGTCATGTGTAGAGTTTCATGTAGAATCTGTAGGAGAAAAAATAATGATACGAGAGTGTGCAATAATAGTGAAATTATGACAATTATTACAACGATACATCTGAGGTATTTCTACAGAGGCCACTTCCCTACATCCAAGGTGATTGCAGAGCTCTTTAAAATGTATGGACTTGAATGAAGCAGTTTTATCAGAAGTTAAGTTACACCGTGCCTTTTACATTTAGCTGTGGTAACCAGAAGCACCTCATTGGTGTTTTTTTTGTTGAAGTGTTTTTATTCCTCTGAATAACATGTTGTCAGTGCTAATGCACTGGTCTTCCAGCCCTAATGACAATTGCCACTACACTGAGCATACATTTTTATTATCAACCCATGTATCTTTCAGTCTCGGGCCGATGAATATGAACAGTAGTTTGACTTTGATATAGGTGTTATGGAGCTCGTCATTCCATGCAAGGTGCAGTTTAAGAGGAAGTGAAAGGCAATTGATCGTCTATGTACATTAGTCTCAAAGAAATCCGGTATTTTAAACCCATCTCTTTTAGATGTATGCTTCCTCATTGTCAAGCTTAATGCATTTCCATATCAGTTAGTCATTTGTCTTTTTTTTTTTTTTTTTTTAAACTATGCTATTCTTCACGTATGTATTAATTTCAACATGATTTTAGCTTTGTACATGGAGCACCACTGATATTCTTCGTTAATAAATACATCTAACAGAACTGTGGTGATTCTCACTTTTTGTCCGTAATTATGAATAGTTTATCGTGATATTGAAACGGAGGTAGATGGGGTCATTCTGTGTAATGTTAGCTATTTATTTTTTTCGGGTCATATACTTGTAGTTAATAATAATGTTAAAAGGAACTTAATGTACTATAGAATTGACTAATGTCGCCTTAATCATGGAAATGGCTAGTATTTCTTTTAAATACATTTTATTTGAAATATACTTATCAGGCATACCCTAAGACAAAGTGATAATGATTTACGATTAATTAATTAATCATTTTATTCTTAGATAAGTTTTTCTAACTTGAACTTCATTGAATACATTTGTCTAAGATAGTTTCCAAATATACATATATTCAATACATTTATTTAAGATATTTTCCAAATATACATATAATCAATGACAAGATGGGCACAGCAACCACCTTTCCTAGTAGAGATGCAGGGCTTCTATTTGTTTGGTATTTTGTTGTTGGAAAATGATCTAGGGGACTAAGCTAAGGGTAAAACATGAGAATCTGCATTCTTCTAAATCATACGAGTTTGCCGAATCGGTAAGAGTACAGGCTTCCTACGTGGAAGGTCGGGAGTTCGAATCCCGGCCGAGTCCACCTAATGGCGTACAAAATCCATACTTTTATTGGCATTACTAGGATATGGCAAGGACTGGTTAGCGGTTAGATATTATGACTGAGTGGGAAATCAGGTCATGGTGCCAGAAGCTGGGTCTTCCAGTGGGGCAGCACTATAAAGTCACCATGAGTATACACTGTCACAATAAGTCGGTACACATCTTAGATGTTGCCAGGATGCAAAAAAAAAGACCACCCATTACAGGCACTATTCTAAACTCGGAGCAGTAGGAAAGTAGCCTGTGTAAGCTGCATTTAGACTAGTTGTTGATATATTTAGTGAATTACCGCTAAAAGCCACTGATCAGAACATAAAAAGTAAGATTAGCTAGTCAAACAGCTGATGCGTGGGTAATGACCTCCTCAGCGTAATCGATTATGACGGTTCGGAGCATCTCGGTCGTCGGAATTTACACCTAAAAAAAAACAAGGGCCGTGTGCAAAATGATTCGACTCCAATGCCCCACCCCACGTCTTGGCTTGGGGCATCAGGAGCAATGACCTCACATTTGTGATGATACCTGTAGGCTTAGAGCAACCAGTTCAAGTCCTACATGGGTTTTTTTAATGGGTTAAAAAATAAAAGTATGACCACCCAGATTAATGAAATGGATATATCACTAAACTATGCCATCATAAAATAGTTTAGTTATAATATATTGTAGTTATAATATATTGGTTATTTAAAAAATAAATAAAAGGTTTTCTGTTAAGCCACCATTTTTTCCGCCCCGAGCAAACATTCCTTTATGCAACCCGATTCTGTAGAGTCGGAGCAAAAAAAAATGGTTGGGATGATCCGAGGTGATTAATCGATTACGGCTAGTGATAGACATGGAGTAACTACTTATTCGAAAGACCAGACGGGATGGCCGAATGAGTTAGAGCACCTGTCTCCCGTGCTGGTAGGTCGTGGGTTCGAACCCTGGTCGAGTCAAACCAATGACTTAACAATTGATACTTATCAATTCCTAGCCAGGTGCTCGGCATTAATAGGATAAGGCAGGGACTGGTTGGCTCAGTGTCAGGATAATGTGACAGTGGGGTATCAGGTCATGGTGCCAGTGGCCTGGTTTCCCAGTGGGACTATTTATAAAGTCGCCATGAGTCCACAGTCTCAAGTCAGTACCCGTCCTGATATGACCTTACATGTTGCTAGAACGTAAAACAACAACAGTGGTGTTCTCTGTGTCAGAGTGGTTAGAGTGTCTGACTTTTTCCCAGGTCGGACTCCTAATCTGAAGGTCGGTGGTTCGATTCCCTGTGCCCCCCTACCTCCGCCAATTTGGATTTCCACGGCTGTGTATAACTTACAGCGTCTGATTGCTCTCATACCATGTCTATGTGGTGTGGGAGGTTAATAATCCCTTGGGTCGGTGAAAGTGTAGGCTCGGGCTTTCTATCGACATACTGTCTAATGGTGAAAACAAGTTTATTCAGACTTATCCATATGATGCGGATTCCGAGGGACACCAGTTTGCCAGGGACACTTCCATTCAAATGCATTGTTAAAGTGACCAGATATCCGCCGCGTGGAAAACAAACGAACTCGGAAATAGTTCAGATGTGTGCCACAGGGGTGGTGCATGCTTAGTACTGAACTGTTCCACTTGGTGGTGTACAGGAGAGTGACCTAGTTAGTAGTTGGGGGTAATACTGAGGTATTTTCAATCTTCGTTAGAGAAGTGCAATGAGGAAATATATTTGTGTAATGTGAAATATATGTTAGTACAATTACATTGTATAATTCAATGAGAAACAGATATAGATGAAAAACGTTTTTTTATTGTTGAATATAAAAAAAGTTCTGCTGTGGATGGGGCTTGAACACACACAACCAAACAATTTCTAATAACAATTCCTACATTCTAACCACTAGGCCACAGAGACCACACATAATTGCTACTCTCAGTTCAGGCTATTTGTGTATAGGACATCACATATAAAACGTGTATGTGTTTGTTTTGTTTTACGTGCTAGCAACATCTAAGGTCATATCAGGACAGGTACCGACTTGTGACAGTGCGCACTCATGGCAACTTTATCGTGCTGCCCCACTGGAATACCAGGCCACCAGCACCATGACCTGATATCCCACTCAGTCACATTATCCTGACACTGAGCCAACCAGTCCTTGTCCTATCCTAATAATGCCAAGCGCCAGACTAGGAAGCAACAAGTATCAATTTGAAAGTCATTGGTTTGACTCAACCAGGATTAAAACTCACAACCCCACGATCTACCAACACGGGAGACGGACGCTCTAACTCGAATCCTGGTCGAGTCAAACCAATGACTTTAAAATTGATACTTGTTGCTTCCTAGTCTGGCGCTTGGCATTATTAGGATAGGACAAGGACTGGTTGGCTCAGTGTCATGATAATGTGACTGAGTGGGATATCAGGTCATGGTACTGGTGGCATGGTATTCCAGTGGGGCAGCACTATAGAGCTGGCATGCGCGCGCACTGTCACAAGTCGGTACCCATCCTGATATGACCTTAGATGTTGCTAGGATGTAAAACAACAACAAAAAAACGTATGTACGTACGTATGTACATACATACATACATATGTACATACGTTACGTACGCACGCACACACGCACGCACGCACGCACACACACACACACATACATACATACATACATACATACATACATACATACATACATACATACATACATACATACCTTTTATATGTGACGTCCTATACACAAATAGCCTGAAGTGAGACTACTAATTATGTGTGGTCTCTGTGGCCTAGTGGTTAGAGTGTTGGACTTGTAATCTGAAGTTGTTTGGTGATGTGGGTTCAAACCCCATCCACAGTAGAACCTTTTTTACATTCATCAACAAAAAAATGTTTTTCATCTATATCTGTTTTTCATTGAATTATGCAATGTAATTGTACTAACATATATTTTACATTACACAAATATATTTCCTGATTGAACTACTCTAAAGAAGATTGAAAATACCCCAGTTTTACTCTCCCTTATCTCCACTCACCCAGCCATTTTTAAAACAACAGCTGCCAGCTATTCCCAGCCTCAGAACTGACCCACTTCTGGTGGTGAAGTGGGTCCCCTACTCTCCCCACACATACTTGGTTCATTTAAACATAAAAGCTAAACAAAGTTGTGCTTGGAGAGCATTTGTCGGAGTACGCGCAGTGTCCCAGCGAGCTATAGATGGTCCCTTTAACGGCTGTGAGCAAATGTTCATACAGAAGTCAAATATCTCCCAAATTACACCATCTAGAAATAAATCGCTTGGTACACATATAGAAAACATCTTTACCATAAAGACTATATTAAATTGATAAGGTTAGGGTTCATGAATTCTATTAATTTTGAATAAAACTAACGTTTTGCACTGCGCGTACCGTCAAACTCAAGGCATTGTCAATGGTCTTGAGCAATCTTCATATAGTCAGAAAAAGTCAAATATCTCTCAAATTACACCATCTAGAAACAAATCATTTGGTACACATGTAGCAAACATCTTTACCAAAAACATTATATTAAATTTATAAGGTTAGTGACGATGATGTTCGATTTTGATGCATGTGCAGAAGCGATGTGTCCCTCGCAAACTGGTGTCCCTGGGAAACCGCAACAGCGGCCCCTGCTGAATGTGGATAAAACGTGAACTCTTATAAACTGTGGCGCCATCTAGCGTGGCAAAAGAAATCGTGATGGCCGCACCAGGTGATTTGATTGGAACTATTGGCGAAAACGATGATATCTCCGCTGTCGACGAGAGTTCCGAAAGTGAAGATGAGGTACGTTTTCAAACATTAAAAATAGGTTTTCATTGGACAGATGTTGAATACTTGATAATGTTGAAATATCGTTAAATTGCGTTAAGATGTTTCTGGATCCATCTATTATCGCCCAACACGTGTGTAACTAGTACCAAGGCAATAGAATAGGCAATACTGATTATACTCACACTGACTGATACCATGATAGTGAGTGATATAGACTATGGAGGGTATTCCCGTGACGTCATCAAACGGAAGTGCGGCCATTGTGGCGATATCAACTATTGAACTAGTAAACAACCTGACAATGTATTGAGTTTGCCGATACGCACAGTGCCAAAGCGTCTATTTCATTCAAAATTAATAGAAATGCAAAACCATAACCATATCAATTTAATCTTGTTGTTAAAAATGTTTTCTATACGTGTTCCAAGCGGTTTGTGTGTAGGTGGTGTGGCTTTAGAGATATTTAACTTTTTCTGTATGAAGATTGCTCACGGCCATTGACAATGCATTGAGTTTCCTGTACGCGCAGTGCAAAACGTCTATTATATTCAAAATTAATAGAAATGTAGAACCCTAACCGTTTAAATTGAGTATAATCTCTTTGTTAAACATGTTTTCTATATGTGTTCCAAGCGGGTTGTTCCTAGGTGGTGTGGTCAGACTCCTAATCTGAGGGTCGACGGTTCGATTCCCCGTGCCCGCAGCTCTGCCAATTTTGATTTCCACTGCTGTGTATAACTTACAGCGTCATCAAAGGCCGGTTGCTCTCATACCATGTCTATGTGGTGTGGGAGGTTAAAAATCCCTTGGGTCGGTAAAAGTGTAGGCTCGGGCTTTCTATCGACCAGCAGTGGAGAGGGGAAGACCAGTCTGTGACTGGGATTTCCCCTGCTTTGGACAACTAATCTACCAAAAAGAAAAAAGAGAGACAAATAAGTGTTCACACTTCCTGTCTACCATTCGCTATATCGTGTGGTTTTAGAGATATTTAACTTTTTCTGTATGAAGATTGCTCACGGCCATTGACAATGCATTGAGTTTCCTGTACGCGCAGTGCAAAACGTCTATTATATTCAAAATTAATAGAAATGTAGAACCCTAACCGTTTAAATTGAGTATAATCTCTTTGTTAAACATGTTTTCTATATGTGTTCCAAGCGGGTTGTGCCTAGGTGGTGTGGTCAGACTCCTAATCTGAGGGTCGACTGTTCGATTCCCCGTGCCTGCAGCTCTGCCAATTTTGATTTCCACTGCTGTGTATAACTTACAGCGTCATCAAAGGCCGGTTGCTCTCATACCATGTCTATGTGGTGTGGGAGGTTAAAAATCCCTTGGGTCGGTAAAAGTGTAGGCTCGGGCTTTCTATCGACCAGCAGTGGAGAGGGGAAGACCAGTCTGTGACTGGGATTTCCCCTGCTTGGGACAACTAATCTACCAAAAAGAAAAAAGAGAGACAAATAAGTGTTCACACTTCCTGTCTACCATTCGCTATATCGTGTGGTTTTAGAGATATTTAGCTTTTTCTGTATGAAGATTGCTCACGGCCATTGACAATGCATTGAGTTTGCTGGTATGTGCAGTGCAAAACGTCAGTTTTATTCAAAATTAATAGAAATCCAGAACCCTAACCTTATCAATTTAAGATAATCATTTTGTTAAACATGTTTTCTATATGTGTTCCAAGTGGTTTGTGTCTATGTGGTGTGGTTTTTTAGATATTTTACTTTTTTTGTATGAAAATAGCTCACGGCCATTGACAATGCATTGAGTTTGCCAGTATGCGCAGTGCAAAACGTTAGTTTTATTCAAAATTAATAGAAATCCTGAACCCTAACCTTATCAATTTAATATAATCTTTCTGTTAAACATGTTTTCTATGTGTTCCAAGCGGTTTATGTCTAGGTGATGTGGTTTTAGAGATATTTAACCTTTTCTGTATGAAGATTGTCACTGCCATTGACAATGCATTGAGTTTGTTGGATTTGTTATTGTGGTTGTATCGCCACAATGGCCGCACTTCCGTTTAGTGCATCCTCTCCATTGATGGGGAAATCAATTACATTTTAACAACCTCTTAATAGAAAACAATATAATTTTAAAATATAGTTAATTAACTGATTAAGGGGCCATCTAGATATCATGTAATGCTAATTGGGAATGACCTCCATTCAGTTTGGAGTAATAAATGTTCCATTAAGTAAAACTATCAATACTCATATTATCACCACTATCAACTAGGTTTATTGGTTTCTTTTACCAATCATAAAATGTGTATAAAATCTACGATGTAAACAACAACATTACGATGTAAACAACAACACTGAATGTCTCCATAGGATTTTGAAATCGAAATCGTTTTTTTAAAACAAATCAACCTATCGCAGAACCATAACATACACCCAAACATTTTCTAAAAGAAAACAGGCCATAGAATCATTTTAAGCAAGTTTAAATAAGGTTTCATGTAGATTTAAGGGTAAGAAAATTATCTTTCAACTTCATCTGTCTGCCGAATCCAGAAGAAATCCTCAAATATGCTTGTTTTTGGACTGAACCGCTTGGGAAGACTGTTCGGAATCGTTAGGTCAATTAATCAGGAAGTAGTGTAATCCCACAATGCAATTCAAAGCCGTTTACCTGAGCATGGGTCTCTTCAAAACTGCTATCAATTTTAACATGGGCGTGTTGACATGCGCAGAAACCTGCGCAGTGCCCCGTTTGCGGTCCTTACTACTTATAGGTCGTAGTGACAGGAACCATACTCCAACAAATGGTCTGTAGGCATAACTTTGCTTAGTTTTTCTATTTATAGAACCAGAGGTGTGTGGGGAGAGTAGTAGACTCTCTGCACCGGAACTGGGTTAGTGAGAGTGCTAAGATCAGGGGTGGGGGTGGGGAGGAGGTCTGAGGCTGGGACTCCAGCTGCTGTTTGGAAAATGGTTGGGTGAGTGGAGAGAAGGGAGAGTAAAACTTGGCAATGACAAACATATTCTGAGACAAAAACAATATGTGGCCTCTGTAGTGTTGTTGTTAGTGTTGAACTTGTAATCTGGACTTGTGGGTTCAAACCCCCTTTGATTCACTCCCTTTTATATAAAAAAAAAAAAGAAAGTGTCTTCCTTCTATATGTGTTTCTGATTACATTATTCAATGGAATTGTACTAACAATAGTAACATATATTTTACATTAAAGCAAATATATTTCCTGTATGAACTACTCTAAAAAATTGAAATACCTAAGTTTTACTCTCCCTTCTCTCTACTCACCCAGCCATTTTTAAAACAGCAGCTGTAGCATGACCAATCTAGGCCACTCTACACCACCAAGTGGCAAAGTTCAGTACTAATCATGCACCACATGTGGCAAACTATTCCGAGTTTGTTTGTTTTCCCCGCGACCTATAACGGATCACTATAAGTAAATTGCATTTCTTTTGTTGCTTCATGGCACAATTTGCATAATAATAATTCTCCACCCTGAAATATAAAATGGCTAGGCAAACGACACAGCCATCCCACCTGGCCACAGTTCTAAAGGGTCCGAGTATGTTCTAGCACACGAGTGCACTACCTAAGGACAGGGTTTAGGTGAAAGGATGCTGTAACAAATAAAATAAAATAAATCTGAATGGAACGGGATCCTCTCCCGCAAGCCTGCATGTCACCCAAGTAGATGTACATAGTAGGCTAAGGTATCATTACTCAGACTAGACAAAAAAAACTGGAAAATTACAAAAAAACTAACATAAGGCTATTACTAACAACCAAAATTGCAGAAGGCTGACCCGAGCAGACACAGGTAAACACTCCTGGGCAAAGGAACAGATCAAGACAGCGCCACAGCTGTCCAGCGTTGAAAACAAGCACCCTGACAGGAGCTTATACGTTATGGGCAGAGTAAATACCTCGTCAATAAAAAAAAAATATATATAAAAAGCTGTTCGTGAAATGGCTAATTATTCAGAAAACCTGTTTATGCGTTGTAGCCACAGCTCAATCAATCAATAGTTCCATCCTCTAGTCGAGGGTTGGATGCAATGGTTCTCCACTTGTCCTGATGTTGTGCTGTTCTGATAGACTGTGAATAATTCAAGCCTGTCCACTGTGAAATATTTGTAAACCATGATGTTCTTGGTCTCCCTCTCCCTCTGCTGCCATTCACCTTCCCTTCCAACAATGTACGGTATATTGAACTCTGACGAATGATGTGACCAAAATAAATAAGTTTCTTTGTCTGTATAGTGGCAAACAAGCTTTTCTTATTTTTAATTTTTCTGAGAACTTCTTTGTTGGTGATCTTCTTTGTCCATGATATTTTCATCATCCTTCGATAAGTCCACATCTCAAATGCTGCTAAACGTTTGTACATTTTCTTAGAGATTGTCCATGTCTCTGCCCCATACATTAGAGTAGACCACACATAACACTGAAGAATACGCTTCCTTGTTTGTATTAATATCTTACTTGATGTTAACACTCTATACATTTTGGAGAATGTTGTTCGGGCTATTGTTATCCTTCTTTTAATTTCTTCCTCACATCTCCCATCATTTGTAATCTTTTGTCCGAGATATATGAATTCGGATACTTGTTCTATGTTTGTGCCATCTATGGTTATATTGACATTTGGTTTATCTGTCTTTTTACTTATAACCATTGTTTTGGTCTTCCTGGCATTCATCTTCATGTTGAATAGTATTCCAGCTTTATTGATTCTATTCACTATATCTTGTAGGTTTTTCTCACTGTCTGCTAGTATTACACTGTCATCGGCATATCTAAGATTGTTGACGTTCATGCCACCTATTGTCACACCCTTGCAATCTTCAATGTGTCTGAAAATCATCTCTGTGTACAGGTTAAATAGACATGGTGACAATACACACCCCTGTTGAACTCCTCATTTAATCATAACTTCATCCGATAGGCCCTGCTCCATTTTTATAAATGCACGTTGTGTCCAGTATAAGTTCACAATTAGTTTAATGTCTTTGCCATTGACATCAATATCTTGTAAACATTTGATTAACAGTTCATGATTGACTCGGCCGAAGGCCTTCTCATAGTCAATAAAGCAGGCATAAACATCCTGGTTCACTTCACAATAACGTTCACAAATCATTCTCATATTGAAAACCCCTTCACGTGTACCTCTTCCAGATATAAACCCACTTTGTACGTTACTGATTTGTTCTTCAATTTTCTGTCTGTTTCTCAGTAAAATTATTTTCAGGATCATCTTCAACATATGACTCATCAGGCTTAGTGTTCTGTACTCAGTACACAATGTTGGTTTTAGCTTCTTTGGGAGTTGTACAAATATGGATTCATTCATATTCAATGGTATAAATCCAGTCTCATAGATGTCAGTTACTAGCTTATGAATGATTTGAATCCCCACTTCATCTAGTCCTTTTATCATTTCTGATGTTATCTGGTCACTTCCAGGAGCCTTAACTGCCTTTAGATCATTGATAGCCTTCTCAACCTCTGATACTAATATAATATTCCCATCTTCTTTCTCAATTGTGGGTGGGTTCCCTCTGTCATCATTGTATAGTTCGTTTACATATTCTTCCCATCTGGACTTTATTTCATCTTCTTCAAAGAGCATTTTGCCGTCTTTGTTCTTGATACATTTACTGCTTCTCTGTCTGTATCCTTGACCTGTTATCTCTTTCACTTTCTTGTGCATCTCTCTTGAATGATGTTGAGACTCAAGTTGTTCCACTACTTCACACTTCTTATTCCACCATTCATCTTTAGCTTTTTTGCATTCATCTTCTATTTCATTCTTCAGGTGTTTGTATTTAGGTGGATCAGTGGTTTTCACTTTCTTCCTTTCTGCCATCTTTTCTAGTATGGTTTGCGTCATCCATGATTGCTTTGTCTCTCGTTTTTTTATTTGGTAACACCTCCTCTGCTGACTTGACCATGCTTTCTCTGAGAGCTTCCCATTCCATTTCAATGTTGTTATACTCTCTCTGAGGAATTTCTTCATTCATCAGTACACTGAATTTGTTATGAACAGAGACATTATACTTAGTTCTGTATTTAAGTATAATGTCTCTGTTCATAACAAATTAGCCAATTATGTTAGCCACATCTAGACGGGTAGAATATGTATAGAATTGACTAATCAGGGAATATTGGTTTTGAGTTTGGTTGGCCTTTAAACTTGAAAAATATAAATTGTATATGGTAGAAGTGAATACATCTTACATGTTATTGGTAGCACATGTCGATGTCAAATGTTAGCAGTTTAGAGGCTACCTTAAGATATTAAGTGTTTACTGGATGCTTTGGTCGTAATGCGAAGCATTATGTTTGATGCGAGGAGAGGAAGAGACCCGCCCCGCGCTGTCGCGCTGTCGCGCTGCATTCTCACCTCGGCAGACGGCGCGGCGCGCCGCCGCCCTCCCCCGCCCTCCGCGTCGCGCAGCGCTCACGCCTCACCCGACGCCGCTGCTCGCCACCTCTCGCCCTCCCCCGGGCCGGCAGCTTTCACACTCACCTGCTGTCGCCCCTCCCTCCTCCCCTTATAAGGTCGCCTCCCTCAGGCACTCGCCCTCCTGCCGTCTCCCAGCTCCCTCCTCTTTTCAAGTCTTGGCTCCTCCACCTCGGATCTCTGCTCCAGCTCAGCCTCAGGATGCCTCAAGGGAAAGGACGTGGACGCAAGGGATCCCGGGCCGCCCCCCGCACCCCGGGGCCCTCTCCAGCACCCGGCCGGGGCGAGTCCCCGGCCTACGCCCAGGCGTCCCCCGCGGCGCCCTCGGGCCGCACCTCCGGCCCCAAGATCTCGACACTGCTGGAGGCACTCCAGCGCATCCAGCTCGACCAGCAACACACCGCCGCCGAGGCGCGCCAGGCGACGGCCGACCTCCACGCCCGGATCGACTCCCTGGAGACCGGGGGGCCCCGCCCGGGGATCCCCTCATCTCCCCCGAGGCGCCAGGCCGCCCCGACGCCTCGGGCGCCTACCGCCACTACAGCCCGGCCCCCGCCGCCGCCTCAGGCGTCCCTCCCCGGGGCCGCGCACCCGGAGTATGAGAGGTACCGTCACCTCTCCAGTCAACCACCCCCAGCCACCTCGCCGGCCTACCACGAGGAGGCCATCCGCCACAGCCCCGCCTCCGCGGCCGACGCCGTCCGGGATATACTAACATCCGCCGAGGCGCGCCACTCCGTCAGGCGCCAAGGGATCCCGGCTAACTACATCTTCCCCTCCGACCTGGTGAAACGAGGGGCCGAGAGGAAGCCGGTGAAGAGGGGGGAGGCGACAAAGGACGAGTATACCCTCGCCCTCCTCACCCTCATCGACCACCCCGACTTCCCCGCCCACTCCGCCCAGGGACTCCACCACCACCACCTAACAGTCTGCCGGGATAACCTCGTGTACCCCTGGGCCACCGTCCGCCGGTACTCAGAGACCGTGTTTACCGCGATCGCGGACGGAACCCTCCCCCAGGGCTGGCACGACCCGGTAGCGCTCAACCTCATGAGACTAGACTGCCTCACCATGCCCGAGGACCAAGCCACCGCCGCCCCTGCCCGCCTACCCGACCCTCTCCAACGAGGCGCCCACCTCTCCCGACCCCAAGCTGACGCCCGCGCCACCTACGACAGGGACGCCCACGGGACCCCCTGCCCGGCCTGGAACCGCGCCCGCGCCTCGTGCGATCGGGCTCACGTCGGGGAGGCCCACGGTGAGACGGGGGACAGGCGCCGTCACATCTGCGCATACTGCGCCAATGTGAGGCGCCTCCTAACCATGCACAGCGAGGCCGACTGCATCACAAAACAGACCCGTGAGCGCCAGACCCCCCCCCGCCACCTCGGCGGATTTTTGATCCGCCGGCCTCCCCCCGGCCGGCCCGGGGGGCCCCCTCCGGCGCCTCACCCTCACCACTGCCGACAGCCCCGCAACTCCCACCGACAACCTCCCAGCGACCACCGATCGCAGCGCCGCCCAGTCCCAGCCGGGGATCATCACCTCGGGCATCACGCCTCGGACCACATCCCAGCCCAGCCTCAGGAGGAACCCTCTGCCGCCGATCCTCACGACACCGCCTTCAACAACACCGCCGCCCAGACCCCGACCACCACCCCACCCAGCCCCGAGGACTTCGCTGCCCCCCTGCTCGACCCTCGTCGGACCTCCTCACCGGATCCCGCCAAGGAGCGGGCCTCCCCCTTTTTTGGCCGCCCGCTCCCTGTCGACGCAGGCCCCGGACACTCCCCGCCCCAGAGGGAGCCTGACCCCCGACGCGGCCCACCCCCCGGCCGGCCCACCCCACCTGCTCCGCCTCGGGCGCGCCGCGAGCCCTCTCCGCCTTTTGGTGGAGGGCTCCTCGGCACCCCCTAACTCCACTGACACTTGATCTCTGTTTTTCTACTTTACACCGCTCCTCATGAGTTTCCTTATTTTATCACATTGTTCACTATTTACCTCTACCTTCCTCTTATTACTCTGTATGCCCTGTATGCTCTGTCTGAGGCGAAAATAAACACCCTTTATTTCCACCCCCGCCTCCTCTCTTCCTTTTCGCGCATCGGTCGTAATGCGAAGCATTACGTTTGATGCGAGGAGAGGAAGAGACCCTCCCCGCGCTGTCGCGCTGCATTCTCACCTCGGCAGACGGCGCGGCGCGCCGCCCCCGCCCTCCGCGTCGCGCAGCGCTCACGCCTCACCCGACGCCGCTGCTCGCCACCTCTCGCCCTCCCCCGGGCCGGCAGCTTTCACACTCACCTGCTGTCGCCCCTCCCTCCTCCCCTTATAAGGTTGCCTCCCTCAGGCACTCGCCCTCCTGCCGTCTCCCAGCTCCCTCCTCTTTTCACCACCCAACCACCCTACACTCCTCCTACCTTCTCTTTCAGCGGCGGACGGCTCCTCGGCACCCCCTAACTCCACTGACACTTGATCTCTGTTTTTCTACTTTACTCCGCTCCTCATGAGTTTCCTTATTTTATCACATTGTTCACTATTTACCTCTACCTTCCTCTTATTACTCTGTATGCCCTGTATGCTCTGTCTGAGGCGAAAATAAACACCCTTTATTTCCACCCCCGCCTCCTCTCTTCCTTTTCGCGCATCGTAAGTAAATACATATTTAAATCAAATAAACTCATGCAGTGATCAGTATTTGTCCCAAGATAATATTCAGATTCAGATAGCCGTGATTGTGATCAGATAGCCTTGATGGTGATCGTGATGATCAGATATCAATAATATTCACATTCAGATAGCCTTGATCATGATGGTAATGATGAGATATCTCCATCTAGTGGAAGGCATGATTTTATACATTTTAACATTAATATTTGTTTAAAGTGTTTCTAATTCTGTATTGTCTTTTCAGGGAACTAAAGTGAACAAAAAGCGGAACAAAAAGCGGAGTGCGACTAGGGCTGCTGAATTCGATGATAAGTTTGACTTCGTTGACATCGATCAAGACCTGGGAATGTACGGACTGGAACTGGCAATTCGCGACGCCAAGCCAAAAGGACGCCCCAGCACGTTGGACGAGAAGATATCTGACATGCGAAAGAAGAGAAAAAAACAAGCCAAAGATGCGAAGGAGGAGGAGGAGGCGGAAGAGGTAGAGGAAAGCAGCGATGACGACTTAAGCTCAGAGGAAGAGGATTCTAAAATAGGTGAAGAAAAGAGACTGGTTTGGAGAGAAATTATTTTCATAATAATGTTTTAAAATTGTGTTTGTTAGGAGGCTTTACGTCTATAGCAACACTTATGGTCACATCAGGCATTAATTCGAAGCTAGATTATAATTAACTCAACTACTCTTATTGTGTCTGTAGTATTGTTTGGCAGGTTCTAAAGCTGTATAATTGTAAATAGTTGGAAGCTGATCTATTTTTATTTACTGGGTTCTACGCCTCAAATAAAATCTAAAAAGCAGTACCCAAGACAAATGTATGAGGACTGAGATCATATGTCCGCTTTCAATGTTGCTCTATAACTAACTCTTATTTGTTTAGATACGCTAAAGGAGAAACGTAAAAAGAAGAAAAAGGGCCAAGAAGAGGAAGTGGTATGTGATATTAATCTGAGACTGATGAAATATACTTTGTTTAGAAGAGGGGGGGGGGGGACCTTTAGACAATGAACGAAAATTCCACGTTTTTAACTTGATATATAATTGAAGTATACGTTATGCCAGCTTAATTTGTTAATAGGTTTTCCACATGTGCTATTCGGAATAAGTTTGTTGTTCCTTATTAATTTTGATATTTCTTGTATACATATTAGGACGTAAAACCCCAACAAACAAATGTATACATATTGACCAGCATCATTTAGTGGTACATGTGGTGTCACATGAAGGAAAAAAGCACTGTATTTAGTACGGTCAGAGCTTAATATGTCTAATATACCTTTTCATGAAAAATCTTTAAAGGGTGTATGAACAAGTTTTTCACACCAAAAATGACTGCAATATCTTTGTATTAATTCTTTAAACAGGGATGAAAGTAGTCTCCGGGAAAAAAGCGGAAATGGTGATATTCTCCCATAGGTTTAGCATTGTCAGGGAATCGCGGAAAAATACCGGAAGTCAGGTTTCAACTAACCTTGTTGTTATTACATTATCGCCCATACCAAACACTTTCTTGTTAGATTCGATGTTCTAGGTACATCTAAGGTCATATAAGAAAGGGATTCGAACCACCCAACTGGTGTCATATACATACAATTCTTTTGAATTTTGTTTAACATTAAATGGTGAATATAAACAATCCCGGAAATCCGTGAAACCGCGGAGATCTTTCATCCCTGTTTAAATATGTCAAGATAAACGCGTTTGATAAAAAAAAATGTGTGTCCTACAGCTCCCAAATGCCAAGGTCCAGTTTTCGGACGAGATCTATGCATACGACGAGAAGATGTCTTTCCACGATATGAACCTGTCGAGACCTCTGCTCAAGGTGAGTGGTATTTTACATTTCCAAAGCTTGTATAGATCACTAAACCAGGTGGAATCATATTTAATAATGCACAAATTTGAATAAAATAATAAATGATACCCAAATAATATTGTATTATTAGATACCAATATCACGTTGGAAACACGGGTTCTTTTTCTAACTAGCAATTAGCAACATTAAGCATATCAGCACTTGAATGGGTGACTACCTGGCAATATGAGTTACTCTAGACATGCTGATAAAGAAATGACATAAAAATTTATACTTGTCGCTTCCTAGCCAGGCGTTCTATATTATTAGGATAGGGCAAAGACTGGTTGGCTCAGTGTCAGGATAATGGGATATCAGGTCATGGTGCTGGTGGCCTGGTCTCCCAGTGGGGCAGCTCTATAAAGTCACCATAAGTGCGCACTGTTACAAGTCGGTACCCATCCTGATATCACCTTAGATGTTATCAGGATGTAAAACTCCAACAACCCACCAACCAACCAAATCCTGATAATGGGGAACAGTAATGCAGATAAAGCACAAAGCTGGCTCAGCTGTATGATATGTTCTGCAGGCTCTCACGCAGATGAGGTTCACGCAGCCGACCCCTATTCAGTCAGCCACCATCCCCATCGCACTTATGGGCCGCGACATATGTGCCTGTGCGGCTACCGGAACCGGAAAGACTGCAGCATTCATGCTTCCGGTGATGGAGCGTCTGCTGTATAAGCCAAAGGAGGCTCCAGTCACGCGCGTTCTCGTCTTGACGCCTACGCGAGAGTTGGCTGTCCAGATCCACCAGGTGTCGCGGCAGCTGGCACAGCACACCAATATTGAGATATCCCTGTCTGCCGGTGAGCAATGTTTTAATTTCCAATTTATCCACTAGGTTCTAGTAGGTTTCATGACAACTGGCACGCACACTAACATTATGTGTCGATAAGCAAACCTGCAAAATAATGTTGGCAGGTCTGCCAAAACTCTTACACCATAGGCTTCTGAAGTAACAGGTTCTATTAAATTGTCTCAGTATCCCCAATTATGCGGTGACAAATGTTTAATAAGTACACCAGTATCTAAGTTAGATATGTAAAATCAAACAAAGATAATTGTTTTGGTTTTGAAATTTTGATATTTTCATCGGACTATGCGGCTGTAAATTAGTGAATTTTGGAATTTAGATTACTTACCGCTCCCTTGATTTAATATGTTTCAAACTATGGTTCACTAGGCGGTCTTGACATAAAGGCACAGGAGGCAGTGTTGAGGATGGGCCCCGACGTCGTCGTAGCAACACCTGGACGTCTAATTGACCACCTGCACAACGCGCCAAACTTCAACCTGAACAGTGTTGAGATTCTCATTCTAGACGAAGCCGATAGGTGAGTGCCAGCTGAATACCAATGTCGTTATGCAGGGATCATTTACTTTGCACTAAATGTCTGATCTTAGTTGTTTTCTATTTATTGTAAGTACCACTAATTTTTTTCACTAAGAAAATCAGTATTTTCGCTGTACAAAGCAGAATGTCTTTATTTCTGGAGATGATTCTTCCTGTTAGGAAATGTGGATATCATAGGTGTCAACTCCTAAGAATGAAAACAGTAAGTCTAAGATTGTGAAAACTGTAGTCTTTACGGCCAAAACGTAGTGCTTGACAGGCATGCCTTACATGTGTTTAGTTATATGCCTTATATCCCTGTTTAGTTATGATATGATATATATTGATATGTATATTTGTTAAAAAAAAAAAAAAAAAAATTACATTCATATTATGTCAGTGGTAAGAAAAATTGAGTGTTCAAATATGCTGAAAACCGTATGGTTTGCTCACCTACGGCCGTAGTTGTAATTTTACGTATAAAACCGTAGTCCTTAGTACTTGACAGGTATGGGATATGATAAAATATAATATGATAGTTATACTAGACTTACTTGTAAGTTGAAAGTATTACTCAGATTCGTATTATATTTTATTACAACTAAAATATATACTGTTTGGGCTTTACGATCCTGTCAACATCTAAGGTCATATTAGGATAGGTACCGACTTACACACTCATGGCGACTTTTAAAGTGCTGCCCCACTGGGAGACCCAGCTGCCAGCATCATGACCTGATATCCCACTCAGTCACATTATCCTGACACAGCCAACCAGTCCTTGCCCTATCCGAGTAATGCCAAGCACCATGCAAAACTAGGACAAGTATCAATTTAATTAGTAGGTCGGCCAGGATTCGAGCTCCCAACCTTCCGTATGAGAAGCCTGTGCTTTACCGATTCGGCCACCAGTTAAATATAAATTTAATATATTAAATTGTCAACCATGTATGTATGTATGCGTGTATGTATGTATGTATGTATGTATGTATGTATGTATGTATGTATGTATGTATGTATGTATGTATGTATGCGTGTATGTATGTATGTGTGTGTGTGCGCGCGCGCGCGCGTGCGTGCGTGCGTGCGTGCGTGCGTGAATTAGATCTCGATCAGTAGGAGTGGTAAACCCATGCCGGTTTGTTGCTTGCAGAATGCTGGATGAGTACTTTGCTGACCAGATGAAGGAGGTTATCCGGCTGTGTGCAAGGAGTCGGCAGACTATGCTCTTCTCGGCCACAATGACAGAGGAGGTATTCTTACAGCAGCGTTTAAGTTTTAATTCAACAAAGTAGGCACATTCTTAGTTCAGGTTTTGTACGCGGCCTGGAAAGTCTTGAAAAGTCTTCTACTTTGTTTGTCCTATTTCAAGGCCTTGAAAAGCCTTGAATTTTGACCTATTTTGTGTAATTAGTCTTTAAAAACCTTGAATTCCATTAAACTGATCTAAATTAGCCTGAATTCTCCATCCGCCATCATTATTTTTTTCCCTGAAATCCAATGAAAATAATCCTATCAAAAACAGCATTGAAAAGCCTTGCATTCCATATCTTCACATGTGTACGGACCTTGTTAGTTAACCCAAAGGGTTTGTAACAATGTAAATGAATGACATGACACCGCTAGCATGAATATCCATAGGTCCTACATGTTGGCAGTTAGTCAGTCAAATGAGACTCTTTGCCAGCATGAAGTATTTACACTCCCTTTTTAATGATTATAACAGGAATTGCTGTGAACACCGTGTTGTCGCCATCATTCTCGGTTGTTTTACTGTGCACAATTTAACTTTTAAGTAATGTTAGTAATTTTTTTCTGACTTTCGAGATGGCCACTGCGATGGTGCAGTTATTCAATCTATTTTTAGCACTGCGGTGTAAATGTGACAAATCCTAGTAATCAGTAGGAAGCACTAATCTAATTCTGCTACTTTATCATGTGCACAATATTTTTAATTCCAAGTAGGAAAATGTGTATGAAATGCAATTTATTGACCATTATAACTGTACAAACAGTATTTTTCTTTTCTTTTCAAATCTTAATAAAATTTGGTTTGAGAGGTATAGGTAACATTACTTTCTTTGATAGGTTCGTGACTTGGCTGCGGTGTCGCTCCAGAAGCCAATCAAGATATTTGTGAATGAAAGCACAGATGTGGCGCTGAACTTGCGGCAGGAGTTTGTGCGCATCCGGGATAACCGCGAAGGCGACAGAGAGGCCATTGTGGCAGGTATGCACTCTTTGCTAGCGTTAATTTCTTGGTTCTATTTATATACGTTTCTAAATAAATGCAGTGTAGAGGGCTGTTGTAGCAGGTAAACACTTCATTTTCGCTATTTCAAGACACTGAAAATGTCTTGACTACTAATTTGGTTTGAAAAGTGGTTATTAATGGTGTTTCTTTTAATAGTTATTTGGGGGGGGGGGGGTTGGAAAGTTCTGGAACTGCTCTGGAAATCAGGGAGCCCAAGCTGTACGAAGCCTGTGTGAAGTAGCTGTACCAGCTGCTGCCTCAGGGTTCGCACAATCTTGTAAAGGCCTTGAATTTGAAGGTGTCTCTTAAAAAGACCTTAAGTTTGAAAAAGCCTTGAAAGTTGACCAAATGCTTGGGGGGAAACCCTTGAAATTTTTTTATTTTGTGTGGGGAGACCAAATTTGATTGACAAAGTTTTGAGTGGCTAGATAGTAGATGTGTGGCGTATTAACTAATCTAGAACAATTGTTAACTTTAATAAAGATGTTAATTCCCTAGTTGCTTCTTTTGCTTTTATAAAAATTACATACAGAAACCTGGTGAAATAAGACCATAAAGAGTTGTATATAATCATTATAATGTCATAATTTGTCAGACTTAAAAATTAATTTTTTACCTGAAAAGGCTTTAAAAAGGCCTTAAATTTGGTTGCTGAATAGCTGTATTAACCCTGTGCCTACTTGCAGCTCTGCTGACGCGTACCTTCCACGACCACTGCATCTGCTTCATACAGACAAAAGTTCAGGCGCACCGCATGCACATTCTGCTCGGTCTGCTGGGCCTGAAGGTTGGCGAGTTGCATGGCAACCTGTCACAGCTGCAGGTACGTGAGCCACCTAATCCGCCATTGATTGGTTGGTCTTCATATGTTCTATTAATAATTTTATGTGATTTAGTTTAGTTTAGTTTAGTTTAGTTTAGTTTGGTTTAGTTTAGTTTAGTTTAGTTTAGTTTAGTTTAGTTTAGTTTAGTTTAGTTTAGTTTAGTTTAGTTTAGTTTAGTTTAGTTTAGTTTAGTTTAGTTTAGTTTAGTTTAGTTTAGTTTAGTTTAGAGTGTTTGAGCTGTATGCTCAGGCCAAGTCGGAGACCCCAACATCAGGACCCACCACACACACATGTGGTGAGGATACTCTGTTGATGTTGTTTTTTGTCGGAGTTGATTTAATTTGCTAGTAATTTAATTTGTTTTTTTTTATAAAATATTGACCTAATTGAATGGCTGCTCCGTTCTTGCTCATTGGGCCACCACTCGGTGGTACGCCTGCCCTCCTGGTCCAGCTAATGCTGGTTAATGCGTTTAATTTAGTGGGAAATGCCTTCCTCAAATGGCCTGTCAGCTTATTCAGGGATGAAATATCTCTGGTATTTCGCGGATTTTTCCTGTAGCTATAAGTGTATACTAATACGTTCAAACGCCGCAGCACTATAAGTATATATTAATACGTTGTTTTGCACTGCAGCACCATCAGCGTGTACTAATAGGTGGCGCAGACGCCGCAGCACTATCAGCGTATACTACTAATAAATGCTTCAAACGCCGCAGCGCTATCAATGTATACCAATATGTATGAAACTCGACTTCCGGAATTTTCCGCGATTCCCTGACAATGGTAAACTTATGAGAGAATATCAACATTTCCGCTTTTTTCCCTCAGAGACCACTTTCATCCCTGCTTATTACATAAGAGACATGGCACTTATAGGGGCTGTTCAAATATTACGTGACACTATTTTTGTCAAAATTAGATGACCACCCCCTTATCGCTTCATAATACTAGGCCATATAACCCCCCTAATATTACGTAACGCTTGGAGATAACCCCCCCCACACACACACACACACTCACATACAAGAAAGAGCTCCGACACAGTTGTCTAAAAAAGACCGTTCAGCTTGAAAACTATGTTATATAACACTATTCAGTACACCCCATGACCTTTTATAATACCACATAGTGCTTGAACCACCACCACCACCACCACCACCACCACCCTGAACATTGTGTAATATTTGAATGGCCCATTACCAGTACTGCACACGAGCATGTCCTTTATATTGTGACTATCCATGAAATGTATCAGTGTTGTTAAGATAGTCCTCAATTACTATATTTTAGAAAACCACCTTAAAAAAAACGCCCTGAAAAGTCCTGAATAGCCTGGAATTTCAAATCTTCAGTAGTGTATCATGAACCCTGCGATTACCGACTGTGTTGCTGTTCTACTTCAGCGTCTCGATACGTTGAAGCGTTTTAAGGACGGCGACGTTGACATTATGTTGGCCACGGACCTGGCTGCTCGTGGTCTCGATATCCCCGCTGTCAAAACTGTGAGTAGGCAAGCCTAATTCAGAGTTTATTGCAGTGTTTAGTCGGAAGAGCACAGCAATGGGCTACATCAAGAACTAGTCTGGCATAGCTCCATCACTAAATGCATTAAAAAACAGACTTCCCATCACTAAATGCATTGAAAAACAGATGTGATAAATTTTGGACTCTGTATCAATATAGTCAGTCCTCACCGCATGACCACTGTAATTATAACAGGTCATATATAGACTGGCCGAATCTGTTAACAGGCTATTATGCCTGAATATATAAACAGAAGAACTGTAATTATAACAGGTCATATATAGACTGGCCGAATCTGTTAACAGGCTATTATGCCTGAATATATAAACAGAAGAACTGTAATTATAACAGGTCATATATAGACTGGCCGAATCTGTTAACAGGCTATTATGCCTGAATATATTCTTCTTGAAGATTTATATTGCCTATCATGGATAAGTCTGAATAGACTTGTTTTCACCATTAGACAGTTTGTCAATAGAAAGCCTAAGCCTACACTTTTACTGACCCAAGGGATTTTTAACCTCCCACACCACATAGACATGGTATGAGAGAAACTGGCCTTTGATGACGCTGTTAATTATACACAGCGGTGGAAATCCAAATTGGCAGAGTTGGGGGGCACAGGGAATCGAACCACTGACCTTCAGATTAGGAGTCTGACCTAGAAAAAAGTCAGACACTCTAACCACTCCACCACGGAGAACAACACAAGCAAGATAAGTATAAGTACTATAAGGCGTTCTGATCCAATTTGGGTCGTCGATGTAGGATTGTCAGGCCTGTGCACCCTCCGCATTCTTCTCTATTTGTTACGACCACTGAATACGGAAATACAGACTTACTTGTTTCGTTACGGAATTGTCGTTCTGAGGCCAGGCCAGACTTGGTGTTTTGAAAGTCATTTATTGTCAAACCAACAACCTACCGGCAGGGTAGCTGAACAGTCTAAAAGTGTAGACGTGTGGGGTTTATTTTTGCAATACAATATTTGAACATTATATGTTGCGTTGTCCTTGTTGTGGGATGCATGGAAAGTTTGTTTGTGAATCTTATGTAATTGATTATTTATCATAGTAAAAGTGTTACTAAATGTCATTCATGATTACTAAAAATAGCTTTGACTATATTGAAAGCTGCGAGATCGGGTGCACAGATGTGGATTGTATTCTTTTTGAATAGTGGGGATATTGGTGTTTTTTTGGCAGGTGAGCTCTGGTAGGCAGGGTGAGATGTGGCGGCCACATTATGGATGAAGTAAATAGATTGGTAGATGGATTGACCAAATGAGTTGAGCATCCGCCTCTCAGTTTGGTATGTCGTGGGTTTCGACAATCCGGGTTGAGTTGAGTGCTTGCTTCCCGTTTATCAAGATATGGGATTCGAAACCCGACTGAATCAAACCAGTGACTTTTTTCTACCTAGCCTGGCGCTCAGCATTACTAGAGTAGGACATGGAGCATTGAAATGGCTAAGACCAATTATCTGCGATTGAAATTCCTCCTGCTTAATCAACTAATGTAGCTAAACAAATTTTGTTTTAAACACAATTTATTTAAACAACAAAAAGTCTATACTTGACTGATCGTGGATACCCAAAAAAAAAAAGAGAAACAAAAGGAATTAAAAAAAAAACAAAAAAAAAACCCACGACCTCCCGAACAGGAAGCGAGCACTGTACTGATCAGATCATCCCGTCCGGTAACTGACACTGGAAGATAATTTGCTGTTTTGCACAGGTGATCAACTTCACGATGCCCAACACGGTGCAGCACTACATTCACCGCGTAGGGAGAACTGCGCGCGCAGGCAAGAGCGGGCGTTCCGTCACGCTGGTCGGCGAGAAGGAGCGGAAGGTGCTCAAAGAGATCATCAAGCAGGCCAAGAACCCCGTCAAGAGCCGCGTCATCCCGCAAGGTCAGAGCATCTATGCACAGAGTTCACTTCAAATATGTGTGGGTGTGTTTGGGTGGGTGTTTGAGTGAGTGAGTGAGTGAGTGAGTGAGTGAGTGAGTGAGTGAGTGAGTGAGTGAGTGACGGGGTGAGTGTGACTGAGTGTGTGGGTGTGTGTTTTAAAAGAAACTGATTGAGTGATGGCATTTAATACATCAAAGCAACATTTGAAACTGTTTTAGGCAAGGATGAAAGATCTCTGCGATTTCGCGGATTTCCGCATATAATAATAATATATCAGCATATACTACTAATAAGTGCTTCAAACGCCGTAGCACTATCAGCGTATACTACTAATATCTGCTTCAAACGCCACAGCACTATCAGCGTATACCAGTATATATGAAACCCGACTTCTGGAAAAAAAATTCCCTGACAATGCTAAGCCTATGGGAGAATATCTGGATTTCCACTTTTTTTCCCAGAGAACACCTTCATCCCTGTTTAGGCTTTCCTGATTTACTGCAATAGTTTTGCACCAAAGGAACATCACATATCTTAGCTGTTGTGGTTGACGGAGTCACTTTTGGGGTAGGAGGGCAAGAGAAGAGTAGAGAAAAAAGAGATCAATTTGTTGAAATTCATCGATAAATAGAAATCTGGGAATGGTGTTCACGCCTCCTCGCTAAACACCCCCCCCCCCTACACACACACACACACACACACACACACTCGCTCCTCCCCCAAAAAAGCCTGCCTGGTGACCTCTGACCCTGTTATTTGACCTTGTGCCACAACAGAGGTGGTGCTCAAGTATCGTGACCGCATAGGCGCCCTGGAGGAAGACATGGAGGAGGTGGTGCAGCTGGAGAAGGAGGAGCGCATGATGCGGGCGTCCGAGAACCAGATGAACAAGGCAGCACGTCTTTTGGACAAGAACGCACCGCCAGAGGGTATGCCACGCACCTGGTACCAGACGCATGCGGAGCGCATGCGTGAGAAGGGTAAGCTCACGAGGACCCATGCGCAGACACACATTGTTTTTCCATTAAAAAAAATTAGTTAAACGAAAACCTATAAATATGGACATTTCGGTTTTAATAGATCATACATAATACAGAGTTCGTGCTAGTCCTAGAAAACCTACAAAATACTTAAATTGATCATTTTAAAAAGCCAAGTACTAAAAATTCCTTTAAAGTTGTGGTTACGGGTCAAATGTTCCGAAAATTCGTGAAAATATAGTTCCCTGACCATTTGAAATCATATATTTTAATTTGGTAATTTTGGTTTCCAAATAAAAATGATTTTTTGTTTACCCTTTGTTGCTCAATTCTCCATGATTCAGTAACTTTTGGATGGTCAATGGATGATTTCAGCATCCTCGCAGGATTGCAGCATGCAAAATTCCATGGGAAGAAGGCCATATGTTTTCTGTATTTGAACCTTAAAAAGAGCAGTCTCGAGTCCTGAGAAGTCCTTGAAAATAACCTTACATTTTTTCCCTGGCAAATTTGCCTGTGCAATGAAAATACTACAGAATCAGTTAATGTAGTCAAGTTTTGTTTTTTATTTATACACGTCTTAGGTTGATTTAATTATTTAAAAAAAGAAGTTTTTATCTTTTTCACTTAGTCTTAAATTCCTCCATTGAATTAAATCAATATTTGACCTACTGTCTGGTGGCCACTAAGTGAATATCAAATGCCTATACACTAGCAGTTTACGTTGTCACAAAAAACATATTTTCACGGTATCTAATAATTAAAGACCATTTTCATTTCAGCTGCTTTGAGCTTTGGCGCTTTTAACACCGCGAAGAACAAGAAAAAAATCCAGAAGAAGGTTCTTTCGGTGAGAACTTATTCACTTTATACAGTAAAACCTCTCTAAATCGACCGACCATGGGAGCGACTTTAAATGGTGGTGGTCGGTCTAGGGAGTTTTTTTAAAATTGTTACAATGGTATTGTGTACGGCTCAGATCATGGGTACTGAAAGTGTTACACTATAGCCATAAAACAAAAGTGGCAACAGGGTCATAAAAGTACATGCACTGTGTTGTGTGGAATATCTCCTGAGGAATGAGTTATAATTTAGAGCAAGAAAGTTTGTATTTTGACTTTGTACTATTCACATGTTTCAAAATAAGGGTAAGAACATGCATCATTAAATTAATGGTCACACATGAAAATCGGACACGACAGGTTATGTACAGAAGTGAAAACTTGCTACATTAATGAGCTGGCTTTAAAAAATACAACACTGAACGATTCAAGAATCTGTCAGTAAAACAAACACCTTTTTAACTCATTAACATGGGAATTTAATTTTTGTTGTCATTCTTTTTGGCAAGAGCTTTGTACACATGCTGTTCGCAAGTACAAAATTCGGACACGATAGGTTATGAACAGAAGTGAAAACTTGCTACGTTAATAAGCTGGCTAAAAAACAACACACTGAACGATACAAGAATCTGTCAGTAAAACAAACACTTTTAATTCATTAATGTGGAAATTAAATTTGTCGTGAGTGGCCTTATAACAGAACGATGGTGTGAAAAGAGTGTAACAAATGAGTGCTATTTTTAGCTCATTTTAAAACAAAGTTTTGTCCCTAGCTACAATTGTACAGCACTGCGGCAATAATGTCTGCTTTCTCTAGGCTACTGAATATCACTTATTAGCAAGGGGCATGTCAACATTTTGAAACTGTGGACCATTTAGTGGTTAGACGAATATTAAATGGACAGGTACTGAATGGACCCATGATCAGAGCCTTATTGGGCGATCGTTTGGGGACCAAATAAACGGATCAGTATAGGGGAGTGGTTGATCTGTGCAGGTGGTCGGTTAGAGAGGTTTTACTGTATACAGATATTTGATTTGATTAGCATTCCTCCACAGTGCTGTGTTAAATCACAGATTTCGGAGTGTATGCCTACTCATGTAAATTGTATAATTCATGTCCAAGTTTATGTTATGATGGCTGGGATCTTGGTATTAAAACTTAAATCTGCTTTCAGGCAGAGGACCGGGTAACCTTTGAGATTGAAAAGGCACAGGCACATTCTGTCCGGGCCGTCAAGAAGCAATTCTTACAGAAGCGGACGCGAGTCTTTGATGACGTTGATGACAACAACGGAGCGCGTAAGTTACTATGGCAACCACTATAACAGAACTCGATCTAACGGGGTCCATCTATGAAAAGATTGGTTAATATAAATTTAGTCTACATATATTTATTGTTAGAATCAACTATTTGTATTTGAGTATTTATGCTAGTTATCAGCTTTCTTATAGATTGAATATGTTGTTTTTTTGTATGGGTAATTTATTTGTTCTAATACAATAAATTCAATGGCTTAGTACTTCATTTCTCAACACATTTCTTACCAACATCATCATCGGTCGCTAGCGGAAAATTCTGTTAAAACATTCCCGAAAGAAATAAAAGTGGACTATTGTGAAATAGGAAAACATTTCTTTAAACAATATTTATGGATTCATATGTTAATTAGGCATTTTTATTACATACCCAAATGGGGTTTCCAACATAATCTCTCTTGCAATATTTATTCATTACGTTGTATTGTATCTATGCATTATATCGATACCTAAATGACGTTATCTGTTCCTCATTTTGCAGATGGACCAAAGAAGAAAGCACAGAAAAAAGGCTTTTCTAACGAGCTGACAAATACCAGCAAAAAGTCACTGAAGAAGCTTCGAGCAGGGTAATGTTAATTTTACGAGGATAAAGTATCATAGAAAGAACCCATGTCAGTGAATATGGCACTCCTACTGTGCTAAACCTTACTAGTCTGTAAATAAAATTCAATATTGCTCTAGAATCATCGGAGAAGCCAATCTTAATGGTTTCTAATCATTTCCAATTCCAACATTGGGGGGAGGGGGAATTAGTCTGGGAATGTTTAAAAAATAAATGTCGAGAAAATTAATTTGTCAAGTAAGCTGTCTTCCCGAAATAAGTGGAGGTGGGCCAGGCTTAGTGACCGACTGGTTTGTCGAGGTACTATTAGTTGGGTTATTTTATCTTTGATCTGTTTTGTTTTTTTAAGTGTTAATTTGTTATTATTATTATTATCATCATCATCGCAGTCATCATTATCATCATCTTTAAAAAATATAAATAAATTAAATAGAATCGTAAAGAAAGTGTAAACGAGAAAAGACCTGGCAGCATGCTTGTTATTTCTATCTACGAAAGCAACTCGAGGGTAGATCAAACAGTTGAATCTCTTCCGTATTGTGTGTTTGTAAGGTTGTTTCCTGTTCAGAACACACGATTAGCTTAAATGTATATCGACTGGTGCTATTAGTATTACCATTCTTTTTTTTTAAGCAACAAAAAAACCCACACAAAAACAAGAAAATAGATGTTACAAATACACAATGTAATCCACAAAGCTAATACGAGTTATAGAATGGACCGGAACAATGGCCACATTAGCAAGTCACTCAATATGATGCATGTGTTCTGAGTATGATCATATTAGTTTGTCTAGTAAAATCACAGCGTCTGAAGATGACTTCCGGTCCGAACCATTCAACCGGCCGACTTTTCACATAGTCCAGCCCTATTTCTCCGTTCAACTCTGGGTCCAATTAATCACTGACTTCATTCATGGATGCCAGTATTACTAGGCAGCGTTCAAAATAAGAGCTTGTCTGGGACAAGTGATAATAGGCACGGGCAAGTAGAATCTGGCTTGAGCTTGTCCGTTGGATAAGTGAAAGTTGTGGGCTGAAAAACAGGTATTTCGCGATTCTGTGGTGCTGAACTGTGTTGCGGCCCTGTGCTGGACAAGTGTAATTTCAGACGGAGAAGTGAAAATCACACCAGTCTTGTCCAATGAACAAGTGAAAAATGTTGCTTATTTTATCACTGCTAGGTATCACTGTATTGAATCAACTCTGGGGTTAGACTAAGCCAAAGTGTCTGTAATTAATGGTTGGAAACCGTTTTTGGGTGGTGGTTGATCTACTCCACCTCGTTGGTGTCGTGACTAGGATTATGGCTGGGGCATGCATTCAACATATTGATATTACTCAAATAATCACCGGTGGTTTGTGATGTTAGCCATAATGCAATTGTGTTTGTATTTTGCTAGGCCATCACACCAGGAGCAGAAAGTACTTGGTACGAAGAAAGGATCTAACAAATTCAAGTCAAAGACCCGGTAAGTTGGAAACCCAACACCCAACAAGAAGATGTTAGATAGATTAGCATTACCATCAATTAATGAATCACTCAAGCAGCAATCAATCAAGCAACCAATCATGGTGGTGGTAGGCATTGCATAGTGATTACTCTAGGTGAGCGCTAGATACAAGATTCATCCCGTACTGCTGCAGATGGGGTGCAAACCAACCCTATGTAAAAGCTGTCGAAAATGCAGGTCAAAGAATTGAGAGCCTAATTTCACAATCTAAAAAGCAACATTTGTTCTTTACATATGTCTTATTGATAGCCCGCTACCTTTGAGTTGAAAAATATAATATAATATCTAGTTTAATAAGATTTAAAAGTGAAATCGACGGCGTTCTGCAGCCACCATCTTGTCTTTTTGCATTCTCTCCCATTTCACCAAATCTGTGCCGATATAAGTAGCCATTTGATACTGGAGCCACAGTTTCTAGTTCAGGTTCCATACTAAACATATTTTCGCCCGTATTTACACTACGTTGTCCTTCACCCGTGTACTACAAGTACCGGGTGAATCTTTTATCTAGGTGAGCTCTAGCAGGGTAGCACACTGCATGTACACGATGTGCCACTCGATCAACACCTTTCTGATATAGTAGTGAGCGGGGCAGTTTGAAACTGGGTACATGACATACATATGGTGCATATGTATATAATATTTGCTATTTTAATGTTTTCCAGGTACAAGCGACGATGATCTGATACAAGTTCCACAGACCCATGCCGGACAGATTTATAACTAATGTAACTGATAGGCTGTGTATGTGTATATAAGTTATAACTAACATTCTGCGGTATTTCCTAGATAAGACTATTATATATACAAACTTTTATTCAATTAATTGTAATATGTATCATGAGAACGCTATCATTGTACAGGTTTACTGGTGAATAAAAGCAAATGGTATTCGTCGGTCACTTGTGATAGGCCTACCATAAGCGAGTTGTCATGATTTTCATATTGTTTAATGCGTTCAATAACCGTGTTTCCTTATGATAATGTTTCACGGAGTGTCATGTTATTGTATTGGTAATGACATCCACAATGTACTATCAGTATCAATCAAGGCCGACTACCAAATACAGACCTTAAAAATTAATTAAATTATTTTTATTCGATTTTTAAAAAGATTCAGTATTGCGAGTTGTCAAAATAATATTTTCGATGTTCTCGTAATTAGGCACATACAATGGCGCTTAATCCCACAGCATAGAGAATTTCTATGCACAGTACGAAAAATAGACCATGTATGCATAGCAATACTGTGAAATCTAATTAATGTTTTTTTCACAAAATATTACGGTAGGGCTGACGCATTCTTAGGTACCCTACAATCCGCTGGGAGCACCACTGTCGCCTGACTGATAAAACTGGTACAACTTTTTGCGACCTCATGAGCGGCAGAGTCATGTCGGGAAAAAGGCACCACACCTGAAGCATATGCATTCATTGCTACATCCGTTTTTGAAGCACCAAAGACTTCAGCATAGATAGAGACTATTTTCATTGTTGTATGACGTTTTAAAGGCATTTTACTAAGTCATTCAAGTCTTTAGATGTAAAAATCAGAGGTAAGACTGCCAGGAATGTGCATGTTAACTATCAGAATGTGAATCTTTAACATTTTTTCATACTAAAAATGGTCATACAATGACTACAACTGGAATCGCAACTCTAGGATCTGGTGGCCAAAAGTTGGTGTCAGGCAGTTTTGACTGGATTCTCTAAGTCAGAATGTTATGGCTGGGGTGAGTGAGTCATCACACAGCCTATTATGCATCATCACAATGCACCTGCTCATCACCCAATTTTCATGAAAATTGGTCAATACATAGAAAACAGGTATATGAAAATGAATATGGTAGATTAAAAAATTAATATCCTCAAATAATAAATATTCATGATTATCGGCTGGAGCGAAAGTCAGGTAAATACTGTGATGTGCACATGCCTAATACTCATTGGATAATGAGTAGAGCTTAGCAGATTACACCAATGTAAAGAGCTCATTCTAAAGGTCTTAAATACAAAGTTTCATGTTATTCTATAAACAACTCACGATTCTACGGACACTAAACGTATTATGGTTGCCATGGAAACCTACATTTTCCTGTGATCTAATTTTTTTATATCAGTTTAGATAAGCTGGGGTGATTTGCTATACGAAGAAGAACCTTGGTGTGAAGTTTGATCAGGATCTGATCATTAATAAAGAAACTACAAAGAAATGTTATAATTAGTCTATTTGACAGCCCTAAATAAGGCACTTCTCTAATACATTAGCTAATACAAAAAATCTTAAATTCAACAAACTTCAAATGCACAGATCTCATTCAATTTTTGGAATATCTTAAAAATTCCCAATGGTGGGATTCAAAATCTTTACATCCTGTTCTAATGCCCACAGGGCCCATCTATTGATGTGTGTGAGATAGTTCTTTTTGGTTGAATCTCGCCAAGTATGCTTAAAGTACTGAAGGGTTTTGTTGTCAATGTCATACCCTTCCAATGTTCTGGCTAGGAGGGGTACCCCCTCTGTAAGATATGTAAGTATCCGAACGCCCCCCCACAACAACAGGGCGTGTCGTCATGAATGTCGAGAACCAATAAAGTTAGTTACATCACAGAATCCATGGTGTCGATACATCTTTACATGGTGTCAGATGTAGGAAGAACTATGGTGCTTCATGGTTTGAAACCACCAGGAAATCTTAACCTGGACGAGAAGATGGCGGTAAATTGGTGATGCTGGCTGCAGGCGTATGAAATATATGCTGTAGCAGCTGGTGTATCGACGAAAACAGAGCGGATTCAATGCTGTGTGTTCTTACATGTAGCGGGTGTGGAAGCACAAAAGATTCATCGTACGTTTACATTGGAAGGCCCAGACAAGGACAAAATAGCTCCTTTAATCGACGCGTTTGCCAGGTATTGTGACGGAAAAACGAATATAACGGTCGTTCGATATGAATTCAATTCTTTTAATCAGGGTGAACAGAATATGGATTCATTTATTAGGGAACTGAAACACCGAGTACAGTACTGTTGTTATGAACAATTGGAGTCTTCTTTGCTGAGCGATAGAATCGTATGTGCTGTTAATGATGATATCTTGAGGAACAAGTTATTACAGCTGCCAGATCTCAAATTGGAGGAGTGTATACAACTGTGTCGATTAACCGAGATCAAATCCGCACAAGTAAAGCAGAGGGATGTACATCAAGTCGATGCTGTGAATACGGGATACACAAGAGGACAACGGTCGGCGGTAGGAACATCTCCTTGGTTACGGCGGTCTACCGGTCGAGGTCGACTACAACAAGCAAGTCGAGGAGCGGTTAACAAGTGTGGTCAATGTGGCTATACTCACACGACAGGGACATGTCCGGCTAGAGGCAAGGAGTGTTTAGGATGTCGAAAAATTATGCATTTCGTAAAGATGTGCCATATGCAACAAGCTCCAGGGAGGAATGCGGCTGTCTACGAAATTGATGTGACGGATGACGTCATCACTAGCCAGGAGGAAGACGTTCCCGATGATAATGTGAATGGTGACCTGTTTGTGGGCACATTGTATACTAGTGACAGTAAGGACAAAGATTTGTGGTACACTAATTTTTGTGTTGGTGGACTAAATATCCGTTTTAAGTTGGATACGGGATCGGAGGCAAATATTTTACCATTGAAAATGTACAATAAGATAAGTACAGCGTGTTTAATTCCATCATTGTGTCACTTAGTGACATATGGTGGACATAGGATCCGTCCTCATGGGGAGATATCCCTTATTGTTGAGGGTCACACAGTGAAATTTCAAGTCACGGATGCCGGTTGCGCGATACTAGGAAAGCAATCGTGTGTCCAGTTAGGCTTGTTGGCGCGTTTGGATGTCGTGGACGCCGTAGAAGGTGATACTGTCGCAAATAAATTGGTAAGACAATATTCAACTGTCTTTCAGGGTTTAGGTCTGATCAAAGTTAATGCTAAGATTCACATTGATAATAAGGTATGCCCTGTAATCGACCCTCCACGTCGAGTGCCGTTGGCAATTGTGGACGACGTGAAAGTGGAATTAAAAAGAATGTTAGACTTAGGGGTTATAGTAAAGCAGGACGAGCCAACTCCTTGGGTAAATTCTGTAACAATAGTCTGTAAACCTGGAAAACTAAGGATATGTCTAGACCCTACAAGCTTGAATAAAGCTATCCTACGGGGTCCATACCCGGTAAGGACTGTCGAGGAGGTAGTAGCAACGTTACATGGTGCCAGGTATTTTTCGGTACTTGATGCAAATAGCGGGCACTGGCAAATTGAATTAGACAATGATAGTTCTATGTTATGCATGTTCAACACCCCGTGGGGCAGGTTCAGGTTTACTCGACTCCCATTCGGGATCAAAACAGCCGGATATATATTCATCCAGGAGACAGGGATGAAAGATCTCCGCGATTTCGCGGATTTCAGGGAGTGTTCAATCCGGGAGCACGATCAACGTGGAGGCCCTACTACCATCAGCGTATACTCTATGTGGTGTAGACACTGCAGCACTATCAGCGTATACTACCAATAAATGCTTCACACGCCGAAGCACTATCAGTGTATACTACTGTAATGGCCCACGGCCCTCCGACTCACCCTTTCTCTCACGAAAGAACACCAAGATTCAATTCAGTGTACGCTTCACCTGGTTTATTGAACCCTCTGCTCTCCGCGGCGTCAGTAGTTGTCTGACCCGTCCCCTGACTCGCCAGATCCCACATCGACTCTATAGGTGTGTGTGGGGGGGGGGGGGTCAACCACACGCAGTAGAGGTCAGCCCGGCTAGGGTCTGACCGGTGGTGACCCGTGCCGCCACCTAGCGCAGTGTAGTGGAACTGCGCTGGTGGCGTCGTAGTCTCCGCTGCTACCGCGTGATAGTAGAGCTCATGTTCAGACTACTACACTACTAATACATGCTTCAAACCAATATTTATGAAACCCAACTTCCGGACATTTTCCCTCTTTCCCTGACAATGCTAGGCCTATGGGAGAATATCCGCATTTTCGCTTTTTTTTCCGGAGACCACTTTCATCCCTGAGGAGATGAATGGCATTCTTATGGATCTCCATGGGGTCCATGTTATCACGGATGATATTTTAGTACATGGGTCAACAATTGATGAACATAACTTAAGATTGGAAGCTGTTCTGAAGCGAGCTGCTCAAGTAAACCTGAAACTGAACCCGAAAAAGTCGAAAATCTGTAGGACAACTGTTAAGTATGTAGGACATGTTATAACTTCAGACGGCATTAAACCTAATGTAGACAGAATACAGGCGATTGTCGACATGCCCAGCCCTTCAGACAAACCTGCATTACAACGTTTCTTAGGGATGATGGGTTATGTACACAAATTTATCCCTAACATGGCGCATGTAACAAGTTCATTAAGACAAGTCTTAAAAAAAGATGTAGCTTGGCATTGGGAATCGGACCAAGAAATGGCTTTCAAAAAGTTGAAGTATTTGTTGACTACTGCACCGGTGTTAAGATACTTTGGATTGGGTGCTACTTTGTTCCAGGATAAATTACCTGTGGCAATGGCATCAAAAGCTCTGGACAACACCCAAATTAGTTACGCAGTAATAGAAAAAGAATTATTAGCTATTTGTTTCGGTTGTCATAAATTTCAGGATTATATTTATGGTAACGAAATCACAGTAATAACTGATCATAAACCCTTGGTCGCTATAATGATGAAACCGGTGCATTCCCTATCGGCAAGAATGCAACGGATGCGTATGAGATTGCAGAATTATAATATTGAGGTACAATACTTGAAGGGTACTGAATTATTCTTTGAAGATACCCTGTCGAGAGCCCACACGTCGAGTGTGACCCCTGACGACCTTTACGATCGGGACATATCAATAGCTTCCATTGGGATTGATCTGGACGTGGTCCAAGCCGTTAAACGGGAAACAATGTTGGATTCGGCATTGAAAAAAGTTATTGACTTGTCGCTACATGGATGGCCTATGGAGGGAAAAGCCCTCGACTCAGATGTTCAAATGTTTTTTAGATTTAAGGATGAAATAACTGTGTCTGAAGGGGTCCTATTGAAAGGTTCACAAATAATTATCCCTAAATCCATGCGGTCAGACATGTTAGCAAAATTGCATGAGGCTCACTTAGGTATCATAAAAAGCAAACAATTAGCGAGGGACACGGTTTTCTGGCCGGGGTTAATGGGAACGTTAGAGGAAACGGTCTCCCGTTGTAGTATTTGTCAAGAGTGTAGAAAAATGCCAGCTAAAGAACCATTGATAAGCCGTGTTATAACTGATATACCATATAATAAAGTCGGAGTTGATTTGTTTCATGTTGGAGATAAGGATTACATAGTAATTGTTGATTATTACTCTAAGTTTCCTGAAGTTATTGAATTGTTAGAAACTACCAGTGGAGCTGTTATTATGGCTCTGAAGCAAACATTTAGTAGGTATGGCATTCCAAGGTATGTAGTGTCAGACAATGGTCCCCAATTTTCGAGCAGGGAATTTCGTGAATTTGCTGTGTATTATGGATTTGAATCAATCTTTACTAATCCCATGCACACGCAAAGCAATGGACAGAGTGAACGTGCCGTCCAAACATTCAAGCACATGATAAAAAAATGTTGTAGAGATGGGACTGATATTAGCATAGCCATGCTTAACTATAGAAACACAACGTTAGAAGGTATGGGGGCGTCGCCAGCTCAAATGCTGATGTCGAGACGTTTAAGGTCTCGTATACCAGTATTGGATAGTCATCTCAGAGCTATGATAGAACCGTCAAAATCAAGACAATTGAAACGTAGGCAACTCATCCAAAAGAAATATTTTGACAAACGTGCAGGTCGGGAACAATCATGTTTACAGGTGGGGGACAAAATTAGGTACAAGAATTATAATAATGAGTGGGAGGTAGGTCGTATCGTAGACACAAATGACACTCGGAAGAGGGATTATAGGATACGTAATGACAAGGGGAATATATTAAGAAGGAATAGGCGATTTATTTTCAAATGTCCGCAAACACATGTAAAAGAACAAATAAATACAGAGAGACGTATAACACCCACAATACACTCACCTTACACTACACGGTATGGTAGAATTAGTAGGCCTCTGAAACGTTTTGAAATGAATGCCACGTAGTACAAAGTACACTAGGTCAAACAATGAATGGTCACGTTAATAGGATTGTAAGAATAGACATGTACGCGTACAGGCAGAGTGTGACGTGACGCATCGTCTAATAGGTCAAATAAAGAAGGTAAACAGCAGTGTTAGGTCAAGAATATGCAGTTGTTAGTGGTGCTCATGCACGTTCGTTCATCTGGACGGACGTCTAGTCGAACACAAAGCATCGGTCTCAGTGAGTTATATATATTAATTAGGCAATACTTTTGTACAGACATAATTGTACCTCCCCACAAGTGTGTAAGAAGTTCCTAATATTACACCGTTGCGACGGATGGGCGATATGAACATCATTGATAAATAACGTAGTATTACATGTCACGTAAGGCTATAACGGCTAAAACAATTGGTAGATACAGGTAATTATAGGAAGTCGTTTGCCTTTCACTATAAAGTCATGGCAAGGTTTCACAACATGGTTATATCATATAATGATCCTGGGGGGGGGGGGAAATATCTGTTTTGAGTACATGCGATATATTATCAGAGCCCTGTACTGAGGGGTGGTCTTCCCTCCTACCCCTCTCAGTTAAGGAATTTCTCCCAATTCTTTCATAAGTTATCCTGACAGGTAATCTTTTATTCGTTTTAGCCATCTTCCAGAAGCTAAAGCCCTATGAATCCCTACTGTATCTGTGTAGGTGAATACTTTCAGTGTAAACCCTTAGTTTACCTCCCACTTCCCTGTATTGTTCCACCAAATGAATATATACAGAAGGAGTCATACTCGAGTTTTTTACCCCCGGTGTAAGGTTCTTGATTAGAAGCCTCCCGTGTAATTAATTCTCAAATGTGAGTTCATGTTGCACCACACCTTTGCTTAATTTTGATAAAATGGCCCTACATTTTTTCTCAAACTTTTCCCCCTGACTGCAGGGTCGTGACTGGAAGTTTCCACTCGACTTCCTCTAAGATTAAACCAAAACCATATATGTATATACCTGAGTACATAACAAATTATTTGTAAAACTATCCCACTACTTATAAACTATTTAGGTATAGTTCCATACGTTGAAGTCTGAACCATTCTGTTGATAGCAAATCCATCAGTTTTTTATCTCAAATTAGGTAACGTACATCCTAATTCAACTTTGCTTAATTCTTATTTATGATGCCAAATTTGACCTCATCCAGACATTTCTACCAGCTTAAACTGTAAGCAAACTAAGATATGAAAAGCAATTTTCACTGTAAATATGTATCTATATAAAAATATATATAAAGGGTTTCCCTTACCTAAGTCTGTAAAGTCCACCCACCTGGACAGGGTGCCTCACTTCGGAAAACCCCGCCCCGGGGTTCCCCTGCCTCTCGCTCCCCTCTGGGAGCTTGGGATGTTCCCATACAGTGCATAATCTTCATTTGTTCTGCCGAATCTTTTCTCAGGTGCTTGTTGCCTTGAGCACCAGCTTGACACCATTCTCATGCCTCTCGGTCTAAATCTTCCATTTCCCCTGAATTTGTTGTATGGTGCACCAGTACGTCCTTGCTGGTCAAAACCAGTCCTACGCTTTCCTCGGTACGCCATGTAACTGTTCATGCAGTTATCCGACGCCTTGACTGACTTCAGTAATTGTTTGTTTTTGTCTCCCAGGTTCTCGCCGAGTAGGTATTCCGTGGGTTCCGGAAGATCCCCGTACACATCCCGTTTAGGCTGTATGAGTTCCTTCCCCAGTCTTGAATGAACTACCTTCTTGACACTCAGCTTTCTGTCCAGACTCACCTGGCTATGAGTAGCCACCAGTAACTTGATCGCATTCAACATGTGTGTTCCCTGCGCATCTATCTCTGGATTCGCTGATCCCCGTTGCAGAATAATGTCCATCGTTGGGGTTATCGCCGTAAGTACTCCAACAAGCCCTTTTGTTGCTGTCAGGAGAGCACACTCTCCCTCCTTTCTGCCCTCTGCAAACCTAATTTCCTCATTTAGGGCCTGTACCCTTGCCGCTGGAACATCTGCCAATCTGGTGTAGTTTCTAGAAATTTCTCTAATCGTCTTAAGATGTTTCATTCCGACTTTGTTTGTGCCGCCGTAGAAATGGTGAATGGCGCCAGCCATACTCTCACTTATCATTATCCGAGGTGTCACAGGTTTCTTTACTTTCTTGTACACTTCTTGTAACTCCGATAACAGTGCCCCTTCCTGGAGGTCAGTGTCCAGCTTAAACTCACGTCTTGGCCTTGGCTTGACTGTTGGTGTAGTTGTATCACCCTTCCCCGTAGTCGCTGGTGTTGACGGGGCTTGTGCCGCCTCAGCCGGCAATGGCTTTGGCGGTGGCGGCCGTCTAAAACTGCTGAACGGTGAAACTTTACTCGTGTGCACTTCCTTATTAGCAGGCATTTCCTTCTGAACTTTCATGCCTAGTTTTAACGCTAACAACTGTTCACTTGTACTCAACATAGAATCCTTATCGTCGTCAACATCCATCTGTTGATATCCCTCATAGCCGTCACCATCTTCCTCGTAGTCATCCCAAGTACCGCCAGCGTCTCCCAAATAGCACGCTCCGCCATCTTGGTTTTCTGCCAAATCATGAAGCGATGCTTAGTCTTTCTCGCTATCCAATTTCGCTCGATCACACATTTGTTCTGACTCTAGCCGAAAATCGTTAGCTTCCTTTCTAAGAATAACCATCTCGTCATACATTCTCCTGAAATCCGCCATCTCTGGTTTAGAAGATGCCGATTCCGTTTGCACCTGACCTAGTTCTGGGTGTTTTGACCGCGTCTTTGTTTTTGGGTCACCCGCCATTTTGCTTTTCTTTGGCCTCGGCTTTGATTTCGTAGTCTCTAAGGACTCGGTCTCCGACTCGCTTAAAACATGTAGCGAGACTGGTTGTTGATCTTCAACAATCATTTTTGCCATGTTCATTCAGTAATGTGACCACACCGTCTTCCTACGCTTCGACTTACGTATTCGAATCGGCCGAGAGTGTGCCAAACACCGACTCCCGCAGTCTTACTGTCACCGTCTTCTGCAAAGACACGGTGCGTCACATAAGTAAATTTCCATAGAAATAATCGCTTGGTACACATATAGAAAACATCTTTACCAAAAAGATTATATCAAATTTAACACGACCATGTAAACTGAGAGCGTTCATTTGGCAATTCTCGGTAAACACTCTACTCGCAGTGTTCGATTTTAAATTTTGACGACTCGGGTGACCCGAGTCGTGTTAATCGAATACTGCCCTTGTTTCATGGTGGGCGATAATAGAGGCATTGTCAAATCTTCATACAGGAAAAGTGAAATATCTCTAAAACCACACCACCTAGAAACAAATCACTTGGTACACATATAGAAAACATCTTTACCAAAAAGATTATATCAAATTTATATGGTTAGGGTTCTGGATTTCTATTGATTTTGAATAAAACTAATGTTTTGCACCGCGCGTACGACGGACAGCGGAAACTGTGACACTGCCATTTCTTCACGAGTGGTGAGTAAGGAGCAGGTTCCAAAATCTCCAGTTCACAGGTGGTGTTCACCAGTTGTGAAGTCACTTGAACGCAATTCACAGGTTGTGAACTGGGAAACACCATATTCACCAGTTCATATGAACACAGCATCGGTCTCATTTGGAACATATGGATAATGAAAGGATTTCAAATCGAGCAATGCGCTTTTATAGACCCCTTTCAATGTTTGTAAACATCGTGTATGCGCGCGCAGGTTGGCTGCAGAACGAATGCACACTGCCACTGAGTTTGCCAGTACGCGCAGTGCAAAACCTCAGTTTTATTCAAAATTAATAGAAATCCAGAGCCCCAACCGTATCAATTTAATATAATCTTTTGGTAAACATGTTTTCTATGTGTAATCCAATCAGTTTGTTGCTAGGTGGTGTGGTTTTAGAGATATTTAACTTTTTCTGTATGAAGATTGCTCACCGCCATTGACAAGGCATTGAGTTTGCCGTACACGCAGTGCAAAACGTAAGTTTTATTCAAAATTAATAGAAATCCAGAACCCTAACCATATCAATTTAATATAATATTTTTGGTAAACATGTTTTCTATGTGTATTCCAATCAGTTTGTTTCTAGGTGTTGTGTTAGAAAGCCTAACAGGTGTTCACTGTATGATTGCCAGAACAAAGTGAGTTGCAGATCCTAAGTTTTTACCTCTATATATACTTGGATATTATTTTTGACATTTGATATGATTGCTTGGAGACATGAATGTGTCCTCACTGTGATATATGCGTAATAGACATACAGGTGTGTGGTTAATATATGTTAACGAGATGCAGAGGTTGAGACAAAGTTATGCAAATGAGATGACGTCATGGAAAGTTTAGCCGGCAGGTCAAGTGTGCCCTGGGCCGTGAATAAACCATTCAGTATCCAGAAGTCAAAGTGTTCAGACGTCATACTTTCACATGGTGTCAGATGAGGAAGAATGCCGCCCGCTAATACGTTGCCGGGTTTGCGGCCTCCTGGTCAGCTTGTCCTCAGCCACAATGCAAGATCGAACTGGAAAACATGGATCAGAGTATATGATATTTACGCTACTGTGGCAGGTGTCGTATTGAAGACAGAACGAGTGCAATGCTGCATCTTTCTTCACGTATCCGGCGAGGAGGTGCAAAAGGTCTTCGCCAATATGGCTATCGCTCTCGCTGATCAAGATAAGATCGTGCCGCTTACGGAGGCATTTAGGGTTTATTGTGTCGGTAAATGCAGTATCGTTATCACACGATATAAATTTAACTCAGATAATCAGGCGTCGGAAAATATGGCTACATATATAACGGCATTGAGAGACAGGGTGAAGGATTGTGAGTATGGTACGGTGGAAGAATCGCTATTGCGCGATCGGATTGTGGCTGATGTAAAGAATGTGAATTTACGGAACAAACTGCTGCAAACTACAGAGTTAACATTGGGAAAATGTGTCAATATATGTGAGATGAGTGAGTTTAGCTCTGCGCTTTTGGAAGACACCAAGTCAGACATTGAAAGTAAAGAGATTGATTTCATATGGAACTATGCTAATGTGTGTACCGGTGCACCGGTGGTTCGGTCATTGGTGATGCCATCTTGGAAATCGCCATCTTGGAATACCGGCGGGGTTGGAGAGTTCAAGATCCGCTGCCAGAACTGTGGGTATGAGCACCGCTGGGGAGTCTGCCCAGCGAAAGGAAAGGCTTGTGTAGCCTGTAGGAAGATCGGGCTTTTCGGTAAGGTCTGCAGGAGCAGGCTGGGCAGGGTCAACGAGCTTACCATGGAAGAGCCCGACCCTCATAATGCTGAGCAAGACCCGGATCCGGCGGAAGTCAACGTCCTGGCAACGGATCTCTTCGTCGATGCCGTCGACCGCGGTGCTGGTCAGGATGCCGAGCTGTGGCACGCGATCGTTCGGGTGAACGGTTGTCCTGTCAAGTTCAAGCTTGACACCAGTTCGGAGGCGAACGTGCTGCCGAGGTACGTCTTCGACAGAGTCGCTCCAGGGCGGCTGACGAACACCAGGTGTTCGTTGGTGACGTTCTTGGGTCATCGGATCACTCCTGACGGGGAGGCACTGCTGGACGTCAACGACAGAGTGCTCAAGTTCCAAGGGGTACCGGATTGTCAGCCTATTTTGGGCAAGCAGGCTTGTGTGACGTTGAACCTGCTGGTGCGTTTGTTTGTTTGTTTGTTGTTGTTTTACGTCCTAGCAACATCTAAGGTCATATCAGGACGGGCCTGCTGGTGCGTGTGGATGAGGTGCACTGCGCTGTGCCGACGAACATTTCCGAGCCAACGAACAGTTCCAGCGCTCCGGCGGAGAAGCTGGTAAGCGAATACAAAGATGTGTTTCAGGGTTTGGGGTTGATCAAGGCAAATTCTATCATTCATGTCGATAAATCTGTTCAGCCTGTCATTGATCCGCCTAGACGGATTCCGTTTGCCATTCAGGGTAAGGTACGTAGTGAGCTTGATCACATGGTTGAGTTAGGAGTCATAGCTGAACAGGAATAACCTACCGAGTGGGTTAATTCTATAACTATCGTAAAAAAAACAAACAAGATAAGGATTTGTCTGGATCCGACTAAGTTGAACAAAGCGATACTGAGAGGGCCTTTCCCTACCAAAACGATTGACGAAATTATTGCCAAAACGGCAGATGCAAAGTATTTTTCAGTTTTGGATGCAAAGACAGGTTATTGGCAAATAGAGTTAGATGACGAAAGTTCACGTTTGTGCACATTCAATACTCTGTGGGGCCGGTACAGGTACACCCGCTTGCCTTTTGGCATCAAAACAGCCGGTGACATTTTTATTCAGGAAATGCACCATGTCATGGGCGATATACCCGGTATCGGGATAGTCACGGACGATATTTTGGTATATGGTTCAACAGTTGAGGAGCACAACGAGCGGCTCCGAGCCGTGTTGGACCGAGCTAGGTCAGTTAACCTGAGATTAAACGATGCTAAATCTTTGTTATATAAAACTACAGTGAAATATGTGGGTCATCAACTTACCCAGCAGGGCGTGAAGCCTGATCCAGACAGTATACAAGCAATAGTTGACATGCCAGAGCCGCGTGACAAACAAAGCGTCCAAAGGTTCCTGGGCATGGTTGGATATGTACACAAGTTTATACCCAACATGTCCGAGATAGCCAAACCACTACGCACGCTCCTGGCTAAGGACGTCGCGTGGCACTGGCAGGCCGAACAACAGGGCGTGTTTGATAAGTTGAAGGAGAAGTTGAGAACTGCTCCTGTGTTAGCGTATTACAATGTTAAAAAACCCATTGTGATTCAGGTAGATGCTTGTCAGTCAGGTTTGGGTGCCATGTTGATGCAAGATGACAAACCGATCGCACTCGCATCTCGTGTGCTTAACTCAGCGCAGTGTGGTTATGCCACTATAGAAAAAGAAATGCTCGCCATATGTTTCGGATGCCAGAGGATTCATGAGTATATCTTTGGCAAAGAAGTTCAAATTCAAATGGACCACAAGCCGTTGGTGGCGATAATGCAGAAGCCCATTCATAAACTTTCGGCTAAAATGCAGAGGATACGGATGCGATTGCAAAATTACAATATTCAGCTATGTCATGTGAAGGGTTCTTTGGTGTTTTTTGCAGACACGTTGTCCAAGGCGCATAGCATCAAAGTAGGTCATGATAGCCTGTTCGATGACACGTTCTGCATTGCCGCAGTGGACATGCAGTCGTCGAGTTTGTTGAGTAAGATTGTCAATGAGTATGAGAAGGATATATCCATGTCCATGTTGATCTCACAAATTGAAGATGGGTGGGACACTACACGCATACAGACACCACCGTGTCTGAGACAATACATCCCATACAAACACGAGTTAACGATAGAAAACAATCTTGTAATGAACGGCAATCGGGTGGTGGTTCCTCTGGGTCTTCGTGGTGAAATGATAGAGGCGTTACATGAGACACACCTAGGTGTGACAAAGTCCAAGCAGCCGTGTTCACACGGGCAAAATCTAAAGCGATTCAGCCAAGGCGAATACTACGAATCGAATTAGCGGCCCGTTCACACGGGCAGTACTTGGGGCCGGAAATTGATATCTGCGCATGAGCAAGCCCAGCCTGACGAGCGCCAGTTTTCGATTAGGCAACGTCACCACGAGAGAGTGAGTTCGACCTAGATATGTATGTACTGAATCGTATTGGTTTGGAACGGTCAAAACTTCTGCTGGGCAGTGAAACCCTAAAAATAAATGATGAAAAAAATATATGTGCACCTCTAGCAGGTTCATAGACCAAATTATATAATATGCGCTTTTGATCGACCGGAAAGTCAACAAACTAAGGTGTCGACTGCGCATGTGTGTCACGTCCTTAATCTGCATCAGTGCGTTCACACGGCCAAAAATAATCCGCATCATAGAAATCGTTTCACGTAAACTACCTCGCTAGGTGGTTTACAGTATCCACATCACAGAAATCGGTTCAGCCCTAATTCGACTCAGACGCCCGTTCACATGCGAAATGTGCGTCGAACTAGGCAAGTCGCTTTCTACGAATCGATTTACATTGCCCGTGTGAACACGGCTATAGTTAGGGTTAGGATTTAGACATTACACTAATACAATCAGCGAGGATAATTCAAAGAAATGTATTTCAAAATGAACCTTCATTTTTTAAGTATCTGCAACTGGAAAGATAGGGGGTGACACTGAGTAAATATAGATGGTGCAACTGTAGATGCAAATAGAACAACAAAAACACAGCCACTTGAGATTCAAAGAGTGCTATTTTGACCACTCTGTCAAAATCATATTTATCCTAATCTTCTGAACAACACAGTAGTCAAAACAACTAAATTAAAATAGATGCATGTATTTTGAAATTTACCAGCATGCTCCTTATTGGGTGGAACTGTAAAGGATGAATAAATCCATTACTGCAAAAAGCCCCATAAGCCTACAGTGCAGTCATTGGTCGTAATGTTTGCATTGCGTTTGATTCGCGGCGGAGGAGGAGTACCCCCCCCCCCCCCCTCCTCCTTCCTGGCGACTGTTGACCGTTGGCTTACGTAATGGTCCCCCCCCCCCCCCGGGTCCCGTCCTTATAACCTGGGCCCTCAGCTGCCTCAGTAGCGCTCCCTTGCCATATTTCTTCCACCCACCCGCCCCTACTTACCCTCTCTTCCCTTTCTTAGGGTGGAGGGCTCTTCGGGGCCCCTTCTTCCCCCTTGACTTTCTTTGAGCCTACATTAATTGCCCTCTGTATTCTTTATTGTTCTTGCTTAACTTATTTGTCCTGATTATTATTGTACTTTATTCATTTGCACTGCCTGTATTACTGCTTATCTTCTCACACTCTGAATAAAGTGCTCTTATTTCCACACCCGCCTCCTCTTCCTCCTTCGCTGCGTATCACTGTTAACGTCCTGTTTACTAAAATTTCCTCTCCAGAGTATTCAGTCTCTAAGGTTGTTTTATATATATACATATATATATATATATATATATATATATATATATATATATATATATATATATATATATATGTAAGTATGTATGTATGCATGCACATATGTATGTATGCATGCACATATGTATGTATGTATGTATGTACGTATGTATGTATGTATATATATATATGTATATATATATATATATATATATATATATATATATATATATATATATACTGGTGAATGAGTTCGGAGTAGGGTAAATGTTCTGCTAATTTTATTGTACGAGTCTTAAGAACAAAAAGCACAAAACTGCTGATTCCACAAATCTATACCACTCTCTTTTGAGTCTCTATTGGTAACGTCGATTAACTGAAGTACTATTTGAACGAACTAAGCGCCGACGCCAGTTTGCAAGGTCACATGACACACAACATGGCCGCGCCCAGTGGGGATGGAGTTTCAGTGGAACCACTTGCAGATTTGGTTAATTCTCATTGGTTGTTTCGTCAATCAAGCAATTAATAGGTTAGTTGTTACGATAGCTTGTTCCCAATGAATATATGTGCTAATTTATGCTGAATGAGTACTAACTCGAGACCTACAATGGCTACATGCATTGTTTACATTGGCACTTGGCACTTGGCAGTCATTTGGTTCATTCATTATCATTGAAACGTATACTCGTATTTAATATGTGGCTACCGCAGCAGTGCGGGGTGAATCTTTTATCTAATTTAATCCCCCGTAACCCCGTTAAACTTAAGGGCCTTTTTGTTGGTCTATTGACTACTACTGTATTACAGAATGCTTAGGACCCATCCCCCCTATCTTGGTCCCCCACCACGAACAAGCAGTCCTTAGCCTAGGCTTGGCGTAAAGGCTTACGCCATCGGGACCAGTGTAGGTGTTCTTCCACGCATGTGGTACTCTGCGATGGCGCATTAAAGGCGTTAAGCCGATAGGCCCAATTTATGGTTATATTGTGCAATAACTACCGGCATCTCACTTTGAAAGTTTTATTTGAATTATATATATTTAGGGGATGTAAATATGGATCCAAAAATAGATGCCGGTATATTCTCGATGTCGGCATGACGTCACAAGGCCGGAAACTAGCCCGCGAAGGGTAAAATACGCCGTGATGTGGGCTGCGGCAATGCTATGTCTATGGGGAGGATTTATTTTTGTAAAATAAATTAAAAAACTTTCACTGAATCGATTAAAAATATCTGAATGCGCGATTGAAGAGGAAGATCTGAGGTATTTAATTTAACCTAAGAGCAATTTTCTCTGAAAGTATTAAAAAGAGAGATAATAGTGAAAGTTGGGATATTCTGACTGTCAGTGCCAGTGTTAGCCTTACCAGATCATGGCCTCAAAAACTATTTTCGCCAAATAAATTCAAGAACTTCCAATTGGCTGATAAAAAAAAAGCTGAATATGAAATTATAGAGAAAGATCTGAACTATTTAATAGAAACAACAGAAATTTGCTTTCAAAGCACCAAAAAGCAAAATTCACTGTGATAGATAGGGTAGTTTCAATGTTGTTTCTATGAGAGTGGCATTTGTTTTACCCTTCGCGAGCCGTGAACCCCAAAAGTGCCCGGATGTCCGACATCGAGAATAGGGTATGCACTCACGTCACGCAAACCGGAAGCGCGGCCATTGTGGCGATAGTAACCACAATAATAACACACTGTCACACTGCAAACCCAATGGCTATGAGCAATCTTCATACAGAAAAAGTGAAATATCTATAAAACTAACCCACCTAGAAACAAATCGGTTGGTACACATATAGAAAACATGTTTACCAATAAGACTATATTAAATTTTTAAGGTTAGGGTTCTGGATTTCTATAAATTTTGAATAAAATCGACGTTTTGCACTGCGCGTACCGGCAAACTGCCCGCGAAGGGTAAAATACGGCAATGCTATGTCTATGTGGAGCATTTATTTTTTGTAAAATAAATTTAAAAGCTTTCATTGGATCGATTAAAAATATCTTAATGCGCGATTGAAGAGGAAGATCTGAAGTATTTAATGTAACCTAAGAGCAATTTACGCTGAAAGTATTAAAAACAAGAGATAATAGTGAAAGTTGGGATATTCTGAGTGTCAGTGCCAGTGCATTGTCAATGGCCGTGAGCAATCTTCATACAGAAAAAGTGAAATATCTCTAAAACTACACCACTTAGAAACAAACTGCTTGGTACACATATAGAAAACATATTCAACGAATAGATTATATAAAATTTATAAGGTTAGGGTTCCGGAATTCTATTAATTTTGATTGAAATACACGTTTTCCACTGCGTGTACAGCCAAACTCTATGGGATGTTTACTGGTTGATATCGCCACAATGGCCGCGCATCCGGTTCGTGTCGTCACGTGAATACCCTATATTGGTATTTGTTATAGGCTTAATAAATTGATGGCCTATGGGCTTAATGCCTTGATGATGACAGAGTAGCCCATGCTGCATAGAGGAACAACTACACTGGTCCCTCCCTACAGGACTTCCATATATGGCCCGATGCAGTAATGGTTTATGCCAAGCCTAAGAGCTGCTTGTTCGTGGCTGGGGACCAAGCTACGAAGTATTTTTTTACTCCACCCGCGGTGTTCGATTTGAAATTCTAGTGGTTTGTGTGCCCCAAGTCGCGGTCGTATTATTAACCAATTGCTGTTGTCCACCCTGTGTGCTCCGTAGCGAAGTTCGACGAGCTATTTCCGTTTCCGTTTGCTGGATTTTGGTTATTCAACATGAGTATACAAATGGCGGCACCCATATAGGGCTATTTCCGTTTCCGTTTGCTGGATTTGAGTGATTTCATTGTCCACCTCTATGAGTACGAATATTGTTTATGTTAGTCCTTAGCCTTCCCCCTGGGTGGGTCGGTATTATTTTAGTATTTTCACTTTAATATGAATAAGCTATTTTTAGGACCGACTCCGGAATACCGTACATTGGGCCGCTGGGCCTAATGCCTTGACATCCTCTCTGCAGAGTAGGACACGCATGGAGGAACACATACACTGGTCCCGATGACATCATCGGACCATATATGGAAGATATGTAGGGAGGGACCAATGTAGTTGTTCCTTGACTTGGCATGCGCTACTCTATGCTGGGGCGTCATCAAGGCGTTAAGCCCATAGGCTATTTTTAACCAATAGCTGTTGTCCACCCTGTTTGCTGCATAGTGAAGTTTGACTGCTGTTTCCATTTTCCATTGCAAATGGTGACCCCCCTATGCTGTTTCTGGTTGCTGGATTCTGGTGAAATCATCTTGCCTCTCAATGAGTGTGGCATTGTTGCTTATGTATATATATATATTATACATGTGTTATTCATTAGTCTCCCCCTTGGGTCGGTCAGTATTAAAGCTGCATAGTCCGATGAAAACATGCAATTTTCAAAACCAAAACAATTATCTAGATTTGATTCTACATATCTAACTTAGATGATGGTACACTTATTAAGCATGTGTCATCACATATAAGGTGGTACAGAGTCAATTAATAGAACATGTTGCTGCAGAAACCTATGGTGTTGGAGTTTTGGCAAGCCTGCCAAAATTAATTTAGCAGGTTTCCATTTCAAATATCTCAAAAGTTAGCGATTTAAAATAAAAGTGACTTCAAGCTAAAGTAAGGTAGATTATAATGAACAACATAATATCTTTATCTCAGAAAATGACAGAAACTCAAAACCATTGGACTAAGCAACTTTAAAGTTAGATAAAAGATTCACCCCTACCCAGAGGCAGAGTAAAGTATCAGAGACAGTGCTGCGATAGTAACTATAATATGAATAAGCAATGCTTAGGACCCACCCCCGGGGCCGGATTGTATTCGATTAACATGACCCAGGTGACTCGGATCACCCGAGTTGCTAGAATTTCAAATAGACCCCCGCGTAGCGAAGTTTGACGAGCCATTTCCGTTTGCTGGATTTTGATTATTCAACATGAGTATACATATGGCGGCGCCCATATAGGGCTATTTCCGTTTCCGTTTGCTCGATTTTGGTGATTTCATTGTCCACCTCTATGGGCGTAATCGATTAATCAACTCGGGTCACCCGAGCCACTTTTTGGCGCTAGCGCACATCCTACAGACTCAGGTCGAATAATCGAATACGCTTCTCTGTGCTCGGGTGGACAATCTTTTTTTTTTTTTTAAATAACCGATAAAACTACAGTAAAATAGGATTTAAAGTATATTATGATGGCCTAGTTTAGCTATATTTCCATTTCATTAATCTAAGTTATTCTTTTAAAAAAAACATGTATGACTGGTACTGGTAGCTGTTATCCTGCAGGATGGTACCAGCACAAATGTGACGTCATCGCTCATAGCCAAACTCAGCTAGGAGGTGGGTTACTTGGGTTGGTTGGTTTTGCACATGGCACATGTATTTGGCGACTCGACTCGCAGTGTTTGATTTGAAATTCTGACGATTTGGGTGACCCGAGTCTCTCGGGTCGTGTTAATCGATTACGGCCTATGAGTACGAGTACGAGTAATATTTTATGATTGGAATCTATTGACTTTGATACCTTTTGTCACATACCTAATATTAAAACTGACAACAAAATGACAAACCCCCAAGACGGAAATGACTTCGAAGGAAAAGTCATAACTGCAATTCCAGGAGAAAACATCACAAAGATAATCAAAGACTGGATAATAGATGAAATAAACCAGGAAAATGACACCAGGTCAGACGCGGAAAATGCAAGCACAGAGAATGCTGAAATAAATGTTGTAATAGCCAAGAACACGATCCAAAGCCTCAAAAAAGAACTTGACAAACTACAGACAGCATACAACTGTCTAACACTGGAATGTGCTTGGTACAAGGCAAACTACAAAAACAGAAGTGACGAAGCACAAAACAAGAAAGATAAACCCAAAAGATGTGGCAACACAACAACAAATGGAAAAAATACTCTACCACAAACAGCAGTGGAAACACTACAGCAAACAGCAGTGGAAAACAAAAAACTAAACATAATCGTACAGGGCATCCCCGAAAAAGAAGGTGAGTCCATGGAAAGCACGATCTCAAACCTACTAAAAAAAGCTGAATGCTCTTTCGATTGGACAGTAGTAAAAAAAAGCCTACAGACTTGGAAAAAAGAACAGGAAAAGAACAACAAATGAAGGACCAAACAAACAAAACGACGAATCCGGAGAATCGACCAAGGAAAATCATGAGGAAAACCCCAACGACAACACTAAAGAGCAGCCAAATGAGCCCAGGCCGAGAGGGATAAAAATCCACCTAGAAAAGGAAAGTCAAAAAAGAGAACTGTTCAGAAACAAGCAAAAACTGAACAATGTCACACTCAGGCCAGACAGGACCGAAAAGGAGATGTTAGACGAAAGGACGGTACAGCAAATGTACACACTGGCCAGGGAAAAGAATGACAAAACCACAGCCAGAATGAGAGGAAAAAACTTTGAAATAGAAGGAATAATATACAAACCGACAGAATTTGAGAACATAGAGGTTGAAGGAATAAACCCGGAGACTGCGGCGACAAGAGAACACACCTGGGGTATTTCCTTCCAGGGTCACAACGCCCCCTACAGCAACCTTTTCAAATGCAAAATAAAGGGAAAAGATGGCAAAATCTACAACTCGGCTGGACAGTACTACTGCTCAGTAATGGCTAAATACCACAATAAATTCGATGTCATGCGGCTCATTGAAGCAACTGAAAACCCATATACCATCAAAGCACTAGGAAAAAAAGTATGGCGGTCACCAGACTGGATAAAAACAAATGAAAAAGTGATGGAGGACATTGTAATGGCCAAATTCACACAAAATGATGAACTAAAAGAGAAAATCCTAAACGCGCCTGGGAAAGCCTTCAGGGAATGCACGAGATGCCCCTACTGGGGCACAGGACTTTTCCTCCAAAATGCAGATGCAGGAGAAACAGTCAAACCGGGTTATCAAAATAAAATGGGTGAAATCCTCAAAAAAACAAGGGACACCATCCGGGCAAACTGCCAGATATCGAGGTAAGTACGATATAAAAGTAAAAAAATAAAATAAAATGAATTTAAATAAAGGTAATATACTATGTAAAAGCAGAATACACCAAGCCTACGAGGCGGACGTGAACACTAACAGCGAAATCGGTATTGCAACAAACAACATAAAATTCTCTGGCCACCATACAAACGCTGCGCAGATTCAACAACGTGTTCGCACGCACTGGCGGCACAAGTATTGACAGCAAAGCAAGGTAGGTGACCATGAAAATAAATACAAAGCTTAAAAATAAAAATAAAATCGCTTTTAGTCATTAAGAGCACAAACAAAATCCCATCTCTAATCAACACTAGAGAAAAATAACCCAGCACAAGAGGCTATTTCATACCTAACTGCAGCGAGAACATGGTTGAGGAGATTGACTGCAGACTGGGCAGGGGCATGCATTTTGCCCATCTAAACTGCCAAAGTGCCTACAGCAAAATTGACAGCATTAAGCTGCACTTAAATATCTGTAAATTTGATGTATTGACACTGTCAGAGACATGGTTTCATGAACTTCATAATGACCAACTTCTAGAAATAGATGGGTACAGACTTGTGAGAGAGGATAGAAAAACACTGACCAGTTCAGAAATACAAAAAAGGGGTGGAGGGGTTGCAATATACAGCAAAAAAAACCTAAACTCAGAACATAAGACTCTACAAGAAGCAAACAGATCTGACACAAATATTGAATTAGTATGGACACTAATAAAAAATGAAAAACAAGCACACATAGCCATAGGGAGTCTATACAGACCGCCAAATGGGGACATTGAGGATTTCACCACACAACGTAAAGCATCCCTAGACAATGTGTCAAAACTCACAAAAGCTGAAATATTCCTATTAGGGGACTTCAATATAAACTACAAAACAAACAACAAGAACAAACACTCACTACAGAACTTACTCAAAGGAAGAGGATTACAGCAAAAAATTAGTGAACTAACCAGACTTGGAGAAAACAGCTCAATAATAGACCTAATCATAACAAACTCAAATCATGCCCACACCTCAGGAACTAGGAACTGGGGCATTAGTGACCATGAATTGATATATATTACTAGAAAGAAAATAAAAACCAAAAACAAAACTACTCTCCGTATGGGTAGATCGTACAAAAATTACACGAAGGAAGCACTGGCAGCACACCTAGAAAAAACTGTGAAATTACCAATAACACCTGATGCAGATGTAAATGACCAATGGAACAAGATCATTGGGGAAGTGAGAAGTCACCTCGACACTACCTGTCCAATAAAAAAACTTAAAATTTAAAAAAAACAGGACCCATGGGTAACCCCAGAATTAATCAACGCAATTATGGACAAGTATAAGGCAGGTAAAGTGGCTAAAGCAAGCGGGAGACTTCATCACATAGAAGAGTACCATAAAGCAAGAAATCGAAGCCATAAATCAGTGAGGAAGGCCAAAAGGAAATTTATTATCACTCAAGACCAAAAATGGGGTAAAAACTCACATAAATTCTGGAACAATGTAAAGATCCTAATTCCAAACAACAAAAATAAAGATACAATTACCTTATACAACAATGAGGGAATTGAAATCAGCAACAAGGATACAGCAAACATAATGACCAAACACTTTTCTACCATAGGAAATAAACTATCCAGAAAATTCAACTCTAACTGGGCCACAAGAGCACCACAACTAAACGTAGTGATAGGGGATTGCGTAACCACAAAAAAAGAAATAAGTGATCTCATAAAAACAGTTGATTGCAACAAGCCGTCAAGCATTGAATTTACCTCGAGTATAGTACTGAAGGATGCATTAGGATGCATCCCAGAGGCCTTATGTAGCCTATTCAACACATCTTTCAGAGAAGGTACCTATGTAGACTGCTGGAAGCTAGCCAAAGTAACCCCGCTCCACAAAGGGGGTGACAAACAAGACCTGGGCAACTATAGACCTATCTCAATACTCCCACTGCCTGGGAAGTTAATGGAGAAAATAATGCATAGGCACATTATGGACCACCTGATCGAACACAAAATACTAAACAGTAAACAAGGCGGATTCAGAAAATACCACTCGACAATTAAAACAATTGCTAACTTAATAAGCAATATCTCAAATAATATCAATAAAAAGAACCTAGTGGGTGCAGCGTTCATAGACTTCAGCAAAGCCTTTGACATGGTGGACCACACTATCCTAATCAGCAAACTATCCCAAATGGGAATAACAGGAGTAATGGGAAAATGGGTAACAAGCTACCTAAAAAAAACGAAAACAATGCACAGCAATAAATGGAACCATATCAAGTGAGGAAAAAATAAACTGTGGCGTACTACAAGGGTCAGTCCTGGGACCACTCCTCTTCCTCATATATATAAATGATCTAAACAACTGGCTAGACACTGAAAACATCCAACTATATGCAGATGATACTGTGGTATATACTGCAGGCAAAACATCTGAAGAGATCGAAACAAAACTAAATCAAACACTAATGAAACTAACTGAATGGTGCCATCTAAATAAGATAACTATACATAGCAATAAATCGGTGCTATTCGGTACCAGACTAACCGGTAACAACAAAATAAAATGTCTCCTGGGAAACAACGAGTTAGAACAGGTAGACAACTACCGGTATCTGGGAGTGGACCTGGACAGGCACTTAAGCTATGACCTTTGCATAGCAAACACTATCAAAAAAGCAAACCATAAAATATGGCTACTGGCAAAACTAAGGTACTACATGACTGAAAGCATGGCAATCAAAATATATAAAGGAATGATCCTTCCCTACTTTGACTACGGTGATGTAGTATACATGGGGGGAAGTACCAAACTACTCAACAAACTACAAGTGATGCAAAATAAAGCCCTTAAAATATGCCTCCAAGTACACAAAAGATATCCCACGATAGAACTACACAAAAAATGCAAAACAACACTATTAACAAGCAGAAGAGAAACGCACCTGAAAATACTAGCACACCACTACACCACGAAACCGGATTACACAGTAGCCCCACGCAGGGACAATAGACACATGGCGGCCCCAATACTCCTAACGGAAAGAAGCAACATGAAAATACATGAGAGAAGCGTACTAACCATGGCAGCATATGCCTGGAATAAACAAAATGTAAAATTGCGGGCGATCCGTAACCCTGACCAATACAAAAAATTCCCAAAGAAAACAATTACTTACTAACACAACAAAACCGCACCTGCCCCTGAGCGCCGTGAATGCTTGCTGTATACTGGCACAGAAAGCAAAAGACAGGCCAGGAAAAGTGGTAGGCATTAAACAGAAAAAATAGGGAAATTAGCTCTCCTAAGTATTAAGGAAATCAGGAAAACTATCACCACATGGCGCAGTCCACCTGGGTATGTGTAATGGCACAAACCAACACAGAAGTGGACAGGCCACGGTCATGCAACTGATCCACCCTGAAATACAAAATGGCTAGGGAAGCAACACAGCCATCCCGCCTGGCTGCAGTCCTAAAGGGTCCGAGTGTGTTCTAGCACACGAGTGCACTATCTAAGGACAAGATTTAGGTGAAAGGATGCTGTAACAAATAACAAAAATCTGAATGGAACGGGATCCTCTCCCACAAGCCTGCATGTCACCCAAGTAGATGTACATAGTAGGCTAAGGTATCATTACTCAGACTAGACAAAAAAAACTGGAAAATTACAAAAAAAACTAACATAGGCTATTACTAACAACCAAAATTGCAGAAGGCTGACCCGAGCAGACACAGGTAAACACTCCTGGGCAAAGGAACAGATCAAGACAGCACCACAGCTGTCCAGCGTTGAAAACAAGCACCCTGACAGGAGCTTATACGTTATGGGCAGAGTAAATACCTCGTCAATAAAAAAAAATATATATATACACGTGTTAGTCCTTAGCCTCGCCCCCCCCCCCCCAGGGGGGGTCGGTATTAAAGTATGCTTAGTCATTGACATTATACTCGACTCTGGCAATGTCTGAATATGATTGTCATTGCCATTGCTTTGGTCAACATAGATGGTGTTTGGCGAGGGTGGAGGTGCGGAGGATGAGTAGACTATGTCTCTGTACACGATTCCCCTCCATTTTGGGTGGACGGCAACCATATTTAAATCCACGCAAAATCTGTTTTAGAAAGAGTCCACTGTAAGCAATTCTCGAATCTACTGTTTCCAGGCCAGGGAGCATTGCTTATCTGTAGGCCTACTGGTGTAGTTACTGGACTGAAAGAGGATGCCACCCTTCCTACTAAAATACCAGGCACTGGATCCTCTCTATTTAACTTTTAAAGTTTATTAACGTACATAAATGAATAAATTCTACACTCCAAAAATAGCAGGTTATGAAAGATAACTACCGGTATGTGAACAATTTATTTTGCTTCTTAAATTGAGGATTGCTGTGAATATGTTAGCAACCCAGCATTCAAGCACTTTTTCTAGAGGCTAATTTTGAAACCCTGCCCACAGAAAACTGTGGGCAGGGTTATTGTGGAGTATTGGGCTGTGGTAGTAACTATATAGGGTATTCACATGACGTCATCAACCGGATGCGCGGCCATTGTGGCGATATCAACCAGTAAACAACCCATAGAGTTTGCCGGTACGTGCAGTGCAAAACGTCTATTTCATTCAAAATTAACAGAAATGCAGAACCCTAACCGTATCAATTTAATATAATCTTTTTGGTAAACATGTTTTCTATATGTGTACCAAGTTATTTCTTTCTAGGTGGTGTGGTTGTAGAGATATTTCACTTTTGCTGTATGAAGATTGCTCACGACCATTGACAATGCCTTGAGTTTGCCGGTACGTGCATTGTAAAACATTAGTTTTATTCAAAATTAATAGAAATCCAGAACCCTAACCTTATCAATTTAATATAATCTTTTTGGGAAACGTGTTTTCTATATGTGTACCAAAGGATTTGTTTCTAGATGGTGTGGTTGTAGAGATATTTCACTTTTTCTGTATGAAGATTGCTCACTGCCATTGACAATGCATTGAGTTTATTGGGGTTGTTATTGTGGTTGTATCTCCACAATGGCCACACTTCCATTTAGCGTGACGTCAGTGCATACCCTATATAGGGAAGGGTGAGAATGCCACACCTGAGTTGTTATTGCCGAAAGCAGCCATTGCCATTGGTGGACCTAATGTTGGTTAGGCTGCAATGAGGATGGTTAGCCTTCAATCAATTTTATGCACAATCGGCACACCCCGATCGACGTGTGATGCGCGAAAAGGAAGAAAGCAAGGCGGGGGTGGGAAAAGAGACGCTTTATTTAACGCCTCAGAACAACAAGGAAATAAGCAGCTATATACAACAAGTCAAATGCGGTGAGAGCAAGGCAGTAAAAAGGGCTCATAAGGAGCGGTGAAGGTAATCTTAAGTAAATGAGCTCGGGGGAGCTTGAAGTGTTCGGGTGAGGGGCGCCGAAGAGCCCTCCACTAGCATGTAGGGAGAGTTGGGTGGGTGGGTGGAGAAAAGAAGAGCTTGTGTAGGGAGGACGGCGGGAAGGCGAATGGCTGAGGGAGGCCGGCGGGCGGCCTTATAAGGGAAGGAGTGGGGAGGCGTGAAAGCGGGGGAGGTGAGAAAGCCGGCAGGCAGGGAGGAGGGGCGAGGCGGGAGAAAGCTGAGGGCGGGGTGACAGGGAAGGTGAGAAAGCCGGGCGGTGGCGGGAGAGAGGTGGAGGGAGGGTCTCTTCCTTCCCTCGCATCAAACGCAATGCGAGCATTACGACCAATGTTGACCCAATTCATTATAGTTATTTATGTAATAAATTAATATATTTGCAATAATTTAGAACAGACTGATATATCCACAATTTTGGAGACCTCCCACAAGCCACCAATCACTACATAACTACCATTATAATTTAGAACATGGAATAGCAATAACTCAAGTTTCTTTAATTATGATGAAGTGAGGGAGAAGTCTCGGTAGGGGGTGAGGACGCTGCGGTGGGGGTGGACGTGTTGTGGCCGTACCCTTCCTGGCCCGGCCCGGCCCGCCATCACCGCACTATCCGCTCCATCATCTCCAAGTACCACTATGGCCGGCCACTACACGAAGCCTACCCATCACCCATCAAGACCCCGATGTACCCACTCCTCCTCACCTACCCATTTGTCCACAAAGTGGGCACGTACTGGAATGAGCGGCAGGTAGGTGGTTCGCACACAATGTCAGATACACAAAATGAAGCCATTCTTGCCTAAACCAAGTTCTAAAGTTAAGATTCCATATATGCGGTATGCAAATGCGACAGCAAATGGAAAAGTATGTAAGCGCACAGTGGTGCTTCCATATTGTAAACTTGCCGGCTGGTGGTGTGGGTGGTGTAAATAGGTCAAGTGAAAGCACTACAGGTAATGAAGGAAAACATGGTAAGAATGAAAAGTAAGAGAATGAGACTCTCTGGTTTATTGCTTATATAGGTTCTCAAGATTCAAGATGGCCGTTGTCACATGATCCTATTCATCAATCAGAGTACAATGCAGTGGTCACATGACTCACTCCTCCAATCAGAGTACAATGCAGTGGTCAATGATCATAACAATACCATGTGGGTGGGGAGGGGGCATGTGAGGTGACTCTTCCAAAGACTGTTCCTAGCCAGGCTTGGAAGTGACACTCCCTCTCAAAGACTATTCAATATACAAGTTCCATACCTAATGAATAATAGTTTACCAAGTTCACACATCCCTCATATGCCTTTGGGTTTTTATAATTTAACATTTATCATTATATAGACAGTTTGTAATTTATTATAGTAACTTCACCTCGGTTCACATGTATTATATCGGACAATTTTACAATATGTTTGGTTGCAAATGTGTGGATGGCAAAGTGGATCGCTCAATGGACCAATCGGTCCGAATACGTTTTTGCCGCATTCACATTCGCATACCGCATATATCGAATCTTAGCTTGAGCTGTGTATCAACAAAATCTTTTTGTTTGTTGTTTATTTTATGCCATAGCGTCATATTAAGATGAGACATTTTTATGACAATCGTTATGAATAATTGCTGGTGAAATATCAATTAAAATCATAAACGTGTTTCATCAATTATATAAATATGATTGATGAAATATATTGATTAATATTCCATTATTAATTATTCCGAAGGATTGCTGGCATTATATATATGGACATCCCTTACCACACAATCCATATGCATTTAATATTATCAAAAGAAGCAGACATGAAATCAGAAGAAAGCTCACTTAATTTTGTGAATTTCTTTACATCGATTGGGAGCATATGTGCGCACAGGCATGCACGTATCTTGCACTTTGAAGTGTCTCTTCGTCAACCATTTATAGACTACATTTTAATTACATATGAGTATCAGTGTCCCATAATAAATCTTCAATTGTATCTCAGTGTGGAGTATCACATTTCTTAAAGTTGCATAGTCCGATGGTTTTGAATTTTTTCTGAGATAAATATATTAGATCGATCACTGTTATCTACTTTACATTAGTTCAAAGTTACTTTTATTTTAAATGGTAAACTTTTGAGATATTTTGAGTGCAAACATGGAAAATTAATTTTGGCAAGCTTGCCAAAACTCTGACACCAAAGACTTCTGCAGTAACAGGTTCTGTTAAATTGACTCAGTGTTGCCTTCTATGCAGAAACAAATACTTAATAAGTGCATCAGTATCTAAGTTAGATATGTAAAATCAAATCTAGATAATTGGTTTGGTTTTGAAAATTTTATATTTCATCGGACCATGCAGCTTTAAGCAACCATTTTCTCTGCGCTCCGAGTTATCATTCTGCATCTTGGGCATTTAATTAAAGTTGCATAGCACGATGGCTTTGAGTTTCTCCCATTTTTCTGAGATGTAATATATTAAATTAATTGTTATAATCTACATTACTTTAGTTTAAAGCAACTTCTATGTTAAATGGCTAAGTTTTGAGATATTTGAAGTGCAAACATGCCAAATTAATTTTGGCAAGCTTGCCAAAACTCTGACAGCATAGGCTTCTGCAGTAACATATTCTATTAAATTGCCTCAGTATTCTTTTCTATGTGGCAACAAATGTTTAATAACTGCACCCGCGTCTAAGTTAGATATGTAGAATCAAATCTAAATAATTATTTTGGTTTTGAAAATTTGATGCTTTCATCGCACTATGCAGCTTTAAATTAATTTACGTCTAATACAGGTGTGACGTTTATATGCAGAGTTTCTGGAATTGAACAAAACTTAAGCTGGTGAAATGTATGTTTGCCAGATCACGGGGCATTACTTCCTGGTGCCCCACCCGGCGGAGACCCTGTCGGTGCTGGAGCCGGCCAAGGAGGGCGGGTGCGCCACTAAGACCCGCGCCACTGCGCAGGAAACAGGCTACCGGCACAGCTGTCTACTGGCCACCAATGCAGGCTTCTTCAACACCACGTCTGGCGCGTGCATGGGTGAGTGAGGCTGCAGTTAGATAAAAGGTTCACCTCTGATTTTTTTGCTTCACTCAGGCTGCTCCAGTATGGGGTGACTCTTTTATCTAGGCTGCAGTGTAATAGAGCAAGCAGTACGCCCGATTCAGTTAGGTACTTGTATGGTGCGCAACTATGGGATGGTGTGGGGAGGTGGGAGGGGGTACATAGCTATGTGTTAACTGTTATCAAAATTTATCCACATCGCTTCACTTAACTACAGGTAGCATGCGCAGAGGGTGGAATCTTCATCCTTCTCCTTCCCCTTCTCCTCCTCCCCCTTCTCCTCCTCATCCTCCTCCTTCTTCTCCTCCTTCTCCTCCTTCTCCTCCTTCTCATTCTCCTCCTTCTCCTCCTCCTCCTCCTCCTCCTCCTCCTCCTCCTCCTCCTCCTTCTCCTCCTCCTCCTCCTCCTCCTCATCCTCCTCCTCATCCTCATCCTTCTTCTCCTCCTCACCACCACCACTATTATTATTATTATTATTATTATTATTATTATTATGTGGCATCCAATTGTGCTACAGAAATGATCATTTTCCCATGCTTTTTTTGTGTTGTGTTTTTATTTCAGTAGTTTTAAAAGTTTTATTGTTGTTGTTAAAGCAGTAATGTGGTCATTTTTGTACCAAAACATGTCAAGCTGAGAAGAAAACCGTTGGGTGTCTTGGGAGTGTGTGATGGTTATTTACTATCTGTGCCTTTAGAAAAAGCTGGTATATATTGCAGGGAACGTTGTGTCGAACGGTAGGAAGGCACATAGTGCCGGAGGTTCACAGAATGTTCACTTCGGAATCCGCAAGGATGGCAATCTATTTTTCGGGTAAGTTTATATTCAAAGAATCATGTTTAAATTTTTTTTCGTTTGCATATTTTATTGCTCATTTTTATGATTATTTTTTATTTTTTATTTTTACAATAATACTTCTTTTGAAAACTAACTTATTTAAATGCAATAACACCTGTAACAATGTAAGTAAGATTTGAAAATAATAAAACCACGCAGCTTGACTTTAGATTTGTTCTATATGTAAAATCTGGCAGAAAGTAAAATTATCAGAACCAGATTTTAATTTTGTTTGGATTGTAAATGAAGAAATGTTAATAGTTACACACAAAATTATGTAATTGCATTGCTTTGCTCCTGGTGGTTAAATATAAGTGTGTGTAAATAGGTATGCACTACACGAGTCAAGGATTTGCAAGTATTGTGGTTTGTCAAAGCCATGGCCTATGCTATGCAGTTTATATGTTAATTAAAACTTAAACATACTCTTCCTAGTTTATGCTTACACATACATAAAAATCAACTAGTGATGAAATGTATTTTGTCGATTGTTCTAAAGACACTCGAAAGTGTGGAATTGTGTTGTGTTGACACATTTGTAGGAGAGCGAACCTCCCTCTCCCTCTCCCTCCCTCTCCCTCCCTCCCTCCCTCCCTCCCTCCCTCCCTCCCTCCCTCCCTCCCTCCCTCCCTCCCCCAAGACCAGACGGGATGGCTGAATGAGTTAGAGCGTCCGTCTCCCGTGCTGGTAGATCGTGGGGTCGTGGGTTCGAGTCCCGGTCGAGTCAAACCAATGACTTTAAAATGATACTTGAAACTTCCTAGCCAGGCGCTCGGCATTATTAGGATAGGGCAAGGACTGGTGTGCTCAGTGTCAGGATAATGTGACTTAGTGGGATACCAGGTCATGGTGCCAGCGGCCTGGTTTCCCAGTGGGACAGCACTATAAAGTTGCCATGAGTGCGCACTGTCACAAGTCGGTACCCGTCCTGATATGACCTTAGATGTTCAATCAATCAATAGTTCCATCCTCTAGTCGAGGGTTGGATGCAATGGTTCTCCACTTGTCCCGATGTTGTGCTGTTCTGATAGACTGTGAATAATTCAAGCCTGTCCACTGTGAAATATTTGTAAACCATGATGTTCTTGGTCTCCCTCTCCCTCTGCTGCCATTCACCTTCCCTTCCAACAATGTACGGTATATTGAACTCTGACGAATGATGTGGCCAAAATAAATCAGTTTCTTTGTCTGTATAGTGGCAAACAAGCTTTTCTTATTTTTAATTTTTCTGAGAACTTCTTTGTTGGTGATCTTCTTTGTCCATGATATTTTCATCATCCTTCGATAAGTCCACATCTCAAATGCTGCTAAACGTTTGTACATTTTCTTAGAGATTGTCCATGTCTCTGCCCCATACATTAGAGTAGACCACACATAACACTGAAGAATACGCTTCCTTGTTTGTATTAATATCTTACTTGATGTTAACACTGTATACATTTTGGAGAATGTTGTTCGGGCTATTGTTATCCTTCTTTTAATTTCTTCCTCACATCTCCCATCATTTGTAATCTTTTGTCCGAGATATATGAATTCGGATACTTGTTCTATGTTTGTGCCATCTATGGTTATATTGACATTTGGTTTATCTGTCTTTTTACTTATAACCATTGTTTTGATCTTCCTGGCATTCATCTTCATGTTAGATGTTGCTAGGACGTAAATCAACAACAAGCCCTCCCTCCCTCCCTCCCTCCCTCCCTCCCTCCCTCCCTCCCTCCCTCCCTCCCTCCCTCCCTCCCTCCCTCCCTCCCTCCCTCCCTCTCTCCCTCCCTCCCTCTCTCCCTGACCTTCGCCCTCTGTCACTCTCCCCCTCTGACCCTCACCCCCTTTCCCCCAACTCTCTCTATCTGCCTCCTCACACATAATTTCGCTGATTCACTAAATCTGTCCAACGCTGGTTACCCTTGAATGCGCTTGTACCCATCAGTTACTTATCGGGCGAGACGGACCTTGAGGCCGAGTTCTCACAGCTTGTCACTGGCGCGGTCTGGTTGATCCGGGACCGAACTAACTACGTTGACGTCAGCCAGGAGCTTGAGAGTTCTGACATTCAGGAAACTGGTATGTTCCTCCCACAATCTCCCCGCCGCTACTACTAAAACCGGCCGCGGCAGCCGAATCGGTAGAGCGCAGGCCTCGCGTGTGGGAGATCGGGAGTTCGGTTCCCAGTCGAGTCAAGGCCAATGACTTATCAAATTGATACTTGTCACTGGCGCTTGGCATTAATAGGATAGGGCAAGGACTGGTTAGCTCAGTGTCAAGATAATCTGACTGAGTGGGATATCGGGTCATGCTGCTGGCAGCCTAATTCTCAGTGGGGCAGCACTATAAAGTCGTCGTGAGTGCGCACTGTCACAAGTCGGCATCCATCCTGATATGACTTTAGATGTTGCCAGGACATAAAACTCCAACAACCAAACCAAACCAAACCAATGCTCCCACAGCCTCCGAACCATTACTTTTGTAACCTAGACTGTTATATTGTCATGCACATTGATTTCTAGTTTTTAAAGCATGGTCAAATTTACAATTCATAATATTAATAATATCAGATGCGATAGCCGATTGTGTTGAGCGTTTGCTTCCTATGTGGCAGGTCATAGGATTTAGGGCTCAAAGCCTGTCCAAGTCAAACTAATGACAGGAGCAATTTTATACTTATCGCTACCTAGTCTGGAGACCGGCAAATTTCCCATAAAACACGGGATAGCGCCAAGAATAATGGGGAACACAGTTTTATAACCATTTAAACATCTACTCCTTATGCTTCTTAGTTGTCGATTACTGCTTTGGTAAGCTTATATACATCCTGATACAGGCTTGTGATATAAGCCTGTACCAGGATGTCTACAGCACCTTTTGGTATTGATGAGACACAGCCATTGCCCAACTTCAGTGTTCAAGGGAGAACCGGTGTTTGCACTGTGATACTGCCCACATAGTTATGACTGATATGACCCAAGACATTTAAAGCTGCATAGTCCAATAAAATCATTACATTTTCAAAACCAAAGCAATTATCTAGATTTGATCTTACATATATAACTTTGATACTGATGCACTTATTGAGCATTTGTTGCCACATAAAAGGAAGTGCTGAATCAATTTAATATAACCTGCCGTTGCAGAAACCTATGGTGTCAGAGTTTTAGCGTGCTTGCCCAAATTAATTTAGAACTTCAAATATCTCCAAAGTTTACCATTTAAAATAAAAGTTGCTTCAAACTAAAGTAAAGTAGATTATATCAATCAACCTAATATATTTATCTCAGAAAATGAGAAAAACTCAAAACCATCGGACTATGCAACCTTAAATATTTCTACTTCTAGGCTCCCTGGAGTACTTCATCGGCGTCAAGTCTGCCCGACTGGCCGTTGGCAACGACAGGCAGGGGCGGGTTGTGGTGGTGCACGTCGATGGGAAGACTGACAATCGGGGGTGAGTAGTCAATACAGAGGAGCGGTTCTTTGTCTTCTTTCATTTGACCTAATCAGAATCCTTGAAAGGACCGAATGAGTTGAGTATGTTATAATACTACATACTTTACTAATGGTTCAGACAGTAGAGTGTCCACCTGTGAAGGTTTGGGTCATCCGATCGAATCCTGCTCAGTGCACGCATTTGCAGTCTAGGCTATTTTCCATTCCAACGTTCATCAAAGGCTGTGGTATGTGCTGCCCTGTCGGTGGGAAAGTGCATCTAAAAGATCCCTTGCTGCTTATCGGCAAGAGTAGCCTATGTGGCGGCAGAAGGTTTCCTTTAAAGAAATGTGTCAGAATGACCAATTGTTTAACGTCCAATAGCCGATGATAAAAATCAATGTGCTCCAGAGCCGTCGTTAAATAAAACAAACTTATTCATCACAGTGACCTAAGAAATAGAGCAAAGTTGTTGAAGTAGGCTTAAAAAAGAAAGAAAGGGGTTTTGAATATATTTGACCCGCTTTGACTTAACAAATTTCAGCAGTGTAAGGACCATACAAATTATTATTCACTGCAGTAGTTATCTTTGTGCATTATTGTCTCTTCAGTATAAACCTGCGGGAGTTTGCAGACCTCCTCCTCTCCTGGGGTATTGTAAACGCCATCAACCTTGACGGCGGTGGCTCCGTTTCAGCGGCCGTAAACGGAACTAACGTGAACTACCCATCCGATGAAAGGTAAGGCAGGTAAACGAATAGGAATAGAAATGTAGAGGGTTCAGTAGGTCCGTTTAGTGGCATGTCTTTCGAATAGAATCTCCAAAAATTTAAATAAAACAATGATATTATAAATTAGCTGGAATATATATTTTTCAGCCATTTGCATTAGAATTGGCTCCTATTTTCTCTTTCATATACCTATTATTTGAAATATTGATAAGATTGAATATATATACATATTGTTTCAGCTATTTGCATTAGAATTAGCTCTTATTTTCTATTGCATATACCCACTATTTGAAATTTGATAAATAAGATGAAATATATATATAGCTTCAGCCATTTGCATTAATTCTCATTATTTAATTGCATATACCCATTATTTGAAATACCTATGTTTAAAAATAATATATCATATTGACATAAAAGAGATCATAGGAACTGTAGGAGAAGGTTTCTCCCCCCCCCCCCCTCTCCGCGTCCTCCCCACCCCCACCCCCACTCCCACCCCAAACCACCCACCCGTGCTGGTACCCTGGCTGAGTCTAGTGCTCACATTGCAACATTGCAGTACAAGTCCAGGGCCGCAGCCTGCCACACACGGGGTGTACCGGGCCGTGTCGACGGTGCTGTGTGTGCACGAGCCCGCCTGCTCGCCCCCCGACTGTAGCGGGCACGGGGCGTGCAGGCTCGGCCAGTGTCACTGTCACGGCAACTGGCAGGGCCCTCACTGTGACACCATCGGATGCGGACATCTCAACTGTAGCGGGCACGGCATGTGCACCACAGGTAAGCTGGGCGAGCTGTAGATAACAGGTTCACCCCGCATTTGCAGTAGGGGGTGTATAACAACATAGTTTAAATATTGCCGAAAATTGCTTTAGTATAGAACAGGAAGTGGAATTCCTGATTCAAGTATCAAATGGCTACTTATATCAGCACAGAGTTGGTGAAATGGGAGAGAATGCAAAAAGACAAGATGGTGGCAATAGAATGCTGTCGATTTCACTTTTAAAGTTCATTAAACTACACGTTTTATTATATTTCTGAACTCCGAAGTAGCGGGTAGATATGAAGATGTATATGGAGAATATATTTTGCTTCTTAAATTAAGAATTTATCCGCTCATTTTATTTACCCACCCTTTCGCCAGTTTGTAAGACGAGTCTCACGCAGCGAGACCTGTTTGAAAATATTTGTATGCGACCAAAGACCACCCTTTTGCCCCTTTACGCGACCACTGTCTTATGTCCGCCGACATTGTTAGATCAGTCTCACGCTGATTGACATTTGTTTCTCTTCTTTTTCTATGGGTACATATACATCCATCCTTTTCTACGCGTACAAATTGACATAACATGTACACGTAGAAAAGAGTGAATGTACAAGTAGAAAAAGAAAAATTTTAAATACCTGTTCCCTAACCCTCTCACCAGCGACCACCGCCCTAATGTGACCACATTCTCTCCGCAGTCATTTAAGAGGGGGAAACCACTATTTAAATTGCAACAAATGTGCAGCAGTGTGCGAGCGCTGATTAAAGGAGCATCTCCTTGTTGTAGCTGGTTGTCGGTGTGACCCCGGCTGGTACGGGGAGAGCTGTGACCATCTGTGCCCTCCTGGCTCCTTCGGCTTTCACTGCAGCGCCTTCTGTCGGTGTAGCCGCAATGGACTCTGCGACCCAGTAGATGGGCGGTGCCACTGTAAGGCGGGTTACACCGGCATTGGCTGCGACCAAGGTAGGTGACATTCTGACCCAACATTCCAGTGGAACATTCCCGATGAACCAACAGGACTGCGCATAGTTGGGAAACCTGCCGTAGACGGCGCCACTGTACACAATTTTTGTTGAGCTACACATACAGGCCATAACCAGACGTGGTAGAGCGGAGGCTTCCCATGCCGAAGGTCGGGAGTTTGATTCCCGGCTGAGTCAAACCAATCACTTACAAAATTGATACTTGTTGCTACCTAGCCTGGCGCTCAACATTACTAGGATAGGGCAAGGACTGGTTAGGTCAGTATCAGGATATGGTTACTAAGTGGGATATCAGGTCATGGTGTTAGTGGATTGATCTCCCAGTGGGACAGCACTATAAAGTCGCCATGAGTGCGCACTGTCACAAGTTGGTACCCGTCCTGATATGACCTTAGATGTTGCCAACAACCAACCTGCCGGCCATAACGATACAAGAAGGGTCAGTGCAGCACCCTGTCGTAATGGGGCTCATTCATAATAGACTATTACACAACCAATGCAACATGACATTATCTTGTTCACTATTTATATTCACATAATAAATTACACACCATATGTTATAAATACTCGATATGTATCAATAATGACAGATGGGGTGCTAGAATATCTGATAGTGTCCACCGAACTTAAAATGTAATCTCTTCTCCGCCTAAATGAGAGAATAGTAGTGATACAAAGGAAAACAGGTGGCACCAGAAGTACATTGGTGGCGATCTGAAAGGTGGTAATGAAAAATACAGTGAAATGGTTTGAGTACTGTTGTTATTTATATTCACATAGTAACTTATAAACACATACTTTAGGAAAAGAGTATACCAGATTGTAATCTTTTTCGCCAAATGTCTTCTTCTTCTTCATCATCTTATCTTCTTCATCACCATCACCACCATCATCATCACGTCCGTCTTCTGTGTTGGTAGACCCTGGGATCGTGGGTTCTAACCCTGGTCGAGTCAAACCAATGACTTAAAAATTGATACTTGTCACTTCCTAGCGAGCTGGTCGGCATTATTAGGAAAGGGCAAGGGCTGGTCTGCTCAGTGACAGGATAATGTGACTGAGTGGGGTATCAGGTCATGGTGCTGGTGGCCTGGTCTCCCAGTGGGGCAGCACTATAAAGTCGTCATGAGTGTGCACTGTCACAAGTCGGTACCCGTCCTGATATGATCTTAGATGTTGTCAGGACGTAAAACAACAACAAACAATCATCATCATTATCATCATCAAATAAACAATAAATAAATAAATATTTTTGTAAATCCTCAGGACAATGATACATGTAATATAGTCCTTATTCTTAATGGTAACATTTACAATTTCTTTGTACTGTTATAGAGTTGCTTGTTTATCTATAAATCTATCTAGATTTGAAGTTGTTTAGTACATTTGTCTTCCATATTGTAATTTGAATAAATGACACCTCCATGTTGTTGCCGCGTTCAGAGTGCCCGTCTGGTAGTTATGGACCTGGATGTCGTCTGCTGTGTTTCTGCAGTGAGTCATGTGTTTGTCATCACGTGACCGGGGACTGCAACGTCTCCATGAAGTCCTCCAAATATGCGCAAGGTGCGAATGACATCACATGTCCCCCCCCCCTCCTCTCCTCCCTTCCCCAATGGCATTTCGAACAGCTTAACTTGTGATTAAAAAACTATATATTTGAAATAACACCGACATAAGAGTGCTACCTACTTTCATATCTTTTGCACTAATACTATTATTCTGAAAGACATGGAATCAATTCAAGTATAGTAATAGCAAATTTATTGCTAATATTACAAAATTAAGTTACGGACACATACTAGAGCATAGATATCTAGAGTAACATTTGTACTAATGTGTTGCTGAAGTTTTGAGTTGTTCTGTTAATCAATTGATCACTTTTCAACCACAGTTGAGATTTTCATTTCACCGCTTTCATTTAATTATGTGACTTCCCTTGTTTTATTAGCATATTTCTTTACATCAATCATTCATGTTTTATATAAATCATTCATGTTTTATTAGATTATTCTTTAAATCAGTCATTCTTGTGCTAAATTGACCATTCATTTTTTTTTTGTGTGCAACTAATATAGTATCTCTAACTAAGGAGTCATTAAACCGACTGTAAACTGTCATAGCTGATACAAAAAAACACACAACCCAGATCTGATGTAAATTAGAAATCCTCACAATCTTCGATGTGGTGCTTTGTTTGTGATTTTTTAACTCTGCTGGTCTTACCCCTGAGTGTCACCTAGGCCGTCATCGATTAACACGACCCGGGCGACTCGGGTCACCCGAGTCGTCAGAATTTCAAATCTAACAGAGTGGCGTTCTCTGTGGCGGAGTGGTTAGAGTGTCTGACTTTTTTCTATCTGAGGGTCAGCGGTTCGATTCCCCGTGCCCCCAGCTCTGCCAATTTGGATTTCCACCGCTGTGTATAACTTACAGAGTCATCAAAGGCCGGTTGCTCTCATACCATGTCTATGTGGTGTGGGAGGTTAAAAATCCATTGGGTCGGTAAAAGTGTAGGCTTGGGCTTTCTATCGACCAGCAGTGGAATGAGGAAGACCAGTCGTCTATGACTGAAATTTCCCCTGCTTAAACAACTAATGGACCAAAACAAACAAAAACAAAAAAAAAAAATGCGAGTAGAGTCGACAAACACACGTGCCGTGTGCAAAACGATCCGACCCAAGTAACCCACCTCGTATGGGGTTGCCTATGAGTGATGGCGTCACATTTGCACTGGTACCGTCCTGCAGGATAACAGCTACCAGTACCAGTCATACATATTTTTTTTAAAGAATAACTTAGATTAATGAAATGGAAATGTAGCTAAACTAGGCCATCATAAAATACTTTAAATCCTATTTTGCTGTAGTTTTATCGGTTATTTATTTTTTTAAATCATTTTTTTCACCCGAGCGCGGAGAAGCGTATTAGATTATTTGACCCGAGTCTGTAGGATGTGCGCATGCACCAAAAAGTGGCTCGGGTGACCCGAGTTGATTAATCGATTACACCCCTATAAATGAAACTGAAGCCTCGTTTTGACGTCACCCCCATTGTCTCACCACCTTTCTATTATTTGGACCGGGCGCGGTGGCCTAGTCGGTACAGGCGGGCCTCACATGTGGAAGGTCGGGAGTTCGGTTTCTGGTTGAGTCAAACCAATGACTTTCAAATTGATACTTGTCACTTCCTAACCTGGCACTCAGCATTAATAGGATAGGGCAAGAACTGGTTAGCCCTGTGTCAGGATAATGTGACTGAGTAGGATATCGGGTCATGGTGCCGGTGGCCTGAATTCTTAGTGGGGTAGCACTATAAAGTCGCCATGAGTGCTCACTGCCACAAGTCGGTACCTGTCCTGATATGACCATAGATGTTACCAGGACGTAAAACTCCAACAACCAACCATTCTATTATTTAGTTCTGAACTAGAAGACATTCTGTCTGAATTGTGTAATGCTGAGTTAATTTTTTTTCCCACTTGACCTTCATGTGCATCGACAGTCGGCTACTGTCTGGCCAGTCAGCTGATCAGTCAGCGACATCTGGTGGCGGACCAGTCGGACCAATACAGGTGAGGAACACAGCCTTGAGCGTTCGTTAATTAATCAGGGACAATTCCAATTGCATTATGATTAATTCTTTCCTTTATCGGTAGCAAGTCAGATAATTATTGTCGCCTTTGTGTGTTAAGTATGTAAGCAGTACTACATGTACAGGGTCCGTACAGGGCCTGGAAAGTCTTGAACTTCATTTGCCCCATTTCAAGGCCTTAAAAATCCTTGAATTTAACCTATTTTGGGTAATTAGTCTTGAAAAGCCTTGAATTTCATTAAACTGTCCCCACTGATCTAAATTAGTCTGAAATCGCCATTCGCCATTGTTGTTTTTTCCTTAAATCCAAATGAAAATAGTTTTGAATTCCTATCAAAAACAGTCTCGAAAAGTGTTGAAATAACTGTGAATTCCATATCTTCACATATGTACGAACCCTGCATATCTAACCGCTGTAATCCATCTCTTTTTAAGGATATGGCTGGTAGCAGTGATTGTGCTCTCGCTGGGTGCAGCCGTCTCTATCATCCTCAACATCTCGCTGCTCTGCTTAACCTACCTTCACGACTGCGACTCGCCCACACATCGCCCGTCACCGCGACACCGGCGCACCTACCACACCGCCATCTTTGACCAATCGAGCAGCGACGACGACCTGAAACTGTTTCCGGGAGAGAAGGACGCCATTGCTCTGCACAACAGGAGTAAAGTACAAGATGGCATTTCTGATAGTTTAACCAAGCCCCTGAATGGACCGCAGTAGTAGAGTGTGCATTAAAGTTACATAGTCCGATGAAAACATAAACATTTCAAAACCAAAGCTGTTATCTAGATTTGATTCTACATATCTTACTTAGATACTGATGCATTTATCTAACATTTGTCACCAAATAGAAGGGAACACTGAGGCAATTTAATAGAACCTATTATGGCAGAAGCCTATGTTGTCAAAGTTTTGGCATGCTTGCCAAAATTAATCATTGTATGTTTGCACTTCAAATATCTCAAAAGTTAGCCATTTAAAATAAAAGTTACTTCAAACTAAAGTAAGGTAGATGATAATGATCAACCTAATATATTTATCTCAGAAAATGGCAAACTCAAAACCATCAGACTATGCAACTTTAAGACGTGAATCTATGGAGGTTCATTGTGTTATATATTTGTTTTGATGTTCTTCTGTACAAGATTGCGTGATATTCCTATTTTAGATTCAAATAGATCTTATTTATTATCGACAATGGGGGCGTATGCAGCTTTTGCTTCTTTGTTTACAACACAATGGCTCTATGTCATATGTAACCAGCCACATCGAAACATGTTTTTAGAGGGGTCCTATATATAGGTATTCCTAGTTCCGCTGGTTGGTTGTGAAGTTTTACGTCCTTGCAACATCTAAGGTCATATCAGGACAGGTACCGACTTGTGACTGAACACTCATGGCAACTTTATAGTGCTGCCCCACTGGGAAATCATGCTGCCGGCACCATGACCTGATATCCCACTCAGTCACATTATCCTGACACTGAACCAACCAGTCTCTGTCCAATCGCCAGGCAAGACAAGTATAACTTATGTAAGTTTTTGACTCGGTAAGAGATTGAACCCTCGACCTCCAGCACGGGAAGCGGGAACCCTACCCTCTAGACCCTCCGACTCCGGTACTGATAAATCTAGTATTACCATAAGCTTATTGAGTTCGTCAGGGATATAATATTACGCAGTCAACCGTGTCTGTTCAACGATTGACCCATTTCTATGCTCTACACATTGTGTCCTTTCCAACGACCCTTTTTGAGACCTCTATAATCTACTCTCTCTTTCTTCTATTGAGTGGAATTATTTTTGCAAAAATCTACTTCAGCATATAAGACTATATTGGTCTGTACATGAGTTATCAAGGTGCTGATCATCGAAATTGTACTAGATAGTCCAAATTATACGGTAAATGTAGTCCTAGTCACACTATATGGGCAAACTTCTGATGATGCTACTCAGAAGCAATATGATGGTATTGTGCGTGTCAAATCTTCGAATAATATTTAACTACATTGAATTGTGTAATCGAAAGACAATTATTTTGGCATTTGGGTCGTTCTCAGAAACTGTGTACCACTTGAGGTAGTCTACTTGAAATGCATATTTCAAAGAAACCCATTATTGGAGTGTCAATATTTAGATTTCATCATTTAGCCCAATAATGTGGGAGATATTTTAGATCAAAAGTAAATGTTAATATTGTGTATTATGTATCTTATTGGGATGGATGTAGCTAAATACATAGAAAATTACATCACTAATTTGTGACATTGTCAACAGCATTGAAAATAAAGTGTCACAAACTTAATGAAAACCTCTGAACAACAGCTCATTTCACTTCAAATGGTCACATACAATGTCTTCATTAAGTTGAAGACATTTATTTCTAAATAAAAAATTTTAAAAAATGAAATAGTTAACCTTTTCTGGAGTCATTAACATCGTAACATTTCGTTTCCACTTGCAAGTACTATGAAACTCTGTATCAAACACTGAGTACAGATAGAGTACAGGCACTATTTTTACTATTTGACACTCTATGCATGGACCCAGTTATGGTATAGTAAAAGATAAATCCTGAAATTGCCCCTAAACATTGAAATTTGAGCCGAACATTTCTGTCAAATTGTTGTTTCCACTTTGACTGTTACCATGCTAATATTTTTTTGCTTTTCTCTTTAATATTCACAAATATGACAAAACCATAGCAATGAGGTTTCAGATTATTATTACTACTGTTTATAAAGCAAGTGGCATGTGAAATGTCCTAAAAATATCAAGTTTTGTGTGGAAAATATTTGATTTTGGAGTCAGATTGGTTTCCATGCTATACTGCTATTTATTGGGTGTGAGCATCATTTGACCTACTTAAAAATGCCAGAATATGTTTATTTTCAATCTTTCAGATGCAAAAGAACATACACATTGAGGAAACTTGTTTATAGGACTTTGGCACCGTTTTGATTTTGTGGTACTGATGTCACACTATTGGTACACAACTTCTGAGAACGACCCATTTATGCATATGTAATAGTCAGAGTGGGTGTAGGGGCGGGTCATTTCACGTGGGCCAAAACTGAAGGCCAAGACCCTTTTGAAATCACTCCGCCTACCCACGAGGACTATTATGATAGCTAAAATTATGTGTAAGGGCATCACTGGGTTTTCTTTGGTGTTGCATGGTTTCAGCGCTAGATTGTTATTTATTATTGAACTATATTCTAATGACTTCATATGGTACTAGTGTTATTCGATTGGGTGGAAAGAGCGCCTGTGTCAAGGTGCCAAGTGTGTTGTAAGATCCAAGAGATTGATTGGTAGTTGCTTAGAGTTGCCTAGTCCGATGGTTTTGAGATTCCAACATTTTCTGAGATAAATATATTAGGTTGATCCTTATAATCTATCTTACTATAGCTTGAATTAACTTTTATTTTAAATGGTTAACTTTTGAGATATTTGAAGTACAACCATGCAAAATTAATTTTGGAAAGCATGCCAAAACTTTGACACCATAGGCTTCTGCAGTAACAGATGTGGCGACAAATGTTTACTAAGTGCACCAGTATCTAAGTTAGGTATTTTGAATCAAATCTAGATAATTGCTTTGGTTTTGAAAATTTGATCGGACTACAGCCCGCTTTAACGCCATGTTGGCAGCAAAGGACATGCCATATTCACAGAAAGTATCAAACTTGTGTGTTCTGTCAGAGAGCATGTATATAAACAGATGAGAGGGACAACTCCCATACTAGAGCATGTAACATCTGCCGACTGTGGCGCTCCAAGTGGTGGTTGTTGAACAGCTTAAGCATATGGGCAAACTTCAAGGCATTTTCAATGGCAGTGAGCAATCTTCATACAGAAAACGTTAAATATCTCTAAAACTACAAAACCTAGAAACAAACTGATTGGAATACACATAGAAAACATGTTTACCAACAAGATTATATTAAATTGATATGGTTAGGCTTCTGGATTTCTATTAATTTTGAATAAAACTGACGTTTTTCACTACGCTTACGGCAAACTCAAGGCATTGTCAATGGCCTTGAGCAGTCTTCGTACAGAAAAAGTGAAATATCTCTAAAACTACACTATATAGAAACAAACTGTTTGGAACACATATAAAAAACATATTTAACAATGAGACTATATTAAATTTACATGGCTAGGGTTCTGAATTTCTATTAATTTTGAATAAAATACACGTTTTGCACTACACGTACGGCAAACTCAAGGCATTGTCAATGGCGGTGAGCAATCTTCATACAGAAAACGTTAAATATCTCTAAAACTACACCACATAGAAACAAACCGCTTGGAAGACATAGAAAACATGTTTACCAAAAGGATTATATTAAATTGATAAGGTTAGGCTTCTGGATTTCTATTAATTTTGAATAAAAACAAATGTTTTGCATTGAGCTTACCGGCAAACTCAAGGCTTGTTCAACACTAACCGCCAGGAACGCCACTGTAGCCTGTGTTACCGTTTTTCGCGGGAGTTGTCCCTCTCATCTGTTTATATACACGCTCTCTGGTTCTGTCTTATTATTAATATTATTATTCAATCAGTGTTTTTTTTTTTTACATAGAATGTAAAAGCAAAGATCAATTATGTATCAAAAACCACTTAAGAAGTTAAAAGCTCACAATCATAAAATCACGAGAACGCTACTAACAATTATCTTGTTGATACCTATATAAATGTGGATGCATACTTTCGAAATTTGACTTGAATTTCAATCTCAATGAAACGGTTGTTCATGATGTCGTGTTTTCAACTCATATATATATATATATATATACAAACTAACATTTACGTCCTTATGGCTTTATTGGGTTTCAACAGCCCGCTTGTTTGTTTGTTGTTTTACGTCCTAGCAACATTCAACAGCTCGCAGTTATGTGTTAAATAGGCGTCTCGCAGGTGTATAGTATGTCTTGTCATAAATGTACCAAGCTCCAGTAACTGGGCTATGAGTCGCAGCTATTGGGCGACCAGTTGCCGTTGCCAAGCGACCAGTAGCCGTTGGCAAGCGACGACTCGCACCATATTGAAATGTCGGCTGCTCGGCGGCTAGCATAGCCTATAACTATAAGCACAATGTCTTTCACTTTGGGAAGTCCTCAGGAGTAGAAGAAAACATTATACATATAACACCCAGTGGTAGTCACCAAAATAAAGGAGAAAGAGAAAAAAAAACCTGTTTTCCCAGCAAGCATTCCATGAACATCTCTTTAAAGGGAAGTTTAACGTTTTTTTGGTTAAAGTATATTGTCTTAGTATTCTTTTACTAACGTGATCGTATCATGGAGCACATTCACGTCATTTTTACTTTTATGAAAATATAGAGACGAACTATTCTGTTCCAGCATGCTGTTTTCTTTTTTTGTTAATCTTTGAATTCACCAATTATTTCAAATTTACTTGACATGTTAGTGAAATTAGTGATATATCGATTTAAGCAAAACGATATTTTGTGTGTATAACATTATTTTATATATATATATAACTAAATTGTATTTTTGCATCGATGTTTGGATGTTGCGCATATTATTGCTATTTTCTTAACACAAAGAAAAAGGAAAATCTAACACCTAAAAACAACTAATGCGGTAATTTTATTATAAAATATGTGAGAAAATATATCTATCGGCAAACATTCCACCAAACACGTGAAACTTAGCATGGTGGGTTTACCGTATACGAGGTTTAAATACTTATTTATTTTAAAACCTTTTTTAAAAATGCATTTACATACTGTATACAAAAATGTGTTTTCTGTGAACTTTTTTTTGTTGGTGATGAATTTATTTACCCTGCTCATAACGGATGAGTTGTTTTCACCGCTGGGCAGCACTTGTCCAATTTGATTCAAAACTTTAGAATTTTGTTTTAGTAATAATTTTGGTTCGGGCATTTGCTTATAGGGAATTTTCTTGAAACGTGTGTTATATGTGACTGGGAACTTTATTAAGTATTGTGTGCTGTAGTGCACTTAGTCAAAGCGTCAATGGCTATTTATGAGAGATAATGACATATTTTTGAATGTCTAAATGGTGTTGATGAGAGATATCATGATATCTATTGCAATTTCGGGTCAGAGTTGCTAGAATGGTAACTCCGTTTGATTTATGATCACCTATAATCATGTGTGACTAAGTTATATCTTAAGCGGATATCGGATTGGGATTTCAAGGCATATAATAAGTGAACTCATATTGCTAAGATAGGGGTTTGAGGCCCTAGGTACCTCTGGGTTGTCATATTTCATCTGAGATACCCTCGGCCTCGAATTCCATGACTGTCTAGAAAGTTTCGATTATCGCCTCGGTAATGTTATAGACGGAAAGTTGTACTCACCTCCCCAGGGGAAATGCCACATACACAGGTAGGCGTGGGAGGGTTGATTGCACCATGGAGCCTACATAGACTAATGGTTAGAATGCTAGCCTCGGAATGGCAAGAAGTGTGGGTTCGAGTTCCACGGGTGGCGCCATGTTCCCATTTGCAAAAATACCAACACGACAGTAGTGCCATGACCAAGATACTGTAGGTCACACTATGTGGTTGATAAACCTGCCTTGTGTATGTAAATTGTAATTCACGATGCTGGAGACAGGAATAGTGCAACAATAACTTTATTTGTACAATTTCAGCTCATTCCCTCATTTTTTCTGCTATCATTGAATATCACAGAGAAAACAACAAATACGCTTAAGTCAATAAATATTTTTCACAATAATACTATATTTTTTACATCGTTCAACATATTTATATAGGATATAGATAGCAATGTATTCCTCGTAGATAATTTTTAACTTTAACATTTTTCTTTCTTAATAATTTATTTCATTAATCTTCGGTCAGGTAAACTCTGGAAACCGGCAAACTCGTGTGTGGGAATACATGTCGTAATAAATATTCATTCAAATACAAACTTTAAAAAAAAATTCTACTAGTCAGCACTTAGTATTCGAGCATCACAGAAGTAAGGGGACCCTGTCCTGAATTAGGTACCCACATATTTATAAGCAATCATAAGTTACTGCATAAGACTATGGGTGTATCAATTCTATACTTTTAGAGGAGGGCGAACGAAAAATCTACTCTTAATTGGGTAATATTAATACACGTCAACCAAAAGATTGAAGCATCTCAGACACTCAGCCTAGGGTTATTGAAGGGTGGGTGGGAGGATTTTTGACAGACGATAGGCCTGAACCGTACGGGTTCGAAATTGAAATCGATCCCCACTGTGCTGCTCCAGTATTGAATGCCCAGGGTTTTGGCTAGCTTTACCACGACCCTGTGTACCCATGGCGACAAAAACGCTACCATGTTATTGGCTATGGCGAGAAAGCCCTGACAACGCGTCATGGAAATTATCCTGGTACCCTATCACGGTCAACAAGGTGTAAAGGCTAAGGCTCGAATCTGTGGCTCTGTAGGTAGGCTATGGTGAAATCAATACAAACAGAAAGGAAGAGTATAAAGTGAAAGAAGAAGAGAGAGTCAAGCCCTCTGGTTTATTATTTATATGGTTACATGGGTTCATTGTAGAGTATCACCCCACCCCTTTCCCCCAATGGGAAACAAGCATTCTTGGCCCTACCAAAAGGGATCCAGCATTCCTGGTCCCCATGGATACCAGTTGTCTGCCCACCACCACAAACTGTATGACCCCCAGGGCCAGCACCAACCTTGACCTGTGAGTGTGGTGATCCCTATCCCAGCAGAGGGGGTAGACCCTGAGTGCTCTGCCAGCACCACTATGTCTGCCAGCACCACTATGTCTATTTACATCCAACTCAGGCACCACCAACCCATACATATATATATATACATACATGCACCTGGTCAGTAATAGAACATTTGCATTCCCCCCTATGCCGAATATCAGAATATTTTACAACGTATTCCGCCCTCCACTTCTTACCACCTGCGTCCCAGAAACGCAGCGAGGAAAGAAGTTTACATATCTACATTGTCTCCATTTTACCTTGTTGAATCCACCAACTTATAATTAATAATATCTTAATATCTGACATTTTTAATGGATAAGGTTTCTGAAAGCTACACCGTTATTGGCTACGGGCGAAAAAGCCCTGTCAACTCATGATGGACGTTATCCTGGCACTAGCACGGTCTCCAGCGTCGTGAATTACCCATGTTACTGGCAATATTCACAATGGAAGTATGCTACGTGGATATTAGTAATTGGCAGTATGAAAGTTACCAAGTTTACTCCCCAGGTGAAATATCACATACACAGGTAGGTGTGGGTAGGTTGATTGCATCACGGAGCCTAGATAAAGGATTCACCCGGTACTCGCAGTACACGGGTGAATACCAACCCTATATAAAAACGGTCGAAAAAACGGGTTATAGGTCTTATTGATAGCCCACTACCTTTGAGTTGAAAAATATAATATAATATCTAGTTTAATGAGATTTAAAAGTGAAATCGATGGCATTCTGTGGCCGCCATCTTGTCTTTTTGCATTCTCTCCCATTTCACCAAGTCTGTGCCGATATAAGTAACCATTTGACACTGGTGCCAAGCATTCTACTTCATGTTCCATACTAACGCTATTTTCACCCGTATTTAGACTACGTTGTCGTTCACCGGTGTACTACAAGTACCGGGTGAATCTTTTATCTACACGGAGCCTAGATATTCTAATGGTTATGATGCTCGCCCTGGAATGGTAGAAGTGTGGGTTCGGGTCCCACTCTAGGCGCAATGTTCCCGTTTGTAAAAAAAATAAAATAATAATAACACACCCAAAATACCTGCCCCAACAATATTGTAATTTAAGTTGCAGGTCATTAACGTCTGATGCTTAGCTTAATTATCATATTCCTGACATCGAAGTCATGATTAATGCAACCAGTTCACAAATATTTTGTTGTGTAATGTATATGTGCAAATTGTGATATACGGAATTGTGTAATCATGGAACCTACTCAGGCGAAGTAATAAATTGAAGGAAAGTACCTCACGTATTTCCCTCAAGTGATCCAATTAAACCCTTCATTAAATTTAAATATGTGTTACATGTTAGCCATAAATCAGGAGAATAAATAGTCTTTATCGTCCTAGTATTAGCGACTATTTTATGTTTCTGTGTGCTTTTGTACACTTCTTGGGAGTTGGATTCTGTCATTTCTAGGTTGTAGGGATAAAATGAATGGTGGGAACTGAACCATGGAAGGTTTGAATCAGATAACGAGATTGTTGAATTAAACCAGATTGAATTAACAAAGGTAGACTGTACTACCATTTAACAATAATTTCAGCAAAACCCAAAACCCAGAGCATTACTGAAATATGTATATTGCAACATTACTGCAGTAAATATGTTATCCTCGGAAATGGATCTCTTCCCCGTTTGGGGAGAATCCGATATGATTAGAATATCGACTTTGCTATTTGACTTCAAGGTTATAGGGCCACACTTTTCAACGTGCATCTTGTTTAATCAATGTATCGGTACATGAATCAATCTATTAATCATTTGAAAGTGCAATTCATTCAATCTATGTATCTACAAACGAAGCAGTCTGTAACTCATCCCAAAGTTACTGTGTATGCATTTCATGTTTTGTGTGAAACAAAATAAACAGTTCATTAAAGCATGAAATATTGTTTCTATTATTTGATATAGAAGTCGGCATTCAATGTTTCAGGTACAGGGAATTCGAGTGCCATATTAAAAAAAGCGTTTGTTATATTTTGGCCATCTAAGCTTTGCAATTTATTGTTGCATAGAAGAGAATACCTATCCTATGTCAATTTAAAGTTGCATGGTCCGATGAAATATAATTTGGTCAAAATTAAAACAACTACTTACATTTGATCCTATATATCCAACTTAGATACTGGTGTATTAGCTAATGATTTGGGACAGCATATACAGAATAACCAGTCAATTTATAACCTCACCCCTTTGGACACTCACTTTGAAACACCCATTATGCAGGGGGCCATTAACCAATTAGGCCAATCTCATGACCTCATTAGCCTCCCTGACCAAGTAGGCCTCCTGTACAGGGCCATAGAGGGAAATGGGGTGGATGTTGCCCCCCCCCCCCCTCCATGTTGGATATTCAATGCTGTTTGGTCAATTCTATAAATATAATTAATCAATTTGGGTAATTTAAATTTGAAAATTTTACATTTGTCAATTAAAATTGCATCTGCCTTCAGGACTATGTATGGTATGAGGGAGGATGATACATATAGATGCAAGCAGTACGCATATACTTGGCGATCTAAATGTATGTGAGGATGTGCATGCATGTGTTTTGTGTGAATCCATTTGAAATTTGTCAGTTACACTGTATATAAAAGGAAAACGTTTTCTTGTTATTGAATGTAAAAAGGAGTGAACCATATGGAGTGATATATGTGCATTTGAAAGTTTTTGACTTTCAGATCTTTTGTATTCGCTAATGCAGCATCCGTTCCATGCTGGCCACATCAGCCGGGCCTGAGCATTAATAGTTTGATGGGATCCGCCGCAAATACACAGGTTTCCAGGTTTAATGATATGATGGCAGCAACTGTTCTGGTCATGCATTCTCGTTTGGACGGGATCCATCGCAAATGTGCCATAGCAAATGCACCGGGTTCTGGGCTTAACGCTTTGACGGCGGCAGCCGTTCCGCAGCGTATACGCCGGCGGACGACTCAAGATCACAGTTTGTGTAGAAACTGATAGGGTGCTATGACCCCAGGCCGTCCTCCGATGCAAACGCTGTGGAACGCCGCATTTGCGATGGATCTCGTCCAAACAATAACACATAGGCACGACCAGAATGCCTGCTGCAATCATAGCATTAAACCCAGAAGCCTGCGCAATTGCGGCGAATCTTGTCAAACCATTAATGATCAGGCTCGTGTGAATCATAGAATGTGCAGTTTGGTGAGTTGTCAATCATATACCGATGTATATGTGATGTTGGATAATCAACACTACCTGGTCAATTCGGTAGATATAAATCAAATTAATCTTTCTACAAAATAATACTTTGTTAAAAACCCTAGTGCCACGGGCCTATGGCACCAATCAGTTCCCAGAATGTTCAAGCCCCAAACAGAAATATATACTGACAGCCCTGTCAGGTTCCAGGATTAGTAGGTCATCTCACATAATGTGGTCACCACGAGATGACCATCTGGGTCATAGCCACAGGACTTTTGGCAAGCTTGTCAAAATTATTTTGGGTTCTTTCAGCTCAAATTGCTCCAAAACTAGCCACTTTCCATCAAAGTTACTCGGGAATAATGAATATTAGGATATAATGGTCAACCTGAGCTATTTATCTCAAATATAACCAACAAATTCAAATGCCATCGGACCATGCAACTTTAATAGAATTGCTGCTGAAGCCTATGCTATCAGAATTTTGATGTGCATGGCTAAATTAAGTTGACATGTTTTCACTTAAAAGATCTCCAGACTTAAACCATTTATAAGAAAAGTTATTTCAAACAATCAATCAAGAAATGGAATAAACTCAAAACCACCGGACTATAGTTTTTCAGATGTTGGAGGGACGTAAAAACCAAACTAACAATTCAGGCATTTAATAAATGGATTTATTCAAGAACATTGTTTGTATGTAAATGGATTATAGCGACATGTTGCATCTCATCTAAAACACAAATTCAATAATATATTTATTATATTTTTCTTTAAAAAAGAAAAACATCATTTCTTCTCCACCTCGATTGGCTTGTCATAGCCCATGAGATCAACGTAGGCCTCTCATTTCATTCAAAAATACAAATTCAATAATATATTTATATTTCTCTTCGACAAAGGGAAACAAAACATTATAATCATTTGTTCTCCTTCTCATAATCCGGCATTTTCCACTCGATTGGCTTATCATAGCCCATCAGAAGAACGTAGGCCTCTTTCTCCAGGAAGAGAGTAGGGTCGATGAACATGGGGCTTCCCGCCACTTTGAGGGTCGTGAACAGGCCTGGGATCTCTGGGAACTTGACGTCCTCTGCGGTGAATCGTGTGTCTTTCTCGAGCACAAAGAAGGTGTAGTTGGTGGCAGTGAAGACGCGAGTGTTCTCGTCGTAATACAGTTTCGTCACGTACCGCTTCGTCACAAAATGCAGCAGCAGCGGCGTGAGGAAAACAAAGAAGCTGAGCATCCCACCCACGGCCAGCGTCAGCGCCATTGGCTGGTCATGCGCATGCGCATACAAGTAGGGCTGGACGCACACCCCGAGCATACTGGTCGACACAGAAAAGGCCTTCACTAACTTCACCAGCTTCGCCATCGTTCCCACGTAGACCAGCCGTCCCTTCTCGGCATCATGCTTCGGGATTGTCGAGACGTCCACTTCGGAGATGAAGGAGGCTGTCTGCTGCGTGAGGTGGGGCGGCCTGAGCAGGCGGAGGTGGTTGTGGTTGTGGTGGAAGAGATGCGGCGGGCGGGTGGCCGGCTGGCAGCTGCTGCTGAAGAGGCCATGTGTGTGAGCTCTAGTTGAGATGGACCTCTGAAATAGAAAAGATTTAATTAAGTATGGTTCCAAGGTTTCGATAGTTTTTGTTTGTTTTGTTTTATTGCTGCAACAATTTCAGTTAAAAATGTTAGATTGAGTGGTCAAATGTAGTTTATTTTCGCTTGAAGTACTTTTTTATTTTAAATGGTTATTTTAAAAGTGAAAACATGCAAATAAAATGCTTGTGTGCACTCTGACACACACGCACACGCGCGCGAATCGTTACCATGGTCATGGACTATACCGATATTCGTGATCAATGTCAATGAGGAAAGCATGACCTTGGTTCGTAATGAGAATAGAAACAGGTACTGAGGTAGACTATTGTGATAATTGTTCTAAAGTCATTGGTTATGGTTACAAGTCTTCGTACTATGTTTTTGCCTACATCTATTTGAAATGTTAATATTGGCAACTGGCATAAATTCGCTTCATGCATAAGGGCCTACAATTCACGCTCCTCTGGTTAATTATAACTTATAAATAAACATGATCTTCAGATAAGTCTAAGACCTTCCTAAGTCTAAGATTCAGAAGGCTGACATTGGAGAGGACACCCACAATTATTTGACTTCAGGGCTCCATCCATCTCCATAAGTGTGTCTTTTTTTTGTCTTAAAAAACCCCAAACCATAACGAGCTGCTAAGTGCTATTAGAGGCTCAATAGGGCTAGCTCAGCCAGAAGAGGAACTGAAAGTACATTAAAGTTAATCAACGTTTACTCAATAGAGGGAGTGCATGTGACGTCATAGCTCAGCAGTCAGCGGTCAGCCATCTTGGATTACGAGCACCCTCCCTAGCCATGTTGTGAATGCATGCAGATGCAGTAAAACAGAGTTTTTTTGTGTTCTGTGCAGTTTACATCCAATGTGTTTACTTACAGCACTTTAGCAACAACTTCTGAGGCCAAACTGCTCAAAACAGTGACAAATAAACCAACAAATCAGTAAATAAGCAGTGTAGGCAGTTGCAAGCCTTCTGTATGTAATCCAATATGGCCACCGAAAGTTGTCTTGTGACATCATTACACCCCCTCTATACAGAGACTCAGAGAGTGCTGCGGGAGTAACTACTTACTACTGTTTACGATTGTCACTGTGATAGTTATGTCAGATTCCGATAGGGGCGCGTCAGTCACCATGTCAATAGTAAAATTTCTTGCATTTTCACGATTCCGCCCATGATTAAAGTACTTTTGCATTGGAATATTTTAATCAATTTTATATCACTGGAAAGAACATAACCTAATCTTACCGAAAATACACATAAAAATACCAAAATCAAAATACTTAGAGCATACAAAGCTGTAACAATGTGCCAATGGTCACAGTTTATTATAATGGTGAATCCAGACTAAATTGAACAATTAAAGTTGCATAGTCCGATGGTTAAGAATTTCTGTATTTTTTTCTGAGATAATTATATTAGATCGACCACTAGTATCTACTTTACATTAGTTCAAAGTTACTTTAATTTTAAATGGTAAACTTTTTAGATATTTTGAGTGCAAACATGGAAAATTAGTTTTGGCAAGCTTGCCAAAACTCTGACACCATAGACTTCTGCAGTCTGTTCTGTTAAATTGACTCAGTATTTTGCCTTCTACGCAGAAACAAATGCTTAATAAGTGCATCAGTATCTAAGTTAGATAGGTAAAATCAAATCTAGATAATTGGTTTGCTTTTGAAAATTTGATATTTCATCGGACTATGCAGCTTTAAGCTGACATTAGAAATGCCATAACCTTCTCCCCTATTAAGATATTTTCAAAATTACAACAGATTTGAATTTGTCTCAGCAAGATCTGTTGAAAGAGCTTAAATGTATACTGTTTGTTGTGTTTTGAAATTTTAGTTGATCTACCTAACTGTGACATTGAAAGTTTATGCTGTCTGAAACATTTCAGTCATCTTCAGTGTATGGCATGCTGTCAATGTACTACACTAAAGAATACCGGCTTATAGAGGGAGTGCACGTGACGTCATTACTTAGCAATCAGCGGTCAGCCATCTTGGATTACAAGCACCATCCCTAGCCATGTTGATTGTTGTGAATGCATGGAGATGCAGTAAAACAGAGTTTTCTTGTGTTATGGGAGGTTCTGGGCAGTTTACATCCAGTGTGTTTACTTACAGTTGCAGCACTTTAGCAACAACTTTTGAGGCCAAACTGCTCAAAAGAAAACAGTGACAAATAAACCAACACATCAGTAAATAACCACAGTGTAGGCGAAAGTTGCCCCGTGACGTCATTACACCCCCTCTATTGCACCATCTTACCTAATAACCACAAATTTGAATAAATAACACAACTGCACAGTGCAAGTCGACGTTGCAGAATGAAGTACAGACATGTTGTGTGAGCGATAATATGTGCGGAATAGGTTACACACCTGCGTGCTCCTCAAAGATAGCAACGTTGCGACCGGGGACTCATTCCTAAGATTACTAGATATACATACTCTCAATATCTGTGAAAAGCACGTGAAAGGTTTAGTATACATTTCGAAAATCTCAAAGGAAAATCGAAAAGACCTTGAAGACTTGACGACTACGACACCCACAGTAATTCAAAAGGTGGCGCCACTGTTGCACAGCTTTCATTTTTATTCACCAGGGGTCGACAATGTATGACGTGCAGAGACTGCATCCCTAAAGTTTCCTAACTTGCTAGAGTTATCCATAAATAATAACCAGAAGCTTTCCTGTTAATAGACATACCTACGGATTAATTCCATGAAGTTTTCCGTCCCGGCAAAACCAGGGGGATAGGCCTACTAATTTATGACAGCGGATACTCCCTGGATCACTAAACTACCAACAGACGACAATGCATGGTAGTCATTTTTTATTTTATCTACATGCTGCATGGATGGTAGAACTAGAAATACCCCAACCAGTCACATTATCATGTTACTTAGATAAAAGATTCACCCCGTACTGACAGTACTGTAAGTACGGGGTGAATCTTGTATCTACAAGTCACTGAGCTAATTAGTCGCTTTCGGGAAAGACAATGGCAAGTACACATTTGTGTCAATCTTTGGTCTGACTTGATTATGGATCAACTGTAACCCTCCTGCCGAGTTCAGTCGATAACAATAATAGGCCTAATTGCCTAGTAGACGTTGATTGTTTTTGTTTACGTTATATATTTCCTGCACACGTGCATTGCAACAATGAGAGACAAATAATTGTTCACACTTCCTGTCTACCATTCGCTTATCGCTATATTGTCTCCTTAGCAGCCGTACAAATAAACAAAAGTCGATAGTACTAATGGCTAGGTTTCTATGGATTCATGCATTCGTTCATTCCTTCATTCATTCCATCATTCCTTCCTTCCTTCCTTCCTTCCTTCCTTCCTTTCTTCCTTCCTTCCTTCCTTCCTTCCTTCATTCCTTCATTCATTCATTCATTCCATCATTCCTTCCTTCATTCCTTCCCTCCTTCCTTCATTCCTTCATTCATTCATTCGTTCATTCACAAAGGTAGGCATACAATGATACAGGCAGTGCCAAACATCACTTTGTGTTTATCAATTTGTGTGAGTAGGCTTGTAATTTGTATGTGTAACCATACGACAACCGGCCGATAAACGTGCTATATAGGATTTGAATGACAATTTAGTTTTCTCATTCAGTCAAAACTGTGGTTCTCACAAAATCACTGTGTACAGACCACTCGTAAAACATAGTCACAGAACCACCGATGCATGCTATTTAAAACTAACATTAGGTACTCCAAAGTGATTTTTATTTTCAACAGGTCAGTATTACAAGTTATATATATATCTGTACCGATATTTTTAATTGGATCTCAATGATATCAAAATCATTTAGATCGATTGAATAGCTGCAAAGTTATGAGTGTTTAAAGATTGATTTCTTTACCCTGATTTGTACACATTTCCAAATTAGCCAAATCTTGGTTTTTAGGGTCCCACCTGGAAGCTATTTTGCATATGATCTGTCCAATATTAAAGAATCTCATTCTCTATAGGACAAATAAGAAGCTCAGTTTTTTACAGACCATCACTGTTAGTATTCTTTCTGAAATTTCATGTCAAACTTGCTAAATTCCTTAATTTCCAGCAACCACCAATAATAAATTCAGTAAAATAAAGAAAAATAGCATAACTCGCATTCTAATTGTCCTATCACAGCAATCTTTATACCAAAATAACCAGAATTAAAAGCTCTACATGATGACATATTTTTCTAACTGATCAGAGAAAGAAAGCCAACATTCACTTTTAGGCATCGCGAGCTGACAATAAAATTAAGAAAAATAGCATAACTCCCGTTCTAATTGTCCTATCACTGAAATCTTTATACCAATATAACCAGAATTAAAAGCTCTACATGATGACATCATTTTCTAACTGATCAGAGAAAGAAAGAAGACAACATTCACTTTTAGGCATCGCGAGCTGACAATAGCCACATTCTTGCAGCAGTCACTTCTCAGACCAACCTTGATGCGCATGATATAAATCTCAACCAAATATTGTTCTGGTTAGGTAGAGGAAGACTTAAGCTTTCTGATGATATAATTTTCAAAATGATCCTGATCAATTTTCAAGGAGGATTAATGTCTTAATGTTTTCAATCCTTCAGTTCAATCAAATTTCCCACTCAAAAACACTCATGCTTGATATGCTAATGAAGCCTAGTTTCTTCTCTGTCTTTAATTGGTGGTTATTTTTAGCTCAGGTCACTGTACTCACCAAGGTATCAATTTTAGGGAAGGGAGTAGCTCAGACTGGATGAAAACAAACTCGGCGAGCATGCTCAGAGCTGCCGATAGTACCCCCCCCCCAACAAGTGTCCATTGACTAATTTATTTCATAATAATAATTAAAAATCAGATAGCCTAAAAGACAAAAGAAGGAGCTTTAATTTCATATACATTTTATTTCAAACCAAGCAGAATTAGCGAAGATTGGAGTGTTTTTAAAAGGGTTAAAATATGTCAAATTTCGCGCCGCGGACACCGTACACGCCCACTTTGGAGTACCTACTAACATGCATGTTTATAGCGAAATAGCAAATGGTAGACAGGAAGTGTGAACACTTAGTTGTCTCTAATTTTTGCTTGAGTGCAAGTAAATAAGCAACACAAGGAATAATTAGTAGCATGTGGTGAATAAGGGGTCAAATTTCCTGGATCATCAGCCCATGCTTTTTCTAATCTGTTCTTGAATGAATTTATTGACTTGGCATCAATAACATTTTGTGGGAGACTGTTCCATATATTTATGATCCTGTTTGAGAAACTGTGTTGCCTTAACTTTGAAATGGCTCTGGGTTTTACTAGTTTGAGAGTATGGCCCTGACTGCCTTCTCTTTTATTTCCAAGTGAAAAATTGGTTCATATCTATTTGATCAAAACCTATCATAATTTTAAATACTTCAATTATGTCACTTCTTTTCCTTTTGTAGGAGAGGGCAGGAAGTTTCAATTCCCTAAGCCTTTGTTCATAGGGTAAGTCCTTTATAACTGCAACTAATTTTGTTGCATGTCTCTGAACGTTTTCGATCTCCAGAATATCTTTCCGAAAAATTGGGCTCAGTATTCCAAAAGTTGTATGCTCGTAAGTCATATAGGAAGCACTCAAATCCTAAACGGCAGGATTTACTGTGTTCAGTGAGTTAGTGGAAAATGGATTTGTCAGAAGTGGGATTCGAACCCACGCCCAGAGAACTGGACTGCGACCTGAACGCAGCGCCTTATGGCTGGCACACACCTCCCGTCTGTGCGCACCCACCTACCGTTTACGATGTAAAACTGCCCGTTTCGCGCACAAAAATCGCTAGGTGTGCGCCCCCCCGCGCACACCTAGCGATTGCGATTCGCGCATAAAACTCAGTTTTTAGTGCTAAAAGCGACCGTTTATGATTGCGATTCGCGATTCGAAAAACGAATCGGCCCGTTTTCAGTTTTAAGCGGGTCGGGTCGGGTCGCGAGTTTTAGTACGCGAATCGTAAACGGGAGGTGTGCGCCAGCCATTAGACCGCTCGGCCATCCTGACACTGTTTACTTTTATTTCCTGTATTTGGCCTCTGTATTATCAATTATCATATATAGTTTGTGGTTGGGTTATGACTGCTGAAGGCCCTGTCACACTACAACGTTTCCCCCGGCGCGCCAGCAACACGCAAAATATTTGCAACCCGTCGAGAAACGTCAAACTTTTCGGCGTGTTGGGGGGTAGTTGGACGGGCGGCAGCGTGTTGGTAGCGTGATCATAGCGTGTTATTAGCGCGCCATCAACGGGTATCGACGTTGCGGGCGGAAAAGGCCTCCCTCCCTCCCTCCCTCCCTGTGTCTCTGTGTCTGTATGTGTGTCTGTGTGTGTCTCTGTGTCTCTATGTGTGTGTCTCTATGTGTGTGTCTCTGTGTCTGTGTGTGTGTCTCTGTGTGTGTGTCTTTGTGTCTCTGTCTCTGTGTGTGTGGCTCTGTGTCTCTGTGTGTGTCTCTTTGTCTGTGTGTGTCTGTGTGTCTCTGTACGTGTCTCTGTGTCTCTGTGTCTGTGTGTGTCTCTGTGTGTGTCTTTGTGTGTATCTCTGTGTCTGTGTGTGTGTCTCTGTGTCTGTGTGTCTCTGTGTGTGTCTCTGTGTCTTTGTGTGTGTGTCTCTGTGACTGTGTGTGTGTCTCTATGTCTGTGTGTGTGTCTCTGTGTGTGTGTGTGTCTCTGTGTCTGTGTGTGTCTCTGTGTCTGTATGTGTGTCTCTGTGTCTATGTGTGTGTCTCTGTGTCTGTGTGTGTGTCTCTGTGTCTCAGTGTGTGTATCTGTGTCTCTATGTGTGTCTCTGTGTGTGTCTCTGTGTGTATGTCTCTGTGTCTGTATGTGTGTCTATGTGTGTGTCTCTGTGTGTGTCTCTGTGTCTCAGTGTGTGTATCTGTGTCTCTGTGTGTGTGTCTCTGTGTTTGTGTGTGTCTCTGTGTTTGTGTCTGTCTCTGTGTCTCTGTGTGTATTTATGTCTGTGTGTGTCTCTGTGTCTCTGCATGTGTCTCTTTGTCTCTGTGCGTGTCTGTGTGTGTGTCTCTGTATGTGTCTCTGTGTCTCTGTCTGTGTGTGTCTCTGTCTGTGTCTCTGTGTGTGTCTGTGTGTGTGTCTCTGTGTCTCTGTCTCTGTGTCTCTATGTGTGTGTCTGTGTGTGTCTCTGTGTCTATGTGTGTGTCTTTGTGTTTCTGTTTGTGTCTGTGTGTCTCTGTGTCTGTGTGTGTCTATGTGTGTGTCTCTGTGTCTGTGTGTGTCTCTATGTGTGTCTGTGTGTGTGTCTCTGTGTTGCTGTGTGTGTGTCTCTTGGTCTCTGTGTGTGTCTGTGTGTGTGTCTCTCTGTGTGTGTCTGTGTGTCTCTGTGTGGGAGGGAGGGGGGGGGGGAGAGAGGGAGAGAGAGAGGGAGGGAGAGAGGGGGGAGGGAGGGAGGGAGAGTGTCTGTGTGTCTCTCTCAGAGACACACACACACAGACACAGACACACACATAGAGACACACACACAGACACAGAGTCACACACACACAGACACACACACACAGACACACACACAGAGACAGACACACACACACAGACACACACACAGACACACACAGACACACACACAGACAAAGAGACACACACAGAGACACACACAGACACACACACAGACACACACACAGAAACAGAGACACAGAGACACACACAGAAACACAGAGACACACACACAGCGACACACCCAGAGACACACAGACACACACATAGAGACAGAGACACACACACAGACACAGAGACACACACACACTGAGACAGAGACAGAAACACAGAGACACAGAGACACACACAGAAACACAGAGACATACACACAGCGACACACACAGTGACACACCCAGAGACACACATACACACACAGAGACACACACACACAGACACAGAGACACTGAGACAGACACAGCGACACAGAGACACACACAGAAACACAGAGACACACACACAGCAACACACACAGAGACACACCCAGAGACACACAGACACACACATAGTCACAGAGACACAGAACACAGACACAGAGACACACACACACTGAGACAGAGACAAAGACACACACAGCCACAGAGACACACACACACAGACACACACACACAGACACAGAGACACACACACAGACACACACACAAACACAGACACACACACTGAGACACAGAGACAGAGACACACACACAGACACAGAGACACACACAGACACAGAGACACACACCGAGACACAGACACAGAGATACACCCACAGAAACACAGAGACACAGAGAGATACACACAGAGACACAGAGACACACACATAGACACACACATGGAGACACACACACAGATACACACACAGAGACACACACAGATACACACACAGAGACACACACACAGACACAGAGACACAAACAGAGACACAGAGACACACACAAACAGACACACACAGCAACGTGCGAGCAACACGCTGGTAACGTGTGTCGACGTCCTGCAAACGCGCCCGTCGCGCCCGTAACGTGGGTCCACGTCATGCCAATGCGCCGGTAACGCGCGATCCAACACGTTGGCGCGCGTCGGCGCGCGTCGAAAGAATTGTGCAAGCACAAAACCTTGACGGGGCCCGACGCGCGCCGACGTGTCCATTCACACATTGCTATGTACCGACGCGCCGGTAATGCGCCGGTAATGTACTGGACGTGTACCAACGGTTCGCCCAAAAATGCAACACGTCGCCACACGTCGAAGCGCGTTCGTGAGAAACGTCGTAGTGTGACAGGGCCTTAAACAGCTCTGGGATGTTTGATTAATTTCTTGATTTATTTCTTGATAATGCTTTCAGAGCATTATACCGACATACATAGTGACACAAATATAACGAGCCGAAATTCGGTTGATTTGATAGGTTTGCCAAATCAGTGCTAGATCTAACTTTCTTCTAGTATTGCTCGACTGATTTCTTTACAAAATGACATGCATCTTCTTTGTTTTACCAACTGTAACCATTCTGAAGTGTGAGTCACGTGACAGGGACGTAGCTGGTCAATGTGTTTATAGGATCACCAAACAGAGTTGTTTGATATAGAGTCTAGCGATTTATAAAATTAGACTAATATTAATCAGTGTAAACACATTATGTCTGTGTGTTACTGTTAGTGTTAACCATTGCTTTATTGCTGACAGGAAAATGGGGTCTCATCAGAGCAATACATCAATAAATGAACTAGCGTAGAGACATGGGGAACTTCCTTCCTACCACTTAGGGTATTAATATCGACAGCATCATGCCGTATCTTAAAGTTGCATAGTCTGATGGTTTTGAGTTTCGGTAATTTTCTCAGATAAATAATATTCAAATATATTATGTTGATCGTTATAGTCTACCTTACTTTAGGTTGAACTTTTATGTTAAATGGCTAGCTGTTGCGATATTTGAAGTGTGAGTGTACTAAATTAATTTTGGTAAGCACGCCCAAACTCTGACACCGTAGGCTTCTGCAGTAAAACTACTAATAGGTTCTATTAAATTGGCTCGGTATTCTGTTCTATGTGGTGACAAATGCTTGGTAAGTGCACCAGTATCTAAGTTAGATATGTAGATTCAAATCTAGATCAGTGTTTTGGTTTTGACAATTTGATGTTTTCATCGGACTATGCACCTTTAACTTAAGCATTCCTTATTTTGTCGAAGTTTTGGTATCACCTCTCCAGTTACCCCTATCACCACTCAGCGGATGAATTTGACAATAACTTGACACAACTGAACAGAGAATCCTCACCAAATTTGGTGGGCCCTGATGGTGAAGTCTCTGACTTGGCCTGAGCATACAGCTCAATCACTCTAATCTAATCTAATCTTGGGTTAGAGGTCATGGAAGCATTCCTTATCACATATTCTAATATTCGATATACAAGATTAACTAATTCTATTTTTATTATATATTAAAAACTATTCAACGCTATCATATTTAACAGAACTACATACTCAAAACGTGAAATTTCATTAAATTAACCCTAAAATCGAACCGATATTAATGCTGCTGCTACATCGGCGGCGATATTCATATTGTTGAATCGCCGAATGTAAACAGAACAAATCGCCGCCACCTGCCGCCGCCGCATCGATGGCGATATATTAACGATTAGGCCCAAATCTATTCAATGCTATCATATTTAACAGAATTACACACTGAAAACGTGAAATTTCATTAAATTAACCCTAAAATCGAAGCGATATTAATGCCGCCACTACATCGGCGGCGATATCCATACTGTCGAATATGAACAAAACAAATCGGCGGCGATATATTGGAGCCAAATCTATTCACTGCTATCATATTTAACATAATTACATACTGAAAAAGTGAAATTTGATCAAATTAACCCCAGAATGGAAGCAATATTAACGCCGGCGCCGAATTTTGGTCAATTGAAACCAATAATCGAACCGATATTAACGCCTCCGCCATAGGTTAGCTAATGCCGCCGCGCTTTGGCCACATACATTTCCCGTGGCACATATCCCAACACCGATGTTAGCTAACCCGGCGCCGGCTCTTAACACCAGAGCCGATAAAAAGTTGTTCATACATTTGGCCCATTGTGTAAGCCTGCATTCTTGAAATGCCAAACATCCTATTGGTGTTATATATGCCTTTGATTACAATGCTTATCAGACGAGCTTTACTATGCCGTTCCCTTAATGGGCCGAGCTTGGGATTTTTAGGTGATACTCAGATATTGGAGAGGACACCCACAATTATATGACTTCATGGCTCTGTCGACCGCCATATGTGTGCAAAGTAATAGCTCATTTTTACCCTAATGATCTGGCATTAGAGGCCCAATAGACCTAGATCAGCCAGAAGAGGATGTGTATGTTAATCAGCAAGTTAATAAGTCGCGATGGAATAAAATTCTATAGGATATCAGATATTTAAAAAAAGTAATCTCAGGTGGTGCGCAGCCATGTATTGGGTTCCAAGTACCGTCTTATAAATGCAAGAAATTTATTTCGCCTGTATCAATTTATTCAAGTGGGCCTTTTGTTTAGTGACCTGTCTTACTGTGAATCATCTTTGCTTTCCTCGCGTCGCCTGGCGACGCGAGAAAAGTGATTGTGATTGTGACTTGTAGTTGTACAGTGATAACAAATAACCACCGAATTGTCTCCAATTTAAATTCATTGTCTTAAAAATAGCACACCAATTTTACAGTGTGCTCACCCCCAGCTCAGTGAATATCCTACTTCAGCTATAATACTTAATAGCGACGCCAATCAATGGGTATTAGTACTATGTTCCAACGCTGGGTTGAGTATGTAAAAGAACAAAGGAATAGAATAGAGACCCGTTCTCCTAGTCACGTGACATTTTCACGAGACCCTCATATCGCAGTAATTATTTGGAACTGAACACGCGTATTCCTTTGACCCAAGAGTGAAGAAAAAGTGCGAGTATGGCCACTTTATTCTTTTGATATATTTGTTGCGATAAAACTCCACAAATGCCGAGGGAATCATATTGAAAGAGGGACAATATTATCGACTATCAAAGGAACATCTGGTGCTTTCTGGCCGATGACGATATGATAGTTCTCCTGTGATTTGGTAAGCACTTTCAGCCCCTACGGATATTGTAGATATTACTGACCCGTCCTGATATGACCTTAGATGTCGCTAGGACGTAAAACAACAACAAACAAAACATGTATATTAGATCACACCAGGCCCCTGTACTCACTTTTTAAATTAGTATCTATATATAATACCAAACGGTGGTTAAGTTTTCGGGTCTCTTCTGATCACTACTCATCTGTTAATCGGCGCTGCCAACATGCAACATTGTACTCCATTGATGCTTCGCCATGTGTGGGTTGTTAATAGCATGTTTCTTTTTGTGCCTACCGCACACATTTCATATTAATTTTCCTGGTTTTTACAAACTTTGGTCACTGACCAGAGTGGCATCCACTTTGAGTTACATAACCACAAGCTCCCCCGTCCTGATATCACCTTAGATGTTGCTAGGACGTAAAACAACAACAAACAAACAAACAAACTGTTAACTCCGCCATTAGATATTGCCACTGATATGGTTTACCACATAATGGTACAGATGGATTCCACCAGATGGCGGCACTATATTGAAATGGGACTGTGCACGAGTCCAAAATATAGCAGAGAATGTAGTTATATACATGGTCTCGGAATATAGTCAGAGACTGAATATATTATATATATATGTGGATATTGGTCCAGGGATTGATACGGAGCCTAGCTTTAGTCCGTGGGCAGCATGGGCCTGTGGGCAGCATGGGTTAAAGCGTGTGAAATTTCAATCACAGACAATTGGTCTTCCTCATTCTACAGCTCTTTGCCCTGTCCTACTAATGGCAAATGCCAGGTTGGGTAGCTACAGGAATACCATTTTAAGTCATTGGTTGGACTTGACTGTGGTTAGAACCCAGAGTTCGAATCTCATAGCCAAGTGGGTAGCGGGCACACTCAACCCATTCAGACCAGTCCAGCTATTGGAAGTTGTAGAAACAATTATCTTACTAGTTCCAAAAACAAACATCTAAAGCCAGTTCTTTTATATTATTGTTGTTATTGCTATTTTTAAGGGTATGGATATACCACGTTGCTTTGAGACAGGGGTGCTTTCTGGCACTAGTGCCATATTAAGTTATGAAGGTATAGTTCCACGGTGAATAGGAACCTATCTGTGTAGATGAGAGTCATTAGGACTGATTTGCAACCAGTTTTATCTAGTTTCCCCTGTCACCCACTACCCTCTGGGACTTCCCACACTCCAGGCCTGTCCATTCCCTGATGTTGTCTTTCAAAACTCTTCCTTTGTCTGCCTTGTTTTATTCACCCGTTCACTGTGCCTTGCACGATGGTTTTGGCCAGACTTGATAATTGGAAAATATGGCCATACCACTGCAGTTTGCACTGAGACACGCGCACACACACACACACACACACACACACACACGCACACGCACACGCACACGCACACGCACACACACACGCACACGCACACGCACACACACAAACGCACACACACAAACGCACACACACCCCTGGCCGAATGAATTGAGCATCCGTTTCCTGTTTTGTAGATCGTGAGATTCAAACTCACGGGTGCGAACCCTGTTCGAGTCAAACCAATGACTTAAATATTGATATTTGTCGCTTCCTATCCAGGCGCTCCTCATTATTAAGATGGTGCAAGAACTGGGTTTTTTTGGTGTTTTTTTTGTGACAGGATTTTTATTCTGCCCATAACGTATAAGCTCCCGCGAGGGTGCTTGTTTTCAACGCTGGACAGCTGTGATACTGGATTGGTCTGGTCCCGCACTCAGGAGTCTTTACCTGATCTTTCTCGGGCCAACCTTTGTGGTTTTGGGTGTTAGTAGTTTCTATATTAGTTTTTTTTAATTTTCAAGTTTTTTTCCTAACCTGTATATGATAACTTAGCCTACTATGTACATCTACGTAGATGACATACAGGCCCGTGGGAGAGGATCCCATCCCATTGTGGTTTGTTACAGCATCCTTTCACCCATGCCCTGTCCTTAGATAGTACACCAGTGTGCCAGAACACCCCTGGGCCCTTCAGGACTGCGACTAGGTGGGATGGCTGTGTTGTATGGTTAGCCATTTTGTATTTCAGGGTGATTCGGATGCATGACCGTGGCCTGTCTGGTTCTGCTTTGGTTTGTGCCAGTACACATACCCAGACGGACTGTGCCCTATGGTGATAGTCATTTCGAATTCCTTAGTACTTAGTAGGGCTAGTTTCCGTATTTGTAATATCTACCATCTTTTCTGGCCGGTCTTTTGCTTTTGTGGTTGGCTCAGTGTCAGGATAATGGCACTGAGTATGATATCATTATCAGGTTATGGTGCTGCAACATGGTCTCCCAGTCCCAGTGGGGCAGCACTATAAAGTCGCCATGAGTGTGCACTGTCACAAGTTGGCGCCCGGCCTGATATGACCTTAGATGTTGCCAGGACGTAAAACTCCGACAACCAACCACACAGACACGCACACGCACACGCACACGCACACACACACACGCACTCTCTAATTATTTGCGAAGATGAAAGGCGATCTCTGAAGTTTAAGCAAGACGCGCTGTGCCTAGGACGCCCAGACAGGCATTGTGGGAAGGTGTCAAGATGCGGGGCACACATGGCCGCATGGACGGCCACCCCGACATGCGTTCTGCGCCTCCTGGTTGGGTATAAGCTGTAATCCTTCGGCCGCTAGGTGTCAGCACAACTCGGTGGCAGCGGTTTACCATAGAATTCACCGACTGTGATGCCGCTCTGGCGAATTAAACTCGCTACACGAGAACTCACTCCATTTGATTTGTTTGTTGGGGTTTTAATTACTGACAATGCCTAAGGTCATATCAGGATGGGTAGCGACTGGTGACAGTGCGAACTCATTGTTATTTTATAGTGCTGCCCCACTGGGAGAGCAGGCCGCCAACACCATGCTCTGATGTCCTACTCAGTCACATTATCCTGATATGAGCTAACTAGTCCTTTGCCAATCCTAGTAATGTCTGGTGCCAGGCTAGGTAGCGATAAGTATACATTTTGTAATCATTGGTTTGACTCAGCCGGGTTTCAAACTCCCAACATTCCACACAGGGAGCTTGTGCTCATCAGCCACCGTGTTAAGTCCCACTACATTTGAAAATTACTTCACAACAGACAATTAATTTATAACAGTTCTTACCCTATTAGTTCTAGTATTGTCGAGCGCTAGTCAAACTGCCAATTTTGTAAGTCGTTGGTTTGACTCGATCGGGATTTGAGCTGTGTCATATGTGTGGTATAAGGTATCTTATGCAAATATTATTCTGGGAATGTTCTAGAAGGTATTGGTTGGTACTGCTGGAGCTGCCTGGAATGCACCTGAGTGTGTGTTAGTGGTGGTGCATTGGTCAGGATGGGGGGTATATAGCTGGTGGCAGAGGTGCCAGAGGCCAGTTGGTCACATGAATTTTGTTTTAAATACATAGGGCGGGCATTGGGCCAGCCAGAGAGATAGTCCACTCCAAAATGTATTTGATTGTTTGTCTGGTGTTCATAGAAATAATATGAGAATTATATGGGTATAGATCAACGAAACTTCTGCCAATATCTTTATTCACACTTAGTGATTCACTATTTATGTCTAGCGGTGCGCTGAAGAGTTTCTTTAAAGAAAATCAAATCCATGTTAACAGTGCCTTTCTAACTTTCACAACTAGAGTGGGACGTAGCTCAGGTATTAGAGTGTCCACCTGTGAAGGTATGGGTCATCCTATCGATCCTGCTCGGTGGACACATTTGCAGTTTGGGCTGTTTTCCATTCCAACCAGTGGTCCACAATTGGTTCATCAAAGGCTGTGGTATGTGCTGTCCTGTCTGTGGGAAAGTGCATATAAAAGACCACTTGTTGCTTATCGGAAAGAGTAGCCTATCTGGTGGCAGCAGGTTTCCTCCAAAGAAATATGTCAGAATGACCATATGTTTGACGTCCAATAGCTGATGATGAAAATCAATGTGCTCTAGAGGCATCGTTAAATAAAACAAACTTTCCTTTTCCCCCCATTCACAACTAGTGATACTCATTGACCATGTGGGGCACTAACACCTCCATGACAAGCTATCACATTCACAAGCATCTTGAGAGAATGATAACAAAAATATAACATTTCATAGTTTCGATGCCGTGGAAGTAACTATCAGTGTGCAGTTATTTATGAGCTAATTTAGCCCGTGGGGGTTCTTGGGGTGCGAGTGCAAAGTTGTAATTATTAGGGTGAGTCCATGTTAATGCCCCTTTGCAGTTACACTGATGGATATGGGTGCTCAGTGAATTAGTCCTGAAAGAATATTAACCTAAAAAATCACTGGTCGTAGAGGAGGGTCATAAACAAGTAATCCATTACAATAAATACAAAAGCACCATGCTGCCCTTGAGCAAAAGAATCACATAGCTTTCTTTGAATAATTGAATGTCACAGACGATAAGCTTGTTTTTTTTAACGAGGCCTCTAGAACACATTGATTTTCATATCATCGGCTATTGGATGTCAAACATATTGTTATTCTGACATATTTCTTTGGTGGAAACCTGATGATGCCACATGGGCTACTCGTTCTGATAAGCATCAAGGGGTCTCTTATGTACACTCTCCCATACACAGGACAACACATACCACATCCTTTGATGAACCAGTTGTGGACCTCTGGTTGGAATAGAGGATGAGGGATGGAGCCATAATGATAATGCTAGTAATGATCACCAGGTGTCGGGTCACGAGCGTTAGTCCCCGCAATAGACTACATCACGGTTCCAGCGGCGCGGTGCATTGTGGGATCCGTCAGAGCAAACGAAACCGGCGAGAAGCACGTGGCACATGCTAATACACTGGGTGCAGCTATGAAATGTGCTAGTTTCAGATCATCTCAGCTCTTGTTTGAAAAATAGAATACCAACTAAAAAAATATATATATAATAAATTAAGATATTAATCTTTCATCCAGCATTGCATTTACATCAATATAATCAGCACATCTTATGCCATGTGCATTTAGATTTAGGCAAATCTAGGCACTCAGACTAGGGTTAGAGCCATAGCCAGATTCAGTTTTACTTATTTTATTCATGTTTTTATATATATCCTATGGTTAATGACATATGTAGAAATAGAAAATAAGTAGGGTTAACCAGATATTGGTTATATATTTCTTTGAAACAAGTTTTTGTTGACACATTTGACATTTTAATATTTAGAACAAGAATGACTTCTGGCTAATCAATAGTGATGTAAACATCAGCCTGTAAAGTGACTGAAATTGTATCTTTCTTAGTTCAAAATGCTTAATTATGGAGAGTTGTGTCTTAAATATATTCATTATATTATTATATTGCATCCTTCCATCCATGTTTGTGCCAAATTGTTATGCATTTCTATTTATTTTGAATAAAATCGAAGTTTTGCCTACCCATTTCGGCAAACTCAATGGCCGTATGCCTTTGTTTTGCTCCCATCGCTGTTTTCAGCGCATGCGCAGTCGGAACGGTGATGTAGTCTATAACAGTGGTGTGACATCACTGGTGGCGCCCTCTAGGTACTAAGCCCAGAACAGCTCGCATAACAGTTGTAACAGTAAAAGCTGCACTTGGTTGGTTATTGGAGTTTTATGTCTTGGCAACATCTAAGGGCATATCAGGACGGGTACCAACTTGTGACAGTGCACGCTCATGGTGACTTTATAGTGCTGCCCCACTGGGAAATCAGGCTGCTGACTATGACCCAATATCCCACTCAGTCACATTATCCTGACACTGAGCTAACCAGTCATTGCCTGATCCTATTAATGCTGAGTGCCAGGCCAGGAAGCAACAAGTAACAATTTTATAAGTCATTAGTTTGACTCAACTGGGAATCGAACTCTCGACTTTCCGCATGCGAGGCCTGCGCTCTACCTTCCGACACAGTTAACCTGAGAAGGAACAACATACTTTGGAGCCATCATACATTAATCAGGGCTGTAGCTAGCGATGGTGGAGATGGAAGGGGGAGGGGGGGGTGCAGTGCCCACCCCTACCACACACACACAAAACCACCCGGTATATAACCTCTCTGAAATAGCCGGAAATAGGAAGGTTAAAAAAAAAATTGTTTATTGTTTGATTGTGGTTAATTATGTTGGGTAGGGCGGGATAACCCAGACAATGGCATGTTATCAGCATATGGCATATTATCGTTTGACTGAATCTATACTGTACTATTGATTATTGATTTTCTAATAAACATATTTAAAAATATTTATTGGGGCGGGGGGGTGGGCATAGGCATACCCCCAGCCACCCTAGTGCCGCATACCTTTGGCACTCTGTGGTGTTCTCTGTGGCGGAGTGGTCAGAGTGTCTGACTCTTTTCTATGTGGGACTCCTAATCTAATCATAGTCACAGATAATGAGTTATCAACATCATTTGGAAATTTATTAAAATATGAAATATCAAGCAGATGCACAGCTAAATATATTTGATTTAAAGTTGCATGGTCTGATGGTTTTGAGTTTCTGACATTGTCTGAGATAAATATATTAGGTTGATTGTCATAATCTAACTTACTGTAGTTTTAAGTAACTTTTATTTTAAATGGTTAACTTTCGAGATATTTGAAGTGCAAACATAGAAAATTAATTTTGGCAAGCATGCCAAAACTCCGACACCATAGGCTTCTGCAGCAACAAGTTCTATTGGATTGACTCAGTTTTCCTTTCTATGTGGCAACAAATGCTTAATAAGTGCATCAGTATCTAAGTTAGATCTGTAGAATCAAATCTAGATAATTGTTTTGGCTTTGAAAATGTTGACGCTTTCATCGGACTATGGAACTCTAAGAAAATCACATCAGGTGCAAGAGAGTTCACTTATCCAAGAAGAACATGGATTGTTAGTCGGACACAATTTAGTTAACTTAGATTTATTATTTTCCGCTAGGCGGGCCAATGCAAATGTGAAGGCGTTTATTTCAGCTAATAAAAGAAAAGCCACAGAATTATTCATGAGGATCGTAACAATGAAAAAAACCCAGACAATGTTACCCATTTGTACTGAACATACAAACAGTGGCTTCTGTAATGCCAGGCTTTGACCAGACCGACAAGCCGACTTGACTTCGACTGGTTGTTTGTAACCTTTCAGCAAACCTGCAGGATTTAATCGGCACCAATAAATCTGTCCGATTTTGGCGGAAATGTAAACTTCTAGGGGTATTTAATAGGTTTACATTTAAATCTTTTATATATAACAAATATATATATATATTAATTTCTTTATAATCATTGATTAAACAGTCAATTTCAATCAAGGGAAATTATTCTTCCCCATTCCACTGCTCCTTACCCTTTCCTAGTAATGTCCAGCGCCCGGCTAGGTAGCGGCAAGTATAAATTTGGTTTCGCTTGACCTGAGCACTGAACCTCCCCCTGAATGTATTGGGTGTCAGTCCCCACTGACACTCAAACACATTTGACTAAGTTGCGTTGATTTTTTGGCCCTGCGCCAACGGTTCTACACTGCAGACAGTATGAATGACCTTTTTACTAATGTAAAACAGGAAAACATTTTAGCCTTTTTGAGGGCAGCTGGACTGTACCACCTTATATAGTTTACCAAATGGATTCTATCAATTATTAATAAAACTTTTCTTTTTCTATGGGAATTTGTTTCCCTTGACCACAAATATATGATTGTGAGCTTTCTAATTTAATGAGTGTCTATTGGCACATAATTGATTGTCTGGTTTTACATGTAAAAGCGATGGTTTGAACAAAAAAACAAACATTTCTCGCCGTGAATATGGCCTATGCTGCCGACACGGCGTAAAGCAACCACCAATCAATCAATCATGACCTGAGCACTAGAATCCCGCAACCTGCCAAGCGATATATACAATTTTATATTTTCGAACTTTTCTTTTTATTGCACATGTACAGAGCTATTTTGCTATTCACTATAGAGCTACATTCCGGTGACGTCATCTGGTGCTGGTGTCATGGGAATGCATGTGCAATAATAGATTAATACCCTGTATTGTATTATGTGAAAAACCTGCCTTACATTGAAGACCCTTCGTATACCGTCTCCACTATGGGAATATAACCAACGTTCCACAGAAGTAACATGTATAGATGTAATTAATAATTACGCAGCTGTGCTGCATGCGTGATGTATTGGAGATAGCAACCTGCCGTCTCCATGGTAACGCAGTACAGTAGCACATTATGCATGTTGGCGAGGCTAACATGGGTAATTTGCAAACGAGGCTCTGTCTATTTCTGTCTTCTTCGCTCATGCCTGCACCGCTCTTACTCACTTTGTCTCGGTACACACTTCAGTACACTTCGCTTTCCCACCCACCCACCCACCCTCTTACACATTCAGGTCTCCTCCCTCAACCAAGCAATTGACAGAACATTCGGGTCACAGCCGCCCAATTAATCTACCAATGCTTCACCTACGTGCAGGCTACGATTACTTTCTTAAATAAACTTACTTTAAACTACTTCTCTGTCTCTTCCTTCTATAGTCGAGTGAAGTGAATTAAGCCACTCAGTTCTGATATATAAATGCATGTATGTGTATATACACACACATATGGATATACATATGAAGAGGCCAGACGCAAATCCCTGTAAACGCCAATCCAAAAAATTACTTAAAATCTTAGAAATAATTCCACATTGTTTGTGAAGAAATGAGCACCCTCACACCTCACAACTATTGAATAGATTTGATCAATCACAATGTTGCCTACAGTTAATTTTTATGTCACTCACTATATACATCTAGAGATGTAATAATTGTTAAATCCTGTCTTATTATCAGTGCATATAAATCTTTGTTATTTCACACAGAAAACTAAATTATGTAAACAATGTAATGTTGCAATGATGGAAGTTCAGTGTCTCGGCACTGACAAAAGAAGTTGTTTATTGAATAAACCATATGTTACAAAATTTATTATTTTTAGATCGGACTGCATATTAGAGTACTGGGTTCCAATGTGGAAGGTGGTGAGTTCGGTGTTCGAGGATGAAAGATCTCCGCGATTTCACGGATTTCCGCGATTGTTGATATTCACTTGTTAGCGTTCACAAAATGTCAATATATTATATATTATGGATACAATACATATATACATCATATATCTATAATATTAACCTGAATCCCATTCTTATATGACCTTAGATTTTACTAGAACATAACAATCAAACAAGAAAGTTAGACATGGGTGATGATAATACAGTCATAATAAGGACAGTTGAAACATACTTCCAGTATTTTCCCGCGATTCCCTGACAGTGCTAATCCTATGAGGGGCGGGGGCAATCCGCGTTCTCGTGGAAATTCGCCATTGGTGCCAATGTTTCAGAGCTTGATTTCCACGTTTTCTTTGTCGGAGACCACTTTCATCCCTGTATGTTGAGCAAAGAACAGCTAAGAATATCCATTAGATTCCTGTTCTAACACAGGCTTCAGCATGGACAGGCCCTATTAAAATGACTCAGTTGTCCATTCTATGCAGCAACAAATGCTTAATAAGTGCACTAGTTTCTAAGTTGGATATGTAGAATCAAATCTAGATAAGTATTTGGGGTTTAAAAATTGGATGGTTTCGTCGGGCTATGCAGCTTTAATGCATAAGAGAATGGAATTAATAAACCGAGCCAAAAACAGATCATACGAGAGGAGTACGGAGTACATTAAAGAAAGGGAGTGGAATACACTGGGAGTAGAAGAAAGAAGCACAGGGATAATACAAACATATATAAGATTAATCCAAAGGGAGTTCAATGCACTCCTAGACTAACAACAAAAATAAAATAAATTAAAGAGATTGATCGATAAATATAAGAAAATTACACTGATAATTCAACAAACTCTTAGAGGGTATACATGCTAAGCATGATACATACAGGAGGTAAACTTTAAACTTTATACTAATGACCACTAACACAACAAAGTGAAGGCAGTCAGGGGAAGTAACTATTGGTAACCAAACAACTAACCAATTGTAGAACTAACAAACTCACAGCGGCTTGGGGGATGTGGGGGAACGCTTACAAACAGAGAAAGAATGCATGCAGTCGATAGCTACACACAAACTGAAAGTGATAAAACAAGGGGAACCACAAGACTATTACTTTCTAGCGGCGAAAACAAGTCATTAGACTTAACAGTTATGGGCAGCATAAAGACACCCATCACAAAAAAAATTAAATAAAAACTTGAGACATGGATGCCTGAAACAAACGCCAATACAGGTATACTACTCACTCAGACGCCTCGTAGCAGTAGACAGGTAGAGAAGTGACGTCACCTTATTTGTTATCCTGCATCATTGGGTGGCTTCCATTCGGGTATTCTGAGTTAAGCTTGTCCCTCAGGAAGGACTGAAGCTGGGACCCGGCATATTCGGTTGCAGCTAAATCTTTCACTACACATGGTTGGGTCCCCCCCCCCCCCAACCTCCTGGATAGAACCGATTTCTTATGGGACAGTGGGAAAAAAACCTTTGTTTTGTCAATTATATTTGTTTATGTGTGAGATTTAATATGTTGGTGTTTCATTAAAATTGGGCATGTGTCATGTACATTTGTTGGTGTGTCGGGTGAATTTGTTGGTGTGTCTGGTAGATGTATCTGGTAAGGTTGTTCGCATATCATGCACATTGTTTTTGCACAACAGTTAAATGCGTTGACAATAGTATAAATTTATTAATATATGAAGTAAATTTGTTGATGTTCTAGCTAAATTTCCTGGTATGTTAGGTAACTTTGCTTCTGTGTCAGTTACATGTGCTCGTATGTGAGATAATTTATTTTGTTTCTCACCCATCTTTAGTCGCTGAGTAGGCGAGTCACCAGGCCGCTTGACTTTTCTAGTCGTTTGTTGTAATGTTTTGCAAACGATCTAGCCGTCTTCCATCCCGCGTGTGCAAGGATTCTCTTAACTGAGATTCCTAACTGTCTTGCCTTGGAGACCAATGCTCCACACATTGAGTGAGATGCGTAGCGTCCAGTATTGATGCCTGCCTGTTTAAGCACCTTGATGGTCCATCTTGCGAGTGTGTCTCTTGAGATAGCTTTATGTCGTTTAATAAAGCTGATCAGCAGCTGTCTGGAAATCCTTATTCTGCGTGACTTGGATAGATAAGCCCTAATGGCTGAAACTACACAAATCCGTTTATCTTCCAGAAAACTATTTACATGAACTGTGGACAGTGGGTCCCTGCGCGACTTGACTTTAGTAATGTCTCTAAATCGAATGTTGCCTCATCCTTATCTATCTCTAGTCCATCCAGTGAGAGTGCCACAATCGTTTGGCCTCTGTGTCCTGTCACTAGCAGTAATAGCACTGCTAACTTAAATCCTAGTTCCTTCATTGATCAAGGTTTATTACTAGGCCATGACTTGAATAACTTAAATACTACAGACACGTCCCAAAACCTATTATTGGTTTGGGTGGGTTTCTTTCTTACACCGATCTATTGAACCAGTGTACTAACTGATGCTTTCCAATCATTTGTATATCTATTTTTGGTAGAATAATTGAAAGTATACATCTTGCTGCAATAATTGCACCAAATCCTAACCCTTCATCTTCTAACATTCTTAGAAATCTTAATATTTGGGCTATTGTAGGTTTTAATGGTTTGACTCCTTTAAGAAGACAATGAAGTCCCCATTTCTTTAAATAACTTGTGTATAATTTCACCATTCCTTTCTTCCAGGTGTGTGAAATAAGTCTTTCTTGCGTAATTTTGTCTAAACCATATTGTTCTAAATGTTTTCTTAAAAATGGAATGCCAAAAGAGGTGTCGTTGACACATCTCCATGGACTGTTAGTGGTCCTTGATGTAGGTTGTTCCTTTCTCGTGGGAACCTGAGCATGTCTTTTACTTCTAATGTTACTGCTGCTAGCCATGGTTGTGTGTCCCACTCTGCTGATAATGCTGAATGGTGGGAATATGTGCAGGTGAATGCAGCTGACTACATTAGTCCCCCTGGAATCCAATGTCCCATATCCATGATTACAAATATCTAGGTAGTATTTCCCTTGCAGGCACAGGACAGATTCCATTATTCCATGCAACGGTCAACAAGCATAGCATTCTGGTCACGGCTCCAGTGTTGTGGGCACATTACAAACAAATGGCAACATCCTACCTACACCAGGCTCGAACCCAGATTTCTGCCATTCCGGGATAAGCATCTAAATCATTAATTCACCTAGCCTCCGTAATGCAAGCAACCTACGTGTGCAGTGAGTGAGTGAGTGAGTGAGTGAGTGAGTGAGTGAGTGAGTGAGTGAGTGAGTGACTGATGGGTGTGTGTGTGTGTGTGTGTGGGGGGGGGGGGTTACGCCATATTCATGGCGAGGCTACCTGCGTGTGTGGCATTTCACCTGGAGAGGTGAGTACAACTCAGTACACATGTAATTTATTTCTACTAATTTGCATATAAAACCTGTTGAAAAACCTTTGGAAATCAGGAGTCAATAACCTTTTTTTTCCTTTTTAAATCTTTTATTTTTTATATAAACAGATCATAGTTTCAGTTATTTGTTCATACATTTCGCCACAACTGAAGACGATTCCAGACTTCTCCGATTCAAATTAATCTTATGGGGAGAAAAAAGAAACCATATTAATATTATGTATCGGGATCTCGGGTCCACTGAAGTTTCATTGCGTTTAAATACGGGAATTAATTAATGAGGACTGGATTTGAATTGCTCTAAGGTTTGTTTTTGATTGGTTTTTATTTCACCATTGCGGAACCTGGAATTGGATTCCGCTTTGTTGAAGGCATAGTTTTTTTGTGCTTTTTGGGGAGTTTGTTGGGAGGTTTTTTATTGGGGGGGGGGAACCGGCGAAATTGATGCTGAGTAATGAAAAAACTAAATATATATAGCTAGTATATAAATAAACTTATTGTTAGTTTAGATGGACTGGCCGAGTCAAACCTATCCACTGAGCGATAGGGAGAGAGAGAGAGGAGAAGGGAGAGAGATGGGGCAAGAGATAGCGGGAGAGGGAGAGAAAGAGAGAAGAGAAAAACGCCAACAGAATTCAGAAACAAAATATTCAGCTGTGTGTAGAAGTTATTTTCTCCGGAAAGTTTTGAACAGCCGACAAGTAATGTAATGTGGTTGTTGGGTGGTGATGGGAGTGGGACGACGCAGACACTGTTAAGTTGATTCCCCCAGAGTGCACCGCGCCAATGCCATTACATCCGGTCCACAGCGCTGATGACATTACTGTAATGGCCGCTACCGTTCAGGTGCAGCGGCTGAATTTAGACTCACTTTTGCATATATATATATATATATATATACACATGCTTTTGAATATATATATGTACTTTAGCATATATGTATATATATGCAAAAGTATATATTTATGTAAAAATATATACATGTAAAAGTATATACATATAAAAGTATATATTTATATATATACACAAAATATGTGTATATTCTTTAGCATATATAGATATATGTATATATACATATATATATATATATATATATATATATGATATATATGCAAAAGTATAAATATACGTGTAAAAGTGTATATGAAGAGCTCAAGTGCAAAACTCCGTAAACACCAATCCAGCAATTTAATTTTAACTGAAGATAATTTTAATTTAGACTAATTCCACTTTTGTTGGGATAAAATGGTTATGGAGCAATCAAAAACTAAATTGGAATGTAAAAAGATTATCATTTTGATGGTTTAACTCAAATGTTTATCTCAATTTTTGGATTGGTGTTTATGGACATTTGCATCTAAACTCTCATATAAATCTTTTACTAAAGTATATATATATATATATATTTATATATATATGTTAAAGTATATATATATACACAAGTATATATATATGCCAAAGTATATATAGGCAGAAGTATATATATGTGTACATATCCGTTGTAAGTGACTGGAATGAGGTGTGAATGGTCCCTGACAATGTACCAGGGAGTTAGTGCCATTATTGTAATGGAGGCTTTGATCAAAGATGGACAGCAAAATATCTATAGTAAGAGGAGGTTATATTGCAGAAGTGTGTTATTGTACAATACGGCAGTACCGCTTAGCTGTTTTGATACATAAATAAAAGATACAACTATCAGGCATGTGATTTAACCGGTTTTAACCAGAATTCCATTTTTTGTCTGGCTGCCGAAACCCGAATTCCATCGGGCTTTTTAAAATTCCATTTTTTTCTAGCTGCCGAAACACCTCTGAAATACTCTATTTGCATCCCTCTCGTGACTCAGTGGGATGCTGTGTGTCCCAACGATAACCTAAACAAGATTTGAGGTTTTTTCACCTGCACCCAATCACATGCCTGAACTATTATGTAAATAATTTTATGTACAATTTATGTTATTTCCCCCTCTCTCTTTCTTTCTCTCTCCCTTCCCCATCTCCCACATCTCTATATATCCTTCAATTTCATTTCATCCATAGGTAGACAATTCAGCAATAACAACTTTTCAACTGCCACCAGTATTATTCCCTTCCCGTGTATACTTAAGTATATATACGTATATGTACTATGTAATTTATTATGTGGATATAAATAACGGCGGCCCCTTAATGTTTCTCTCTAACCACCTTAACCTCCATGTTATTCACTGCAGAGCGAGCATTCTCTCCTCCCCGTCTCCTATTCGCCGTGGGCTAACTGCTCACTTTATGCACCGTATATATATTAAGGAATATATATTAAGAAATATATATATATAATAAATATATAATAATATATATAACACCCTCCTCCATTACACAAAGTTCTGGTCTATTTCCCCGAGTTCTCACCGACCGGAAGTGTCGCCCAGTTAGTTCTACCCACATCCGGTGTGCGAGGCAACGCCCTGAAATGTTTGTGTATCTTTTTATATATCCCTTATCTACTTCTGCTGTCCTGGTAGGCTCAGTGTCTGAAACATCCACAAGAAGACAACGTTGTACTCACATGGTCTCGTTAATCTCAACATAGTTGCTACAGGCACATATGTACATTGTCTGGACTGGCTGGTCGCTATGGTGAAAGAGAGAGAGCATGTGACCTGCACCCTTATTTGTAGGTTTTAATCCGGGTATCAGTCAGGTGACCTTAGCTTGTAGCCGGCAGCCCATTGGCTACAGAGTACCAATGCAGCAGGGTACCAGTCAGGTGACCTAGTTAGCTGGTTCCTGGCAGCGTGTTGGCTGCATAGCACTAAATAAAAATCACCTCAAAATTCCCAAATATTTTACCGCCATCCCCCTGCCAACCCACCCACACACTCCAGCTGCAGTTGCCTCCTGGTATACTTTACATCACCACTTGCCTGATTTTTGCCAATATGGCCACTGATGGCAAACCTCTGGCGCCCCCTAGCGGGTCTTCTGGTACCAGAGCCGACACTTCCGCTCCCACGTGACTGTCCTCCAGCGTACCCCCCCCCCCTCCCACCGCACCCTCCCCCCCCACTCCCCATCATGATATGCTGTCTCCGGGACCCGGCAGGTGAGCCGTAGTGAATAACAGCGCACTCACTACCGCGTCTAAATGCCATATGGACAGGACGGGAAGGCCTAGTGGGTAGGGGCGCCTGCTCCCCGCACGGGAGATCTCGGGGATCAATCGCCAGCCGAGTCAAACCAAACACTTACCCCACAACCCACACACCCATTGCAGACTGGCTTTTTTTTGGTAGATCATGGGATTCGAACCCACGGGTTCAAACCCTGGTAGAGTCAAACCAATGACTTCAACATTGATACAATTCGCTTCCTAGCCAGGCGCTCAGCATAATTAGGATAGGGCAAGGACTGGTTCGCTCAATGTCAGGATAATGTGACTGAGTGGGATATCAGGTCATGGTGCTGGTGGCCTGGTCTTCCATTCAGGCAGCACTATAAAGTCACCATGAGTGCGCACTGTCACAAGTCTGTACACGTACTGATATGACCTTAGATGTTGGCAGGACGTAAAACTCCAACAACAAACCAACCAACCAGCAGACTGGCGTTCATCTTTTTCACCCCGAGGCCAAACCACCAGATGAATAGAAAGCTTATACCTCTACCAACCAACAACACCGGAATAAACTACATGCTAACATGGTGTTCTCTGTGGCCGAGTGGTTAGAGTGGCTGACTTTTTTAAAGTCAGACTCCTAATCTGAAGGTCAGTGGTTCGACTCCCTGTGCCCCCACCTCTGCCAATTTGGATGTCCACTGCTGTGTATATAAATTACAGCCTCATCAATGTATGGTGTCATCAAAGGCCAGTTCCTCTCATAGCTCATGTCTTTTGGGTGTGAGAGGTTAAAAATCCATTGGGTCAGTAAAAGTGTAGGCTCAGGCTTTCTGCTGACAAATTGTCTAATGGTGAAAACAAGCCTATTCAGACTTATCCATGATAGGCAATATACATCTTCAAGGAAAAAAAAAATATATAGATACATATCCTCAATACCTCATGGCAGCACCCTCCACAAAATCCTCAGGAATCATGTTTCCATGGCAGTACCTCTTAGCTGTAGATTCACTCCCAAAGCAGTGATGTTTTGACGCAATTGATCTAGAGTAAGCAATTTGAACGGAAAAGCAAGAATTTTAAAAAGACATCATACTCATACAGTCATAGACAACATTCCATCTCATTCAACCATGATACTCCATCTCAACTTTCCAGACCAAGTATTTTGAGTTGGAATGATTCATGTATTATGTGTAGTAGGATATGTACTTCTATATATTCTATGGATCTGTATGTTGTTATTAGGTTGTAAGGAACTACTTCACTATTGATCACCTTGATTAACATTTCAGTTATATCCCATAACATATCTGTATGCATAGCATGTCATTTTCAAGCTTCTTGTTTATATTGTTGTTATTTGTTAAAGCAGCTGTCACACCTCGCCGGATTGGGGAAATGGAAAGAAACCGAACAAAGTCCATTGATAGTCCAGTTTGTGTCCTTACAAGTTTTGAACATGCACAAAACTTGGAACGGATGCCACCGGATTGACTGACGTCTACAGTTCTTGTCCGGTTTGAGTTTGTTTCGTCCGTTGGCTATCCGTTCGTGTCCGTTTCATGTCCGTTTAATGTCCGTTCGTCCAGTGGCCTTTGACCCGATATCGCAACATTTTGACAGATTTTAATACATTTTGATACTTATGACGCCCGAACACCAACGGACTAGACAAATCTGTCTGTTGCTCAATCCGGTGATGTGTGACAGGGGCTTAAATTGTGTAGATGATTTCATTAGTTAGTTAATCTTAGTCTGTACAATTTTATTTTGGTGTAAAAGCAGGAAGATCACCTCCCGAGGGATGCCGACCAAAGCAACCATACCATATTGAACGGTTGAATACAATTTACAGTAAAACCTCCCTAACCGACCCCTCCACAGATCGACCACTCCCCTATGTCGATCGCTTTATTTGGGTCCCAACAATACCATTGTAACCATATTCTAGTTCCCTAAACCGACCACCTCCCTAAATGGAGCACTTAAAATCGGTCCCGATGTCTGTCGATTTAAAGAGGTTTTACTGTATTTCAATTCAAAGTAATATTCTTTGTCCTACTGTGAACATGTTGAAAATGACGGCACCAATAGATGAATGTCCGATGATTACAGGGTGGTCCCTTTTCTCATTTTGTCCTATTTAATTTTTTCTCTCATTTTCTCTTATTTCTCTCTCTCTCTCTCTCTCTCTCTCTCTCTCTCTCTCTCTCTCTCTTTTCTCTCTTCAAAAAACCGCTGTAAAGTTAATTAGCCTTCTCGTTGTCAAACAATAATTGTGAGTGGCAGAAAACAGACTGCACTAATTGGAATTTTCTGCAATTGGGTTTTGTGACGGCAGCAAGGGAGAGATTGATTGATTGATTGATTGGTGGTTTCTTAATACCCCTGTGACACTATGACGTAACGAGCAAACGTAAGCCTGACGTGATCACGTTTCATAATTACGTTGACGTACGTTGGGTTACGTTATGATGAGGTCAGAATGACGTTAGACTGACGTCGAGCTATGTCACATTACGTCATGTTACGTCGGCACGCGTCAAAGTTTTGAACCTGTTCAAAACTTTCGATGTAACTTGAACGTAAGGGTTTACGTTCGCCGTATGTTCTGTACACGTTCGGCGAACGTCAATGACGTTAAACGGACGTTAGTCAAACACTGCTCACTCTGTTCAACTACGTTCCACTACGTTGACCCACATTAAACCCGGTGGAAATGTCCACGCGGCGTAATGGGAACGTCAGGAGAACGTCAGGAAAATGTATGTTCAACGTTTAGCCACCGTGTCATGACGTATGTAACACCATGTAGCGTAGTTCTGGCCATCGAATAACGTTCATAACGTTCTGTGAGCGTAATGACGTTGTCCTCTCTCGTTGAATGACGGTATCACTATGCTTTACCGACGTTACGCTCTCGTCAACTACGCTGCATCCACGTTCTACTTGTGCCCAAATTTGCATACTACGCCGAGAAGTTCAACGTTCTTCACGTTCTCCCTACGCTGATGTCGTTACATCGTAGTGTGACAGGGTCTTTACGCCGTGTCGGCAGCATAGGCCATAGTCATGGCGAAGGGAGAGAGGATTGTGAAGGCGGGGTGGGGTGTGTGTGGAGGAAAGCAGGGCAACAAAGTAGTCAAGTGGTCAAACAGGGTCTGAGTTAACAACATTGTGAGGAGAGGGGGGTGGGGGGGGGGGGGCGAGTTTGGCTAAATGTGATTTTTTTTCAGAATAAATACTAGAAAAAAAAGTCTGTAGCTCAGGTCGTCCTGAATATATTTGTATTCTATTGATTACTTTTTTGGAAAATATTTGTATTTGACTGATTGATTGAAAATATTTGCAATCTATATTTGGTTGGCTGAAAATATTGGTATTCTTTATTTGATTGATTGAATATATCCCTACCGGTTAATAAAAACCCCACAAAAAACACAAAAAACCAACAAGTCAGAGATGTGTCACTCTGCAGTGTTGAAGTGCGAGTGACGAGTCCAGTGCAAATTGGTCTAGTGTTCAGTGCCAGTGCGACTCAAGCGCTGCACGTGCCCTTAGCGTCGAACCCGGGAACCATAATGGTAGAGACCAGGGCGAGAATAGAGTTGCCGGAGCCCCTTCGCTCTTCACCAGTATACAAATCACCGTATACAAGCTATATATCAGTGATAGAAATAAGCAAACATGTTCACTTGTCCACTGGACAAGTCTGGTGTGATTTTCACTTGTCTGTCTGAATTTTCACTTCTCCCGGACAAGCGGACAAGCTCTTATTTTGAACACTGCATATATATAATATTAGACCGAATCACATTCTTATATGGCCTTAGGTCTTGAGAGAACATAAAACTCAAGCAAGAAAGTTAGGCATGGCCGATAATACCCATAACAAGGACACGTTTCACTTGTCCACGAACAAGTCTGGTGTGGTTTCCACATGTCCGTGTGAATTTTCACTTGTTCCAGACAAGCGGACAAGCTATATATATATATATATATATATATATATATGTATATTACCTCGGTATTAAGCCTCAGGCTAGCCTCAGGCTAGGGAGAAGGAAACACATCCGGGTCCAGCAATTAGCATAAACAACTCATGACGGACAGACATTCATTGAGTTGCTCCGGCAAATTTTGTCTACAACAAGCTAATTAACTGTAAGTATTAAGATAAACTGTGGTTTAGCTTGTTTGTGATGCATTATAGCATCTATGTTTGGAAGTTTAGAACTTTCTTAGGTCCCTTTAGGGATGTTATACGTGGTTTTATAAAACACAGATAGAACCTTGCATAATTTCCTTTGTTATACAAAGCGAAACCGATACTCCTTTGTTCTATCAGCACCCGTCACCACACGGGTAGAGATGTAGGCTGCAGCCTCATCTCGTGTGGATATTCTCTCGGACTCTATTAGAGAGTCGCGTTGGGGATGATCCTGGGTTTCTTTTATGGATTCCCCACAAACTTTTGGGCGTTCCTCCGAGTTTTGTAGCATTTTCTCCGACTTGCTGGCGCAGAAGCCGCAGGAGGGAGAAGTGTATGAAACAGAGAGGTGGGCGGGCTGATACACTGGTCCTGACCCCGCGTTTGGTTTCGGTCTTCGGACCGACAACCTTCGCCAATACATTAGCTTATCACGCCTGTGTTGAGACAGTTTAAACACGTTCTTTAACACCACTGAACACACAGATTTTGGTTTGATAACCTACTGTGACGTTTAGTCAATATTCCGGTTGCTGAACATTCTTTGGTTCGTTACAGATACCGATGGCTATGAAGCAGAGTAAGGCAGTGGCGTCAGCTGCTGCAGGCCACCCGGACGAGGATTACGATTCATCTCCGGCATTGACGGCAATGCCGCCGCCTCAGTCCGGGGCTCTCATCCCTTCGGATTCGGAAGGTGAGACCGACCCGGTCACTGTCCGGGGCATCTCAGCCGACTGGGAAGCTCGAATGGCCGCTATGGAAAGAAATTTCCAGGCGTTCCAGGCGCCAGAGGCCACAGGAAGCGGCCCATGCCGATGCCAGATGACGAGTCTGAATGAGAGAATTACTCCGAGACAGACTCGGCCGATGAGGCAGAGGTCGTCCCGCCTAAACGCAGGAAGAAGGCAAAGAAGCCGGGCAGCTCTTCTGGCGATGACTTCGCCAAGGAAAGGCGAAAGGCTACAAAAGTGAAGCGGAGGAAGCCCAAGTCCAAGAAGAAGAAGAAGAAAGATTCTTCTTCGGATTCCTCCGCCTACTCCACTTCAACAGAGTCAGACTCGGACACCCAATATGATGGGCTATTTGCGCACACTGGCGGCAAAGTCCGCAAGAAGGTGCCCAAGCCAAAAGCGCGCCGTGTGAAAACCACTACCCTGATGAGGCAGATGGGACTGGGCACAGACTCATAAAGTATGGTTAACACTGGCACATATTCCGGGGTCACAGAATACGTTAGCAGACCGAAAAAGTCGGAAATTTCACGACCATTTAGAATGGTCTTTGGGTTCATTCATTTTTGATATTATTTGTCAAAAATGGGGAATACCAGAGATAGATTTGTTTGCATCGTGTAACAATAATAAGTTAGCCAAATATGTATCATGGCATCTCGAACTGGATGCATGGAAAGTAGATGCATTTTCTTTAATTTGGGAAAATAAATTCTTTTATATTTTCCCACCATTCAGCATTATCAGCCGAGTGGTCAGAAAAATCAACATGGAACGAACACACACCATCCTCATAGTCCCCGATTGGGACACGCAACCATGGCTGGCAGCAGTGTCACGGCAAGCAAAAGACTGCCTCCGATTCCAAAGAAAACCCGGGAACCTGGCACACCACAGACCTCTATCGGTCCACGGAGACGTGTTAACGACACCCCTTTTGGCATTCCTTTTTTGAGAAAACATTTTCCGGAATTTGTACTTGATAAAATTACTGAACAGAGAATAATATCGCATGCATGGAGGCCAGGAACAGTGAAGATGTACACCACATATCTAAAGAAATGGAGGGTACATTGTTTGCTGATGAAGGTGAAGCCAGCAAACCCTTCAATTGCACAAGTGGCACGCTTTATACATACTTTAGAGGATGAAGGCCTAGGCTTTGGAGTCATTAATGCGGCAAGATGTGCATTATCTATCATTTTGCCAAGAATAGACGGAGCTACAATCGGAAAACATAGTGATACACTGGTTGTTACGATCCGTCTACGAGAGAAACCCACCAAAGCCGAAATATAGTCGCTTTTGGGATGTCTCTGTTGTATTTAAGTTGTTTAAGGCTTGGCCTCACAACTCTCATTTAGATGTTAAACAATTAGGCTTTAAGGTTGCAGTCTTGTTATTATTAGTAACTGGACATAGAGGACAAACAATTGTCGCATTATCTCTCAATGGACTAGAGATTGATAAGCACCAGGCAACGTTTGATTTGGCTAAATTATTAAAATCAAACAGATTGGGAGATCCGTTATCCACGGTCCACTTAGATCACTTCCCGGAGGATCGGAAGTTATGTGTTGTTTCAGCCATAAGGGCATATATATCCAAGACAAAGGACATAAGAAACTCACAACAGCTTTTGGTGAGCTTTATTAAGCCTCACAAAGCCATTTCAAGAGACACTCTTGCAAGATGGACGATGAGAGTGTTAAAAACAGCAGGGGTCGATATGGGAAAATACGCTTCCCATTCGACCAGAGGTGCCATGGTTTCCAAGGCACGATTGCTAGGGATCTGAGTAAAGAGAATCCTTGCTCATACTGGCTGGAAGACCGCTAAGTCGTTCGCAAAACATTATAACAAACGACTAGAAAAGCCCAGCGCTTGCTCACCAATTAACAATAAGAGGTGAGACTGAATTTAAATATTTGTCAATGTATAATACAATATAATAATGATATGATAATGATATAATTAAGGATAAAAATGAATTACATGAAGGTCTCCCTAGCCTGAGGCTAGCCTGAGGCTTAATACCGAGGTAAAATAGTATAGTTATACGAGTCTTACCTGGGTATAGATGATGGATAACTGTTGTTTTCCCGAGGTATAAGCCTCGGATAGACTTGGGCTTGGGCCCGCCCACCACACCCTGCCATGTCTATTCCGTTATGGTACTAATACGGGAAATCATAGTATCCATTATTAGTTAAAGGTCATTTTTTTCCTGACTAAGTAGGTAAAGATTGCTGGACCCGGATGTGCTTCCTTCTCCCTAGCCCACATCTATCCGAGGCTTATACCTCGGGAAAACAACAGTTATCCATCATCTAAACCCAGGTAAGACTCGTATAACTATACTATATATATATATATAATATATATATATAATATATATATATATATATGTGTCTGTGTGTGTGATGTATAAGACTTATGTGAGTATAAAGGCATGGAAGGGAAGATTCCCTATATTGATCACCCATATGTTGTGTACTACTTCGTGGTGACCCCTTTTCACCGTTGGGACAGGTGGCGCCAGCCCCCCTCCGCCCCTAACCCTGACCCGTGCAGTGAATACTGTCACTCGTTATATAAACTTCCGAGCAAGTGGTGTGTGAAAACCCCGGATGGGGGGCGGGGGGGGGCGGAGTGAAGAATGCCGGTACCAACCCCACCCAGGAAGGGGGGGGGGCAGGGTAGGAGCAGGACACGGCAGAGATTATTACAAGCGATAACAGTCTTATCACTATCCATATATATATGAGGAGTTCAGGCACAAAACCCTGTAAACACCAATCTAAAAATCGAGTTAAACAATGGAGTCAAACTTTCAAAATGTTCATTTTATTTATATTCTTATATTTTCGTTTATTGCTTTATAGCCATTTCTTAACCAAGAACAGTGGAATTAGTGAGAATTAAAATTAGCTTCACATAAAGATATTTGATTTTAATGATATTTTTGTATTAGCATTTACATATATATATATATATATATATATATATATATATATATATATATATATATATATATATATATTATAAGAGTTTAGGCGCAAAACCACGTAGCCACCAATCCAAAAATGTTGTTTAAATAAAAGATTTTCCCCTTAAAATAATGTTAATTCTCACTAATTCCACTTTCCATTTGATCGCATGGTTATGGAGTAATGAACAAAAGAGTAGGAATTTTAAAAAACAACCTGTTTTTGAGCATTTTATTCCAATGTTTATTTCCATCTTTGGATTGGCGTTTACATGGTTTTGCGCCTGAACTATTCATATATATATATATATATATATATATATATATATATATATATATATATATATATATATATAAAAGGTAATTTGTTGCGTGTCAGGAAACCTGACAATTGCATGTGATTTGTATGAGTAGGGGCAGGAAACACCTGATAGGTGGCGTTGGCAGCCTGTACATTTCAGCTGGAGATGGGTGGCGCCACCTGTGCACCAACATCTCGGTAACTCAGAGGCGACATGCCTGAGCCGATATGCCAAACCTGCCCTACTTATGACACGTGATAACGAAGGGACTAGCACCATCCTTAGCTACTTTCCATCCATAATCCTGGCATACTGAGGACATTTCTACCACAAAAGGGAATCATAGTCTCCTTATTTCGCTTTCCCTTTTCATGTCTGCGGAATAATAAGACATGTAGCGATGTAAAAAAAACACAAAAAAACAAAAGAAACATGGAAGGAGAAATAAAAAGAACCAGCAATGCTTGCATCACTACCTTGGTGAACAATAATATACGATTACAACACACCGGCATAATAAGACTGGCGATATGCCCAGTAAATAAATTAGCTAAACCAGAACCACATGGATTTCGAGTAAAACTACTTTCAATAATGTGTCAAACTTCGCAAATGAATATGACAAAGGGCGCATTGCCATATCTAACGTATTTAAGCAAAAATGAGTTTCTTTAATCCAAGTGTTACATCGGAAAGAGTAGTCTATATGGCGGCAGTGGGTTTCCTTCAAAGAAATATGTCAGAATGACCATATGCTTGACGTCCAAAAGCTGATGATAAAAATCAATGCGCTCTAGAGGCGTTGTTAAATAAAATAAACTTTTTATTTTTTTATGCGAGAAAGAGTGATATGGGGCTTGGGGTGTTAGAGACAGTAGGCTCAACCAGTCGACGGGTAATTGAATGAACTCTGGTCCCCTGGAGATGTGTCGGGCATACAGTTACGCCGCTTCGGAGGCAGGGAGTACAAATAAACCGCAGCTGGCAGTGGATTGTTTGTTTGTTTGTTGTTGTTTTACGTCCTAGCAACATCTAAGGTCATATGCCGATTTTATAGTGCTGCCCCACTGGGAAATCAGGCTGCCGGCACCATGACCCGATAACCCACTCAGTCACATTATCCTGACACCGAGCTACCCAGTCCTTGCCCTATCCTAATAATGCTGAGCACCAGGCAAGGAAGCGACAAGTATCAATTTTTAAGTCATTGGTTTGACTCGACCAGGAACAGAACTCGCAAACTCCTGATCTTCCGCAGGCGAGGCATGTGCTCTACCGATTCGGCCACGGCGCCCGGTCTCCGGCAGTGGATGCACTCCACGTCACAACAACACATTTCTGCAACAACAACTGCTACAACAAATTTAAAAAACGAAAGAATCTAGAGCCACCCTCCCACACACTCTATGTTCAATCACCCACAGACCGAAGAGAAAACACTCACAGAGGAGCCAAGTCTCCAGATTTGGCGGGAGATCTCCCTAAAATATAGCAAAATAACCCTAATATCCCGAGTTTGAAGCCTGGTCGAGTCAAACCAATGACTTAAAAATGTATACTTGTCACATCCTAGCCCGGCGCTCGGCATTATTAGGATAGGGCAAGGAGTGGTTGGCTCAGTATCACTGTCAGGATAATGTGACTGAGTAGGATATCAAGTCATGGTGCTGGCAGCCTGATCTCCCTGTCAAGCAGCACTATAAAGTCGCCATGTGTGCACTCTGTCTCAAGTCGGTACCGATCCTGATACGACCTTCGATGTTGCCAGGACGTAGAACTCCAACAACCAACCAACTTAGTATCTCTGCACTCGCACAGTGCAGTGAATACGGCTTGTGTCCCGGTCCAGGTCTGCTCAGTTTGTGTCTGCGTCCACAACCTACAGGAGGCCGGCATGACTGACTATGTCGTTCTCGACAGTGATCGATTCGGAATACCCACTGGTCGACAGCGCCCCCTTTCTGGACTTTCCGCCCTCCTCCCTCTCAACCCCTCCCCTCCTCCCTCTCAACCCCCTCCCCTCCCTCTCAACCCCCTCCCCTCCCTCCCTCTCAACCCCCTCCCCTTCCTCCCTCTCAACCCCCCTCCCCCCTCTCAACCCTATCCCCTCACTCCCTCTCAACTCCCCCCCTTCCTCCCTCTCAACCCCCTCCCTCCCTCCCTCCCGCTCAACCCCCTCCCCTCCCTCCCTCTCAACCCCCTCCCCTCCCTCCCGCTCAAACCCCCTCCCCTCCCTCCCTCTCAACCCCCTCCCCTCCCTCCCTCTCAAGCCCCTCCCCTTCCTCCCTCTCAACCCCCCTCCCTCCCTCTCAACCCCCTACCCCTCCCTCTCAACCCCCTCCCCTCACTCCCTCTCAACCCCCTCCCCTCACTCCCTCTCAACCCCCTCCCTCTCTCTCAACCCCCGCCCCTCCCTCCTCAACCCCCTCCCCTCCCTCCCTCTCAACCCTCTCCCCTCCCTCTCTCTCAACCCCTACCTCCCTCTTAATCCTCTCTTCCTCCCCCTCCATTCCCCCTCTCTTTCCCTCTTTCCCTCCTCCCTCCCCCCTTCCCCCCTCCCCCTACCTCCCTCTCGCCCCCAATCCTCACCCCCGCAGCAACTCATTCCAAACTCTCACGTCCACGTAAATACCCCCTGTCCACTATTTCTTCACACCCTTCCGACCCCTCCGCTTCCCGTTGCCCCCCCCCCCCCCCCTGCCCGTCGGTTGCCCTCGGGTTCACAGCATCTAGCCAACATAATCACTCCCCCCCCCCCCCCCCCAATCGCGCCCCCTCCCCCTTTCCTCCCTCTCCTTATCACCTGTGTTTCCTCCTCCCAACCCCTACCCTGCCCCCTCCCAGGTTCATGCCTCCTCCCGCCCCCTCGCCCACGCCCCTACAAACCCACTGTAACTCCAGACAGCAGGCATCCACGTGGACACGTTCTGTACAATTCTGAATTTTGAATGTTCTTGTAGAAAGCTAGCTATTTAAAAGTACGAATTCTTTTAGTTTCTATGTGTTGCAGTGTGCGATAATGCACTAATAACCATCACCTAGGTAGCCAAGCAGGCAACTAGGCAACATGAACCACTAAGAAGCTCTTCGCTCTGATATGACCTTAGATGTTACCAGGACGTAAAACTCCAACAACCAACCAACTAAGAAGCTCGGCTATAAGTTGATTGATTGATTGGTGGTTGCTTTATGCCATGTCGGCAGCATAGGCCATATTCACAGCGAGAACCGTTAACAAAAAAAAATTCAAACCATCACTTTTGCATCTAAAAGCATGAATCAATTATGTGTCAAGAGACACTCATTAAATTAAAAAGCTCATGTTAATATATAAGTAGCATCTTAAAGCTATTAAATAGTGTTAATTCAATCCACCAGCTGGCGCTCCTTTACACCGTATAGACCCTGAAAGACTATAGTCTATTGCATTATCACTATCAGCAGTTCCTCATAGCATCCGGTGTATTGTCCTTACGAAAAGAACAAAATGTAACAAGTTGCCATATGTAATGCACTTGGGCTGTGACCGTGTTCTTTTATTTATTTATTTATTTATTTTGGGCGTATTTGAGTCGGTGGACTGTCAGTACGACGGGTCGCAGCGCCACCTCTGGGGCTGTTCCGCCACTGGCCCGGCCTGCATACAATTTGCCGAAAGGGCACGGACACCTGTTGGGGAAGGGAGATGTAATTTGGACGGCCGCCAATATCCATTTCCTGGTCCCGATTTATTTAGATACAGGTGCGAACATAGTGGACATTGAGAACAGGAATAGACTGCCTGGACAGGGCGGTCAGAGTCACATACAGCTCTCCCCCCTTACTCTCTCTCGTTCTCTCTCTTCTCTTTCTTCCTCTCTTTCTCTCTTTATTTATCTCTCCTCTCTCTTTTCCTCTCCATTTCTTTCTCACTCTTTCTCTCTTTTTCTCTCCTCTCTTTCCCTTTCTCTCTCTCTTTCGCTCTCCCTTTCTGTCTCTTTCCTCTTTCTCTCCTCTTTTCTCTCTCTTTCTCTTTATTTCTCTCTTTCTCTTTAGGTACATGCATTTTCAGCGGAATAGTGAGTGAGCATACCGTCCGCTGAGGCGTCGGCGAGCAGGTGGTGCCACATGGGGAGGTCATGAGGTACCAATAGATGACTTAATGAGTAGAGGTGACCAGCCGATGACTTAGGCCCCAGTCACACTACAGCTTGCGACCACCTTAGACCAACAGGGATGAAAGATCTCCGCGATTCAGCGGATTTCCGGGATTCTTCCTGTAGGACCCTCCTGCAATCCCGCAGCACGATCAACGTATATGTACTAATACATGCTTCAATCGGCGCAGCACTATCAGCATATACTACTACAACGTGCTTCAAAGGGCGCATCACTATCAGCGTATACCAATATTTATGAAACCCGACTTTCGGGAATTTTCCGCGATTCCCTGACAATGCTAAACCTATGAAAGTCTATTCGCATTTCCGCTTTTTTCCCCGGAGATCACTTTCATCCCTGGACCAAAGAAACCACACTCACCAGTGACGACCTTGCTGCCAAAACAATGGTTGCCGACGTCTGGGCATCACTGGTGATTGTGGGTTCTTTGGTCTAAAGTAGTCGCAAAGTGGTCGCAAGCTGTAGTATGACTAGGGTGTTTGTGGCTGGGGAGTAGATGGATCTTCCAGCTTATTATACTCGTATAATGGCTTATACAGCATATAATATACACAGGCATTATTCATGCACTGTTCCTCTATTGTCATCTGATGTTCTCCTTTTTGTTTGTTGGGATTTACATCCTAGCAACATCAAAAGTCATATCAGAATGGGTACGGGCTTGTGACAGTGCACACTCATGCTGACTTTATAGTATTGTCCCATTGAGAGACCAAGGCCACTAGCATCATGGCCTGATATACCACTCAGTTGATTTATCCTGATACTGAGCATACCAGTCCTTGCCCCCTTTTGTTCTTCTTCTTTTGTGTGATGAATTTATTTCCCCTGCTCATAACGGATAAGTGTGTTAACACTTGTTTTCACCGCTGGCAGCACTAATACAATTTGATTTAAATCTTTCGAATTTAGTTTTAGTAATGCTGAATGCCAAGCTTGGTAGTGACAAGTATCAATGTTCTATGTCTTTGGTTTGACTCGGTCGTGGTTCTAACCCATGACCTCTAGCACACAAAGCCAGCCAGTCGCATACCAATTCAACCATCCCACAAGTGAATAGCCGGTGTATTCAGAAAAGCAGACGACAGCTTTATATCACGTGGAACCCAATGTCAACATAAACAACGAGCAAATGGCCCACCCACATGAAAGATACAACAGGCAGTGGACAAGCAAAAAGCAACGGTCTGCTGCTTGCTTTGAACAGCCTTATTTATGTGAGCTGGTTATGCTACTTGAGAGGACCGGAAGTGCCTTTCTCTCCATGGATTATGGGTCCAGGAGGCTATATATAGATTGAGGTGGTCTCATTAATTGGTCATGGCCTGGAGTGTGTATCACAGTGCGTTCAGCAACAGAGCATGGACCTTTTCCACGTTGACTTTATCTACGTAGACCTTTTCCACGTTGACCTTTTTCACATTGACCTTATTCACATAGACCTTTTCCATGTAGATCTTTTCTGCATATACCTTTTCCGTGTAGACCTTTTCCACATAGACCTTTTCCACATTCACCTTTTCTACCTTGACCTTTTCCACGTAGACGCTTAGCCCTTTTCCATGTATGCCTTTTTCATGTTGACCTTTTCCACGTAGACCTTTTCCATGTTGACCTTTTTCACATTGACCTTATCCACATAGACCTTTTCCACGTAGATCTTTTCTGCATATACCCTTTCCGTGTAAACCTTTTCCACATTCACCTTTTCTACCTTGACCTTTTCCACGTAGACGCTTAGACCTTTTCCATGTATACCCTTTTCATGTTGACCTTTTCCACGTAGACCTTTTCTACATAGACCTTTTCCATGTAGACCATCCAACATGGATACATAAGCACAAAATTACACCCACGTGATCTGTGACGTCATATTCTTGTAGAGTTGGGTTGGTACAGCACCTCCATCTTCTTGATGTTAATCTTCAGGCCAAACTTCTTTGATGCATCGGAGAAAGCGTCCACTATTTTCTGGATCTCTTCAGCAGAGTGGGCAACCAGTGCACTGTCATCTGCGAATAGTAGCTCTCTCACCAGTATCCGAGTAGTCTTGGTCTTCGCTCTGAAGTGTGAGACATTGAATAGGTCAGCGCTCTGTCTGGACTGTATATAGATGCCATCCCCCATGTCTCGGAATGCCTCGTCGAGCATTGCTGATAGGAAGATGGAGAAGAGTGTGGGGGCCAGTACACAACCTTGCTTGACCCCATTGGTAACCCCGAACGATTCCGAGACTTCCCCTCCAACACTAACGTTCGCCAATGATACACACAGATATATAAACACAAGTACACACATGCATGCACTATATACACATATACACATATATATATATATATATATATATATATATATATATATATATATATATATATAAACATATATAAACATACACATGTATGTGCATTTATATACACATTTATATATATACACCGGTATATATTCATACATTCATACATGTACACATTTATATATAAACATATTATACACAAATATGTAACCGATATATATATATATAAATGTATGTATATATACATACATTTATATTTTAAAATATGTTTACACATATACAAACCTATATTCGCATTTATATATAAACACACATTCACACATATGTACACCCATATATACATTGGTATATAAACACACACACACGCACATATATATATGGTGTGGGCGAGAAGGTGGCGCCACATGGGGAGGTCAGGTAGTACTAGTATATGACCTAATGAGTAGATGTGACCAGCCGATGACTTAGTGGGTGGGAAGTAGATGGATCTTCCAGCTTATTATAAGGAGTATAATATATTATGCGTATATAAATGCCGGAGTTAAAGTACTTATTATTATTATCGTTCTGTAATATTAATTATTCCAATATTGTCCAATCAGTGCCTTACTTATTAGCCCGGGCCTGCCCTGCAGTGGCGCCAAAACGGCGGGTTCGGCCACCGGGCCGCCATGTTGGTCAGTCTTCGGCCAGCTTTCAAACTGTCCATCCCATCTCCGCCTTGTTTCTCCTTTTGATGTAGGCACATTTATACTCGTATAATGGCTTATGCAACATATACCAACGTATATACTATGTATATGCCGATGTAAGTAACGCATGGTGCTGCCCCCTCCCGCTGGGTTGGGGAGCGGGGGATGGGGGTGTGCGCTGCTATTCTACCAGCCGGGGCTACCCGCGATATATACATATATATATACTCAAGCTGTCGCTGCTGGCTTCTTCACACTGTCATTTGCCATAACGCCATACAACCGTTACCAGACATTTTTTATTTATGTGTACGGTAGGGCATTCTAGCCCAGCCAGGTACTTGATATATTGTCAGTAATGAATATTGTCAGTAATAATATATTGTCACTAATATAGATTGTATCAGCCACACTGCCTCCGTCTCAATACGTATCTTTTTTGTGTGCAAAGTATTTATTCATCTGAATATGACATTTGTCAGCACTGGAGCACTGGTCTTCCAGACATCTTACTATTGTAGTTGACGGTCTAAATAATCTAAGTTTGATCAGTGCTGTATTAGTTACAGCACCGATCCTATAGAATTAAGGGAGTGGCTCCTGCTGTATAATGTACAGCACCAGTCACTGTAGTTCACGCAGGAATGGGGAGCAGCACCGAGTAGAATATATACACACATGTACCGGATTTCTGCAGGTTCGATAAGAGTTTCGGTACCCGTGTACATATTAATAGTTCTCCGATACGGAAATGTTAGGAGTTTTGTTTGTTTGTTTTTGTTTTACGTCCTAGCAACATCTAAGGTCATACCAGGACAGAAACTATAAGGAGGCCGAGTTGCTTGATTAGCTTCTGGCAAACGCTATTTAGCTCTACCGTATACATTTTCAAGCAAGTGACGGTTTGGGTGGCATTCAGTTACCAAATCGGCCGCTGGTGACGCACCGGTCGCACAGTCCAGCACCAAATATAAGGCATGTAGAGATTGGGTGATATAGTGAACATAACATAATAAATAAGCCGATCTACGATATTTATATTAGCCTAATGCATTATACAACACATACATAGCACTGGTTAGCTCAGCATCAGGATAATGTGACTGAGTGGGATATCGGGTCACGGTGCCGGCGGCCTGATTTCCCAGTGGGGCAGCACTATAACGTTGCCATGAGTGCACACTGTCACAAGTTGGTACCCGTCCTGATATCACCTTAGATGTTGCCAGGACGTAAAACGACAACAAATAAAACATGTACATAAAAGACAAAAGTGCTATGTCTCACTTGTCTAGCCCTCCTCTAACGATGAATCAGTGGCGGCGGTCCGGCATTATCTATCTCACCACTATCCAGGCATGTGTATCTTAAAGACACTCCTCATAGGTTCTAGCCTCCTCCTTCTCTCCCTCCTCTACACGTCACCAGTCACTATTCTCTCCTCACTCACCTCCCCCTGGCATACAATAACCGGTCCTGCCATGCCTATCGGTCTGCACACCCAGCCTAAGCCTCCTTCGAGATTCCTTCAGGCGGACTTTCCCACACGCAAACATGGCTGCCTCCCCTGCAGCAATCCCCTACACCCCACCCCCATCTCCACCCCCACCGCACACCCATTCCCACACCACCCCATCCCCACATCCACTCTACCCCCAACGCACCCCAACTCCCACCCCACTGCATCCCCACTCCCACCGCACCCCTACCTCCACCCTCACCGCACCCCACTCCCACCCCACTGTACCCCACTCCCACTCCCACTCCCCCCCACTCCCACCCCCCCCCCCCCCCCCCTACAGTGTCAGGATAATGTGACTGTGTGGGACATCAGGTCATGGTGCCGGCGGTCTGATTTCCCATTGGGGCAGCACTGTAAAGTCGCCATGAGTGCGCGCTGTCACAAGTCGGTGTACGTCCTGGTATGGCCTAGGGTCTTATTGGGGTGTAAGACTACACCAACCACTCAGCCTCCCCCGGCCCTCTCAGAGGACTATGGTTGGGCTCTTAGGCTGCATTTTCCCTTCCCCCCCGCACCCCCCCCCATTTTCTCTCACCACTACCCATTAGAAGCCAACTCCTGACCAGATGGGACCGCTTTCAGCGGTGCCCATACAGTGCTGCAGATTTGCAGCCTTCAGCGCACCAATGCGACTGAAAACTCCCCAAAAACAAAACACACCCTCTCGATACACAGAGCACCGATCCCACAGAATCCCTCTTGCCAAAGCCACGCGTTTGAGCCATATATATAATGTGTTATATATCTTTATATGCAGTTCTATATTTATATGTTTGTGTTATATATTTATATGTAATGTACTATATAGCTATGTTCACTGTGCTATACATCTGTATATATTGTGCTATATTATATATCTATCTATGCTGTGATGTAGTGCTGTGCATTTATTTATTCAGTTCTGTGTATCTATTTACACTATGCTGTATGTTTATATATACTGTGATATATATATGTAAGAATAGCACGGCAACACAGTATTGGTGGGTACATCATTTATTTACAGGAAATGACAATAGTATGAAATAGTAATGCACCTGGCTGGGCCTCAAATGCCCTACCTGAATTAAATGAAGTATAAGAAAAAAGTTTTGAAAGGCAGTGTGGACGCTCTGGGTGGCTGTGACACACTTAGGCGAACACTACAACGGTGTAGGAGGTCCTGGCCCACTGTGGGTGGAAGGTACTATCTGTGAGCCCCCAGAGCCCCTGGTGGCAGCATGTGCAATTCAGTACATCCGCATATAGTTGTATACGTGTGTAAGAATAGCACGGCAACACAGTATTGGTGGGTACATCGTTTATTTACAGGAAATGACAATAGTATGAAATAGTAATGCACCTGGCTGGGCCTCAAATGCAAATTAAAGCAAGGCGGAAAGAGCTGTGGCGACCTTGATATCGGCAATGATCCTGTCAGCTAGAGGTCGAGCAATGTATTTATAGACGCAGTCTGAGGACCAGTCGCTGCGCACCTTAATCTCGTCAATGGCGGCCCCTTGTAGGGCGAGGAAGGTACACCCTCCCCTGCGGAGTGAGTGGCATGAGAAGGAGGAGGCGTCTAGACCGGCCTCTTCAGAGAAAATTGTTATGGTTGCCTGGGGCCATATGCACCAATCGGAGTAAGGGCCTTAACCGCGGTTTGGATAGCTCCACACGTCTAACGGTGGAAAATCTGTATGCATCAATCGGTGCCAGCGCTAACCGCGGACCGTAGCCTAGGCTAAGCTAAACCATTATCAAATCGGGTTTAACTGCTAGCCGGGGCGGTTAGTGTGTGTGTGTGGCTCTCAATCTATTCAATGCTGTCATATTTAACAGAATTACATACACAATAAGTGAAATCTTATCAGTTTAACCCTAAATGCGAAGCGATATTAACGCTGCTGCCATAGCAGCGGCGATATTAATATTTTCGAATCAACGAATGTAGAGTAAATAATCGGCGCCTCCGCAGCGACGTTGATATACATACTGTCCAACGTCAACTAAAAATGGCCGCCGCCGAATCGACGGCAATATATTATGCCCAAATCTATTCAATGCTGTCATATTTAACAGAATTACATACACAATAAGTGAAATCTTATCAAATTAACCATAAAATCGAACCCTTATTAACGCTTGTGCTGCATTGGCGACGTTATTCATATTGTCGACTGGAGGGAATTCCCAAATCTATAAATAAACTCACGGTCAGCTATCCGCCCCGCCTAAGACATTGGTGCATACCACTTTACATCTTTTGCGGAACCCCTGGTACCCGGTGCTAGCTGACCGGAGCTAGCGCCTAGCTCCGGTTAAGGCTAGCACAACTTGGTGCATACGGCCCCTGGAGGGTAACATAGTCTCTGGGCCTATAGCCCCCGCGAACAGAAAGAATTTGGAAAGCAGGGGCATCTTGGGCTACTTTAACCTGCTGAAAGTGTTTTTCGACCCAGAATACCGTGCACAGCTCGGTGTTTGGTACTCGGGCCACCAGGATTAAGAGCTCTCTCTCTTTGAACTGGATCGTCTTGGACCTGCGGACTAAGGTCACCATACCCCATTTAAAGAATTCAAAATCAGAGCGTCTTAGAACTGAGTCTGACTCCGTAAGTTGGCACTTGCGGAGTAAAGCTCTGAAGCCTGTTAGGATAGCCGCGCAGGCGCAGACATGGCCCTCGCGGTCGGACATATGGTCAAACATCAGAGTCAGTTCCTTGGGCAACAGGGGGGCGGCCTGCTTGACCTGGCAACCCAGGACCCGCTTAGCCCCTCCCATGACGGTTCTCACTGGATGACAGGAGAAGTCAACCCCAGAACCCTCAGATTTCAAAAAGAAATTTAGTGCGCTAATGTAGTTTGTTATTGAAGAGTATTTCATTGTTTGGGAAAGTCAAACCACAAACATAGCGACCTGGGAGGACGGGCAGTGTAGCGGAGACAGGAGGCTGCGGAACTCCTCAATGAAGGAGAGGTACTTCCACACCTGCATGGACCGAGTTGTCCTCGAGTTGGATGAGTAATATTGGTTGCACATGACTCTGACCTGTCCCACCAGCTCGGTTAGACCTGTAAAGATAGAATTAATTGCTAAATAAATGCGCACAACACAGACGGCCAAGAGGATCGGCGCGAACAATGCGGCACGTGCTAGTGACATCTTGCCACCTACTCAGAGCGTCACAGATAGTGTTGTTGGCGCTCCTAATATAAACAGATTTCACGTCAAAGTTAAATCTAACCGAGGTCCAGAAGAGCTCTTTAACCCAAACCATGATGGCTTTGTTGATGCAGCGGCCCGTGGCAAGTGCCGCCCGAACCGTATTGTTATCAGTAACAAACACAACACTTTTGTCTTGCCAAAGATGGCCCCAGCGGCGGGCAGCGGCGATGACGGCCCACATCTCCTTTTTGTTAATATGGGTTTCAGGCCCAACCCCAGTCGCCTCGGCGTGGTGGTGGCTGACCTTGGGGGCTAGATCCCGCTCTTTTGAATGAAATGAGCCGACCAGCCAGTCGTCCAAGTGGGTCGCTCCGAAGCCCCAATCAGAGGCGTCACTGTAGACTGAAACGACAGCTGGGTGGGGGCCAAGGATTTTTGCGTAGCCGTTGAAAGTGTCAACGTAGTTAAGCCACCACTGGAGCTCTGACCTGAATTCCTCGTTAAGGCGGAACATGTAGTACGGTTTACGCAGCTGCCGGATCGCGTCATAGACCCTGGTTGAGAAAATATACGGGCTAGAGGAGAGCCCCATACATAGGCGGTTGTCAAAAAGAATTTCGGGCCCACCCCCCATTCCGAAGTCCCATTTGATAGCCTGGAATGGGCGGTCGCTGGGATGGATATTAATGGCTCTATAGGCATCCTTGATGTCTATGGTAGCTATGTAATCTCTGCAAAGGAGCTGGTCAACTAGATCGCCAAAGCCTTGGTAGCACAAGGAATGCGACACCTCATCGACAAAGTTGTTCACAGAGCGGTCGCTGGGCTTACTGCAGTCGACAATGGTGCACATTCCCTCGCCGCTTGACTTGGGGACAGCAAAAACATTATGGGTGCAGAGTGGGGCTGAGTCGGCCCGACTAATGTAGCCACATCTGAGCTCAGAGCTGAGCTTCCTGTTGATAAAACTTTTTTCAGCACCATCTCCGGTAGGCCGAGAAGGGGCCGAATAGCTGGAGGCGCAACTGGGGTTAATGACCTTGAAGCCAAAGAGGGAGCCGTATAGTATAAACTCCCAGTCATAAACGACAGATCCGCGAAAGAAGCATTCACAGATGATACGACAGGGTTTAAATTGAGCCCTGTTGGGGCCTATGTAATGAACACATGTACAAATGGCATTCTTGCAGGCAAGGGAAACAATTAATACAGTAGGTTTGCCTGAAGAGCTAAGTTTATCGATAGCAGTTACATGAACGATACCCTCCACCCAAGACAATGTTAACCAACTACAAGTAATTAGCGGGCAATGTGGCATGCCGCTAATTGGGGGCTCGTCAATGTTAACCGACAAGTCAACACCAGATTCATTGGTGAGAGTGCGGTTGACGGCCGTGCCGCAAACGCGGCCATTACAATGGGTGGCCAAATTAAAGGGGCCAACAAAACTATGTGAACGGTCGTGAAGTACATCACGAGAAACCGGTTCGTCAGGAGGAACGGGTTCAACAAGCACAGGGCCCGGGGTCACACACACGGGAGAATTCAGTGGCGGGTTGTCGGAAGTGGTAGCCGGAGTCGGAGAGGCAGCACAATCTGCCAGAACGCTAGGATCTAACTCAACAATGGTATAACGATCCCCCGAACACAATTTCGGGATGCGCCCCGCCGGAACGCCGACAAACCCCTAATCCTTTGAGCACTTGCTCCTTATGTGCGCCTTACTACCGCACCTGGAGCACCAGTGACCGTAGCTACAGGCGCGGTCGTCCATGCTGCAGCCCTCGTCCTTATTGAATGAGAAGCAAGGCTTCTTCCCATCCCTAATGAACAACTGCCTCGGCCGACCCTGGCTACCACTGCCCGAGTGACTACCTTCCCCACCACCCTGCTTCTTCATGTGCTCGAAAGCATAGTACTTCAGGGCTACTTCGGGGTTTCCCGCGGAGAAGGCCATGTATCCTTCTGAGACGGCAAGCTTGCGGATGGCACGGTCGTAATTTATGTGCGTTCTTTCTTGGAAAGTCCCCGACTTACCCTTGCCCACGATGTATCCTAGATGTTGTAGGATACGCAAAAGCTTACTGCCGTCCATCACCTTAGAGGCCACCACCCAGTTCACGGTTGCCTCTATCAGTTCGAATGGCGATAGCTTCTTGACATCCCTCCCATCCTCCATGTGCCTACGCAGCGACCACTTACTTCTAGCCTTCCTCTCTCTGCTAGCAGAGCGGTCGTCTGATGAGGTAGAGCTAGAGGTGCGATGTCGATGGTGACACCTTCTTCGATGCGGGGACGACGATCGTCTTCGCATCGTACTGCGGCCTCGTGAGTGCGAGCTGTCTTGCCGGCTACTGTTTCGTGCCGTCATCCCGTCTGGTGGAATGTTGTCCGTCCGTTTTGACGTCCGTGCAGAAAGTCGTGCCACGTCGTCAAGCAAGTCCTGTTCCTCCTTTTCGAGTTCAGCGAGGCGTTTCCGTTTCTGCAGCTTGATGATGTGAGCTCGGATTTCCCGTTCCTCGTCGTACTCGCTGCAGTCGTCCCCGACCCGGACGACCTGGTCAATCTTAGCTTCATGCTTGGCCATTAAGGATTTCCCGCCCTCCTCCATCTTGTCGAGTTTCGACGTTGATCGTGTCGTCCGTTTCGTCGTTTCCCGGCGCCTGCAGCCGTCATTGACGAGTTCCAACTGGACGATGCTACAAAACGCGCAGTAATCCTTTGGCATCATCCGGACAGAAACGGCAAAGATTACTGTATCGACAGTGCGCCGTATAGCCGGCCGTATTGACAGTGATCCGTGTCGACATTAAATCCGAATATGTACAGATCGTCAAATTAATCGTGCCAAAGCTTGACTGTCCGTAGCGTGTACCGTAGCTGTAGCCTTAACCGTTCAGCAGGCTCTGGTTGTGCAGTTTACAACAGACCGTTAAGACGAGCCGTTACGACTTTCCCGCCAAGCTAATTTGAATGAACCATATCGACAAAGTCTAGTTTGACAAAGACAAATTCTGGACAAAGATTACCGTATCGACAGTACGATAGTACGCTAACCGTAGCGTTAACCTTGGAGCCGCCTTGTTGTGATGGTTAGGACTGACCGTTAAGACTAGCCGTTAAGACTTTCCCGCCAAACTGCTTTGATAATGAACCGTGTCGACAAAAAAGTTAGTTTTAGCTCACGGTTTCGTAGATCGGGCGTCTAGGTGTAGGTTGAGTATAGCTGTAGCTGTAGAGTGATCCGTATAGGTAGTCCGTAGGAAACCGTAGACACAGGTAGCAAGTAGACTGTGTACAGTTTTGAAAGTAAAGTTTTGAAAGTAAAGCCTAGTCCAACAAGTTTTGAAAGGCAGTGTGGATGCTCTGGGTGGCTGTGACACACTGAGGCGAACACTAACAACAGGTGTAGCGAGGTCCTGGACCCACCTGGTGGGTGTGCAGGGTACTATCCTGTGAGCCCCCCAGGAGCCCCTGGGCGGCAGCACTGTGCAATTCGGTTACATTCACATATACATTGTATATACGTGGGTATATATATTCCCTCTGCTATCTATTTTCACTGCTCTATGCATCTGTAAATACTGTGCTATATATCTATGTTGTGATGTAGTTATGTATATCTATTTATGCAGTGTTAATACAATAATAGTTTTCATTTATGAGTTTTTTGTGGAGAGTGTCACAGAGACGACAACAGTGTTCTGACATCAGTTTGAAATAAAGTGCGCCTAAAACTGAAAGTCAATACATAAAAGTCAATATATTGACGTAGCAGTGTCACATTGTAAAGAACCTGTATAAAAATACTTTCTGTACACTGTTAAGTTATTCAGTCAGTGTCAAGATCTCACGTAGGCGACAAGACTTTAGTGGCGGCACCTACCGGAATTATCTCGAACCACAGTTCTCGAAGATATGGTCGTTCATTGCAGTCTTTGCACCAGAATATTAAATATATATATATATAAACAGTAGTCCCCTGGAAACAGAATAACAAAAGACAGGAGTGGTTGAGAAAGAGTATATATTCTCTGGCGGGAATATATTATTGCCCACCTAAAAATTTAAAATCCGTCCTGCTGAGAGGGAGCGGTAGTGGTAGTGACCAGGCGCAGCTGGTATCATGCGGTCATGAGCTGCTCACAGGTGGCAGTGCAGTGGAGAATGAAGGAACTAACCTAGTCCTATGGTAGTAATAGCTTAGTGACATTTGGGTATAGAGTAAGTAAGGGAGAGAACTGCTAGGGGGTAGTGTCCTTGTTTATATTCCCATAATAGATTATAGAGCACATAAACATATATATAAACATATATATAAACATATATATATATATACACATATATGTCTATATATATTCACTGTGTTGTGTGTATCTAAATAATACCATATTTCCTCGATTAACGGTTAATTGTAAATGTAGTTTATTCATTGAATAAAGTCTTTTGCCAGCACCATTGGCACTGGTCTTCCAGCCATGTGACAATACAGTTATTTAAAATATATGTATATGTTGTCTGATATTGTCATCTGCAGCTAGCTCAAGTCAGCTGAAATAACAATATTAATCATTCCAAGACTTGGTATAGTTTGACAATTCACCTATAAGATAGTAGTTATAATGTTGTATTCATACATACTTAGAGACATATATGTGTATTGATTAGACCATTATATCACGGAGTGGTTAGGTGCATACTTTCCCTTCACAGGTGTGTATGCCTACTGTGTAATGACTGTCCGCAGTGTTGTCAGGCTAGAGTGCACACTTGGGCACTAGTGCAAACCCTACAATGACTTAAATTAAATTAAAACATCTAAAATGAAGAAATACGGTATATAACTTACTTGGATCCAAACTGATTGGGTGTTGTTTGGGGGTTTATACGCAGGCCCCACACAGCAGTAAGACGGCTGTTGCCACTGTATTTTGTTTTAAATAAAGGGGTTGGTCTTAGCCAGCCAGAGATTTGAGAACCATATTGGTATTGTGTTGGTTGTGTAATGAATAATATGGTATGTAAACACTGTGGTGTTAAATGAACAAATGTGGTATATAACCACTGTAGTATCAAACGAACATTAAATTCAGTATGTAACCAGTGTATTTTCAATGAGAGCCAATAAATATGGGATGTAACAACTGTTCTCTGAAATGAAGAAATACAGTTTAGAACCACCATACTCTCAATAAAACATACCAGACGGGATGGCCGAATGAGGTGAGCCTCCGGCCCCCCCCCCTCTTTTGGTAGATCGTGAGATTCGAACTCACGGGTTCGAACAATGGTCGATGCAAACCAATGACTTAAAAATTGATACTTATCGCATCCTAACCAGGCGCTCAGCATGATTAGGATAGGGCAAGGACTGGTTGGTTCAGTGTTAGGATAAGGTGACTGAGTGGGATATCAGGTCATGGTGCTGGCGGCCTGGTCTCCCACTGGGGCAGCACTAAAAAAGTCGCCATGAGCGCACACTGTCACAAGTCGGTACCCGTCCTGATATCACCACTGATGTTGCCAGGATGTAAAACACCAACGAACTCTCAATAAAAACAAAAGGTGGTTTGTAACCAGTGCACGCTCAAACAAAATAAATACGGCATGTAACCAACTACTAGACTTTGAAACAAAGCTGCACTGTGCGCAAGCTCTGCACTCTCACATTAAACTGTAATCGAGAACACCCGGTACGTCACCACAGTCCTTTCAATCCAAGCAGTCTCCCACCCTCACACACCTATACACAGACATACACAGACACACAGACACAGACACAGACACACACATACACAGATACACACAGACAGACACACACACAGACACATACAGATAAGACATACAGACACACACACACAGACACAGACACAGCCTCCCCACACAGTCCGTCCACATTCGCCATCTCCACCCACCTGTCGCTAATTCATCACCATACATAGCAGGGCCTCCCAATCTCTCTCTCCTTTACTCTAGGTAATATTGCCCGCTTCTAAAATCTTACCGACACCAGACTCCCCACACCAAATTACAATAAAACAACGTATGTGACTAATACACCGTACCGATGGCTGATATGTAAAAAAGCAAGAGAAAATAATAGGAAAAAAGAAAAGAAGACAAGAAAACAAACCACCTCAAATAGACAGGGAAATGTAGTTCGCTCTCTGTAAGTGGAGATAGAAAAAAGCTTTCTCTGTGCAATAGTGGTCTTTCCGGAACCACTTCCAGTAAGTGGAAGTTGTCATACTTGATTCACGTGTTCCCGGTTGGGGGCGCCATTGGCGGAAGGAACTGTCAGGGAAGCGGACTACATGGCACTTGTGTTTTAAATTGTGTTTGGTTCTCTGTCTTTCAGTTTTGTTATCGATAGAATTGTCCCAAGGGAGAGCCTAAGCAGTGCGTAACTCTACGTTTTTCTTCTGAACTGCTTTCTGCTTAATGTTCTTGAATTCAACTTGATATCTAGCTTGTGAGTAAATACTGTTTATAACTACAGTGTAAAGTACATACACGTGGAAGGTTCAGCACTATATAGTACACAGCGTGGACAGAATACTGGTCACAGCACCAATGTGTTGGGGATGTTTTTGAAAACGAATGGAAATATCATGCATTGACCAGGACTCGATCCTAACCATTAGACTATTTGATTTCCTTGATGCATATATATGCATATATATATATACTGTTTTGTATTAAGTTCTTCCAGAATTCTGTTCATATTAAAATTGTCCGACGAGAACAATAGGCGGGATAGTGTCTACTCACAGGTGGTGCCACTGTGGTTGAATACTGAACTAAAGGATAGCAGTGTGACTATATGCATACACTAGCACTAGCAGTGGACAGTAGACTAGGACCGTCACTTATTTATATTCATATAACGCATTATATATAATACATATACCATGTAAAGCACTAAGTGAATAAAATCACTGTACATGTCTATGACTCATCCTTATTTCAATAGTGATAATAGTATTTAGACTAGTTTCTAAGATTGACACAGTGGCGCCACTTGTGGAAACCTTTCTCTTCCGCAACATATAACTGTCACTAACGCATGTATATTCATCTGCATCTAATCAATAATAAATATAAAGGGTAAATCAACTAAATGTGTACTATGAGTGATCTCAAATAGAAAAACGACATAAAATATGTATGTCAATTTACTGTCACAATTTCGATGTCAACGTCATAAGAAAGACGCTCTTTTGACGTGCTATATAACGTCATGGTTTCTGACATTGAATCAATATGATATAATTTCTACATTGATTTAGCATTAAAGTTACATAGTCCGATGGTTTTGAGTTTCTGTTATTTTCTTAGATAAATATATTAGGTTGATCATTATAATCTATCTTACTTTAATTTGAAGTAACTTTGCTTTAAAATGACAAACTTAGGAGATATTTGAAGTGAAAACATGCAAGATTATGCTTTCCAGAAATCTGATCCCACAGGCTTCAGTACCAACATGTTCTGCTAAATTGTCTTAATACACCCTTGTATGAAGCATCAAAGGCTTAATAACTGCCAGTATCTAAGTTGGATATGTAAGTTCAAATCTAGATAAGGGTTTAGCTTTTGACAATTTGACACTTTAAGAAATCATGCGTTAATTGAACATGACGCCTAATCACTTTTCACGCGAACCGATTTTCAACGGCGATTCCAAGTATTGTTTTACCACTCAGGCTGAGAGAGCAGCCACCATAATATATTGCATGTTGCTTGTAAGTTACATCATTTTCCCAAATGAGTTGACATCGCTTTTTAATATACAAATATGGAATTCACTTGACGATAATATCAAATGTTAAGAAAAATCTATATGTTTCAACAAGTGTATAAAAAGAAAATATTTAAGCTTTATCAGAGGGAAAACACATAGTTGTCTAGTACATAAATATTGAGATGTAATTTACAGTATTGAAGGTAATGTTGATATGCTTTTAACTTTTATTTTTCTATTTATTATTTCTATGGTATAAGCAATGTATATCTTATTTTTAAATGGGGAAAGCACCTCATGAGTATTGAACTTCTGCTTTCTCCCTTTTCATGTGAAAAATTACTGATATAAGTATGAAACCCAACGAATCTTTACAGACCTTCCTTCAACGTCCAGCTAACGATTATTGATTACTACTTTGGGTGGTTTGTTGGGGTCCTAGAAATGTCTACGGTCATTTCAGGAAGGGCATCGACTTGTGGCATATATATTTTCTTCTTATTTTCTAAGGACAAACTAGCAGATCCCAGTGCACAGTGGATCAGACGGGATGGCCGAATGAGTTCAGCGTCCATCTCCCGCTTTGGTAGATGGTGGGATTCGAACCCATGGGTTCGAACCATGGGCGAGTCAAACCAATGACTTAATAATTGATACTTGTCGCTACCTAGCCAGGCACTTGACATTAGGATAAGGTAAGGACTGGTTGTCTCAGTGTCAGGATAATGTGACTGAGTGGGATATCGGGTCATGGTGCTGACGGCCTGATTTCCCAGTGGGGCAGCACTATAAAGTCGCCATGAGTGTACACTGTCACAAGTCGGTACCCATCCTGATGTGACCGTAGATGTTGCCAGGACGTAAAACACCAACAACCAATCCAGTGCAGCGTGTGAATGATGGGTGATTTATTGATGAAGCAGAGCCCGGCGGGCTGCACACCGCAGATATCATAGCTGATGTCTTTTAGACGCTCCGGGGAGCACCATGGGGCCGCAACGTGTCTACATTCGATGGCAATTTGCTATGGGACTTGTAGGCGGTAACTCGTGGGGAGTGGAAGGAAGGGGAGGTGGAGGGGAGGAAGGGTCTCGAGCAGGGGAGGGGCTGTTACTAGGGGAGGGGGAAGGGGAGGGGGGTGGAGGGGAGGGGGTATGGAGCAGGGGAGGGGCTGTTACGAGGGGAGGAGGAGGAGGGGGATGGGGGTGGAGCGGGAGGGGGTATGGAGCAGGGGAGGGGCTGTTACTAGGGGGGGAGGGGAGGGGGTGAAGGGGAGGGGGTATGGAGCAGGGGAGGGGCTGTTACGAGGGGAGTGGGAAGGGGAGGTGGGAGGGGAGAGGGAGGTGGAGGGAGGGGCTATGGAGCAGGTGAGAGGAAGGGTTGTAGGGAGGGAAAGGTGGAGGTGGAGAGGGTAGTGGACAGGTGGCGGAGGTGGATGGTCGGGTAAAAGGAGGAAGGGGTGGGGGTGGAGAAGGGTGATACAGGTAAGGGAGTAGGCGGGGATGAGGGAGGTGGAGGTGGAGGATGGGGTAGAAGGTAAGGGAGGGAAGGAGGAGACGGAGGAGGAGGGAGGGGGAGGTGGAGAACGGCGTTACAGGTAGGGGAGTAGGAGCGATGAGGGAGGGACGACGAAATAAGGGCAGATGGCCGAGGAGGAGGAGGAGGGAGGGTGCAGGGGAAGCGAGATGGAGTGGGCAGGGGTGCAGAGGTAGGGAGCAGGGGGCAGTGGAAAGGGAGGAGGGAGGGACGAAAGGAGGGAGCAGAGGGTACTGAGGGAGCAGGGTGAGGAGAGGAGGTGACGGGAGAGGCTGCAGGGTGAGGAGAGGAGGGAGGGGAGAGGCGGCAGGGTGAGGAGAGGAGGGAGGGGAGAGGCGGCAGGGTGAGGAGAGGAGCGGGAGGAGAGGGAGGTGGGGATCCAGTAGTGCCTAGTAGTGCCTGCCGAAAGGACCGATAAGTAAGGCCTCATTTGCAATGCATCACCATTTACACCTTTAATGTTTGTGTATGCACACCGAAATGCCAGAGTAGGCAAAGGACGTCACAGCCATGTCCAATCTGCGCATTTCCGATTTCAGCAGTCTTGCTCAGTTTTTTGAAACTTTTCGAGAATATATTACTCTTTCACGGCTTAGTTTTGATCGTAATTGGCACGATCGAAAGAACAATGCTTCATATTTGCTGATGATGTGGCACTGGTAGCTACAGACACTGATATAAAAGTGGCTGAATCCAAAATTATGATCTAGAAAGATTAAACCATTGGAAAAAGGAAAATAAACTATCCATAAATATTATAAAAACTAAATATGTAATATTTGCAACTCAAACTAAACGGTTCAGCTCACCAATTGTCAGTATAAAAATAGGAGAGTGTATACTTAAGGAGGCTCTAAGTTATAAATATTTAGGTACTACACTTGACCCTACACTGTCAGGAACCAGTAAATTATATAGGATTAACAGAACATTGGCAGCTAAAATGAACACCTTCAGGAAAATAAGGCATTATATGAGCGAAGAGACTGCTCTTCTATTGTACAAACCCACAATACATCATTGATTATAATAACATAATATATAATATACTAACGAAAAAGCAGCAAACAAAGCTCCAAACTATACAAAATAGAGGGTTGTGCACAATGTTTAAAGGAAAAACACTACATACCATTGAGATGCACAATAAAGCTAAACTAGATGCCCTAAATATTTGCAGAGACAAGCACCTATTAGGCCTAATGTACCACCGCGCGAAAGACCCATATTACATAGACACACCTACACAAGCCACACATGCAGCACAAGTCACCCTCCTGAAAGTGCCACATGTTAAAACTAGTAAAATGAAAAAGTCACCGGTTGTTCTGGGGGGAGCACTCTGGAACCAACTACCAGCACGTGTCAGGAACAGTGATTGTTACAAAACTTTCAAGATAAACCTCCACGCACATTTAAATCAACCAGCCTAGGCCAAAGCAGATCAATGCCACACTGGGGTCGGTGTTGCCATTCCTTTCCCTGTTCCCCCGCTCCCCCCCCACAAACAAACAAACAAACAAACAAACATACACGGTAAACTCAACCAGTAGCGGCCAGCTAGACCAAAAAACCCATCTACAATGGAATGAGCCTGGAAATGATTCTAGTTGGATCCTACTGAGGTACATGATTAATCAATATTAACCTACTTACTAACTCAATAGGCCCCACCTGAGATTACCATGAACACAAGTTCAATCACAAAGGCTCACCCTACATCCCCCAGCACCCTTTCAATGAGTATGTTACTACTAGAAAGATGATCAGTTATGCCCGACCCCCTACTAACTAACGCCTTCCATACTAGTCTAACATAGTTACCTCCCCGCATATGTTTCTTTTTTCTCTTATCTTGTTCTTTACCTATCATTCATGTACCGATGTTTTGCTTATTTCCCTGTAATTGTCTATCTGTAGGTTATTGTAGATTTGTTTACTGTGTAGAGGCAATTGTGATTAGGGCTGGAAGACCAGTGCATTAGCACTGCCAACATGTTATTCAGAGGAATAAAAAGACTTGAACAAAAATAAATGCTTCCATTGTCCGGTTATTAATTAGGCTGCCCGTTGCAGAATGGAGAGATGTTTGGCAGGAGCCAGTTACATCGTTGGGGACTCATTCCCTGGGTCTCATTAAGATTCCCCCTGTTGTGATTCTTGTTAAGGCGTACCTCTGAGTCCTATAGTATTTTCTTCAACTTGTTGGCGAAAAAAGCCACAGGTGGGAGAAGTTTATAGGTACTGAGAGTGTGGGAAAGCCCTGCTACACTGGTCCCTACCCCTCATTAGGATCGGTTGGTTACCCATGCCATTATCCTGTGACTGTCTGTTAGCCATACGCCTCCATTAAACATTGATTTAACACCATATAATACACACCTAGTATAATTATACTCTAATTATCAGTGTGCTATTTCACCTAAGACAATGCCTTTTTACTCACAGTCTTGGAGCCATGGCTACAAAGCAGAGTAAGGCAGAGGCAATTCACACACTCAGTGCCGATGAAGACGCCACACCACCTGTGCGGGTACAAAGGTCGCCCTCTTCAGAACAAAGGGATTCTGAGGAGGCAGGGGAGTACAAAACCAGCCCCAGCCCCGGCCCCGCTGATAGGGACCTAGACGAGCAGGTTGCCAGGCTAGTGCAACAGAAAATGGAGGAAATGTTACCATCTAGAGCGGGTACGTTAAACAAAGGCGAAGCAAGGTACCGCAAGACTCCGATGAGTCAGAATGGGCGGACTATTCTGAGGAACAGGCCTCAACTGAGGACGACTTAGAGCAGGAGGTGTTTGTGTCTGCCGGAAGTGCAAACACAAGAAGAAGAATTTGTCAGAAGGAGACGAGTACGAGCCCGTAAAAAGAAGCCCCTTGTGAAGAAAACAAAGAATAAGTCTGAGAAGAGTAGGAAACACAAATCCTCCTCTTCGGACTCGTCGTCACACTATTCGACGACGAGTTCAAACTCTGACATTAAGCACTCTGGCAAATACACTAAATCATGTGGGAAAGAAATGAAAAAGTGTAAAGCACTTAGACATAAGAAAATACACATAAGGACGCTCATGAGGAAGACCATCCAAGGCCACTTTAACACATTCAAACCAGTGGAGGTCATAATCAAAATGCCGGAGAAATTCACAGGAATTAAAGGAATTCCGGAATCCACCATCAAAGAGATGGACCCGGAAGTAAAACTCAGTGAGGAGAGAAAAAAGTTTGAGACGGCTCTCTACATGGTCCACAAGGGGATCAACAGGATGATGGCACAGAACCAGTTCTCATCACTCTGTGATGATATGAACGGAGGAATTGCGTTACTAATGGCAACCAGCAACTTCCTCTCCTATAGACGGTTCGAAAACATCTTCAAAGCGGTCTGCACAGATGCTGGGAAAGAGGTGGCGCAGTACAAAAATATCACGGACAATGATGGAAAGGAATACACCCTATTCCTAGCACCAGAGCCTATTAAGGGCAAGCTGCTGGATAAGGGCAAGATGTTTGGCAGACAACTGCAATAATTGTTCAAGCAAGTAGAGACCAGCTCAAAGTGTGGAAAACACATGGAAACCGACAAAAAGAAATCGGTTGATGGCAACTCCAACCGCTTCAAGAAGCTGAGGCAGGATTTTCACAACCGATGAACCAGCCAATGAGGAGGCTGGTTCGGATCCAACTTCAGCTTCCAAGCCAGAGGAAGGGGCCAGAGGAAGTCATTCAGCTGGAACAATGGGAACAGGCCCGTCAAGAGGGAGTTCAACACTCAGAAGCCGTTCCCCTGCCCGGGAACAAATAGAAGTGGCCACTCAAACAATAGCAATAGCGGTGTGTGTTAATATGCTTCATTAATCCAGATCTAGGCGACACCCTATGTTGTGTCGCCGCTGTCACTTATAAACAACCTACATTAATGTCTTACTCAGTTAAATATCATTACGTTAATTCAGGTTTTTATTGATAATGTGTCTATTATATCCCCGCAGAAGGGTTGATCGGCTGTTTAAGGCCTACCAGGCAGAAGGCCCTTAATTACCTATAGAACAATCAAATATCAATATCAAGTTGACCATAGCGGTTAATATACGTCAAGACTGGAGAATAGTAAAGAATGCAAGGAACGTTCCAATCACTTTTAAGAGCTCACAGCTTTATTCTTACCCTACTGATACAATCTGATTCGCTAATAATAATGAATACTCATAAATACAACCCTTCCCACCATGATTACTTTAAAACAATTCAGAATTCCGACAATAAAGGCCAAAATCTCGTCTAAAACATCAGAGCATGCAGAAACACGTGCGATGGGTCTGAGCCCGAGCGCTCGACCTTCCACCGTTGCCACCCTACCCACCCTACCCACCCTACCCACCCTACCCTATCATGACTAACAATTTCGCTGGAACAAAATCGAAAACACAATAAGTATCTATATAGAGTTAAATCATTTGTTATCCTAAAAAGTACATAAAACATTGCTGGACCCGGATGTGCTTCCTTCTCCCTGAGCCATGACTATCCGAGGCTAGTACCTCGGGAAAACACCAGATATCCATCATCTGTACCCAGGTAAGATTTGAATAACTATACTATATATATATATATGTGCGTGTGTGTATATATATAGTATTAGTATAGACACTTGTCGACACCCGTTGGAGGAGATGTGGGCCACACGTGGTGCCACCTGTCAAGTGCGGAGTCTTACGGAGTATAAATGGTAATAACGATAATATATAATACAATTAATATATAATGGAACAATTCCCTTCATATTTTTTTACCCGCACAATGTTTTATACATCACATAAGTTTTGAAAGTGAGCAGAGTGACAATTGGCTCATGGGGTAGAGGAGGCGGATAGGAGAGAATGCCCGCTACCCAGTGAATAACATGGAAGTTAAGGTTGTTACAGAGAAACCTTAGGGGGTTGCCGTTATTGATATCCACATAATAAATTATATAGTACATATATATACAGTAAAACCTTTCTAAATCGACCGACCTTGGGACCGACTTTAAGTGGCCCATTTAGGGAGGTGGTCGGTTTAGGGAGTTAGAATATGGTTGAAATGGTATTGCTGGGACACAAATATAGCGATCGATATAGGGGAGTGGTCGATTAGAGAGGTTTTACTATAGATATATATATATATAATGATACAAACCATACCAGGGTCAAGACAGGATGGCGGAATGAGTTGGGAGTCCGTCTCACGCATTAGATCGAATAATAATATTTAATCAGCAGTGGAATTTAATAGTTTTATTGCTTTTGCTAATATAAATTAGATTTCCATAAGCAGACAGCGCGAGATGATGATACAAGTTAGCGACGAGATTAAATCAGGTTTGAAAAGTATGATGGCATCTACCCGATAGCGCAATATCTCATCAACATTTTCATTTTCTTTTACCCCCCCCCTCCTTCTCCTTCCCCACACACTGCTCTCAGCCGCGCATCACTAATCATTTACATGTCAAATCAGCACCGTTTTGTTATAGGTTCACCGACCACTTCGACAGCTATTGGTAAAATTGGTTGAAACCAACAGCTCGTCTAATCGTGTATAGTATTAGTAGGATAGCTACATTTATTGTCATGCATGTGTCATGGGGGTGATGAAAATGGGAAATATTGTGCCTAGAGCGGGACTCGAACCCACATCTCTTTGCATTCCAGGCCAGTGTGCTAACCATTACACCACCTAGGCTCCCTGATATCAACACACTACCCACGCCTACCTATCTATGCGGCTCCTTGCCTGAGAGATCAGTGCAGACCACTACACTCGTCCTCCTGGAATTGTAAGTCTTTTAATGCTTACAATTACATACATACAGGCAATGCACTAACATACACAGGGTAGGTTCAACAACTATACAGCGCGTAGCTTGTACAGGATCATGGTGACGGCAACCAGTATCATGGGGGTGATGAAAATGGGAAATATTGCGCCTAGAGCGGGACTCAAACCCACATCTCTTTGCATTCCGGGCCAGTGTGCTAACCATTACACCACCTAAGCTCCCTGATATCAACACACTACCCATGCCTACCTGTCTATGCGGCTCCTTGCCTGAGAGGTCAGTGCAGACCACTACACATGTATATGTGATGTATAAGAATTATGCCAGTATAAATTCATGGAAGTTGCTAACATCCATCTACCACTCCTGGTATCGCCCAGTGGTGCCCCCTCTCGGGCCTCCGTGGCTTCCCCTTGTTGGGGGTTCTTCCCTCACTTACCACGCAATATATACATATATATATATTATATACCCACGTATATACAACGTATATGCGGATGTAACCGCACCAGGTGGGGCAGGACCACCAGGTGGGGCAGGAGCCTCCCTATACCTGTTGTTGATGTTGGCTCAGTCTGTCCCTGGCAGCCAGAGCCTCCACACTTGCTTTCAAAACTCTGAGGGTTACGCGGCTTTCTCCGTGGGCAATCCCGAACTTGCCCTGAAATACTATGCTTTCGAGCATATAAAAAAGCAGGGTGGGGGGGGAGTTGGTCACTCGAGCAGTGGTAACCGGGATCGGCCGAGGCAGTTGTTTGTCAGGGATGGGAAGAAGCCTTGTTTCTCATTCAATAAGGACGAGGGCTGCAGCAGGGACGACCGCACCTGTAGTTACGGCCACTGGTGCTCCAGGTGCGGTAGTAAAGTGCACATAAGGAGCAAGTGCTCGAAAGACTAGGGGTTTGTCGGCGGTCCGGTGTGGCGCGTCCTGAAATTGTGTTCAGGGGATCGTCATACCATTGTTGGGTTAGATCCTAGTGTTCTGGCAGATTGTGCTGCGGTTACCATTTCCGACAACCTGCCATTAATTTCTCCCGTGTATGTGACCTCGGGCCATGTGCTTGAACACGTTCCCCCATATGAACCTGTTCTTCGTGATGTAGTTCACGACCATTTACTTAAATCTGTTGGCCCCCTCGATTTGGCCGCCCATTGTAATGTGAACATTGACGCGCCCCCTATTGGCGGTGTGCCGCACTGCCCTCTAATTGACTGCAGTTGGCTAACATTGTCCTGGGTGGAGGGTAGTATCTACGTAACTGCCTTTGATAAACTTGGCTCTTCTAGCGAACCCACTGTGTTAACTGTTTCCCTTGCCTGTAAAAATGCCACCTGTACATGTGTGCATTACATAGGCCCCAGCAGGGCTCAATTTAAACCCTGTCGCATCATATGCGAATGCTTCTTTCACGGTTCTGTCATTGATGACTGGGAGTTCATACTGCACGGCTCCCTCTTTGGATTCAAAGTCATCAACCCCAGTTGCACCGCCAGCTACTCGGCCCCCGCTCGGCTTACCCGGGATGGTGCCGACAAACTTTTTATCAATAGAAAGCTCAAATCTGAGCTCAGCTGTGGTTATATTAGTCGGGCCGACTCAGCCCCTATCTGCACCCACAATGTCTTTGCCGTCCCCAAGTAAGGCGGCGATGGAATGCGCACCATTGTCGACTGCAGTAAGCCCAGCGACCGCTCGGTGAACAGTTTTGTCGACGAGGTGTCGCATTCCTTTTGCTACCAAGGCGTTGGCGACCTAGTTGACCAGCTCCTTTGCAGAGACTTCATAGCCACCATAGACATTAAGGATGCCTATAGGGCCATCAACATCCATCCCACTGACCGTCCTTTCCAGGCTATCAGGTGGGATTTGGGTACTGGGGGTGGGCCAGAAATTTTCTTCGACAACCGACTATGTATGGGGCTCTCCTCTAGTCCCTACATTTTCAACCGCATATCGGATTTTGTTGCTCACTGTGGCAGGCGCGACGGAGTCGCCAGATGTGTGAACTACCTGGACGACTTCGCCGTTCTAGGCTCCTCGTTTGAGGATTGCGCAATTAATCAGCAAAAAATTGCTGCCGTCCTTCGTAGGATGGGGTTCTACTTAAGCTACCCCAAACTCCGCGCGCCTGCCCAGTGTGCAAGATTTCTCGGTATCGAAGTTGACAGTGTCCTTCTCCAGCTCCGCCTTCCCCGAGATAAGATCATTAAACTTAAATGTGTACTATCAGGGTTCCTCGGCAACCGAAAGGCCTCACATAAAGACCTAGAGAGGTTAGGTGGCCGCTTAGCCCATTGCGCTACTGTCGTCCGTGGGGGGGCCGCTCCTTCTCTACCAGGGTCTACGACGCGATTCGTCAGCTGCGTAAACCATATTACATGTTCCGCCTTAATGAGGAATTCAGGTCAGAGCTCAAGTTTTGGCTTGATTACGTTGATACGTTCAACGGCTACGCAAAAATTCTTGGCCCCCACGCAGCTGTCGTTTCGGTCTACAGTGACGCCTCTGATTGGGGCTTCGGAGCGACCCACTCAGACGACTGGTTGGTCGGCTGTTTTCATTCAAACGAGCGCGACCTGGCCTCTGAGGTCGGCCACCATCATGCCGATGCAACGGGGGTTGGGGCCGAAACCCACATTAACCAGAAGGAGATGTGGGCTGTCATCGCCGCTGCCCGCCGCTGGGGGCCATCTTTGGCAAGACAAAAGTGTTGTTTTTGTGACTGACAACATTACGGTTCGTGCTGCACTTGCCACCGGCCGCTGCATTAATAAAACCATCATGGGCTGGGTTAAGGAGCTCTTCTGGACTTCAGTTACCTTTAACTTCGACGTGAAGTCTGTTTACATTAGGAGCGGAGACAACACTATCTGTGACGCTCTGAGCAGGTGGCAAGATGTTCTTATCAAGCACCGCATTGTTCGCGCCGATCCTGCCGGCCGTCTCTGTTGTGCCCACTTATTTAGCAACTAACTCTTGCAGGTCTAACCGGTTAAAGTAACCCAAGACGCCCCGACCCGGCTTCCCATTCCCTCTGCTTGCTGGGGCTACACACCTTTAGTTTATGTTAGCCTCCAGGCAACCATAAAAAATTTCTCGGAAGAGGCCGGACTAGACGCCTCCTCATTCTCCTGCCACTCGCTCCGCTGGGGTGGGTGTACCTTCCTCGCCCTACAAGGGGCCTCCATTGATGAGATCGAGGTACGCGGTGACTGATCCTCGGACTGCATCTATAGATACATTGCTCGTCCTCTGGCCGACCAGTTCGTTGCGGACATCAAGGTTGCCGCAGCTCTTTCCTCTTGATTTAATTTCTTTATTTTCTTCTTTCTGGTGTGTCTCTGACTTTGGCATTTGAGGCCCAGCCAGGTGCATTACTGTTTTCTACTATTCTGACTTCCTGTAAATAAATAATGTACCCACCAATACTGTGTTGCCGTGCAATTCTTACACCCACGTATATACAACGTATATGCGGATGTAACCGAATTGCACAGTGCTGCCACCCAGGGGGCTCCTGGGGGGCTCACAGGATAGTGCCAGGCACGACTACCAGGTGGGGCAGGAGCCTCCCTACACCTGTTGTTGATGTTGGCTCAGTCTGTCCCTGGCAGCCAGAGCCTCCACACTTGCTTTCAAAACTTTTTTCTTATCCATTTTAGGTAGGGCATTTGAGGCCCAGCCAGGTGCATTACTGTTCTCTACTATTCTGACTTCCTGTAAATAAATAATGTACCCACCAATACTGTGTTGCCGTGCAATTCTTACACATAATATATAGATATATGTATATACATATAAATATATATAAATATATATATATATGTATGGGTGCGTGTTTTGGGAGAAGCTCTTCGTATAATGGGCATACTAAACAGAGGATTTTCACCACCAATCCGCCCTCTGACGGCAATGGGAAGAACTAATGCTTTCGGTAGCAGCTCACTGCGCATGCTGCGTGGAAAAGATCTATTTGTCTCTTTGATGGTAATCTGCCCCAACTGGCAGTCACATCAACTATCGACCAGATGGGATAGCCGAATGAGTTGAGCATCCGTCTCCCCTTTTGGTCGAGTCAAACCAATGACTTAAAAATGTATACTTATCACTTCCTCGCATGGTGCTCGGCATTATTAGGATCAGACAAGGACTGGTTGGCTCAATGTCAGGATAATGTGACTGGGTGGGATATCAGGTCATGGTGCCAGTGGCCTTGTCTCCAAGTGGGGCAGCACTATACATTTGCCATGAGTGCGCATTGTCACAAGTCGGTACCAATTCTGATATGACCTTAGATGTTGCCAGGGTGTTAAACTGCAACAACCAACCAACAACCAGCACAGCGACTATCAGCTAGGCTGCTGGGATACATTAATACCACCACTAGGTGCACTTTGAATGGGAATCACACCGCAGATTCTGTTTGAGATAAAAATTGCAAATGGCGCAATCCCTGCACACGGCGATTTGTCAAATTATGTCTGTTTCGGCAGCTGGTCTTACTCTCAGGCCGCCCATCGTATCGACAGCCACCGGGCGCTGTGCCCGAATCGGTACAGCACCGGTCTCGCGTGCGGGAGAAGCCCGGGTACCCAGGCTTGTTTTCAATGCTGGCCAGTTGTAGTGTTGGTGTTATCTTACCACACATTGGCTGCTGATAAGGTATTTGATTGCCTGCATTTCAGTAGCAGATAGATAATTGGTTGGTATGGTTAGTAGCCTATGTTAGTTTTTTTTGGATTTTCTTGGTATATATGTATTTATTTTTCTACTCTTATTACTAGACTAGCCTACTCCTATTTACATATCATTTGTCGTTCATTTACCGTTTGGGCATTCCACACCTTGGCAGCCATTTCCAGCGTGCTTCTCTCATGAGCTTTTATTTGGCTTCTGGTCTGCTTTAGTAGTGGCGCATTATTTGCTCTGGTAGCCCTTTGTGGTTTTGTTAGAAGTTTAATGTTTTGACTATAGCTATATGCTAATGTTTTCAAATGAATTATTCTCATATTTTCTAGTAGTGTTCGGCATTAATAGGATAGGGCAAGAACTGGTTAGTTCAGTATCAGGATAATGTGACTGAGTGGGATATCGGGTCATGGTACCAGCAGCCTGATTTCCCAGTGGGACAGCACTATATAGTTGACATGAGTGCTCACTGTCACAGGTCGGTACCCGTCCTAATATGACTTTAGATGTTGAAAGGACATAATACTCCAACAACCAATCAACCAATCAAATTATGTCTGTTTCGGTCCATCATATTGATAGCCTGCTGTTTGTTGGAGAAGTGGCTCGGCTTGTCTTCTCTGAGACGTGCTTGAAGCTAACTGCAGATACCGCATGCTATTTTAGCAGGCCTCTCGGGCTCGATCAACTGGATGGATGGATTTTGGGGTTTTACATCCGAGCCACACCTGGACCGTGATGACCGAAGCGGTAAGAGTAGGATTAAAAGGGGTGACTGGCTTACCAAATTGATACTTGGTGCCACCTAACTTGGCGCTTGGTGTTACTAGGATAGGGCAGGGACTGGCTCGCTCAGTATAAGGATAATGTGATTGAGTGGGATATTGGGTCTTCATGCTGGCTGAAGGGTCTGCCAGCGGGGTAGCACTGTAAAGTCGCCATCAGTGTGTGCTGCTATGCTCCTTATATTACCTTAGATGTTGCTAAGACGTAAACCTCCAATAAGTTAAACAATCTGTAGCAGTTTGTGACCATGCGCATTCATGATTATTTTAAGGTGGTCCCACTCAGTCACGATATCCCACTCAGTCACAGTATCATCCAGCTAAATGATTCACCCAAATCCAGAGTGGGGGTACATGAAAAACCTGCTAAATATGAGCAACATTTGCTTCAGTAGGAATTAACTATAAGCAGGCTGTGGGTGTGGTGGTTCCAGCACACAGTGGCTTATCTATACTGGCATAAAGTTGATAAATTGTGAAAGAATGCAAAAAGACTAAGATGGCAGACACAGGAAACTCTCAATTCAACTTTTAAAGTTGATTAATTTGTTTGTTGTTGCTTTACGTCCTAGCAACATCTAAGGTCATATCAGGACGTGTACCGACTTGTGACAGTGCACACTCATGGTGAATTTATAGGCTGCCAGCACCATGACCTGATATCCCACTCAGTCACATTATCCTGACACTGAGCCAACCAGTCCTTGTCCTATCCTAATGATGCCGAGCGCCAGGCTAGGAAGCAACAAGTATCAATTTTTAAGTCATTGGTTTGACTCGACCAGGGTTCGAACCCACGACCCCACGATCTACCAACACGGGAAACGGACGCTCTAACTCATTCGGCCATCCCGTCTGGTCTAAAGTTGATTAATCTACATGATTTAATCAATAAATAAGTCACACCAAAAGTAGCGGATTACAGTAGATAAGTATTTGAACGATGTATTTAGCATATTATTAGATTCCAACTCATGTGGTTATTTCCATAAGGCAGCCTTCTGATGTTTTTTTCTAATGGGTTGCTTAGCAGCCCTGTCACAGAGACAGTGTTGCTCGAGTATCTAATTATACAGGCTGACCCCGACCGAGTCAGTCCTTGCCTTGTCTAGTATCGCCGAAGGGCAGGCAAGGCAGTAATGCATGTCAGGGTTTGACTCTGCTGGGGATTGATCCAATGATGCAGGGATTAGTTCCACAATCTGCCGCAAGGGGTGAAGTGAGGGAAATGTCCTGAGAGCCAGGAATCCCTGCAGGGTTTTCTACAAGTACAACACTCACTGACAGATGCCCTTAGGTTATAAAGGGTGAGAGGTGTGTGTGTGTGAGAGGGGGGGGGGAGTGATGGAGACAAGGCATGCTTTCCAGCAAGCTCCCCAGAGGTTCCAAGGAATCCAGTTGTCTCAGCGACTGTGAATGGATATCCGAATTTATTCATCCATTTAATATTATTAAGTGAATATGCCTGCCTAAATCGATTCTTGGGAGTTGAAATTACATTATTTTTCCAACCTGTTTTTTTGTAGTGGCTCTGTGGCTACCGACATGAAAATGAGAGATTGATTGATTGGTGGTTGCTTTCCGCCATGTTGGCAGCATAGGCCATATTAACGGCAAAAATGAGTCTTCATTCGGATGCATTTCTGAGTGGTTCTATGGGTTTCAACACAAACACCCATTTCTTTTTTTGTAATTGAGTTTTATTCATATATCATTTCTCAGTTCCGTAGTACTAGTCTCCTAGTAATAAGTGTTACAGGTATGTACATAAAGGTGTTTTAGTATTGTTTTAAACTTAATTTATAGAGTATTTAACGTAGACATGATGCAATAAGTAAAATATGAGGTACATCAATTCATTTTACGACTACATTTCTTTAAAAGAAAATCTTTCCCCCCTCAGTTTGATGGTGGCATGATGAATAAAGGGATCCCGATGTTGGTGGGAAATCAGCAATAAATGGGGTGAGTGGAGGGCGGGTAGCGAGAATGCCTGCTTAGCTACAGACCTGTCAGCACGCCAGGTCGCTCAACCGCCTCCAGGTACCTAAATACTGAGTACATATAATAGGAACAGGTGACTATCTCAAATCCAAAGGACGGGCAATAGAAGAGAAACAAGTGGCGTAATAGACAGCAACAAGGCAAGACAGTCACATCATTAATATTACATGTATGATGCTATTTATAGATTCCGATTGATTTGTAGTTAGGATTTTTTTACGTGGCATTAGTCGAAGTGCGCCTTGAGGAAGCCACTTCGTGTTGCAATTAGCAGACTTAATCTGGAGACAATTTGCTAGGTTACGAAACTTAATCGCGCGCCAGTCCGTCTCACAATACCTCTACCTGACGCGGTGGCCTAATCGGTAGAGCGCGGGCTTCGCGTGCGGGAGATTTGGAGTTCGGTTCCCGGTCGAGTCAAACCAATGACTTATAAAATTGATAATTGTCACTTCCTAGCCCGGCATTAATAGGATAGAGCAAGGACTGGTTAGCTCAGTGGCAGGATAATGTGACTGAGTGGGATATTGGGTCATGGTGCCAGCGGCCAGATTTCACAGTGGGACAGCACTATAAAGTCACCATGAGTGCGCTCTGTTACAAGTCGGTACCTGTCTTGATATGACCTTCGATGTTGCATGGACATAAAACTCCAACACCCAACCAACCTCTCTAGCCATGGCTCGTAGACTCGTAGGTTCAGGCTGTGATGTGAGTGACATGTGACCACAAATATGACTTTACGTTTTTAAAATGCTGTTGTTGGTAAATGTATTTTAATCAGATATCATTTCTCAGTGATGTAGGACTGGTTTTCTAGCCGTAAGTGCTACAGGTATGCAGGTATTTACGCAGTTGTTTTTTTTACCTGATCTAAAAAGTGTAATTAAGGTAGACATGATGCAATAAGTAAAGAATATGAGGTACAGCAAATCAATTTACGATTACATGCAAGGTTCTAGGTGCTGGTTTAGAATTTTCGAGTCAATAAACCTAAATGGAATACTAATACCTTTTTAAAGACTTTGTCAGATACACCTTTATATAGTATACTGTATTGTATGTAGCGCCTGTCTTGACATGTTCTTGCCGGTGTGAAACCTCTATTTGCTCCCTGAGAGAGTGCTGCTGGTAACTTGCAAAAGCCAGCAGCACTTCAACACTTTTGCAGGCAGCTTTCATGAAACGTACAACCGCACACAAAAATGGAGAGCGGCAGTCAAGTAATGAAAGCAGTCTTTGTCGCATTGCGACCGACAGCATGATGATGATGATGTATTGTATGTTGTAAGCAGGAGCGGGACATAGCTCAGGCAGTAGAGTGTCCACCTGTGAAGGTGCGGGTCATGCGATCGATTCTGCTCAGTGGACACATTTGTAGTTTGGGCTATTTTCCGTTCCAACCAGTGGTCCACAACTGGTTCATCAAAGATTGTGGTATGTGCTGTCCTATCTGTGGAAAAGTGCATATAAGACACCTTGTTGCTTATCGGAAAGAGTAGCCTATGTGGCGGCAGTGGGTTTCCTCCAAAGAAATATGTCAGAATGTACATATGCTTGACATCCAATAGCCTATGATATGAAAATCAAGGTGCTCTAGAGGTGTCTTTAAATAAAACAAACTTTTCTTTTGTATACAGTAAGCAGGGATTTGGGTGTTAGTTGAATAATTTAGTTTAATTTGACTGATCCGCTTGTTTTTGTTTGTTTTAAACCTTACACTTTTAGATACGCAATATCAGGTTGACCACCATGGTCCATGCTTTAGCTTAGGGACACGTCGAGTATTTATGTTTGTATCATAGATTTCTCACACATGTGTGCCACCTGGTTGCCAGAAGTACCTGGTAACATGGTACTAGTACTAGTAGCCGGTTACAATTAGATCTAATATTCGCAGCTACCCATGATGCAGAGCTGAGAGAGTAACTAGCTTATAAGGTATGAAAGGCTGAGTAGCACAGAAGCATCACACTCAGAGCTACACTGGCACCGGTGAAATACTGGATGTCGGAGTGTGATTCATGGCAGAGTGGCACAGAGGCACCACACTCAGGGCTGCCCTGGTACCAGTGAAATGCTGGATGTTATAGGAGTGTGATTCACTGCAGAGTAGCACAGAGGCACACCACTCAGAGCTACACTGGCACCTGTGAAATGCTGGATGACATAGGATTGTGATTCACAGCAGTGTCACAGAGGTACTACACTCAGAGGTACACTGGCACCAGTGAAATGCTGGATGACGTAGGATTGTGATTCACAGCAGAGTGGCACAGAGGTACCACACTCAAAGCTACACTGGCACCCGTGAAATGCTGGATGTTATAGGAGTGTGATTCACTGCAGAGTAGCACTGAGGCACACCACTCAGAGCTATACTGGCACCCGTGAAATTCTGGAAGACGTAGGATTGTGATTCACAGCAGAGTGGCACAGAGGTACCACACTCAGAGCTACACTGGCACCCATGAAATGCTGGATGATGTAGGATTGTGATTCACAGCAGAGTGGCACAGAGGTACCACACTCAGAGCTACACTGGTACCTGTGAAATGCTGGATGACGTAGGATTGTGCTTCACAGCAGAGTGGCACAGAGGTACCACACTCATAGCTACACTGGCACCCGTGAAATACTGGATGACGCAGGAGTGTAATTCACAGCAGAGTGGAACAGAGGCACACCACTCAGAGATACACTGGCACCCATGAAATGCTGGTTGTCGGAGTGTAATTCACAGCAGAGTGGAATAGCGGCACACCACTCAGAGCTACACTGGTACCCGTGAAATGCTGGATGTTATAACTTATAGGAGTGTGATTCACGAGAGAGTGGCACAGAGGTACCACACTCAGAGCTACACTGGGACCCGTGAAATGCTGGATGTCATAGGAGTGTGATTCACAGCAGAGTAGCAAAGAGGCACCACACTCAGAGCTACGCCGGCACCTGTAAAATGCTGGATGACGTAGGAGTGTGATTCACAGCAGAGTGGCACAGAGACACCACACTCAAAGCTACACTGGTACCCGTGAAATGCTGGATGCCATAGGAGTGTGATTCACAGCAGAGTGGCACAGAGGCACCACACTTAGAGCTCCACTGGTACCAGTGAAATGCTGGATATTATAGGAGTGTGATTCACTGCAGAGTAGAACAGAGGCACCCCACTCAGAGCTACACTGGTGCCCATGAAATACTGGATGTTATAGGAGTATGATTCACGACAGAATAGCACAGAGGCACCACACTCAGCTACACTGTCACCCATGAAATACTGGATGTCATAGGAGTGTGATCCATGGCAGAGTAGCACAGAAGCACCACACTCAGAGCTACACTGGCACTCGCGTCTTTAGTTGCCCATTTGCCGTGCATGCTACGCAGTTCATAAGGCAGTGTAATTACAAGGCAACACTGACTGATGAAGGCCGGCATCATCATCCTTATTTTTATATAACTGATTAAAGCTGCATAGTCCGATGAAAACAGGGGACGTGACTATTTAGTCTATCTTTTACTAACCACCTTCTACCACTGCTTTGTCCGTATCATAAATTATCAACTTATTATGTCCAAGTTATATATCCATGTTGTATAAATCCAAGCTACGCTATCATTGACCTACTTACCTGTCATCTTATATATTAAGATAGATACAGTCACTGTGATCGGAGTTCATTGAAAGGGAATTGGGTACATATGGAACTAATCCGACAGACTGCGCTGTGATACAATTTGGGTCATCGACACAGGATTTGTATAGAATTTTTTATAGTGAGAGCAGTGGTATATTAACACTGGTGAGCGCAGTTCGATTCCCGGTCGAGTCAAACCAATGACTTACCAAATTTATACTTGGTGCTTCCAAGCTTGGTGCTCATCATTATAGGCTAGGACAAGGACTAGTGAGCTCAGTGCCAGGATAATTTGACTGAATGGGATATTTGGTCATGATGCGGGCAACCTGATTTCCCAGTGGGCAGCACTATAAAGTCGACATGAACGTGCACTGTCACAAGTCGGTACCAGTCCTGATATGACCTTAGATGTTGCCAGGACATGAAATACCAACAACCAACCAACCCAGTGAACACCTGTAGGTAGGGTGAGACATAAATGGTTTGGCAAGATATATCAACCTGGAGACGAGTTGTCTGTGCTATAAACTGCCTAACCTGAACCTTCTCCAGTGTTCTTCCAGCTCCACTATCACTCGGCCCATTTCACGCACATTGAAGGAACGTGGAGGAAGTAAATGAATTAATAAGATGCATAAGTAGGATACATAGGTACGTTGATGGTGCCATCTAGTGTGTGCTGTGAGCACTATAGTACACAGTAAGTAGAGCTAGGTCCTAAATGTATCTTATTGACACCTACTGATGAAAGAATAATGATGGAAGCCCCCAGCAAGGCAGATTCAGATACTTTGGTAGACAGTTGCACATTGAGGAATGATGGAATTAAAAAGTTGAAAATATGATCAGATTGAAAAATAAGACCAAGACCAGACATATTCTGTATTGTGTGTGTTGTGAGCATAACAGTATTCAGTCAAATGTAATCGATGTGCCAAAATCCTTCCCGTAACAAAACCTTTGATGCAAGGGGTGGAGTATTGTTAAACATCATCATCATCATCATCAATCCCTTAACGACGAGGGTAATTGGGGCACTACAGATAACTTTACAACCAGTTTTCTCCATTGCGTCCTGTTCTACACTGCCCTCTGGGATTTGCCAACCTCCAGGCCTGTCCATTCCATAATATTATCTTTCCCCTTTCACCTGTTCTCTGTGCCTTGCAACAGGATTTTGGCCAGATGAACGGGAAATATGGTCATATCACTGCAGTTTGTATCTCTTTATGATCATTAGGAAATCTGTGCGTGGTCCAATTGTCTGCTAGATCTTGGCATGGACTTCCTCATTGGTAACATGGTCTTGGTATGAGATGTGTATCATCTTGTGTACCATGTCCATGGTTTATACCAGACGGGGTGGCTGAATGAGTAGAGCGTCCATCTCATTTTTTGAGAGATTGGGAGATCCGAACCCATGAGTTTGTGGGTTTGAATCCTGGTCGAGTCAAACCGATGACTTAAAAATTGATACTTGTCGCTTCCTAGCCAGGCACTCGGCATTATTAGGACATGGCAAGGACTGGTTGGCTCAGTGTCAGGATAATGTGACTGAGTGGGATATCAGGTCATGGTGCTGGTGGCCTGGTTTCCCAGAGAGGCAGCAAGCACTATAAAGTCACCATGAGTGCGCACTGTCACAAGTCGGTACCCGTCCTGATATGACCTTAGATGTTGCTAGGATGTAAAACAACAACAAATAAACAAACAAACCATGGTTTGTATTTGTAGTAGTCTGCACTAAACTCTCAGGCAAGGAGCCACACGACAGGTAGGCATGGATGGGTAGGGTAGAACAAAGAGAAAGTGAGGGTGAAGAGAGTAAGGGAAGGCAAGCCTTCTATCTTTATTTTTATAGTACCCAGGTTCCCTGGTAGGGTGTCACACCACCCCTGTCACCCAATATGAGAACAGCATTTCCAGTCCCTATAGAAATCCTCAATGAGGCAACACATAATAAATACTACATCTGCTTTGCCTGGATGTTAAGTTGAAAACAAATGATCACCTGGTCTCTGGTAGCTACATTCTCACGCCACTACAATCTCGACATGTAAATAGTACACGTCGGTAATATTCACAAAACATCTCTGTAATTAAAAGTCGAATCTGATATCCTTTCTGGAAAGTATTAAAAAATGGCAGCCGTACTTTCTGAGACAAAATGAGGGGGAGAAAGGAAATCCTAATTAAAACTCTAAAATCCTTCTGTGTCCTATTTCATAAATAGATGTATACAGCATAAAAACATGATCACATTAACAAAAATAGCAATCAACAAAACACTGTGCTATCCACAAAGCTTCCCATTTCACTTTTTCTGCCTGTCTCTTTATCTATCTCTGTCCTTATTCATTGCACACTTTCCTGCTCTGCCCATCTTTGTGTCTCTCTCTTTTCCTCTCTCTCTCTGTCACTACTCATTGCATACTTTCTATCTCTGTCCATCGCTGTCTGTCTCTTTGTCTCTCTCGGGTACTGCACATTGCAAGACTTCCATCTCTGTATGTCCCGATAGCTCTCTCTCTCTCTTTGTATCTGTCTCTGTTATTACCCATTGCATTCTTTCTGTTCATCTCTCTCTTTCGGGGGCTCTCCGTTGCTATGCCATACACTCTTTCTACCCTGTCTGTGCCTTTATCTCTCTCCATGTGTCTCTGTCTGTTACTACACATTGCACACTTTCTATCTCCGTCTGTTCATAGCTCTCTCTTTATCTGTCTGTTACTACACACATTGCATGCTTTCTGTCAATCTCTTATCTATTGTGGGTTCTCTGTCACTATGCATGACACTAGTTCTGCCCTGTCTGTGCCTATATAATTATTTCTTTTTTCTTTTTCTTTCTATCACTGCACTGTTACTACACTTTGCATACATTATGTCTCTGTCTGTTGATAACTCTCTCTTTCTCTCTCTCTGGTACTACACACTGCATGTTTTCTGTCCATATCTGTTTCTTTGTTGGACTTTGTCTGTCACTACGCATTACACTCTTTCTGCTTCTGCCTGTCCTTATATCTCTCTTTGTCTCTCTGTCTCTCCCTATCATTACACATTACATATTTTCTGTCTCAATCTGTCCATACCTATCCCGTTGTCTATCTATTTACAACAATACAATCAAAGTCATGTGGCAGACTTGATAGAGTTGCACAGCATCTTCTTTCACAAGCCAACCAGATTATTTTATTTGTTCGCCAAAGCGACTGGGTGAGAGGAAATTGTTAGTAGCACACGCTGTTGCTGGTCTCGTCGTTAGTGTGAATTTCCATCAGGCTCCAGAAGTGGACTGGGATTACAACGCACAGCTTAACAAGGAGATGAGTTGCCGAGTCTTGAGCCTAGCATCAAGAAGGCCTAAATAGAGAACGGCATCCGGAATAGAAGCCTCACAACAATCTGATTAGAAGCATCAAGAAGGCCTAAATAGAGAATGGCATCCTGAATAGAAAGAAGCCTCACAACAATCTGATTAGAAGCGTCGAGAAGGCCTAAATAGAACAGCATCCTGAATAGAAAGAAGCCTCACAACAGTCTGATTAGAAGCGTCAAGAAGGCCTAAAAGAGAATGGCATCCTGAGTAGAAGCCTCACAACAGCCTGATTAGAAGCGTCAAGAAGGCCTAAATAGAGAATGGCATCCTGAATAGAAGCCTCACAACAGCCCGATTAGAAGCGTCAAGAAGGCCTAAATAGAGAATGGCATCCTGAATAGAAGCCTCGCAACAGCCTGATTAGAAGCGTCAAGAAGGCCTAAATAGAGAATGGCATCCTGAATAGAAGCCTCACAACAGCCCGATTAGAAGCGTCAAGAAGGCCTAAATAGAACAGCAACCTGAATAGAGAAGCCTCACAGCCTGATTAGAAGCGTCAAGAAGGCCTAAATAGAACAGCATCCTGAATAGAAAGAAGCCTCACAACAGTCTGATTAGAAGCGACAAGAAGGCCTAAATAGAACAGCATCCTGAATAGAAAGAAGCCTCACAACAGTCTGATTAGAAGCGACAAGAAGGCCTAAATAGAACAGCATCCTGAATAGAAGCCTCACAACAGTCTGATTAGAAGCGTCAAGAAGGCCTAAATAGAACAGCATCCTGAATAGAAAGAAGCCTCACAACAATCTGATTAGAAGCGTCAAGAAGGTCTAAATAGAGAATGGCATCCTGAATAGAAGCCTCACAACAGCCTGATTAGAAGCATCAAGAAGGCCTAAATAGAGAACGACATCCTGAATAGAAGCCTCACAACAGCCTGATTAGAAGCGTCAAGAAGGCCTAAAAGAGAATGGCATCCTGAGTAGAAGCCTCACAACACTCTGAGTGTAAGTCTAATGAAGGCGTACATAGAACAATAACCTGATTAGCCAAAGGAAGTCATTCCAGAAAACAGGATATCCACTATTTTCCCTTTTAACTCAAATCCATAAAGATAGTAGTAATCTTCTATTGATAACACTCCACCCAACTAACAAATCCATCGCACATTGTGCCTTTTATTTAAATCTTTTTTTAAAAACATTTGATGATTAACCAGGAGAAATGTCAATTGAGGACAATTGGTCTTCCTCATTTCACTTCATGGGTAGCAGTCATCAGGTGTCACTACTATCTCCATAGAGACATGTTAGATGCTGTTGACTGCTACCCAGACACCTGATGACTGCTACCCAGACTGCAAGGTAGTGAGTGACAAGTACAAATACGTTTCTTGTGAATCAGTTTCCGCCGGTGCCCGGCGAGGGACAGAAACTGTCACCTGGTTAATTACCCCCTCAGTACTGTCTCTGTGACAGGGCTGCTGAACAACCCATTAGAAAAAAAGCTGTTGGAAGGCTGGGTTATGGAAATAACCTGATGATTTTGCATTTAGAAATACTAAATATATTGCTAAAATATTTATCTATTGTAGTCCACTGCTTTTAGGGTGAATAATTTATGAAATCATGTAGATTTATCGACTTAAAAGTCAAATTGAGAGTATTGAATGGTCACCATCTTATTTTTAGTTTTTTTGGGCATTCTCTCCCATTTCATCACCTCTACTTCAGTAGATATAAACAAAGCTGCCAAAGGTGACTCACAACCTGCGTTTCAACTGACTATGAATGCTCTACGGAAAATGTCTATTATATTTTACACCACACATTAGGGGAGTTTAATTCGTAGGAGCGCAGCTGTATGGCTTTTGAATCTTGCTCAGTTACTTGTTAATTAATCCTCTGGGGTCGAGAGTCACACTCATTAAAGAAACTGATCTGCATTTGCAAAAGAAATCTTTTTTAATGTCGTAAAACTAAAAGATTTTATTTTTAAACACCATGTGTCTAACATTTCTCCATGGAGATAGTAGTGACACCTGATGACTGGTACCCACCACATAGTTCCACCAACAGCATCTAACATGTCTCTATGGAGATAGTAGTGACACCTGGGGCCGTATGCACCAAACGGAGTTAGGGCCTTAACCGCGGCTAAGGTATCCCTGCAGGGCTAAAAGTGAAAATTCGGTATGCACCAATCGGAGTTAGGGCTAACCGCCGACCGTAGCCTCGGCTAAGCTACCCCTGTTTCAAATCAGGTTTTACGCCTAGCCGGGGCGGTTAGTGTGCGTGTGAGGCTCTCAATCTATTGAATGCGATCATATTTAACAGAATTACATACGCAATAAGTGAAATTTTATCAATTTAACCCTAAATTCGAAGCAATATTAACGCTGCCCGCCGTAACGGCGGCGATATTAATAGTTATATTTTCTAATCGACGATCGTACAGTAAACAAACTGCCGGCGTCGCCAGTATGGAACGCGACGTCGATGCGGCGGTTGCGGCGATTTGTTTACATTACGTTCGTCGATTCGAAAATATAACTAGTAATATCGCCGCCGTTACGGCGGCAGCGTTAATATTGCTTCGAATTTAGGGTTAATTTCTTCAAATCTCTGTTATTGCGTATCTAATTCTGTTAAATATGATAGCATTTAATATATTTGAGCCTAATATATGGGTACAAACGCAGAGGGAATTCCCAAATCTATAAATAAACTCACGGTTAGCTATCCGCAGCGGCTAAAACATTGGTGCATACCGATTCACACATTTCGCCAACCCGCCGCTACCCTGGGGTAGCTATCCGCGGCTAGAGCCTTAACTCCGGCTAAGCCTATCCCCGATTGGTGCATACGGCCCCTGATGACTGCTACCCACCACCTAGTTACACCAACAGCATCTAACATGTCTCTATGGAGATAGTAGTGATACCTGATGACTGCTACCCACCACCTAGTTACACCAACAGCATCTAGCATGTGTCTATGGAGATAGTAGTGACACCTGATGACTGCTACCCACCACCTAGTTACACCAACAGCATCTAACGTGTCTCTATGGAGATAGTAGTGACACCTGATGACTGCTACCCACCACCTAGTTACACCAACAGCATCTAACATGTCTCTATGGAGATAGTAGTGACACCTGATGACTGCTACCCACCACCTAGTTATTCCAAAAGCATTGTCTCCAGGCCAGGACTGCTAGACAACCCTTTAGAAAAAGTGTCGGAAGGGTGTGTTATGAAATAACTCTATGGATGTGCAATCTATGGCACAAAATATGTGGCTCAAATGCTTACCTGTCATAGCCCACTATGTTTTGGGCTGAAGAATTGATTAAATTATAAAGAATATTAGATGTTAAAAGTCTAATCGAGATCATTTCGTGGCTTCGAGCTTGTTTTCCCCCATTCTCTGCCATTTCACCAACTCTATGCCAATATGGATAAACAGTGCATGCTGAAACCAGGTCCTCTATATATTGTTTACTGTTGATTCCTATCAAAGCCATTGCTTTGCTCGGATTTAAACATGGTTGTCATTCACCCCTACGCTTCACAGTCAAACCATAGACGCACAAGTGATACTTATCGGTACCTTGCCAGGGCACTTAGCACTACTAGGATAGGACAAATACCGGTTAGCTCAGTGTGACTGAGTGGGATATCGATCGGAATATGGTCTCCTGGTGGAACAACACTATACATGCGCTGTCACTAGTCCTGATATGACCGTAGATGTTGCTAGAGCGAAAAACTCCAATGCAGCAATAAACCAAGAGACCTATAAGCAGCAATGGACATGCCTGTCCTGATATGCTTGTAGATGTTGCTAAGGCGAAAAACCACAATGCAACAATAAACCAATAGAGCTATAAGCACCAATGGACGTGCCTGTCCTGATATGCCCATAGATGTTGCTAAGGCGAAAAACGACAATGCAACATTAAACTAAGAGACCTACCTATAAGCACCACTGCACGTGACTGGTTTGATGCGCACGCGCAGGCTGTCCCTCATCCTGCGCCTGCGCACAGTCTTGATCCCCGAGTGGAGAGTCCCGCTTTTGGCGCCGCCTGGCGGGAAATAGGGCGGGCGGTTATTAACGAGCTGAGTAGCGACGCCTGGTGCCGTATGGGAATCCATTTCCGGCCAATCATGCCCGACTGAACTCACAGCTTCCATCACCAGACCGGATGGCCGAATGAGTTGAGCATCCATCTCCTGTTTTGGGAGATCATGGGATTCGAAACCACAGGTGCGAACCCTGGTCGAGTCAAACCAATGACTTAAAAATTGATACTCGTCGCTTCCTAGCCAGGCGTTTCGCCTTATTAGGATAGGGCAAGGACTGGTTGGCTCAGTGTCAGGATGATGTGACTGAGTGGGATGTCAGGTCATGGTGCTGGTGACCTGGTCTCCCAGTGGGGCAGCACTATAAAACCACCATGATTGTGCACTGTCACAAGTTGGTACCCGTCCTGATATGACCTTAGATATTGCCAGGACGTAGAACTCCACCAACCAACAAACCAACCGCAGCCTCCAATCATCGCCTAATACCGCACATCCAAAGCATGAGCAGTATATATGAATAGTTTTACATGAAAATAATTGTAATTCTCACTAATTCCACTTTTCTTGTGAGCACATAATATGGAGCAATGAATTTAAAATATTAGAAATGTAAAAAGAATAACGTCTTGAGAGTTTGAATCCAATGTTTATGTCAACTTTTGGTTTGGCTTTTACGTGGTTTTGCACCTGAACTCTTCATATATTTGGCATGGTCTTTCCGTCATTAGGCTACAGGATGCACCTATTGCAGATAGGTCACAACGTTAGCATTGCGCTTGATTCGGTGGGAACAACGCGTTTCCACTCCCGCCTGATACACTCTACTTCGAGTGAACGGATGAGTTCACCATCCATCCACCCAAATGGCCAGCATTTGTTCATACCTTTTTCCCCGCCACTCCTCGCTCATCACTGTCTTTTCACTTCTTGACACGCCGGTGATGCGCACACTTTTTCCCATCCACCACCCTGTTATTTTTCTTTTATCGCTCGGCCCGGGCACTACTGACGGCTCTCAATAAAGATGGGTTTTTTAAATGCATTCATTCTCTGTGTTGTTCCTTACCGAATCGATATCAAACCTAGACTCAGCCACTGCGTGGATTCGTCTAGTGTTGTATCAGCTCACAATAGGCAAGTCTTATAACCTTAATCTTTATTAACGATTTAAAAAAAAACATGTTAATTATATATTACACCACCACAGTAATGAGAGCCTTTTTATTACTTAGAAATAATCAAATTAATAATAGTTATTTTAGACTGGGGCCTTATCTTGAAGCATCTTGAAGCAACATAGGGCTTATTCTTTTTCTCTCCATTTCTGACACAAACTGACACAAAATTCTTTCTTAATAATAACTGTATTTGAAGCACAATTATTATTAAGAAAATATGCCATTATCGATTAATTTGATAATAAATGTAACACAAATTATATCTATTTGGATTTATATGCTCTTTCTAGATTAGCTGTTTATATTTGCGCGTACAACGTAAATTTGAATCCGGTCCTTGTCAATATTTGTTCTCCCAACTCTCAAAGTTGGACAATAAGGACTTCCCGGTTGCCGTAGGCACCAAGTTTACTCAGTCAGGCAGGTGAAGTTCTCGGTAACCTTCCTAAATGGGCAAGTCATTATTTTTCTGATCTGCAGCAGCAGATTTCAGTCTCATTTGGCTGACTTGGGATTGGGCAAGTAGTTTTGCCACTCGGTCAATTAGAAAATTCAGTCACTGGCCCAATTCGGCAAGTGGGGGAAAAAGTTAGTCCTACCTTAATTAGTAGAGCGCGGGCCTCGTGTGCGGAAGACCGGACCTCGTGTGCGGAAGACCGGAAGTTGTCAAACCAATGGCTTTAAAATGTATACTTATTGCTTCCTAGCCTGGCGCTCGGCATTATTAGGATAGGGCAAGGACTGGTTAGCTCAGTGTGAGGATAATGTGACTGAGTGGGATATCAGGTCATGGTGCTGGTGGCCTGGTCTCCCAGTGGGGCAGCACTATAAAGTTGCCATGAGTGTGCACTGCTACAAGTCGGTACCTGTCCTGATATGACCTTAGATGTTGTTAGGACATAAAACTACAAACAAACAAGTTAATAGCGAATGGTTGACTACCTTCTGTGACTCTGAAAACGGCCCTCTTCGGCCATTCATCATCATCATGCTATGCTGTCAGTCACAATGTGACAAAGACTGCTTTCATTACTTAACTGCCGCTTTGTGTGGCTGTACATTTCATAAAAGCTGCTTGCAAAGTGTTGAAGTGCTACTGGCTTTTGCAAGTTACTAGCGGCACTCTCTCACGGAGTAAATAGAGGTCTCACACCGGCAAGAACATGTCAAGACAGGCGCAAACTATTTGTCCCCGCAGTGGCTGGTCGGGAGATGTTGGGAGTTCCATTCATCACCACCCTTAATGCTGCCCTGATAACATGGTTTTCTGTTAGGGTTTGCTCCCTTAGCCTTTGATTCTATCAAGAACCAGAACTTGTACCACAAGGCAGTGGTTTACAACTTTGCAAAGCAGGGGCGTCAAACTCCCTGAGGTATTTTAGCACCTCAGGTATCCGAGGTACTGCATTACCCGCATACCTTCGGCCGTTAGTGGGGCAATAAAGAGTGCAGGTGCACTTTAACCAGACACTGTGTCTATCTTCCCATGTAGGGCAAGATTTCCATACCAAGCTTCCGGTTCCATTTGTTTGTTTCCATTTATGTGTAATGCAGCGTCGGTTTTAATTGGGTTTTTTTTTGTTTAAAAAAAGAAAAGAAGTCAACCAGACGGGATGGCCGACTGAGTTAGAGCGTTCATCTCCAGTGTTGGTACGTCATGGGATCGTGGGTTTGAATCCTGGTCGAGTCAAACCAATGACTTAAAAATTGATGCTTGTCGGTTCCCAGCCAGACGCTCGGCATTATTAGGATAGGGCAAGGAGCAGTGGAATGAGGAAGACCAATCGTCCACGATTGAAATTTCCCCTGCTTAAACAACAAATTCTTTTTTTTAACACAAAAAAACACAAAATCATAAGAGGATGTGTATCGACTTGTGACACATCATGCAGTCATGACGATTTTATAGTGCTGTCAGGGCCGGCCCTAGAGTTGCTGGTGCACTGGGAACGCGGAACTTCAATGCCTTTACAAAGTATAATTTCAACAAATTTAACACTGTAGGTGGCGCCCTCTAGCACGTGGTGCCATGGGTGACTTCCCGGGTTGCCACTACCATCATCTGGCCCTGACTTTCACCTTACTGAGATACTATGTTGATGACCCGACACTACACCATAAATGCCAATTGTCACACATCAGTACTCATCCTAATATTACCTTAAATGTTGCTAAGGTGGAACACCCCACTAAGTAACCCCCTTGCCCGCTGTGACTGATTATTTCTCCCACATACAGTACCTAGGTTGTCATTTGCAATAGGTTGTCATTTGCAATTTTACCACCAGTGTTTTGAACTCGCTGTAGAGTGTTATGAACTTAACCAGAGTGTTTTATTTGTTTGTTGGCGTCTTGCGTCCTAGCAACATCGAAGACAACACCAGAACGGACACTGACTTATGTCAGTGAACACTCATAACGACTTCATAGTGCTACCAACACTGGGGTACCACACCACCAATACCCGATACTCTACTCAGTCATAATATCCCTACACTGAAGCCCCACCAACCACCCTATCCAAGTAACACCAACAAACCAGGCAAGAACAAATTCATTTATCATCTATCATTCTGTCTACAATAACAAATTCATTTATCAGCCTTTTGCTTCGACTCAGCCATGAATACATCCTCACCATCCCCGCGGGCTAACCGAGCGCTCTATCGACTCGACCGTCCTGTCCGGTGGTGAGTGAAAGGCAATAACAACAGTGAAGCTCTCAAAGCCCTATATGGAGTGCTTGTGCCTCCGCAGGGTCCTCCCCTGGTTTAATATCGGGCGTCGACACAGGCTCATTAAATGGTGCAACTGGCGCGCGCTGCAGGCTGCAGTCTGCAGTCAGCGCGGGGCGCCCGTTGGGTATTGCATCGATGACGCTGCGGCCTCCAGGCCTTGTCTACACGAGTGTTTGTGGCCGCTGGTGCCCGCGCGCGGTGAGTTGTGGGTAAACTAAGCATGCGCGGGCGGGTCCTCCCGAGCCATCATGCCACCAAATTGCCCCAGATTCCCCTGTATCATCAGCGATGAAGCGGGGCGCGGTTGTGGTCTGGTGGGGGGGGGGAGCGATGTGTGCGCGTGTGGGGGGGGGGGGGGGCGCCGTGTGGGGGGTGGCGGTGTGGGGGGTGTGTGGGGGTGGCGGTGTGTGTGGGGGGTGGTGGTGTGGAGTGTGTGTGGGGGTGGCGGTGTGTGTGGGGGGTGGCGGTGTGTTGGGTGTGTGTGTGGGGGGGGGGGGGGTGGCGGTGTGGGGTGTGTGGCGGAGTGTGTGTGGGGGTGGCGGTGTTTCAGAGTGGGGCGCGTGTGAATATTCTTACTGTATTTTTACCTTTGGAGGGGGCGGGTTTGTCAGGCCGGCCCCGGGTGGGATAAAGTGACTGGGTGGGATATCGGGTCATGGTGCTGGCGGCCTGATTTCCCAGTGGGGCAGCACTATAAAGTCGCAATGAGCACGCACTGTCCCAAGTCGGTACCTGTCCTCATATCACCTTAGATGTTGCCAGGATGTAAAACTCCAACAACCAACCAACCATTAGGGAAGACGAGTGTGTGTGTGTGGGGAGGGGGTATTTCCGCATGTAGGCCTACTGGCTTTAGGCAAGACGTGTGTGTGTGACGTGTGAGTGGGTGCATTTCCTTTAGTGGAATTGTGTGTGTGGTGTGTATTTCCACTAAATTGTACTCTACTGGGGGAAGACGGGTGGGGGGAGGTGTTTGTATGTGTGTATTTCTGTTATTGGAAGCGGGTATGCATCGGGAGGTACTCCCATTGTCGTATCATCAAGGAAAGGGGGGGGGGCTATTCTCTTTGTATCGTCATTTCGGAAAAGGACTAGGGGTGTGGTTGTACTTGTGTGGGTGTGGGTATTATACTTAGGGAGGCGGGTGTGTGTTCTATTATCTATCTATCTATCTATCTGTCTATTTATCGATCTATCTATTTATCTATATACAGTAAAACCACCCTAACCGACCACCTCCACAAATCCATCTCTCCCCTATGTCGATCGCCTTATTTGGGTCCCGACAATACCATTGCAACCATATTCTACCTCCCTAAACCGACCACCTCCCTAAATCGACCACTTAAAGTCGGTCCCACGGTCGGTCGATTTAGAGAGGTTTTATGCCCGGTACACACCTAGCGTATACGATCGTTTTCCCGCACCCACCTAGCGTATACGACCTAAAACTGCCCCAAAATCGTGAGGTGTGCACTCCCCTAGCACACCTACCGATTGCGATTCCCGATTTTTAGGGCTAAAACGGTAGGTGTGCGCTAGGATTACGATTGCGATTCCCGATTCGAAAAATGAGTCGGCCCGATTTCAGTTTTAAGCGGATCGGGAGTTTTAGTGCGCGAATCCTATACGCTATGTGTGTACCTGGCATTACTGTATATATTTATGTCTGTCTATCTATCTATCTGTCTATCTATCGATCTATCTATTTATCTATATATATATATGTGTCTGTCTGTCTATCTATCTATCTGTTGTATTATCATCCCGACAAAGGAGTCGTGGTTATTGTTCCTGTATCATCGTTATGGAAGACGGGTGTATGTGGGATGTGTGTGTGTAGGCGTGGGTACTTCTACTGCATTACCATCGGGAAAGGCAGCTGTGTATGTGGGGGTGGGGGTGAGGGGGGGGGGTGTCTTTGCTGCATCACTAATGGGAAAAGCCTGTGTGTGAGTGAATGGGAGAAGGGGGTGGGTTTGTTAGTGTGTGGGTGTGGGCAGGTATACTTATTATATTATCACTGGGTAAAGCTAGGATTCCTTACACGCGGTATGCGGTATGCGAATGCGAATTCGAATGCGGCAAAAAATCGAAAAACATCTAAGTCAATGGGCGTGATTCCTTACACACGGTATGCGGCATGCGGCATGCGAATACTGAATCGGTCCATGTAGTGATCGGTGCGGCATGCGAATGCGAATGCTGCTGCGTTTGCCATAGAGACCAGTGGTGAGGAAACCTGACACTGTGTGTGGGTGTGGGTGTGGGTGTGGGTGAAAGGACCCATCCCGTAATCACGCCGCATGCCGCATGCCGCATACCGCATACCGTGTGTAAGGAATCCTAGCTTTAAAGGTTGTGTATATGGGTGTGAGGTGTGTGTTGAGTTATGTGGGTGTGAGGCGTGTGGTGTGTGTGGGGGAGAGGTATGTGGGTAGACGTGAGTGTATGGATGTGTGTGTGTGAATCTATGTTTGTGGTTTGTATGTGGATGTGGGTGTGGTGTGTGCATGGTGTGTGGACGTAAGGTGTGTGTGAGGTATATGTGTAGATGTGAGTGTGTGGATGTGAGCGTATGTGTGTATGGATCTTTGTGTGTGGATTCTCTGTAGAAGTGTGTGTGGGGTGGAACGTGTGCGTGATATAAGGGTGTGAGGGTATAGATTATGTGTGATTGGGTGTGAGAAATATATCTGGCTATGAATGTGTGGGTTGGGTGTGTCTGTGTGTGGGTGGGTGGCGGGTGAGTGTGTGTGTTTGTGTGTGGGGCCAGCTCTGTACTGTGACCTATTGTGTGGGTTGTGTATGTGTGTCTGTGTGTTAGGGGCAGCTTTATATTGTGAGGTATTGTGGGAGTTGTGTGTGTCTGTGTGTGGGTGTGTCTCTGTGTGGGTGTGTCTGTGTGTGGGTGTTTCTGTGTGTGGGTGTGTCTGTGTGTGGGTGTGTCTGTGTGTGGGTGTGTCTGTGTGGGTGTGTCTGTGTGTGGGTGTGTCTGTGTGTGGGTGTGTCTGTGTGTGGGTGTGTCTGTGTGTGGCTGTGTCTGTGTGTGTGGGTTTTGTGTGTGGGTGAATGTGTGTCTGTATATTGGTGGGGCTCGGTACACTGAGGTATTGTGTGTATGTGTGGGGTGGGTGTGAGTGTGTGGGACTGTATGTATGTCGGGGTGGGGGGTGAGTGTGCGTGACTGGGGTGTGAATGTGTTGGGGTGTCTGTGTTGGGGGGGGGGGGTAATATTGTGGGGTATTGTTATATTGCGAGGAGGGTTCAGGCCCACAACTATGACAATGCGCTTACTTTCCTTTGCCTTATGGCCCTGTCACATTACGATGTTTCTCGGCGGCATGCCGCCAACGCGCAAAATCACTTTTAATCGTCGAGATACGTCAAACTTTTCGGCGTCAGCACAACGTATTGGTAGCGTGCAGCCGACGTTGTGGTCAAAGTTTGGCGCGCCATCCTGATATGACCTTAGATGTTGGTAGGACGTAAAACAACAAAAAGCAACCGTTTGGTACAATGTGTGGGAACGACCCTCACGTGCGCGCGGCGTGTGCCTAGCATTCGCATAACATTATTCCAGCGATGTCGACGTGCTTCTGACGTCACCATAATGTTGGCACCCACGCGTTGTCGCTCATCGAAAGTTTTGTGCAAGCACAAAACTTTGCCGATCCATTGACGCGCGTCGCCGACCCTTGTCGACCGTCGCCGTCCATCAACGAATACCAACGCGTGCCTAACGCGCGCCTAACGCTTCCTGATGGGGCTGTCACATTACGACGCTTCTCGCCAACACGCGTCGACGTATGTGATTTTTTGGCAGAACGTCGGGAAACTTCAGGAAGCGTTACGCGCGCGATAGGCGTGCATTGGTATTCGTTGATGGACGGCGACGGTTGACGAGGGTTGGCGGCACACATCATCGGATCGGCGAAGTTTTATGCTTGCACAAAACTTTCGACGACCGATAACGCGCGGGTGCCAACATTATGGCGACATCAGAAGCACGTCGACATCGCTGGAATAAAAACAGGCACACGCCACGCACGCGTGAGGGTTGTTGTGCCAAACTGTTGCTTTGTTGTTTTACGTCCTAGCTACATCTAAGGTCATATCAGGACGGCCACCAAACTTCTTTTTTTTTTCCGCACAACATCGGCCGCACGCTACCAATACGTTGCGCTGACGCTGAAAAGTTTGACATTTCGCAACGAATAAAAGTGATTTTGCGTGTTGGTGGCGCGCCGGCGAGAAGTGTCGTAATGTGACAGGGGTATGACGTTTCCCGACGTTGCGCCAATAAATGACAAATGTCGACGCGCGTTGGCGAGAAGCGTCGTAATGTGACAGCACCATTAGTCGATGCTATATGAATGGGAACCGCAAGGAAGCTCAAAGAACCGCAAGGAACCTGAAGGAATCGCAGCTAAGTGGCTGCATCTCCAGGGTTGTGAAGGAAGCTCACTGATGGCACCTGCTTGGACTTTGGGGTTTCAATGAAAGTTAAATACAAATATGTAGACTATAAACATTTCTATGTTTTCAAGAAATATACATATATAGGTATTTAGGATCTAAATTTCTATTTATTCTCTCTATATATATTATATATATTACATATATCATATACATTACATATTATATATATTACATATATTCTGTATATTCTAAATATTCTATATGTTATATAGGTTATATATTTCATATATGTTATATATATTATATATATTATATATACTATATATATTATATTATATATATATTATATGTTATATATAATATATATTATATATATAATCTATATGCACATGTCGATGTGCCTCCTTGCATGATATAAGAGGTCAGTGCATTCTACTACACGAATATAAATTCACGGAAGTTAATAACAACCGTGTTGAATATAACAATTGTTTTTCAATAAAAATGTATCTATAGATATATCGAATATAAATATATATATTTATTCCTTCACTAAATGTCTGTACATAGATTTATTCCTCATATCTATTGAAGGATTTATATATAGAAAATGGTTTTATTACCGTAAAAATCACAGCACTACCCGTGCAACATATAATAGCCAATCTGGAAATAACAATCAAGGAAAACCAGGATGGAGGGGGGTGACCTGGGATGGGGATGGGGAGGGGGAGGTGGGGTGGTGGGTGGGGGTATAATGGCAATGTAATAGTCCCCCTGGTGGGGGGGGGGGGCGTGATGATAAACCCACCAGAACAGCCAAAGTGCGCATTAAGGCGACCAGAGGGACGCCCAAGTCTGGTCCTGGTCTTACTAACAAACCCCCATCAAATTTTCAGGTAAAACAAACAAACCCACAACCAATGATGGCGGTGGGTGCCTGGCTACACACTGGCACTCCCGAGTTGTGTTGACCTGGCTGGCTGCAGATCGAGGAGATGCGCAGGTTGCTCGGTGGTGCTGCCCTACCCAACATTAGTTGCTTTAAGGCCCTGTCACACCTCACCGGATTGGTGGAAACGGACAGAAACCGAACAAAGTCCATTTTGTGTCCGTACAAGTTTGAACATGTGCAAAACTAGGAAAGGATGCCGCTGGACTGACGTCTACGGTTCCTGTCCGGTTTGAGTCCGCTTAGTCCGGTTACCATCTGTTGGCTATGTGTTCATGTCTGTTTCATGTCCGTTTCATGTCCGTTCGTCCAGCGGCATTTGACCTGATATCGCAACATTTTGACACATTTGAATACATTTTGATACTTATGATGCCCAGACTAGACAATTCTGTATGTTGCTCAATCTGGCGAGGTGTGAGAGCCGCTTTAGGAAAGTACAGGCAACTGTATCAACCAGATGTGCCGGTTGATACAGTTGTGTGCAGGCTTCCCAAAGTAACGCTTGTTTTATTTAACAACGCCTCTAGAGCACATTGATGTTTATCATCGGCTATTGGAAGTCAAACATATGGTCATTCTGACATATTTATTTGGAGGAAACCTGCAGCCGCCACATAGGCTACTCTTTCTGAGAAGCAGCAAGGAGTCTTTTATATGCACTTTCCCACAGATAGGACAGCACCGACAGGCTTCCCGTGTGGAAGGTCAGGAGTTGGAAACCTGACTGAGTTAAAGCAATGACATACAAAATTGATATGATAGATTAAATCGCATGCCTCGCGCGCGGAAGGTCGGGAGTTCGGTTCCCGGTCGAGTCAAACCAATGACTTATAAAACTGATACTTCTTGCTTCCTAGCCTGGTGCTCGGCATTAATAGGATAAGGGAAGGACTGGTTAGCTTAATATCAGGATAATGTGACTGAGTAGGACATTGGGGCATGGTGCTGGCGGCCTTGTATCCCAGTGGGACAGCACTAGAATGTTACCATGAGTGTGCACTGTCACAAGTCGGTGCCCATCCTGATATGCTACCAGGATGAAAAACCCAAACAAACAACAGCAAGTGCACCATTCCAACCGAGAAAAGGCAAAGCTATTCCTAGATAACATTTGCAAAATGAATTATGCAACACAAAATAAAACTCTAAATAAAATCAGTCCCCATTGCCAAATATACAAAGCCAAGCACAACGCAGAATTAATTATAACCCAAACCCTTCATGATATGGATGTGTTGTACAAATAGATTTCTATATAGAAATATAACTTTTAATTAAAAAAAATGTGTAAATGTATTTTTCTATGTTTATCACATAATCTATATGTAAGTGCACCAAATGCATACAGATAGCCACCCCCCCCCCCACCCCCCACCAGGGGGCGCTTAATCTAAACGCTGTGGTTTTCAAGGCGCAATTCCTGTTGTCTAATACATATTAAGCACTTAAATCACTGTGATTTAATTCACCCAGGATTATTTTCCTCCCACCTGCCGAGCAATGTTTCACAGTCACCAGCCTCACGCGTAAAATACCCCCTCCCCCCCGCCCCGCAAAAAAAAAAAAAATTCTTAAACAAATCCAATGGTGCCTTTTCTTGACGGACCGAGAACGTCGCTTCTTCCTGTTGGTACTTCGGGTATGCCTTTGAAATTAATTGTCGATGAGGTGTTAGTTGGACGGAGCAGGGAGCAGGGAGCGCCCCCCTACCCACCTACCTACCCACCCACCCTTACTCCACCCCTCCCTCATGCCGACACTCACACGAGTGCCTTTTTCAATCAGTATAAATCCATGCGGACGCTGCCCCCTAGCCCCTTTGCCCCCTCGCCCCTTCGCCCCCTCGCCCCCTCGCCCTCTCGTCCATGTCGCCCCCTTGCCCCGTCACCCCTTGCCCCCACCCCATAGCTAGCCTATTAATAGGGTCGGTGCACAAACAGGCAGTAGTGCAATGGTGAGCAGCATGACTAGCCGGGTGTGGAGGTGGTGTGTGAGTGTGTGTGTGTGTGGCGGGGGGGGGGGGGGTAAGTGGAGAGTGTGTGTATGACTTGTGTGTGTGGGAAGGGTTGGAAGTGGAGCGGGAAAGCCCCCCCCCACCCACCACAAATAGCACGATATAAATGATCAAACTTCGGAAGTCAAAGTTGGCATGACGGCGACACCCATGGTGCAGTGGGTGGGTCACCCCCATCCACAGATGGGGGTGGCAGGTGGCCACCCAGCGATACCTATCGGACATCCCCATTCACAGATGGGGGCGGCAGGTGGTCACCAGGCACTACCTATTATTATGGGTGTTAATGGTGATTTTTCACTGTGCATATATATATATATATATATATATATATATATATATATATATATATATATATATATTTTACCTCGGTAAGCAGCCTCAGGCTAGCCTCAGGCTAGGGAGAGAGGTAAGCACGTCCGGTACCAGCAATTAGCATATACAACTCACGACTGGATAACGTGTCGTTGGGTTGCTCCGGCAAAATTAGTCTACATACAAGCAAATACGCAGTAAGTATAATAAAAACTGTGGTTAGCTTAATTATGATGCATTAGAGCATCAATATGGAAAGTTTAGACTTTCGTTGGTCCAATTTGGACGAGTTATTTGGTTATAAACAACCAAGGATAGAACACTCGAGTGGGTTTCTCGAAGGAACCAAACCGGTCATTAGCGGTTCTGTCAACACCCGGGTCACCGTGTGACTATGGGTAGAGATGTGGGTTTCGCCCTATCTCATGTGGAAATTCTCTCGTACTCTAATAGAGAGTAATGTTGGAGATGCTCCTGGGTTTCTTTTATAGACTCCCCTAGACAAAACTTTTTCAGGCGTTTCTCCGAGTTTCGTAGCATTTTCTCCAACTTGTTGACGTAGTAGTCACAGGTGGGAGAAGTGTGCGGAACAGAGGGATGGGCGGGCCGATACACTGGTCCCGACCCCGCGTAAGATTTGGGCTTGACCCACAACCCACGCACAAATTTAGCTTATTACGCCTGTGTTATAACGGTATAAACACGTTCTCTAACACCAATAGATGTCCAAATGAGTTTGAAACAACCATATTGTGACATATATATATACCGGGACTGACCAAAAATCTTTGTTTACAGTTCCCGATGGCCACGAAGCGGAGTAAGCGCGGTGCAGCAGCAGCCGAGGGGCGTGTTCCGAGTGGAGTGGACGAGGAGTACGACTCCTCACCTGTGTTGTCGGCAGGGCCGTCGACACAGCCCCGGGCGCATATCCTCTCCGACCCGGACGAGGACGCAGTGCCTGATGTGCCTGCGCCTCCAGATTGGGAGGCTCGCTTTGCAAGGTTGGAAAGCCACATCTTGACTGCCAAATCGCCCGTGTCTCGGAAGCGGCGTAGGCCGAGTGTCCAAGAGGATTCGTATGAGGATTTCTTGGACACAGACTCAGCGGTGGAGCTTAAGGCTCCTCCTCCTCCTTCTCCTAAACGGAGGAAGAAGAAGAAACAGGTGATTTCTTCGGGTGATGAATTCACCAAGGAGCGGGCAGAGACTGGTTTTGCGCAAAAAGCGGAAGACTAAGTCCAAAAAGAAGAAGAGGAAGAGGAAATATTCTTCTTCTGATTCGTCCACTGAGTCTACTTCTACGGAATCAGACTCAGACACCGTATATGAAGGTGTCTATGCGGACATTGGCACTAAAGTGGCTAAGAAGGTGGAGAAGCCAAAGGCTAAGCGGGTTAAAACCACTACGCTTATGCGCGAGACCGTGAATGGTCATTTTCGCACGTTCAAACCGGCGGAGGTTATCTCCAAGTTAGGAGATGAGTTAACAGGCATAAAGGGTGTTCCCAACTCCATCATTAAAGAAATGGATCGGGATGTCAATATGACGGATGACCGTAAGAAGTTTGAGGATGTGTTGCACACAGTGCATAAGGCAGTGTTGGCTACCCTAACAGCTATTGTTCCTGTGGCTAATAGGATGCAGAGTGAAAATAAGTTCTCGTCTTTGGCTAAGACAATGGACAAAGGCATTGCAGTGTTAGCGGCGGCAGGTAATTACTGTCGTATCGAAGATATGAAAATGTCTTCAAGTCAGTTTGCACAGATGCTGGCAAGGAAGTGGCTCGCTCTAAGAAGGTTACCGATAATGAGGGGAAGGAGTTTACGCTTTATCTTGCTCCAGAGCCGATTAAAGGGAAACCCTTAGATAACACCAAGATGTTTGGCGGTCAACTACAATACCTCTATAAAGAGGTAGAGACTGCAGCCAAGAGTGGCAAAAACATGGATGGCAAGAAGAAACAGGAAGCTCCTCGTTTCAAAAAGTCACGAGGGGATTTTCGTCCACGACGGTTCACCAGAGGAACCAGACCGAGTTCAAGCTTCGGTCAAGGGTTTCGGGGCCGGGGCGCTCGCCCAGGCTGGACCGACAACACCGCACGGCCAATAGGCCGAGGGTTCAACTCGTCGAGACCTTTCCCCAGGGGCGGGTCCAAGTAGAGGTCCAAACACAAACTTTACAAGTCCCTGCAGCCTCTAAAAACACACAAACTGTAAGCAACTTTGTGGCTGGTAATATTAGTAATCATATTTCTGAGTGGCACAAAATTACTAGTGACCAAGAAATTTTAGAAATAGTTAGGGGTGTTCACATTCCCTTTACAAAAATTCCTGTACAAAGTATAATACCTTTTCCATATAACATTCAACCAGTTGAACGAGAGGCACTAACTAAACAGGTACATAAATTCTTTGAGAAAGGAATTATACAAAAAGTGACACACTGTTCAGGACAGTTTATTTCAAACATTTTCTCGAGACCGAAGCCTAATGGTGATGTTCGAATGATCCTGGATTTAACAATCCTTAATAAAAGGGTGGAATATCGACATTTTAAAATGTTCTCTCTAGATACGGCACGAGATCTGATTACACCAGATGCGTGGATGGCTAGTGTTGATTTACAAGATGCATATTATACGCTTCCCATAATGGAACAATACCGAAAATTTCTTCGATTTATTTGGGATAACCAACTCTATGAGTTTACCTGCATGCCGAATGGCTTAGCTTGTGCGCCACGTTTATTTACTAAATTGCTTAAACCTGTTTTCTCGGTAATGGCGAGGAAGGGTCACATAATGTTTCCATACATAGATGATTCTTTTATTATAGCATCAACACAAATTGGTTGTGTGAATGCAGTTTTGGATTTATGTGCATTACTCACTAAATTGGGGTTTTATGTACATCGACAAAAGTCAGTGTTTAAACCAACAAAACAACTCAAATGTTTAGGGTTTATTCTGGATACACAGTCCCTTACAGTGTCGATAACAGAACAAAAACTAATTAAGTTTATGACTACAGCGACTCAGCTTATTAAGTTATCAAAGCCAAAAATTAGACAGGTTGCTGTTCTTATTGGCATAATGACCTCATATGCACCTGCTGTGTTATATGGGAAGGCCCATATTAAGTCGCTAGAAATAGATAAAAATTTAGCGTTAACACGAACTAAAGGCAATTTTGAGCGAAAGATGTTTATTTCGCAAGAAGGGTTACAGGATATTGGATGGTGGATGCAACATATAGCAAGTTCACCAAATCCAATCCGCATGGCGGAACCTAATACAGTAATTACTACTGATGCTTCGTTAGAAGGTTGGGGAGCTCATCGAGATGGGGTCACAACAGGAGGTAGATGGCTTGATGATGAAAAATCAGACTATATTAATGCACTAGAATTGCGTGCTATTTATCTGGGCTTACGTAGTTTAGTAAAGATAAATAAATCACAGGTTAGAATACTAACTGATAATACTACTGCCATGGCATATATTCGTAACATGGGTGGAACCAAATCAAAGTCTTGCAATCAGTTATCTAAACTGATTTGGAACTGGGCACAGGCTCAACAAGTCTGGCTGACTGTAGCGCATATTCCAGGGTCACAAAATACACTTGCAGATTATAAAAGTAGAAATTTCCATGACCATTTAGAGTGGTCTCTCTCTACACCTTTGTTTAACTTCGTTTGTGAAAAATGGGGTACACCTGAAGTTGACTTATTTGCATCACGAAATAATAACAAGTTACCCTGTTATGTTTCTTGGCATCCTGAACCGGATGCTTGGAAAGTAGATGCGTTTGCTATTACCTGGGAAAATAATTATTTTTATATTTTCCCACCATTTAGCATTATCAGCCGAGTAGTGAGAAAACTTGCAATCAGTTATCTAAACTGATTTGGAACTGGGCACAGGCTCAACAAGTCTGGCTGACTGTAGCGCATATTCCAGGGTCACAAAATACACTTGCAGATTATAAAAGTAGAAATTTCCATGACCATTTAGAGTGGTCTCTCTCTACACCTTTGTTTAACTTCGTTTGTGAAAAATGGGGTACACCTGAAGTTGACTTATTTGCATCACGAAATAATAACAAGTTACCCTGTTATGTTTCTTGGCATCCTGAACCGGATGCTTGGAAAGTAGATGCGTTTGCTATTACCTGGGAAAATAATTATTTTTATATTTTCCCACCATTTAGCATTATCAGCCGAGTAGTGAGAAAAATCGGCTTGGAAGGGACACATGCGATACTGGTGGTGCCCGATTGGGACACGCAACCTTGGCTGCCAGCAGTTTCACAACTGGCAAAAGATCATATACGATTCCCAAGAAAACTCGGGAATCTGACGCACCACGGACCGCTAGTGGTTCACGGCGACGTGTCAACGACGCCCCTATTGGCATTCCTTTTCTAAGGAAGCAGCTACAGCAATTTGGATTGGACAGAATTACTGAGGATAGGATAGTATCGGATGCCTGGAGGCCAGGAACTGTCAAAATGTATACAACCTATTTAAAGAAATGGGGTGTACATTGTTTGTTAATGAAAGTTAAGCCAACAAATCCAAAGATTTCACAAGTAGCTCGGTTTCTTCGTTCTCTAGAGGATGAAGGACTTTCCTTTGGATCGATTAATGCGGCGAGGTGTGCGTTATCAATTATATTACCTAGAATTGATGGCGAAACAGTTGGAAAACATTATGTTCTTTGTTATTTACTTCGTTCAATTTATCAAAGGAATCCTCCAAAACCAAAGTATAGTCGGTTTTGGGATGTTTCTATAGTATTTAAGTTGTTTCAGGCTTGGCCTCACAACTCGTGGTTAGAGATAAAACAGTTAGGTTTTAAGGTCGCGGTCCTGTTATTGTTAGTAACCGGACACAGAGGACAGACGATTGTTGCTTTATCCTTAACTGGATTAGAAATAGACAAGGAACAAGCTACGTTTGACTTAGAAAAATTGCTTAAATCGAACACGTTAGGTGACCCTTTATCAACGGTTCACTTAGACTGTTTTCCGAATGATCGGAAATTATGTGTTGTGTCGGCCATACGGGCTTATATATACAAGACAAAGGATTTACGTGCATCACAACAACTATTAGTGAGCTTTATAAAGCCACATAAGGCGATTTCACGAGACACACTTGCCAGATGGACAATTACGGTGTTGAAATTGGCTGGAGTGGATACGAGTAAATACTCTTCCCACTCAACTAGAGGAGCCATGGTCTCCAAGGCACGGGTGCTTGGTATTTCTGTGAAAAGAATACTAGCGCATGCAGGCTGGAAGACGGCTAAGTCGTTTGCAAAACATTATAATAAACGACTAGAAAAGCCTACCGGCGTTGCAAAGCGTCTTCTCGCCAACTAACAAGAATAGGTGAGAACAAAAATTTAGAATGTTATAATAATAAGAAAGAATGATATTAAGGATAAAAATGAATTATGTAAAGGTCTCCCTAGCCTGAGGCTAGCCTGAGGCTGTTTACCGAGGTAAAATAGTATAGTTATACGAGTCTTACCTTGGTACAGATGATGGATAACTGTTGTTTTTACCGAGGTATAAGCCTCGGATAGATGTGGGCTAGGGCCCTCCCGCCACACCCTGCCACATCTATTCCGTTGGTGTACCTTTTCGGTAAAGTAATAGTATCCATTGTTTGAAAGTCATTTTTATCCTCAATAAGTAGGTTAAGATTGCTGGTACCGGACGTGCTTACCTCTCTCCCTAGCCCACATCTATCCGAGGCTTATACCTCGGTAAAACAACAGTTATCCATCATCTGTACCAAGGTAAGACTCGTATAACTATACTATATATATACATATATGCATATATATATTTGGATATATATATATTTGGATATATATTTCTGTATATATAGAGAAATATTTAGATATATATATAGAGAGAGAGAGAGAGAAATATGGAGATATAAATATCTACCTACATATATATATCTATAAAGAGAGTGGGGGAAGTTCTTGTGTGGCCCCTAATCTAGTTTAACCTAATATTAAAATTCGAATACTGCAATATGGGTTCATGAAGTACAGAAAGAACTCTATAATATCTGATCCTTCTAAAATCGTGGAAGACTGGAGACTTTTCTTCTTTTTAATCAACGGTGGGGGGCTAGGGTTAGAACAAAATCCAATAAGCGATTTCTACCAGCAATCCGCCCTCTGACGGCCGTGGCAGAACTAATGATATGTGTAACAACTTACTGTGGTAATGGTCTTATAAAGTATGTCCACCACCAATCCGCCCTCTGGTGTTAATGGCAAGAACTAATGTGGGTCGTGGCTCACTGCGCATGCTCGCCGGGAAGAGGCATATTCATTCGAGCCCTTTTTATTTCCGCGTGCACAGTGTATTAATAATAAGTTCCACATTCTACCACTAGGGGTGTGACGCTATGTAAAATGGCGCTCCAAGCATCTAGGAAGCTTTCAGTGTTCGCACAATTAATTCATGTATGCAATGTGGAGAAGCCATCTTTAGTTAGCTTTACTGATTGGGACACAATTTATAAATGCCGAATTTAGTAGAAATATAAATTAAATGTACAGCAGTATGGGGTGCAGGTTATATGATGGATTGATTACGTGGGGTTTTGCATCCTAGCAACATCTGGAATTAGGATGGATAGCGCCTTGTGACAGTGCACACTAATGGCAGCTTTATAGTGTTGCCCCTCTGGGATGCCACGCCATTGGTCCCAGGACCTGATATCCCACTCAAATATCCAATAGTGAACCAACGAGTCGTTGCCATATCCCAGTAGTGTAAGATAACTGGCAGTTATAGCGACAAGTATCCGTTTCTGTAAGTCTTTGATTTGACTCGGCCGGAGATTGATCCAATATCTGGATATCGCTAGAGAAGTGAACACATAACCCACTAGGCCATCTCGTCCGGATTACCATATTATGTAGTGAAGGATGTGCATGTGCGTTGTGTTCCTATTACAAAAAAAAAATAAACCCCAGAAAAAACACCCATGATATCGATCATCTGTGTGTGTGTACATGCCACAAGTGTTTACGGTATATACACACACTTTGTCTTGCCAGTCAAGCGGAGATCGCCTCGCACGTCTGAGCACTGATTCCAGAACCACACCCACCACAGTCCTCTCCTACACTAAAGTGGCATTTAGAACCTGATCCATGACCCTGCATGCCTAACAAACCAGCGGCGAGTTTCTGTGGAAATTAATCAACGTCGATTAATTCTATAATTTTGATTAAAGCTGCACCACCCCACGCGCTCCTTTACCTGCTGGCAATAAACCAAGTTATCCAGCTTACAAATTATTTGCCCAGCAAATTAGGAAAATGTGTATCAGTCTGTAGTATTGCTATAAACATAGACACTAATAAAGGCTGTACTAGAATACTAAATGACTGAAATGTACAATCCTCCAAGCATAGTTTATCCCATCATTTCTAACAACCTACTTACTCAAACTACTTCATGTAGTCAAAAAACACACTCGAGGAATTAACCTTTTAAGCATAACCCTACAAGCTAACCACACTCTATCTAACAGAATAAACAAACCATTCTACTAACACTCCATCTCAAAATGTTATCTCCAACAACATGGTAATTATGCAATTCACAACACAGTAGGAATACAAACCTATGAAGAGAAACTATGCACCTACCACTCCGTAATGTCAAGGTCTAATCAATGCACATGTATGTATCTAAGTGTGTATGAATACAACATATAACTACTCTTTTTATATGTGAATTGTCAAACTATACCATATGTAAGTCTTTGAATGATTAATATTGTTATTTCAGCTGATTTGAGCTAGCTGCTGATGAAATATCAGACTACATATAGAGATATTGTAAATAACTGTATTGTCACATGGCTGGAAGACCAGTGCCACGACGCTGACAAAAGACTTTATTCAATGAATAAACTATATTTACACAAAAAAATAGTCCGATGGAAACATCAAATTTTCAAAACCAAAGCATATATCTAGATTTGAATTTACATGGCCAGACGGGATGGCCAAATGAGTTAGAGCGTCCGTCTCCCATGCTGGTAGATCGTGGGGTCGTGGGTTCGAACCCGAGTCGAGTCAAACCAATGACTTAAAAATTGATACTTGTCGCTCCCTGGCCTGGCACTCAGCATAGATAGGATAAGACAAGGACTGGTTAGCTCTGTGTCAGGAAAATGTGACTGAGTGGGATATCAGGGCATGGTGCTCGTGGCCTGGTTTCCCAGTGGGGCAGCACTATAAAGTTGCCATGATTGTGTACTGTCACAAGTCGGTACCCGTTCTGATATGACCTTAGATGTTGCTAGGACGTAAACAACAACAAACAAACTTGACTATGCATGGCTAACTTAGATACTGGTGCACTTATTAAACATTTTTCACCACATAGAAGGGAATACTGGGGTAATTTAATAGAACCTGTTACTGCAGAGCTTTGGTATGCTTGCCAAAATTAATTTGGTATGGTTGAACTGCAAATATCTCAAAAGTTAGCCATTTAAAATAAAAGTTACTTCAAACTAAAAGTAAGGTAAATTATGATGACCAACTTAATATATTTATCTCAGAAAATGGCAGAAACTCAAAATCATCGGACTATGCAACTTTAAAGCCCTACCCCCCCCCCCCCTCCCCCGCCACCTCCAAATACCATGACAATAGGCATCCATCAATTAGACACTAATTAGCTACACTAATTGCCGAGGTTTGTTCATTGTCTATGCGATAAATGTAAAGTGTTATAAAAAGGGTTGGGTTGTTTGGTTGTTGGAGTTTTATGTCTTGGCAACATCTAAGATCATATCAGGACGAGTACCGACTTGTGACAGTGCACACTCATGTTGATGTTATAGTGCTGCCCCACTGGGAAATCATGCTGCTGGCACCATGACCCGATATCCCACTCAGTCACATTATTCTGACACTAAACTAACCAACCCTTGCCCTATCCTAGTAATGCCGAGCGCCAGGCTAGGAAGCAACACGTATCAATTTTATAAGTCATTGGTTTGACTCGACCGGGAACCGAACTCCCGACCTTCCGCACACGAGGCATACGATTTATCGATATGGCCACCGTGCCTGGTTTATTAAAAGGATCAAACCAGACGCGGTGACCAAATAGGTATTAACGCTGCATGGCTTCCCATGCGGAAGGTCATGGGTTCAAACTCATTCCGAGCCGAGTCAAGCCAGTGACTTACAAAATATATATCTGTAACTACTACCCAGCCTGGTGTTCGGCATTAATAGGATAGCGCAATGACCGGTTTACTCAGTATCACGATAACATGACTCAGGTGGGATATCGGGCCATGATGCTGCTGGCTCTGTTCTCCCAGTGGGACAGCACTATAAAGTCGCAATGAGTGTGCACTGTCACAAGTTGGCACTCGTTCTGAAATGAGCTTAGATGTTGCTAGGACGTAAAACCCCGACAAACAAAGACAGTAAATATACCGGAAAGGGTTGAACGCTTAGTGTGTGTCGCCCACATCGCTAGATCATACTCATAGATGGCATGCGCCTCACACTTCCTCTGGCGTTCCCTCTGCAGCGACCGCGTTTTACAAACCTTTCCACTGCAGTCGACCCATTGTATTGAATGAGGTGGGGCTCATTTGGGGTCATTGGTGTCATTGTATTGAATGAGGTGGGGCTCATTTGGGGTCATTGATGTCATTGTATTGAATGAGGTGGGGCTCATTTGGGGTCATTGCTGTCATTGTATTGAATGAGGTGGGGCTCATTTGGGGTCATTGCTGTCATTGTATTGAATGAGGTGGGGCTCATTTGGGGTCATTGCTGTCATTGTATTGAATGAGGTGGGGCTCATTTGGGGTCATTGCTGTCATTGTATTGAATGAGGTGGGGCTCATTTGGGGTCACTGCTGAATGAGGTGGGGCTCATTTGGGGTCATTGCTGTCATTGTAGTGAATAAGGTGGGGCTCATTTGGGGTCATTGCTGTCATTGTATTGCATGAGGTAGGGCTCATTTGGGGTCATTGCGAGACACACGGGGCGGCGAAGTAACCTCCCCCCCCTCCCGTACATGGGGGGGGGGGGGGGTCAATCCTGCCACTCAAGAGCAACTGGCTCCTCCCTCTTCCCCTCACTCACAACTACAAAAAGACACACCTCCAAAACCAACAGCACACCCCCTCACTCCTAACCACACAACCCACCCCCCAACAAACTAACCAATCACAGCGCACCCTCAGCTGACCCCATCAGCTCCTCTCCCTCCATGGTCACTCCACATCATCCATCCGGACTGACCACAACTCTCCCTTTCATCCACCCATCCACTACCCGATTTAAACATAATATTATATAATATCTAATTAATTTTTTTAAATCATTTACTTAATTGCATAACTTACTATTCTCAGAATTAATTATCATTTAACTTTTCAATTTTATATATATGAATATTTTATAAACAGTGACTACTGCTACCTGTGAGTTACTCCATCTTCAACCTGCTCACCATGCTCACATGGCTCATCTCACTCACACCATTTTTCATCCACTTGACAGCGATCACCACATGACATTCTCCCTTGCAGCTGTCGGACCAATGCAACCAACATAAATGTAATGCCGCCGGGGGCTCCCCGGAATAAAGCCATGTTATCCGAATTTCCGCTTCCACGTCCTGTGTGTTATAACTGCAATGGAATGTGGATTATGTTTTGAATTAAGTTAACCAGATAAGATTCCCCCATAATCAAGGATGAAAGATCGCTGCGATTTTGGGGATTTCTGCGATTTCTTGTTATATTCACCAATTAACGCTCACAAAATGTCAATATATGTGACAGTAATTGGTTAGTCCAAATCCCATTCTTATATGGCCTTTCATGTTGCTAAAATATAAAACCCAAACAAGAAAGAGTTTCGCAGGCAAAACAATGAAATTGAAAACCTGGCTTCTGGCATTTTCTCACGATTCCCTAACAGTGCTAATCCTATGGGGGTATTTCGGAGTTTGCGCGGAAATTCACTGTTGCCTCTGCCAAAACACGCTCGGTGGTTCGAAGGTGTCGGCCTGATTTCTGTGTTTTTTTTTCCAGAGACCAATTTCATTGCTGCATAATAGTGGACAAATAATCGATAACTTTGCGACTTTCAACATATTGTAGGGTCTGTACGGTGCCTGGAAAGTCTTGAAAAGTCGTGAACTTCATTTGTCCAATTTCAAGGCCTGGAAAACCTTAGAATTTACTCTATTTTGGATAATTTGTTTTGAAAAGCCTTGCATTCCATTAAACTGTCCCCACTGATCTAAATTAGTCCAAAATCGCCATTCAGCAGAAGATAATCCAAAAATACCTATACGCAGTAAAACGCCAATACTTGCCTGAATTCCTATAAAAAAACAGCCTTGTGAAACAGATTTGAATTCCATATCTTCACCTGTGTACGGACCCTGATGTTATAATTCAATAAACCACTGCTGATGATTAGGGAAAAAGAATAATGCTTTCGCTAACTTGAAATCCTGTTGTATTCATGCAACGGAACGGCGATGTGACAAAGACTGCTTTCATTTCTTGACTGCCGCTCTGCATTTACATTTCATGAAAGCTGCCTGCAAAAGTGTTGAAGTGCTGCTGGCTTTTGCAAGTTACCAGCGGCACTCTCTCAGGGAGCAAATAGAGGTTTCACACCGGCAAGAACATGTCCAGACAGGCACAAAACTATTTGTCCCTGCAGTGGCTGGTCGGGAGATGTTGGGAGTTCCATACATCAAACGCCCTTAATGCTCCCTTAGCCTTCTGTTCTGTCAAGAACCTGTACCACAAGGCAGTGGTTTACAACTCTGCAGGGCAGGGGCGTCAAACTCCCTGAGGTATTGCAATATCATGCAACACACACATCTCACAAGCAGGAAATGTAGCTGTCAGATAAAAGATTTATCTCTATCAAGAGTAGGACTTTAATGATAACCCAGCCTAAATCCGAGCAAAAACAGTTTTGGTATGAATTAACTAAAAACAAGCTGTGTTGTCCTTGTTCCCGTTCTTTAGCAACCAGTGGTCCACAACTCGTTCATCAAAGGCTGTGGTATGTGTTGTCCTGTCTGTGGGAAAGTGCATATAAAAGACCCATTGCTGCTTATCGGAAAGAGTAGCCTATGTGGCGGCAGCAGGCTTCCTCCAAATAAATATGTCAGAATGATCATATGTTTGAAGTCCAATAGCTGATGATTAAAATCAATCTCCTCTAGGGGCGTCGTTAAATAAAACAAACGTTTTTGTTCCAGTGCTCAGTGTGTATCTGTATTTGTGTCCATTCGAGGAACTCGAAGAGAATACAAACATGGCGACTTTATAGTGCTGCCCCACTGGGAGACCAGGCCACCAGCACCATGACCTGATATCCCACTCAGTCACATGATCCTGACACTAAGCCAATCAGTCCTTGCCTTATCCTGATAATGCCGAACACCTGGCTAGGAAGCAACAAGTATACATTTTTAAGTCATTGGTTTGACTGGATCAGGGTTTGAACCCGTGGGTTCTAATCCCACGATTTACAAAAACGGAAGACGGACGCTCAACTGATTCGGCCATCCCGTCTGGTCTGACCCCCCCCCCCCCACCCCCAAAAGTAGATGGCTAGTGCTTCAGTGCTGAAAATAAAGTATTCTGATCAATAAATGTTTACAACAAAATTATAAACAGGAAAAAATGAGTCTAAAGAGAGTTGCTCTCAGTGTATACATATTGCACTCTACAAATACAATTCCACCATCACTTTGGTCAGTGTGTGTAAAGCATTGGTAACAGCACCTGACAGCTATGCCAGGTCAATTGGCCCATCTCCGACCAGGGGTGTGCCATGGAAGTGTTTCCAGGCTGACATTCATCTTTGGGTCCACCCGAGAAACAAAACTACCAGTATCATCAAATATAATCGCCCCCCCCCCTTAAAATGTTGTCTCCCTGGCGAATCTATTTAGAAATAAAACGTACCCCCTTGAACTAGAATCGCCTTGAGCCATGACATGCATATATATATATATGTGTATATATATATGTGTATATATATGTATACATATATATGTGTCTGAGTGGGTGGCGTGTAGCGCCCCGTGCAGGGGGCCAGCAAGGAGCAGCCATACCTGCCCCATGCCGTGAGCGGGGAGCGGGGGCGGGGGAGGCAGTGACTCTGGAGCTTATTACATGTGATAATGGGAGTATCACTATCCATATATATATATATTTTACCTCGGTAAACAGCCTCAGGCTAGCCTCAGGCTAGGGAGAGGTAAGCACGTCCGGTACCAGCAATTAGCATATACAACTCACGACTGGATAACGTGTCGTTGGGTTGCTCCGGCAAAATTAGTCTACATACAAGCAAATACGCAGTAAGTATAATAAAAACTGTGGTTAGCTTAATTATGATGCATTAAAGCATCATTATGGAAAGTTTAGACTTTCGTTGGTCCAATTTGGACGAGTTATTTGGTTATAAACAACCAAGGATAGAACACTCGAGTGGGTTTCTCGAAGGAACCAAACCGGTCATTAGCGGTTATGTCAACACCCGGGTCACCGTGTGACTATGGGTAGAGATGTGGGTTTCGCCCTATCTCATGTGGAAATTCTCTCGTACTCTAATAGAGAGTAATGTTGGAGATGCTCCTGGGTTTCTTTTATAGACTCCCCTAGACAAAACTTTTTCAGGCGTTTCTCCGAGTTTCGTAGCATTTTCTCCAACTTGTTGACGTAGTAGTCACAGGTGGGAGAAGTGTGCGGAACAGAGGGATGGGCGGGCCGATACACTGGTCCCGACCCTGCGTAAGGTTTGGGCTTGACCCACAACCCACGCACAAATTTAGCTTATTACGCCTGTGTTATAATGGTATAAACACGTTCTTTAACACCAATAGATGTCCAAATGAGTTTGAAACAACCATATTGTGACATATATATATACCGGGACTGACCAAAAATGTTTGTTTCAGATCCCGATGGCCACGAAGCGGAGTAAGCGCGGTGCAGCAGCAGCCGAGGGGCGTGTTCCGAGTGGAGTGGACGAGGAGTACGACTCCTCACCTGTGTTGTCGGCAGGGCCGTCGACACAGCCCCGGGCGCATATCCTCTCCGACCCGGACGAGGACGCAGTGCCTGATGTGCCTGCGCCTCCAGATTGGGAGGCTCGCTTTGCAAGATTGGAAAGCCACATCTTGACTGCCAAATCGCCTGTGTCTCGGAAGCGGCGTAGGCCGAGTGTCCAAGAGGATTCATTTGAGGATTTCTTGGACACAGACTCGGCGGTGGAGCTTAAGGCTCCTCCTCCTCCTTCTCCTAAACGGAGGAAGAAGAAGAAACAGGTGATTTCTTCGGGTGATGAATTCACCAAGGAGCGGGCAGAGACTGGTTTGCGCAAAAAGCGGAAGACTAAGTCCAAAAAGAAGAAGAGGAAGAGGAAATATTCTTCTTCTGAGTCGTCCTCTGAGTCTACTTCTACGGAATCAGACTCAGACACCATATATGAAGGGGTCTATGCGGACATTGGTACTAAAATGGCTAAGAAGGTGGAGAAGCCAAAGGCTAAGCGGGTTAAAACCACTACGCTTATGCGCGAGATCGTGAATGGTCATTTTCGCACGTTCAAACCGGCGGAGGTTATCTCCAAGTTAGGAGATGAGTTAACAGGCATAAAGGGTGTTCCCAACTCCATCATTAAAGAAATGGATCGGGATGTCAATATGACGGATGACCGTAAGAAGTTTGAGGATGTGTTGCACACAGTGCATAAGGCAGTGTTGGCTACCCTAACAGCTATTGTTCCTGTGGCTAATAGGAATGCAGAGTGAAAATAAGTTCTCGTCTTTGGCTAAGACAATGGACAAAGGCATTGCAGTGCTAGCGGCGGCAGGTAATTACCTGTCGTTTCGAAGATATGAAAATGTCTTCAAGTCAGTTTGCACAGATGCTGGCAAAGAAGTGGCTCGCTCTAAGAAGGTTACCGATAATGAGGGGAAGGAGTTTACGCTCTATCTTGCTCCAGAGCCGATTAAAGGGAAACCTTTAGATAACACCAAGATGTTTGGCGGTCAACTACAATACCTCTATAAAGAGGTAGAGACTGCAGCCAAGAGTGGCAAAAACATGGATGGCAAGAAGAAACAGGAAGTTCCTCGTTTCAAAAAGTCACGAGGGGATTTTCGTCCACGACGGTTCACCAGAGGAACCAGACCGAGTTCAAACTTCGGTCAAGGGTTTCGGGGCCGGGGCGCTCGCCCAGGCTGGACCGACAACACCGCACGGCCAATAGGCCGAGGGTTCAACTCGTCGAGACCTTTCCCCAGGGGCGGGTCCAAGTAGAGGTCCAAACACAAACTTTACAAGTCCCTGCAGCCTCTAAAAACACACAAACTGTAAGCAACTTTGTGGCTGGTAATATTAGTAATCATATTTCTGAGTGGCACAAAATTACTAGTGACCAAGAAATTATAGAAATAGTTAGGGGTGTTCAAATTCCCTTTACACAAATTCCTGTACAAAGTATAATACCTTTTCCATATAACATTCAACCAGTTGAACGAGACGCACTAACTAAACAGGTACATAAATTCTTTGAGAAAGGAATTATACAAAAAGTGACACACTGTTCAGGACAGTTTATTTCAAACATTTTCTCGAGACCGAAGCCTAATGGTGATGTTCGAATGATCCTGGATTTAACAATCCTTAATAAAAGGGTGGAATATCGACATTTTAAAATGTTCTCTCTAGATACGGCACGAGATCTGATTACACCAGATGCGTGGATGGCTAGTGTTGATTTACAGGATGCATATTATACGCTTCCCATAATGGAACAATACCGAAAATTTCTTCGATTTATTTGGGATAACCAACTCTATGAGTTTACCTGCATGCCGAATGGCTTAGCTTGTGCGCCACGTTTATTTACTAAATTGCTTAAACCTGTTTTTCTCGGTAATGGCGAGGAAGGGTCACATAATGTTTCCATACATAGATGATTCTTTTATTATAGCATCAACACAAATTGGTTGTGTGAATGCAGTTTTGGATTTATGTGCATTACTCACTAAATTGGGGTTTTATGTACATCAACAAAAGTCAGTGTTTAAAACCAACAAAACAACTCAAATGTTTAGGGTTTATTCTGGATACACAGTCCCTTACAGTGTCGATAACAGAACAAAAACTAATTAAGTTTATGACTACAGCGACTCAGCTTATTAAGTTATCAAAGCCAAAAATTAGACAGGTTGCTGTTCTTATTGGCATAATGACCTCATATGCACCTGCTGTGTTATATGGGAAGGCCCATATTAAGTCGCTAGAAATAGATAACAATTTAGCGTTAACACGAACTAAAGGCAATTTTGAGCGAAAGATGTTTATTTCGCAAGAAGGGTTACAGGATATTGGATGGTGGATGCAACATATAGCAAGTTCACCAAATCCAATCCGCATGGCGGAACCTAATACAGTAATTACTACTGATGCTTCGTTAGAAGGTTGGGGAGCTCATCGAGATGGGGTCACAACAGGAGGTAGATGGCTTGATGATGAAAAATCAGACTATATTAATGCACTAGAATTGCGTGCTATTTATCTGGGCTTACGTAGTTTAGTAAAGATAAATAAATCACAGGTTAGAATACTAACTGATAATACTACTGCCATGGCATATATTCGTAACATGGGTGGAACCAAATCAAAGTCTTGCAATCAGTTATCTAAACTGATTTGGAACTGGGCACAGGCTCAACAAGTCTGGCTGACTGTAGCGCATATTCCAGGGTCACAAAATACACTTGCAGATTATAAAAGTAGAAATTTCCATGACCATTTAGAGTGGTCTCTCTCTACACATTTGTTTAACTTCGTTTGTGAAAAATGAGGTACACCTGAAGTTGATTTATTTGCATCACGAAATAATAACAAGTTACCCTGTTATGTTTCTTGGCATCCTGAACCGGATGCTTGGAAAGTAGATGCGTTTGCTATTACTTGGGAAAATAATTATTTTTATATTTTCCCGCCATTTAGCATTATCAGCCGAGTAGTGAGAAAAATCGGCTTGGAAGGGACACATGCGATACTGGTGGTGCCCGATTGGGACACGCAACCTTAGCTGCCAGCAGTTTCACAACTGGCAAAAGATCGTATACGATTCCCAAGAAAACTCGGGAATCTGACGCACCACGGACCGCCAGTGGTTCACGGCGACGTGTCAACGACGCCCCTATTGGCATTCCTTTTCTAAGGAAGCAGCTACAGCAATTTGGATTGGACAGAATTACTGAGGATAGGATAGTATCGGATGCCTGGAGGCCAGGAACTGTCAAAATGTATACAACCTATTTAAAGAAATGGGGTGTACATTGTTTGTTAATGAAAGTTAAACCAACAAATCCAAAGATTTCACAAGTAGCTCGGTTTCTTCGTTCTCTAGAGGATGAAGGACTTTCCTTTGGATCGATTAATGCGGCGAGGTGTGCGTTATCAATTATATTACCTAGAATTGATGGCGAAACAGTTGGAAAACATTATGTTATTTGTTATTTACTTCGTTCAATTTATCAAAGGAATCCTCCAAAACCAAAGTATAGTCGGTTTTGGGATGTTTCTATAGTATTTAAGTTGTTTCAGGCTTGGCCTCACAACTCGTGGTTAGATATAAAACAGTTAGGGTTTAAGGTCGCGGTCCTGTTATTGTTAGTAACCGGACACAGAGGACAGACGATTGTTGCTTTATCCTTAACTGGATTAGAAATAGACAAGCAACAAGCTACGTTTGATTTAGAAAAATTGCTCAAATCGAACACGTTAGGTGACCCTTTATCAACGGTTCACTTAGACTGTTTTCCGAATGATCGGAAATTATGTGTTGTGTCGGCCATACGGGCTTATATATACAAGACAAAGGATTTACGTGCATCACAACAACTATTAGTGAGCTTTATAAAGCCACATAAGGCGATTTCACGAGACACACTTGCCAGATGGACAATTACGGTGTTGAAATTGGCTGGAGTGGATACGAGTAAATACTCTTCCCACTCAACTAGAGGAGCCATGGTCTCCAAGGCACGGGTGCTTGGTATTTCTGTGAAAAGAATACTAGCGCATGCAGGCTGGAAGACGGCTAAGTCGTTTGCAAAACATTATAATAAACGACTAGAAAAGCCTACCGGCGTTGCAAAGCGTCTTCTCGCCAACTAACAAGAATAGGTGAGAACAAAAATTTAGAATGTTATAATAATAAGAAAGAATGATATTAAGGATAAAAATGAATTATGTAAAGGTCTCCCTAGCCTGAGGCTAGCCTGAGGCTGTTTACCGAGGTAAAATAGTATAGTTATACGAGTCTTACCTTGGTACAGATGATGGATAACTGTTGTTTTACCGAGGTATAAGCCTCGGATAGATGTGGGCTAGGGCCCTCCCGCCACACCCTGCCACATCTATTCCGTTGGTGTACCTTTTCGGTAAAGTAATAGTATCCATTGTTTGAAAGTCATTTTTATCCTCAATAAGTAGGTTAAGATTGCTGGTACCGGACGTGCTTACCTCTCCCTAGCCCACATCTATCCGAGGCTTATACCTCGGTAAAACAACAGTTATCCATCATCTGTACCAAGGTAAGACTCGTATAACTATACTATATATATATATATATATATATATGTATATATATATATATATATATATATATATATATATATATATATATACGTGTATACAAATATACTGGTGGTTTTATTTCGAAATAAAATAGAGGATGGCAAGGGGTCAGAAGAGGAGGGTGGTGGTTATAAGGAAAAGAGAGAGAGATAGGTTGGTTGTTGGAGTTTTACGTCCTGGCAACATCTAAGGTCATATCACGACGGGTACTGACTTGTGCGCACTCATGTCAACTTTATAGTACTGCCCCACTGGGAGACCAGACCGCCGGCACCATGACCTGAGTCTTTGCCCTCTCCTAATAATCCCGAGTACTAGGAAGCGACCAGTATCAATTTAGTAAGTCATTGGTTTGACTCGACTGTCGACCTTCCACACGGCTCTACGGATTCGGCCACTGCGTCCGGTGAGAGAGTGTTTGTTTGTTGTTGCTTTACGTCCTAGCAACATCTAAGGTCATATCAGGAAGGCGAGAGAGGTGGAGGAGTGGGGTGAGGGTGGGAGGGGAGAGGGGAGAGTGATGGTTTATAGAGAAAGGAGAGAGGGAGATCGACGTGGGGGAGGAGGTAGGAGGGTGAGGGGATCATGGGTGGGAGGTGACGAGGGAATGGGAGAGGTGAGGGAAAGAGGTGTGTGGAGATAATGGGGGGGGGAGGAGGGAAGGGAGGGGAGGGAATCGGAAGCCTCTGTCTCTGCCTTGCTCGCCTCACCTCACCTCGCCTCACCTCGCCTCACCTCGCCTCACTTCGCCTCACCTCGCCTCACCTTGCCTCGCCCCGTCTCGCCCTCGACCCGCCCTCGACCCGCCCTCGACCCGCCCTCGACCCCTCTCCCACCCGAATTTTTTATTGAATTTGTGTGATGTTAGTTTTAGTGCAGCCTAGTAAGTGTTGTTCCAATCGGTGCCTAACAGCCCCAGGCTCAGAGAACAGAGGCCCCAAGTGACAACATCATGTGATTTCACGTACAGAACTGAGTGATAGTGATGGTTAGTTGATGCATTGGTTTACGTGAATTCACTGTAAATCTTGATGGCTTGTTTCAACCGTTCTGCTTCATTCCTAGTTCTAAGCAATGTGGGTTTTTAAGCACTTACCTGTGTTGATCTAATCGTGTGGAGTTTTCGGCCCTGGCAATATTTCAGACGGTAGCAGGATGGCACAGACTTGTTACTGTGTGCATGCTTTATAGTGCTAGCCGACATGGGGTACCACAACACTGTGACAATGTGGCTGAGTGGCATAAGGTTTAAACAAGGTTGCACTTGACCTCGCCTGTCAAGGTTAAAGGCAGGTTGGGCTCAGTGTCACTGTCAGGATAAACTGACTGAGTGACATATCATGTTAGTTTTACTGCAGCCTAGTAAGTTTCGTTCCAATCGGTGCCTAACAGCTCCAGGCTCAGAGAACAGAGCCCCCACGTAGCAACATCACGTGATTTTACATACAGAGCTGCGTGTAAGGGCTGGTTAGTGGACGCGATGGTTCACGTGAATTCACTGTAAATCTTGACGGCTTGTTTCAAACATCCTGCTTCATTCCTAGTTCTAAGCCATGTGGGTTTCTAAGCACTTACCTGTGTTGATCTAATCGTGTGGAATCTTCAGCCCTAGCAACATCTCAGGTGGTAGCATGATGGCACCGACTTGTTCCTGTGTGCATGCTTTATAGTGCTAGACGATATGAGGTACCCTAAGACTGGGACAATGCTATGATATGCCACTCAGTCACTGCATCCTGACACTAAGCCCAACTTGTCCCTGACCTTGGCATGCGATGTTCCTGTATCGTGCCTTACTGTGATGTATACTATGTTTCGTTCTATATTGTGCTGTATAGAACATAAGTGAAGTGGAGGGTTGACTCAGCATTTTTAGTATGTCCAGGCTGCTGCTTGCGTTACAGATGTACTCAATCATTCAAACTACCTGCACTTGCCTGTGCTGCATGAAATAATAATGTGACATTTGTAGATTAGCATTGCTTCTTCATGACCACATCTGGAGATCATTATACATTTAGTTATTTATATCAGGACAAAGTCGAGTAATCCCATCAACACTGCATCGATATGTCGACATATCAATAGTGTGGTAAGGCCAAACATGCTACAATCTATTCTCTCACCTCAAGCCAGAACTCGCCTATTCAAATCCTGAATAACAACTAATAACACCGCCGTCCTGATATGACCTTAGATGTTGCTAGGACGTAATTTATTGTTCGACTTTAATCCTGCTTTATTATCAATGTATATTTGTTACTTCACATGGCAAACCGACCGGACGCGACGCCGAATAGGTCAGAGCGCCGGCTTCCCATGCGGTAGGTCGGGAGTTCGAATTCCTGCTGAGTCAGACCAATGACTTACAAAATTGATATTTGTCACTACCTAGCTTCGTGACCGGCATGGTTAGGATACAGAAAGGACTCCTTAGTTTAATATTACTATAATGTTACTGAGTGAAATATGTGGTCATGGTGCTGGCAGCCTAGTAGTCTCCCAGTGGAACGGCACTATAAAGTCGTCATGAGTGCGCACTGTTCCAAGCCGGTACCCGTCCTGATATGACATTAGATGTTGCTAGAACATAAAACTACAACAAACAAACATGGCAATCTGAATTATGTCAAATCTGTTTTTTGTGTGCATTTCCTAAGTTGGTTGGTTGTTGTAGTTTTACATCCTGGTAACATCTAAGATCATATCAGGACGGGTACATTTCTTAAAGACCAGCACCTCAGCACTGACAAAAAGAATTATTTACTGAACAAACAATTTTTTTTACTGAAGATTAATAAAATATTAAGTGATTGAGAGGTACATTAAATAGCAAATGGTAGGATTATGAGTACACTTTTTACCATAGTAAATATTAAGTGATTGAGAGGTACATTAAATAGCAAATGGTAGGATTATCGGTACACTTTTTAACCATAGTAAATATTAAGTGATTGAGAGGTACATTAAATAGCAAATGGTAGGATTATCGGTACACTTTTTACCATAGTAAATATTAAGTGATTGAGAGGTACATTAAATTGCAAATGGTAGGATTATCGGTACACATTTTAACCATAGTAAAATATTAAGTGATTGAGAGGTACATTAAATAGCAAATGGTAGGATTATCGGTACACCTTTTACCATAGTAAATATTAAAGTCAGTTACCGGGGTCATCAACCAGCTATAAATCAGACGTATACACCGCACTGTACAACTGCTGTATGAAACATTCAATACTAAGACAATTGTGCATGGCTACACACTACAGTGTGTGTGTGTGGGGGGGGGGGGGGCTCCCACTGCATCGCGTGTGGAATATCCTACTCTTAAACAGAACACAGACTGTGTTTAATCCTTCAGTGGGCATTTTGTGGTGTATTGTAACACTACTGCTAATATGGGTAGCTGATTACCAGCCGAAGGGCTGACTTAAAAATTGACACTTGTCGCTTCCTAGCCTGGCACTCGGCAATATTAGGATAGGGCAAGGACTGGTTGGCTCAGTGTCAGGATAATGTGACTTAGTGGGACATCAGATCATGATGCTGGTGGTCTGGTCTCCCAGTGGGGCATCACTATACACTCGCCATGAGTGCGCACTGTCACAAGTCGGTACCTGTCCTGATATGACCTTAGATGTTGCTAGGACGTAAAACAACAAACAAACAACAAACAAAACCAGGCTAATGCTACATCCCTATTCAAATTCCACTCTCTTTATACTACTCACGACATGGAATGAAGCAAACTGCTGCATTGATTGGTTGTTGGAGTTTTAAGTCCTGGCAACATCTAAGATCATATCAGGATGGGTACCGACTTGTGACAATGCGCACTCATGGTGACTTTATAGTGCTGCCCCACTGGGAGATCAGGCTCCCAGCATCACAACTTGATTTCCCATTCAGTCACATTATACTAGCACTGAGTCAACCCTATCCTAATAATGTCGAGCGCCAGGCTAGGAAGCGACAAGTATAACTTTTTAGGTCATTGGTTTGACTCGACCAGGGTTGGAACCCGTGGGTTCGAAGCCCACGATCTACCAAAATGGGAGACGGACGCTCAACCCATTCGGCCATCCCACCTGGTGACTGCTGCATTGAATTGCGAAAACAAATTTGCATTACATCGACATGTAGTTTAAGATGTATATTATATATAACATGCTATGTTCATATATAACATGCTATGTTCATATATAACATGCTATGTTCATATATAACATGCTATGTTTATATATAACATGTTATGTTCATATATAACATGTTATGTTCATATATAACATGCTATGTTCATATATAACATGCTATGTTCATATATAACATGCTATGGTCATATATAACATGCTATGTTCATATATAACATGCTCTGTTAATATATAACATGCTATGTTCATATATAACATGTTATGTTCATATATAACATGCTATGTTCATATATAACATGCTATGGTCATATATAATATGCTATATTCATATATAACATGCTATGTTCATATATAGCATGCTATGTTCGTATATAACATGCTATGCTCATATATAACATGCTATGTTCATATATAACATGCTATGTTCATATATAAGATGCTATGTTCATACATCATATATATTTATAAGAACCGTCAAACCTTTGAGTATATACATATGTAATGTATAAGAATTATGCCTCCGGGGCTCCCGCCATATTACCCTGCTCAGCCCTTCCCCCAATCACCATCCAACATGTTAAAATATGGATTTAGGAATTTCGGTTTAGTAAATTACCGGGCAGTCTTTCGATATGGATGAAGAAGTCTATTCTTTTCGATTCTATTCGATTCCAAGAAGTATGGTATGAGGTCCTACAGAAAATAGGCTATTGAACTGCACCTTGTTAGAATAGGACCAGAAGCTGTTCAAGCAGTTATTTATTCTATAACAAACTTGTAATTGTTTAGATATTTTACTTACTTAAACAATTTACTTATTTAACTATTTTGATCATTTAACTATTTTGATTATTTAACTATTTTAATTATTTAACTATTTTAATTATTTAACAATTTTAATTATTTAACTATTTTAATTATTTAAATATTTAATTATTTAAATATTTTAATTATTTTAATATTTTAATTGTCTAGCTATTTCAATATTTTAATTATTTAAATAATATATTATTTATATTTCATTATCCCAGGAAAATAAACCTCACAACTGGACTTGGCAAATATAGAAAATTCAGTGGTGTTTTGGAGACATTATGTAGCTTGGCAGTTAAATATTCATATTTAAATAAATTGAAATATAACGGTGAAGCGATATTTGTAAAGAGCATAGTATATATATATATATATTTTCGTTTTATTACTGAATGAATCATTCATATTTTATTTGTGACCATCTGCAGGAATAGTGTGCACATTATGAGATCCAGGAAACATTCACATAGTTATTCCAGAGACCGATGACTAATTGTTCCACCACACTTTTAGAATGTTCAGTTTGTGTTCAGCAATTAGCACTCTGAGGACATCGATATATTGGATATGACTTACAGTGATGTGGGTGGGTAGGCGGGTGGGAGGGTGGGTGGGTGGGTTGTGAGACTGGGTGAGTGTGGGTAGCGGAGGGTCGGCGTGGGTGTGGATGGGGATGACTGGGGTAAGGTGAAAGGGGTGAAGGCGAGGGAAAAGTGAGGGGTGAGTGTGGGTGAGGATATGATTATGAGTAGAGGTGGGTGGGTGGGTCTGAAGGCGGGGGGGTAAAGTGAGTGGAATGGCAGACAGGGCGGTTTGGTGGAATTGTAAGGATGGCTACAGGTGTGTAGGGAGAATGGGGAGGGTGTGGGGGTGTGCAGGGTGTGCGGGTGGGTGTGAGTGTAGCGGGCGCTGCGGGAAGGTTTGTGAATGTCGGGGGCGCTGTGGGCAGGTTTATGAATGTAGGGGGCGCTGCGGGCAGGTTTGTGAATGTAGGGGGCGCTACGGGCAGGTTTGTGAATGTAGGGGGCGCTGTGGTCAGGTTTATGAATGTAGGGAGCGCTGCGGGAAGGTTAGTAAATGTAGGGGGCGCTGTGGGCGGGTGTGAATATAGGGGGTGATGTGGACAGGTTTGTGAGTGTAAGGGGCGCTGCAGGCGGGCAGGTTTGTATATGTAGAGGGGGCTGCGGGTGGATGTGAGTGTAGGGGGCTCTGCGGGCAGGCTTGTGAATATAGGGGGCGCTGCGGGAAGGTTTGTGGTTGTAGGAGGCACTGTGGCCAGGTTTGTGAATGTAGGGGGCGCTGCGGGAAGGTTTGTGAATATAGGGGGCGCTGTGGGCAGGTTTGTGAGTGTAGGGGGTGCTGCGGCCGGTGTGAGTATAGAGGGCGCTGCGGGCGAGTGTGACTGCAGGGGGCACTGCGGGTGGGTGTGAGTGTAGGGGGCGTTGCGGGCGGGTGTGAGTGTAGGGGTCGCTGCGGGTGGGTGGGAGTGTAGCGGGCGCTGCGGGTGGGTGTGAGTATAGAGGGCGCTGCGGGTGGGTGTGAGTATAGAGGGCGCTGCGGGCGGGTATGCACTACAGGCAGGCAGGTTTGTGAATGTAGGGGGCGCTGCGGGCGGGCGTGAGTGTAGGGGGGCCCTGTGGGCAGGTGTGAGAATAGGGGGCGCTGTGGGATGGTGTGAGTATAGAGGGCGCTGCGCGTAGGTGCCATCAAATGACGGTGATGTCCTGCAGTAAAGGCACGGACACGCCGACGAAGGTGTTCTCGTACTCCTCGTCCAGCACACCGTGCGGCTTGTAGATGTACCTGTAGTCGGGGCCCTTCTCCTTCATCACCGCCAGCCGGCGGTACGGCCCGCGTCGCCGCACGAACCAGATCACCACAATGGCGGCGCAGATGGCGGCCAGGAAGCACACCAGCGAGAGCAGCCAGAGCGAGTGGGGGCCACTGGAGGAGGAGGAGGAGGGGTCATCATAGTCATCGGAGCCTCCAGAGTTAGTTCTCCGACTGGAGGAGAGGCCCTCCAGTAGGGTGGTTACCAGAGTCCGACCGGACTCCTCCACGGTTGAGCCGGTCCCGGTCCCCGTCCCGACCCCGCCGTTCCACCACGGTCCGGCGCCGGTAGGGTCGCCGCCGTCGTCGGCATCCTCGGGGTGGCGCCCTCCGGTGGTGGTTAGAGACACCAGGAGCCGGCCGAGCGGTACGCCCGGCCCCGCCGTGACCCCCCCGCCAGTGGAGGTAGCGGCTCCCGAGGACATTGTAGGCGTGCCCCGGGGGTAGTGGTAGCTGTAGTAGTTGTAGTTGTAGGATTCGCCGCTAGGGGACAGGCCGGCAGACGGCCCGACACCAGGCGGCACTGCCGTCCACAGCGTTTCCGCCGTCGTCTCCGCGACGTGGTCCGGTGGCGTTAGAACACTTCCGGTTGTGAAGGCCGCCGACACGCCTGCACTGGAGGCGGAGTAGAGGTGCTGGAGGAATGTTTGCATGTCGACTTCACAGTGTGTGTAGTGTGTGGTGTGTATAGTGTGGTGTGTGGTGTGTGTGTGTGAGGCGTGTGGAGTATGTGGGAGGAGTTGTGCCAACCAGTGGTTCGCAACTGGTTCATCAAAGGCTGTGGTACGTGCTGTCCTGTCTGTGGGAAAGTACATATAAAAGACCCCTTGCTGCTTTTCGGTAAGAGTAGCCTATGTGGCGGTAGTGGGTTTCCTCCAAAGAAATATGTCCGAATTACCATATGTTTGATGTCCAATAGCCGATGATACATTAAACAAAATCAATGTGCTCTAGAAGTGCCGTTAAATAAAACAAGTTTACTTGGGAGTAGTTGTGCAAGTGTGCCCAAGGTTAGGGTTCGATTTGAGCAGTTCTATGAACTATTTAGTCACTCACAGTTCCCTGCTTAACCACCACGTTTTCATTAAAACTAGAACCAACCTCTCTGCAAACCAGAGTAAGTCAACCGCCTGCAGCAACCGCTCGTAAACCGTCCTCCAATAGCGAAACCACCACCGCCACTATCTCCGGAATACTCCCCAGCGTACCGGAAGTTCCCGAACGGTCCCGAACGCGGTGCAATTTCCTCCCGAACGATTCGCCATGCCGTGAAAGCACCGGCACCCGGGGATAGCGGCGGGCCGTTTGATAATCCGGCAAATGGGATTGCGGTGATAGCCGTGTGTGTGTCCATGTATGTGTAGGAGGGGGCGTGTGGGGGGTGCCCGCAGCACCACGCAGCCGGCGGCCCGTCCCCGCCCGTCTCCGCCCCACCAGTCCCCCCCCCCCTGCCTGTACCCTGCCCCGCCGGTCCCCGCCCCGCCGGCCTCTGCCCCGCCGCTTCCCGCCAGCCGCTTCCCTACGCTGCCGGTCCCCTTCCCGCGGGCCTCCGCCCCGCCCCTTCCCGCCCGGCCCTTCCCGCCCTGCCTGTACCCTGCCCCGCCGGTCTCCGCCCGCCCGTTCCCGCCCGCCCGTTCCCAGCCCCGTCGGTGCCCGCCCCGCCGGTTCCCTACCTCGCCGGTCCCCGCCCCGCCCGTTCCCGCCTGGCCCCCGTGTCCCCGCGCCTTCACTGCTCACCGGTCACACGGTGATTTGATTGCGTCGAGCACCCAGTCCACACGACCGCATCATGACTCATCGCATGACATTAAGCGCATGACGCTGGTCGGGTATCACAGCCTTGTCACTCACACCCGCCTTTCCGCCATGTTGGACGAAGACCTTTTAACTATATCTACAGTGAGTGAGGGTAATGGCCGCTGGCACGTGGGCGGGTAGGTGGCGCCACGTGGGGAGGTGAGGTCGTATCAATAGATGACCTAATAAATAGAGATAACCAGTCGATGACTTCGTGGCTGGGGAGTAGATGGGATATTCCGGCTTATTATACTCGTATAATGGCAGATATATATATATATATGTAGATACTTACCCGTTATCAAAGCAGTTTAATTCAGCACGCATGCTATGTTAAGTTAGATGACTATCTAAAAGGGAAAAGCAATTTTGAATTGAGGCATACAAATAAAACTACCTTATTATAAATTATATAATAATATTATGTATAAATATCGGAGAAGAAGTCGTTTCAAGGTTGTATGAGTTCAGACCATAGAAGCGAGCATGCGCCTGGGTCCACCCACCAGCACCAGTGATGCCACCGCCACCAATATATACTCCACTCCATGCGCCACTCCTTCACCGATTGGAAATCTTTCTATTTGATTAAGGCAAGGCCTTTTCTTGCCAGAGAGTTACATAAAAGACCTCAGACCAATTCGTATTGCGTTGTCTCTTCGTAGCAGTGTTTATAAATATATTATATATGTATATATATTATGTATATATCCTATCCTGGACACGTGTAATATCCACTCCCCACCGCAGACCCCTTGAATTTAATCGCGTTAAAAACTACTTATTGATTACCTCCTATCTGAATTGCCCTAAAACCTACTGTAATCTACGCATGTAAAATAAAATCACTTGTCTCCACCACCGCCTGCCTGGTTTCCGGTTAGTCTGAGTAGTGTAACAAAGATGGCGACGGTAACGACGGTTCTTTGTAATTCGGCAGTTTCTGGTGCGGTACATCCACTTCCGGTGGCGTTATCGCCTGTTATCGCCCACAGACAATGTGCTGAGTCATGGCCCTTGAGTGTTGGTGCGCTGTTCCTCGACGTCCTTGCGGTTACATTGTATTGGCTTGTGATATCCGGTTGTGTCGTCCCGGACTGAAAGGAAGGGATAATAAAAACAGTTATAATTCAAATAAATTACATGTCACAGTAAAACCTCACTAACCGACCACCTCCACAGATTTACCACTCCCCTATATTGATCGCTATATCTGGGTTCCAAATGATCGGCCATACAATACCATTGTATCGATAAAAAACCTCCTTAAACCTCCCACCTCCGTAAATGGACCATTTAAAGTCGGTCCCATGGTCGGTCGATTTAGAGCAGTTTTACTGTGTTTTTTTTTATATGTGCATATGATATTTAAAACAATACAGCAGAACTACTAACGGAGGAAAATCCCGAAAATGCTGGGGATATGCTGCAGGAAATGATTGTCAATGCTGCAAACAAACACTGTCCCCTGATTAGATTGGACATAAGAAACAATACAGCTGGATATTTGAATTGGGAACTGCTAGAATTAGAGCAGGAGAGAGGCTCTTGTATTTAGAAATCAGAAATAACAAGAATCACTGTTGAGTGCATGGTGAGAAAGGCCAGAAACGAGGTGTGGAAAGGCAATTCAAGACACTGTTTATACCTCCATCACACCAAACTAGTTCTCACTACGTTCTTGAAAATGTTGCTGAATGGACTCAAACTGTGTGCGAATGGAATGGACATAGTAACACCTTTGTACAGTCTTTTTTACGAACGCAATGGACTGGCTAGAACAGAATGGTGCTCCAGAACTTTGAGCATGCACAAAATGTTCTTGCAGCCACGTTCTACCCCGACCAAAGCCTGTTTTAGAACGTGGTCAGACGTTTTGAGAACTAGTTTGGTGTGATAAATAAATAATAGCAACATCCATAGACATGCAGGCATGAACTACAACAGATTGACCCGGAAGCAAAATCCATTATCAGCAACCTCAGAAATGAAGGTACTTGGGAGAGAATACAAGATGGCCTCCTGGCAAAAGAGATTATAACAATTATTTCATTTGTAAATGTAAGCGATAATTTTGCCAGAAAGTTTGACCGGACTGAAGAAAGTCAGAACATCTACATAGTCATCGCTAATGACCAAGCATAATATCTGACTAAGACAACTCAAGAGCAAATTCTAACAAAGGTCAATGCTGCATCGGTATATAATCCTTATGGCATTAAGACATCAGCTCAGTCTTGATGAAGGTATCATTTACTGAATTCGGAGATTAATTCACCCACCTGTATAACCTGATGGTCAACACTGGTATTTTCCTGCTACAGTTACCCCAAAGGTCAATAACCCCAAATACTGGAATGAGTTGCATCAAATGTCAGATTCTATTCTCCAACTTCCTGGCAAAATCATAGAATAAATAATACACGATCAGTAAAATACATTTTTAGAGTCTTTTAATTAGGGGTCATCCAACGTTTTCAACATTTTCACAGTCATACAAAGCGTAGTACTTTTCTAGTTCCCCCCTCCCCACTCAACCCGCCCCCGCCCCCCACCAAAACACACACAAAGTAGTACATATCAGTATTTTAATGCAGAACGCTGACAAATATCAACACCTTTATTTAACACTCCTCCTCCTGTCGTACATTTTGTATTACTACTACTACTACACCCACGACCAGACGGGATGGCCGAATGAGTTACAGCGTCCGTCTCCCGTGTTGGTAGATCGTGGGGTCGTGAGTTCGAACTCTAATCGAGTCAAACCAATGACTTAATAATTGATACTTGTTGCTTCCTAGCCTGGCACTCGGCATTATTAGGATAGGGCAAGGACTGGTTGGCTCAGTGACAGGCTAATGTGACTGAGTGGGATATCAGGTCATGGTGCTGGTGGCCTGGTCTCCCAGTGGGGCAGTACTATAAAGTCACCATAAGTGCGCACTGTCACAAGTCGGTACCCGTCCTGATATAACCTTAGATGTTGCTAGGACGTAAAACAACAAACAAAGCAAAACTACACCCACCACCACCCCCACCACCACTTCACCCACCACCACTACACCTACCACCACTACACTCACCACCACCCCACCACCACCACACCCACCACCATTACACCCACCACTACCACCACACCCATTCCAATGTACCCGCACTATAACCCAACCCACAACGCCCACCACAACACACCAATGTAATACAACACCGCTAATAGACTACATCACGGTTCCAGCGGCGCGGTGCATTGTGGGATGCATCAGAGCAAAACAACCCCCCCCCAAAAGCACATGGCACATGCTAATACACTGGGTACAGTAAGAAATGTGCTAGTTTCAGCTCATCTCAGCTCTTGTTTGAAACATAGAATACCAGCTAAAAATATATATATAATAAATTAAGATATTAATCTTTTATCCAGTATTGCATTTACATCAATATAATCAGCACATCTTATGCCATGTGCATTTAGATTTAGAAAGATCTAGGCACTCAGACTAGTGTTAGAGCCACAGCCAGAGTACTCAATGCATTGTCAATGGCAGTGAGTAATCTCCATACAGAAAAAGTAAAATATTGCTAAAACCACACCACCTAGGCACAAACCGCTTGGAACACATATAGAAAACAGGTTTAACAAAATGATTATATTAAATTGATACGGTTAGGGTTTGGGATTTCTATTAATTTTGAATAAAACTGACGTTTTTCAATGCACGTATAGGCAAACTCAATGGCCGTATGCCTTTGCTTTGCTCCCGAGGCCGTTTTCGGCGCATGCGCAGTCGGAACCGTGATGTAGTCTATACTGCCACCCTCCACCCCACCCCACCACTCACCCCCCCCCCCCCCCCCCCCCCCCCCCCCCCCCCCTCCACCACAAGGACCTTTGACACCACACTGTAGCCCACACGGCTCTTACAACTGATGGTGTCGCCATCCCCCCCTCCCTCCCTATTCAACTCCGCCTTGGTCAATTTACAAAGTGCCTTTACACAGAGCAGGCCGTCTGCCGGCTCTTCCACGCAGTTCCTCGCAGTTCGAACACACACCTAAACAACCCCCCCCCCCCCACACACACACACAGATACACCTCAACACACACACCTAGGGCCCGCACCCACTACCGTCCAGCAAACCTCTGACACTAAATCATCAAAATCAATAATACCAACAAAGGGAAGACGCTCACCACACCCGCTCTGCATTGCTCTCTCCCCCTCTCCCCCTCTCCTCATTCCACTCCCCCTCTCCTCTCCCCTCTCCTCATTCCACTCCCCCTCTCCTCTCCACTCTCCTCATTCCACTCCCCCTCCCCTCTCCCCCTCTCCTCATTCCACTCCCCCTCCCCTCTCCCCTCTCCTCATTCCACTCCCCTCCCCTCCCCTGCCCCCTCTCCTCATTCCACTCCCCCGCCCCTCTCCCCTCTCCTCATTCCACTCACCCTCCCCTCTCCCCCTCTCCTCATTCCACTCCCCTCCCCTCTCCCCCTCTCCTCATTCCACTCCCCTCCCCTCTCCCCTCTCCTCTCCCGCTCCCCTCCCCTCCTTCCTCCCCTTCCCCCCCCCTCCCCTCCCCCTACCCCTCCCCTCCCCTCCCCCTCCCCTCCCCCTCCCCTCCCCTCCCCCCCTCATCCCTCCCCCCCCCCCTCCCCCTCCCCCCCTCCTCTCCCACTCCCCCTCCCCTCCCCCCCTCTCCCCCACCTCCCCCCCCCCTCCCCCCTCCCCCCCTCCTCCCCTCCCCCCCCTCCCCCTCATTCCCTCCCCCTCCCCTCTTCCCCTCCTCCTTCCACTCCCCCCCCCCTCCCCCCCTCCCCTCCCCCCCTCCCCCCCCCTCCCCCCCCTCTCCTCCTCCCCTCCCCCCCCTCCCCCCCTCCTCATCCCCCCCTCCCCCCCTCCCCTCCCCCTCCCCTCCCCCTCCCCCCCCTCCCCCCTCCCTCACCCCCCCCCCTCCCCTCTCCCCCTCTCCCTCCCCCTCCCCCCCTCCCCCTCTCCTCTCCCTCCCCCCTCCCATCCACTCCCCCCTCCCCTCCCCTCTCCCCCTCCCTCCCCTCCCCCCCCCCCTCCCTCCCCCCCCTCCCTCTCCCACTCCCCCCCCCCTCCCCCCCCCTCCCCACCCCCCCTCCCCCCTCCCCCCCCATCCCTCCCCCCCCCTCCTCCCCCTCCCTCCCCTCCCCCCCCCCCCTCCCCCATCTCCTCCCCTCCCCCTCCCCCCCCCCCTCTCCCACCCCCCCCCCCTCCCCTCCCCCCCTCTCCTCCCCTCCCCCCCCCCTCCCCCCTCCCCCTCCTCCCCTCCCCCCCCCCCCCCCCTCTCCTCCTCCCCCCCCCTCCCCCTCCCCCCTCTCCTCACTCCCCTCCCCCCCCTATCCCCCCCTCCCTCCCCCCCCCTCCCCCCCCCCCCCCCTCCCTCATCCCCTCCCCCCCCTATCCCCTCTCCTCTCCGCTCCCCCTCCCTCCCCCCTCTCCTCCTCTCCCCCCCCCCCCTCTCCCCCTCCCCATCCCCCTCCCCCTCCCCCCCCCCCTCTCCTCCCCCCTCTCCTCCCTCCACTCCCCCCCCCCCCCCCTCCCCTCCCCCCTCCCCCCCCCCTCCCCTCCCCCCCTCTCTCCCCCTCCCCTCCCCCCCTCCCTCCCCTCCCCCCCCCCCCCCCCCCTCCCCCTCCCCCCCCCCCCCCTCCCCTCTCCCTTCCACCCCCCCCTCCCCCCCCCCTCCCTCCCTCCCCCCCCTCCCCCCCCCCCCTCCCCCTCCCCCTCCCCCCCCTCCCCCCTCTCCCTCCCACTCCCCCCCCTCCCCTCCCCCCCCCCTCCTCCCCCTCCCCCCCCTCCCCCCTCCCTCCACCCCCCCTCCCCTCCCCTCCCCTCCCCCCCTCCCCTCCCCCCCTCCCCTCCCCCCCCTCCCCCTCCCTCCCCCCCCTCCCCTCCCCCTCCCCTCCTCTCCCCTCCCCCCCCTCCCCCCCTCCCCCTCCACCCCCCCCCTCCCCTCCCCCCTCTCCTCCCTCCCCTCTCCCCCCCCACCCCTCTCCTCATTCCACTCCACTCCACTCCCCTCCCCCTCTCCTCATTCCACTCCCCCTCTCCTCCCCCCTCTCCTCATTCCACTCCCCCTCCCCTCCCCCCCTCTCCTCATTCCACTCCCCCTCTGCTCCCCCCTCTCCTCATTCCACTCCCCCTCCCCTCTCCCCTCTCCTCATTCCACTCCCCTCCCTTCTCCCCTCCTCCCCCTTCCACTCCCCTCCCCTCTCGCCCTCTCCTCATTCCACTCCCCCTCTCCTCTCCCCTCTCCTCATTCCACTCCCCCTCCCCTCTCCCCTCTCCTCATTCCACTCCCCCTCCCCTCTCCCCCTCTCCTCATTCCACTCCCCCTCCCCTCTCCCCCCTCTCCTCATTCCACTCCCCCTCCCTTCTCCCCTCTCCCCCTTCCACTCCCCCCTCCCCTCTCCCACTCTCTCATTGCACCCTCTCCCCTCTCCCCCGCTCCTCATTCCACGCTCTCTCGCATTCCCTATCTCATTCCCTTTTCTCCTTCTCCCTTTCCTGCCCCCTCGTGCGCTCGCTGTCCCTCTCTATCTCCCTCTCCCTCTGGCCATCCCTCTCCCTTTCCCTCTCCTCCTCCCTCTCCCTACCTCTCTCCCTCTCCTCCTCCCTCTTCCCCTCTCCTTCCCCTCTCCCCTCCCCCTCTCCTTTCCTCCCCTCTTCCTCTCCCTCTCCTTCTCCCCCTCCCTCTCCTTCTCCTACTCCCTCTCCCTCTCTCTCTGTCGCTCACTCTCCCACTGTTTGTCCCTCGTCCTTCCCCTCCCTCTCTTCGCTCTCCCTCTCCCGCTCCCTCTCATTCTTGCTCTTACTCTCCCTCTTACGCTCACCTAATCTTTTGTTGTCTCGCACTTTCTTAGGTTCTCACGGGTTCTTGCTGTTTTTCCCTCGGTCTCGTGCTCTCTCTCACTCTCTCCCCCTCCCTCTCTCTCTCCCTCTCTCTCCCTCTCTCTCTCCCTATCTCTCTCCCTATCTCTCTCTCCCTCTCTCTTTCCCCTCTCTCTCGCGCTCTCTCTCTCTCTAGCTCACTCCACTCTCCTGCGTTCACGCTCGTTGTCTGCCTCTCTCGGTCTCACTCTCTTGGTCTGTCTTGGTCGCTCATTCTCTCACTATCTCTCATTATCTTCCACTTTCTCTCTCTGTCTCTCACTATCTTTCACTCTTTCATTATCTCTCACGGTCTCTCACTATCTCTCACGGTCTCTCTTTGTCTCTCACGGTCTCTCAGTGTCTCTTAATGTCTCCCTCTCTGCTTCTCAGTATATCGCTGTTTCCCTGTCTCTCACTATCTCTCATGGTCTCTCACTATCTCTCATGGTCTCACTACCTCTCATGGTCTTACTATCTTTCACTGTATCTCACTATCTCTCACTGTCTCACTATCCCTCTCCGTCTCTCTCTATCTCACTATCTCTCACTGTCTCACTATCTCTCACTGTCTCTCATTAGCTCTCAGCGTCTCCCACTATTCCTCTCTGTCTCTCCATCTCACTGTCTCTCACTGTCTCTCTCTGGCTATCACATTAGCTCTCGTTTGCTCTCTCTCCCACGCTTCCTCCCGCTGTTTTGCTCTATCACTCTCTTACTCTATATCGCTCTCTCTATCGCGTTCTCTTTCGTGTTCTCTCTTTCTCTCTTATTCTCTGTCTTTCTCTCGTTCACTCATGCTCTGCCTCTCTCTCACACGGTTGCATATGTTCTAACTTGTTCACTAAGACTTTGGACACAATTCACAAAACTGATTGCGGAGAATCGATTTAAGGACGACAGCTGCTCACATGGTTTTACATTACGTCAGCCATGAATAGTGCAAATCCGCGCAGTAGAATGTCACTTTAAATTCAGTAGCAGCAATTCCGACGTTACCCAGAGGGCTTTCTAAAAGCCGGGCAATTGCGAGCAGTTCCGAGCAACTTAGGTCGGCTTAGAATAGCTCCTAAGGCATTGAGATGAACGTAGAACTATGGGATATGTCAGATTTAGGTATATGTGAGGAGGTGTTATACTGAAACCAGATTATTTTGGGGAGGTGGGTTGGTGTGGGATTGGGGGCATCTAGCACCCGTAGCGTCCCCTCACATCACACGGTTCCACGCATGCGTGCAGTTTGTACACATTCACACATACACATGCATACATACAACACGCCCACATATACATATATACCATGTACACGCATGCAACACATAGAGGACAACACATGGCCGTCCCGACGCGGTAAGAGCACTGGCTTCCCCTGCGGAAGTTCAGGGGTTCGAATCCCAGCTGAGTCAAACCAATGACTTTGCGAAATTGATACTGGCGCTCCGGACAACCAGGATAGGGCAATGACTGGTTAGCTCTGTATCAGGATAATGTCATTGAGTGGGATATTGGGCCCCGCTTCAGGCAGCCTGGTTTCACAGTGGGGCATTTATCCTGATACATGTATTGAGTAAACCTGTCCTTGCCCTATCCTGTAATACCGAGCGCAGGATAGGTGGCGAAAAGTATTAATTTTGTGAGTCATTGGTTTGATTCGGCTGGGATTCGAACCCACGACCTCTTGCACTGGAAGGAGGCCAGCGCTCTTACCGATTCGGTCTGTCTTACCAGTTATAGAGAACCCCTGGTTCCAGGAAGGGAGGGGGAGCTGGAAGGCGAGGGGGAGAGAGAGAGGTAGGGGAGGGAGGATTGGCGAGGGGACGTGGAGGAAGGAGGAGGGAGGGGTGATATGGGGACATGGAGGGAGGCGGAGTGAGGGAGGGGAGGGAAGCAGAAAGGGATATGGGGGGAGGAGAGAGTTAGGAAGGGAGAGAGGTATGGCGGGCGGCGGAGGGAGGGAAGGGCAGGAAGGGGGAGGTGTATGGGGAGGGAGGGGGGAATGAAGGGCTGGGAGGGCAAAGTGAAGGAGACGGAGTGGAGAGTGGTGAGAGGGAGGGAGAAAGGGAGGAAAGGGAGGGAAGAAGTGGGGGTGGAGGAAGACGGAGGAGGCTGAGGGAGGGGGAGAGAGGGAGGAATGGGTACGAGTTGGGGAAGGATAGAGGCTGAGGGAGTTACGGTGAGGGAGGGAGGGAGGGTGGGAGGGAAAGAGGATGGGGGAGGGGAGTTAGCTTGGGAAATCTAGAACCAGCAGGATGATGTTCATGGGCAAAGGATCAAAGCGCATGCACTGGGAGATGCTGTACTCAGGCACTTGGCAGTGAGCCAAGACTGAGGCTCTGTGATCGGGGGGTGGTGGTGTAGGGGGGGGGGGGACCTGCAGGCCGATAGACATGGAGGATCCATACGATAACGATAATAAAAGGCGCCAGCAGATAAGGAAGATTGCCAGCTAGCTGAACCTAATGGGTGCATCTTACTACACGGCGTAGAAGGCATATATGTGCCTAGGCCAGAAGATGAAGGCACAGCAGATTGGTGTCACGTGACGTAAGTGACAAGTTCTATTGGATGGTGTTCGACAAGGCTTATTGGTTATTGCAGGTGTAGTGTGTGACATCATTGTACACATGTGCATCGTAGTTAAAAATACTAGATTGTGATTGATTTAGTATGCCCTTGTAAAATATTTTTCATAACTCCATCCGTATCTTAATTTGGATACGTACGTTGAAATCTAGATCACTGTTTTGCTTTTTAAAAATGTTATGTTTTTATCGGCTTGCAGCTTTAACTATAAATTATAATCAAAGCAATTAAACTTAAAACCCAACATGTAAAATACGCGTTTCCGTGTACCGGTACCAGCACTGAATTATACTGGTAGCGGGAAGAACTAACTCACCAGATGGCGCCCTTTGGCTTTAATGCCACGCTGGAGAAGTAGGGGGGGGGGATTAGGGGGGTGAACAGAGAACACACCTCTTAACGCAGGCGGAACATGGATCTAAGGAATTAAGCAGACCGGGCATGGCCGCCTAAGGGCGCGCACACCACCTAGCGGGACACGCAGGAACCAGGCTTCACACAAAACAGGCATCAAGGCACCGATCACCTCACAATAACAGACACCGGCTTCTAGGCACCCGCCATAATTAACACCAAGCGCCCCTAGCGGCAGAACAAGCACCGCATGACTGACGTGAATGACGTGAATGACACCAATGGCGCAGATGACGCAGACAATTGGCTCAGTGAGAAAGAGAGCTACAGAAAGAAGCATGTGTAGTAGTTTAGATGATAGGGGAATGTGTGTGGTGGCGTCGTGTAGGGGATAGTTTGGGTGCGGTGGTGAATGGGAGGGTGTGGTTGTGGTGGTGTACGGAAGTGTGTGGGTGTGGTCGTGGCGAAGGGGAGGGTTTAGCTGTGTTTTTTGTTGTTTTTTTCTTGAAGATTTATACTGCCAATTATGGATAAGTCTGACTAGACTTGTTTTCACCATTAGACAGTTTGTCGATAGAAAGCCCGAGCCTACACTTTTACCGACCCAAGGGATTTTTAACCTCCCACACCACATAGACATGGTATGAGAGCAACTGGCATTTGATGATGCTCTAAGTTATACACAGCGGTGGAAATCCAAATTGGCAGAGGTGGGGGCACAGGGAATCGAACCACCAACCTTCAGATTAGGAGTCCGACCTAGAAAAAAGTCAGACACTCTAACCACTCCGCCACAGAGAACACCAGATGTGGTGGTGGTGTAGGGGCGGGTGTGGGTGTGGCGGTGTATGTGAGGGTGAGGGTGTGGGTGTGAGGGGACCTACTTCAAGTACTTGCCAATTCCCTTCCTTGTCGCTTCCTAGCCTGGCGCTCGGCATTAGTAGGATAGGACAAGGACTGGTTACCTCAGTGTTAGGATAATGTGACTGAGTGGGATATTGGGTCATTGTACCGGCAGCAATATAAAGTCACCATGAGGGGTGAGGGGGGGGGGGGGCTTCCCGCCCGGGGGGGCCGGATTCGGGGACAGAGACGGAATGTACGGGGGTCTCGGAGTCGGGGGCGGGGGTTGCGGGGGGGGGGGGGGAGAGCTGCCCGCCCGGGGGGCCCAGAGTCGGGGCGGGGGTGGGGGGTGGGGACAGCTGCCCCACGGGGGGCCTGTAGTCGGGGCGGGGATGGGGGGTAGGGGAGAGCTGCCCGCCCAGGGGGCCCTGAGTCGGGGCGGGGGGTGGGGGGTGGGGAGAGCTGCCCGCCCGGGTAGGGGGCCTTGAGTCGGGGCGGGGGTGGGGGGGAGCTGTCCGCCCGGGGGCCCCTGAGTCGGGGCGGGGGTTGGGGGTGGGGGGGGGGGGGGAGAGCTGCCCCACAGGGGCCCCGGTGTCGGGGCGTTGGGGTGGCACGCACGGGCCCGGAAGGGTCCGTGTTGTACCCGGCAAAGCGGCCACTTCAGTCGGGCCACTCATTACCCTGATTAACCGCCCCGGGGTTCCGGGAGCTGTGATGGGGGCGGGGGAAGGGGAGGTGGAGGGAAGTGGGGGTGGGGGTGGGGGTAAAGGGGGATACGGCGTGAGCGGCAGGAGTGGGGTATGTGTGTTGTGGTGTTGGGGCATTGGGGTGTTGGTGGGGTATGGTATAGATGTACGGTAGGGGTTGGGTGTGGTGGTGAGAGGATGGTGTGGGTGTTCTGGGCTGTTGGAGGGTGGGGGTATGATATTGGTGTAAGGCAGGGGATGGATGTGATGGTATAGGGAGGGCGTGGGTGTGGTGGTGTATCTGCGGTGGTGTAGGGAGGGTGGGGCTGTGATGGTGTAAGGGAGGGTGTCAGTACGGTGGTAGTGTAGGGAGGGTATGAGTGTAGAGGTGGTGTGTGGGGAGAGTGTGGGTGTGGTGAGATAGTGGACATTGTGGGTGTGGTGTGACCGCGTGTACTAGTTGGTTAGTTGTTGGAGTTTTACATCCTGGCAACATCTAAGGTCATATCAGGACGTGTACTGTGAATGTCATGATGTAAGGCCAGGAGTGTGTATAATTGTGTAGAGGAGAGGGGTGGATGTAATAATGTTTATGTAGAGGTGGGTAGGGGTGTGGGGTGATGTGAGTGTGGGTGTGGTGGTGGTGGGAGGGTGTTTTGGGTGTTGGTGTTGTGTTGTGTTCTGTTGGAGAGAGGTTTTGGTGTGATGGTGATAATGCAGATGTTGGTGTAGGTGCTATGGTGGTATAGGGGTGTGGGGGTGATGGTGTAGAGGTGGGTAGGGGTGTGGTAGTGGTGTATGGGAGGGTGTAGGTATAATGGTTGTGTAGAGGTCGGTAGTGGTGTGGTGATGATGGTGTAGATGTGGGTGTCGACATGATGCTGATCATGTAGAGGTGGGTGACGGTGTGGTGGTGATGGTGTAGATGTGGGTGTGTTAATCATGGTAATCATGTAGAGGTGGATGGAGATGTGGTGGTGGTGTACGGGAGGGTGTGGTGGTGATGGTGTAGATGTGGGTGTAGACATGATGCTGATCATGTAGAGGTGGGTGACGGTGTGGTGGTGATGGCGTAGATGTAGGTGTGGTAATCATGTAGAGGTGGATGGAGATGTGGTGGTGGTGTACGGGAGGGTGTGGTGGTGATGGTGTAGATGTGGGTGTAGACATGATGCTGATCATGTAGAGGTGGGTGACGGTGTGGTGGTGATGGTGTAGATGTGGGTGTGTTAATCATGGTAATCATGTAGAGGTGGATGGAGATGTGGTGGTGGTGTATGGGAGGGTGTGGTGGTGATGGTGTAGATGTGGGTGTAGACATGATGCTGATCATGTAGAGGTGGGTGACGGTGTGGTGGTGATGGCGTAGATGTGGGTGTGGTAATCATGTAGAGGTGGATGGAGATGTGGTGGTGGTGTACGGGAGGGTGTGGTGGTGATGGTGTAGATGTGGGTGTAGACATGATGCTGATCATGTAGAGGTGGGTGACGGTGTGGTGGTGATGGCGTAGATGTGGGTGTAGTAATCATGGTAATCACGTAGAGGTGTGTGAGGGTGTGGTTAGGGTGTATGAGAGGGTGTGTTTGTGGTGTTGTGGTTGGTGTATCTTGGAGGTGACATGTTGGTGTGGCGGTGATCATGTATACGTGGGTGTAGGTGCAATGGTGGTGTACAGGTGCATGTGGGATTAATGTTAATCATTAATCATATCGAGGTGGGTCGGGGTGTGGTGGAGGTGGTGTAGTTGTGGGCGTAGTCATGATGGTTATCATATAAAGGTGGGTGGGGTGGTGGTGGTGTATGGGAGGGTGTGGTGGTGATGCTATGGGTAGACAGCTTGGACCGGAAATGGTGTGCTGATTGGAGAGACAAGAGCAGAAGGGTGATGCGGTAAGATTGGAGAAGATACTAGCAAAGTGTAATATTGCAGGTTCGGGTAGAACACACAGAAAAACACCAGCTTGGGTCAAAATCAAGGCGGGGTCAGAGGTAGCGTGAACAGGGTCACCACGAGATTAAGTTACTAATATTACTATCTTGACTTTAGTCTATTATTGGCAGTAAAAGTGACTTCAAAATAAACTCATTAACATAAAGTGACTTCAAACTAAACCCTTTAACATAGAAGTGATTTCGAACTAAACCCTTTAAAATGAAAGTGACTTCGAACTAAATTTCACCCGCAATAGTCGACGTCTAATTTTTGTACTTGAGGGGAGGGGGCTGTCACTAAACAAACAAACTAACTCAAACTAAACCAAACTAGTCTATTACCAGCACCTTACTATATTTATTTAAAATAACATGGCAGAAACTTAAAACCATCTGATTAATCCACACACCACACAGCTACGTACAAGCCTATGATATGTAAATAGGAGTAGGCTAGTCTAGTAATAAGAGTAGAACAAAATAAAATACATATATGCCAAGAAAATTTAAAAAAACTAACATAGGCTACTAACCATACCAACCAATTATCTATCTGCTACTGAAATGCAGGCAATCGAATACCTTATCAGCAGCTACTGTGTGGTAAGATAACATCAACACTACAACTGGCCAGCATTGAAAACAAGCCTGGGTACCTGGGCTTATATGCTATGGATGGTATAAATACAGCCTCAATAACAAAATATAATTAAAAAAAGAAGATGTGTAACGTATCTGTTACTAATTAATTAGTTTAGTTCTATATTATTAATTTCCTGTAGAATAACTATAGTTTGAGTTATGGTCGTTGAGTTGTGGGTGTGCTGGTGCATTGTGTTGCTGGGGTACATTAGTGTGGGTTGGGGGTAATCATTACCATGTGCTGGGTGTCTCCAATGCACGGCTGCCTCTAATTAATTAGTTTATTTCTATATTGTTAATTTCCTGTAGAATAACTATAGTTTGAGTTATGGTGGTTGAGTTGTATGCGTGCTGGTGCATTGTGTTGCTGGGGTACATTAGTGAGGGTTGGGGGTAATCATTACCATGTGCTGGGTGTCTCCAATGCACGGCTGCCTCTAATTGATTAGTTTATTTCTATATTATTAATTTCCTGTACAATAACTATAGTTTGAGTTATGGTGGTTGAGTTGTATGCGTGCTGGTGCATTGTGTTGCTGGGGTACATTAGTGTGGGTTGGGGGTAATCATTACCATGTGCTGGGTGTCTCCAATGCACGGCTGCCTCTAATGGCATAAAAGCCAGCCTGGAGGCATTTTGTTGTTGTCATTTCACCAGCAGACAGCACGGAAATGTGTAATTTAAAAGCTGGCTGGGTGCTTGTCGGAGTTCTATGTCCTGGCAACATCTAAGGTCATATCAGGATGTGTACTGACTTGTGACACTGCGCACTCATGGCGACTGTATAGCGCATGCAGCCCCACTGGGAAATCAGGCTGCTGGCACTATGACCCGATATCCTACTCAGTCACATTATCCTGACACTGAGCTAACCAGTCCTTGTTTTATCCTATCACTGCCGAGTGCTAGGCTAGGAAGCAACAATTATAAATTGTATAAGTCATTGGTTTGACTTGACCAGACTCCCGATCTCCCGCACGCGAATCCCACGCTCTACCAATTCGGCCACCACACCCGGTAATCTAAAAGCTACAGCCGTTGAATTACATATCCATCAGTATGGGTCCCCCCTCCCCTCCCACTCCCTCCTCCCCCCCCCCCCCCCCCGCCAGTGCATTCTGAGCAGACGACATTTGAAACACTCGTTCAATTTCCGGCTATTGGAGGCATTCGACTGGGACCTTTCTATCTGCAAGATTTACGGATGGAGTGGATGGAGCCACAAGACACATTTGATTCATACGTATAGAAACCCACTTTCGGTCCCAGTCGAATAGGAATTTGGAAAGAAATATTTTGATATGCGAATATAGAGGGCCCAGTCGAATACGTCCATTATCATTGCACTGAAAGGCAGAGTTTTCACGCCATTGAAAACCGGCCGGAATGGCCGAGTGGGTAGAGCGCCCGCTTCCTATGCGGGAAGCCGATGGTTCAATCCCCGGGTAGAATCTAATGCTCAAATCTGTGGCTGTATACGCAGGGTATGAGGAAAACAATACAGACAAAGAGAAATGAGGGGAGTAAAGTATAATAGAAGAGAAGAGACTCCACCCCTCTGTTTTATTGCTTATATAGTTACATGGGTTCATTGTAGAGTATCACCCCATCTCCTTACCCCAATGGGAATTGAGCATTCCTGGCCGTACCAATAGGGATCCAGCATTCCTGGTCTCCATGGATACCAGTGGTCTGCCCCCCGCCAGTAGCTGTATGGCCCCCATGGCCACCATCAACCTTGACCCTTTGAGTGTGGTGGCCCCTCCCCCAGCAGAGGGCTCCCTCACCTGGGGCTCGGCGTTACTAAATGTATTTACGGAACACAGACATAAGTAATGGCGGGGTTGGAATGTCACCGTGTTCGGCAAGGATAAAGTTGTGCTTCTATATATGCCCTCAATGTACAGAATGGAACATCACTTTTATTCTTGATTTGGACCTCTATTTGGATTTCTATCTCCTTATAGTTCATGGGATTTCTACGGTTGATTGATTTGGATCTCACTGTACTTCATGGGCTTTCTATGCTTGCTTGATCTTTTTCTCACTATAGTTCGTGAGATAACTGCACTCTCTTTATTTGGATATCACTGTAGTTAGTGGGAATTATTTACTTGCTTGACTTCTATCTTTGTAGTATGTAAGCGTTTACAAAAATGTAGATTTTACTGCTATTTATGGGTTATCTGGTGGTGTTTAAAAAAAGAAGGATGTGACTGTTCTTCATGGATATCTGCATTATCTATATTTGGATCTCACTGTAGTTTGTTGGGGATATCTGCAATTGTTTAATTTGGATTTCGTTTTAATATTAACCAATAACTACCCCCAATCTCCCCCCCCCCCCGCCGGCCACACACACCGAGCACCTAGTGCCTAACACCCATACTATGAGACAAACCATTTACTAAATATCTGGCGTATCTTGTTCATCTAATTAAAAGGAGAAAAAATCAGCACATGCTCTATCGGTTTCATATTGCATGCGTGTTTAATACCGTTCGTTAACGAAAAGATTGTTATTGCACACTTTCACTAGCCATTCATTTCCAATGGCTATCACATAGGCAATTGTCATATTGCATGAAACAAGGCATTTGGTAGCTTCACTTATTGACCAGGATGCATTCTAACTGTGACCATTAAGCCTGATGCTTCAATAGCCTTCCACCAGAGGGCGTGTTCGGGGTGCTCCACTTAGCGATGCATTAACTCGCATGCGCAACACCTCTCATTAATTTACACGCACCTGGAGACACGCTGGTGGTATACGCGTAGAAACCTGGTAGTATAAAAGTAGCAACCTGGTGGTGTAAACGTAGCAACCTGGTAGTGTAAACGTAGCAACATGGTAGTTTAAATGTAGCAACCTGGTAGTGTAAACGGAGCAACCTGGTAGTGTAAACATAGCAACCTGGTAGTATAAACGTAGGAACCCCTGGTAATATAACCATAGCAACCTGGTAGTATAAACATAGCAACCTAGTAGTATAAACGTAGCAACCTAGTAATATAACTATAGCAACATGGTGGTATAAACGTAGCAACCCCTGGTAGTATAAACGTAGCAACCCCTGGTAGTATAAATGTAGCAACCTGGTAGTATAAACGTAGCAACCTTGTAGTGTAAACATAGCAACCTGGTAGTGTAAACGTAGCAACCTGGTAGTAAAAACGTAACAACCTGCCAGTATAAGTGAAGCAACCTGGTGGTATAAACGTAGCAACCTGGTAGTATAAACTTAGCAAGCACATAGCGCGCCCAAGCTGAAATTATCCAACACTCATCGCTGTATGAAGTTATCCAGTCATGCCGTCAACACCAATAGAAGCACTGCCAGCAACCAGCACAGCACACAATACAACAACACCAATAGAAGCACTGCCAGCAACCAGCACAGCACACAATAAAACAACACCAATAGAAGCACTGCCAGCAACCAGCACAGCACACAATAAAACAACACCAATGGAAAGCACTGCCAGCAACCAGCACAGCACACAATAAAACAACACCAATAGAAGCACTGCCAGCAACCAGCACAGCACACAATAAAACAACACCAATAGAAGCACTGCCAGCAACCAGCACAGCACGCAATAAAAGAACACCAATAGAAGCACTGCCAGCACTTAGCACAGCACACAATAAAACAACACCAATAGAAGCACTGCCAGCAACCAGCACAGCACACAATAAAACAACACCAATCCTGTCATGTGAGTGATGCTAATGTGGTGCCGGCTGCCTGGTCCGCCAGTGGGGCAGCACTGGGTCGCCATGAGTGAGCACTGTCACAAGTCGGTACTCGTCCTGATATGACATGTGCTGTGTGATGTGGTGCTGTGTGGTGTGGTGTTGTGTGGTGTTGTGTGGTGCTCTATGATGTGGTGTGGTGTGACGTGGTGCTGGGTGATGTGGTCTGGTGTGATGTGGTGGTGTGTTTTGTGTGTTGCTGTGTGAATTGGTGTTGTGGTGCTGTGTGATGTGTTGCTGGGTGGTGCTGTGTGATGTGGTGTGGTGCTGTGTCGTGACGTGTGGTGATGTGTGATGTGGTGCTGGGTGTTGCGGTACTGTGTGGTGTTGTGTGGTGTGGTGCTGTCTGGTGTGGTGTTGTGTGATGTGGTGCTGTGTGCTGTGGTGCTGTGTGATGTTATGTGGTGCTGTGTGATGTTATGTGGTGCTGTGTGATGTGGTGCTGTGTGATATGGTGCTGTGTGATGTGGTGCTGTGTGATGTGGTGCTGTGTGATGTGGTGCTGTGTGATGTGGTGCTGTGTGATATGGTGTGGTGATGTGCATGGTGTTTATGGTGCGATGTGATGTGGTGTGGTGCTGTGTGGTGTGGTGCTGTGTGGTGCGGTGCTGTGTGGTGTGGTGCTGTGCATGGTGTTTATGGTGTGGTGCATTGTGGTGTTTAGGGTGCGGTGTGATGTGGTCTGGTGATATGCATTGTGGTGTTTATGATGTGTTGCATTGCTGTATGATGTGGTGCATTGCTGTGTGATGTGGTGTGATGTGTTGTTTATGGTGTGGTGCATTGTCGTGTTTATGGTGCGGTGCATTGTGGTGTTCATGGTGCAGTGCATTGAGTTTTTTATGGTGCAGTGCATTGCGGTGTTTATGGTGCAGTGCATTGCGGTGTTTATGGTGCGGTGCATTGTGGTGTTTATGGTGCGGTGCATTGTGGTGTTTATGGTGCGGTGCATTATGGTGTTTATGGTACGGTGCATTGTGGTGTTTATGGTGTGGTGCATTGTGGTGTTTGTGGTGCAGTGCATTGTGGTGTTGTTTATGGTGTGGTGCATTGTGGTGTTTATGGTGCAGTGCATTGTGGTGTTTATGGTGCGGTGCATTGTGGTGTTTATGGTGTGGTGCATTGTGGTGTTTATGGTGCGGCGCATTGTGGTGTTTATGGTGCAGTGCATTGTGCTGTTTATGGTGCGGTGCATTGTGGTGTTTATGGTGCGGTGCATTGTGGTGTTTATGGTGCGGTACATTGTGGTGTTTGTGGTGCGGTGCATTGTGGTGTTCATGGTGCAGTGCATTGTGGTGTTTATGGTGCGGTGCATTGTGGTGTTTATGGTGCGGTGCATTGTGGTGCTTGTGGTGCAGTGCATTGTGGTGTTTATGGTGCAGTGCATTGTGGTGTTTATGGTGCGGTGCATTGTGATGTTTATGGTGCGGTGCATTGTGGTGTTTATGGTGCGGCGCATTGTGGTTTATGGTGTGGTGCATTGTGGTGTTTATGGTGCGGTGCATTGTGGTGTTTGTGGTGCGGTGCATTGTGGTGTTTATGGTGCGGTGCATTGTGGTGTTTGTGGTGCGGTGCATTGTGGTGTTTATGGTGCAGTGCATAGTGGTGTTTATGGTGCGGTGCATTGTGGTGTTTATGGTGCGGTGCATTGTGGTGTTTATGGTGTGGTGCATTGTGGTGTTTATGGTGCGGTGCATTGTGGTGTTTATGGTGCGGTGCATTGTGGTGTTTATGGTGCAGTGCATTGTGGTGTTTATGGTGCAGTGCATTGTGGTGTTTATGGTGTGGCACATTGTGGTGTTTATGGTGCGGTGCATTGTGGTGTTTATGGTGCAGTGCATTGTGGTGTTTATGGTGTGGCACATTGTGGTGTTTATGGTGCGGTGCATTGTGGTGTTTATGGTGCAGTGCATTGTGTTGTTTATGGTGCGGTGCATTGTGGTGTTTGTGGTGCGGTGCATTGTGGTGTTTATGGTGCGGTGCATTGTGGTGTTTATGGTGCGGTGCATTGTGGTGTTTATGGTGCAGTGCATTGTGGTGTTTATGGTGCGGTGCATTGTGGTGTTTATGGTGCGGCGCACTACTGCGGTAACACAGGCAGGCCTCGATTCATGGATGGGTGAGTCAACAACACATGAATCGACGAGACAGGTCCCAGGGCGAATGGGCAAACAACCGTCACTCTGAAGCCCCTACCGGGCGTGGCGGCCCAATCGGTAGAGCACAGGCCTCGCATGCGGGAGATCGAGAGTTCGGTTCCCGGTCGAGTCAACCCAATCACTCACAAAGTTTATACTTGTCGCTTCCTAGCCTGGCGCTCGGCATTAATAGGATAGGGCAAGGACTGGTTAGCTCAGTGTCAGGATAATGTGACTGAGTGGGATTTAGCGTCATGCTGCCAGTGACCTGATTGCCCACTGGGACAGCACTATAAAGTCGCCATGAGTGTTCTCTATCACAAGTCGGTATTAATCCTGATATGACCTTAGATGTTGCCAGGACGTAAAACTCCAACCACCAACCAACCTCTGAAGCCCACTAAAAGTATGGAGAATTAAGTGTAAAGTTACCATATCAGAGCTATTCAGGTCATAGGTTCTAACCCTGGTCGAGTCAAACCGATGACTTAAAAATTTATACTTGTCGCTTCCTAGCCTGGCGCTTGGCATTATTAGGATAGGGCAAGGACTGGTTGGCTCAGTGTCAGGATAATGTGACTGAGTGGGATATGAGGTCATGGTGTTGGCGGCTTGGTCTTCCAGTGGGGCAGCACTACAAAGTCGCCATGAGTGCGGACTGTCACAAGTCGGTACCCATCCTGATATGACCTTAGATGTTGCTAGGACGTAAAACAACAACAAACAAACAAAACAAAACTTAGACAACGCTCATATAGAACCCGACCCGAGGGCCTAGTGGTTACGGCTTCTGCTTCCTATGTGGGAGGTTGTACGTATGATCTCCGGCTGAGTTGCATCGAAGAGTCACAAAAATGTTAATTGTCACTACCTTGCCTGGTGCACAGTATTACTAGAATAAGACAAGACTGGTTGACCCAGTTTCAGGAGATTATAACAGAATGGGATATTGTGTCGCAGTGTAAGCAGCATGGTATCTCCGTCGGACAGCACTATAAAACCACCATGAGCGTGCACTGGCACTAGTCAGTCCACATCCGTATGACTGCTTGTGTTGCTCGGAGGTTAAACCCGATCAACCAATCACCGGCTTAGAGGATATTTGTCCTCTCACACATACGACGGGCATGTACACACAGCAGTGCACACTTAGACACACTTATAAACACAGACATACAGCCGTGTACGTACACACACTTACGCACACTTACAGACAGCAATGCACACTTACACACACTTATACATACAGACATACAGCTGTGTACTTACACACATTTTCGCACACTTACACACAGCAATGCACACTTACACACACTTATAAACACAGACATACAGCCATGTACGTACACACACTTATGCACACTTACACACACCAATGCACACTTACACACACTTATAAATACAGACATACGGCCACGTACGTACACACATTACGCACACAACAATGCGCACACATGATTATGCACATGTACACACATACATACACACACACTTACAAGTAACACACACAGCTATGCATACTTACATACACTTACACACAACCATGTACTCTTACATACACTTACAGTTACACACAACCATGCACACTTACACATGCTTACACACAACCATGCACACTTACACACCCTTACATACACTTACACACAGCCATGCACACTTACACACACGTATATACACTTACACACAACCATGCCCGCTTACACATACTTACACACGCTTACACACAGCGATGCACACTTACAGACAATTACACTAACTTACATACACTTACACACAACCATTCACACTTACACACAGTTACACACACTTACACACATACATGCATGATTACACACCCTTACACACACTTACACACGCTTACACACAGCCATTACACACAATTAACACTTATATACACTTATACACAACCATGCATGCGTACACATACTTACACACACTTACACACATCCATGCACACTTTCACACAATTACACATGCTTACACACAGCCATGGACACTTACACACAATTACACACACTTACACACAAGCATGCACACTTACACACAATTACACACATGGACATACAGCCAGGTATACTTACACACCCATACACTTACACAGTGGTTGTTCCAGAGTCTCTGGCGTAGTCGGCCGAAAGATGCGCTAGCCTTGGCCATCCTCCTCTGTATTTCAGCATCAATGCGTCCATGACTTGATATAGTGCTTCCGAGGTAGGTGAATTCCGGAACAGAGTTCAGCTTGTTTGCGTCAAGCATGATATCCTCCTCTCGGGTTCTTGTAGAGTTGTGTTGGTACAGCACCTCTGTCTTCTTGATGTTAATCTTCAGGCCAAACTTCTTTGATGCATCGGAGAAAGCTTCCAATATTTTCTGGTTCACTTCGGCAGAGTGGCCAACCAGTGCACTGTCATCCGCGAATAGCAGCTCTCTCACCAGCACATATACCTAAACACATACTTATCAACACATACCAACACATAACACCAACACGCAGCAACACACACTAACACTACCACACTCCCACCTTCATCTCCACACCAACACCTCCGCCCCACACCCACACCAACACACACGGATACACGGACACACCAAGCAAAGTCACCACCCACCTCACAGCCACATGAACCTACACGTGCACGGTCCACACGCCCCAAAGTGCTACAATTGCATCATTTCTATGTAATATTGGCATTTTTTCATATACCGTGAAACCTCTCTAAATCGACCGACCATGGGACTGAGTTTAAATGGCCCATTTAGTTAGGTGGTCGGTTTAGGGATTTTTTTATATTTATCATTACAATGGTATTGTATAGACGATTGTTTGGGACCAATAAAAGCCATCGATATAGGGGAGTGGTCGATCTGTGGAGGTGGTCGGTTAGAGAGGTTTTACTGTACATATTTGACACAACTGCTCGGCGAACACTTGGTGTCACGGTGCAGGCAGACGGGCAACATGGAGGAGGGTATGATGGTACGTGATCTGCGTGGTCAGACGGCGGACGGGGGGGGGGGGGGGGGGGACGCGGGCGGGGGGCGGGGGGCGGGTGGCGGGGGGGGGGGGGGGTAACTCCATATAGCCGCACACATCAATCACGCCGCCACTGCCATCTGCCGGCTTCTGCGTAGTTACAGGAGTGCACTGAGGTCTGCTGGTTACCGGACGGTAGCGCTGGTTTATAGTAGTGATTATATATATATATATATATATATATATTATATATGTTATATATAATATATATATATATTTTAATATAATATATATATATAATGTATATATATGTATATATATATATATGTATATATATGTATATATATATATATATATATATATATATGTATATATATATATATCTATTTTACCTCGGTATACAGCCTCAGGCTAGCCTCAGGCTAGGAGAGGTAAGCACATCCGGTCCAGCAATTAGCATAAAAAACTCACGACCGGAGGACGCTCGCGAGTTGCTCCAGTTGGATTTATCTACAAAAAGCTAATAACTGTAAGTAATCGTGATTATTTTGGTTAAGCTTGTTTATGATGCACTATCGCATCTAGATTGGAAAGTTCAGAACTTTCGTACGTCCAGTTTGGACAAGATTAGCATTTTAAAATTGAATCGGATAGAACAAAGGATTCCTTTGTCTTGGTTCCGTGGTTCGATTAAACCCGCTTTGTACGGGTAGAGATGTTGGCACCGTCACATCTCCTGTGGAGATTCCTTCGGACCCTAATAGAGGGTGTTGTTGGGGATGATCCTGGGCTTCTTTTATAGACTCCCCTTTTGATGAGGCGTTTCTCCGAGTTTCGTAGCATTTTCTCTCACTTGCTGGCGCAGTAGCCGCGGGTGGGAGAAGTGTACGCGACAGAGAGATGGGAGGTTCTAGAAGCCTACCCCACGTACGGTTGGTTTCGATACCCAAAAACCTACGGAAAACTTAGCTTCCCACACCTGTATTGAGAACGGTGTAAATACGTTACTCTTTACCAATAAGATCCTCAACCCAGGTTCCCTGGCGTCACTTTGGTGTTCAGTTGAGTTGATTCCGGTTACTAAGTTTCCTTTTTTGGTTACAGACTACCGATGGCTACGAAGCGAAACAAACCGCCGCCCGCGGCGGCGGAGGGACGCGTGCCTACCGGCTACGATACGTCACCGGATCGGACAGCTCCGCCGTCCCCACTACAGGGGGCACATGTGCTCTCAGATAGAGAGAGTGAGGACGACGAGGTGTTCCCAGGCGATTTGACCTTACAGGTCAATATGCTAGTGGAGCAAAAGATGAAGGAGCTCCACAGCAAGGACCAACAATTCCCGCCAGCTGACTCAGACTGGCAGGATGTCTCTGATTTCGAAGAGACGGATTCGGCACCTGAGCCCCCGCGCCCTAAGGCCAAAAAGCGGAAACGACCGGCTAGCTCCTCTGGTGATGATTACACCAAAGCCACCAAGGGCAAGAAAGTGAAGAAGCCAAAGAAGAAAAGTAAGAAGAAGAAGAAGAAGAAAGATTCTTCTTCCGATTCATCGTCCGACTCGTCAACTACTGAGTCGGACTCAGACACGGAAAGGGCTGGCCTTTATGCCAACCTGGGAGTCAAGATTCGAAAGCGCTGCCCGATCCAAAAGGGAAAGAAAGTCAGAACAACGACTATGATGCGCGAGACTATAAAGGGACATTTTAACACCTTTAAGCCAGCTGAGGTGATCAACAAAATCACTGAGCAAATTTCCGGGATAAAAGGTATCCCGGATAGTGTAGTGAAAGAGATGGACGCTGGGATCCATCTGAATGAGGAGAAGAAGCGCTTCGAGACTGCTCTGTTTACCGTTCACAAAGCGGTCTTAGGGGTCCTCGCCTCAGTCGTCCCGGTAGCTAACCGGATGCAAACTGAGAACAAGTTCTCCTCACTGGCCAGAGGCATGGATAAGGGCGTGGCCCTCCTCACAGCTGCCAGTAACTTCTTGAGCTACCGTAGATACGAAAACGTGTTCAAAGCGGTCACCACACAAGCTGGGAAGGAAGTAGCCAGATCTAAGAAGGTCATGGACAACGATGGCAAGGAGTATACTCTCTTTTTGCCGCCCAAACCCATCAAGGGCAAACCTTTGGATAAAGGTAAAATGTTTGGTGGCCAACTTCAATACCTCTTCAAGGAGGTCGAGACGGAAGCCAAGAGTGGTCGTAACCTTGAGCCGGCCAAGAAAGCCGACTCGTCAAGATTTCGTCGCCCCCGAGGGGATTTTCGTCCTCGCCGAGGAGGCAGAGCTGGCAGGTCCGGCCCGTCCTACGGCTATCAGCCCAGAGGCAGAGGTCGGGGAGACAGGCAAGGTTGGAACGACGGCAACCGCCCGTTCAGGAAGGAGTTTGCCCCGAAACAGTCCTTCCCACGCCCAGGCAACAAATAGACATTGCTACACAAACCCAACTTCCTAAGTTGGTGGCGGAATCTACACAAACAGATGTAAGCGAACTTTGTGTGGGGAACATTTTTAATTGTATTTCTTCTTGGTACGAAATCACTACTGACGTTAACATTTTAGATATTGTTACCGGTGTTAAGATTCCATTTACTGAAATCCCGTTACAACAACGGGTACCTTTCCCATATAGATTTAATGACTTGGAGAAACAAGCATTATCAGAACAAGTGGCACTTTTTGAATCTAAAGGTATCATTGAAGAGGTGCCTCACACCCCAGGAGAATTTATCTCTAATATATTTTCAAGGCCAAAGCCAAATGGCGATATTCGCATGATTTTAGATTTAACTAAGTTGAACGTACTCGTAGAATATCAACATTTCAAAATGTTTTCCCTGGACACTGCCAGAGACTTGGTTACAGAGAATGCTTGGATGGCTAGTGTTGATTTACAAGATGCATATTATACTGTCCCGATATTTGAAGGACACCGCAAAATCTTAAGATTTATTTGGGAAGATAGACTATTTCAATTTACATGTATGCCAAATGGCTTAGCATGCGCTCCACGCTTGTTTACTAAATTATTGAAACCGGTTTTTTCGGTCATGGCAAATAAGGGTCATACTATGTTCCCTTACATTGATGATTCTTTCATTGTTTCACAATCATTTGATGAGTGTCAACACGCTGTTGACGATTTATGTTCCCTTCTGACAACGTTAGGTTTTTATTTGAATCATAACAAGTCAGTTTTTGTCCCCACAACTGAACTCAAATGTTTAGGCTTTATTATTAACACACGCTGTATGACTGTTTCACTCCCCGATAACAAGCTGACTAAGTTTCACGATACGGCATCTCACTTGGTCGCCTTAAGTAGGCCAAAGATAAGACAGGTCGCGGTGCTAGTTGGCATACTTATTGCTTACGCCCCGGCTATTCTATATGGTAAAGCCCACATCAAATCTTTAGAAATAGATAAGAACTTAGGGTTGGCTCGTACTAAAGGCAATTTTGAAAGGAAAATGTTTATTTCAGAAGATGGAATGAAAGACATTAACTGGTGGTTTAATAATATTCAAAATTCCCCCAATCCTATACGGATGAATCAACCCAACACAGTAGTGACTACTGATGCTTCATTAGAAGGTTGGGGGGCACATTGCGATTCCATAGCAACAGGGGGACGTTGGTTGAAAGAAGAAAATTCAGATCACATTAATGTTTTAGAGCTACGAGCTATTTATTTAGGCCTTGCTAGTTTAGTTAAGGTACCACGTAAACACGTCCGTATTTTAACGGATAATACAACGGCAATGGCATATGTACGAAACATGGGTGGGACAAAGTCCAGGCCATGTAATGCGATGGCTAGAAAAATTTGGAAATGGGCCCAAATGAATAAAGTTTGGCTAACAGTAGCATATATTCCCGGAACGCAAAATACCTTAGCAGATCATAAAAGTCGACATTTTTATGACCATTTGGAATGGTCCCTTAATCCAGACATTTTCACCACAGTGTGCCAAAAGTGGGGGCCAACCTGAAGTTGACTTGTTTGCTTCACGAAACAATTGTAAAATTGACAAATATGTGTCATGGCATCCAGAACCTGATGCCTGGCATATAGATGCTTTTTCTATCACATGGGAGAATAAATTTTATTATATCTTCCCCCCATTCAGCTTGATCAGCCGAGAAGCCGAAAGATAAAGATGGACAAAGCACACGCAATATTAATCGTTCCCAACTGTGACACGCAACCTTGGCTACCGGGCATACAGGCAGCCGCCAAAGATTGCCTCCGATTCCGAAGATCACCAGGCAATCTGACACACCAAGGCCCTCTAAAAGAAAGAGGGGACGTGTCCACAACACCCTTGTTGGCATTCCTTTTTTAAATAAATATTTATAACAATTCGGTTTAGATAAAATTACACAACAAAGACTTGTTGCAGATGCTTGGCGTAAAGGTACAGTTAAAATGTATACCACATATTTGAAAAAGTGGGGTGTTTATTGTTTAATTAAGAAAGTCAAACCCATGAATCCTACTATTTCCCAAGTTGGTAATTTTCTCCGAGGGTTAGAGGACGAAGGCTTAGGGTTTGGATCTATTAATGCTGCTCGCTGTGCTTTATCCGTCATCCTTCCACGGATAAATAATGAGACATTTGGTAAACACCATGTTATTCATTGGATTGTAAGATCGATTTAACAACGAAACCCACCCAAACCGAAGTACAGTCGCTTCTGGGATGTTTCGGTAGTGTTTGATTTGCTAAGACAGTGGCCTCATAATAGGCATTTAGATCTCAAACAATTAGGGTTTAAGGTAGCGTTGCTCTTATTATTAGTAACAGGAAATAGGGGACAAACTATTGTTGCCCTATCACTAGATGGCCTAGAGATAGATAGAAATGAGGCCACATTTGATTTGTCAAAGCTGTTAAAATCTAACAGATTAGGTGACCCTTTGTCTACTATTAGTGTAAGTAGTTTCAAAGAAGACCCAAAACTGTGTGTTGTATCAGCCATTAGGGCCTATATATCCAAGACCAAGGACTTGAGAACTTCAAGACAGTTGTTAGTGAGCTTTATTAAGCCACACAAGGGCATTTCGCGAGATACTCTAGCGAGATGGACAATTAGTATGTTGAACTTGGCAGGCGTTGACACGGACAAATATGCTTCACACTCAACAAGAGGTGCTATGGCGTCTAAGGCGCGACTGCTTGGCATCTCTGTCAAGCGGATCCTGGCCCATGCAGGATGGAAAACAGCACGATCGTTTGCTACCCACTACAACAAACGATTGGAAAAGTCGAGCACACTAGCCCGACAGCTGCTACAGGACTAGATCGGCATTAGGTGAGAATACACTTCGATTTCACCAAAAATGTTATTTTGCTGATTGATGATAATGTATGTTTAACAATTATTATTGACTTGTGACATAAGAATACAGGATAAATGAGATTACGTAAACCTCTCCCTAGCCTGAGGCTAGCCTGAGGCTGTATACCGAGGTAAAATAGATTAGGTAGACGAATCTTACCTGGGTATAGATGATGGATAACTGTTGTTTTACCGAGGTATAAGCCTCGGATAGACGTGGGCTAGGGCCCTCCCGCCACACCCTTCCACGTCTATTCGTTTGCTTATACCAAGGAAACTTCGCAGTTTAGTACCTTTGTCACCATTGATGTACTTTTAGATTATTTGTTTCATTTATCCTGATTAAGTAGGTAAAGATTGCTGGACCGGATGTGCTTACCTCTCCCATACCCACGTCTAGCCCGAGGCTTTACACGGTTAATTAAAACAAACAACAGTTATCCATCATCTATACCCAGGTAAGATTCGTCTAACTAATCTATATATATATATATATATATGTGTGTATATATATGTGTGTGTATTATGAAGAGCTCAGGCACAACACTAGGTAAAACTCCAATCCAAAAATGTAGTTAAAATAAAAATATCTATACCTGAACATTATTTTTATTTTCACTAATTCCACTTTTCATGTGATCACATGGTTATGGAGCAATGGACAACAGAGAAGAAATATAAAACAAATTAGGTTTTTGAGGGTTTGATTCCAATGTTTATCTCATTTTTGGATTGGCGTTTATGTACTTTTGCGCCTGAACTCTTCATATATATATATATATATATATATATATATATATATATATATATATATATATATATATATATATCATATATTAGAAAGATAGATCAATTGTGCACGAGTGGACATCAGGGGACCTGTCAGGTCTTGCTAACGTTGTTATACTATAGTGGTTCATTCATGATTTCTAGTGACGTTTGTCTCTCTTTAAGTATGTTTGGGTGGTAAGGAATACAGTACAACCTCTCTATACCGACCCCTCCACATATTGACCACTCCCCCTATATCGATCGCTTTATCTGGGTCCCAACAATACCATTGTATGGATATTCTAACTCTCTAAACCGACCACCTCTCTAAATGGACCACTTAAAGTCGGTCCTATTGTCGGTCGATTTAGAGAGGCTTTACTGTATAATCATTCGAAATATATAATAACTGACTTGATGCTAATAGTGCTGTATTCTTAGAATAAATCAACATTATGGAATGTATCAATTTATTATACGCGTATTATTAATTATGTAATTATCTTGTGATTGTAATTGTTATCTACTCTCTTTGTAATTGTGCTGATATATGTCAACTAACTACTATAACGTCCAACTGCTATATGAGCTCATTAAGGGAGGCAGTGAGCGACCTGGGGGGCAAATTGGTCTGCTACTAGGCAGGCACCCTTGTGTGTCCCACTTCTCAACAAATACATACACAAGCAGCCTCACAAACAGATGCACAAATATGAACAAATAAATGAAACAAAAATACACACAAATAAGCATGCACAAATCTAGACAATAACGCAAGCGCAGACAATTTCAAACACAAACAATGCAAACTAAACACAGACACAAGCATTCATAAACATACAAATACACAAACACTAACACACGGAAGCAGCCACAATCAAACGCTCACAAACACACAAAGATACACAGACACTCACAAATGCTCACAAACGCATGCACACAAGCACTCACAAACACACATGCACACATACAATCACACACTTAAACACGCACAAACGCACAGACGCACAAATGCAGAAACATACAAACAAACACAAACACACACATACAAACAAACACAAACGTACAAACACACATACAAATACACATACAAATACACATACAAATACACATACAAACACACATACAAACACACATACAAACACACATACAAACACACATACAAACACACATACAAACACACATACAAACACACATACAAACACATACAAACACACATACAAACACACAAGGATACACACAAACACAAGTCCACACACATACAAAACACACAAACACACATACACACACATACACATGCAAACACACATACAGACACACATACAAAAACACATACACACACGTTCAAACACACGTACAAACACACATACAAACACACATACAAACACACATACAAACACACATACAAACACACATACAACCACACATAGCACACACCTACAAACACACCTACAAAAACACCTACACATAGCCACACAAACACACAGCCACACAAACACACATACATAAGCACACAAACACACACATACGCCTCTCCAGTCCCTATCTGTAACGAACATGCATGTCCTTATTAAATCCATTCTGTCCGGAAACGGGGACATGTTGAATGAGTTTCTCCATCAAAGGGCGATATGAGAGAATCACGAGAGGCTGAGCAGAGTCGAAAAGGAGATGAACAGGCTGAGATTAAAGCTGCATAGTCCGATGAGAACATCAAATTTTCAAAACCAAAATAATGATCTAAATTTGATTCTACATATCTAACTTAGATACTAGTGCACTTATTAAACATTTGTCACCACATAGAAGGGAATACTGAGTCAATTTAATAGCTGTTACTATGGTATCAGAGTTTTGGCGTGCTTGCTAAGATTAGTTTTGCATGGTGGCACTTTAAATATCTCCAAAGTTAGCCATTTAAAATAAAAGTTACTTCAAGATAAAGTAAGATACGATATAATGATCAACCTAATGTAGTTATCTCAGAAAATGTCAGAAACTCAAAACCATCGGACTATGCAACTTTAATGTCAGAGGTTTCACGGTTAAGGCGGCTGCGGTACAGGATGCGAAGTCGGACACTGGGGGGTTGGGGGAGGGAGGGTGGAAGGGAGGAGGAGGGAGGGAAGGTGGTGGGAGGGGTGGGGGCACGGGTGGGAGTGGTGTGGAGGGAGGAGATCTGGAGGAAGGTGGGGATGGAGGGAGGAGGGGGGACATGGGTGGGGGGAGTGTGTGGGTGGAGAGTGGCAGGAGGAGGGAGTGTGGAGGAGGGGGGGGGGGGTGGAGGGGGGCAGGGGTGTGTGGTGGTGAAGGGTGGGGAGAAAGGGCAGTGTGTGAGTGTGGTGGAGGGCGGGGTGGAGGGGGAAGAAGTAGAGGGGTGGGAAGAGGTGTGTAGGGCATGGGTAGGAGTGGTGGTGGATGGGAGGGGAGGAGGGGGTAGCAGTACGAGGGGTGGTTATGCCGAGTTTTAGGGCAAGGTAATGAGTGGGTTGGTGGTGGATGGGAGGGGTGGAGGGGTAGTGCAGAGAGGGTGAGGGTGCCCGAAGGGGTGGAGGAGGGCAGGTGGGAGTGGTGGTGAGGTGAGGAGGTGGGGGAGAGTGCAGGAGGTGAGGGGTGGCTAAGGGTGGAGGAGGCAAGGTAGGAGCGGTGGTGGAGAACGGTGGAGGGGTAGTGCAGAGGGTGAGGGGTGCCTGGGGTGCAGGAGGGCAAGGTAGGAGGGGTGGTGGAGGGACGGGTTGGAGGGTAGTGCTGGAGGGTGAGGGGTGCCGAAGGATTGGAGGAGGGCATGAGTGAGAGTGGTGGTGGAGGGAGGAGTGGAGGAGGTAGTGCATGAGTGTGAGGGGTCCGAAGGGGTGGAGGAGGGCCAAGAGGGTGGAGTGGTGGTGGAGGGAGGGGTGGGAGGGGTAGTGCAGGAGGGTGAGGGTGCCGAAGGGGTGAGGAGGGCAGGGTGGGAGTGGTGGTGGGAGGTAGGGGTGGAGGGGTAGTGCAGGAGGGTGAGGGTGCCGAACGGGTGGAGGAGGGCCGATAGGGTGGAGTGGTGGCGGAGGGGGGGGTGGAGGGGTATTGCAGCAGGAGGGTGAGGGGTGCCGAAGGGGTGCAGGAGGGCAGTGTGGAGTGGTGAGGATGGAGGGTTGGAGGGTAGTGCAGGAGGTGAGGGTGCCGAAGTGGTGGAGAGGGCAGGGTGGGAGTGGTTGTGGAGGGAGGGGTTGGAGGGGTAGTGCAGGAGGTGAAGGGGTGCCGAAGGGTGGAGGAGGCAAGGTAGGAGGGGTGGTGGAGGAGGGGTGTAGGGGTAAGTTCAGGAGGGTGAGGGGTGCCCGAAGGGGTGGAGGAGGGCAGTGTGGGAGTGGTGGTGGAGGGTAGTGCAGGAGGGAGAGGGGTGCCGAAGGAGTGGCGGAGGGCAGAGTGCGAGTGGTGGTGACGGGAGGAGTGGAGAGGTAGTGCAGAGGGTGAGTGGTGCCGAAGGAGTGGAGGAGGGGCAGGGTGGGAGTGGTGAGGAGGGGTATGTCGCAGGAGGGTGAGGGTGCCGAAGGAGTGGAGAGGGCAGAGTGAGAGTGGTGGGGAGGGAGGAGTGGAGGGGTAGTGCAGGAGGGTGAGGGTGCCGACCGTGGTGGAGAGGGCAAGTTAGAGGGGTGGTGGCGGTGAGGGGTGGTGGTGGAGGGGTAGCAGGAGGTGAGGGTTGCCTAAGGGGTGGAGGAGTGCAGGGTGGTGTTGGTGGTGGAGGGAGGGTGGAGGGGTAGTGCAGGAGGGTGGGGGATGGCCGAAGGGGTGGAGAGGCAGGGTAGAAGGGGTGGTGGAGGGAGGGGTGGAAGGGTAGTGCAGGAGTGAGGGTGCCTGAAGGGGTGCAGGAGGGCAAGGTAGGAGGGGTGGTGGAGGGAGGGGTGGATGGGGGGGAGGGGTGGCGGAGGGAGGGTGGAGGGGGCAGGGGTGGGAGGGGTGGCGGAGGGAGGGTGGAAGGGGCAGGGGAGGAGGGATGGTGAAGGGTTGGGGGGGAGGGGGTAGGTGTGGGGATGGAGGGGGACAGGTGTCGGAGGGGTGGAGGGGACAGGGGTGGGAGTAGTGGTGGAGGGAGGAGATGGGGGGAAGGTGGGGGAGGGGCGGAGGGGATTCTAATATCTCCCGAACACGCTAACGGCGGGAATGACTTAAGAACTGAGTCGAGTAGATTCGAGAGTGACGAAAGATTTGATCAAACATTCGGAAACTGTGGAAGAATGGGTTATCATGTCACACACTGCGCATGGGCAGAGGAAAGGCAAACGGGGAAAAGGAAATGTAATCATAGTTCAGAAGAGGAATTACCATGAAAGTAGACCAAACGGAATGAGTTGAGCGTCCGTTTCCAGTTTTGGTACAGCGTGGGATGGGTTCGAACCCTGGTCGAGTCAAACCAATGACTTAAAAATGTATACTTGTCACTTCCTAGCCTGGCACTCAGCATTATTATGTCAGGATAATGTGACCGAGTATGATATCAGGTCATGCTGCTGACAGCCTGGTCTCCCAGTGGGGCAGCACTAGAAAGTCACCATGAGTGTGCACTATCACAAGTCGGTACTCGACCTGATATGACCTTAGATGTTGCCAGGACGTAAAACTCCAACAACCAACCAATCTGCTAATGTCGGGGGTGGAACTAACTGAACATTCTAATGCCTATATGGTGGTGATATTTGAATCCCACACAGCCAAATGAGAGCTGGCTAGAATATTAAACAATTAAAAATGAATTATGAATAATTCACTGTGACTTACTGTGAGAGGCAAATGAATTATTTCCTATCAATGATGAATGGAGCTATGGCCGAGTCCTGTTGGTCTAAATGTGCTTAGTTAAATTGACATTAATATTCTATTGTTGAATGCTGAGAACCATTGTATCTCTCTTTTATAACAAATGACAATATGTGTACAACAATGGAGGGCACTACAGTATGTATCGAACAATGGCATCCATTCTCCTTGTAAATATAAAACTGGGCGCCGTGGCCGAATCGGTAGAGCGCAGGCCTCGCGTGCGGGAGATCGGTAGTTCGGTTCCAGGTTGAGTCAAACCAATGACTAGCTACGGCCCTGGCGTAAGTTTGCAAGACCAGCACCTTCCGGTGGAGATAATATTAGTTCACACTTCTAAGTATTTTGCTTATGTTTGATTGTGTGACTGAATTGCTATTATATTTACAAGGTTGGTTGGTCCTTGGAGTTTTACATCCTGGCAACATCTAAGGTCATATCAGGATGGGTACTGACTTGTAACAGTGCGCACTCATGGCAACTTTATAGTGCTGCCTCACTGGGAAATCAGGCTGTCAAGTCTGTGATCCGATCTCCCACTCAGTCACATTATCCTGGCACTGACTAGCCAATCCTCACCCTGTCCTATTAATGCTGAGCGCCAGGCTAGGAAGTGACAAGTATCAATTTGATAAGTCATTGGTTTGACTCGACCGGGAACCGAACTCCCGATCTTCCGCACGCGCGGCCTGCATTCTACCTATCCGGCCACCAGGCTCAGTAAAAATAAGAGAGAGAAAACATGTATACATCTGAGTTGCAATGCTGTAAGAGGGCCCCGGGAATATGGCTGGAAGAAGGTAATTGGCACTTCTTAACAGCTGACGTCAGCTCATCTATTTAAAATGGCGGATGCGCTTGGAATTCCAATTTATGCCATCCACGTTTGGGTAATTAAAGGCAGACAGGGAGGCGCGAGTCGCAGCCAGGTCCAGAGCAGGGTGCGATATCATCAGTCCAGTAAGGGATACTGTCAAAGCACACTTGGATCCCACATTTCACATTGTGATTGTTCTGTGGATAATGGCTTTGTTCACTAGACTGTTTGTGGTTGGCCTCGGCATGTTATTTGTATACAGTAAAACCTCTCTAAATCGGCTGACCTTGGGACCGACTTTAAGTGGTCCATTTAGGGAGGTGGTCGGTTTAGGGAGTCAGAATATGGTTAAAATGGCATTGTTGGGACCCAAATAAAGCGATCGATATAGGGGAGTGGTCGATCTGTGGAGGTGGTCAGTTAGAGAGGTTTTACTGTATTTGCATATTTGTATATTTGTATAATTTGTATATTTATGTATACGTGTATTTGTATATGTGTATTTATGTATACAGTAAAGCCTCTCTAACGACCGACCATGGGACCGATTTTAAATGGTCCATTTAGGGAGGTAGTCAGTTTAGGGAGTTTTTTTTTTTATCTTTACAATGGGCAACTTCGGAATGGGAAAGCAGTAGGAACAGATGATATCTCTTCTGAAATGTTAAAAGCTTTGGAGGGAGCTAGCATCACAAGGATAACTGCTCTTTTTAATGACATATATAATACCGGATATATTCCATCAGACTTAAGAAAATCTATATTTATTGCCCTTCCTAAGAAACCAAAAGTGGTGGAATGCTCGGATTTCAGAACAATAAGCCTCATGAGCCATGTTACTAAAGCTTTACTCAAAATACTACTAGAAAGGATTAAACAAAAAATTAATCGAGAGGTATCAGAAGAGCAATTTGGATTCAGACCAAACAGTGGAACAAGGGAAGCCATTTTTAACATGAGAACAATAATTGAGAGACACCTAGAAGTAGATAAGGATATATACATATGTTATATAGACTACAAAAAATTGGTCTAGACAGTAAGGACGTTCGGCTTGTGGCCAACCTCTACTGGGAACAGTATGCTGCTGTAAGAATTGGAGACTCATTGACACCAGAAGTGAAGATCAAATGTGGAGTGCGACAAGGATGTGTTCTATCACCTAGTCTTTTCAACATTTATACGGAAATGATTTTCAGAGAAATAGATGACATCATAGGAATAAATGTTGGAGGTGGAAATATCAATAACACAAGATACGCAGACGATACAGCACTGCTAGCCTTAACGTCAAATCGACTACAAGATATAGTGGATGAAGTAAAAGAAAAAAGTGAGAGATGTGGCCTCAAAATGAATGTAAAGAAGACAAAATCCATGGTTGTCAGCAGAAAGGAATACAAACCAAGAGCAGAGATAAAAGTTAATGGTGTAATCTTGGAGCAGGTAGAGTCATTTGTGTATCTGGGCCATTTAATAACTAGTGATGGCGGATGTGAAAGAGAGATTAAACGGAGAATAAACATTGCCAAAACAACATTTCTAAAGATGCAGAAAGTACTAACATCTAGAGACATAAATATAAAAACAAGACTCCGACTGCTAAAATGCTATGTGTGGTCTACACTTTTATATTGCTGCGAGACATGGACTTTGAAGAAAGCAATAACAACAAAGCTTGAGGCATTTGAAATGTGGCAATACAGAAGAATGTTAAAAATTCCATGGACAGCAATGATAAGCAACGTGGAGGTCCTAACAAGAATGAAAATAAAGAGACAGATAATACAAATGATCAAAAACAGACAAATTAAATACTTTGGCCACATGATACGACACCAGGAATCACAGAGAAGAATACTGGAAGGGAAGATAGAAGGGAAAAGACCAAGAGGGAGAAGGAGAACAACATGGATGGACAACATCACTGAGTGGACAGCAATGACCTATGCGGAATGCGTGAGAGGAATGAATGACAGGAAGAGATGGAGGTCCATTGCAGCCAACCTTCTTCGAGAAGACGGCACCCATTGATTGATTGATTGATTGATTGAATGGTATTGTATGGGTGATTGTTTGGGACCCAAATAAAGCGATCGACACGGTCGATCTGTGGAGGTGGTCAGTTAGAGAGATTGTATTATAGTTGTATGATTTCTTTAATTATTTCATCCATGGGAGTTTATCATGATGTAATCCATACTTGACGGCCTCTGGAGGTGCGAGCTATGACCGTTAGGGGTTACTGAATACCCAGTAGTGTTTTGAAAGGTGGACCGGGGACCAGGAGGAACTTACACATATTCATACGACTACAGTCCCTCTTGTTAAATGATAAAACATCTTTATCTTCATAAGCTACTATACCAGAAATGATGAGTGAATATTAATGCATGGTTTGCTTAGCTTTATTGGGGTCTTACATTCTAGGTACATCAAAGGTCCTATCAAGCCGGGTACTGACTTGTGACAGTGCGCATTCATGGACATGGTGGCTTTATAATGCAGCTCTGCTAGAATACTCCACTTACTGCCAGCACCAACACCCGATAATGCACTCAGTCATATTATCTTGACACTGAGAAAACCGGTCCTTTGCCTAATGTTGAGCAGCAGGTTAGTAGAGATAAATATGAATGTTGTAAGTCTTTGATTTGACTCGGCTGTGGATTGTTCTCACACACATACATATACATCCACACATACATAGATACATACACAAATATACACACATGCATGCGCACATAAACATATATACACATACAGACGTACATACACACATACATACACACATACATACACACATGCATACCCATACATACACATATATATACAAATACATACATACCCATACATACCCATACATACACATGCATACACATGCATACACATACATACACATACATAGACATGCATACGCATACATACACATACATATACATACATACACATACATATATGTACATACATATATATATGTACATATGCACATACACATACATACACACACATACACATACATATATATATATGTATACATACACGCATACACATCAATACACACATACACACATATATTTCACTTAACTGCTATTCAAATCTATTTTTTCTCTTCTTTTTTTTTGTGATGGGTGTATTTATGCTGCCCATAACGGTTAAGTCTAATGACTTGTTTTTGCCGCTAGACAGTAATAGTCGTGTGACTCCCATTATTTTTGATCACTTTCAGTTGTTGTGTAGCTTTCTACTGCATGCATTCCTTCTCTGTTTGTAAGCATTCTCCCACATCCCCCAAGCATACCACCCATGGGAAAATAAAATTATTTTGGTATAAATACTCATAGACATTAAAGTCCCATCCCTATATGGTGTACCCTTTGTGACCTCCTTTCCTCCAGTATGTATCCACACACTCATTATTTTCCCTGCGTGACGTTATACAATGTGGAAATTTGAGTGCCAGCCAAGAAATGCGTTTTAATATTTCTATGCATTGATGCCTCCTCCAACAAGACGCCATCTTTGCTATCCCGCCTTTAAGATTGATTGGTTGGTTGTTGGAGTTTTACGTCCTGGCAACATCTAAGGTCATATCAGGACGGGTACCGACTTGTGACAGTGCACACTCATGATGACATTATAGTGCTTCCCCACTGGGAGACCAGGTCACCAGCACCATTACCTGATACCCCACCCAGTTACATTATCCTGCCACTGAGTCAACCAGTCCTTTTCCCTATTCTAATAATGCTGAGCGCCTGGCTAGGAAGCAGCAAGTATCAAATGCTAAGTCAGTGGTGTGACTTGACCAGGGTTAAAACCCGTGGGCTCGAAGCCCACGATCTACCAAAACTGGAGATGGATGCTCAACTCATTCGGCCATCCCGTCTGGTTTCGCCTGTAAAATGTGCACATGCATTGAGGTTTTCAAAACCAAAACAATTATCTAAATTTGATTCAATCTGTGTATTATGGTAGTCTGTTCCATCTGTGTATTGTGGTAGTCTGCACTGACTTCTCAGTCAAGGAGCCACATACACAGGCATGTGTGGATAGTGTAATTGCATCAGGGAGCATAGATAGGTTAATACTAATAGTTATTATGATGGCCCCCAGAATGGCAAGAAGTGTGGGTTCGAATCCTGCTCATGCGCAATATTTCCCATTGGCATTATTCCCATGACACTGGTGCCATGACCAGGATCCTGTACAAGCGATGCAGTGTCTGGTTGGTGAACCTACCCTGTGTTTGTGTGTCTGTAAACTTGTGCCTTGCCTGATTGCATACCTATTTGTATCATAAAGAGTCAGACACATGGATGCATGTCTATTCAAAGTTAAAGAATTTCATGGATTTGTTTTTGTCGTACCTCCGAAATAAAGTGTGATTATGTTATTTTATGTGCGTTCAGTCTGAATATGATCGTAAATTTGTATTTGTTGTTATTGTGCCTCTGAAATAAAGTGGGACTGTCTTATTTTATGTGCATTCAGTCTGAATATGATTGTAAATTTGTGTGTGCTTTCAATCTTGAAATGGGTTGTGTGCTTCTATTGGGTAGCGTGCTTCTATTGGGACATATACAGTATTTATGGTGAGTATACCTTAAAACTCTTACCTCTTCTATGGGATTTATACGGGACCTTCCAATCAAGACTGGGGGGCACTGTGGTCACGTGTGACTATAATGGTTGTTCAGTCCCAATTACCCTCTTGGGCTGTTAGAGTTAGTTAGTTAGTTTGGGGTTTTACTTCCTGGCAACTTCTAAGGTCACATTAGGACGGGTACCGCCATGTGACAGTCCACACTCATGGTGGCATACTAGTGCTGCCCCACTGGGAAATCAAGCCGCCAGCACCATGACCTGATATCCCACTCCGTCACATTATCCTGACACTGAGCCAACCATTCCTTGCCATATCCAAATAATTCCAAGCCCCTGGCTAGGAAGTGACAAGTATAAATTTGTAATTCATTAGTTTGACTCGACCAGGGTTCGAATCAGACGATCTACCAAAACTGGAGACAAATGCTCAACTCATTCGGCCATCCCGTCTGGTCAGCTGTTGGAGTGACGTAGTCCAGGAAACAATTAATTGCACAGATTGATCAGCTTTCTCTGTGTAATAGAACTGATACATGCTTAGACGCATAATTGACTAATTATAGAGGAAGGTTACAAAGAAGCAGTTTGCGGCAATAGAGATTCCCAACTAGAACATCCCAAAGCCGGCTTTGACTTATAGTGAATATAAAGCCCCTTGACTGTGCCTTATTCCCTCTGTACATCCACCTATCCCATCTGTCCATGACGTCACGAAATGAGCTATTTAAACTCCAACTGAGTACATGAGGGTTGATCTCCTTACAGCACAGCACACTAAATATCAGACCAGACGGGATGGCCGAATGTTTTAGACCGTCTGTCTCCCGTGTTGGTAGACTATGGGATCGTTGGTTCGAACACTGGTCGAGTCAAACCAAAGACTTAAAAATTGATACTTGTTGCTTCCTAGCCAGGCATTTGGCATTATTAGGATAGGGCAAGGACTGGTTGGCTCAGTGTCAGGATAATTTGACTGAGTGGGATATCAGGTCATGGTGCTGGTGGCCTGGTCTCCCAGTGGTGCAGCACTATAAAGTTGCCATGAATGCACACTGTTACAAGTCAGTACCCGTTACTGATATGACCTTAGATGTTGCTAGGACGTAAAACAACAACAAACAAACACTAGATATCACATGGCTATCCTTAATAATTAATTCAAACTTCTAAGTGCAATGGAGTTACTATTTCCAGAATTAGAATATTTGGTGAAGCTTAAGTGATTGTTTGGGTTAAGGTTGGTTGTTGGAGTTTTACGTCCTGGCAACATCTAAGGGCACTTGTTTATCATGTATTCATGTACAGTAAAACCTCCCTAACCGACCACCTCCACAGATCGACCACTCCCCTATGTCGATCGCTTTATTTGGATCCCAACAATACCATTGTGACCATATTCTAACAACCTAAGCCGACCACCTCCCTAAATGGACCACTTAAAGTCGGTCTCAAGGTCGGTCGATTTAGAGAGGTTTTACTGTATTTGAGTTAAGAATACATGACAAAATCAGGTGATCATATTGTAGTAGTCTGCACTGACCTCTCAGGCAAGTAACCACATGGACAGGTAGGCATGGGTAGTGTGTTGATATCAGGGAGCCTAGGTGGTTAGCACACTGGCCCAGAATGCAAAGAGATGTGGGTTCGAGTCCCGCTCTAGGTGCAATATTTCCCATTTTCATCCCCCCCCCAAGACACTGGTGCTGTGACCATGATCCTCTACAAGCTATGCGCTGTATGGTTGTTGAACATAGCCTGTGTATGTATGTGTTAGTGCATTGCCTGTATGTATGTAATTGTAAGTATTAAAAGACTTACAATTCCAGGGGGACGAGTGTAGTAGTCTGCACTGACCTCTCAGGCAAGTAACCACATAGACAGGTAAGCGTGGGTAGTATGTTGATATCAGGGAGCCTAGGTGGTGTAAAGTTAGCACACTGGCCCGGAATGCAAAGAGATGTGGGTTCGAGTCCTGCTCTAGCCACAGTATTTCCCATTTTCATCACCCCCCATGACAATATCTTTAATGCTGCCACAGAACAGGATACTGGGTGTATTTCTGTATTTCCTTGTTTCTGCAGTAAGTAGGAAGCTGCCTGCATTGGTGCATCCCGACAGCAGGACACCGTCTGTATTAATGGTGCCATCATTCCAATCTTTGCCTTAGTTCATTACTTTATTATTAAAGCTACAAAGGCCGATGAAGCATCACATTTTCTAAACCAAAGCAATTATCTAGAATTGGTTCTACAATCTAATTTAAATACCAATGGGCCAAAGGGGATGGCCGAATGAGTTGAGCCCCTGTGTTCCGTTTTGGTAAATCGTAGCGTTCGATTCCACGAGTTCGAACCCTGGTCTAGTTAAACCGATGCCTTAAAAATGTATACGTGTCGCTTCCTAGCCAGGCTCTCAGCATTGTTAGGATAGAGCAAGGACTAGTTGGCTCAGTGTCAGGATAATCTGACCTAGCGAGATATCAGGTCATGATGCTGGTAGCCTGGTCTCCCAGTGGGGCAGCACTATGAAGTCACCATGAGTGTGCACTGTCACAAGTCGGTACCCATCCTGATATGACATTAGATGTTGCCATTGATGTAGAACTCCATCAGCCAACCAACCACCTCATATGGCACTGAAAATGGCCCCTGGTGGTGTAATAAACTTATACACACTACTAGATTGGCGGAAGTACAGCGTTCACTGTCCATCCCACAAGTCTTAGTCGTCTCCACATGTTGTCACTAATGGATGAGGCCCGACTGAGCTTCATGAGCAGACACTATTACGCTGGGGGATTGCCTATCTGTCATCGTTCTGCAATTGAAAGCCCTTGAATCATTGATGGCGAGTTCAGAGTGGCTTAACTTCACTCCAGTGGCAGCGCTGTCGGCCTTTCTTCATATATATTTATTTGTTCATCTTTAGGAACGTTTTCTTTAAAATTGCATAGTCCGACGGCCATCCCTTCTGGTTCCATCATATGATAAAAGGGTTTGGACCCTGGTCGAGTCAAACCAATGACTTAAAAATTGATACTTGTCGCTTCCTAGCCAAGCGCTCTGCATTAATAGGATAGTGCAAGGACTGGTTGGCTCAGTGTCAGGATAATGTGACTGAGTGGGATATCAGGTCATGGTGCCAGCAGCCTGGTTTCCCAGTGGGACAGCACTATAAAGTCACCATGAGTGCGCACTGTCACCAATCGGTACCCATCCTGATATGACCTTAGATGTTGCTAGGACATAAAACAACATCAAACAAAGCATCTGATAAAAGCATAATATTTTGGAAACCAAAATACTTATCTAGGATATGATCAATCATATCGAACTTAGATTCTGGTGCACTCATTCATCATCACTTTTTGTGTGGGGGGAGGGGGGGGGGGTGTCCTTTAAGAATATCTAAATTTACTAGTTGTGACAGCTGATGATGTGACCTAGTTAAAGCTGCATCAAATTTTCAAAACCAAAATAATTATCTAGACTTGATTCTACATATCTAACTTAGATACCAATATACTTATTAAGCATGTGTCACCACATAGAAGGGAATACCGAGGCAATTTACTAGAACCTGTTACTGCTGAAGTCTTGGGTGTCAGAGTGTTGGCCTGCTTGCCAAAACTAATTTGACATGTTTACAGTTCAAATATCTCATAAGTTAACAAAGTTAAGATATATGATACTTTAAACTACAGTAAGGGAGATTATAATGATCAATTTAATATATTTATCTCAGAAATATGACACAAACTCAACACCATCGGACTATGCAACTTTAAACTGGTGTGCGTACTGCAATTATATTGCATGCCTAACACTTTGAATATCGCTAAAGTGATCATACAAATGACCCCAAACTAAAGTAAAGTCCCTGATAATGGCCAATCTAGCTATTATGCCTATCTGATATTTATTAGTTGTTTAATTCAAGTTGAACAGATTATGCTCCAACCTCTCAACAGTAAAGCCCCTGTCACACATCACCGGATTGAGCAACGGACAGAATTATCTAGTCTGGTGGTGTTCAGGCGTGATAAGTATCAAAATGTATTATAATGTGTCAAAATGTTGCGATATCGGGTCAAAGTCCGCCAGACGAACAGACATGACACGGACATGAAACGGACATGAAATGGACATGAACGGATAGCCAACAGACAAAATAAACTAAAACCAAACAAGAACCATAGACGTCAATCTGGCAGCATCCGTTCCAAGTTTTGTGCATATTCAAAACTTGTAATGGATCGGACTGGATATCAACGGATATCAAGGGATATGCAATGGATATGCATCGGACACAAACCAGACTTTGCCGGATATCAACTGACTTTGTTCGGTTTCTTTCCGTTTCCTCAATCCGGCGAGGTGTGACAGGGGCTGTACTGTAGCAGTCTATACATGAGCCACACCACCACCAGCTGGCGGCAGGGACCGCACTGACCACCATTGCACCGCAGCCATAGGTTGGTTGATTGTTGGAGTTTTACGTCATGACAACATCTAAGGTCACATCCGGACGGGTACTGACTTATGGCAGTGCACACTCATGGCAACCTTATAGTGTTGCCACCCTGGGAGACCATGCTCCGACCTGATATCCCACTCAGTCACCACATTATGTGACTGAGTAGGATATCAGGTCATGGTGCTGGCAGCCTGGTCTCCCAGTTGGGCATCACTATAAAGTCGCCATGAGTGCGCACTGTCACAAGTCGGTACCCATCCTGATATGACCTTAGATTTTGCCAGGAGGTAAAACTACAACAACAAACCTGAGTAGGATGCCACATCGCTGTGCCGGCGGCACGGTGTCCCAATGGGGCAGCACTATAAAGACGCCACTGCCGCCAGGTGAGCCAGGCAACTACTAGTCGGTACCGTTAATGATTTGACCTACAGTATTGCTAGGACATAAGACCCAAACCAACCAATCGCCGCTCTGCAATTGAAATCATCTGAAGCACTGATGATTGTATCAAAGTGAGTTAATTTCAATAAAGGTTGAGTGGGAAGGGTTCTCCCCCCCCCCCCCCCCTCCACCTCCCCCTTTATTATTATTTTTTTTTTTTTTAATTTTTTTTTTTAATTGGCCTTTTGACATGCGCACAGCGGCTGGGTTTCTCATTGCAGATTCCAATAAATGTGCAGACTTCTTTGTGTACCCCCGTCCTGATATGACCTCAGATGTTGCTAGGACATAAAACAACAACAAACAAATCTGTGTGTACCACAAACTCACCGTGTAAGATTAATTAATCCACGATGCAGTGACAGTAACGTCTGCCCACTTCTCTGGCCGAGACACTCTAGGATGATTGCTTTCTCTGCGTTCGCCTTTTCTCCTCATCTTTGGCTGAGGACTCAACCGGAAGTGGAGTGAACGCAGTGTTGTTCATTATCTCAGCATATGTATATATATATATACGTGTCTATATGTGAGAGGGAGACTGATATCACATTGCTACCGGTAGTATTGCAAGCACACCTGCGTGGTACGTCAATAGCACACTTGTGTTATGATTCCCATACACAGCGCTGCTTGCTGCTCGCCAAGAACTGCCTGTTCTTTGTGTGCTTGTATTGCAGTATAGCAATGTATTGCTGGTATGCAGGTATTGCAGGTATAGCAATACCTCAGGGAGTTTGACGCCCCTGCCTTGCAGAGTTGTAAACCTCTGCCTTGTGGTACAGGTTCTTGACAGAACCGAAGGCTAAGGAAGCAAACCCTGAACAGAAAACCATGTCACTGTGGCAGCATTGACGGCGGTTGATGTATGGAACTCCCAACATCTCCCGACCAGCCACTGCAGGGACAAATAGTTTTGCGCCTGTCTTGACATGTTCTTGCCGGTGTGAAACCTGTATTTGCTCCCCGAGAGAGTGCCGCTAGTAACTTGCAAAAGCCAGCAGCACTTCAACACTTTTGCAGGCAGCTTTCATGAAATACCATCAAGAGAAACCTGAAGCTGAGAGACATTAAGACCGACTCATGGACGCAACTCTCACAGCAGAGAGCTAAATGGAGAGCGGCAGTCAAGTAATGAAAGCAGTCTTTGTCGCATCGCGACCGACAGCATGATGATGATGATGATTGCAGTCATTGAAGGATCTGGGCACGGTATATTACATAGATATGTATGTATATATATATATATATATATATATATATATATATATATATATATATAGATATGTATATATATATAAGCCTGTCTCAAAAGGTGATAACTAATATTTCTTTTGTCCGTTGTAATGATTGACACAAAACAGTACAGAAACGGTTACACTGAAAACACAAGGACATTTGCTTCAAATCAATATGTATTCTGTTGGAATTATGAAACACCATGTAAAAAACAAATCAGTTTATCCTGAGTAAACGCATAAGCAGATAGTATGTTGATCATTACAATGGACAAAGTTTTGTCCCATTTGAGACAGTCTCATATATGTATATGTATATGTATATATATATATATATATATATATATATATACGACGTATATACTACGTATATGTGCAGGTGTAGGTGCAGCAGGGTGGCGTGTCCTGCTGTAAGGCAGGTAACCTTAGTATGACACGGGTTCGAATCGCCGCCAGGGGGGATTGGGTTCTACGGTCAGGTTATAGCTACAGAGTGCCGTAGTCTGCACGCCACTGTTCGTCTCACCCACACTGTGTGAGTTTGTGAGTTGTTAGGTTGTTTTTGTTATTTTATTGGTTTCTTTTTGGGATTGTTTATATTTTCTTTCTTTCAATGATGGGTAGGGCGGTTGTTGCCCAGACAGATATGGGTTATTCTATTAAACTGGGCACCACATACTTGGTTTCCACATTATGATGCTGATAATTAGTTTTTTTCTTTTATTGATTTCAAGTCACATAATTATTGTATCCTCTGTGTATTAAGTATGTTAGCAATAGTACATTTATTGAAGCTATTCTAAGAAAGAATTTAAAAGTTTACTTATATGATTTTGTGCTAATGTGAAAAAGTGAAAATTTACACATTTACACTATGCATGTAGCCAAAAAAATTTCAACTTATTTTTCAACTTTTTTCTTGTAAGTCATAACCTTGTCTGCTTAACAGTAATCAATCAAATCTTGTTTTACTATGTTATGTTAAAATGAGGTTCTGGATGTGTCTGATTTTTCATGTTACGCGAATGATATCAATGTATTGCTCAATTTGTATAAGATCTATTTCAAAAAGTGAAATTCATTTTTGTTCAACTCTGACATATGCACAACATGCAAACCTTCATAGGACATTGGATTAGGCTATTATTTGGAAGGTTTTTTGCTATTATTTGGAAGGTTTTTAGGCTATTATTTGGAAGGTTTTTTGCTATTATTTGGAAGGTTTTCACTTTTGGTTCCCATGTCACACTTTGCTGCCCAGTTTTAGAGAATGACCCATATATATTTTGGTGTCGAATGTGTTGAATAAATATATGTCGGCCATATCCTGTGTTTTGTAGTGTGCTACTTACATACATATATATATATCACTCACCCAATATTGATTGGCGACAGCCAATTCAATTATAACCAATATGAGTGTCGACGTTCTGCACACGAGGCTGCATCATATCGATGTGGTACACGTCATCGCACCGGGTGAGATGGCTGAGTGGATAGAGTGTCCACTTCCCATGCAACAGGTCGTGGGATTTATTTATCTGAGGACTTGCAAATTGTCGCTACCTCCAGGAGAGTCTTAACTGGACAGAGTCACGTGACTGATTTTAGATATCAGGTCATGGTGGCCACGACGGAATGGCTATCCAATTGAGGCAGCACTATAAAGTCATTCACACGTAGTACAACTCCTGTAGTTCTGTACCATTCACATGTAGTTCACGTCCTTGGGTAATGTAGGTCCTATGGTACTCCACCACGCATGTTCAAAACAAGTCCTACACTCGCGCCTTACACATGTTTACCACCAGTGCTACCTACATGTCTCACACGTGTGTAATACACGTCCTATAACACTCCGTCACACCTGTTTAACACCGGAGGCCTGTCTTACATGTGTGTAATGCATGTCCTATAACATCCGTCACACATGTTTAACACCAGAGGCCTGTCTCACAAGTGTGTAATATAAGTCTTACAACACTCCGTCACAGATGTTTAACACCAGAGGCCAGTCTTACACATGTGGAATACACGTCCCATAACACTCCGTCACACATGTTTAACAGCAGAGGCCTGTCTCACACGTGTGTAATATAAGTCTTACAACACTCCGTCACACATGTTTAACAGCAGAGGCCAGTCTTACACATGTGGAATACACGTCCTATAACACTCTGTCACACATGTTTAACACCAGAGGCCCATCTTACACATGTGGAATACACGTCCCATAAAACTCCGTCACACATGTTTAACACCAGACGCCCCTCTTACATGTGTGTAATACACATCCTATAACACTCCGTCACACATGCTTAACACCAGAGGCCCATCTTACATGTGTGTGTAATACACGTCCTATAACACTGGGTCACATATATTTAATACCAGACGCCCCTCTTATATGTGTGTAATGCATGTCTTACAACACACCGTCACACATGTTTCACACCAGAGGCCCGTCTTACACATGTGTGTAATGCATGTCCTACAACACTCCGTCACACATGTTTAACACCAGACGCCCCTCTTACATGTGTGTAATGCACGTTTTACAACACTCCGTCACACATGTTTAAGACCAGATGCCTGTCTTACACATGTGTAATGCCTGTCTTACAACACTGCTAAACATGTTTAATACCAGATGCCCGTCTTACATGTGTGTAATGCATGTCATACAACATTCTGTCACACATGTTTAACACCAGATGCCTGTCTTACACATGGGTAATGCACGTCTTACAACACTCCTAAACATGTTTAATACCAGACGCCCGTCTTACATGTGTGTAATGCATGTCTTACAACTCCGTCACACATGTTTAACACCAGTCCTACCCGCCCTCTCACACAGACCCGTCTCATTCCGACCACACACCCACGTATAACTCCTCCAGCGGCGTGGTTATATCTATGCATCGCCTGTTCCTCCGGCACTGCAGTCCCTGATCCATGACCTCCTCCTGCTCCTCCCATCGACCGCCACAGCCCGCCCTACAGGAGAAGGCGAGTCCGAATGTCGTCTGCATCAACAGTCCCCGCGCCAGCCACTGGAGGGACGTTACAGGCGGCGTTGTGGAGTAGTGGGGAGTTGGGGAAGGGTGGGGGGGTTGGAGGGGATCTGGAGGGGAGGTGGGGTTCACTGGTAAACGCCCAGTGTCTGACTGAGGGAGAGGATGGGTGAGTGAGTGAATGATTAGGGTGGGAATGACTGAGTTATTGGGGCAGTGAATGACTGAATCGGTGAATATGTGAATGAATGGGTGAGTGAATGAATAAGTTGGTGAATATGTGGGTGAGTGAATGGTTGAGTGAATGAGTGAGTGAGTGGGTGAGTGAATGGGTCGGGGAATGTGTGGGTGAGTGAATGGGTGAGTGAATGGGTGAGTGAGTGGATGAGTGAATGGAGTGATGTGATTGGGTGGTGATGTGAGATGTGAGTGAGTGCATCGGTGCTGAGTGAATGTGTGATGTTGTTGATGGTTTGCTTTGGGTGGGTGTGGGAGTGACTTGGTGATTGAGTGAGTAGTCTGCGATCGATGTAGGGAGTGTGATGTTGATTGTGGAGTGAATGGGTGAGTGAGTGGGTGAGTGAATGGGTGAATGAGTGGGTGAGTGAATGGGTGAGTGGGTGAGTGAATGGGTGAGTGGGTGAGTGAATGGGTGGGTGTATGGGTGAGTGAGTGGGTGAGTGAATGGGTGAGTGAGTGGGTGAGTGAATAGGTGAGTGAATAGCTGAATGAATGAGTGGGTGGTGGAGTGAGTGAGTGAATGGCTTAGTGAATGAGTGAGTTGATAGACGAGTGAATGACTGGGTGGGTGGTTGAGTGAGGAAACGACTGAGTATGGATGGGTAAATGACTGAGTGGGCGAATAGTTGAATGAGTTAATGTGGGTGAGCCAATGAATGAATGAAAATATGAGTGAATGAATCAGTGAGTGAATGAGTGGTTGGTTGAGTCACTGAGTCACTGAATGGTTGAATGAATGAGTTAGTGCGTGAATGAGTGCGTAGGGTAGAGAATGTGTGAATTAATGAGTGAGTGGATTAGGGAACTTGTGAGTGAATGGGTGAGTGGGTTAGAGAGAACTTGTGGGTTAGAGAACTTGTGAGTGAATAAGTGAGCGGGTTAGAGAACTTGTGAGTGAATCAGTGAGTGGGTTAGAGAGAACTTGTGAGTGAATCAGTGAATGGGTTAGAGAACTTGTGAGTGAATGAGTCCGTGGGTTAGAGAACTTGTGAGTGAATGAGTGAGTCCGTGGGTTAGAGAACTTGTGAGTGAATGAGTGAGTCTGTGGGTTAGAGAACTTGTGAGTGAATGAGTGACCAGTGAAGAAGTGTGAGAGGGGCAACAGAGGAGTGAGCAGGGACTCCTGTGACTTTCACACGATCCAGATCAATGCGCACCCACCACCACGCCCTCCTCCTCCTCCTCCTGCCACTCTCGCGGTCTCCTCACACACACTTGCGATACAGTCCATCTCCCTCCTGTTTCTCTGTGGTGTCAGTTGCAGCTTCCAGTCGATCCCTCCAGTGTACTAGCTTCTTGTACTCCTCCTCCTCCTTCTCCCCCTCCTTCTCCCCCTCCTCCTTCTCCACGGTCCCACAGGCGGATACCAATCATGCACCCATTCTGCGTTATGCGGGGCACGTCAGTGTAGCGAGTAGGTGGTGTAGCTGGGAGCGGTGGTGTGGTGGAGGTTGTGACGGTGGTGGTGGTGTGGTGGTGGTGGTGGTGGTAGAGTGGTGGTTGTGATGGTGGTGGTGGTAGTGGAGTGGTGGTGGTGTGATGGTGGTGGTAATGGTGGTGGGGTGGTGTTGGTTGTGACAGTGGTACTGGAGTTGTTGTAGTTGTGACAGTGATGGTGGGGTGGTGGTGGTTGTGGCAGTGATGGTGGAGTGGTGGTTGTAATGGTGGAGGTGACGGTAGTGGTAGAGCGGTGGTTGTGATGGTGGTGGCTTCGGTTGTGACGGTGGTGGTGGAGTGGTCGTGGTTGTGACAATGGTTCTGAAGTTGTGGTGGTTGTGACAGTGGTACTGGAGTGGTGGGGGTTGTGACAGTTGTACTGGAGTGGTGGTGGTTGTGACAGTGATGGTTGAGTGGTGGTGATGGTGGTGACGGTGATGGTTGAGTGGTGGTAGTGGTGGTGGTAGTGATGATAGTGGTGGTGGTGGTGGTGGTGGTTTGGGAATCCCCCTCTTACTACGTACAACACCAGCCCAGAGTGTGGTGAGCAATAGAGATCTATACTGCCTCTGCCGGGTGGGGCTTTACTCGTCGCAATCCTCCAGGGTTGGCGCCGGGAGCGGGTAATGGACTGGTGGCGCCGGGAGCGGGTAATGGGATGGTGGCGCCGGGAGCGGGTAATGGGATGGTGGCGGTGTGAGCGGGTAATGGGCTGGTGGCACCGGGAGCGGGTAATGGGCTGGTGCCGCCAGGAGTGGGTGATGGGCTGGTGGTGCCGGGAGCAGGTAATGGGCTGGTGGCGCCGGGAGCAGGTAATGGACTGGTGGCGCCGGGAGCGGGTAATGGGCTGGTGGTGCTGAGAGCAGGTAATGGGCTGGTGGCGCCGGGAGCGGGTAATGGGCTGGTGGCGCCGGGAGCAGGTAATAGGCTGGTGGTGCTGAGAGCGGGTAATGGGCTGGTGGCGCCGGGAGCGGGTAATGGGCTGGTGGCGCCGGGAGCGGATAATGGGCTGGTGGTGCCGGGAGCGGGTAATGGGCTGTTGGTGCTGAAAGCGGGTAATGGGCTGGTGGCGCCGGGAGCGGGTAATAGGCTGATGGTGCCGGGAGCGGGTAATGGGCTGTTGGTGCTGAAAGCGGGTAATGGGCTGGTGGCGCCGGGAGCGGGTAATAGGCTGATGGTGCTGAGAGCTGGTAATGGACTGGTGGCGCCGGGAGCGGGTAATGGACTGGTGGCGCCGGGAGCGGGTAATGGGCTGGTGGCGCCGGGAGTGGGCAATGGGCTGGTGGCGCTGAGAGCGGGTCGGGAAGAGGTGGCAGGGAGTTGCCTGGTAGGTAGGGAAGTGCAGTGGTGGTGGTGCTGTGGTAGTGGTGGTGTGGTAGTGGTGGTGTGGTGGTGGTGGTCGTAGTTTTGTGGTGGTGGTGGGTGTGATGATGGTGGCGGTGGTGGTACTGTGGTGGTGGTACTGTGGTGGTGGTGTGGTGGTATTGGTGGTGTGGTGGTGGTAGTTTTGTGGTGGTGGCGGTGTGATGGTGGTGGTGGTGATGGTGGAAGTGGTGGTGGTCGTGTCGTGGTAGTGGTGTGGTAGTGGTGGTGTGGTGGTGCTGTGGCGGTGGTGTGGTTGTGGTGGTGTGGTGATGGTGGTGGTGGTGGTGGTGTGGGGTATGTTGGTGATGGTGGAAGTGGTGGTGGTGATGTGGTGGTGGTGGTGTGATAGTTGTGGTGCTGTGGCGGTGGTGTGGTTGTGGTGGTGTGGTGATGGTGGTGTGGGGGTGTGGGGGTGGTGCTGTGGTGGTGGTGTGGTGGTGGTGTGGTGGTGCTGTGGTGGTGGTGTTGTGGTGGTGGTGGTGGATGTCTAGTGGTGGTCGAGTGGTGGTCGAGTAGTGGTGCTGGTGATGGTAATCAAAAGGGTCGCGTCCAATGGAGGAAACTCCCGCCCTGAAAGTCAAAGCCACTGGAGGTTCACGGTAGGTGGCGCCAGGAGGTGACCCAGTGGTGCATGACACACTGCGGGTTGACGGCGGTCACACCGCACAGCGCTCTCCAGGCAGACACAGCCACTGCCTCTCTCACCGCCAGGCGCCCTTAACCCACCCCGGCGACAGTGGCGCCCCCTGTCCGCGCCAATCGGAATCAGTGCTGAGTGTGGCGGGATAGCACAGGGGCAGGTGCTGCGGTGTGAAGGAGCTGCTGCGGTGTGGCGGTTTCAGCCGTGCGCCAGTTTCAGCCATGCGCATACTCAAACTCAAGGCATTGTCAATGGTCGAGCAATCTTCATATAGAAAATACAGAAAAAGTGAAATATCTCTAAAACCACACCACCTATTAACAAATCGCTTGGTACGCATATAGAAAACATCTTTATCAAAAAAATTATATTAAATTTATAAGGTTAGTGACTCATGACCATTGACAATGCCTTGAGTTTGACGGTATGCGCACGGCTGAAACTGGCGCACGGCTGAAACCGCCACACCGGCCAGTCCCATAATAAGACACCCACTCGACATTTTCTTGGGCTGTATTTCGTGTGTGGTTCATTTGGGGTGTTGGGTGCATGGGGGGGGGGGGGGTGGAGAAGAAGGGGAGGAGAGTGTAGAGGAGGGGGGGGGGGGATTGATTGAAGCGGGGGCAGGGAAGAGGGAAGGGGTACTATGTCGCTGCTATTCCCTGGTCAGTTATTGGGTGACTGGAATGTTTTGTGTTTGTATAAAATCTCTCTAACCGATCACCTCCACAGATCGACCACTCCCCTATGTCGATCGCTTTAGTTAGGTCCCAACAATACTATTGTAACCATATTCTACCTCCATAAACCGACCACCTGCCTAAATGGATCACTTAAACTAAAGTCGGTCCCAATGTCGGTCGATTTCGAGAGGTTTTACTGTATATATATAATAATTATTCTGTTTATGCTATTATATATATACATATATTTTACCTCGGTATACAGCCTCAGGCTAGCCTCAGGCTAGGGAGAGGGAAGCACGTCCGGTCCAGCAATTAGCATAAGAAACTCGAGTACGATGGATGTACGCGAGTTTGTTCAGCGGTTTTTTCTACAATTTCTCCACAAATACCTGGAATTCGCGGATTATTTTCCACACGTTTCTTTATTAAGGACATTACCGTCCTTTGTGCGAGTTTTAGATAGGTGGCGACTGTTTTTTCGGAATTATTAGCGTTTAACCATAACAAAATTCCGGGTCGCTAGCTTTTGAGTCGCCTTGGTGCGTTGGTTTCGTTCGTTCGCTTAAATCCCCCATTTTCGCTCGATTACTTCTTATAGTTTATTCGTCTTTCGCTAAGGAAGGACGTATATTACGGTTTAACCGTTCCACACGTTTCTTTATTAAGGACAATTACGTCCTTTGTGTGATTTTTAGATAGGTGGTGACTGTACTTTTGCAGTTATTAGCGTTTAACCGTTCCGATTCCGGTACGCTTTTTTCAAGTCGACGTAACCCCTGTGTTTTTGGGGAGTTTTCAGCTGCATTGGTGCACTTCTGTAGCACTGAAATTTCCGGGTGCCTTGCCGACCCGGAGTTCGCTACATACAACATTATATTTATTTATTTATATTTATATTTCGGTTAAACCCAAGAACACTGGAGGAATCGAATAATTGAAACATGGAGTATTGTATTCACTGTAAGTATTAATACCAACTGTATGAAGATAGTTTGTTATGCATTATGGCATCTTTTTGGAAGTTTAGAACTTCTTAAGTCTGGCTGAGATAGGTATGTTTACAGACGGATAAAATGATGGTGAGCGGCCAAAGAGCCTTGGTATACAAAACAAAACCGATACTGATTGGTTGTTGCACCCGTGGAATGCGGGTAGAGATGAAAGCGCATCTCCAGTGGATTTTCTCTCGGACTCTCATAAAGAGTCACGTTGGGGATTATCCTGGGTTTCTTTTATAGACTCCCCAGAACTTTTTTAAGGCGAACCTCCGAGTTTCGTAGCATTTTCTCCAACTTGCTGGCGCAGAAGCCGCGGGAGGGAGAAGTGTACGGAACAGAGAGAGTGGGCGGTCCCAAGGCCGACCCCCGTATGGTTGGTTTCGATACCAGACACCTACGGCATAAACTTAGCTTACCACGCCTGTACTGAGAACGGTGAAAATACGTTACTCAGTACCAAATACATCCTCAACCCAGGTTCCACCTGGCGTCACAATTATGTGTTCACGTTGAGTTGATACCAGTTTATAGTAACACAGTCGTTACAGATTACCGATGGCCACGAAGTGGAACAAGGTCCTGCCTGCTGTGTCAGCTGCTGCGGATCATCCGGAGGAGGACTGTCACTCCTTTCAGGGGTTGACGGCTTTGCCGTCGCCTCAGCCCGAGGCCATAATCCCTTCCGACCCGGAAGCGGAGACCGACCATTAGGTTTGGTTGCGTCGGGACGGGAAAGCCATTGAATTGCGCGATGTTGGCTGAAGCCTCATCGCGGTTGCCCGCCCGTCACCAAGCGGATAGAGCCGATGGTTAAAAACCATGTTATGTGGTAGCCCGATAAAACGGAAAGACATGTTGGCTTATGCCGCATCCCGTTTAGGCCACCCATTCGACAACGGAGATTGAGGTTGGCTAAAGCCACATCCAGTTTAGGCAAATGTTACCACAAAGGACGATGTTGGCTGAAGACCGTTACTACACGGAGAGGGATGCTGGCTGAAGCCACATTATTTTGTCACCCATTCGCGAATGAAGGGCGGTGATGGCTGAAGCCACATACCGTTAAGCCGCCCGTTGCCGAGCGTAGAGACATGTTGGGTGAAGCCACATTACGTGGTGATGCTCGTTGGCAAATGGAGAGGGTGGTGGTTTAAAGCCACATTACGTTTAACCCGCACGTATCCGAGCGGAGACCGAGGTTGGCTAAAGCCACATCAGGTATATAATTTTTTCCTCGCTTACTTGATATAAATACTGGTCTCTACACATCGTTTTGGATTTGGCTTCCATACCGTTACCCTATGATTTTACATTCAGCTACACGCCTGTTTTGGGAACGGGGTGAATACGCTCTCCGACACCAGTATTGCCGCCCGTGACCGAACGGAGAGCGAGGTTGCCAGAGGCCACATCACATTAAGCCGCCTTTGCCTAACGGCGAGCGGTGATTGCTGGGGCCGTATTACTTTTTTAAAGCTAGTGGCAAAATGGAGAGCGATGTTGGCTGAAGCCTCATCACAATAACTCGCCTGGGATACCGTCCGGGCCAAACCAAAGAGAGAGATAGGCTAAAGCCTTATTACAGTAACCCGCCCGTGACCGAGCGGAGAGCGATTACGGTTATAACCACATCACACTTGGTACCCCGTTAGAAACGAAGAGCGATGGTGGCTGAAGCCACATCCCATTTTTTGGGTACACTCAAACTTTCAGTTGATGATTACAGGTTTTCGGACCTGCGAGGTACTTTGGCTTTTATTAGCCATGAGTATGTTCTGTTACAAACGGTACCCGTCTGGATATGTTTATACATTTTTCCAGGATGAAAACCAACAACAAACAAACAGTTGGTTGAACACTCTGATTCTCACTGATCGGCACGAAACTGAGAGATACTTTGGCATTTATTAGCCATGGGTATATACTGTTATAAACGGTACCCGTCTGGATATGATTATAGGTTTTTTCCAAGACGAAAAACAACAACAAACAAACAGTTGGGTGAAAACTCTAATTTTCATTGATCGTTACAGATCTTTGAATTAAGGGTTTGTTGGATACGACGGCCAGTAAGCCCGAAGATCCCATTTATGATGATAACTACTCATCACCAGAGGTGATGGCTTAAGCCTCCCTGGCACACTTGAGTTTATGGGAGGTAAGCAGGCCAGATGCTGGCTATCCAGAGATAGAAAAGCGGCTCAGAAAGCTGGAGCAAATGCTCTCAGCAAAGTCTCAAAAGGGAACAAGTAGAGGTTGCACAGCAAACTCACATGGCCACGGAAACAGGTTTTTCCAAAAAGTAAAAATATATGTGATTTTTCCTTACATAGATGAGTCATTTATTATGGCCCAGTCACAGTTCAGCTGCTCACAGGCAGTTACTAACCAATTTATCAAACAGACCAAAAATTTGGTAAGGTTTGTTTGGAATGAACAACTATATGAATTTACATGTTTACCAACTGGTGTAGCTTGTAATTCATGAGTTCCTACTAAGCTCCGAACACACAATGTGTTCGCTCATAGAGCGGGAAGGACATTTACGTTTCCCGTTTATTGATGATTAATTGGTTTGGATGCGCAGTTAAAGTAAATGATTAATTTACAACATTTACAAAACTAAATTTGCTGGAAATAGTTAAGAATTTAGCATAACATAGGACTAAAGGGTTTATGAAGGCCGAGGCCTTCATAAAGAAGTTTAGATCATATTAATGGTCTAGACTTGAGAATAGTGTATTTAGGGTTATGTGGTTTAGTCTGCATGCACAGATGCTATGTCAGAATGTTGACAGATAGTACTACAAGCAATGGCTGCCATTCGCAACATGGGAGGGACAATGTCCAGCCCATATAATTAAAGAACGAAGTTAATTTGGAATTGGGAAAGCCACATACAAATTTGTTGGCATCCCGAAATAATAACATATTATAGAATTGGTCTTAGGGCATCCAGAGCCTACCTTTTGGAGAGTTGATTTTTTTCTCTTTAATTTGAGGAAAAGACAATTTATAACATACAGCCTAAATTGGCACAGTAGCAAGGAGGGCTTTGATAGTCCCCGGTTGTGACACGCAGCCATGCTTGGAAGTTTTACCCTTAGGAGACACAAACTGTATATATTTTTCCTACACGAAGGGGGAAAATTCTTTTTTTTTAAGCGTTGATGTTTCGAGGAGAGGTGTTCACAACACCCTTTCTGACATTCCCTTTCAGAACACGTGTTTATGACAGTTTTATTTACATAAAGTTACTCAGCTGAGATTAACTTTGCATGCCTGGAGGAAAGGAACAGTTCAGTTATATTCAAATTATTTGAAAAACTGGGGTTACCATGGTTTACTTATGAAAGAAAAACTTATGAGGCCTACAATGGCACATCTTATTAGATTTTCTAAGGATGCTTGATAAAGCTTTAGGTTGGAACCGATTAACGCTGCAAGATGTGGTTTTCGGTGACACATCCGCGAGGAGATGGACAGATAGTTGGTAGACACCAACTTATTCACTGGCTGTGAAATCAGTTTACAAAATGAATTCCCCAAAACCAAAAATTTAATAGGTTTTGGGTTGTGTTAATGATATTCGGATTATTTAAGAAATGGTCTGGTAATAGTCTTTTAGATAAAACAGCTAGTTTTAAACTAGCAGTATCATACTGTTAGTTACTGGACACACGGATCAATTTTGATAGCATTGTCCCTGAATGATTTAAGAATAGATCGCAAGAAAGCAATGTTTGATTGATAAAACAGATTTTTTAAATCAAACCGCACAGGGGAACACTTATCCACAGTGCGTTTAAATAGTTCCTGCATGACTGACAACTTTGTCGGGTGTCTGCCATAAGGGTATATATCTATTCAAGACAACTGTTAGTGTAGCTTACTAAAACTACACAAGGCAGGAGTCAATACGGAACGATATGCGTCCCATTCAACGAGAGGCGCCATGGTCTCGAAAGCGTGATTGCTAGGGATTTAAGTCAAACGAATCCTAGCACATGCAGGCTGGAAGACCACTAGATCGTTTGCAAAACATTACAACAAACGACTAGAAAAGTCAAGCGGAATCGCACAGCGATTGCTCAAAGACAAAAATACATAGGTGAGAAACAAAAGTTTTTTCACTCTCATTGATACTGTATACAAAGAACATAAAATTTTCATTATAAAACGTTACAGAGGTAACAAAGGCACTAATCTTGTCGATTAATGATTCCCAATGTACTTTAAATTGTTATTGAATAGTTAACATGATATACAGGATAAATGATTTTACGTAAACGTCTCCCTAGCCTGAGGCTAGCCTGAGGCTGTATACTGAGGTAAAATAGATTAGTTAGACGAATCTTACCTTGGTATAGATGATGGATAACTGTTGTTTTACCGAGGTATAAGCCTCGGATAGATGTGGGATAGGGCCCGCCCACCACACCCTTCCACGTCTATTCGTTTGCTTATGCCAAGGAAACTTCACAGTTTAGTACCATTGTCATTCTTAGATATGGTTTTGTTTTATTTGGATCATTTATCCTGAATAAGTAGGTAAAGATTGCTGGACCGGACGTGCTTCCCTCTCCCTATCCCACGTCTATCCGAGGCTTATACCTCGGTAAAACAACAGTTATCCATCATCTATACCAAGGTAAGATTCGTCTAACTAATCTATATACATATATGCTGTATAAGTATTATATGAGTATAAGAACCCGGAATATCCTTCCTTTACAGCTGATCATTGATATATTTGATTATGTATAGCTAGAAGACCACTGCCTTAGTTTACCATATATATATATATATTTAGTCAATATTCATTTATTCTTCGGAATAATCTTTCGTCAGCGGCAAGGCAGTGGTCTTCTAGCTATATATAATCACATTTATTTACACTTTTTTTAAATAATGACATATATTGAAATGACAATGAAATTACCATTGAATAATTATAGAGTGAAATATACCAGAGCTATATATGTATGTATTGTACATGTGATGCATAGTGTCTATATATCTACATGTAGTCTATGTATATATATATATATATATATATATATATATATATATATATAAATACAAGCTACAGTACAAAGGGAGACAAGACAATGAAAGTTCCGGTCGCAAGTGACAATGGTAGCGGCGGAAGTATGGTTCAGCGGTGGTGGAGCCACCGGGGCCCGTATGAGTTGGAAGCAAATACATGCAGAGAGCCCATTGGCTAATAATATAGTATCGGAATAATGTAATATAATATGTAATAAAACATAGAAAATCCCTTACACGGCTTTATACTCGCATAATGCTTATATATATGTGTATATGAATACAGTATATATGTATAAGCCGATGTTTACTTTTTGTGCTGGTGGGGGGTTCATTAAACAAAGTAGATATGTATATATACGTATATATGTATATAAAAAAATATGTATGTAGGTTTATGTAGGTTTATATATATATATTTTTTTTATATGTATATATATACATATTTTTTTTAATGTATAATTATATACATATATATATAAATAAACAGCTATCCCACACCGAGATAAGCAGCCACAGTTAGTACATCACAAGCTGTAGACTCGGTGATGGTGGCAGTGAAGGAGAGAAGGACGGATGTGTTTAGTCCCCCTTTAAACACACACAAACACACATACAAGTACACACACAAACAGCGAAATCGCTCAATGCAAATCCTAAGACCTGTAGAAAGAAAACAAATAGAAGGAGGGAGGAAGGAAAGCAAAGGAAGAACATACAAGGACAGCAACCGCAGATCTGCCAGGAAGATGGAGCCGTGTGGTCACTTCATGAATAATGCATGACAAGAGCAGGGCCAGTCTACACTGGAGGCCTCATGAGGTTGGTGGTGGTGGTGGTGGTGGGGGGGGGGGGGTGAAGGGAGGGGAGGAGGGGTGTTTGGCGCCTTCCTCCCTCTTCTTTTCTCCTCCTTCGCGAAGAGTTCCAGGCGGCGGACTTTTCCTCAGCCATAAGTCTCTGTGCGCATGCGCCTATTTTCGGCGTCCTCACTTCCGCTTCCTGTCTGAGTCGGTCCTCGCCGTGGGCCGATGTGTGAATGGAGCGGCAGGTTCTGCTAATTGCCACCAGGTGCCAGAGCTGCTTGCCAACCAAGCTCGCCACCAAGCCACACATGCGGAGTGGGAGAAAATGGGCCTCTCGCTGTTTTCGGCTTGGTGTGATTTGTTGTTGTTGGTGGTTGGCGGGGGGGGGGGGGGTAAATTCAGTGTGTTCTCGCTCTTAATAGACCTTTTCTGTAGACCATGCCCACTGACCTTCTGCCCACAATATTAATTCCTGCCACGACCATCAGAAAGCAGGTTGGTGGTGGAAATCTTCTATTAGACCTTTTCCATGGAATATGCTGCACTAGTGACGTGCTAGCCACAATATTAGTTCCTACCATTGCCATTAGATGGCAAGTTGATGATGGAAATCCTCTATTAGACATTTTCCAATAAGCATATTGCACAAGTAAGTTACCACCCACACCATTAGTTCCTGTGATTGCCATTAGATGGCAGCTTGATGATGGAAATCCTCTATAAGACATTTTCCAAAAATCATATTGTACCAGTGAGTTACTAGCCACCACATTAGTTCCTGGTGATGGAAATCCTCTATGTAAGACCTTTTCCCCGGACCATGCTGTACCAGTGAACTGCTACCCACCATATTAGTTCCTGTCATTGCCAACAGAGGGCAGGTTGGCGTTGGAAATCCTATATATAAGATATTTTTCACAGAGCATGCTGCACCAGTTAGTTGCTGCCCACAACATTAGTGTTTGCCATCGCCACCACTGAGCGGGTTGGCAATAGAACTCGTCTATAAGTTATAACCATAGAAAATGCTAGGACACAAAACCCCAACAAACAAAGTTTATGCGTTTGTAAAACTCCAACAGCCAACCAACCTACTCATCTGTTGCCTCTATTCTTTTTTGTCATTCTATTTTACGTCAAATAAAACTAGACAGGTCCCAAAGACATGCCATGGTGACTTCAAAGTCTGACAGCGTTGTCCAGGTGGCCCCTTGACTTCTGGGGTGTTTATTATAACCTTATGATGGTTACCGGCTGCAGAACTGCAGCAATATAGAGAGGCACCGATAATTCGGTCCAATCTTTGGTTGAAGATAAATCTTCTGGTGGGACGGTTGTAGAAGCTGGGGATGTCTTTACAACAATTAAACGACAAATCATTGGGACTGCCCTGAATCACTCCAGTCCAGCGGTACCACAGCACTCGTATCCAGTCGACAGCAGCAAGGGTTTAGGAGGAAGGGACGGGTAAAGGTGGGTCCAGCGGTTCCAGCAACAAGAACAAACAAGAGAGACGATAAGGTAAAGGGCCCCACCCAAGCAAACAACTCCCTTGATCAAGGGGAGAAGTAAGCCTGGGAGAAAAAAAAATAGGGTAGAGTATAGGAAAGAGAAATGAGGAGAGTTCAGTCACAGGACCATGTCTATTTGCTCTATGGTGACCAGCCGGCGAGCCAAAGACACCGACAGAGTAAGAGCAGAAAGTGAAATGCTGGCAGGCTCCCCCTCCTGGAACTCTTTTCAGACATTATCAAGGAGGAGCATGCCCAGCAGAGAGGAGATAGAGAGAGGTGTGGACGAAGTGCGGCCGGATAGCAAGTGTGTGAGGCGGCCCCCTACTTCCCCCCCCCCAGACCCCCACCTCCACCCAGCCCCCCACCCCTCCTGTGATGTATCCTTGTTACACATGAGCTATCTTCACGGATGGCATGCGATGTTGCAGCCAGGCCGGAGACAAGCAGGCCATGGCCGGACAGTTATGGTCAGCTTAAATCAATTCCTTTATGCTTCAGTGGTTGTTGGATTTTTATGTCCTGGCAACATCTAGGATCATATCAGGACATGCACCGACTTGTGACGACGCACACTATAGAATTACCATTGCCTGAGTCCGTTGAATACACCCTGTTTCCTGATTCTAATCGACTTGACCTAATTCCCATTGAAACCAACGTTGTGGCCATCGACTACTCTCACTCAGTACGAGTGGCTAGGATTGTGATTCCTGTCAGTGTTCATCACCCAGATCTAACGTTGTAATGAATGGGGAACAAAGCACCACCATCACCATCCATCTTTCCATTGCTCATAGCAGTGTAGATTCATAATGCCAACAACCCTACCAGTTGGTTGGTTGTTGGAGTTTTACGTCCTGGCAACATCTAAGGTCATATCAGGACATGCACCGACTTGTGACGACGCACACTATAGAATTACCATTGCCTGAGTCCGTTGAATACACCCTGTTTCCTGATTCTAATCGACTTGACCTAATTCCCATTGAAACCAACGTTATGGCCATCGACTACTCTCACTCAGTACGAGTGGCTAGGATTGTGATTCCTGTCAGTGTTCATCACCCAGATCTAACGTTGTAATGAATGGGGAACAAAGCACCACCATCACCATCCATCTTTCCATTGCTCATAGCAGTGTAGATTCATAATGCCAACAACCCTACCAGTTGGTTGGTTGTTGGAGTTTTACGTCCTGGCAACATCTAAGGTCATATCAGGACGGGCACCGACTTGTGACAGTGGACACTTATGGCGACTGTATAGTGCTGCCCCACTGGGAGACCAGGCCGCCAGTACCATGCCCTGATATTCCACTCAGTGACATTATCCTGACACTGAGCCAACCAGTCATTGCCCTATCCTAATAATGCCGAGCACCTGGCTAGGAAGCAACAAGTGTTAATTGTTACGTCATTGGTTTGACTCGACCAGGGTTCGAACCCATGATTCCATGGTCTACCAACACGGGAGACGGATGCTTTAACTCATTCAGCCATCCCGTCTGGTCAAATATAATAAATTACATGACACATAAATGTATAAGATCATATTAGTTGTTTTATATTCACACAGCAAATTATGCAACACATATATGTGACACTCTCCATCCTTATGTGCGCTATAATCTATTATTGGAATTTAACAAGGACACTATCTATCTTCAGTTCCCTATAGTATAGTATATTCACTGTATCCTATCTATCTGGCCCTGTGTAGTACAGTATTGACCACACTGGCGCCACCTGTGAGGGGCTCTAAGCACTGTATGCCAGCTGTGTCTGGCAGTTATCGCCTACAGACCCGCTTGGGCAGTCAAATTTTAAATATATATATATATTATATATATAGTATATTGCATCAGTCGGAAGGGTAATTTGTGCTAGAGATAGGATATTGAGACGAAAAAATCTGTTGACTCACCAGGCACTTTGTTTGCTTCTCCTACCTGAATAATCCAATATCAGGACAGTGCAATCTCTGCCTTACCTCACGCCACCCTCGGCTTTCTTACCGTGTCTGTGTTTTCTCTTCATTCTCCAAAGGGCTTCTGAATCCTGGGTAATGACCTGCGTTCTCTGTGGCAGACTGGTTAGAGTGTCTGACTTTTTTCTAGGTCAGACTCCTAATCTGAGGGTTGACGGTTCGATTCCCCATGCCCCCAGCTCTGCCAATTTGGATTTCCATCGCTGTGTATAACTTACAGCGTCATCAAAGGCCGGTTGCTCGCATACCATGTCTATGTGGTGTGGGAGGTTAAAAATCCATTGGGTCGGTAAAAGTGTAGGCTCTGGCTTTCTATCGACCAGCAGTGGAATGAGGAAGACCAGTCGTCTATGATTGAAATTTCCCCTGCTTCAACAACTAATGGACCCCCCCCCCCCCCCAAAAGCTAGTCTTCCCCCCACCGGGCGGGGTGGCCTAATCGGTAGAGTGCGGGTCTTGCGTGTGGAAGGTCGGGAGTTTGGTTCTTGATCGAGTCAAACCAATGACTTTAACATTGATACTTGTCACTTCCTAGCCTGGCACTCGGCATTAATAGGATATAGGGCATGTACGGGTTGGCTCAGTGTCAGGACTGTGACTGGGTGGGATATTGGGTCATGGTGCTGGTGGCCTGAATACCCAGTGGATCAGCACTATACAGTCGCCATGAGAATGCACTGTCATAAGTCGCTACCAGTCCTGATATGACTTTAGATGTTGCCAGGACATAAAACTCCAACAACCAAGCTAGTCTTCCCCATCTACTGACTACTTCCCCCAAACCCAGCATCACACTTCAGACTTTGTCTATCCTCCAACTTCAGCTCCTCCTTGTTGCGATTCGCCATCTTTTCTCTCCATCCCTACTTCTCATCCTCGCCATGAGTTCGCACTGTCACAAGTCGGTACCCGTCATAATATGACCTTAGATGTTGCTAGGACATAAAACAATAACGCACAAACAACAAACAAACCCATCCTTAACGCTTTCTTTCCCACCTCACTTTCCACACAATTAACCCCATTTTCCATGGCAACGCTCCCCAGTCATTCCATCACATTCCATCACATTCCTATGCCTACACGCCTACTCTTCTCCGTCTTTGCTTTTCATTTCCACTCTCCATCCTCGCTCTCCATCCCTATCCTCCATACCGAGTGTCCACCCATCCTTTCCAGTCTCACTCTCCATGCTCACTCTCCATCTCCTCTGCCCATCTTCACTCTCCATCCTAACTCTGCATCTTCACGTTTCACCCACTCTCCACCCCTGCTTTCCGTCTGCACTCTCCATCCCCACCTTCCACTACCTACTCTCCATCCTCACTATCCATCCACACACTTCATCACCACTGTCCATCCTCACTCTCCAACCTCACATTTCATCCTCACTCTCCATACGCACACCCCATCCACACCCGCCATCCTCACTTTCCAGCCGCACTCTCAAGCCACACCCTCCATCCTCACTCTCTATCTTCACTCTTAGTCCTCACTCTCCTTGCACACTCTCCATCATCACCCTCCGTCATCATTCTCTATCTTCACTATGTATCCCCACTCTCCATCCCCATCCTCCCTCCGTGCTTTTCATCCTCACCCTCCACCCTCACATTTCATCCTCACTCCATCCTCACTCTCCATCCCCACTCTCCATCCCCACTCTCCATCCTCACTCCCCATCCCCACTCTCCATTCTCACTCTCCATCCCCACTCTCCATCCTCACTCTCCATCCTCAGTCTCCATCCTCAATCTCCATCCTCACTCTCCATCCTCACTGTCCACCCTCACATTTCATACTCACTCTCCAGCCTCACTCTCCACCCTCTCAATCTCTATCCTCACTCTCCACCCTCACTCTCCACCCTCACTCTCCAGTCCTTCTCTCTAACCTTTCTTTCCTATCCTCACTCTCCATGCCCACTCTCCATCCTGGATCTCTATTCTGGCTCTTCATCCTCACTCTCCCTCCCTCACTCTCCCTGCCTTTGTCTCCTTCCCTCTTCCACCAAGCCCAGTACCCACATCTTGCGACTATGTTGGCAATCAAGCAGACTTTCAGATCTTTCACAAAGAGAGGATTTTAACCCTAATATAAATTGTCATCATGCTAAGGCTAATGACAGAAATATTTATAACGTGAACAAAAACACTGAATGAAATAAAGGCGATGCTAATATTTTCCATCTGTGCTTAGATTAATAACAGTATTACGTAAATATGTGCGTTGAAGCATGCATACATTTTGTAAACAAGAATTAATTAACAAAAATAATCCATTTTCACCGAAATTCTGAACAGGCTGAGAATGTCACAAATTAATTTGGAGGAAAAATAATTCATCATTGACGCTTTGTGAAAGCGTCACCTTCCCTTATTTAGAAACATTTAAATTATTAACACACACCAAAGAAAGGAGGGACAGCGGTATAATTCCGGCAAATGTAATCAACTGCTTTGCTTGTTTGCCAGGACTGCTTCCCTGCCAGGCTCTCCCTTTGTTTATTAGGTGGCTCGTGTTTGCAGTGCTGATGTTATTTGTCAGGTCTTTCTTCGCTGATTGTTGGTTCACGCCCAGTGTCAGCAGTGTCGCTAAGCAGTTATTGCACGACATGTGGTGAGAGAAGTTTGTTTGTTGGAATTGTGGTAGGCCGTCTATGGCCAGCTCCTTCCTGGTCTCTCATGTAGCCCACACATGGAAGAATGACGAAAGACAGGAATGTACGCTTCCAATATTTATTATCTTCTCCAGTCACTGTGCCGTCACGAGACCAAGTGACCCGCCCCCTGACCAACCAGGGCCGCGTTCAGGGTCCGTCTCCGATACGTCTCCGTGATGCCCCTGACATCATGCTAGTCTGAATGGCAAAAGCAGTTGGTCGCCTTGAAAATGGCCACCCCCATAGGCGGCGGCCATTTGCAATCAAAAAGCTCCGCTGTGATTGGCTGAAACCACTGAATACGGTGGCCATTTTCAAGGCACTTTTTGTCTCCTATCTGAAAAGGGAGACGTTTCGGAGGCGCCTCGGAGACGGACCCTGAATGGAAATAAGCCAAAAAGCATCACAGAGACGTCTCGGAGACGTCTCGGAGATGGACCCTGAACGTGGCCCAGGTCACAGGTAACCTCTCCTGGTAGGGGGAGCCGGTAGCCGGACGCAGTAGGGCAGTCCACACAGGGACCTGCCCACTGGCTAGCATGCTGCAACCTGATGCAGAAGAACTGTGACAGAAGACGGCGTAGTCCCTGCAACGAACGTGTTGTGGTGGAGCTCATGTATGGACTACTGCAGAATGTTACTAAGGTCATATTAGGATGGGCACCGACTTGTGACAGTGCATACTCATGGCGACTTGTGACAGTTTACAGTCATGGCGACTTGTGACAGTGTACAGTCATGGCGACTTGTGACAGTGTACAGTCATGGCGACTTGTGACAGTGTACACTCATGGTGACTTGTGACAGTGTACAGTCATTGCGACTTGTGACAGTGTACAGTCATGGCGACTTGTGACAGTGTACAGTCATTGCGACTTGTGACAGTGTACACTCATGGTGACTTGTGACAGTGTACAGTCATTGCGACTTGTGACAGTGTACAGTCATGGCGACTTGTGACAGTGTACAGTCATGGCGACTTGTGACAGTGTACACTCATGGTGACTTGTGACAGTGTACAGTCATTGCGATTGTGACACTGTACAGTCATGGCGACTTGTGACAGTGTACACTCATGGTGACTTGTGACAGTGTACAGTCATGGCGACTTGTGACAGTGTACAGTCATGGCGACTTGTGACAGTGTACAGTCATGGCGACTTGTGACAGTGTACACTCATGGTGACTTGTGACAGTGTACAGTCATTGCGATTGTGACACTGTACAGTCATGGCGACTTGTGACAGTGTACACTCATGGTGACTTGTGACAGTTTACAGTCATGGCGACTTGTGACAGTGTACAGTCATGGCGACTTGTGACAGTGTACAGTCATGGCGACTTGTGACAGTGTACACTCATGGTGACTTGTGACAGTGTACAGTCATTGCGACTTGTGACAGTGTACAGTCATGGCGACTTGTGACAGTGTACAGTCATTGCGACTTGTGACAGTGTACACTCATGGTGACTTGTGACAGTGTACAGTCATTGCGACTTGTGACAGTGTACAGTCATGGCGACTTGTGACAGTGTACACTCATGGCGACTTGTGACAGTGTACAGTCATGGCGACTTGTGACAGTGTACACTCATGGTGACTTATGACAGTGTACAGTCATGGCGACTTGTGACAGTGTACACTCATGGCGACTTGTGACAGTGTACACTCATGGTGACTTGTGACAGTGTACAGTCATGGTGACTTGTGACAGTGTACAGTCATGGCGACTTGTGACAGTGTACAGTCATGGCGACTTGTGACAGTGTACAGTCATGGCGACTTGTGACAGTGTGCAGTCATGGCGACTTGTGACAGTGTACACTCATGGCGACTTGTGACAGTGTACAGTCATTGCGACTTGTGACACTGTACAGTCATGGTGACTTTATAGTGGTTGGCCACTGAGAGATCAGGCTGCTAGCACCATGACCCAATTTCCTACTCACTCACATTATCCTGACACTGAGCTAACCAGTCCTTGTCCTATCATAGTAATGCCGAGCGCCAGACTAGGTTAGTAGGTAATAACAGAGAGCGTGTATACAGATGAGAGAGACAACTCCCGCGAAAATCGGTAACACAGGCTACAGTGGCGTTCCTGGCGGTTAGTGTTGAACAAGCTTTGAGTTTGCCATACGTGTAGTGTAAAACATTTGTTTTTATTCAAAATTAATAGAAATGCAGAAGCCTAACCTTATCGATTTAATATAATCCTTTTGGTAAACATGTTTTCTATATGTGTACTAAGCGGCTTGTTTCTATTTGGTGTAGTTTTAGAGATATTTCACTTTTTCTGTAGGAAGATTGCACACGACCATTGACAGTGCCTTGAGTTTGCCGTACGCGTAGTGAAAAACGTCAGTTTTATTCCAAATTAATAGAAATCCAGAACCCTAACCATATCTCTTTAATATAATCTTGTTGGTAAACATGTTTCCTATGTGTATTCCAATCAGTTTGTTTCTAGGTGTTGTAGTTTTAGAGATATTTAACGTTTTCTGTGGAAGATTGCACACGACCATTGACAATGCCTTGAGTTTGACAGCTGTGTCATATACTGTTCAACAACCACCACTTGGAGCGCCACAGTCGGCATCTGTTACATGGTGTAGTATGGGAGTTGTCCCTCTCATCTGTATACACGCTCTCTGGTAATAACAAGACATAGTATCAATTTTGTAAGTCATTAGTTTGACTCGACCGAGACTCAAACTCCCGACCTTCCCGACCAGACTGGACGGCCGAATGAGTTGAGCATCCATCTCTCGTTTTAGTAGAGCGTGGGATTCGAACCCCATGGGTTAGTGACATTTTATCTAATGTAAAGTATATGCTAGGACAATTTCACTGCATTTCATTAGAAGTAAATGTACTGGAAGAAACATACCAAGTTCAGTCATCAGGAAACATGTGGTTAAAAGTTCAACAGGAGTTTAAAGTTGCATAGTCCAATGGTTTAGAGTTTCAGAAATTTTCTGAGATAAATACATTAGGTTGGTCGTTATAATGTACCTCACTTTAGCTTGAAGTAACTTTTATTTTAAGTGGCTAACTTTTGAGATATTTGAAGTGCAACCATGCAAAATCAATTTTGGCAAGATTGCCAAAACTCTGACACCATAGCATTCTGCAGTAACATGATCTATTCAATTGCCTCACTATTTCCTTCTGTGTGGCGACAAATGTTTAATAAGTGCATCAGTATCTAAGCTAGATATATAGAATCAAATTTAGGTCATTGTTTTGGTTTTGAAAATGTGATGATTCCATCGGACTATGCAGCTTTAATGACCACAACTTCCGCATTGTAAGCTGAAGCTGCGACCCCAGCATGCTGGGTCGCAGCTTCCGTCCTTCCTGAGGAACCAGCGAAACTCAGAATACCCGTATTGATTGAGGCCAAGCCCGTCTTATCCCCATATAAACTGCACAGGTCAGAAGGTCAGGAGGGCATAAGGGCAAAAGGGCAGAAGGATAGAAAGTCAGAAGGGCAGGGATGGGGAAGCCAAGTGTGCGCCTATGCTTGGCGTGATGTGCTTTTAGTTTAGTGTGGACCTCTATTATATATACAATATATTATATACATTATATACGATATGTATCATATATATTATATTATTGTATACAACTATATATTATATTATGGAATGTATAATATATTATACAGGTAGGTATAAAGGGGTGCAGGTGTCTGACTTGCTATATTAATATTGTTATTATTTATTATGGTTATCTCAATATGTAATATTAGCTAATGGTTGGCCGGCTAATATTCGCAGCGCCATCTGCACCAGGTTTCACCAGTTCGTGCGCCAAACCTGCCATTGACTGCTCACATTTCAACCTTTACCGGTATAGCGTGTATTTGCTTTGCCCGAGACACAAATAAAGATAAGTGTCCAACCCATAGTCTGCTTGTCGTCCTCTATTATTGGACGTAGTCAATTTATATATAGTATTTTATATGATTACATATATCATATAGATCATCTGTGTTATCCGTATTATTTATAAGCCAGTATGAATAACATATTTAACTACGAAAAATTAACCAGGTGAAAGATAGGATCCTCCCATAGGCATTAAGAGAATTCTTCTGTGGCCATTCTTAGCATTTGCTTGAGATTTCCAGACCTTAAAAATGTGTTTTTTTTAAAAGAAATAATAAACATGAACATTGGTTGATTGAATACATATTAAAATTGTGTAAGGCTACCTGTAAGGCGTTTATATTGGGTAGGAATATCGGTGTAATGAGCACCAGTCCCTCGTCAAGGCTAATTTGATGGAGTTGTCTTTAAAGACAGACAATATAATCTGTCATAATCAAGGTGTGCTCTTTTTCTTCCCCAAGTTTAAGTATTTTGTCAAGTAGAAATGATTCATTACTCAAAAACGAATTCATGTAATTGAACAGCCTATTTTAAATAGGAGGTTATAGACACAATATAACAGGAGCTGCTTAAGCTATCTAAATTTATATATATATATATATATATATATATATATATATATATATATATATATACACATAGTGCAAAAGCAGTTACATAACATGCAGTTACATCAAAATGCATATTTCTAAGCTTCCCTTCACATTTAAAGTTCACAGATAACTGTGTTCCAGTTAAATATGTCTATTCATACTGGCTCATAAATATAATATGGATAATACAGATAATATATATATAATATGTAATATATAATATTATAAATGTATTATATATGTATTATGTATTATATAATATATATATATGTATAATATATATCAGACAATAATAGATGTAATACATATTTAATATATGAAATATACAATTTATAATATGATATATATGATATAATATACATAACATTTTTTTTTTTTTTTTTTGTTTGTTGGTAAATATGTTTATTCTGCTGAATAAGTCTTTTGTCAGTGCCGAAGCACTGGTCTTCCAGCCATTTTTCAATTCAGGGTTATTTACACAAAAGGTATATAGAATAAGGTGTACAATACCTGTTGAATAGACAATTTGCACCATGTAACACAATGAAATTCTGAAACCCAAAAGTTCCATAACAATATGGTACAGTAGTGTCATATAACCAGATCAATATTAGTCAGATCAATGTGAGTATTTACATAATATTTAGAATGTAAGCAGAAGTTATCTTCTGTATTCAGTTGGTAAACTTGTAGTAAGTTTGAATGTTCAGTTGCAGTTAGGCAAGCTGTATATAAATGTTGGTTTGTTAGGAAAATTCTAGTGTAACTCTAATGTAGCTAGTTATGTGAGTTTATGAATTATGTTGTTCGGGTGGGGTTGTTAATAATACACTGGACCATCTGTGACCAGTGAAGCAGTGGGACCAATCCCAGTGCATTTAGGTCTTAAATTTTACATTTTTACCTGGACTGTCTCTGTCATCGTATATGGTTGACTGGAGATAACAGAGGAACAGCAACAAATTTAAAAAGTGGGGGGGGGGGGGGAGAAACCGAGGCTGAGGGTTTGGTGGTCTGCCACTTACTGTATGGTGACGCCATGGAACATACTTTACTGCAACTGCATAAGGGCCTGCCCAATCCGATGTACTCTTAGTGAGTTTTTAAATTCTAGGTAAGAGGACGCTGCCCTGGTTCTGGTTGGTAGGTTGTTCCACATCATGCTGCCTTTGTAAATTGGTGCTTTAATTAGCTTGTTTGTGGAAGGCTTGGGGACTTTGAGTAGAGTGGAATCAGCCCGTCTAGTATTCCTTTTTGTGTTTTCTATATATTGGGTATCTCTGGCTCTTCCGTACATAAGTGATAGGAGATGTGAATCTCTTCTAACCATTAGGTAATCTAGGTTTGCTTTGTCATGCATTTCCTGTACACTTAGTGTTTTGCCCCAATAAATTGTTCTTAACGCCCGGTTTTGGATCCTTTGTAGCTTAGTCAGTTGCTGCTTTGTGAGCAATCCATAAATTATATCATTATAGTCTATTATTGGTAGAACTGTTGATTTATACAGCAGTAGGGCAGTGTTTTCACTTATGAAGCTCCACATCTTCCTGATTGTAGTCATTTTTAGTGCCAATGATTGAGTTAGTCTAGCCAGCTGTTGATATAATATATAATTAATATAATTTTATCATCTATAGAATTTATAGCATATATATATTAATACATTATTCGGATATAAACACCAGATTTTTTATTTGATTGTATATATGTGTATGTGGTTCGTGTATTGACTTTTCTCTAGGCGCATTGTGTTTTGCTGCGTTCTAGCCTTCTGTGTGTAGTTGGGATGGCCAAATGTGTTAGAGTGTCCGTCTCCAGTGCTGGTAGATTGCAGGGTCGTGGGTTCGAACCCTGGTCGAGTCAAACCAATGACTTAAAAATTGATACTTGTCGCTTCCTAGCCAGGCGCTCGGCATTATTAGGACAGGGCAAAGACTGGTGTGCTCAGTGTCAGGATAATGTGACTGAGTGGGATACCAGGTCATGGTGCCGGCGGCCTGATTTCCCATTGGGACAACACTATAAAGTCGCCATGAGTGCGCACTGTCACAAGTCGGTACCCGTCCTGATATGACCTTAGATGTTGCTAGGACGTAAAACAACAACAAACAACAACAACAGAGTCTAAAGCTGACAGTGGTAACGGTGGCGCCCTCTACGGCAGCTTTGCTAGTTAACTGCGGCTTGGCTGGGTCTTCCCTCATAGATCACATTACTGTACAACCTACTGGGAGAGGTAAATAGATCAGGTGTCAGTTCGGGGGCTTTTTTTTATACACAACTATTCATTGAAATGTACCACTAGTAATGCCCATGCATTACCATATATTTGATTCCCCCTGAGCATGGCAGCAATCAAATTCCACGGAATAACAAAATAATAGTTTGAAAGTAAGTTTCCACAAGGGAGTTAGTTACCCAATGTAGGCGCATCCTGGGAGAAGAGTGTCTGCGAAAGCTAAGCCAATCTAATATGCATTGATATGAATAACATATCAGATGTCCTTCGAGCGGTAAACAGGGAGTGTTGATAGCACAGATATCCAACAGCACAACTGTATTTACCGGTGTGGCAGTAAATCGCAAACCCCTCGAAATTGCACACCCCGGGGTTTGGGATTTACTAGGAAATCACAAACCCCCCCTGGAAATTACAAACCCCCCCATGCATTGAGGCATTTATCACCACAAGCAGGGCAGCTATAGGCCTATGTTTGATTTTGAACTTCTACCAGATCTGGGGGATAAAATGGATTCAAGGAGGATCAAGATGGATTAATTGATTAGTTTTGATGTCATGCTGTCACAGCAATGGCCTTTGTCACTGCTATTGATCACTCACAAGAAGGATAAGGGACTAGATCAATTTTTATCAAAGATACTAAACTACAACATTAAGAAAAGCCAGCACAACTTCTTTGAACTAACAAATATCCAATTCCCTACAAAACTATCAGTCACTTTGCACATACATAGGCTGCACATACATAGGCTGCCACATTTATTTTCATATAAGGGGGATCCCTCACGAGATGGATTAATTGATTATTTTTAATTTCATGCCTCTCACAGCAAGGGCCATTATTCACTGCGCACAAGAAGGCTAGGGGACCAGGTCAATATGTTGTCAAAGATACTAGACTATATCAATAAGAAAAGCCAGAAAAACTATCTGTATCATTAACATGGGGGGTTTGCGATCTCCAGGGGGGATATGTGATTTCCTAGGAAATCGCAAACCCCCCATGCCCATATATGGCATGGGGGTTTGCAATTTCCTAGGAAATCACAAGTGGGGATTTGCGATTTACAGGGTTTGCGATTTCCTGCTACACCGGTGTTGGCCTACATAGAATGAGGTCACGCCCGCGTCACTGGTCACGTGACCGCAGTTCGCACTCTGGTCACTCTGGCCCTTTTCGTTCTACATGCAACATCGCCTCTCCCACCCACCCATCGTTGAGTTGGTTGGTTGGTTGTTAGAGTTTAAGGCCTGGAAACATCTAAGGTCATATCAGGATGGGTACCGACTTGTGACAGTGCACACTCATGGTGACTTTATAGGTCTACCCCACTGGGAAATCCATGACCCGCTATCCCACTCAGTCACATTATCCTGACACTGAGTTAACCAGTCCTTGCCCTATCCTATTAATGCCGAGTGCCTGGCTATGAAGCGACAAGTATAAATTTTATAAGTCATTGGTTTGACTCGACCAGGAACTGAATTCCCGATCTCCCTCATGCGAGTTCCATGCTCTACCGATTCGGCCACCGCGCCCAGTTGCCGGGGTTGAATGTTGATGTTCTATCCCCGGACTCGCTACTCCTGAACCCGCTTTAACTCCCGACCTTCCGCACGGGAAGCCTGCGCTCTACCGATTGGGCCACCGCATCTGGTAGCACATGCGCAAATATAATACTCCGAGTGGGTGGGGTTGAGTGCTTTTAAATGGGTCAAAGCCAAATGTCAATTTACAATCAGTCCTTCGTCCTGCAAAAAACTATGATTCCTGCAGAGAAATACAATTATAACTTCCATGATTATTTTCGTATGTACACAGCAATTTTTTTTATGCAACTATATTCTAGTGCCTTCTTGTGGCTGGAATCAGTCAAGCTGGAAACATCATCGTATTAAAGTAACAGGTGTGAAATCAAATGAAATTATTAACTCCTGACAGAGAAATTGATCTGTGTGTAATTGGTACCTCATTTGTTGCTAAGACACTAGATTACCATTCACTAGTATCATATGCAACATTAAGTATCATCTCTATCAACATATATATATATTAAATTTGAGCATCCAAACGAGTCTATAGACGATAACCGCCAGACACAGCTGGCATACAGTGCCTAGAGCTCCTCACAGGTGGCGCAGGTGTGGTCAATATTGTACTACACATGGCCAGTAGATAGGATATAGTGAGTAAAGTATGGTATAGGGAACTGAAGATAGATAATGTCCTTGTTTATATTCCCATAATTGATTATAGAACACATATATCTATATATATGTGTATATATATGTATATATATATATGTATATATATGTATATATGTATGTATATGTATATATATATATGTATGTACATATGTGAAGTGCGACGGCCGGCAGCTGTGGTTGTGTAGGCAGGTTAAATAGGAAATCACTACAGGCAAGTATAGAGAAGGAAGGCAAGAGATAGAGTGTGCAGAAGGAACCAGAAGGAGCTTGCTTAGTTTATTATATATATAGCTTTTAGAATCCAAGATGGTGGTGATCACATGATCCAATCTTCCAATCCCTAACAAGCATTCCTCTAACCACCAATGAGGGTTCAATATCCCTGTTGCCAAGGCATGGTTAGGTCTGTCTCTGGGGCAGAGATCCATAAATAACTCTAGAGGGGAGGGGGTATGTGAGGCAACTTCTCAAAGACTGTCCACCTAAGAAGTGACACTCTTCCTCTATACTATTTTACTATACAATTTCTATACTTTATAAGTAATAGCTTACCAACTACACATATCCCTCATATGCCTTTGGTTTTATATCCTATTTACCATTTTATAGACAAGTTTGTAATTTATTATAGTAGAGTTCATATATACCATATCTCATAATATCGGAAAATTGTACAACGTATAATCATATATATATGTGTATATACATATATATATGTATATATATATATATATATATATATATATATATATATATATATATATATATATACTGCCAGGTTCACTCGCCCTTCCTTCCCCCAAGTGAAATGCCACATACACAGGTAGCCGTGGGCACGTGGGTTGCATCAAAGAGTCAAGATAGGCTAATGGTTAGGACGCTTGCCATGAAATGGCAGAAATGTGGGTTCGAGTCCTCCCCTATGCTGTATAATACATTATGTGAATATAAATAATGAAGGTGATGGTTATTTCCTATTTCGGCGAAACGCCCGTTCCGGTGAACCACACTGCTGGCGCCGCCTACAGCCGTCTACCTGTATTACCACCGACTCACAAGCGTTAAAAAGAACAAGTTTTTATTGTGGGTTGTGTGTTGGATTTTTACGTCCTGGTAACATCTAAGGTCATATCAGGATGGGTACTGACTTGTGACAGTGCGCACTCATGGCAACTTTATACTGCTGCCCCACTGGTCACCCCAAAAAAAAAATATGTATTTATCCCTATTTCTATATATTATTCATACCGTATATGTCCCAATAGACGCACACTGCGCGAGTGCAGACACATGGATGCACATCTATTCAAAGTTAAAGAATTTCATGGATTTTCTTTTGTCGTCCCTCTGAAATAAATTGGGATTGTCTTATTTTATATGCATTCAGTCTGAATATGATTATACATTTTTATTTGGTTTTATTGTGCCTCTGAAATAAAGTGGGGTTGTCTTATTTTATATGGGTTCAGTATGAATATGATCGTTAATTTGTGTGTGCTTTCAATCTTGAAATGGGGTGTGTGCTTCTATTGGGTAGCATGCTTCTATTTGGACATATACGGTATATATATATATATATATTATATACATATATATCTGAATATCGATATCTATTTTTTGTTATATCTATATATCAAATTCATATGTAGAAATATATATATATATCAAATAAGAAAAAAATGCAATGACTGATAAAATCAGTCGGAGATGATCAGTGAGGAAGGGAGCCGAGGGAGGGCAGCACTGATCCCTCCCTGGATATGATGGAGGTTAATACGTAGGCTAACCTGATTGGAGGATAACATAGTAATAGTGGAACATTCCGATTACTCATATTTGCATAAATCTTACACGCCACATATATATCACTCTAACCCATACTGTAGAAAGCCCCCGCGGGTACAATGAGACTGCAGACACTGTGCCTCCATCACTCATATACACACCTCACTACTTTGTCTCATAAACCATTTGCTGGTGAATAATTGAACTAAGTACTGCTTTAAAGGAGCTGATTGCCTGCAGCCCACAACCCTCCAAATCCCCACAACCCCCACAACCCCCACAACCCCCACAACCCCCACAACTCCCACAGCCCCCCACAGGTCATGGTGGCAGTGCCTGATTTCCCAGTGGGGCAGGCAGCACTATAAAATTGCCATGAGTGTGCCTTGTCACAAGTAGGGAACCCGTCCTGATATGACTTTTAATGTTGCCAGGACGGAAAAACAACCGTCCAACCCATAACCCCCACAACCACCACAACCCCCACAACCCCCACAACCACCACAACCTCCTACAACCTCCTACAACCCCTACAGTCTCCCACAGCTCCCACAACCCCCACAATCCCCACAACCTCCACAACCCCCACAACCTCCTACAATCTCCCACAACCGCCATAATCCCCACAACCTCCCACAACCCCCACAACCTCCCACAACCCCCACAACCTCCCACAACCACAAACAACCTCCTACAACCTCCTACAACCCCAACAATCTCCCACAGCTCCCACAACCCCCACAATCCCCACAACCTCCCACAACCTCCCACAACCTCCCACAACCCCACAATCCCCACAACCTCCCACACCCTCCCACAGCCCCCACAACCTCTTACAACCTCCCACAATCTCCCATAACCACCATAATCCCCACAACCGCCACAACCCCCAGAACCTCCTACAACCTCCCACAACCCCCACAACCTCCCACAACCACTACAACCACCACAACCTCCACAACCTGCTACAACCTCCCACAATCTCCCACAACCACTATAATCCCCACAACCTCCACAACCCCCACAACCTCCTACAACCTCCCACAACCCCCACAATCCGCACAACCTCCACAACCTCCTACAACCTCCACAACCGCTACAATGCGTTCTCCCAAGCCGCTACAAACACCACCACCACTACCATCGGAAACACCCATCATAACACCACTCGATCCATGTTCTCCGTGTAATGAGTTGGTCGCCATCAAATCAACATCTGTAACAAAAATAAATATTGGCCAAGTTGTAATATCAAATTCCCTCAGGCTTCTCTGAAGAAAAAAGAGTTGACAGAACTTCCTCATCCAATTCGCTTCACTCGGACAAGAGAGACAAGATTAGAGATGTAACTTTGAAAGATTTATGAAAGAAAATATCAATTCAGGACCTGTAGACAGGCTAAGCAAGTGGGTGACTGGGGACCCAGGAGTCTGAGTGCCGGCAGGGGCGGTGAGTTGGCATCTAGTCTGGAATCGTCATCAGTGTTCAATCTGGATGAAATGAGGGGTCAATCAGCGCTCACCCAATAGAAGAGCGAGCGCTGATGGGGCTCTCGGAGATGAAGGATGGAGAGGTAGGAATGGAATGCTCTACTCTTCCAGGTACCTGCTTGGAGGAGTGCTGGAGTCGAGAGACCTGCCGCCTGGCAGGCCTGTGCGGCACATCGCCGAAGGCTGTGTAAGGTGAGGGACCTCGTGAGAGGAAGAACAGCTCTGGTGGCGGCTCAAAGAGGTCTTGTAAGGAGCTTGATGGTGAGAGGGGCTTGGGAAGTGTATATACGGACAGGAAGAGCGGGGAAACTCCATGGGCCTTGCAGAACTGGAGATAGCGCTTAAGGTGTGAGGGCAGTCTTGTACGTGGTCAGGAATCTGGCATGGTGACTCATCATGTAGCCTGGAAGATAGTGGCAAACAAAGTACTATCTTCCAGGCTGAATGGAATTACAGGTCAAAATTGAGTATGTTCAAGGCAAGAGTTACTGTTCTTTCTGATAGATTCTTTGTACTACAGATCAGTGCGACTTTCCTCTTAAGGTTGTGATCAGAGTAGGAACGGCTTAGGGCGTCCGCTAGAATTAGATCTTTACCTGACTTATGTCATGGGTGGCGGCTAGTAACCATTGTTGCCGCGCACATGCACAGAGTATCTTTTCTTTCCCTTTACCTGATGAAAGGACCTGCTGGGATGGGAGATTATCTGTATTTATTGTGATTACGAAGTTACAAGGATCAGGTGGGGGAAGGGCGGAGACTGAATGGACCAGGTTCAGGGCTTCTAGCTGAGATATGGGCAGGTTCATGTTGAGAACATCCTGCGGGACTATGCTGCGTAGAAGGCCATGGGTGAGAATGCGCCCGCTGCTGTGAGAGTAGCATCACATTCGATAAGCCAGGTCGATCTAACTTGTGACGGGAGTAGGTGTTCTCTGTGGCGGAGTGGTTAGAGTGTCTGACTTCTTTCTAGGTCGGACTCCTAATCTGAAGGTCAGTGGTTCGATTCCCTGTGCCCCACCTCTGCAAATTTGGATTTCCACCGCTGTGTATAACTTACAGCATCATCAAAGGCCAGTTGCTCTCATACCATGTCTATGTGTTGTGGGAGGTTAAAAATCCCTTGGGTCGGTAAAAGTGTAGGCTCGGGCTTTCTATCGACAAACTGTCTAATGGTGAAAACAAGCCTATTCAGGCTTATCCATGATAGGCAGTATAAATCTTCAACAACAACAACAACAAAAGTAGGAGACGGGAATTAAAGAGCGCGCAAAGTGCTCAAACAACTCAAGATTTGTGAGGAGATCAGGACTAAAGGGATGATAGCCTACATACTGTCTGTTACTGGTTATTTGGTGGCGAACCAATCGAATACTAACTCGGGGAGTGAAACATCTATGTCTATTGACATTAGCAATGCAGAGGGAACAGCTGGCCCGAACTGGTCGGGCTGTGGGTCAGTGGGGGCGGGCCGTGTTGGTATCGGTGGGTGGGGGGGGGGAGGAAATAGGTCTAGGCAGACAGGTGGGCGGGGCTTGTGATGAAGCTTGGTCAGAGTATTCGGGAACACTTACTACCTGTAATATATGCTAATGAGATGCATAATGTTCCAGGCATTGAGTGAGAACAAAGCAGTATGTTAATGAGATGACGTCATGGAAAGTTTAGACGGCGGTTCAGAGAGCCCTGGACGGTGAATAAAGCATTCAGTATCCAGAAGTCAAAGTGTTCAGACGTTGTACTTTTACACTACCGACGGGCAAAATAGCGAAATAAAACGAAAGCGCAATAAAGTTGTCACTGCCTCATATCAAATTCTGTTTTCCAAGAGGATGACTGTTCACTGCTAAGATCAAATTCTGTAATTTGTGAAGTGAGCGCCAGTCACTGTCAAGACCAGCTATTCAGTGGTACCAGCTGTAAATGATTGATTGATTGATGGTTTCTTTATGCAGTGCCGGCAGCATTGGCCGTATTCACAGCGGCCAGCGGTAAACACACGCGAGCAAGCATGATAAAACAAACAGCCGAATATATTTTCCACTGCTTCAGATCAAATTCTGTTAAGTAGGAGCATGACTATTCAATGCTAAGATTAAATTATGTTATTTAGGAGCACGACTTATAGTGCTAAATTGAAGAAAATGAACCGGAACGGTTTAGGCTACTGTCAGGGAGCATAAAACAATAGCACCATGAATTTCCACTGGTTCAGATGAAAGTATGTTATTTAGGAGCGTGATGTAATAATGATAACGTGCTACATCGAAGAAAATGAGCCGGCGAGCGGCATAGTTTAGGTTACTGTCACCGCTGAGACCAGGTAACCACTCGAGCAAACGTTAATAAAAAGAAACGTAATAAATTCCACTGCTTCAGTCAAATTCTGTTATTTAGGAGCTTCCGCTCGCGTGACTGCTTTAACAGACATGAGGAACCTTAATGACTTCCACTGTTTCAGACCAAATTCTGTTAATTCACTAAGGCGGAGACACGACTGGTTATATCTGCGTTTATTTTGATCATTAAGAGTCTAGTTTAAGGATAGCTAGAAGGTCACATAATGTAATGTAAAGGTACAGTAATAAGGGATTCCGCACAAATGTCAATTAGTGAGGTTACACAATGCGATGTAGCACTAAAACGGAGTAGTCAGGGGCTCCCCGCAATGTCAGGTAATGGGGCCATATACTGCAACCAACCAGTTCAATCATGGTTCGTCCCAGGCAATGTGAGATGCCCCCCCCCCACTTTCCCGAGCCCGGTGACCATGTCAGGTATGTGGACTCGAACCCGACAACCAATTAGTGGGAGGGTTCGGGAGGTGCGGCGACCCGGCCGGGCTGGAGGTAGGTGCGGACGGCGCCCGATGACCACGCCCCCAGGGCCATGATCTCCTGCAATGAGCGGCCGGTAGCCTGGCAGGCCTGTGCCCCGCCCCTTCGTAGGCTATGCAGGGTGTAGTCATCGTGGTTGGCCACCCCTATGTCCCTCAGTGCCATTATGAGGGTCCTCTGCAGGCAGCTCACGGGCAGCTGCGCTTAGGTGTCGCCGTTGTATCCCCGCCCGCAAATTACCCATGTTATGTTAACATCAACAATTAGGAGTGTGACTGTTCACTGCTATGATCAATTTCTGTTAATTATGACCGTGACTTAGACTGAAGGTGCTAAATTGAGGAAATGGGCTGGCGAGCGTCAAAGTACAGTTACCTTGGTAAACACGAGACACAATGTGTGAAGTGAAGTGGATAGGCAGAGCCGCAGGGGCAGAATGACTTGAGAGAGAGAGGTGGAGAGCGAGGAAGACAGAAATAGAACAGCCTGGTTCGGAAATTACGCATGTTAGCCTCGCCATTATTTTCAATTAACCGGATGTGTTGTTACTATATTCTTTTCAGATATTGATATTATTTCAAATTAATTTCCACCAATACCAGGAAATGACCTTAATAGCCTGGATATCAGTCTGGAGGTATTGTTATAATTGATAAACATGGAGACCAAACACTGTACTGCCAGGAAAACATTTAAAATCCTCTAGCATTATCTGTTAAAGATTTATTTTATTTTATGGGTAAATGTTTAGCTTAGGACCTCCAAGAATGGTGAAATATTGCTGTGATCAATGTGTATGTGCTTATCACACCTCACGCAATGTGTGACCTAGAGGAAATCAAACATGTAAATTGAATGAATTTAAAGGGGCAGTAACATGACTAACACAACTTTACTTATTAATAATTATCAGGATCGAATATGGGTCACCACTTGTAAAGCCCTCTCGCGGCAGTGGCAAGAACTAACGTATTGGGCAGCGATCATTGTGCATGCTCAGCTGTATCAATATCTAGTACTAAGCTGCCCGAGGTGGAATGTAGTGATAGTATGGAATTCTGGTATCATAACATTCCATAATCCCTTGCTAGTGGCTCACCCCCACATACACACCCCACCTACACCCCCACCTACACCACCACCACCACCACCACCACCCTCCGCCTGGTGCAACCAGATGCCCCTGGCGTTCAGAAGGCGGGGAACCAGCGCAAAAAGGCTAAGCCTCTTTGGGTGCATTTTACTAATGGGCTAAGGAAGTCGCCATCACAATTTACCCCAAAAAGATCAAACCCAACTAATGTAAATATATATATATATGATGTATAACGCATTATACGAGTATAAATGCAAGGGTAACATATACTGTATATATCTATTCCTCCTTGGCGCATTGGTGGTGCCCCCCCCCCCCAGCTGTCGGGGGGGGGGGGCACCACAACTTTCGGGTTAATTGGTGGGCAGGGCCCCTCTCGCGCCACACACGCTATAGTGTGTATTGGTTGTTTTGGAAGCTTTCGTCCTGGTAACATCTAAGGTCATATACCAGACGGGATGGCTGAATGAGTTAGAGGGCTCCGGCTCCCGTGTTGGTAGATCGTGGGGTCGTGGGTTCGAACCCTGGTCGAGTCAAACCAATGACTTAAACATGTATACTTGTTGCTTCCTAGCCTGGTGCTCGGCATTATTAGGATAGGGAAAGGACTGGTTGGCTCAGTGTCAGGATAATGTGACTGAGTGGGATATCAGGTCATGGTGCTGGCGGCCTGGTCTTCCAGTGGGGCAGCACTATAAAGTCGCTATGAGTGCGCACTGTCACAAGTCGGCACCCGTCCTGATATGGCCTTAGATGTTGCTAGGACGTAAAACAACAACAAACAAACAAAATCTACTGTCATATCAGGATGAGTACCAATTTGTGACAGTGCACAATCTTGGCGACTTTATAGTTCTGTCCCACTGGGAAATCAGGCCGCCATCACCATGACCCAATATCCCACTCAGTCACATCATTTTGACACTTAGCTAACCAGTTCTTGCCCTATCCTATTAATGCTGAGCACCAGGCTATGGAGCGACAAGTATAAATTTCTAAGTCATTGGTTTGACTTGACCAGGGTTCGAACCCATGGGTTCGAATCCCACGATCTACAAAAACGGGAGACGGACGCTCAACTAAGTGGTCTTTTACTAAGGAAATAAGCCTTCAGAATTTACACAAAAAATATCAAACCCAACTAACATATATATATATATATATATATATATATAATTCCTGTCAGCAATGGCGACCAGACCAGATGTGTCGTAACGTCGCTATCGGGTGTATCGCGAGTATCAATGTCCTAAATAGTGCTACAACCACCAAAGTGTGCGGATACACACATAAGAAGACACAGATACAGAGGATATGTATCCTGTGATGTATAACAAGATATAAGGAGGAGGAATAAAGGGGGAAAACAAAAACAAAAACGAAACAACAGGGAGACCGTTAAAAACGGTGGGAAATGGCCAGGAGGAGGCCTCTACCAAGGATTTGTATCCTGTGATGTAAAACAACATATATGGAGGAATAAAGGAAGGGAAAAAATCAACAACAAAAAACACACACAAAATACACACAAAAACACAACAACAGTGAGACCATTAAAAATGGTGGGAAACAGCCAGGAGGAGGCCTCTACAAACCACAACAATGCCAATCCTACAGGAGGAATAATGGTGACCAACACAAATGATAACACCATGACAACTGAAGAAAAAAACATTATGATGAAAGAGGAAATAATCAGTCTAGTGATAGAGACGGTTAAAATAGAATTGAAACGGGGAAAACATGCCAAAACAACCAACAAAGATGGACAGAAAACAAATGAAACGGACACCGGACAGAACAGCACAGCTAAAAATACAGACAAAAACTGGAACAAACTTCAGGAGCTCCAAGTAGCATACAACACTCTAAAAATTGAGTGTGCCTGGAACAAAGCTGAATATGAAAAGGTGAAAAGCAAAAATGATGGGGGAAAAGAGCACCCCCACAAAAACTGAAACCAAAACAACTACCGAGACAAAAATGACTACCGAAACCACCCCAAAAAAGAAACAAGAACCTGAGAACAAAAAACTGAGTGTCGTGATACATGGGGTTCCTGAAAAAGAGGATGAAAAAATAGAATCCAGTTACTGACATACTAAGCGAAGACGACTGTAATTTTGGCTGGATGGTAGTAACAAAAGCCTACTGTCTAGGAAAAAAACCAAGACAAAAAAATGCAAAAATAAAAGGAACAGATGAACTGGAAAATAAACAGGAAATAGGTGAAAAAAATAATGAGAAGACTGCAGATCCAGTCAAATCGGACAGCAACAGATCCACTGACAGACCCAGAAGTATAAGAATACAATTAGAAAAGGAAGCTCACAAAAACGAGCTCTTTCAAAAAAAGAAAACACTACAGGCAAAAAAATACTATGAAAAGGTAACAATCAGGCCTGTCAGGACAGAAAAGGAAATGCTGAGCGAAAAAAACGGTGCAGCAAATGTACACACTCGCGCAGGAAACAAAAAACGAAAAAATGCAATCGATCAAAATGAAGGGCTGCAACATAGAGATAAATGGGAAAACCTACAAACCCCAAGAATTCAATAACATAGAATTCAAAGAAATAAGCCCTGAAAAAGCAGCTACCAGAGAGCATGAATGGGGAGTGTCCTTCCAGGGACACAATTCTCCATTCAGTAACCTCAACAAGTGTAAAATAAAAGGAAAAGATGGGAAAATATACTCATCTGCTGAACAGTACTACTGTTCGATCATGGCCAAGTTCCATTACAAATATGACCTAATGAGACTCATTGACAACACGGAAAACCCCTACACAGTGAAGGCGATTGCAAAGAAAGTGTGGAGTTCACCAGAATGGTGTAAAACAAACGAGAAAGTCCCAGAGGACATTGTCAGAGCCAAGTTTACACGAAGCGAATAATTAAAGCAAAAATTGATAAACACCCCAGGTAAAGCATTCAGAGAATGCACCAGATGCCCATATTGGGGAACAGACATTTTCTTAAACAATGCAAATGAAGGGGAAATTGTCAAGCAAGGACACAAAAATAAAATGGGAGAAATCTTTTATAAAATTAAAATGATGCAAAAAATACTCCAGCCATAGCGGGAATACTGAATACCAGGCAAGTAGATACCAACATAGCGCAGCATCTGGGAGAACTACAAACCTTGAGTATCAAACACTAAATTTTCCTATCTTCTATAAAATAACTCACTACTAACCTAGAAATAATGCTAAGCTATTTCATGTAACTAACACAATAGCAACACATGTACCTCTCCTCCCTTTACATAGGTTACATAAATGCTATTATTATCTCAAGGGGGTCGCAAGTGCCCATGCAATGGTGCCTGCACCTCAGCAACCTAATAACACATAAACAAACAAAATAGATATAAAACAAATTAAAACTAAACTCGCATAATGCGACATCCACTGCGTTATCCATGGTTGAGGAAATTGAGTGCAGACTAGGTAGGGGCACACACTTCGCCCACTTAAGCTGCCAGAGTGCATACAATAAACCAGACCTGATAAAACTACAACTAAAACATGAAGACATTGATGTACTAACAATGTCAGAAAGCTGGTACACTGACAAACAACACAACTATATTCTCAACATAGATAGGTATAGGCTTGTACGTAATTACAGAAAACATTAAATGAAACACAACAAACAAACAAAGGTGGGGGTGTAGCTATATACTGCAAACTTACCAAAACATAGATGCTGAAACAGCAAATATTTCAGAACAACACATAGAACTTGTATGGTGCTTAATAAAAAATTATAGGCAAGCAAACACAGCCATAGCAAGTCTGTACAGACCACCAACAGGAAACATGGACAGCTTCCTTGAGGCCCTTGAAAAATGTGTTAGCACAGTACAAAAATTAACAACTCCAGAAATTTTCATTCTGGGTGATTTTAATATAAACTACAACTCAAATGGAAAAAAAAAACTAATGCTGCAGACCACTATCAAAACCATAGGCCTTCAACAGATAATCACAGAATATACCAGACTCAGTGAAAATAGCTCGGCAATTGACCTAATACTAACCAACTCCAACCATGCAACAAAATGGGGCACCAGAAGCTGGGGTATTACTATTAGTGACCACGAGCTAATATATGTAATGAGAAAAAAAATAAAAACCAAAAATCAATATGAATACAAGATGAGTAGATCACGGGTAAACAACTGAAAAGAATCATTAGAAAACCACCTAGAGAGTAAAAAAAACAAAATAAATAGTAACAAAAATGATATTAACATTTTCTGGAACAATATCATTACGGAAATAACAACCTCACTAAACCAAATGTGCCCAATAACAAAACTAAAACTAAACAAAAAAGAAGATCCATGGGTGAACAATAAGCTAATAGCCCAGGTAGAAATCAAAAGAAAACTAGGGAACCTAACAAAAAGCACCAAAACCCCATCAGATAGACTAGCCTACAACACAGTTAGAAATAAGTCTCAGAAAGCTGTCAGAACAGCAAAAATAAATACATAATAAGCCAAGATGATCAATGGGGTAGTAACGCAAACAAATTCTGAAATAATGTAAATCTACTATTCCCCAACAATAAATCCAAAGACTGCATAGCACTCACAAATGAGAAAGGCAGCACACTAACAAACGTAGAGGCACCAGACAAACTAAATGACCACTTTGCCTCAGTAGGACAAAAACTATCAACAAAATTCATACAGGATTGGGAAAACAAGTCAGAACAAATACAAGATGAAATCCCCACCTGCAAAACTAATGCAAAGGAATTACAACAACTAATACAGAGGATAGACACAAATAAACCAAGTGGTAGAGAAAATATCTCAACTAAAGTATTAAAACATGCTCTACAAGCCATCCCAGACACCATAAAAGACTTATTTTATGCCTCTTTCGAACAAGGTGAATTTGTTGAAGACTGGAATACGGCCACTATCACCCCTATCCATAAAGGTGGAGATAAATAAAGCATGGGCAACTACAGACCCATATCAATCCTACAGGCACCAGGCAAATTGATTGAAAAAATACTACACAGGCACATAAATGAACACCTGGACAAGAATAATATACTAAACTCGAGACAAGGGGGCTTCAGAAAACTCCACTCCGTGTAAAAAACCATAGCCCTACTCACCAGTGACTTACTAGCCTCAATGAACAACAACAAAATATCAGGGGCAGCATTCATAGACTTCAGCAAGGCTTTTGACACAGTAGATCACAAGATACTACTTCAAAAACTCAACCAAATAGGCATAAAATCAGCCATAAAACTGGATCGAATACTATTTGAGAAATAGGGAACAAAAAAAACAAAGTAGAAAATAGCATATCAGAATGCAAACCTGGAGTCCCACAACGCACAAGGGTCGGTTCTAGGACCACTACTCTTCATAATATACATAAATGACTTAAAGAAGTGGCTAGACACTGAATGCCTGCAGCTATATGTAGATGATACTGTCATATATGCTGAGGGCAACAACGAGGAAGAGGTAACAAATTAACTAAACAAATTACTACAGAAACTGGATGACTGGTGCAAATCTAATAAAATAACCATAAATGCCAGCAAATCCAAAACAGTCCTTTTCTCACATAGACCACTACCGAAAGTAACACCCAGTGCAAACTAGGCAACCAGGTGCTGGATAAAGTAAAGCACGACAGATACTTAGGCCTAGAGTTGGACAGCCAAGCTATGTGTGACAAACCTATATGTGACAAAAATCATACAAAAAATAAATCACAAACTTTGGTTATTTGCCAAATTACAAAAATTCATGACACAAGAAATGTAAATAAAGGTCTTCAAAGGAATGGTACTCCCATACTTTGACTATGGAGACACAATATACATGGGAGCAAAGCAAGAACTGCTCAACAAGCTGCAAATCCTACAAAATAAAGCATTAAAAATATGTCTCATGGTGGACAGAATCCATCCCACCTATGACTTGCACATGTAATCCAAAGCAAAATTGCTTTAAAAATTAGAAGACTAGCACACCTCAAAACACCCGCATTTGGGTTCAGTCACGGTAGGAAATACCAAAAGCAACCAACCAGAGATACACGAATAAACAATGCACCACTAATAAAACAAACAAGGAGCCGCATAAAGGCCCATGAAAGGAGCATATTAGAAATGGCTGCTAAGGATTGGAAAGCCCAATCAGTAAAAGAAAGACAGATCCCTGATATAAGACATACAAAAAATCTCTATGTAAAAAAGGGAGGATGCTGATGACACCCTAGGGCCAGAAACCCAGATGGGCATGTGATAGGTCACGGCCCACAAACTGGGCTGCCCCAAGGGAGAAACCTGGACCACCCTTAGTAGATAACAAACAACCACAAACCATCAAAAACAGAGACTCCTGATCTAAAAAAATACAAAAATATATATGCAAAAGAGGGAGACCCTGAAAACATCCTGGGGCAAAACCCCAGAAGGGCATGTGATAGGTCACGGCCCACAAACTGGGCTGCCTCAAGGGGGTAATCTGGACCACCCTCAGTAGATAACAAACAGCTACAAACTATGTACAAGCCTATAAATGTAGAGTAGGCTAGTTCATAAGTAGCAGTAAAACAAAAAAACTAATATACTATTCGTGCCCACTACAAGGGTGATCAGAAAATAAAAACAATATACCTATCAGAACACCTGATACTAAATAATCACCATGTACCTGCTACTGTGTGAGAAACAAACACATCTTATCACCTCCTACTGTGTGATAAGATTAAACCACTACTCCGTCTGGCCAGCATTGAAAACAAGCCCGAGCACTCGAGCTTACATGCTATGGACAGTATAAACACAGCATCAACAACAACAACGACAACAAAAAATTCCAGTGCGCGAGTGACTATATTCGCGCCACTGGTGAGGTCGGGCCGGTGGTGGCGCCACCGGTCGTTGGGGGTGGGTCACCCAGAGAGTAAGTAGTACAGAGCATAGCAGTGGTTAAAGTTGCATAGTCCGATGGTTTTGAGTTTCTGTCATTTTCTGAGATAAATATGTTAGGTTGGTGGTTGTAATCTACCTTACTTTAGTTTGAAGTAACTTTTACTTTAAATGGTTAACTTTTGAGATATTCGAAGTGCAAATGCGCAAAATTAATTTGGGCAAGCTTGCCAAAACTCTAACACCATAGACTTCTGCAGTAACAGATTCTATTAAATTTACTCAGTATTCCCTTCTTTGTGATGACAAATGTTTAATAAGTGCAGCAGTATCTAAGTTAGATATGTAGAATCAAATTTAGATAATTGTTTTGGTTTTGAAAATTTGATGTTTTCATCGGACTATGCAGCTTTAATGTGCCAACATACTCCGCTATCAGGACACCGCAGCCCCCATCCCCGGCTGCCGTCCGTGCCGTCCCGGCTGCCGTCAGTGCATCGGCGTGTGCTGCTTCTGCCAAATTCCCGACTGTGTGTCGCCTGGGCCTTGTAAATAGCTAGCCTTTGAACTCTGTCATCTAAATACCCTAATCAACCTCGCCCCAACTCCCACAACCACAACCACAACCACAACCACATCCACACCCATACACACATGCATGCACAAACTCACCGTGCACATCCCCACACCCACTACTACACTCTCCACCCACACCCCCCACTCACGCTGCACCCACACCCACTACCCACACTCTCTACCCACACTCTCCACAAACAGTCACCACCCACACTCACCACACGCACTCACCACCCACACTCTCCACACACACTCTCCACCCACACTTCCCACCCACACTCTCCACCCACACTCTCCACACACACTCTCCACACACACTCACAACCAACACTCACCACCAACACTCACTATCCACACTCTCCACTAACACTCTCCAACCGCACTCTCCACACACACTCTCCACCCACACTCTCCACACACACACTCTCCACACACACTCCACACACACTCTCCACACACACTCACTACCAACACTCACTATCCACACTCTCAACTCACACTTTCCACCCGCACTCTCCACACACTCTCCACCCACACTTTCCACCCACACTCACCATCAAGACTCTCCATACACACTCTCCACACACACTCTCCACACATACTCTCCACCCACAGTTACCACCCACACTCTCCACCCACACTCACCACCCACACTTAGCACACACACTCTCCACACACACTATCCACACAAACACTCCACCCACACTCACCACCCACACTCTCCACACACACTCTCCAGCCACACTCTCCACCCACACTCTCCACCCACACTCACCACCCACACTCTCCACACACACTCTCCACCCACAGTTACCACCCACACTCTTCACCCACACTCTCTATACACACTCTCCACACACTCTACACCACACCCATCCCTCCCTACCAGTCCTTCCTTTCCGCCCATCCTCTCCTCCAGCCACACACCTCTATCCCTCTCTCTCTGCCCCCCTCTCTCTCTGTCCCTCTCTCTGTCCCTCTCTCTCTGTCCCACTCTCTATCCCTCTCTCTGTCCCTCTCTCTGTCCCACTCTCTATCTCTCTCTATCTCTCTCGGACTGTTTCTATTTGCCCCTCTCCCCTCTCCCCAACTCCTTTCCCTGGGCAGCCATTTGCTGGCCTCGATTCGGTGCATGGCGTATAATCTCCTTCCGTCAGCTTCCTTGAGCCCCACCCCCCCACCCCCCACCCCACACACACACTCATCGATTCCGTGTCCGTTAAAGTGGCAGAATCCGATGGTTTAGATAAATATATTAGGATGTTAATTATAATCTACTTTACTTTACTTTAAAGTAGTTTTTATTTTAACAAATTAAATTTGGGGATATTTGTAGTGAAAACATGCTAAATTCATTTTGGAGTGCACACCGAAATGCTGGACATTCTCGGCTTGCAATGGTGATAGGTTCTATTGATATGAGTTAGTACTCATTGTATTCGGCTATACAGTAAAACCTCTCTAGCCGACCACCTCCACAGATCGACCAGTCGCCTATATCGATCGCTTTATTTGGGTCCACGACAATACTATTATAATTATATTCTAACTCCCTAGAGCGACCACCTCCCTGAATGGACCACTTAAAGTCAGTCCCATGGCTGGTCGATTTAGAGAGGTTTTACTGTAGATGTTTAATGAGTGTACCAGTATCCGTCTTGAGCCGTGTTCACACAGGCAAAATCTAAAGCGATTCAGCCAAGGCGAATCATATGAATCGATTTAGACACCCGTTCACACGGGCAGTACTTGGGCCGGAAATCGATATCTGCGCATGAGCAAGTCCAGTCTGACCAGCGCCAGTTTTCAGTTAGGCGACGTCACCACGAGGGATTGGGTTCGACCTAGATATGTATGTACTTAATCGTATTGGTTTGGAACGGTCAAAACTTCTGCTGGGCAGTGAAACCCTAAAAATAAATGATGAAAAAAATATCTGTGCCCAGCTAGTGGTTTCATAGACTAAATTATATAATATGCGACTGGAAAGTGTGACCTGCTTAATCCGCCTCAGTGCGTCCACACGGGCAAAATAAATCGATTCACAGAAATCAATTTACGTAATCGACCTCTACAAGTGGTTTAGCTTGTGCGGATCACAGGAATCGATTCAGCCCTAATTCGACTCACACGCCTGTTCACACGCGAAATGTGAGCCGAACTAGGCAAGTCGAATCCTATGAATCGATTTACATTGCCCGTGTGAACACGGCTTAGGATATATTCCATCAAATCTAAGTGAGTGTTTTCATTTAGAAAAACGACTGCTTTCAGCTGATTATGCAGCTTTAACGACGCACCAATCACCGGATCTGATCGTGTCGGAGCGTCAACCAGGGCACCTCGTCACGTGACTGTGTTTATAAAAACAGCACAGGATGGACGTGTGGGCAGAGCGTCCGCTTCTCTATTGGGAATAGGCTCGATACCGACCATCCTGTCACTAGAGTGGCAGTATTTCATTTTCGATTGCTATTGGGACAACAGAATGGTTATTTTCGCGTTGTGTTACTTCACATGGTGCAGCATTTAATGGGGACCACCACTGCCACAGTGACCAGCGGTACCACTATGGTAGTAGTGGTCTCACAGTACCAATAGAGTAGTGGTGGTCACACAGTACCACTATGTTAGTGGTGGTCTCACAGTACCACTGTGGTAGTGGTGGTCACACAGTACCACTGTGGTAGTGGTGGTCTCACAGTACCACTCTGGTAGTGGTGGTCACACAGTACCAGCATGGTAGTGGTGGCCTCACAGTACCACTGTGGTAGTGGTGGTCACACAGTACCACTGTGGTAGTGGTGGTCTCACAGTACCACTACGGTAGTGGTGGTCACACAGTACCACTATGGTAGTGGTGGTCACACAGTACCACTATGGTAGTGGTGGTCACACAGTACCACTATGGTAGTGGTGGTCTCACAGTACCACAATGGTACTGGTGGTCACACAGTACCACTGTGGCAGTGGTGGTCACACAGTACCGCTATGGTAGTGGTGGTCACACAGTACCACCATGGTAGTGGTGGCCTCAAAGTACCACTGTGGTAGTGGTGGTCTCATAGTACCACTATGGTAGTGGTGGCCTCACAGTACCACTGTGGTAGTGATGGTCACACAGTACCACTGTGGTAGTGGTGGTCTCACAGTACCACTACGGTAGTGGTGGTTACACAGTACCACTATGGTAGTGGTGGTCACACAGTACCACCATGGTAGTGGTGGTCTCACAGTACCACTATGTTAGTGGTGGTCTCACAGTACCACTATGGTAGTGGTGATCTCACAGTACCAATATGGTAGTGTTGATCTCACAGTACCACTACAGTAGTGGTGCTCTCACAGTACCACTATGGTAGTGGTGGTCACATGGTACCTGTGGTGGTACCACTACGGTACTGGTGGTCTCACAGTACCACTACGGTAGTGGTGGTCTCGCAGTACCACTGTGGTAGTGGTGGTCTCACAGTACCACTATGGTAGAGGTAACACACAGTACCACTATGGTAGTAGTGGTCACACAGTACCACTGTGGTAGTGGTGGTCTCACAGTACCACTATGGTACTGGTGATCTCACAGTACCACTATGGTAGTGGTGGTCACACAGTACCACTGTGGCAGTGGTGGTCTCCCAGTACCACTATGGTAGTGGTGGCCTCACAGTACCACTGTGGTAGTGGTGGCCTCACAGTACCACTACGGTAGTGGTGGTCACACAGTACCACTATGGTAGTGGTGGTCACACAGTACCGCTATGGTAGTGGTGGTCTCACAGTACCACTACGGTACTGGTGGTCTCACAGTACCAATGTGGTAGTGGTGGTCACACAGTACCACTATGGTAGTGGTGGTCACACAGTACCACTTTGGTAGTGGTGGTCTCACAGTACCACTATGGTAGTGGTGGTCTCACAGTACCACTGTGGTAGTGGTGGCCTCACAGTACCACTACGGTAGTGGTGGTCTCACAGTACCACTGTGGTAGTGGTGGTCACACAGTACCACTATGGTAGTGGTGGCCTCACAGTACCACTGTGGTAGTGGTGGTCACACAGTACCACTATGGTAGTGGTGGCCTCACAGTACCACTGTGGTAGTGGTGGTCACACAGTACCACTATGGTAGTGGTGGCCTCACAGTACCACTATGGTAGTGGTGGTCTCACAGTAGCACTACGGTAGTGGTGGTCTCCCAGTACCACTGTGGTAGTGGTGGCCTCACAGTACCACTACGGTAGTGTTGGTCTCACAGTACCACTGTGGTAGTGGTGGCCTCACAGTACCACTGTGGTAGTGGTGGTCTCCCAGTACCACTATGGTAGTGGTGGCCTCACAGTACCACTGTGGTAGTGGTGGTCTCACAGTACCACTGTGGTACGGTAGTGTTGGTCTCACAGTACCACTGTGGTAGTGGTGGTCACACAGTACCACTATGGTAGTGGTGGTCTCACAGTACCACTGTGGTAGTGGTGGTCTCACAGTACCACTATGGTAGAGGTAGCACACAGTACCACTATGGTAGTGGTGGTCTCACAGTACCACTATGGTACTGGTGATCTCACAGTACCACTATGGTAGTGGTGGTCTCCCAGTACCACTATGGTAGAGGTAACACACAGTACCACTATGGTAGTGGTGGTCTCACAGTACCAATATGGTAGTCCATAAAGTGGGACCTGCCACACAGAAGGCACAATCACGCCATGATTTGAATCTAGTCACGTGGGACATGTAATAATATCTGACCAGTCCTGATATGACCTTAGATATTGCCAGGACATAAAACTCCAACAAACAAGCTAATATCTGACTGAAGGATCTATGAGTTCGGGATAATTGGGTATCGCCTCTGATGTTGCTAGGACGGTAAACCCCAAGCAGGCATTGAATAATGCATAACACACACAAACACTGCTGTGTGGAACTGCGCCTATCACAACACGTGATAACACACCGATCACTGCTCGTGAATATAGTCCTCTGGGGACATTAACAACACTGCCCTCAACCACCACCCTCTCTACCTCCCTCCCTCTCTCCCCCCTCCCTCACCCCGCCCCCCCCCCTCCCTCACGAGACCAGCACTGGCGTCGTTACGTGTATTGGGCTTGGCGGGAAATCGATGCGAATTACAACCACCATTTGCGGTGGCACACTGGTAAATTAGGGGCTTTAGGGAATCTGATAAGTTCCCTGGTAGGTTAACAGTATGGACAGAGAGTGAGGGGGGTGGGGGGGGGGGGAGAAAGAAAAGGAGGAGTAATTAATTTATTTTATGGTCGTCTCCTGACACGCAAGCCCTGGGTATGGTGTGTATGACTGTCTGGAGGAAGTGACGCCGTTCCAATTAGAACCAATGGCGCTATCGTATCCGGGTATTAAAATGGTTACATAGAGACACATGTAGTGCTATTATTAGTATGCCCCCGTCCTGATATGAGCTTAAATATTGCTAGGACGTAAAACAACAACAAACAAAACTATTAGTAAGCAAGGTGTATTACTATTAGTGGAGAAAGTCTTACATAGAATAGAGCTTTTGTTTGTGTTTGTCTAATGAATTATGTACAATGCATATATACATGTATATGTATATACATATATATATATATAAAATCCGTCCTGCTGAGAGGGAGCGGTAGTGGTAGTGACCAGGCGCAGCTGGTATCATGCTCAGGCGCTCACAGGTGGCAGTGCAGTGGATGAAGGAACTAACTAGTCCTATGGTAGTAATAGCTCAGTGACATTAGGGTATAGAGTAGTAAGGGAGAGCTAGGGGTAGTGTCCTTGTTTATATTCCATAATAGATTATAGAGCACATATATATATATTTATATATATATATATATATATATATATATATATATATAGTAATAGTAAAACCTCTCTAAATCGGCCGACCATGGGATCGACATTAAATGGTCCATTTAGGGAGGTGGTCGGTTTAGGGATCTTTTAAAACCTTACAATGGTATTGTATAGGCGATCATTTGGGACCCAAATAAAGCGATTGATGTAGGGGAGTGATCGATCTGTGGAGGTGGTCGGTTAGAGAAGTTTTACTATATATATATTATATGCAATGTATATATAATATATACATAATATATATATCCTTACACACATATAGCTTCATTGATCTAATGTGGGCATTGAATGTAAAATAGACAGGTTTTGTGTTTGAAATTGATGTAAAGACACTGGATGTTTTATCCCAGTCGGATATTTATTAGTCTTGACATTTTAATTTGTTAAATTTTACATTTATTGATTAAGCAGTGTCTTCCTCTTTCCACTGTCCCTTGGCCAATCCTAATAGTAATGCCGGGTGCCAGGCTAGGTAGTGATAACTACATTTTTAAGTCATCGGTTTAACTCAGCCAGACTTTGACCCTAGGATTTGAACCCCATGACCTTCCACATGGGAAGCGGGCACTCAACTCATTTGAACATCCTGTCTGCAATGGATCGGTATGGATATAGGTTATATATGTTTATAATATATACATAAACCTGTATATCTCAACGTAGAGGACCTAATATTAATAAAGTATTAAAAACAATGATGTTAAGCTAAAACACTATAACAAATAATAATTTAAAAGACGCAGTGAGGGAACGCAGGTTTGGTATGGGAACGCCGTTCCCCCTCCTAAACAAAGTAATGGAACGCTGTTCCCACGCGTTCCCTCAACATTACACCACTGATTAAATGTCAATTCGAGGCGTATCGTACTTGAATAATCTCAACGAAGCCTGCTCTATTTATTGCATATGTGTAAAGATTTCGCGCTGTGAGTAAGTACTGTGGTTGTCGAACCTGGCTTTGTTCTCGCTGTACCACGTGATCTCGACCCAAACACACTCGTCATTCTCACACAATGAGCGGGGCAGCGGTCCGGACGCCCGATAACCCGAGGAGATGGAGGAGAAGGTCGGGCGCCAGCCGACAACATCAGTTTCCGCTTTAACTTCAGCTGACACAGTGTTGGTCTCACTTACATTCTTAAATCTGTCTCGCGCAGTTGGTTGTCAGTTATCTTGTACATACATGTCTCTGAGATTGGACACTAACGTGTGACGTGGAGGTCTACCAATAGTGAAAACCTTCCAAATAACAGCAGAATCCATGTTTATATGAAGGCTTACATGTTGTGCATATAGGCCCGGTCACATACACGTTAGGGGGCGTAGTTCAATGTAGTGGAGGCTAATGTAGTTGAGTGTAGTTGAACGTAGTTGAACGTACCGGAGAAGTGTAGATGCCAGTACATTCAACTACATTCAACCACGTTCAACTGTGTTCAACTATGTTCAACTACATTCAACTACGTTCAAGTATGTTCAACTATGTTCAACTATGTTCAACTATGGCTGGTGCTTTCAACTACGTTCAAAAACGTTCACCAATGTTCAACTACGTTCAACAACGTTCAACAACGTTCAATTACGTTCAATTACATACAACAACATTCAACGACGTTCAACTACATTAGCCTCCACTACGTTCAACTACGTCCACTGACGTGTATGTGACTGGGCCTTCAGTCAGAGTTGACAAAAACAAAACCCATATCACTGTGTCCTGAGTTTGGCTGTCGTTCATTGGTAACAATAATGTTAGTGCCTTTTCACCAGCGCTACTTACCAGACGAGATGACCCCGTCCTCTCTCTCCCCCACCTAGCCTTCGATTCGCTCTTGGATTCTAAATTCATGGTTGCTAGACTCTTACATAGAAAAGTGCTGACTGCACTATTGCATGTACCGCGATTTCTATTTATCGTCAATGTAATGTGTACCACTGACAAAGAGAGAGAGAACGAGAGAGACAGAGAGAGAGAGAGAAAGAGAGACAGAGAGAGAGACAGAGAGAGAGACTAAAGAGAGCGAAAAGGAGCAGAAGAAAAGCGGGGGAAATAGTTTTTTTAAATAGATTTTTTTTTAAAGGCCAGAGTGAAAGAAAGAGCAAGAAATGTAGAGAGATAAAGAAAGAAAGAAAGAAAGAGAGAAAGAAAGAAAGAATATTAGTAAGATAGAAAATGGAAATAGAAAAAGAAAAAGAGAAAAGTTATTCGTTTATTTTTTAGAGTCCCGCTAAAAAGCAGCATATATTTGAGAGAATGGGTTTTGCGGTGTTTGCTACAACTGCCGCTAGATGGCGTGTCGGCTGAGGGTCATTAAGCCGGGCTGTTAGGGCGGGTGGCGTGCCGGACCTGCGGAGAGGGGGCGCCACTGGTTCTACTGAGCTGAGTCTGTCTCCAGGCACTCACTCTGTCCAGTGGGTTCTGCCTCCTAAGTGGGCCACGCACACTATGAGTGGACCGCACCCTGCAGCATGGCCTAGCGGTTAGAGAACCTGCAATCCTGGCCGAGTCAAACTCAGACTCATAAAATATAAATTAGATACTTGTCCTATCGGACGCAGTGGCTGAATCGGTAGAGTGCAGGCAGGCCTTCCGTGCGGAAGGTCACGTGTTAAATTCCCGGTCGAGTCAAACCAATGACTTACAAAATTGATACTTGTCACTTCCGAGCCTGGTGCTCGGCATTAATAGGATAGGGCATGGACTGGTTTAGCTCAGTGTTAGGATAATGTGACTGAGTGGGATATCAGGTCATAGTGCTGGTGGCCTGGTCTCCCAATGGGGCAGCACAATAGTCGTCATGAGTGTGTACTGTCACAAGTCGGTACCCATCCTGATATGACCTTAGATCTTGCCAGGATGTAAAACTCCAACAACCGTCTATATCTTGGCACAGACTTTCTCATTGGTAATATGGTCTTTTTATGAGATGTGAAGTACCTTGTCATAGCACCTCCGTCCTGATATGACTTTAGATGTTGCTAGGACGTAAAACAACAACAAACAAACAAACGATCTTTTCCATTGTTAGTTTTTTCTTCTTTGGCGCTCTGCTATGAGTATGAGTATCTCAGGTTTGGACCCCTCATCAGTTATAACCCCTCATCAGGTTTGGACCCCTCATCAGGTATTTGAAGTTTGTGACGGTCACAAGCCTCTGTCTATTCACGTTGATCTCTGCGTTGATGTCACTGGTGTTGTTTATCATCAGTTTGGTCTTATCAGCATTGATCGCCATCCTGTAGGCTGTGGGGGCTTTGTCAAGCTGCTCAACTATATATATATATATAATATACATATAAATATATATATATACAGTAAAACCTCTCTAACCAACCACTTCCACACGATCGACCACTCCTCTATATCGATCGCTTTATTTGGGTCCCAAACGATTGCCCATACAATATGATTGTAACGATTTCTTTTAACTCCCTAATCTGACCACCTCCCTAAATGGACCATTTAAAGTAGGTCCCATGGTCGGTTGATTTAGGGAGGTTTTACTGTATATATAAGTGCATGAGGGGATTGATAAACATTCTCATATGTACTGTATAATTTATTATGTGGATATAAATAACGGCAGCCCCTTAATTTTTCTCCCTAACCACCTTAACTTCCATGTTATTCACTGCGGAGCGGGCATTCTCTCCTCCTCCTCCTATGCATGTGAGCCAACTGTCACTCTGCTCACTTTCAAAACTATATATATATATATATATATATATATATATATATATATATATATATTGATATATATATATATATATACATGTATATATCCCCTATCAGTCCCTCTTTTCAGCTAGCCATCGCCCACCCACTGCATTCACTTATTTATAGACATCCATTCAAGTACACTCTCCACATGTCCAGCCTTCTAGATAATGCACACCCCGCCCCCAAACAAAATCAAAAACATCAACAACAACAAAAGAAGAAAGTAAAAAAAACCTGGTGGCTTGCTTTGATCTACGCCGCATATACATCTGCAGGGCTCCTGGGAAGGGAGATGGCTCATTGGACTCTGGTGGTGAGGGGGACTGGGATGTGTGGGGGCGGGGGATTGGGGGGGTTAGGGCTATAGGCACAACATATTTATGCTAATCGCTCTTACCGTGTGTTGTGTGACGATAAGAACGCGCGGCCACCAACAACTGAGTGAGTCGAGTATACTACTGAATGCCGCGTCACATGGCACTCCTATACGGCACCTTTAAACAAAGCTTTTTATTTTTCAAATATTTTTTGTTTACATTATAGTTGCATCGTCCCATGGTTATTTTAGAGATAGATATGTTAGATTCATCGTTATGATCTGCTTTACTCATGTCGGCTTTATAGTGCTTGGTGACTTTATAGAAATCATGCCGCCAACACTATGACAATGGTCAGCGTAGTTGAGCCCGCCACCGTGTGGTAACGAGGCTCGTGAGTGCCTACTACACTGCTCTTACCATCATCATCATCATCATGCTGTCGGTCGCGATGCGACAAAGACTGCTTTCATTACTTGACTGCCACTCTCCATTTAGTTCTCTGCTGTGAGAGTTGGATCCATGAGTCGGTCTTAATGTCATATTCCATGAAAGCTGCCTGCAAAAGTGTTGAAGTGCTGTTGGCTTTTGCAAGTTACCAGCAGCACTCTCTCGGGGAGCAAATAGAGGTTTCACACCAGCAAGAACATGTCAAGACAGGCGCAAACTATTTGTCCCTGCAGTGGCTGGTCGGGGGATGTTGGGAGTTCCATACATCAACCGCCCTTAATGCTGCCACTGTGACATGGTTTTCTATTTAGGGTTTGCTCCCTTAGCCTTCGGTTCTGTCAAGAACCTGTACCACAAGGCAGTGGTTTACAACTCTGCAGGGCAGGGGCATCAAACTCCCTGAGGTATTGTAATACCTGCAATACCTGCATATCATACCTGTTGCAAAACACTACCCCACAAAAACACTATGGTAGTGTTTTCAACCTAGGTTCAAAACACTACTGTAGTGCTATTAACTTAGTTGAAGGTAGGTTCAAAACACTACTGTGGCCAAGCTCAAAACACTATCCTTAAGTTCAAAACACTACCCTTAACTTCAAAACACTACTCTAAAAAAATGCATATTCATTTGTAGTAGGATAAGGCAGTATGCAGTAGCATGGGGCAGTACGGGTTGTTGTTGGTTGTTGTTTTGCATCCTAGCAACATCTAAGGTCATATCAGGATGGGTACGGACTTGTGACAGTGCACACTCATGGTGAATTTATAGTGCTGCCCCATATATTATTATATCTCATGGCTCTTACCATACTACATTGTTTAATAGGTTACTGTCACCTGTTTATGACCAGACGGGATGACCAAATGAGTTGAGCATCCGTCTCCTGTTTTGGGAGATCTGGGGATCCGAACCCATGGGTTTGTGGGTTCGAACCCTGGTCCAGTCAAACCAATGACTTAATGATTTATACTTGTCGCTTCCTAGCCAGGCGCTCGGCATTATTAGGATGGTGCAAGGACTGGTTGGCTCAGTGTCAGCATAATGTGACTGTGTGGGATATCAGGTCATAGTGCTGGCGGCCTAATCTCCCAGTGGGGGCAACACTATAAAGTCACCATGAGTGCGCACTGTCACAAATCAGTACTCGTCCTGATATGACCTTAGATGGTGCTAGGATGTAAAACAACAAACAAACAATATCACCTCTTTATAATTTGGTAGATTACCATCACTATTACGTGTTGTCAAGTCACTGGTACAATGACTAGTTGCTAATTAGGTTATTTGATAATCCTTTTGTTTCACCTTTCTCCCCAACAAACCACAACTTTGATGGAAGGTACTAGTAGTAGATGTTCATTGCTTGACAATGTGTTGGTAGAAGTCCTACACTACTACTGCTCAGTCATGTACTAAACGCGACAAGTATCCTTTTTTAAGTCATTGGTTTGACTCGACCAGGGTCGAATCCGTGGGTTCGAATCCCACGATCTACCAAAACGGGAGGTGACCACTCAACTGATTCGGCCATCCCATCTGGTCCTCCTGGCCGTGGGCGCCTAATCTAATATTAGTAATAAGACGTATAAAGGGTTATGCGAATATAGGGGGAGGAAAATACATTATGCTTGTTTAAATATACTACAAATGTTTATTGGAAACGGTCTATTGATATGTTATTATTATTGATCCGTGTGCTGCGAGCCTGCTCCGGCCATGCTGTGGTCCTGCGTTGGCCTATATATATATGCCAGCGGAGCGCCTGACTCGCCCAACACTTGCTATCCGGACCACACTTCGTCCACACCTCTCTCTATTTCATCTCCGCTGGCCATGCTCCGCCTTGATTATGTCTGAAAAGAGTTCCAGGAGGGGGAGCCCGCCAGCATTTCACTTTCTACTCTTACTCTGTTTGTGTCTTTGGCTCCCCGGCTGGTCACCATAGAGCAAATAGACACGGTCCTTTGACTCAACTCTCCTCATTTCTCTTTCCTATACTCTACCTTTTTTTTGTTCTCCCAGGCTTACTTCTCCCCCTAATCAACGGAGTTGTTTGCTTGGGTGGGGCCCTTTACCTTATCATTTCTCGTGCTTTGTTTTTGTTGCTGGAACCGCTGTACCCACATTTACCCGTCCCTTCCTCCTAAACTCTTGCTGCTGTCGACTGGATACGAGTGCTCTGCTACCGCCGGACTGGAGAGATTTGGGGCCGCCCCAACGATTCACTGTTTTGAATGTTGTAAAGACATCCCCAGCTTCTACAACAGTCCCTACTGAAGATTAATCTTCAACCAAAGATTGGACGTATTTATCAGGGCCTTTCTATATTGCTGCAATTCTGCAGCCGGTAACCGTCGTAAGGTTATGAACAACCCCAAAAGCAAAGCCTGACTCGCCCCACTGACACTGGTCAATAATCGTGGGAGGTGAGGTGGGCGAGATGGAGCCACCGGTAAAGTGTTGTATCTTACGGAGGATAACAATAATAATAATAATAAGTAATATTCCCTTATATCTTTATACTCGCCTAATACGTTATACATCACATATATATACATTATATTATATATATAATATTTATTATATATTATGACTCTTCAGCCAATGGATTCCGAGCAACCACCATCAGCTGAGGATGTAGCCTATTGTTGAACCGTGAGAACGCAGCGTCTCAGTGACCCATATTGAATTATCCACACTGCCGGCAATAAATCACCCCAAATCTTTCGTTACACACAGCACTTGGTGTGTCAATAGCATGAACACGCACAACGTCAGCCGTGAACAGCTGGTGATCAGATGGCGAGCAGCTTAGAGTTAGAGTGCCTTTGCCGGGTTGAGAGGAGCAGGTATAAGCAGCTGGGGAGCAGATAATGAGCAGGTGGTGAGCAGATGGCGAGCAGCTTGGAGAACCTTTACTGGCTGCGAGAGGACCAGGCGTGAGCAGCTGGTAAGCAACTAGTGAGCAGCTGGCGAGCAACTGGTGAGCAACTGGTGAGCAGCTTGGAGTGTCTTTGCCAGGTGTGAGAGGAACAGGTCTGAACAGCTGGTGAACAGCTGCTGAGCAGCTGGTTAGTAGCTTGGAATGTTTTTACTGGGTCTGAGAGGACCCGGTCTGAGCAGCTGGTTAGCAGCTTGGAATGCTTTTACTGGGTGTGAGAGGAGCAGGTCTCAGCAGCTCGTGGGAACGTGAATGCCTGCCCTTAATGCCCCTCCCCCACGCCTCCCACTGTCCCGCTCTCCATCTAAAGGTCGCATTCCTTACAAGTGTAATGCGTAATGCGAATGCGACAAAAATTCGAAACGCCTTGAAACCTATGAGGTACATTCCTTACACGCGTAATGTGAATGCGAATGCGAATGAAAATCCATTATCCCGATCACTCCATGTAGCGATCGGTGCGTAATGCATAATGCGTAAAGGTGGTGCGAATAGAAAATCATGAGTCGCATTTGTCCATTGATATAAGGTTGGAGGAGGCGACTGATAATTACGGACAGCCGCGGCGGACCTGTTAGGAAGCAGTCTTCATGGCTCCTGAGTGGAAACATATGGTAGTGGTGGTGGTGGGGGTTCGGGTTGGTAAAAATGCTACCAGAGCCACAAAAATATGAATACTTATCTATAATTTGGTTATAATAAAGGTAGGAACCCCCATGTGACGTACAAAAAGTTACATAGATATAAATGCAATATTTGGTCATATACAGAGCAGTATGGAGAATAATTGTTTATTTTTATTTTTTAAATATAGCCAGTCGTGTGCCGCATAACGGATTACGCATAACGTGTGTAAGGAATGATGGCATTCGCATACCGCATAACGCATGACGCATAACGCATTACGCATTACGCATGTAAAGAATGCGACCTTTACATCGTGTTCCCCGGTTATCTAACCTTACCTAAGAAACCAGACGAGATGGGATAGAGCTTCGGGTGCACGCTACACGCGCGGAAAAGAATCGTGGGTGGGTTCGACCTCTCTCTGATTTAAGCTATAAATATATATATATCTGTCTTATTTTATATTTTTTTCTTTTATTATGTACATATATATGTGTGTATATATATATATATATATATATATGTAAGTATGCATTACGAGGAGACCGGAGTGGATGATACAATCTTTATTAACATGGAACTATATATAAATATGCACGTAAAATATATATAGAAAGTATCTGGCTGGGCTGACAATGCCCTACCGATCAAGTAAAAAATTGAAATACAGCGAATTGTATGGCAATGTGCACAAAGGCGACGTGACGCAGCCAGCATGGACTCAGTGGTGTATATGTCGGTCAGCAGCGCCGACTCGCGGAATTAGTCGGTAGCCCTGCGCGGCTCCAAAACTCACCGCGGAGGGGCAGCACTATGCGGTTTCTTACATCGGCATATACGTAGTATATGCTTTGCTATATATATCAGGCGCGATTGACAGTATAGGGTCCCCGGTAGAGTCACGCCGGTGGTGGCGCCACCAGTCACGTGGTTGGAGGGGGGGATACATCAAGTAAGCCACCCCATCAATAATAAGTAGGAAATAAACATAACATCCCTTACGTGCCTTTATACTCGCATAATACTTATACATCATATATATATAACATATATATGTGCATATATATGTATTAAAGAAAAAATGACACTTGTCACTGCCTGCTTGGCACTGTGGATTTTCGGGGTATGATCAGGACTGGTTGGTTCAGGGACATAATAATAACATGATTGAGTTTGGTACTTTATCATGGTGCTGGTGCAGAATGGTATCTCATTGTGTTCGCACTATAAAATCTACCAGCACTGTCAGAAGTATATAATTTGAGGATGTTAGGATGTAAAACCTTCACTCAACTGCAGCCATAACGATTGGTTGTCAGGGAAAACCATTGGACACGTGACTTTGAGAAGCGTGTGAGGTTCACACAATGTTGTGAATCACACAAATGCAGAGCCATCACACTGAACAGTGCCATCTATTTAGATATAGATACACACATAGGTGTGGGTTGGTAGATTGCATCAGGGAGTCTTGATAGCCTAGTGGTTATAACGTATAGGGCTCAGCGAGGAATGGCATAGATATGGGTTTGAGTCACGCTCTAGATGGAGTATCGCATTTGTGGCAGCGCCCCCTGTGACAAATGCAAGAACTATCATATACCGAGAGTTCCCCTACTATCTACTTCCGGTAGAATACACACCACCTCTTGGATATGATGGACCGGAGGCAGCGGCCAAATTGGTAAGAGCACACACAGGCTTCCGTGTGGAAGGTTGGGACTTTGAAAAACCCAGCTGAGTCAAACCAATGACTACAAAATTTATACTTGTCGTTACCTCGCCTGGCGCTCAGCATTACTAGTATACGGCAATGACTGGTAAGCAAAGTATCAGGAGAATGTAACTGAGTGGGAAAATTGGTTCATGGTGCTGGTGGTCTGGTATCCCAGTGGGGCAGCACTATAGATGTAATATAAAATCGCTATGATTGTGCATTTTTACAAGTCAGTACTCATTCTGATATCACGATAGATATTGCCAGGATATAAAGCCGCAACAAACAAACGGATATGGTGTGTGTGTTTTCCTTCAGTGTTGAGTGTTGCTTTCTGTGCCGCAGTGTGCATACAGACTAGGTTCACACCCAGCAGAGTCCATGGCGACGAGAAAGGCAGACGGAAAGGAGGGTTGGATTAGTTTTTCCCACGCTACCAGTCTTCTGGGTCATGTCCCAGGGGTATTTGTGAATCCGAGGCGGATCCATGAGGACGGGGGGGGGGGGGGGCACAAAAAAACTAACATAATTACTAACAGCTAAGATGACAAGGCAACTACCAAATTGAGACTATTGCTGTTCAGCGATGAAAACAAGCCGTGATGCGACTTACTCAGTATGAACAGGGTAAATAAGCCTTCACAAAAGGTGGTGTCCCAACAACCCTTGCAGTTAAGGGACTGGTGATGATCTATATATATATATATATATATATATACATATATATACATATATATACATATATATATGCATATATATATATGTATATATATCTATACAGATATATAAGCAGTTCTACGAAGAGACAAGACAATACGAATTGGTCTGAGGTCCTTTATGTAACACTCTGGCAAGAAACAGCCTTGCCTTAATCAATACAAACATTTTTTTCGGTGGAAGTGTGGCGAGCTGGCGCAGAACATCGAATATATATCAGCGGTGGCAGCGAGATGGCACCAGCTGAAGCCGGCCAACGCGCATGCGCGCAGCTATGGTCTGAACTCATACAACCTTGAAACGACTTCTTCTCCGATACCTATATATATATAATGTTATTATATAATTTATATATGTATATATATATGTATATATATATGTATATATGTATATATATGACGGGCAGTGAATAAACCCCAAAACGAAACCGTTGCTACGGGAACAAGCTAAAACAGCAGCCTATATGTAATTATTAACGAGTGCTACTGGAAAACATTGTGAAACGCTGTGCACTCACTGCCCACATCCTCGAATAGTAGCTGAGAGACCAGGCCGCCAGCACCATGACCCAATATCCCACTCAATCATCAATCAATCAATCAATAGTTCCGTCCTCTAGTCGAGGGTTGGATGCAATGGTTCTCCACCTGTCCCGATGTTGTGCTGCTCTGATAGACTGTGAATAATTCAAGCCTGTCCACTGTGAAACATTTGTAAACCATGATGTTCTTGGTCTCCCTCTCCCTCTGCTGCCATTCACCTTCCCTTCCAACAATGTACGGTATATTGAACTCTGACGAATGATGTGTCCAAAATAAATAAGTTTCTTTGACTGTATAGTGGCAAACAAGCGTTTCTTATTTTAAATTTTTCTGAGAACCTCCCTGTTGGTGATCTTCTTTGTCCATGATATTTTCATCATCCTTCGATAAGTCCACATCTCAAATGCTGCTAAACGTTTGTACATTTTCTTAGAGATTGTCCATGTCTCTGCCCCATACATTAGAGTAGACCACACATAACACTGAAGAATACGCTTCCTTGTTTGTATTAATATCTTACTTGATGTTAACTCAATCATATTATCCTGATATTGAGTCAACCAGCCCTTGCCCTATCCTAGTAATGGTAAGCACCAAGGCTAGGTAGTGACAAGTGTCAATTTTGAATGTCATTGGTTTGACTCGGCTAGGATTCAAACCCTCAACTCTCTGCATGGGAAGCCTGTACTCTCACCAATTCGGCTACCGGTGTCGCAGTTTCAGTTCCCAGCAGTTGAAGTTCCCACAATTGCTTCTGCTCATGCATCAACATCTAACAGCATAGTCTGCGCATTGTCAATGGTCGTGAGCAATCTTCACACATAAAAAGTGAAATATCTCTAAAACCAAACCAGCTAGAAACAAATCGGTTGGTACACATATAGAAAACATGTTTACCAACACGATTATATTAAATTGATATGGTTAGGGTTCTGGATTTCTATTAATTTTGAATAATGCTTTGCACTGCGCGTACCGCCAAACTCAACGCATTGTCAATGGTCGTGAGCCATCTTCATGCAGAAAAAGTGAAATATCTCTCAAACCACTCCACCTAGAAACAAATCGCTTGGTACACATATAGAAAACATGTTTACCGAAAAGATTATATTAAATTTATAGGGTTAGTCACATTGACACTATAGTGACAGCGATTTGTGGCGATCGGCGATGGTTTAAATCGGGCTAATGTTGACACATGCGCAGACAATGCTTTGACGCATGCACAGAAGCAATTGTCAGAACTTCAACTGCTGGGAACTGAAACTGCGACACCGGGTCTGGTCCACACACTATTGAGGTGGTGTGATAGTTAACAGAGGCTTTCAAACATTAAAGTTGCCTAGTCTCTTTGTATTGAATTCCTGTCATTGTCCGTCATAAACGTATTAGGTTGATCATAATAATCTATCTTACTTCAGTTTGACGTAACTTTCATTTTAAATGGCTAACCTTTGAGATATTTGAAGTGCAAACATGTCAAATTAATTTAGGCAAGCACACCAAAACTCTTGACAGCACAGGCTTCAGTAGTAATAGTAACAGTAAATTGACTTATTACGCCTTTCTATGTAGATAACAGATTCACCCTGTACTTGTAGTATACGGGTGAATCGTAGGGGGACAACGTAGTGTAAATACGGGCGAAAATATCTTTAGTATGGAACAGGAAGTAGAATGCCTGCCTCCAGTATCAAATGGGTACTTATATCGGCACAGAGTTGGTGAAATGGGAGAGAACAAAAAGACAGGATGGCAGCCATAGAATGCCGTTGATTTCACCTTTAGATTCTATTAAACTATATGTTTTATTATATTTTTCCACTCAAAGGTAGCGGGAAAATATGAAGACAGATATAAAGAATAAATGTTGCTTCTTAGATTGTGAATTTAGGCTCTCATTTCATTTCCCTGCTTTTTCGACAGCTTTTATATAGGGCTGGTATTCACCCGTCCACTGCGAGTACAGGGTGAATCCTTTATCTACCTTCTACGCAGCAACACATGCTGAATAGGTGCGCTGGTATCTAGGTTAGATATGTAGAATAAAATCTAGGTCAATCTTTTGGTTTTAAAAATGTGATGCTTTCATCAGCCTACGCAACTTTAAGGTTGCAGGCCTTGTCTATCACGGATTGATATCAAACCTGACTCAGGCACAAGATGGCTTCGTCTAGTTTACCAATCCACGATGGGTGTGTCCTCTAACCATGTTGATTAGATTTACCAGTTGACTGGACGTCGTGGCTGAATTAGTCAAAGCGCCTGGCAGGCTTCCAATTCATGCAGGAAGGTTCAAATCCCGACCGTGTCTTACCAAATGGATAGGTGTCACTACCTAGACTGGGGATCGGTATTACTAGGATAGTGCAAGGAGTGGTTGGCTCAGTGTCCTGATGATGTGAGTGTACGTGATATCGGGGCATGGTGATGGCAACCCAGTCTCCCAATGGAGCAGCACTATAAAGTCAACACGAGTGTGCACTCTCATAAGTCGGTGGTCATCCTTCCTGATATGACCTTAAATGTTGTTAGGACATGAAGCCCCAACAAACACAGATTTACCAGTTAGGTCATTAGCAGCGGGTATTATAATCTACATTGGCATATGCCCATATTTTTGTTGCTTTTTGTTGTTGCTGTGACATTCGTTGATTAAGCAGGAACACTTTCAATCGCGGACAATTGGACTCGCGCAGTGTCATGGATAATGTGACTGAATGGGATATCAGGCCATGGTGCTGGTGGCCTGGTCTCCCAGTGGGGGCAGCACTATAAAGTCGCCATGAATGCGCACTGTCACAAGTCAGTACCCATCCTGATATGACCTCAGATGTTGCCAGGATGTACAACTGCAACAACCAACAACCAGCCAATGTAATCAGTCTGATATGAGTCTTACCGGACAGGGGAGGCCATCGGGCTTTGCAATGGCCGTCACCATAGAGAATGTGTTGGAAATGCTATTCAGGCATTTGATAAAAGCGTTGTGTGGTTTCTATAGTAACAGTGGAAGAAGGCATGAATTCGTGTGGCGCTGCTCGACCACGTCTGGTCGATCTATCTCTCCCCGGTAGTCTCTCCAGGCGAACGAATATGTAACAGAAATCAGAGACACTGTGATGGAATTATGCCAGTCCACGCCTCCTTTAAGATGAATATGAAATTCGATTTGCCAGTTCCATCTCACTCACCCCAGCAACCTCTTTCTCCCCTCCCACTCTCCCCTCCCGCTCTCCCCTCCCACCCCCACCCCCCCACCTACACCCTTTCCTCCCCTCCCCACCACACATCACTCCACACACACACACAGTCCCCTCCCTACGCTGCCAGCACACTGCATACTCAGTGAACATCACATTGACGAATGTCGTCTGCTGCTCACTCTCAAACACGCCATTTCCCGCCAAAAAATATGGACCTATGTGGCGCCAATGAATTCGCTGGGTTAAAAACGGGAGGAGAGAGGGGAGGGGTGTTCCTAGCCCTCGCCCTTGTTACCCGAAATCCAATATCTCCTCCTAAAACCTCAATATTTCTCCACAAATATAATAATTCTCCCTTTTAAACAAATTCCCAACCCGGACTCACTGCACGGGGCAGACGACAATTAAGTTATCAGCACTAACTCCATTGGGCATAATTGAATGAAGCCTCGGGAGGGTCTGAGTGAGGGGAGATGGGGGGGGGGGGGGTACTTGTAAGGGTGTGATGGTTCTGGGGGACTGAAGAGGGGGGGGGGTGTCTATGGGTATGCTGGGTCTGGGGTGGGGGCTCCTGGCGTGGTGGGGGGGGGGGGGGGACCTCCTGGCGCCATGTCAGAGTAGAAACAAAATATGCGCGCGCATTTTCCCCAACCCTGAATCCAAAACCCCATCAAAACAAGTCTGGGTAAAATGTCCCCCCCCACCACCACCACCACCAACAACAACAACAACCTCGCCTTAACTCCCCCCGAAGCGATGTATTTACGAGTGTGACATGTCATCGATCCTTCCTTTTTATTTTTCATTGCCTGGTGATGACAGAGAAAACAAAGGCCATGACTGGGTGTTTTGCCTTATAAAGGCTTTTACTATTCATTTTGATCCAATCTCAACATTGTCATTGATCATAATTTCAAAACAAAATCGGAGAGGATTGGTGATTTGGTTGGATTTTTATTTGGATTATGACATTGGCCCGATTGGGTGACATCATCGTATATATATGCATATATAGGTTTTTCTAAAGTAAATAAATATATATATATACATACATATATATATATACATACATACATACACACAGAGATACATCCAGATAATGCGGTACATATGCATACATATGTGCTTGAAACATATATGACTGAGTGAATAGTGTCACGTATAATAACTAATGCCTAATCTTATATACTAGCTAATATAGTGAGGAGAAAAGAGAATTTGGAACATCTTCTATTCTTAGTAAAGAAGATAAGTAACGATACACAAATATGTACTTATAACATATATCCTCAATTACAAAGTGTACAGTTACATATAATGGTCACTGGCTGCAGGACTGCAGCATTGAATAAACGGCGCCATTAAAACGGCACGTTTTTGGTAGTTTTTGTGTTTCTCTTCTTCGGCTTCTTCTGTGCGGTGGCAGGGGGGTGGGGAGTTTTGGTGGCATCGGTGCGGTGGTGGTGTCGTGCGGCGGTGGCCCGGCGGTGGCAACACGTTCTTGGGGCCCATGGTCCCGTACCTCATCACTGGTGATCGAAGTGGGAACCAGTTGTAAAATTCTCCGATTAAGTATGTATTGAGTATCGAGATGGCTAAATGGGAAACAGTACTCCCTTTATAATGCTCACACCGCGGGAGGAAAGAAGTGGCCCTTTAAGCAGAATCCCTCCCCCTTATCTCGTCCAGCCACACGGTCACCGGCATGTTATGTGGTAATCCCACAATGGCTAGGTGGTGGCCGGGGTTGGGTGGGAGGGGGGTGAGTCCTTAAGGCAGCCAATGGTGAACTATGTTAGGGAGAGATCATGCGGGAGAGGAATGACTGGTGTGCATGAGTGTAATAGCCAATAAGGAGGTCTATAACATCCACTGTTGTATGTATCTGAAAACATTATATAAGACTAAGAGAATAAAACTAAGCGTTCAGCCTGCTATGATCATCTATAACCTACACTTCTGCTGGTGCTGAACTCGGATTGTGTGTTGTGTCGTGTGTTGTATCTCCCATGGGGTAAGCTCTAATATATAATTCATATAATACACTAACCATAACCTCCGCGTACCACCTAACGGGATCGGCCATCAATAGCATTCTGTAGCCCACATATATCATGCGGGCGCCCACAATAACGGGATTTCATACAGTGTCGCCCATAGACTGGCCTACCCTGCAACTATATAAGGAGTGCAGTCACACTTGCTATCCGGATCGCACTTCATCCACACCTCTCTCTATCTCCACTCTGCTGGCCATGCTCCTCCTTGATATTGTCTGAAAAGAGATCCAGGAGGGGGAGCCTGCCAGCATTTCACTTTCTACCGTTACTCTGTCCGTGTTTTTGGCTCACCAGCTGGTCACCATAGAGCAAATAGACACGGTCCTTTGACTCAACTCTCCTCATTTCTCTTTCCTATACTCTACCCTTTTTTTTGTCTCCCAGGCTTACTCCTCCCCCTGATCAAGGGAGTTGTTTGCTCAGGTGGGGCCCTTTACCTTTACGTTTCTCTCGCTTTGTTCTCGTTGCTGGAACCGCTGGACCCATCTTTACACGTCCCTTCCTCGGAAACCCTTGCTGCTATCTGCTGGATACAAGTGCTGTGCTACTGCTGGACAGGAGATTCTGGACCGCCCCAATGACTCGTCGTTTAATTGTTGTAAAGACATCCTCCAGCTTCTACAACCGTCCCACGAGAAGATTATTCTTCAACCAAAGATTGGCCGATTTATCGGAGCCTCACTATAATGTTGCAGGTCTGCAACTGGTAACCGTTGTAAGGTTACAAACAACCCAGTATCTATCTAGGAAGCAGTCTCCATACATTCATTGCTATGTTACAATAGGGATTTACATCCTACCAACAATTGAGGTCCTATCCGGACTGGTACCGACTTGTCACAGTGCGCACTCATGGTGTCCATTAGGATACCTTGCCACTTGCACCACAACCTGATATCCCACTCAGTCACATTGCAGTAAAGAGTGCCTGTCTTCAAAAGATAACTCTCCATCCAGACTATTGTTGTCCTGGCATACCATTTTGTTTGGTGGGGTTTTACTCCTAGTAACATCTAAGGCCATATCAGGATCGGTACCGACTTGGAGCAGTGCCCATTCATGGTGATTTTATATTACTGCCCAAATGGGAGACCAGGCCACCAGCACCATGATATCACACTCACTCACATTACCCTGATACTAGGCTAACCAGTCCTTTCCATATCCCATTAATGCCAAGTGCAAGGCCAGATAGTGACTCGGTCGGGATTCGAACCCCCGACCTTCCGCACGGGAAGCCGATTCAGACCGTCCTGACCTATCATAGCAGGTGCCTTGTCATCACAGACAGTCAAAGACTACAAATTCAACTCATACGTTGAAAAATCGTTCACACATGGTAGGGGCTCGCAAAGTTGTCGGAAACTCAAAGCCATCGGACTATGCAACTTGAGGATAGTACGCATACCATTGCTGCATTTTTCATATAGATACCTACAGTTGTCCTCGATGGTCTAAACCAGAAGTCAGCCGTCAGAGAGGCAATGAGTCCCAGCTGCCAAACGTTGAATAATTAAGTTTCTTCTTCCACCGTTAAGTGACAGGCTTTAATTAAAATTAATTGCGAGGGTAATCCAAATTAATTACCTGTGGAGGTAGTCATAACCGTCTGTTTGTCAAACACAGGTGACGTTGATGCTGGGATTACATTTTTATCAGGCGTTAAAATCGAAAAACACAATTTTGAGGGAGGCAGTTGATTTTTGGGACGGGGAGGCTGTTATTTTTTAAATTTTATTTCATATCTCTGTTGGTTGCTGGCACACAGTTTCAGACAGCTGTTGGTTCAGAATCAAGTAGCCATGGAGAGAAAACCTACTTTCTTTTTCATTTCACATCACCTCTGTCCATGTGATGTATTTTGTGAGGTCGCTGTAATTTCAATAGACGAGATCACTGTTCCGACTGCGCATGCACTGAAAACGGTGTTGGCAGCAAAGCAAATGCGTACAGCCATTGAGTTTGCTGATACGGGTAAAGCAAAACTTCAATTTTATTCCAAATTAATAGAAATACATAATAATTTGGCATAAACATTTATGCACACATGCAATATAATGATCTGATGAATATATCTAAGACAAAACTAGACATAGTTCAACATTTTGAGCTAAGAAACATACAATTCCACACAAAACAATCAGTCACTTTAAGGCTGATATCCACATCAACATTATTAATTCTTGTTCTAAATATTAATATGCCAAATGTGTCAACAGACACTTGTTTCAGAGAAATAAATAGCCAATTTCTGACTAACCCTACTCATTTTCTATTTCTAAATATGTCATTAACCATAGGATATAAATAAAAACATGAATAAACTAAGTAAAACTGACTGGCTATGGCTCTAACACTAGTCTGAGTGCCCAGATTTGTCTAAATCTAAATGCACATGGCAGAAGATGTGCTGATTATATTGATGTAAATGCAATGCTGGATAAAAGATTAATAATATCTTAATTGATTATATATATATTTTTAGTTGGTATTCTATGTTTCAAACAAGAGCTGAGATGAGCTGAAACTAGCACATTTCATAGCTGCACCCAGTGTTTTAGCATGTGCCATGTGCTTCTCGCGAGTTTGTTTTTCTTCCATGCATCCCACAATGCGTCGCACCACTGAAATGGTGATGTAGTCTATTGCATGTGATTCCGTAGAGAACACAGCGTCCCCGTGTCGCCCACTATATTTAATTTCCTACCGCGTCAATCAACGCTCATCCTCGCTCAGTAACAAAGTTTGTCACCACCCACCCACCCAGGGTTCTGTGGCTGCTTTCCCATAGACTGTTTGTTGTAGTTTTAAGTCCTAGCTACATCCAATGTCATATCAGAAGGAGTACCTTGTGACAGTACACACTCATGCTGATTTCATAGTGCTGCCCCACTGGGAGACCAGGATGCCGGCACCATGACCAGATATCCCCCAAGTCCTTGTCCTATCCTATTAATGCCGAGTGCCAGGCTAGGTAGTGACAAATATCAATTGTATCAGTCATTGGTTTAATTCGCCTGGGATTCGAACTCCTTACCTTCGACATGCGAAGCCAGCGCTCTGGCGATTCGGCCACCACGTCCAGTCTTCCGCATAGCTAATAGATTCATGATGTCCTGTCTCAGCCTTGGATCTATTCTCTCATTATGTTATATGTCAGATCATCATTAAATTATGTTCATCTCCAATGACCCTGTTATGTTCCCCCTCTGAATCAAGTGAAAGTGTGCTGATGTTTGTTTCTAAGCATGGTGGAAAGCATAGATTATTCACATATGTAGGGCAACATAGTAGTTCCTTTATCTTTAAAGCGGCTGTCACACCTCGCCGGATTGAGCAACGGACAGAATTGTCTAGTCCGGTGGTGATAAGTATCAAAATGTATTATGTCAAAATGTAAATGTGTCAAAATGCTGCGCTATCGGGTAAATGGCTGCTGGATGAACGGACATGAGACGGACATGAAACGGACAGGAAACGGACAGGAAATGGACAGGAAATGGACAGGAAACGGACATGAATGGATAGCCAATGGTCAAAACGAAATCAAACCGGATAAGAACCGTAGACGTCAGTCCGGCGGCATCCGTTCCTAGTTTTGTGCATGTTAAAAACTTGTACGGACACAAACCGGATATTGTTCATTTTCTGTCCATTTACCCCAATCCGGTGAGGTGTGACAGGCCCTTAACCAAATTAAAGTTCCATTGTCCGATGGTTTTGAGTTTCTGTCGTTATTTTAGATAAATATATTAGGCTGACCATTATAATCTACCTAAAGCTACTTATATAATCTACATTAAGCTGAAATAGCTTTTATTTTAAACGCCTATCTTTAGAGATATTTGAAGTGAAAGCATGCCAATTTAATTGTGGCATGCACGTCAAAACTCTGACACCAATACCCTATAGGCTTCAGTAGTGCGTGGCTTTGATACAAAAGCAGTGAGATGGAACAGACGACATTGCAGCGGTTCGGTTTCATTCATATTAGCACATATCCGACGGCCATAGATCCCACAATGCACGGGACACTCCCATCCACCACCCTTGCCACTTCCGGTCCATTCACAGAACGCGTGATCGAGTTGAATACTCCGCAGTGCGGCTGCGTGGGACTGAGCAGACGACATTTTGGCTCTCGAAGCGGCTCGCTGGTTGCCGCATAATGAAGCGTCGGATTTACGGCGCCGACAAAGCACCAGCGAACTGGCCCAGGCGCATTGTGGGAACGGGGCTGCCTGCCGCTGGTTTCCGGTGTCGCAGTTTGAGCGCCCTGCCAGTTTCAACTGACTGCATACACTCAAACTCAAGGCATTGTCAATGGTCGTGAGCAATTGTCATACAGAAAATACAGAAGAAGTGAAATATCTCTAAAACCACACCACCTATTAACAAATCGCTTAGTACACATATAGAAAATATCTTTACCAAAAAGATTATATTAAATTTATACGGTTAGGGTTCTTGATTTCTATTTATTTTGAATAAAACTAATGTTTTGCACTACGCGTACCGTCAAACTCAAGGCATTGTCAATGGTGGTGAGCAATCTTCATACAGAAAATACAGCAAAAGTGAAATATCTCTAAAAGCACACGACCTAGAAACAAATCGCTTGGTACACATATAGAAAACATCTTTACCAAAAACATTATATTAAATTCATAAGGATAGTGATGATGCTGTCAGATTTTGATGCATGCGCATGAAACTGACAGTCAGCTCAAACTGGCGACACCGGCTTGCAAAAGCGCCTGCGGGTAGAAATAGAATAGCCCATCTGCGCGGCGTGTCACCACCTCACAATCACCAGCGCCATTACAGCCACGGCGGGGCATGCTGGGTCCGCCTTATATTAGACGAAAGGAAATCATACTGGGTGATACTGTTATTAAAAAAAGGTGTTCTCTTTTCATCTTTAAAACGGAAAACAAGTTGTGTTTTTTTTGGGGGGGGGGGGGGTACATTAGTTGTTTAAGCAGGGGAAATTTCAATCACGGATGATTGGTCTTCCTCATTCCACTGCTCCTTGCCCTATCCTAATAATGCCGAGCGCCTGGCTAGGAAGCGACAAGTATCAATTTTTAAGTCATTGGTTTGACTCAACCAGGATTCGAACCCATGATCCCATGATCTACCAACACGGGAGACGGATGCTCTAACTCATTCGGCCATCCTGTCTGGTTAACAGAACAGCAAATTTATACAAGTTTTCGACCATTATGAAACCCAACCCAACCTAACCAAACCACGTCCGATAAAAATCATACAAGTATTTCATCATATGCATATATGGTTGGTTGTTGGAGTTTTACATCCTGGCAACATCTAATGTCATATCAGGACGGGTACCGATTTGTGACAGTGCACACTCATGGTGACTTTATAGTGCTGGCCTACTGGGTGACCAGGCCACCAGATATCGCACTCCGTCACATTATGCTGACACTGCGCCAGCCAGTCCTCGCCCTGTCCTAATAATGCTGAACGCCTGGCTAGGAAGCAACAAGTATCAATTCATAAGTCATTGGTTTGACTCGATTAGGGTTCGAGCCCACAGACTCGACCAGGGTTCGAACCCATAGCTTCGAACCCCACGATCTATCAAAGAGGGAGACGGACGCTCAGCTTACTGGTCTATGCATATATTATATGTGTGTATATATATATATATATATATATATATATATATATATATATGTATATATCCAAAATACTGAATTACTTCCTTGTCTTGGTTGTGTCAGTACCTCTTTAAGTTGTGTCTACTCAAATAACTGAGTCATCATGTCAGTGCGCCTTTAAGTTGACATAGCCGAAGGATCGAGTCGCCTCCCTGTCCTGGTCGTGTCAGTGCCTCTTTAAGTTGTATCTAATCGAAGAACCGCGTCTCCTCGCCGTTGTCACGTCATATTCTCTGATCCTGTGTGGATGTGACAGATTGGTAATTAGAACCTGCAGCTCCCGGACACTGCAATTTAATGACGGAACATTGTGGAAGAAAATCAACTCACGGTATAATTACCTGCTCGAAAAATAGGTCCGCTATAGTCGCGTTTTATCAGAACGAACCGTGAATGATCTTTGTTTTTGTTTTCAAGTCCGCAATGATTTTTCATAAAATCTGCAGCAATTTGACTGGGGTTTTTGTTTTCATCAATAATTCAGAAGTCATTCTCTGGTCTACGTCACTCTCACGACTGAGGGGAATAATGAGGGCAGAATGACCCAAATAGTCATAGCTTGACTCAGTCTTGATCACGTAGAAATATATAGAAATGTATAGAAATATATGTAGAAATATATATATGTGTGTGTATGCATAATAGTCCACAAATGTGGTGTTCTCTGTGGGTGAGTGGTTAGAGTCTCTGACGTTTTTCTAGTTCGGACTCCTAATCTGAAGGTTGGTGGTTCGATTCCCATGCCCCCACCTCTGCCAATTTGGTTTTCCACCACTGTGTATAACTTACAGCGTCATCAAAGGCCAGTTGCTCTCATACCATGTCTATGTGGTGTGGGAGGTTAAAAATCCCTTGGGTCGGTAAAAGTGTAGACTCAGGCTTTCTATCGACAAACTGTCTAATGGTGAAAACAAGTCTATTCAGACTTATCCATAATAGGTAGTATAAATCTTCAAGAAATAAATGTACATGAATGCATGCAAAGGGGAAAATAGAACCATTAGTCACGTAGTTAATACAAGGTATAGGTCCCAGCTCCAGGTTTGATTCCCGAAGTAGTGTACACCAACCCGGAAGTGAATGCATTGCGCCCTCCGACCAACACTCACATGGCCGTAATCGATTAAAACGACCCGGGCTACTCGGGTCACCCGAGGTGTCAGAATTTCAAATTGAACACCGCGAGTGGAGTCGAGAAATACACGTGCCATGTGCAAAACGATCCGACCCCAGTAACCCACATCTTGGCTGGGGTTTGCTAGGAGCGATGATGTCACATCTGTGCTAGTACCTGTAGGATAACAGCTACCAGTACAACTCCTACGTGTTGTTTTAATGCTTTTAAAAAAAATAACCCAGATTGTCAGCTTCTACAATCATAACATACTTTAAATCCTAGTTTGCTGTACGTATATCGGTTATTGAAAAAAATTATTAAGTTTTAGATTAAGCCACCATTTTGTCCACCCCGAGCATATTCGTTTATTCAACCCGAGTCTGTAGGAGGTGCGCATGCGCCAAAAAGTGGCTCGGGTGACCCGAGTTGATTAATCGATTATGCCCATGGTGTACTTACAACCACTTTAATAGGGGTGGTAAAACAAGATAAAGATGAGTGAATGTGAGGCCAGGGGGTGGGGGTCGGGGGGGGGGGGGGGGGGGGGCTCCTCACCACATGTACCTTGAACTGCGTCCAGCACGGCCTTACAACTGAGACCTGGCAAGTAACCATCATTCTGAGCACTCCGGCACTCGGCTTGGAGAGTGGGCGCCGAGAGAAAGTGTTGTCGTTCGAAGAGTGTCATTAGATGGTCCGTGGTGGTAAAGGCCCTGTCACATTACGGCGTATGGCGGGAGCGTATGGCGGCGTAGCGGCGTTACATCATATACGTCGGCATACGCCATATACGCTACTCATACGCTACTCATACGCTACTCATACGCTACTCATACGCTACTCATAGGCCGTCATGTGCCGGCCTATGCCGGCGTATGCCGTTGTACGCCGCCATACGCTTTCTCCCGTCCGTCCGTCCAAATTTTTTTGTGCATGCTCAAAAAATCTCGACCTATGGGAGCGTATGGTTCATACGCTACTCATACGCCGGTGTACGCTCCTCGTACGCCGGTGTACGCTCCTCGTACGCCGGTGTACGCTCCTCGTACGCTAGGGGTGCGCCGGCGTAGGTTACGCATACGCTCAACTTGCTTCACCGGCGTATCTCTAGCGTATGTAGCGTACGCATAGCCTACGAGTTACGTATGGGAGCGTACTCCTAGCGTATGCACAGCGTATGTACAGCGTATGCACAGCGTATTCAAAGCGTATGCCATAGGTCTCGACATCGATATTGACTCATACGCCGCCATACGCTATGCATACGCTATGCATACGCTACTCATACGCTACGCATACGCTACGCATAGGTTCCATATGCCAATCAAAACTGTCAAAAAATGTCACAGTACGCTCTCATACGCTCTCATACGCTACTCGTACGCTCCACGTACGCTCCTCATACGTTACACATACGCTAAAAAACACCCGATAGGTCACCAAAGGTCATCATAGGCCGGCATTCGCAGGACTTACGTAGGTTTTCAATACGCCCCCGCCATACGCCGTAATGTGACAGGGCCTTAAGGAGAGCATTCTCCCCACATCTCCTGGGAACCTCTCCTGGGAACCTCTCCCCACCTGCTCCCACCTTCCCGAAAATCTGCGCTAATACTCTCCCCTCACATCTCTCTTCTCCTCTCTCATTCCCTCTCCTCCTCTCCTCCATTCTCATCTCCCCCCTTATCCTCTCCTCTCATGTCATCCACTCCCGTCGCCCCTCCTTCTCACTCCTTTCCTCCCCTCCCCTCCCCTCTCCTTTCATCCGCTCGCCTCTCCACCACTCTCCTCCCAACTCCTCCCCTCTCCTCCCCTCCTTCCCCTCTCGTCTCATCTCCCTCCTCCTCTCTACTCCCCGTCCCTCTCCCTCCTCCCTCCTCCCTTCTCCTCCCCATCCCTCTCCCTCCTCCCCTCTTCCCCACCTCTCCTCTCACCCCCTCTACTCCCCATCCCTCTCCTCTCCTTCCCCCACTTCCCCAACCTCCACCCCTCCCCTTCCAACCCCCACCCCGTCCATTACGACCACTCCTCCCCATATAGGGACCCTGCGGGGGAGGAGCCAGTGCTCGATCTGGGGGAATACTGGCCACCATTAATCAATAATCTAGTAATTTCCGCGCCCAAGTTGCAGCGCATAGAAGGTCATTCCCGATCGCAGCCAATCAATGTCCCACTAGAGGCTGAAGCCACGCGTGTATTTAACGAGACGCTGTGTGCACACTGCAACAGTTGTAACTTGTATGTGTATATATGTATTTTACCTCGGTACTAAGCCTCTGGCTACTCGTGGTCGAGGGAGAAGGATTGATTGATTGATTGATTGGTGGTTGCTTTACGCCGTGTCGGCAGCATAGGCCATATTCACGGCGAGAAATGTTTGTTTTTTGTTCAAACCATCGCTTTTACATGTAAAAGCAGACAATCAATTATGTGCCAATAGACACTAATTAAATTAGAAAGCTCACAATCATATATCTGTGGTCAAGGGAAACAAATTCCCATAGAAAAAGAAAAGTTTCATTAATAATTAATAGAAGGTGGTACAGTCCAGCTGCCCTCAAAAAGGCTAAAATGTTTTCCTGTTTTACCTTAGTAAAAAGGTCATGCATACTGCCTGCAGTGTAGAACCGTTGGCGCAGGGCCAAAAAATCAACGCAACTTAGTAAAATGTGTTTGAGTGTCAGTGGGGACTGACACCCAATACATTCAGGGGGAGGTTCCCCCTTGAGCAGAAAAGCATGTGTAAGCCACGAGTGGCCAACACGGCAGCGACTAAGGACCACTTGGTCCCGCCGACCTCCCGCATGAGTCTGTGGTGGCTTTCCCACAGATGGTTCAATTTCTTTAAGTTTATTGATGTTTTCATCCCACTCATGTTGCCATTTGGATTTTATGTGGGTGGCTATTAGTGGTTTCAGATCAGAGTGAGGGATCAGACACGGTTCAAGATCACAGTTCAGGGCCTTCTTCGCAGCCCGATCAGCTCGTTCGTTTCCTTGTATGCCAGCATGGCCAGGCACCCAGCACAGGTGGATATCATACCCATCTGTTGTCAGTTGGTTCATTTTATAAATGACCGTTGCTAGAATAGGGTGATTCGTTTTCAGTCCAGCAACAGCCAGGAGGCAAGAGAAGGAATCACTGTATATAACATAGTTAGTGTGGTTGGATACCTCGATACACGAGGGAGAAGGAAGCAACATCCGGGTTCAGCAATTAGCACAACGACGGCAAAGAGTACACCCTTTTCTTGGCACCAAAGCCAATCAAAGGGAAACCGCTGGACCATACAAAGATGTTTGGGGGCCAGCTTCAAACAGGTCGAGACTCAGGCCAAGCAGTCGAAACACCTGGACAGCAAGAAGGACTCTAACGTGTCCAAATTCAAAAAAGCTAGATCGGATTTTTTAGGGCGGCCAACCGGCCAACCGACCAGCCGATTCGGGAACCGAAACTACGGCTACCAACCGAGGGGACACGGCCAGAGGAACCAGTACAGCTGGAATGATGGCAACCGCCCCTTCAGGAGAGACAACCCCTCCCAGAAGCAGTTCAACAAAACATCGAACAAATAGAGCCTGCACCGCAGCCCAGTGTAAGCGCTTTTACTGCAGGAAATGTTGCTAACCATCTTAGTGAGTGGGAACGGCTTACACAAGATCACAAAGTCCTAGACATTATTAGAGGGGTCCTCATACCGTTTATAGAAACCCCCATACAGGAGAAAGTGCCTTTTCCATACCGACTAGCTTTGGCGGCTTGGTCTCCCAGTGGGCCAGCACTATAAATTCACCATGAGTGTGCACTGTCACAAGTCGGTACCTGTCCTGATATGACCTTAGATGTTGCTAGGACGTAAAACAACAACAAACAAACAAACCTCCTCACCCGATGCGGTCGACTCTCTCTCGACAAGTATGCGGCTGGTCCACTCTTCCACCCACACCCCACACCCACACCCACACCCACCCCACCTCCACCACAGCCCAAACAGCCGCACGCATCATGTCACATCCTACCTTTGGGAATTCCTACACTGACTTCAGTGGCCTCACATACACTGATAGTACACATTGAACACCATCTGAGCCCACCCCGACACACCCCAACACACACCCATTGGGATCGATCCTAGACCAGCCCTGCAACGCTGGTACCCCCCCCCCCCCCCACTGGTAAGCCCTCCGCTCACACATACATTCGGTACCAGACGGGATGGCCGAATGAGTTGAGCGTCCGTCTCTCGTTTTGGTAAATCGTGGGATTCGAACCCACAGGTTCGAACCCTAGTCGAGTCAAACCAATGACTTAACAAATTGATACTTGTCGCTTCCTAGCCAGGCACTCGACATTATTAGGAGAGGGCAAAGACTGGTTAGCTCAGTGTCAAAATAATGTGACTGAGTGGGATATCAGGTCACGGTGCCGGCGGCCTGTTCTTCCAGTGGGGTAGCACTATGAAGTCACCATGAGTGTGCACTGTCACAAGTCGGTACCCGTCCTGATAAAGCCTTCGATGTTGCCAGGACGTAAAACACCAACAACCAACCAACCACACACATTCGGCATGGTGCCCAGGGCCATTATCGCCCTCACTCACACTAGTCACAGCCAGGCTTACCTACTCCGCAATGCACATAACCTATGACACAGCAGCCATAGCGTAGTCTGGTCCCCGGGCCCTTCATCCAGTCTGTATAGGGCCTGGATATCAATATGATGGCGCAATACCGATCTGTTGGTGAAATATTAATATGATGTTGCATTTGGTTGTTGGAGTTTTACATCCTGGCAACATCTAAGGTCATATCAGGACAGCTACCGACTTGTGACAGTGCACACTCATGGCGACTTCATAGTGCTGCCCCACTGGGTGACCAGGCTGCCAGCACCATGATCTGATATCTCATTCAGTCACATTATCCTGACACCGAGCCAAACCAGTCTTTGCACTATCCTAATAATGCCAAGCGCCTGGCTAGGAAGTGACAAGTGTCAATTTTATAAGTCATTGGTTTGACTCAACTGGGAATTGAACTGCTACCGCATCCGGTCAGAGAATAGGGCCTGGATATCAATATTATGGTGCAATACCAATATGTTGGTGAAATATTAATATGATGTTGCAACATCAGTATGTTGGCGCAAGATAGCAATGTGCAACATAGATTCTCACACCCACCAGTATATGTATAGATACATGTTGCCTGCTGGTGGCTAGATACCAGACTGTTACAATACAGACCTCAGGTATGCAGGTATTGCAATACCTCAGGGAGTTTGATGCCCCTCCCCTGCAAAGTTGTAAACCACTGCCTTGTGGTACAGGTTCTTGACAGAACTGAAGGCTAAGGGAGCAAACCCTGAACAGAAAACCATGTCACTGTGGCAGCATCAAGGGCGGTTGATCTATGGAACTCCCAACATCTCCCGACCAGCCACTGCAGGGACAAATAGTTTTGTGCCTGTCTGGACATGTTCTTGCTGGTGTGAGACCTCTATTTGCTCCCCGAGAGAGTGCCGCTGGTAACTTGCAAAAGCCAGCAGCACTTCAACACATTTGCAGGCAGCTTTCATGAAATGTACGACCGCACAAAACATCACTCTCACAGCAGAGAGCTAAATGGAGAGTGGCAGTCAAGTAATGAAAGCAGTCTTTGTCGCATCACGACCGACGGCATGATGATGATGATGATGACAATACAGACTGCAACCAGTCTAGCGCTGACGACAACACATTGCCGTCTTGCAGGGTCACAATGTACTATCCACGCAGATCTGTCAATGATGCTGTCCCAATGCCCCGGATTGTTTTGGGTTTTTGGGGGTGGGGGGGGGGGGGGGGAGGGGTGCTTTTATTACTTGGAGGTGTTGGGACGTTCAAAGTGAAATTACCACTTCAAGTCCGTCAAAAAGTAGACATCTTTTTCACAATCTATTGGAACTGCATATATCCAGGAAGTCTAGGTGTACTTCTTATATATATGTATGGATGGGTGAGTGAGTGCGAATTAGTTGTGTGGTGCGTGTGTGCATGTGTGTGAGTGTGTTAGTGCGGTGAGTGTACGATTGATTGATTGATTGATGATGGTATCGGCAGGAATGGCTATATTCATGATAAAAAGCTAATGGTATCTATTCTGTCAGTTAAAGCTGCATAGTCCGATGAAATATCAAATTTTCAAAACCAAACCAAATATCTTGATTTGATTTTACACATCTAACTTAGATACTGATGCAGTTATTAAGCCTTTGTTTCTGCGTAGAAGGCAATACCGAGTCAATTACTTACTGCAGAAGTCTATGGTGTCAGAGTTTCGGCAAGCTTGCCAAAGCTAATTTTCCAGGTTTGCACTCAAAATATCTCAAAAGTTTACCATTTAAAATAAAAGTAACTTTCAACTAATGTAAAGTAGATACTAGTGATCGATCTAATATATTTATCTCAGAATAAATACAGAAATTCAAAACCATCGGACTATGCAACTTTAATCACATTCACCTGCCTACATTGAAATTCACACAAAATTCCTAAATTGTCAGATGTGTATCAATTGACAGCAAAAGTTATCTCTGATGTAATTTTGAAGTGGTTAAGTGTGTCAATTGACAGTAAATCTTAACTCACAAAACATAGCTGAAATTGTATGTGGTGATACAGTAGGTGTGTGGCGCTCAGCAATAATAGGATAGGACAAGGACGTGTTAGCTCAGTGTCAGGAATATGGGACTGAGGGGGATATCGGGTCATGGTGCCAACAGCCTAATGTCCCAGTGGGGCAGCACTATAAGGTCGCCATGAGTGCACATTGTCACAAGTTGGTACCCATCCTGATATGACCTTCCATGTTGCCAGGACGTAAAGCTCCAACAACCAACCAACTAGTAGGTGTGGCTTCTCTGTATGTAGATGAGGTGGGTGAGTGTTGGGTGTGAGGATGGAGTGAGTTCTGAGGTGTGGATGTATGTGGGGGTGGGGGGGGCACATGAAAAATGATGTTGAAATATGTGGGTGTGATTGGTGAGCAATATGAGCTTGTGATGCGTGCATATCCAATCATCATCATGAAAGCTGCCTGCAAAAGTGTTGCTGGCTTTTGCAAGTTACCAGCAGCACTCTCTCGGAGAGCAAATAGAGGTTTCACATCGGCAAGAACATGTCCAGACAGGCGCAAAACTATTTGTCCCTGCAGTGGCTGGTCGGGAGATGTTGGGAGTTCATACATCAACCGCCCTTAATGCCCTTAATGCTGCCACAGTGACATAGTTTTCTGTTCAGGGTTTGCTCCCTTAGCCTTCGGTTCTGTGAAGAACCTGTACCACAAGGCAGTGGTTTACAACTCTGCAGGGCAGGGGCGTCAAACTCCCTGAGGTATTGCAATACCTGCATACTATCCAAGCATGCACAGATAATCACAACCAGTACTACTAGTTACACCCATGGTTGGTTGGTTGTTGTAGTTGTACGTCCTGGCAACATCTAAGGTCATATCAGGACAGTTCCCACTAATGGCGACGTTATAGTGTTGCCCCACTGGGAGACCAGGCCACCAGTACCATGAGCTGATATCCCACTCAGTCACATTATCCTGACACCGAGCCAACCAGTATTAGTTACACTCACGGTATACCACCAGCACATGCACGGTATCTCAGTGGGACAACACTATAAAGTCATGACCATCCTGATATAACCTTTTATGTTGCTATCGCATAAAACCATAATCACTCACCCTCGTCCCCCCACCCACCCCCCACCACGCCTAACCAGTAACCACTTACCGCTTATTCACCAGTGCCAGCCAATCACAGGCAGTAGACTAGACCAGATCCGACCACCACCACTGGCAGCAGCCTCCCTCCCCGCACGTCCCACCACCACCCACCCCACCACCACCACAGTCAACACAGGCAGCAGCCCCCCTCCCCACACCTCCCACCACACCACCACCACAGTCAACACAGGCAGCAGCCCCCCTCCCCACACGTCCCACCCCACCATCTGCACCACCACCACCACCACTACCACAGGCAACACAGGCAACCCCCTCCCCCCCCACGTCCCACCCCACCACCACACCGCCACCACAGTCAAGACAGGCAGCAACCCCCTCCCCCGACGTCCCACCCCACCATCTGCACCACCACCACCACCACCACAACTACCACAGCCAACACAGGCAACACAGGCAGCAGCCCCCCTCCCACACCTCCCACCAGACCACCACCACAGTCAACACAGTCAGCAACCCCCTCCCCCGACGTCCCACCCCACCACCACAGTCAACACAGGCAGCAGCCCCCTCCCCCCACGTCCCACCCCACCATCTGCACCACCACCACCACAGGCAATACAGGCAGCAACCCCCTCTCCGCACGTCCCACCACCAACCGCACGACCACTACCACAACCACAGTCAACACAGGCAGCAGCCCCCTCCCCCCACGTCCCACCCCACCAGGACCAGTCAACACAAGCAGCAACTCCCTCTCCCCAGGTCCTACCACCAACACAGGCATCAATCCCGTCCAACCACTATGGGCAACAACAACCCCCCGACGCCCCACCACCACCAGAACCACCCAAATCTGACACTGGAAATGATCCAAATCTCACCATGGTATCCCCCGACCCCACCCCCTCCCTCGTGTCAGACCAGGACCGCGCCCTGAGAGCTCACCCACCCCGTGACCTTCCCTGACCTCTCCTCCAGTAATCAGATGTCAGAGGGGGGCGGGGCGCGAGAAGAAAGGCTCCTTATTGAACCTTTCATGCCGAGTTTTCCGGCACGCTGATTGGCTATAGTCCGCCAGCAGTCAGTCAGCGCTGACAGCGCGGGGTGCTCACTCTCCGCGCACAGTCTGTTAGGTGGGGATGAAGTGCTCACACTCTCCAGGCAGAGTCTGCTAGGTGGGCCGCAAGGTGCTCACACTCCGGGCAGAGTCTGCTAGGTGGGTACGAGGTGCTCACACTCTCCAGGCAAAGTCTGCTAGGTGGGTGTGAGGTGCTCACACTCTCTGGGCACAGTATGCTAGGTGGGTCGCAAGGTGCTCACACTCTCCGGGCAAAGTCTGCTAGGTGGGCCGCAAGGTGCTCACACTCTCCGGGCAGAGTATGCTGGATGGGCACGAAGTGCTCACACTCTCTGGGCAGAGTATGCTAGGTTGGCCGCAAGGTGCTCACACTCTCCGGGCAGAGTCTGCTAGGTGGGTGCAAGGTGCTCACTCTCCCTGCAGAGTCTGCTAGGTGGGTCTGAGGTGTTCACTTTCTGGGCAGAGTCTGCTAGGTGGGCCCCAAGGTGCTCACACTCTCCAGGCAGAGTCTGCTAGGTGGGTGTGAGCTGCTCACTTTCTGGGCAGAGTCTGCTAGGTGGGCCACAAGCTGCTCACACTCTCCGGGCAGAGTCTGCTAGCTAGGTGTGAGGTGCTCACTCTCCAGGCAGAGTCTGCTAGGTGTGTGTGAGGTGCTCACTTTCTGAGCAGTCTGCTAGGTGGGCCACAAGGTGCTCACACTCTCCGGGCAGAGTCTGCTAGTTGGGTTTCCCTTCCTCTTCCTGAAGGCGTATATGTAGAGGGCAGCCAAACGATAACGTTTTAACAGGGTTTCATTCTATATATATTATATGTATGTGACTGGGTGAGGTATTGCACCATGATTCTGTCAGCACTATAACCCTGTGTGGCACCACTATAAAACTACCAAAATAACGTATAAGTGCATTGTCACAAGTCGGTACCCATCCTGATATAAGTTCAGATATTTTAGAACGCTAAAGCCACCGCTCACCCACAGTCCATCGCCGACCCCATTCCTCACCCCCTGGTGTTTAGTCGCTGTACTAATATGGCACAGATAGACGTCAAGTGGCGCCATCTGGAGGATCTCAATTATCATGCTCGAATATGACTGCCTTGTCAGAATGATCTTTCTTTGCCAGAAAGATTGAACCGGCAAAACTGGCAAACTCTCAACTCGTTGTGTTATTCTCAGTGTATGTGCCGCTACAGTGATAATACAGCTTATGAATTAAAAATAACATAACCCTGCCCATCCCTTAAACCCACACGCCATCATATCAATCAAGTGTTCATCTTAATGATTTGTATACAAAACAGCACTTACCTTTTGGGGTTTGCTAGCCAGACCATTTAGGAAGTGTGCGTCACGTGACAGGGACGTAGGTAGTCAACGTGTCTATAGCTTGAAACAGCCTATCCTTTGGGACATACTTTGAGCCCGATCGAGGCCGAGGGCTAGGTAGTCGATATTCTAGGTATTTGCTAAACAAAGTCTTTAATAGTTGTCTTTAAATGTCAGTTATTATTAGTAAAAGTGTTCATAGGTTAAAACCTAAAGTAAACTATTAAAGATTTCATCACCGTAATATGAGGGGGAGGGCTATGTAGTCGACATTCTAGGTATTTGCTAAAGTCTTTAGTAGCTGTCTTTAAATTTCAGTTATTATTACTAAAACTAAAGTGTCCAGAGGTTGAAATCCGAAGTTAACTATTAAAGATTTCATTGCCATAATATAGGGTTTCACTCCCTAAGATCTTTGGGTTACTTATTGAGCTACTTTTTTGGCGTTTTCTAGTGTTTAAATAATAGCTGGAGAAAATCCATAGAATATCGTTAAACGCAAAATTACCAAAGATCTGGGAAAATAAGTTTGTGCTTAAGCATAATAGACACACGCCAACTCACGTTTGATTCCTTTTGATAATTAATGCCGATTTTATTTATTAGTGTCACAATGAAACAACGCTATGTAAAAGTGCATACTAAAACGAAAAACTAATTTAAATCTTGGATACACCCAATACATCTGGAGAAAAGACTTGGTGGTCCAACAAAAATCAATCATGGAAATTAACATAAAATCATATTAAAAACACAGGATATGTCTCAATTTCAGAGATTGTCGTATTCCGAGTACATTCCTGCACATCAAATATATGCAAAAGGTTCAACATTTGTACAATATATACATTTTTTTCTTCTTCTAAAACCGCGCGTTGGCATTAGTGGTGCATTTCATATAGAAGTGTGTTTTGATGACATACGCTATAGAGCACAGGTATGTTATGGACACATCAAGACTTTCTTTTGCTAAACACCAGACTTATTGTTATTTTATGTCATTTATTGCACCGTTGTTATATTGATACAGGGGTGGGGGTGCCTTTTACACGGACGAATGAGACAAGTTAAGCTAGTGACATCTATCGGCAGAATCTGGAACCACTCTATTCGGGTACTTTCCCCAAGTGCCTGTGATTTCACATACTATATCTCCGTAAAGAACGCATGGAAAAATAATAAAATGCCTGTTTATATTCAGATATTCATATCACAACAGGCATCAAGCTCTTATCCGTGTTTTTTTTGTTTTTTTCTAACCGACAACTATATTGTATTTTTCTTCAGGAATTTCACTGCTGCTCTCTTCACATGTATTACACCACACCCTAGTGACATCTATCGGCAGAATTTGGAACCACTCTAATCGGGTACTTTACAGCTTAACTGTCGGGGGTCTATTGGAATATAGTTCCGTAGAGAAACAGCAAGATAGCTCAGTACATGTACAATTAGAATTGAAAAATGATATCACATAATTGTAGACATCGTAATAGTAGAGTCCTCATTGGTGGGCAGAGCAATTTCAAATGGGCCTCAACCTTCATCTTTGACCCATTTGAAATCACTCCCCACCCAACGGGGACTATCCAGCTCCCAGCATGGTAATGTTATGTATTATTTATGTATTTCGATCATTGAAAATTATGTGAAAAAGATCTGAGCACATTTTGTTTGTTTGGTTTTAACGACCCCCAGCAATCGGCTATTGGGGGCCCTAAAAAAAAAGAAGACCGCAAAAACACTTGTAATTAAACCTTGTGGCCCTGTCACACTACGACGTAACGACGTCAACCGTAGGGAGCAATGTGGAGAGAACGTTTGATCGTTTCGGGCGCTTAGTATGCAAGAATTTGGGCACATAGTTTGAACGTGGGGATTGCAGCGTCGTGGAGACGAGAGCCGTTAACGTCGGTATAAAGCGATAGTGAATACCGTCCTTCAACAAGAGAGACTAACGTCACTACGCTCACTGGAACGTTCATGTGAACGTTGTATACGATCGCCAGTAAGAACGGTTACGTGATGTTACCATACGTCAGTGCTGATGTTGATACGCCTACGTTGTAATGTACGTTCTCCCCTGATGTTGCCCATTTACGACGACCCGTGTGGCACTTTCCACCCGGTTTAAGGTGGTTCACCATTAGTGGCACGTAGTCTTTGAAGTAGAGTGAGCTAGCGTTTGGGCCTAACGTCCCGTTTTTAACTTTAAAATCATTGACGTTTCGCAGAATCGTGAACAAGAGACGTACGCGCTGTGAAAGTAAAACACCCGTACCCTTTGAGCTACGTCGAAAGTTTTTTGAACAGTGTCCACAAAAAACCTTGACGTAACTTCAACCATAGCACCAACGTAATGAGTGAACGTAGCCTCGACGTCATATCTAACGTCATTATATACCGTAATCCAACTCATACGTCAACGTAATGGACGAAAAAAATCACCACGCTAGGCCGCACGTTCTTTCGCAGTCGGTTAACATCATAGTGTGACAGGGGTATTAGCTAGATGGACTGAATATTTTACATGTACGTTCCCTAATGCCGTTCCAATAGACGATTTCCACCACCAACCCAACCTCTGTCATCAGTGGAAGAAAAATGAGGGTATCAGTTCACTGCGCTACAAGCTCTGTGGAAAAGGTATTATTATAGCGAATTTCGACCACCAATCTGCCCTCTGATGGCACTCAGAAGAACTAACTGCACATGCTCCGCGGAAGAGGTCTATAGATACACATGCCACTGCCATCAGCGACACTCACAAGACACGACTACGAGGTTTGGCATGGTCTTTATCTCTAAATGGGTTGCCGAGTACATGATGACCGCACTCGCAGGGTTGAGAATAGTCGCAACACAGCTTCCCAAGCGTATGCGTGGGTTTCCATCGTCCACCAATGTTTTTATGACAGCCTCCCTAGTAGGTAGAAGGTGCGTTGGGGTCGGGATGTGCAGGATATCGCGCTACATTGTGACCCTGGCACTGACCGAGGGTCCAATGCAGGCTGATTGGCCTGGCATAAATGAATCCTCCCTGTTATGCCCAAATCAGGACGCGCCGGACAGCTTGAGAAGGAACGACGGTCCCGGCAGTCCACCATGCTTGGTGACCCGATTGACCGTCGCAGCTGATGTCTTCCACGCCCTTGTTCCGCCCGCCCTGTGTGACCTAGTTTGGCGCCGCGACCTTTCTGACCTGCCCGTGAGAGGTCGCTCAGCTGCGGCCAGCCACTGGCCGCGTACGCGTTCACTCTGATGGCATGAGCATGCGTCGCGAAGAAAGCCAGCAGCGGCCCGCTAGTTCCATTTCCAACCGCTATGGGCGCGTCGTCGCACACGACGGCCACCAGCTTCACAGCGCCACCACCGCCAGCTCGTCCGACGGTGGCGCTGTCTATCGGCAGTGTGTGGAAGAGGCCCGCGTTGACGACGGTGCTGCTGGTGATGTTTGAACAGGCGCCGGCGCCGGGACTACAGAACTGCAGTGTGCAGGTGCTGACGGCGGAGGCCGACGTGGGGCGGGTGTAGTCGGCATCGGCTGGACTGAACACAACCTCCAGGAAGCGGTGGTGGTGATACTGGTGAATGAAGTCCAGCTTGAACCAGAAATGGCCTTGGACAAGTTTGTCTGGAAGTGATAGCATAAAAATTAAGTTCAGTTTTATTATACTTCTTTTGTTTAAAGGAGTATGGGAGAGAGGGGGGGGGGGGGATTACTCATACGGATTGAGTGCCATGCACATCAATCAAGCGTCTTGCTAATCTATTTGGGGTTTGTTCCCTAGTAACACCTAAGATTACATCAGAAGAGGTACCAACTTCTCTGTCTGTGTGTCGTGAGACACATAGACTACGCTAGGTCACAGGGAAGGCAAAGTCTGGAACATGTGTGGACAATGCCCATGTGAATTATGATCTGGCAGTCCGGAAGAAGGCTGTTGAATGTTGAGTACAAGGCAGTTACTGTATGTAAGGAAGGGGAGCTAAACTGTCCATAAATGACTACTCTGGAGAATCTGTGGGTAGACAAGTACACTAAAGTCAGTACATGTAGGCTATATTGGCCACTCGTGGCTAACACACGCTTTCCTGCTCAAGGGTGACCCCCCCCCCCCCCCCCCCCCCGAATGTATCGGATGTCACTCCCCACTGACATTAAAACATATTTGATTAAACTGTGTGGATTTCAGGGCACTGCACCAACAATTATACACTGCAAACAGCAATCACAACCTTTTAACTAGAGTAAAACAAGAAGACACTTTATCCTTTTTGAGGACAGCTGGTCTGTACCACTTCATATAGTTTATTAAAACAATTTTTATCAATTAATTCTTTCATCTATTTTATTTACCATGACCACAAATTATATGATTGTGAGTTTTTTTAATTCACGAGTGTCTATGGACACATAATTGATTTATGCTTTTACATTATATGTAAAGGTGATGGTTGAATAAAGATTTATAAAAATTCTCACTGTGAATATGGCCTATGTTGCCGACATGGTGTAAAGAAACCACCAATCAATCAATCAATCAATGTAGGCTATATGGTGCTTGAGTAGGCCGTTATTCTCAAAGGATGGGGAAAAAAACGTATATATATATATATAGGAAGCACATAAACACTGTAAAAAATGCTCAGAGATCAACCGATAGTTCCAACAATAAATAAGCTATCAGTATCATATGAGGACTGCCTGAAGGCACTCAAGCTACCATCCCTGTACTACAAATGGCAGCAAGGTGAGTTAGCTGAGGTGATACGAGTGAGATGTACAAGTATCTAACTGGAAAATACCAAAAGAGAAACCCATGGTTAGTGCTGGAAAACTCAAACACAACAGGACATTCTCTAACGCTGGCCAAGCACAGATGCCAAACAGAGTTGGGCAGACACTGTTTCAGTAACACTAACAGAGTAGTGAGTGATTGGAACTCTCTACCTGAAAGTGCTGAACACTATCAGCACCACTAGTGAACAGTTTAAATCACGATTGAACAAGCATGGGTCAGACAAAATGTACATATTATAGAGGAAATTGAAGTCAACAATCCAAATGTGGAAATGGAAGAACACTAGAAATGTTTGTTAGATGTAGTCAGAGGCCAACATAAACCGATAGATACCTGATAGTGAAATTTGTTTTAAAATTAACTTAAAGGGACCCGGTATAGGCTGCTGAGACACGAACCATACTCTGACAAATGCTCTCCAAGCATACCTTTGCAGGTTTTCAGTTTATGCAACTGTATACATGGGGGAAAGTGCTGAAATTGGTTGCTCCTGTTGTGTTGTAGTTAGTCCAGCAGCACTGACAAGGCTTTTATACAACCATATAGAGAAAAATGTTAGAATTTGCAATCTAAAATGCTAAATATAAAGTTCAAATGTTTATTTCTCATAACCAGCTACTTTTTGTGTGAATAATTGATTAAATCATGTAGATTAATAGACTTTAAAAGTTGAATTGAGAGCTTTCTGTGGCTGCCATCTTGGTGGTTGCCATGGATTCCCCTGTGTGTGGGGAACCCTCTAGGTCATGTGATGAGGGAATCCCACCTATGATGTCATTCATACATCACAGACCTCAACACTCTCCTCCCACATGTTCAGTTGCGTGAACTGAAAAAACTAAGCAAAGGTATGTTTGGAGAGCTTTTGATGCTGGATTCGTTTGTTTCTGGGTGAGGTGTACCAGGTGACTTTAAAGAGACCAACAATAGGAAAATTATGCTTAAACTGTCATGGAAGGTTGGTTGGTTGTTGAAGTTTGACATGCTGGCAACATCTAAGGTCATATCAGGACGGGATCATAGAAGGTAATTCGATAAATCGATATACAGTAAAACCTCTCTAAATCGGCCGACCATGGTTAGTCATGTCAGATTCCGATAGGGGCGCGTCGATCACCATGTCAATAGTCAAATGTGGACTGCATTTTCACGATTCCGGCCATGATAAAAGTACTTTTGCATTGGAATATTTTCATAAATTTTATATCACTGGAAAGAACATACTCTAATCTTACCAAAAATACACACCAAAATAAAAATACTTAGAGCATACAAAGCTGTAACAATGTGGCAAGGGTCACAGTTTATTATAATGGTGAATCCAGACTAAATTGAACAATTAAGCTGACATGATTAGAAATGCCATAACTTTCTCCCCTATTAAGATATTTTCAAAATTACAACAGATTTGAGTTTGTCTCAGCAAGATCTGTTAAAAGAGCTTAAATGAATACTGTTTGTTGTGTTTTGAAATTTTAGCTGATCTACCTACCATGGTGATGGGACCGACATTAATGATTATGATTAAGTGGTCCATTTACTTTAGATCAGTTTAGGGAGTTCAAATATCCTTATAATGGTATTGTTGGGACCCGAATAAAGCGATCGATATAGGGGAGTTGTCGATCTGTGGAGGTGGTCGGTTGGAGGGGTTTTACTGTAGAAATATATAATCATACCTTGTTCTCCAATGCTGGCGGTTATGTTCCAGGCAGTCTTACTGTACACGGGACTCCGATCATATCCGAGCCGCACAGCGCTGAGAAACCGTGGCACCGCGACGGCGTCATTAGTATTAGAGGGCGAGTGTTGGTCCTGATGTGTGACAGGACGTCGTCTTGGAGCAGACGTCTTAGATGGTCGCGTCTTGTCATTATCTCCATTCAACTTTAAGGTGTTCCAACTTGAATAGTCCTCTATCGGTGCAGATTTGGCCGCCGCTTCTTGTTGTTTGTTTCCAAATTTCGCTTGTTGTTTGTTTCCAAATTTCGCGACAACTCCATTATCTAGGTCACGCTGAGCCACATGCGCGGCGTTGGCCAATTGGCGCCGCGCGTGGTTGTTGACATTAGCGCTGGCTTCCCCGGTCTTGTGGAGTGCTATGAGTGCTTCGCCGGTCTTGTCGAGAGCTCTGAGTGGCTTCCAAACACCACTGGTCACCACTGCTGCTCTTTGGTCACACGAAACTGACAGCAAGTTGGCAGAGCCTGTCCAGATGTTAGTCGCCGTACCGTCGCCAGTCTTGTAGCGTGTGGGCAACGTGTGGAAAACTGGCGCATTGTGCATGCGTGTTGGGCGCATGAGGTTTGAGCTGGCGCCACCTGGTGTGCAGTAACGGAACTTGCACACTGCCCGTGTGGAGGTGTTTGTGAGGTTGAACACCACCAGCTCCACGAAACGACGGTTTTGCAGGCGGACAGTGTTGAGGTGGAATGAGAATTGTATGGAGTCCAATTTGTCTGAAAGAGCAATTAAGCCTGCATTAATTATTTTGCTGTGTGTGTAATTTGAAAATGAAGCGAAAGCATATTTGTGAAAGCTAAGTCAGACTTGATTTCAAGTAGAATATGTATGTATGAGGCTGGATTTATACGATTGAATATGAATGAATCGATATTTGTACGACTCCCAAAGAAGCTAAAACCAACATTGTGTACTGAGTACAGAACACTAAGCCTGATGAGTCATATGTTGAAGATGATCCTGAAAATAATTTTACTGAGAAACAGACAGAAAATTGAAGAACAAATCAGTAACGTACAAAGTGGGTTTATATCTGGAAGAGGTACACGTGAAGGGATTTTCAATATGAGAATGATTTGTGAACGTTATTGTGAAATGAACCAGGATGTTTATGCCTGCTTTATTGACTATGAGAAGGCCTTCGACCGAGTCAATCATGAACTGTTAATCAAATGTTTACAAGATATTGGTGTCAATGGCAAAGACATTAAACTAATTGTGAACTTATACTGGACACAACGTGCATTTATAAAAATGGAGCAGGGCCTATCGGGTGAAGTTATGATTAAACGAGGAGTTCGACAGGGGTGTGTATTGTCACCATGTCTATTTAACCTGTACACAGAGATGATTTTCAGACACATTGAAGATTGCAAGGAAGTGACAATAGGTGGCATGAACGTCAACAATCTTAGATATGCCGATGACAGTGTAATACTAGCAGACAGTGAGAAAAACCTACAAGATATAGTGAATAGAATCAATAAAGCTGGAATACTATTCAACATGAAGATGAATGCCAGGAAGACCAAAACAATGGTTATAAGTAAAAAGACAGATAAACCAAATGTCAATATAACCATAGATGGCACAAACATAGAACAAGTATCCGAATTCATATATCTCGGACAAAAGATTACAAATGATGGGAGATGTGAGGAAGAAATTAAAAGAAGGATAACAATAGCCCGAACAACATTCTCCAAAATGTATAGAGTGTTAACATCAAGTAAGATATTAATACAAACAAGGAAGCGTATTCTTCAGTGTTATGTGTGGTCTACTCTAATGTATGGGGGCAGAGACATGGACAATCTCTAAGAAAATGTACAAACGTTTAGCAGCATTTGAGATGTGGACTTATCGAAGGATGATGAAAATATCATGGACAAAGAAGATCACCAACAAAGAAGTTTCAGAAAAATTAAAAATAAGAAAAGCTTGTTTGCCACTATACAGACAAAGAAACTTATTTATTTTGGCCACATCATTCGTCAGAGTTCAATATACCATACATTGTTGGAAGGGAAGGTGAATGGCAGCAGAGGGAGGAGAGGGAGACCAAGAACATCATGGTTTACAAATATTTCACAGTGGACAGGCTTGAATTATTCACAGTCTATCAGAACAGCACAACATCGGGACAAGTGGAGAACCATTGCATCCAACCCTCGACTAGAGGACGGAACTATTGATTGATTGATGTATGTATGTAGGCTTATGTATGTATGTATGTGTGTATGTATGTATGTATGTATGTATGTATGTATGTATGTATGTATGTATGTACATATGTATATATGTAGACCCTATGTATGTGTGTATGTATGTATGTATGTATGTATGTGTGTATATGTATGTATATATATATACATAAATATATATTCTCCAGTGTCTACGGTGTGAGGGGGTGAGGGGGTGAGGGGGTGGGGGCGGGGGGTCCCGCCCATCAATTACCACAACAGCAGAGGGGGGTGGGGGGGGCACACCACCAATGCGCCAAGGAGGAATAGATATATAAAGTATATGTTCCCCTTGCATTTATACTCATATAATGTGTTATACATCACACACACACACATATATATATATATACATATATATATTTTACCTCGGTAAACAGCCTCAGGCTAGCCTCAGGCTAGGGAGAGGTAAGCACGTCCGGTACCAGCAATTAGCATATACAACTCACGACTGGATAACGTGTCGTTGGGTTGCTCCGGCAAAATTAGTCTACATACAAGCAAATACGCAGTAAGTATAATAAAAACTGTGGTTAGCTTAATTATGATGCATTAGAGCATCATTATGGAAAGTTTAGACTTTCGTTGGTCCAATTTGGACGAGTTATTTGGTTATAAACAACCAAGGATAGAACACTCGAGTGGGTTTCTCGAAGGAACCAAACCGGTCATTAGCGGTTATGTCAACACCCGGGTCACCGTGTGACTATGGGTAGAGATGTGGGTTTCGCCCTATCTCATGTGGAAATTCTCTCGTACTCTAATAGAGAGTAATGTTGGAGATGCTCCTGGGTTTCTTTTATAGACTCCCCTAGACAAAACTTTTTCAGGCGTTTCTCCGAGTTTCGTAGCATTTTCTCCAACTTGTTGACGTAGTAGTCACAGGTGGGAGAAGTGTGCGGAACAGAGGGATGGGCGGGCCGATACACTGGTCCCGACCCCGCGTAAGGTTTGGGCTTGACCCACAACCCACGCACAAATTTAGCTTATTACGCCTGTGTTATAACGGTATAAACACGTTCTCTAACACCAATAGATGTCCAAATGAGTTTGAAACAACCATATTGTGACATATATATATACCGGGACTGACCAAAAATTTTGTTTCAGTTCCCGATGGCCACGAAGCGGAGTAAGCGCGGTGCAGCAGCAGCCGAGGGGCGTGTTCCGAGTGGAGTGGACGAGGAGTACGACTCCTCACCTGTGTTGTCGGCAGGGCCGTCGACACAGCCCCGGGCGCATATCCTCTCCGACCCGGACGAGGACGCAGTGCCTGATGTGCCTGCGCCTCCAGATTGGGAGGCTCGCTTTGCACGATTGGAAAGCCACATCTTGACTGCCAAATCGCCTGTGTCTCGGAAGCGGCGTAGGCCGAGTGTCCAAGAGGATTCGTTGAGGATTTCTTGGACACAGACTCGGCGGTGGAGCTTAAGGCTCCTCCTCCTCCTTCTCCTAAACGGAGGAAGAAGAAGAAGAAACAGGTGATTTCTTCGGGTGATGAATTCACCAAGGAGCGGGCAGAGACTGGTTTTCGCAAAAAGCGGAAGACTAAGTCCAAAAAGAAGAAGAGGAAGAGGAAATATTCTTCTTCTGATTCGTCCACTGAGTCTACTTCTACGGAATCAGACTCAGACACCATATATGAAGGGGTCTATGCGGACATTGGCACTAAAGTGGCTAAGAAGGTGGAGAAGCCAAAGGCTAAGCGGGTTAAAACCACTACGCTTATGCGCGAGACCGTGAATGGTCATTTTCGCACGTTCAAACCGGCGGAGGTTATCTCCAAGTTAGGAGATGAGTTAACAGGCATAAAGGGTGTTCCCAACTCCATCATTAAAGAAATGGATCGGGATGTCAATATGACGGATGACCGTAAGAAGTTTGAGGATGTGTTGCACACAGTGCATAAGGCAGTGTTGGCTACCCTAACAGCTATTGTTCCTGTGGCTAATAGGATGCAGAGTGAAAATAAGTTCTCGTCTTTGGCTAAGACAATGGACAAAGGCATTGCAGTGTTAGCGGCGGCAGGTAATTACCTGTCGTTTCGAAGATATGAAAATGTCTTCAAGTCAGTTTGCACAGATGCTGGCAAGGAAGTGGCTCGCTCTAAGAAGGTTACCGATAATGAGGGGAAGGAGTTTACGCTTTATCTTGCTCCAGAGCCGATTAAAGGGAAACCTTTAGATAACACCAAGATGTTTGGCGGTCAACTACAATACCTCTATAAAGAGGTAGAGACTGCAGCCAAGAGTGGCAAAAAACATGGATGGCAAGAAGAAACAGGAAGCTTCCTCGTTTCAAAAAGTCACGAGGGGATTTTCGTCCACGACGGTTCACCAGAGGAACCAGACCGAGTTCAAACTTCGGTCAAGGGTTTCGGGGCCGGGGCGCTCGCCCAGGCTGGACCGACAACACCGCACGGCCAATAGGCCGAGGGTTCAACTCGTCGAGACCTTTCCCCAGGGGCGGGTCCAAGTAGAGGTCCAAACACAAACTTTACAAGTCCCTGCAGCCTCTAAAAACACACAAACTGTAAGCAACTTTGTGGCTGGTAATATTAGTAATCATATTTCTGAGTGGCACAAAATTACTAGTGACCAAGAAATTTTAAAAATAGTTAGGGGTGTTCACATTCCCTTTACACAAATTCCTGTACAAAGTATAATACCTTTTCCATATAACATTCAACCAGTTGAACGAGAGGCACTAACTAAACAGGTACATAAATTCTTTGAGAAAGGAATTATACAAAAAGTGACACACTGTTCAGGACAGTTTATTTCAAACATTTTCTCGAGACCGAAGCCTAATGGTGATGTTCGAATGATCCTGGATTTAACAATCCTTAATAAAAGGGTGGAATATCGACATTTTAAAATGTTCTCTCTAGATACGGCACGAGATCTGATTACACCAGATGCGTGGATGGCTAGTGTTGATTTACAGGATGCATATTATACGCTTCCCATAATGGAACAATACCGAAAATTTCTTCGATTTATTTGGGATAACCAACTCTATGAGTTTACCTGCATGCCGAATGGCTTAGCTTGTGCGCCACGTTTATTTACTAAATTGCTTAAACCTGTTTTCTCGGTAATGGCGAGGAAGGGTCACATAATGTTTCCATACATAGATGATTCTTTTATTATAGCATCAACACAAATTGGTTGTGTGAATGCAGTTTTGGATTTATGTGCATTACTCACTAAATTGGGGTTTTATGTACATCAACAAAAGTCAGTTTTTAAACCAACAAAACAACTCAAATGTTTAGGGTTTATTCTGGATACACAGTCCCTTACAGTGTCGATAACAGAACAAAAACTAATTAAGTTTATGACTACAGCGACTCAGCTTATTAAGTTATCAAAGCCAAAAATTAGACAGGTTGCTGTTCTTATTGGCATAATGACATCATATGCACCTGCTGTGTTATATGGGAAGGCCCATATTAAGTCGCTAGAAATAGATAAAAATTTAGCGTTAACACGAACTAAAGGCAATTTTGAGCGAAAGATGTTTATTTCGCAAGAAGGGTTACAGGATATTGGATGGTGGATGCAACATATAGCAAGTTCACCAAATCCAATCCGCATGGCGGAACCTAATACAGTAATTACTACTGATGCTTCGTTAGAAGGTTGGGGAGCTCATCGAGATGGGGTCACAACAGGAGGTAGATGGCTTGATGATGAAAAATCAGACTATATTAATGCACTAGAATTGCGTGCTATTTATCTGGGCTTACGTAGTTTAGTAAAGATAAATAAATCACAGGTTAGAATACTAACTGATAATACTACTGCCATGGCATATATTCGTAACATGGGTGGAACCAAATCAAAGTCTTGCAATCAGTTATCTAAACTGATTTGGAACTGGGCACAGGCTCAACAAGTCTGGCTGACTGTAGCGCATATTCCAGGGTCACAAAATACACTTGCAGATTATAAAAGTAGAAATTTCCATGACCATTTAGAGTGGTCTCTCTCTACACCTTTGTTTAACTTCGTTTGTGAAAAATGGGGTACACCTGAAGTTGACTTATTTGCATCACGAAATAATAACAAGTTACCCTGTTATGTTTCTTGGCATCCTGAACCGGATGCTTGGAAAGTAGATGCGTTTGCTATTACCTGGGAAAATAATTATTTTTATATTTTCCCACCATTTAGCATTATCAGCCGAGGTGTGAGAAAAATCGGCTTGGAAGGGACACATGCGATACTGGTGGTGCCCGATTGGGACACGCAACCTTGGCTGCCAGCAGTTTCACAACTGGCAAAAGATCGTATACGATTCCCAAGAAAACTCGGGAATCTGACGCACCACGGACCGCTAGTGGTTCACGGCGACGTGTCAACGACGCCCCTATTGGCATTCCTTTTCTAAGGAAGCAGCTACAGCAATTTGGATTGGACAGAATTACTGAGGATAGGATAGTATCGGATGCCTGGAGGCCAGGAACTGTCAAAATGTATACAACCTATTTAAAGAAATGGGGTTTACATTGTTTGTTAATGAAAGTTAAGCCAACAAATCCAAAGATTTCACAAGTAGCTCGGTTTCTTCGTTCTCTAGAGGATGAAGGACTTTCCTTTGGATCGATTAATGCGGCGAGGTGTGCGTTATCAATTATATTACCTAGAATTGATGGCGAAACAGTTGGAAAACATTATGTTCTTTGTTATTTACTTCGTTCAATTTATCAAAGGAATCCTCCAAAACCAAAGTATAGTCGGTTTTGGGATGTTTCTATAGTATTTAAGTTGTTTCAGGCTTGGCCTCACAACTCGTGGTTAGATATAAAAAAGTTAGGTTTTAAGGTCGCGGTCCTGTTATTGTTAGTAACCGGACACAGAGGACAGACGATTGTTGCTTTATCCTTAACTGGATTAGAAATAGACAAGGAACAAGCTACGTTTGATTTAGAAAAATTGCTCTAAATCGAACACGTTAGGTGACCCTTTATCAACGGTTCACTTAGACTGTTTTCCGAATGATCGGAAATTATGTGTTGTGTCGGCCATACGGGCTTATATATACAAGACAAAGGATTTACGTGCATCACAACAACTATTAGTGAGCTTTATAAAGCCACATAAGGCGATTTCACGAGACACACTTGCCAGATGGACAATTACGGTGTTGAAATTGGCTGGAGTGGATACGAGTAAATACTCTTCCCACTCAACTAGAGGAGCCATGGTCTCCAAGGCACGGGTGCTTGGTATTTCTGTGAAAAGAATACTAGCGCATGCAGGCTGGAAGACGGCTAAGTCGTTTGCAAAACATTATAATAAACGACTAGAAAAGCCTACCGGCGTTGCAAAGCGTCTTCTCGCCAACTAACAAGAATAGGTGAGAACAAAAATTTAGAATGTTATAATAATAAGAAAGAATGATATTAAGGATAAAAATGAATTATGTAAAGGTCTCCCTAGCCTGAGGCTAGCCTGAGGCTGTTTACCGAGGGAAAATAGTATAGTTATACGAGTCTTACCTTGGTACAGATGATGGATAACTGTTGTTTTACCGAGGTATAAGCCTCGGATAGATGTGGGCTAGGGCCCTCCCGCCACACCCTGCCACATCTATTCCGTTGGTGTACCTTTTCGGTAAAGTAATAGTATCCATTGTTTGAAAGTCATTTTTATCCTCAATAAGTAGGTTAAGATTGCTGGTACCGGACGTGCTTACCTCTCCCTAGCCCACATCTATCCGAGGCTTATACCTCGGTAAAACAACAGTTATCCATCATCTGTACCAAGGTAAGACTAGTATAACTATACTATATATATATATATATATATATATATATATATATATATATATATATACAGTAAAACCTCCCTAACCAACCACCTCCACAGATCGACCACTCCCCTATATGGATCGCTTTATTTGGGTCCCAACAATACCATTGTGACCATATTCTAACTCCGTAAACCGACCACCTCCCTAAATCGACCACTTAAAGTCGATCCCAAGATCGGTCGATTCAGAGAGGTTAGAGGGGTCTCGCAGTTAGAACAAAAACTATATATATATATATATAGTTTTTGTTCTGACTGCGAGATAATTATCTCGTCGGTAAGTCCCTTTGTTGTTTTATTTTGTTTTCATGAAAATGATATGTGGTAGATTGAAACCATAGAAATATAACAGAACGAGAAGACTGACCTCATTCCCCCCTACGCCCCCACCCCACCCTGTAGGCTAGATTAGTTGTGTAAGGAGGGGAATTTTCTATTGAGGACAATTGGTATTCCTCATTCCACTGCTCCTTGCTCTATCCTAGTAATGCTGGACGCCAGGCTAGATAGCGACAAGTATACATTTTTAAGTCATAGGTTTGACTCGACCAGAGTTCAAACCCAGGGGTTCGAATCCCATGACCTATCAAAACGGGTTCCTAGGCAGGCGCTCGGCATTAATAGGATTCGGCATGGACTGGTTGGCTCAGCTTCAGGATAATGTAACTGAGTGTGATATCAGGTCATGGTACTGGTGGCCTGGTCCCCCAGTGGGGAAGCACTATAAAGTCGACATGAGTCCACAGTGTCACAAAGTCGCCATGAGTGCACACTGTCTCAAGTCGGTACCTGTCCTGATATGACCTTAGATATTACCAGGACGTAAAACTCCAATAACCAACCAACTTCCGGTAGGTAAACATGTCAGTCATATAGGAGGCATTCGACTTGGACCTTTCTATCCGCAAGATTTACGGATGGATCGGATGGAGCCACAACACACGTCCGAATCATATGTATATAAACCCACTTCCGGTCCCAGTTGAATAGGAATATGTAAGGAAATATTTTGATATTTGCATAGAGAGGCCCAGTCGAATACCCCCAATGTTTCAGGACAGACTCAGACCCAGCCTACATTGAGCCGGAAGAGAAGGAGGCCCTATTATGACACAGCAACACACTGATATCTCCCCCCCCCCCACCCACCCCCCACCCCATACATACAATAAGTGGGTTTTGATATAGGATAGGGCTATGCGTAGGGAAATATCTTATGCGGAATAATGGAATGTAATTTGGGGAGTTGTTATCAGTTATATCTAAGAATTGGGTAGCCTACTAATTAATTAGACACCAGTTGATATATAATGATTGCGTGTCACGCAAATATATATATACACATGTATATAATAGATTATATTACACGCTAGGTTCTGGATATAAGAACATATGTGCGTGTTTTGCTTTGTGGGTGTGATGCAAATGGGAAATATTGCGCCTAGGGCAGGATTCGAACCCTCACTTTTTGCCATTCCGGGGCTAATATCCTAACCATCTACACTACATAGCACCCCTGATGCAATCACCCATCCATACCTAAATGTCTATGTGGCTCCTTACCTGAGAAGTGGGAGGTCAGTGCAGACTGCTACACTCATACCCCTGCAATTGTAAGTCTTTGAAATGGTTTCTGTCCGTAAGTCTGTGCACTTAAATATATGTACACAGAGTAGATTCAACAACGATACAGCATGTAGCTTGAACATGATCCTGGTCACAGCACCGGTGTGACGAGGGTGGTGCAAATGGGCAATATTGCACCGAGAGCAGGATTCAAACCCACACTCCTATATGGCTATGCTGCTCCTTGCCTGGACGACCCAGGCAAGGACTACTACACTTGTTTCTACTCTGATCTTGTTGTTCAAAGTGTCTTTTTGTGTAAAATATATGTCTTCTCTCTGCCGCGATGGCCTGGTCTTCCGGCCATAGTGCTAACCTGGTGAACAGGTCTATTTTCGAGATCAAGTGATGAATCTGTTTGTGATTATGCTTGTGAATATTACATCTTTATTTGCTTTATTAGTAGTAAAATTATATATGTCGTGTAAATAAGTGCTCGATTCAGGGTAGTGTTTATATCTACAGATGACAGCATCAGTAAATAAGAGATATGTACAGTTAAGGCCCTGTCACATTACGGCGTATGGCGGGAGCGTATTGAAAACCTACGTATGTCCTGCGTGTGCCGGCCTATGATGACATTTGGTGACCTTTCGGGTGGTTTTGAGCGTATGTGGAACCTACGAGGAGCGTACGAGGAGCGTATTATGAGGAGCGTATGGGAGCGTATGGGAGCGTGCTGTGACATTTTTTGACAGTATGGGCCATACGCCCTCATAGGTCGAGTTTTTTTGAGCATGCACAAAAAAATTTGGACGGACGGATTTATGAAAGCGTATGGCAGCGTATGCCTCATACGCTTCACATACGCCGGCATCTGGCGGCGTATGAGTAGCGTATGCGTAGCGTATGAGTAGCGTATGCATAGCGTATACGGCGTATGCCGACATATATGACGTAACATGCTTATGCCGCCATACGCTCCCGCAAAAAACCCTAATGTGACAGCCCCTTAAAACCTCTCTATACTGACCCCTCCACAGATCGACCACTCCCCTATATTGATCGCTTTATTTGGGTCGCAAAAATACCATTGTAATGATTTTCTAACTCTCTAAACCGACAGCTCCCTAAATGGACCACTTAAAGTCGGTCTCATGGTCGGTCGATTTAGAGAGGTTTTACTGTTTTTAGAAATTGCGCAGCAGTCCCCCCCCCCCCCCACCCACACACACACTTGACATACAATTTAGGCACATTTATCTGGCTGTTATGTTTAGGAATATACAATTTAGATATGAATTATGTTTTCAATATATTATATAGCCTGGATATACACTGTATATCCTGATGTAAGGGGCGGAACGTGGTGCTCCCCTCTTGTGGTACGCAAGACAGTCTAAACAGGTTGGGGAAACACCTGAATTGAGAGTCTGTTGGTACAATCGGTTCCGTTGATGTAATCTAGTATGTTAATTGGTAGGCTTTACTATAGGAAAATGTGTTATCACCTATATCCAGTGAACCTGTTTGTAGGGGTAATAAATATTGATATCAATAGAAAGAGACAAACCTGCTTCATGAATTAAGTGACTATCAGCTACATTTGGTGTTTCATTTAAGAGTAAATAAGGATTGAATGTACATTAAATGTGTGCTGTGTGTCTGTCACTGAACCCTTGGTCAGCCCCCCCGGACCGTACCTGAGTGCATCCTCCTCTCCCCATCCCCACCCCCACCACCGCCTCTCCCCTATGGGGCTAACATGGTTACTAATTAAGACAGGGTGTGGGTGACCGAAGTTAGCACAGATGAGGGGGTTGAAGAACACACATGTAGGAAGTGATATTTTATTTAATTACAATATTTGTTAGGACAATTTGCTAGTGAATGATGGAGGCAGGGTGCACATGAATGCATACACATGCAGTTCGTTCATGTACTATCCGTTGGGTGAGGCTGCCATGAGCTCATTCACAGTTCATGCGCTTGGTTAGTTGACCAAAAAGACTTGTCTGGAAGATTGTCTCGGCTTTATCCAACATGTGAGTTATATGTCTGGGAAGGCGAGGAGAGACAGGTATTTGGATACTGCCCATGTAGACTATGACCTGGCAGTAAGGAAGAAGGCATTGGAGGAACCCCATTACCCCCATTAGCATATAACCCCATTAGCATTTACAGGTGGGGACCAGGAGTTAGCACTTGAGCATTATGCCTATGAGGCGCTTAATTCTGAGAATAAATCGAACAATTCTCGAGCCAGAGGGTCTGGCCAGGGGCAGAGACCCTTCACACGGGATGGGAAGCGCCCCTGTTACAATTGCAACAAGGAGAGCGGATGTGCTGCTGACAGTAACGACTGTCAATTTGCCCATTGGTGTTCCCGCTGTGGGAATAGGGCGCACAAGAAGGTGACCTCTCAATGAGACTGACGTGCAGCGAGGTGCCGGGTGCCCTAGACTGGGTCTACGAACGCACCTACTTGAGGCATGCTGAATGCTACAATTACAACCATTAACGAAGGTGAGAATAGGGGGTCCGCAAGTTGTTGCATGCGCAACTGACTGTGTGAAGGACTTGTCTACAGAGGGTGCCAGGATTGTGCTGGTGTAGGTGACTGCCCCTCTAATTGAATACGGCAGTGTTGCTGACCATGCAGAAATTGACTCTGACTCTGACTTTGATTGCCAACTGCAGCCGACGGCTAGTTCGGCTGTCGATAACTTTGCTATTGAACATGTCTATTGTCCTGGTCCTTGTAATTATCCTGGTGATGTAACTCCCCTTTCCGGTTTTCTAAAAATGCGTGCCCCTGGTATGTGACTGGTTGTGAGTGTGTAATGATGGTAATTGCTTGGCTGTTTCTGTGACTGACACCTCATCAGCTGATCGTACTTTTTGTAATTTTGTTGTTTCTATGGCTTGTTCTAACTGTACTTGCACATGTGGACACACAGGCGGGGTCGCATGGTTCGATTGAAGCCTTACAGAGTCTTTTGCGAATAGTTTTATAGGGGAGCTACAGACGCAAACTGGGAATTTATATTACATGGTGTTATTTTCGGTTTCAGATCAATTAATAAGTCCTGTGATGCGTCATATGGTGGGGAACAAGGGATATTTGTAACTCCGATCAGCGTAATTGTATTGAATGCAAATTGCTTAAAGAATTGCATGATGGTAGAATTAGTAGCATACGGCGACCCCCTACTTGTGTCCATAATAATTTTGCTGTACCGAAGTCAGACGGAGTCGGGCTACGCGTAATTACAGATTGCAGAAAGCTGTATGAGGCTTCTGTGAATAATTATATTGATGAGGTGGCAACAACTTTTTCTTATAATACAGTTATTACATTAGTGGATAACATTGTTCAATACATTTATATTGCCACAGTGGACATAAGTGAAGCTTATAGAGGTATTAATTTACACCCAGATGACCATACCAGACAAGGCCTCATGTCGGATTTTGGTGGGGATTTTGAATATTTTGAGGATAACAGGCTTTGCATTGGACTGACCTCTGCACCTTATATTTTCAATCTTGTTTCAGACTTTGTCATCCATTGTGCTGTCCGTTAAGGGATATCATACGTGGCAAATTATTTAGACGATTTCGCTATTGTCGGAAATCGTTTGAAGACTGTTGTAGGAGCCAAAATATTGTTATTAGCATCCTAAGACTCATGGGCTTCAATAATAATTTTGGTATCAATTTTGCCATCACAAACAAGGCGCTACTTGGGTATTATCGTTGATACTGCTAATCTGTGGCTGAGGCTACACTCAGAAAAAATTCTCAAACTTAAAAAGCATTTAGAAAGATTTTTGGTAATGCATAAGGTGACAAGGAAACAACTGAAGAAGCTTGGAGTTGCCTTTCGCACTGCGCCACAGTCGTCCAGGGTGGACTCTCTTTTTTTACTCAGGTCTTCAACGCAATCCGTACACTAAGGAAGCTGTATCACTGTTTTCGCATTAATGCTACCTTTCTGAGTGAAATTAAGTGGTGGTTGAATTTTGTTGACTGCTTTAACGGGTTGGCCAAACTACTGGGCAGGCACACTGATACAGTTTCTGTGTATTCGGATGCTTCGGAGGCTGGATTGGGAGCTGCTGACGCGGACGACTGGTGCATAGGTGCCTTTGACGAAAAATCTCATTTGAAATTGAAACAGATAACTGGCCACCATGTGGCATCCTCGGGCCATGCATGTGTCCCTGGACATATAAACAAGAAAGAGATGTGGGCTGTTATTGCTGCTGCTCATCGCTGGGCACATCTTTGGAGAGATCAAAATGTTATTTTTGTAACTGACAACTCAACTGTTGAGTCGGCTCTGGTCACAGGACGTTGTAAGAATTCCAATATTATGTTGTAGATGAAAGAGTTGTTCTGGATCTCGGTTAACTTTAATTTTAATATTTGTTCTGCATATATTAGGAGTGCTAATAATACAATTTGTGATGCTTTAAGCAGATGGTCGGAGGCTGACTCTCTGGCCCGGCTATGAACAGCCCACCCATTATGATGATTATGTTGAGCTGATATTTTCTACAATTAGGATAACATTTTGTTTTTGGACTCTTGTAGGTCTGAGGAAGCTACAGATGTAGGTAGACACTCTGTGTGTGTCGTATTACGCACCAAGCTCTAGGGCTATGAGATGCATTATTTCTCCTTCATTGACGAGTTTGGTGGATTGTTAGCTCCTACTCCGTGCCCCTCTATCCAGCTTGCATTATACATGGCCTGGTTGGGACGTTCTCTTACCTACTCGTCCATAACGAATTATGTGAGAGCTTTAAATTTTTTCTTAAAGTCAGAAGGCACCTCAGCATAGATTATAATGAGCACATGATTCATAATTAAAATAGTCCTAGGAGGAGTGAAAAGAGTCCTGGGTTGTGGTGTGAAGCACGCTATGCCGCTGCTTCCCAAGGAGCTGTTGGCGATGTTTTCCTTTATGTCCAGTAACATGGAAAATATTTGCATCCGTGCCGCTATATTGACCGGCTTCCGGGGACTCCTTAGAAAATGCCAGATTACAGCATCAGACTCAGTCTTGCATAGGTGTGACTTCTCCTTTTACTCATTTGGGCTCATGATTCATGTCCGCAAGTCCAAAACGATACAGTACTCAGAACGGGAGTTGTTACTTCCCATCGCAGTTGTCACGAATACTGATTTGTGTGCAGTATATGTGGTGAGAAAGCACTTACTCGAGACACACATAGATGCAGAGGACGCTGCGTTCCAGCTCCCTGCACCTGGAGGTAGATTCTCACCTCTTGATTATTCGACCCTGCAGTTCACATTTTGCAGGTCAGGTGGGTTTAGACCCCTCCAAATTCTCCTGCCACTCCTTGCGCAGAGGTGGCTGCACCTATTTGGCTCTGCAGGGAGCTACCATCGACGAAATTAAGACCAGGGGGGATTGGACATCAGATACAGTGTAAAAATATATATCTAAACCTATCTCTGAACGTATCCTATTCGATATGCGGGTAGCTACAGCCCTTTCGGATTTGTCTTAGTTGGTTGGCTGGTTTCGCTCTGCTCGTTTGGTGTGTTGTCCATCCCATTTGATTGTTTGATTGATTATCTGATTGATTATTTGATTATTCATATTGATGTTGATTGACATATGTTGATTGTCAATAAACTATATTGTCCAGTCTCTCCTTGACTTGTCCTATGTAGCCTTGCACCCTGGATATACGCTGTATATCCTCGTGTGAGGGGCAGAACATGGTACTCCCCTCCTGCGGTACACAAGACAGTCTAAATGGTGTTGGTTCATGTACTATCCATTGGGCGACGCTGCGTTCCGTAGCCGTTGCAGTCTGTGCCAGGTGCAGTTGACAGTGCTCGCCTAGCCATCCCCGCCGCCGCACGCTACTCCAAACGGGCGCTGGCGGACCTTACTGGTAGAAATGTTTTTCTTTTATTGTTAGGGTGTGTTGTCCAGCCCATTTGATTGTTTGATTGATTATCTGATTGATTACTTGATTATTCATATTGATGTTGATTGACATATGTTGATTGTCAATAAACTATATTGTATAGTCTCTCCTTGCCTTGTCCTGTGTAGCCTTACATATATATACATATATATATATATAATGTAAGCAAACGCACATTTCATGGACTTTGGAATATTGTGGCATACATATACTTCTTTCTACCTTTTACCTTTTGTATATATAATATTTTCAAATAAGAAGGTTGTTTAGTTTGGAACCTGATGGCTTCGCTCAATGTTAGCTCAACTAAAAATATTGTTGTGGGGGCTATTTTTGCAAATGGGAAGCAGTCGTCTGAAATTGAAACGGGGTTTCAGTGATTAATTTTCTCCTGGTATCTTGAAGCTGAGAGACTTAATTTACATGTTTATACACTTCCAAAGGTCAATTAACTCGGTAAATATTTTTCGGAAGCAGCCTGTTCAGAGGGCCTTCATCCAAGGTTACCTCCCCCCACCCACCCCTCACTCCCCACACATACACTCCCGCCCTCGTCCTCATGTGTACCGGGCGCGGTGGCCGAATCGGCAGAGCGAGGGCCTGCAAGTGTGGGAGATCAGGACTTTGGTTCCCGGTCAAGTCAAACCAATGACTTATCAAATTTATACTTGTCGATTCCTAGCCTGGCACTCGGCATTAATAGGATAGGGCAAGGACTGGTTAGCTCATTGTCAGGATAATGTGACTGAGTGGAATACCGTTTTCATGGTGCCGGCGGCCAGATTTCCCAGTATGGCAGCATTATAAAAATAGTACCCGTCCTCATATGACTTTAGATGTTGTTAAGACGTAAAACAACAACCAACAAACCGTCCTCATGTGTACAAAGAACATGCGGAGCGGTGTTAGTGACTTTGTAACGGGTTAGGCTAATGCTGTCTGTTTCGGTGTTACCTCGTAGCAACATCTTAAGGGGCTGTCACATTACAAAGCATTGCGCCAACGTACACAAACGTATGTGATTTTTGGCCGCTATGTCGGATAGGTCGCTATGCATTACGCGTGCGTTAGGGGCTCGTTGGTATACGTCAATGTACGTCGACGTTCATCGAGATATGGTGTCGCACGTCAGAGGTTCGGCAAAGTTTTGTGCATGCACAAAATTGTCAATGTACGACAAGGTTCGACAACGTGTGGATTTTACGTCTGCTGCATGTTATGTATGCATTAGGCATACGTCGATTTACGTTAGACGTATGTTAGACAAACATTGTTCACTATGTTGACCTACGTTGGCCTACGTTAAAGGCAGTGGGAACGTACAGTCCACGTACTGACAACGTATGGATAACGTATGCCGAATGTATGCCTCACGTATGTCTAACGTATGTTTAACTTTTCTCCAGCGTGTCTTGATGTATGTAACGTATGAGGCGTAGTCTGGCGATCGAATAACGTATATAACGTTCACCGGTGTTCTGTGAACATACCGTGAGCATAATTTGAGCATTTTTCGCCGGGAGGTACGTTAGACATACGTCGGTCATACATTGGCCATACACTATGTATATGGTATGTATACGTCCAACTTTTCCTCCCACGGCGAAAAGTTCTATGCTTCTCGACGTAAAAAAGTGATTTTACGCGTTGGCTGCGCGCTTGCGAGATGCGTCGTAATGTGACAGGGCCTTAAGGTCATATCAGGATGGGTATCGACTTGTGACAATGCACACATATGGTGACTTTATAGTGCTACCCCACTGGCGTCAGGCCTCGATATCCTACTCAGTCTCCTTTTGTTGCCTCGATTCATCGGCGCCGGTACCTAAAACCGTAAAGGTTACAAACCACCAAAATATCTCTCTCTCCCAGGTCGGCCTCACTCGTTCCGGAATGTATATACAATATAACCCCATTAAACCAAACTTGAAGGGACCCTAGAAATTTGTTGGATTAACCGATCATTGGTTTAACCAAGCTTTGGCTTCAACTTTGACTTGGCTTTGGCAAAAAAGCGGGTGCATTATGAATGTAATATTCAGTGTATGTGGACACTTTGATTATTGTTTTTTATGTATATACAGTATAACCCAGTTAAACGATCGGTTAATTCAAACTTTGTTTTGGCGGCCAGGCAAAATACTACCATTTGTCATATAAAAAAGTCTCAGATGACCTTATAACCACATGAAAGTTTGGTTTAACCACCTCAGAAGTTGTTGCTAAAGTGTTTTAAGTAAACACAGTTGATGTAGACTGGCCAGAACCTCCCAGAACACAAGAAAACTCGGTTTTACTGCATCTGCATGTATTCACAACATGGCTAGGGAGGGTGCTCGTAATCCAAGATGGCTGGCCGCTGACTGCTGAGTGATGACGTCACGCGCACTCCCTCCATAATTATCTCAGAAAAATGACAGAAACTCAAAACCATCGGACTATGCAACTTTAATTTGAACTCTCAAATTACTTTTGCTGGAAGTAAACACAATGAGTCATAAATAATCTTGACACTTTCCCCGATACTCGCTGATACATTCAACACGTAAACAGCTGATCTCTGTATGCAGTATGGTGACAGTAACAAAATGACAGACACTTGAAAACCTCTCCGATTTTGTTGGTCATGTGACACCCAAACATGGAAAGGGTCATCGTACGTGCAGTTCCTATTTACTCTAGACATATTTATTTGCTAAAACTCATTTGACAACTTGACGCCTTGACAATACCAGTGACCCGGCGTTTGTTTGTTTGTTTGTTGTTTTACGTCCTAGCACCAACTAAGGTCATATCAGGATGGGTACCAAATTGTGACAGTGCGCACTCATGGCGACTTTATAGTGCTGCCCCACTGGGAGACTTGGGGCCATATGCAGGAGTCAGTGTTAGCGGGGTTTGGTGTTAGAACCTGTTACCGTTTAGCTATCACCGACGTCGGGACCTGTGTCAAATCGTATGCAGGAGCGCGTAGCACTTTCATTATAGCTAAACGTGAAGTTATTTATAGATTTGGGAAATCCCTCTGCGTCTGTACCCATATATTAGGCTTAAATATATTAAATGCTATCATATTTAACAGAATTAGATACGCAATAAGTGAAATCTGATGAAATTAACCCTAAATTCGAAGCAATATTAACGCTGCTGCCGTAACGGCGGCGATATTAATATTTATATTTTCGAATCGACGAGCGTAAAGTAAACAAATCGCTAATACATTGCCGCCAATGCGTCGATGTCGGCCAGTATGGATGTCGATGTCGACGCGGCGGTGGAGACGGCGGCGATTTGTTTACTTTACGTTCGTCGATTCGAAAATCTAACTATTAATATCGCCGCCGTTACGGCGGCAGCATTAATATTGCTTCGAATTTAGGGTTAATTTGCTGAAATTTCACTTATTGCGTATGTAATTCTGTCAAATATGATCGCATTGAATAGATTTGGGCCTAATCGGTGCCTAACACCAACCTTAAACCACCTATGGATCAGGGTTACCTTAACCTCGTTTAATCTTTTGGTGTTAGGCCTATCACCCCCTTGTGAATACCATTTTTCGCCGCTAACCGGGAAATTCCTGCTTCCCACCGTTTTGGCTGGTTAACACCGAAAACCACCGACTCCTGCATATGGCCCCAAGCTGCCAGCACCATGACCTGATATCCCACTCAGTCACATTATCCTGACACTGAGCCAACCAGTCCTTGCCCTATCCTAATAATGCCGAGCGCCTGGCTAGGAAGCAACAAGTATCAATTTTTAAGTCATTGGTTTGACTCGAGCAGGGTTCGGACCCACGATCCCATGGTCTACCAACACGGGAGACGGACGCTCTAACTCATGGGCGTGGGCCTCGGGTGCGGGATATGAAATCTAGCGATTGTCAGGATCACCTAACAATAGCCAGGACTTTCAGGGTACGTCCCCGAGACGTCTCCGAGACGTCTCTGCGATGCTTTTTGGCTTATTTCCGTTCAGGGTGCATCTCAGAGACGTCTCGGAGAGACACCTACCATTTCAGACAGGAGGCGAAAAGCGCCTCGAAAATGGCCACCGTATTCAGTGGGGGCGGCCATTATAGAGGCGACCAACTGCTTTTGCCGTTCAGACTAGCGTGACATCAGGGATTTCCCCGAGACGTCTCAGAGGCGTACCCTGAAGGCGGCCCAGTCCTTCCTCACCCGCCTGATCATTCATTCCCTAATGGCCCTGTCACACTACGACGCTTCTCGCCGGCGACCTGGCGACGTGTGGTGTTTTGGGGCGAAAATGGGTGAAATATCGAGACACACTGGGGGCGCGTTATGCGCGCGTCGGTACACATCGGTACACTATCCTTGACGTTGATGGTCGGCGGACAACGTCGGCGCGCATTGCCGGTCGCCCAAGGTTTTAAGCGTGTCCAAAAAAAAACAACGACCGGCAGCGCGCGCAAATATATGGGTAAGGACGTTAGGCGCGCATCGCGTTGCATTGGACGCGCCGGAATAACGTTATGGGAATGCTAGGAAGACAGAGTGCGCGCGGGAGGGTCGTTGCTCACACGTTGCGGCAAACTGGGGCGTTTTTGTTTTATGCCCTAGCAACATTTAAGGTTAGATGAAGACGTCGCACCAAACTTTCTTCTTTTTTTTTTCCCAACGCGTCGACACATGTTGGCCGCGCGCGCATAACGCGCCGCGCTGACGCCGATCTTTTTGCCCAAACCGCCGAAAAGTTGGACGTTTCTCGACGCGCAAGATTTTATTTTCAATGCTGACGGGTCGCCGGGAGAAGCGTCGTAGTGTGACATTACATCTCTCCCCATTGGCTGCCTTCATGATTCACCACCCTCCCACCCAGGCTTGACCACTGTCCAGCTATCACGAGATTACCATGGACAGCTGTGACGAGTCGCTGGGTGAGATAAGGGAGAATCATAGTTAAAGGCGCACCGTTTCCCTCCCAGCCACCATCATATTTAAAGATGTACTGTTCCCCTCCCAGCTATACCGATAAACGCGATATACTTAATCGGAGAATTTTACAGGGAGACCGGGAATTCAGTTCCCAGTCGAGTCAAAACAATGCTATATAAAATTGATACTTGTCACTTCCTAGCCTGGCGCTCGTCATTAATAGGATAGGGCAAAGACTGGTTAGCTCATTGTCAGATTAATGTGACTGAGTGGGATATTGGGTTATGGTGCCAGTGGCTTGATTTTCCATTGGGCAGCACTATAAAGTCACCATGAGGTCACCATGAGTGTGCACTGTCACAAGTCGGTATCCGTCCTTATATGACCTTAGATGTTGCAAGGACGTAAAGTGTCACAAGTCGGTACCCATCCTGATATGACCTTAGATGTTGCCAGGACATAAAACTCCAACTATCAACCAACCATTAACAGTGACATATTTTGCTTTCGAAAAGTGTATGCTTTAATCGGACTACGCACAGTGATGCAACTTCAATATATAGCTTATTTATTGTATAAATTGTATATATAGTGTATATGGTTGGATGTGTTTAAATTGTAAGCAGAAAAATGTTTCGCATATATATGTTCATGGGAAATTTAGAAAAATAGTAAATTGTAAAAAGTGTGTGTTATAAAAGATTAGTGAAGAAAATATATGATGCTGAGAGAAATTGTTTGCACGTGGTTACAGTGCGACAATGTCGCTACACCTATGCTGCTGGTGTATATGATGGTGTGTATGGTTGGTTGGTTTTTGGAGTTTTACGTTCTGGCAACATCTAAGGTCATATCAGGACGGGTACTGCCTTGTGACAGTGCACGATTATGCAACTTTATAGTGATTCCCCCCTGGGAGACAAGGCCACCAGCACCATGACCTGATATCCCACTCAGTCACATTATCATGACACTGAGCCAACCACTCCTTGTCCTATCATAATAATTCCGAGCGCCTGGCTAGGAAGCGACCAGTATCAATTTGTGTGCCATTGGTTTGACTCTCCCAGGGTTTGAACCCATGGGTTTGAATCCCACGATCTACCAACACGGGAGACGTGAGTCTGTGTGTTTGCTGTTTTACGTCCTTGCAACATTTAAGGTCATATCAGGACGGGTACCGACTTGTGACAGTACGCACTCATGGCAACATGTAGTGCTGCGCCACTGGGAGACCAGGCCACCAGCACCATGACCTGATATCCCACCCAGTAACATTATCCTAACACTAATACCCCAGTCACACGAGAGCCAGCGTTCGCCGCCAACCTCCCTACGCCCAAAAGGACGCCAACCACCCAGCATTCCATTCGATATATTGATTCAAATACGTTTAGGCGCCATGTCGGCGCCAGGTCGGCGCCAGGTCGGCGCCAGGTCGGCGCCGGAACAGGGCGTAAGGAGGTTGCACATGCAGCAGCAGCAACCTCCTTGCGTCCAAAATTCCCGAAATGGACGCCGGGAGGTTGACATCCTCACGGCGACAGCACTCAATCAGGGCGTAAGGAGGGCACAAGGAGGAGGTTTTGACGTCGCGAATCGATCGTTAGCGAACGCAGCCCTCGTCTGACTGGGGTATGAGCCAACCAGTACTTGCCCTATCCTATCAATGCCAAGCACCTGGATAGGAAGCGAGAATTGTCAATTTTTAAGTCATCGGTTTGACTCGACCAGGGTTCGAACCCATGATCCCACAGTCTACCAATACGGGAGATGGACGCTCAGCTCATACGGCCATCCCGTCTGGTACAGTGGTAGGCGTGTCTATGGTGGTGTATATGGTGGTGTGTGTGATGGTGTATATGGTTGTGTATCTGGTTGTGTAAATAGTGTGAATATATGCAAATACAATCAATCAGCTTGTGTTATGACCAAAGGCCACCATAACATGCCGCGTGTTTTGTGCTAATGTGTTTTGATGTTAAACAACTGATTCTGAAATATAAACCAGGCTGCATAACATGCGCTGGTAAACAAATGGTCTGTACTGTTTTGTCATTAATGAACCCGGTTAGAACAACAGAAGTGCCAAGTAGATAAGAGTGTGAGTAGGGAGATTTCCCTAATATACTAAGTGTTTGTTTGTTTGTTGTTATACATCCTAGCAACATCTAAGGTCTTATCAGGACGGGTACCGACTTGTGACAGTGCGCGCTCATGGCGACTTCAGAGTGCTGTCCCACTGGGAGACCAGGCCGCCAGCACCATGAATTGGTATCCCACTCAGTCACATTATCCTGACACTTGTAAATAGGGAGAAATAACGTGACTAATGGCCAGTGCACACCTACCGTTTACGATTCGCGCACTAAAACTCGCGACTCGACCCGTTCTGCTTAAAACTGAAAACGGGCCGATTCGTTTTTCGAATTGCGAATCGCAATCGTAAACGGCCGCTTTTAGCACTAAAAACTGAGTTTTATGCGCGAATCGCAATCGGTAGGTGTGCGCGGGGGGCGCACACCTAGCGATTTTTGGGCAGTTTTAGATTGTATACGGTAGGTGTGCGCGGAAAAATGGTAGGTGTGCACCGGCCATAAACTGGGGAGGATGCAGGAGGAGTCACGCCCTCCCCTAAGGGGGGAGGGGGTTTCCTTGGGACATTTTAAAAAAGTGATACAAAATGGTGCACTCTAATGCATTTTTACCCAAAAAGTATGCATAATTATTTTCTTAACAAGCTAACGTTATCCTTTGGTGGGAGATTACAAATTAAAAGTGTGAAATCGGGAGATTTGAGTTATTTTGCTATATTTTACGGAGATCTTCCACCTGATTTGGTGGAAGATCTCCGTAAAAGATAGACTTTGCACCTCTGCTCACCCTGTAACTCATTCTTCCTCAACTTCTTCATATGCTTCTTCTATGAGAAGTGGCTCTGTTTGTTCATGTGTATCAACAATGGAAAAACGGTCCTCAAGGATGTGTGTGACGTCATTCTAACAACAAAATGACCCTCGAATTTATCCATTGGATTAGATCTAGAGTAAACTAAACCCAACAATGATGTGTTTCTCACTTTGCTTGTCTGTGTCTATGAATAATAATAAAACTAAAATCTGGCAAAGTGGTGATGTATGTAAGAATACAGGTGCTGCTGGAGTTGTGGCGGCGGCAGATAGCCTAACCACCCAGTCCAGTTATATTACTCTTGTTTAATTAAAGCAGACTATTGCCACAAAATACGCGCAGTGTGCGACGGTAGACGACCTACCTGCTTTTCCACTCATGGCCGTCAGATCCCACGTGACACGACTGCGCCGGAAGTCTCGGCGCACGTGAAGGTCACAGAGGTCACGAGAGTTACAACCCTGCCCCAGACGCATGGCGGGCGGGGAGGGGGAGGAAGTGCGGGTGGCGGGGTAGGGCGGGGCCGTCCTTGGGCCCCGATCATGCCCCTCGCCGGGAAGCGCCCCAGGCAGGGACCTCCAGCCGCCGCACATGGCCACTCTGCCGCCGCTGCCCGCAGCCGCCCCGCCGCCGCCCCCGGCCGGCCGGGTGCCCACGGCCGGCGAGGCGTCTTCCCCGGCCGGCCGGCCGCCCACCACGGCCGCTCCACCACCGACCACAGCCGCCCCGCCGCCGCCGACCGCCCCTCCGCGGCCCGTGCCGACAGCTTCCTCCGCCCTGGTGGCGGCAGGGCCAAGCCCGGAGCCGGAAGCGGCGCGCGGGGCAGTGAGCAGCGCGCCGACCCGGATCAGTGCAAGCAGGGTCCGTGTGCGCAGGCGCATCCTGGCGGTGAATGAGCGGACGGGGTTCTGCTTCGAGACGCCCCGCCGGCCGAGAGCAAATGTAGCAAAGCAGGAATGCCGTGCTGTTAGATAATGAATGACCTGTGTGTGTGTGTGTGTGTGGGTGTGTGTGTGTGTGTGTGTGAGAGTGAGGGAGAGGGTATGTGTGTGGGTATGTGTGTCTGTGAAAGCCATGAATCTGTGAAGTGTGGATGAAGACTTGCTGACTGGGTCACCACCACATGTGGGGCTTCCCTCTATTCGCACTCCTAGTCCCGAATAGGTCATGTACAAAGCATGTGATTATAGTTCCCTGAGTTGACTGCATTCTCTAGTACAAGCAAAAGAGATGCTTTACATATGTATACATGATATGATCAGAGGGACCAGACGGGATGGCCAAATGAGTAGGCCTATACTTGTTGCTTCCTAGCCAGGTGCTCTGCATTATTAGGATAGGGCAACAACTGGTTGGCTCAGTGTCAGGATAATGTGACTGAGTGGGATATCAGGTCATGGTGCTGGCAGCCTGGTCTCCCAGTGGGGCAGCACTATAAAGTTGCCATGAGTGTGCACTGTCACGAGTCGGTGCCCGTCCTGATATGACCTTAGATGTTGCCACGACATAAAACTCCAACAACAATAACTATTATATATATTATATGTATACAGTAAAACCTCTCTAAATCGACCGACCATCGGTCCGACTTTAAGTGGTCCATTTAGGGAGACGGTCGGTTTAGAGAGTTAGAATATCCTTACAATAGTATTGTTAGGACCCAAATAAAGCGATCGATATAGGGCAGTGGTCGATCTGTGGAGGGGTCGGTATAGAGGTTTTACTGTTTATTATATATATATATATATCAAATATATTATATATATATATATATATATATCATATATATCATATACATATTATATATAATTAATATATATTATATATATTATATATTTTATATATGCAGCTACATAGCTCGCCCCCTTTCTATATATCAATTTTGTTGGACTACTCTAAGTTTAGCCTTTGCCTACTTTGTCAGTCAGCGCGTCCATCTTAACCCATTCAGAGCGCCACCTACAGGTTTGCAGCTGGAAAAAAAGAAGAGAGAAAGACAAAAGAAGAAAGAAATGTTTAAAGACAATTCTAGAATCATGCAATACCATGTGATGCATATTCAGTGAGCGCATAATACTTTTATTGAACTGGAATTGTACATGTGGTTATTATTGCAACTGATATTTTCATTTATATACCAACAAATTGTACTGAATGGCCGGAAGACCATGCAGTGCAATGGCACTGACAAAAGGCATTATTCACTCAATAAACTACATTTAAAAAAAATTAAATTAAGAAAAGATCGTGTGCACGATCTGATAATGATATCCCACTCAATCACATTATCCCGACACTGAGCCAACCAGTCCTTGCCTTATCGATGAATGCAACACTGCAACGTTTGTACAGACAACATGTCTATCTTACAATCATTTGTATTATTAATAATTAGATCGCTACACTTTAACCAGATCTCTCCACATTTCACTGTTCTCCCCGGCCTGTTGGGTCGGTAAATTCTAGTCCTGGCCACATTTTGATGTTGTCTTCCTGTCCATCTTTCTGTAAGATTCAAGATAGCAGGCAATGGAAAGCCGCCCTGTGATTATAAATAAATACAAGTTGGTAATTAGAGAGAAATTTGAAATCGCTTAAAGCTGCATAATCCAATAAGAGAATCAAATTTTCCGAACCAAGATTTAAGCCTTTATATGCAGTACAACCCCGTTAAACCAAGCTCGGTTAGACCAAATGATCGGTTAATCCAAACTTTTTTCGGCGGCCCGGCAAAATACTACCATTTATCATATAAAAAAGTTGGTTAAACCAAAGTCAGTTAATCCAAATTATCGGTGAATCCAAACAAAATTGTCGGGCCGCAGGCCACTTCCGGTATGGTTAAACCAAACTTTCATGTGGTTATAAGGTCATCTGAGACTTTTTTATATTATAAATGGTAGTATTTTTCCGGGCCGCCGAAAAAAGTTTGGATTAACCGATCGTTTGGTTTAACCGAGCTTGGTTTAACGGGGTTATACTGAATATACATCAAAAACAATAATCAAAGTCTCCACATACATTGTTTATTACATTCATCATGCACCCACGTGTTTGCCAAAGCCAAGGCAAAGTTGAAGCCAAAGCTCGGTTAAACCAATGATCGGTTAATCCAAACAAATTTCTAGGGTCCATTCAAGTTTGGTTTAGATGCAGGTGCACTCATAATCCTGTGTTGCTGCACAGGGGGAATATTACGTTAGCTTAATAGAACCTCTTATTGCTGAAGTCTATTATGTTCAACAATTATGTTTGCATGCCATAATTAATTTAGCATTTTTTCGCTTCAAATATCTCTAAAGATAACCCTTTAAAATATAAATTACTTCAAAAGTAAAGACAAGTAGGTTATCGGGCTCAACTTTATATATGTAGCTGAAATGCAGGTCCGAAATTCAAAGCCATCGGATTAAGCAACTTTAACAGACCGAGGGAAAAGGTATCTGACAATAAAGTTGCATAGTCCGATGGTTTTGAATTTCTGTATTTTTTTCTGAGATAAATATATTAAATCGATCACTAGTATCTACTTTACATTAGTTCAAAGTTACTTTTATTTTAAATGGTAAACTTTTGGGATATTTTGAGTGCAAACATGGAAAATTAGTTTTGGCAAGCTTGACAAAACTCTGACACCATAGACTTCTGCAGTAACAGGTTCTGTTAAATTGACCCAGTATTGCCTTCTACGCAGAAACAAATGCTTAATAAGTGCATCAGTATCTAAGTTAGATATGTCAAATCAAATCTAGATATTGGGTTTGGTTTTGAAAATTTGATATTTCATCTGACTATGCAGCTTTAAACATATATATGATAGAATAATGAGTATGTAACTATGATAACACATTAAATCACTAATCGGTCTCATCGTGGAGTCTTCGAGACGAATGGTGAAGGGGTAGATGACAGGCTTAATGCACGGCTGGAGTAGTAGGTTTTGTTTGTTTAGTGTGGTTTTGCATCCTAGCACCATCTAAGGTCACATCATGACAAGCACCGATTTGTGACAATGCACACCCATGTTGGCTTAATAGCACTGCCCCTCCACTAGGATGCCCTCCCGATAATATCCCACTCAGTCACATTATCCTGACACTGAGCAAACCAGTCGTCGCTCTATCCTAGTGTAAAATTATGCGGATTTTAGGCTTAGAGTCAACAGTTATCAAATACGGGCGTAATGTTATAAGTTATGGAGCAGGAGGGATAATTCTAGTATATTGGAAAGGAAAATAAAATGTAGATTAAGTTAGGCTGGGTAAATATAAAGGGGTCAAGAACCAGTAAAGGCATGTGTGTAGCAATGAGAAATAATGTAGACCACTGTCTAGGTCCTAGTGGGAAGAGGGAAAATACTGTAAAACGGATGTACCAGTAGGTTGTACGTGCATCTGGTCTTATGGCGTGGACAGCTTGGTTGTCTTACTGACGGCAGCCGCCTGCCCTGCCGGCCAGCTGTAGCAGCACTGGACTCGAAGGACCGACCAGCTCACCACACGAGACGACGAGCTCATCGGCATCCATCGTCCAGTCTTATAGTGAGCAGTGGTCAAGGATGGAGAGGCTGGTCGCGTAGACAGTGGTCAAGGTAGCTGTGCTTGAGAGTGGTCAGCTAGATATAAGGCTGGACTCGGTGTGTGGGGGTGGGGGGGGGGGGGGGGGGGAAGAGTACAGTTGGAGCCTGAGACCAGAGCAGTGAAGAAGGAGCAGGACCACATGGGTGAGATAGACTTTGTATTAGTATTGGTTGAAGAGCGGGGAATTGAGTTGTCTGTATCGTATTGTATTGTATTGTATTGTATGGCATTTGTACATGTGAAGCATTGCTCAGTTCTTGGAAACAAACTAAAACAAAATATAAGTCATAAGCTTTGTGGATATTTCACTAATATTGCTGTGAGCGCCGGACAACGCCTGGACAAGTGTCGATATTCTTTGGTTTGATTGACCTGGGATTGATCCTCCGGTCTGCCGCACGGGGAGCGAGCGCTCTGCTGATTCGGCTATTCCGTCCGGTTGACCCAGTTTGTTGATTCGCACCACTTGGATTACATAGCCGACCAGACATCACAGATAAGCCTGGACAGGCTCTGAAACTATGAAAACAACGTTGATGAATGTTCGCCATGTTTGGTCAGATATCGCCATGGTCCGCGCGTGTAACTAATGAATCGCTGCCTTTTCAACACCCAGGAGAGGGAGTCGATTGATTTGTTTGGTTGGTTGTTGGAGATTTACGTCCTGGCAACATCTAACGTCATATCAGGACGCGTACCGACTTGTGACAGTGCACACTCATGGCGACTTTAAGTTTATAGTGCTGCCCCATTGGGGTTCCCAGGCCACCAGCACCATGACCCAATATCCCACTCCATCATATTATCATGACACCAACCCAACCAGTCCTTACCCTATCCTAATAATGCCAAGCGACTGGCTAGGAAGGGACTAGTATGTTTTTTTTCATTGGTTTGACTCGACTAGGGTTGTAAGCATCAAAACATCCCGAAATCATATAATCTAAAACTGTTGCTTTTCTTTTTTTTAGAATGAAATGCTAACATTCATGTTATATATATATCAGTTTGAAAGTGAGCAGAGTGACAGTTGGCTCACGGAATAGGAGGCGGGGGGAGTAGAGAATGCCCCGCTCCACAACAAATAACATGGAAGAAGATGGTTAGCGGGAAACATTTAAGGGGCTGCCGTTATTTATATCCACATAATAAATTATATAGTACATATATATATATGTGTTATATGCATAGCTGGATACCACGTTTCTCAGTGCTGACTAGAGAAGAAGACGGGAAATTAGTGCGGTGGAACACCACAGGTGGCGCCATGAGTAGAGTTATCATGAGGATAAACATAATGCACTAAATATATACATACACATAGATGTACACTATATATATAGACTTAGCATGACTATACACACACTACACTGAGTGTGACTTTCTACCCATACTGACCAGACGGGATGGCCGAATGAGTTAGAGCGCCCGTCTCCCGTGCTGGTAGATCGTGGGGTCGTGGGTTCTAGCCCTGGTCGAGTGAAACCAATGACTTAAAAATTGATACTTGTGACTTCCTAGCCTGGGGCTCGGCATTATTAGGAAAGGACAAGGGCTGGTTAGCTCAGTGTCAGGATAATGTGACTGAGAGGGATATCGGATCATGGTGCTGGCATCCTAGTTTCCCAGTGGGACTGCACTATAAAGTCGCCATGAGTGCGCTCTGTCACAAGTCGGTACATGTCCTGATATGACCTTAGTTGTTGCTAGGACATAAAACAACGAACAAATTCTACCCATACCCCTACACACCCATTCTCCCTGACTGTGACGTTAATACCACGGTCACACTATGCTTGTGACCACTTTGCGACCACAAAGAACCGGTGTTCGCAAAATGGTCTCAAGATGGTCGCAATGTGGTCGGAAAGTGGTCCTCAGTGGCTGCCAACCTCTTAAAGCGACCACTTTGGTCACAAAGAGGTTGCAGCTGCTGCACCAAGAACCTTCTTGTGACCAAAATGGTCACCGATCATTTTCATATATTGGCGACCAGGTGGCGACCAGTTGGTGACCAATAGCTTTGTTCTTGTCGCAAATTGGTCGCCGAGTAAGCCCTCGTGTGACTGGGGCTTAAGCTATGCATATCCCATAAGTGTATGATGCGCGTCCTAATGTAGAAATGCAATGGTTTGCATGCACTAGTCGACGTCCATGTTTTATGAATTGGAAAATAGACGCATATACATCAACCGATCAAAGGTTCAAATTTATCTCGCTCTCTCACTCTCTCTCGCTCGCTCTCTCCTCTCTCCTTCTCTCTCTCGCTCTCTCTCCTCTTTCTCTCCTTCTCTCTCTCTCTTCTCTCCTTCTCGCTCTCTCTCCTTCTCTCTCTCCCTCTCTCCCCTTCTCTCTCTCTCGCTCTCTCTGTCCTTCTCTCTCTGTCTCCTTCTCGAAGATGACAACAATGACGATGAACATGACAATGACAATGATGACAACAATGACAATTAACATGACGATGATGAAGACGACAACGATGAAGACAACAACAAAGACGATGAACATGCCGATGATGACAAGGTTGATGAACGATGACGATGAAGATAACAAAGACGACAACAATGAAGATGAACATGATGACGACGATGATGATGACAACAATGACAATGAACACAACGATGACAATGAAGATAATGACAATGACGACAGCAATGACGATTACAACAACAATGATGATGAACACAATGAAGATGATGAAGATAATGACAACAATGATGATGAACACGACAACGATGACAATGATGATAGTGACAACAATGACGATGAACACGACGACGAGGATGACAACGAAAAGAAAAAAAGAAAGAAATTAAGCCTAGAAATTACCACCGCCAACAGAGCAGTCTCGATATCGGTTAGTGTGCAACCGCCATAGCCGTTGCTCATGCCCCGAAGCAAAAATAATGTAGCCAAATGGATACATTTCGTGAAGACAGACACGTCTGGTTATATGGTCTTGCCATGCAGCACATGACTCACCGGGACCCAGATACCCGACATGGCGGCCGGGGGTCGCAGCCAGAGGGCCCCACCAGGGCCCGTATGCATGGAGCGGTGTTATGGAGCAGTCACACTACGACGTGTATTCAGGCGTGCCGCCAACGCGCTTAAATATATTCAACGCGTCGAGAAACGTCAAACTTTTCGGCGAGTTTTGAGAAAACTCGACGTGTTGGGAGCGTGTTGCTGGCGCGTTATTGGCGCGGCGCCAACGTGTTCCACCGGTGGAAAAACAATGCCGCTTGACCCAATTTCGCCGGGTTCCCACGTTGTGGTAATGTATATCGGCGCATTCTCTCTGTGTCTGTGTCTGTGTCTCTGTCTGTGTCTCTGTCTGTGTCTCTGTCTGTGCATATGTATATCTCTGTCTGTGTCTCTGTCTGTGTCTCTGTTTGTGTCTCTGTCTGTGCGTATGTATATGTCTCTGTCTGTGTCTCTGTCTGTGTCTCTGTCTGTGTGTATGTATGTGTCTCTGTCTGTGTCTCTGTATGTGTCTCTGTATGTGTCTCTCTCTGTGTCTGTGTCTCTGTCTGTGTCTCTGTCTGTGTCTCTGTCTGTGTCTATGTATGTGTCTCTGTCTGTGTCTCTGTCTGTGTCTCTGTCTGTGTCTCTGTATGTGTCTCTGTCTCTGTCTCTGTCTCTGTCTGTGTGTATGTGTCTCTGTATACGTCTCTGTTTGTGTCTCTATCTGTGTCTCTGTATGTGTCTCTGTCTCTCTCTCTCTGAGACACAGAGACAGAGACACACAGAGACACACACACAGAGACACAGAGACACACACACAGACACAGAGACACACACAGACACATACATAGACACAGACAGAGACACAGACAGAGACACATGCATAGACACAGACAGAGACATATACAGAGACACAGACAGAGACACAGACACAGACAGAGACACACACATAGACACACACACATACACACACATACCCACACACAGACACACAGAGACACAGTGACACACACACAGACACAGATACACAGAGACATACACACACAGACAGAGACACACACAGAGACACATACAGAGACACAGACAGAGACACATCCATAGACACAGACAGAAACACAGACAGAGACAGAGACACATACAGAGACAGAGACACAGACAAAGACAGAGACAGAGACAGAGATAGAGACACATTCAGAGACAGAGACACAGACACAGACAGAGACACAGACAGAGACACAGACAGAGACACATACAGAGACACATTCAGAGACACAGACAGATACACAGACAGAGACACATACAGAGACACATTCAAAGACAGAGACACAGACAGAGACACAGACAGAGACACATACAGAGACACAGACAGAGCCACAGACAGAGACACACACAGACACACACAGAGACACAGTGACACACACACACAGACACAGATACACAGACAGAGACACACACAGACAGAGACACAGACAGGGACACATACATAGACACAGATAGAGACACAGACAGTGACCCATACATAGACACATACATAGACAGAGACACAGACACAGACACAGACAGAGGCACAGACAGAGACACAGACAGAGACACAGACAGAGACACTGACAGAGACACAGGCAGAGACACATTCAGAGACAGAGACACAGACAGAGACACAGACACAGACAGAGACACAGACAGAGACAGAGACACATACAGAGACACAGACAGAGACACATACAGAGACACATTCAAAGACAGAGACACACACAGACAGAGACACAGACAGAGACACAGACAGAGACACAGACAGAGACAAAGACAGAGACACACATACAGACACACACACAGACACACACATACCCACACACAGAGACACAGTTACACACACACAGACACATATACACAGAGACATACACACAGACAGAGACACACACACAGACACATACAGAGACCCATACATAGACACAGACAGAGACACAGACAGAGACACATACAGAGACACATACAGAGACAGAGACACACACACACAGACACACACAGACACACAGTGACACACACACAGAGACACAGATACACAGACAGAGACACACACAGAGACACAGACAGAGACACAGACAGAGACACATACATAGACACAGATAGAGACACATACAGTGACCCATACATAGACACATACATAGACAGAGACAGAGACAGAGACACAGGCACAGACACAGACACAGACAGAGACACTGACACAGACAGAGACACAGACAGAGACACATTCAGAAACAGAGACACAGACAGAGACACAGACACAGACACAGACAGAGACACATACAGAGACACATTCAGAGACACAGACAGAGACACAGACACAGACAGAGACACATTCAAAGACAGAGACACAGACAGAGACACACACAGAGACACAGACAGAGACACAGACAGATACACAGACACAGACACAGACAGAGACACAGACAGAGACACATCCAGAGACAGAGACACAGGCAGAGACACAGACAGAGACACACACACAGACACACAGAGACACATAGACACACACACAGACACAGATACACAGAGACATACACACACAGACAGAGACACACACACAGACACATAGACACACACGCAGAGACACAGAGACACACACACAGACACAGAGATCCAGAGACACACACAGAGACACACACAGAGACACACACAGCAACGTGCGAGCAACGTTCCTCCAACGCGCTTGTAACGTGTGTCGACGGTCTGCTAACATGCCCGTGACACGTAACGTAACACGTCGGGCAACGCCGAAAGTTTTGTGCAAGCACAAAACTTTCGGCGCTGGGCGACGCGCGCTGACGCGTTGTATCAAAGCGACCTGTCAATCATAGTGTACCGACGTGTACCGACGCGCCGGCAACGCGTTTCTAATGCGTTTGTAACGCGTCCCGACGCGTCCCGACGTTTCGCCAAAAAAAAAAACACGTTGCCACGCGTTGTCCAACGCCGGGCCAAGACGTCGTAGTGTGACTGCCCCATTAGCGACCCAAAACGCGTTTACGGCGGGATTTCTGGTTTAGCACAGAAAAGTTGCTATGCATGGAGCAGTATTAGACAAACTCCATGGGGTTAAAGCCAGAGAATCTAACACCTGCCCATAGCAGGTTTACAGGCGGTGTTAGTGTTAGGTTAGTGTCAGGATGGAACCCAAATCTACTCAATGCTATCATATTTAACAGAATTACATACGCAATAAGTGAAATTTTATCAATTTAACCCTACATCCGAAGCGAGATTAACGCTGTTGCCGTAACTGCCGGGATATTAATATTTTCGAATCGACAAGTGTAAAGTAAACAAATCGCCGCCGCCGCAGCGACGTCGATATCCATACTGTCGCATATCAACAAAACACATCGCCGCCGCCGCTGCCGAATCGGCGGCTATATATTAGGCCCAAATCTATTAAATGCTGTCATATTTAACAGAATTACATACGCAATAAGTGAAATTTCATAAGATTAACCCTAAAAACGAAGCGATATTAAGGCTACCGCCGCATTGGCGGTGATATTAATAGTGTTGAATCGACGAATGCAAGCAGCCTCCGCTGCATCAGTAACAAGCGCGCTGGTTCCCGGTGGGTAGAGAAGGCAATAAATTAGGCACAAACAAGTGGTCGCAGGCAACAGGCTCAGAGAAATTTGCATAATGAATCAATTAATTCCCATATAGCTAACACTCACCGTTTAAACGCCCATGCATACGGCTTGACATAGTTCTCGACGACGCCGATAACCGGAGATAGGTACCCGGAGTTAGAGTTATAACACCACACGCCGCTAACACCGCTCCATGCATACGGGCCCAGGGCCCGTATGCAGGAGTCGGTGGTATTCGGTGGTAGCCAGCCAAACCAGTGGTAGGAGGGAATTTCCCGGGTAGCGGCGAAAAATGGTATGCATGAAGCGGTGATAGGTCTAACACCAAAAGCTTACCCAGTGTTACCCTACCCCTGATAGATAGGAGGTATAGCGAGTTCATTAGGTCCAAATCTATTCAATGCTGTCATATTTAACAGAATTACATACGCAATAAGTGAAATTTTATTAAATTAATCCTAAAATCGAAGCGAGATTAACGCTGCCACCGCAAAGGCGGCGATATTAATATTGTCGAATCGACGAATGCAAGCAACCGCCGCCGCCACCGCCAGTATGGAAAGCGACATCGATGCAGCGGTGGCGGTGGCGATTTGTTTACTTTACATTTGTCGATTCGAACATATTAATATCGCCACCATTGCAGCGGCAGCAATTGCTTCGAATTTAGGGTTAATTTCATGAAATTTCACTTATTGCGTATGTAATTCTGTTAAATATGATAGCATTTAATAGATTTGAGCCTAATATATGGCTACAAACACAGAGGGATTTCCCAAATCTATAAATAACTTCACATGTAGCTATAATGTAAGTGTTACGCGCTCCTGCATACGACTTGACACAGTTCCCGACGTCGGCGATAGCTACCCGGTAATAGGCTGTAACACCAAAAGTCGCTACCACCGACTCCTGCATACAGGCCCTGTGCGACAGCTGTCATGGGGAAGACAGCAAACGCGTCGATGGCCACTCCTGACATGAGCTTGGGTTGCATTGGTGCTCCACAAAAAGCACCGCCTAATTTTGATAATTGATTAATTTATATTTTTCTCTCTGAAGAAAACCCCTAATGAGGAGCAAACTCATGACCCCTGCTTCACGGGAGCAGTGCTCTAGCCACTGAGCTATGGCGGCCATGCACAAGTGTGGAATGTGGATCGATTTGGTTGAATCGACTGTGACACCTTATTTTTAAGTTAAGAATTGTCTTATCTTTTCAAGTAAATGACAAATATTCAAATGACACAGCTTCAGCACTGGGCGAACCCAACGAATGCACTGAAGGCTCACCTGATCGATGGCTCAGTTCACCGTACATTGAACTTCAGTGTCAAAGTGAGGAGGAGGATCGTTTCGGCAAAACAGGCGACAACCGGAGTTGAACTGGTGACCTCTCTATCTGCAGTCAGATGCTCTCCTACAGAGCTATATCCCCTCTGTCAGTCTGGCAATGGCGTCGGATCCAGCAGTTCTAGAGTGATTGAAATGAACTGCCTCATACATACGCATCGATGGTAAACTAAAAGCAGACACTAGCTACCTGCATACCCCGTGGTTTGCGTGATTGACTAGACACGCGCACCTCGAAATGAAAGTTGGTATAAAATAGCCCCCAGTGAGTATTGAACTCATGACCCGCGCTCTAGCCGGCTGGCAGTGGGGCATTAACAGAAGCCACAGATCCACTGGTAAACAAACAGTCAGCAGCACAGCCACTATCATGAAAACACCGCTGAGCAGACATGATTCAGACATCACGTTCTCTGCCGTGACCAGGATTCGAACCTGGGTTGTCTCGGCCACAACGAGAAGTACTAACCACTATACGATCACGGCTACCATTCAGCTGACTGGCAAAGCTGACTGTGTTAGCAACGTTCCAGTCCATCCCGGTGTGGTACGGACAGATTTTTGAGGGCATGCAATCGGTTAGCACGTTAGACTTTTAATCTAAAGGTTGATGGTTCAAACCCACCAAGGCATGAACAGCTCATGTGTTTCACTTGGAAAGACAGGTGCATGAGTGATTGGTGCCAAGTGCTTTTTCATGAAGCCTCTAGCCACCAGGAAAGCATCGAGACCCATATTCGATGCGGGAATGGGATCTGACAGGTAGGCGTCGGTGGTGTAACGGTTAGCATGGTTGCCTTCCAAGCAGTCGATCCGGGTTCAACTCCCGGCCGACGCACTTTTGGTTTGCACCTTTCGGTTTGGTTGGCGCATTACTAATAACGCCTGTGAAGTGGGGCATGTTACCTGAGGCGCATGGTACCTGAGGTACTTGAGGTGCATGGTCTCTGTGGCGCAATCGGTTAGCGCGTTAGACTGTTCATCTAATACCCCTGTCACACTACGAGGTAACGAGCGAACGTGAGCCTAATGTGGTCATTTTTCGTCATTACGTTGACGTACGTTGGGTTACATTATGATGACGTCAGAATGACGTTAGATTGACGTCGAGCTACGTCACATTACGTTGTGCTATGTCGAGTTACCTCGAGGTTTTGGACATGTTCAAAACTTTCGACGTACCTCGAACGTAAGGGTTTACATTTGCCGTACGTTCTGTACACGTTCAGTGAATGTCAATGACGGTAAACGGACGTTAGTCAACCGCTGCTCACTACGTTCAACTACGTTCCACTACGTTGACCCACATTAAACCGGGTTGAAATGTCCACGCGGCGTAATGGGAACATCAGGAGAAGGTCAGGAGAAGGTCAGGAGAACGTACGTTCAACGTACGTTCGACGTTTCACCACCGTGTCATGACGTATGTAACGTCATGTAACGTTCTTCTGGCGATGGAATAACGTTCATAACTTTCCGTGAGCGTAACGACGTTGTCCTCTCTCGTTGAATGACGGTATCACTACGCTTTACCGACGTTACGCTCTCGTCCACTATGCTGCATCCACGTTCAACTTGTGCCCAAATGTGCATACTACGCCGAGAAGCTCAACGTTTTTCACGTTCTCCCTACGTTGACGTCGTTACGTCGTAGTGTGAATGGGCCTAAGGTTTGTCGTTTAATCCCACCCAGGTACGAACATGGCGCAATACGTTAGCGCGTTAGACTGTTGATCTAAAGGTTGGTGGTTCAACTTCAAGCCCACCCAGGTACAAACATGGTCTGCCTTCTGGGTGTGGAAATTCTAAGAGCCTATACAGACCTACTTGTTTGGTCTTGCAGTCGTTTCTTTTAGCTTCATCCCGATGAATGGTGGCGACTACCATGGCCTACGGTGACTGAGGGCAGGTTGACTTTCTTCAGTGGTGGCAAGTTGCCAGATGTGGGTTGTCTCTGTGGCGCAATCGGTTAGCGCGTTAGACTGTTAATCTAAAGGTTGGTGGTTCAAGCCCACCCAGGGACGCATACTGCTGTTGTTTTGTCCGCAAATCCCAGGAGTACCAGGGCCCGTATGCAGGAGTCGGTGGTAGGAGGGAATTTCCCGGGTAGCGGCGAAAAATGGTATGCACGAAGCGGTGATAGGCCTAACACCAAAAGCTTACCCGGTGTTACCTTACCCCTGATAGATAGGAGGTATAGCGAGTTCATTAGGCCCAAATCTATTCAATGCTGTCATATTTAACAGAATTACATACGCAATAAGTGAAATTTTATTAAATTAATCCTAAAATCAAAGCGAGATTAACGCTGCCACCGGAAAGGCGGCGATATTAATATTGTCGAATCGACGAATGCAAGCAACCACCGCCGCCACCGCCAGTATGGAAAGCGACATCGATGCAGCGGCGGCGGTGGCGATTTGTTTACTTTACATTTGTTGATTCGAACATATTAATATCGCCGGCAGCATTAATATTGCTTCGTATTTAGGGTTAATTTCATGAAATTTCACTTATTGCATATGTAATTCTGTTAAATATGATAGCATTTAATAGATTTGAGCCTAATATATGGCTACAAACGCAGAGGGATTTCCCAAATCTATAAATAACTTCACGTGTAGCTATAATGTAAGTGTTATGCGCTCCTGCATACGACTTGACACAGTTCCCGACATCGGCGATAGCTACCCGGTAATAGGCTGTAACACCAAAAGCCATTACCACCGACTCCTGCATACAGGCCCAGCATCGCAACCAAAATCCATGCGTCAATGGATGGTTGGTTCGTTGGGTTGGTTCATTGTTCGTTGAGAAGGGTCCACAGTGAGGAAAGGAGCAAAAACTAGTGACCACTGGGTCATATTGAGCATATACCCTTGCAGGAATAGTTTCCCATTCTTTAAGTCCTGATATTGTGTGATTTAAAGAGTAGTTGATGTAGATAAATTTAAAATATACTTCAAGCACTTTAATCTGTGCAAAAGATACATATATATATATATATATATATGTATGTGTGTAACTATGTCTGAACAAGAAACTACTAAATAAATAATGGGAGCTTTCCATAATTTGAGCCAATCAGACCTGTTCTTTTCGTTTGCAAATGGCCACCCCTTATGGGGGCCGCCATTTGCAATAAAAATCCATGATTAGCTGACACCGAGAACTGTTGTCAGCCAATCAGAGCTGTTCTTTTTTATTGCAAATGGCTGCCCCCATGGAGGCGGCCATTTGCAATAGAAAAGAACAGGTCTGATTGGCTGACACTGAGTTCTCGTGAGAACGAGAAGAGGAAAGTCCATTTCCGGCAAGTTCAAATGGGCTCAAACGAGTTCAACCATGGCTGGTTGGGTCGCTCCATATAGCGCTGAATATGCTTATGTGATCGTTGCAGTTTTACGTCCTGAAAACATCTAAAGTCATATGAGGACGGGTACTGACTTGTGCCATACTGACCCGATATTCCACTGTCACATTATCCTGACACTGAGCTAACCAGTCCTTGCCCTATCCTATTAATGCTGAGCGCTAGGTTAGGAAGCAACAAGTATCAATTTTGTAAGTCATTGGTTTGACTCGACTGGGAACTGAACTCCCGATCTCCTGCACGCGAGGGTCGCGCTCTACGGACTCGACCACCAGGCCCGGTCTTGGTTCTTTGGGGCTTACCCGCTAGAAACGCCTAAGGTCATATCATCATCAGGCCCATTATCGACATGTGACAGTACACACTCATAGTACTGCCTCATTGCGATACCATGCCACCGACACCATGTCCCACCGATACCCCACTCAGTCATATTATCCCGACACTGAGCAACGAGTCCAGATGCTATTCCAGTAATGTCGAACATCAGGGTAGGTAGCGATAACTACACATTGTCTAATGTTTTGGATTGGATTTGACTGAAGATTGAGACCTCGACTGCCCATAATAGAAGCGGGTGCCCCAACCACTAAGCCATCCCGTCCACTTTGTGTGAACTGGTGAAGAGATGTTGTGCAGTCACAAAGCGGATTTTGGGGAGGAAGTGTGGTTGCTGTTGTTAATAAATTATCCAAAGGATTCCACCGGCCATGCTGCATGTTATGTAATGTATTGGTGTCAAGAATTAAATAACATTGTTTATCTTTAATGCGAAAAATGTAACGGATAACAATATAATATATATTAAAAAATTGTTTTATGTTTTATGCGAAAAAAGTAACGCATATATAACAAATATATAATATATTAGGTGTTATATATATTATTATGTTATATATATTATATATATCATATCATACGTATCGAATAAATTATTATATTTTGTATACATGTCTCTAGGATAAGTTAAAGAGGCACTAACATTACCAACATAATCCTAATTATTCATATTTATCCTTATCAAAATGACTTGTCATACCTTTATTAGTGTCTAATCAAGGATGGAGGCCTCTATCGCCAACTGTGACTATTACAGTCATATCATTGAGCCGTACTGACCCTCCCTATCTGTTACGGCGATGGAGGCCGGGAAGTGCTTACAAGTTACACGCAGCTGGGTAGGGTTTCTCTATAAAGTAGAACTGAAATACATTTAGAAGCATGAGTCACGGGTCTCTGACGGTGAACTGTCAGTACCACGGTATCTGATGGTGAACTGTCAGTACCACGGTATATGATGGTGAACTGTCAGTACCACGGTATCTGATGGCGAACTGTCAGTACCACGTTCTCTGATGGCGAACTGTCAGTACCACGTTCTCTGACGGCGAACTATCAGTACCACGTTCTCTGACAGTGAACTGTCAGTACCACGTTCTCTGACAGCGAACTGTCAGTACCACATTCTCTCACGGCGAACTGTCAGTACCACGTTCTCTGACACAAACTATTAGTACCATGTTCTCTGACAGCGAACTGTCAGTACCATGTTCTCTGACGGCGAACTGTCAGTACCACATTCTCTGATGGCGAACTATCAGTACCACGTTCTCTGACAGCGAACTGTCAGTACCATGTTCTCTGATGGCAAACTGTCAGTACCGCATTCTCTGATGGTGAACTGTCAGTACCATGTTCTCTGATGGGGAACTGTCAGTACCGTGTTCTCTGATGGGGAACTGTCAGTACCACATTCACGGCTGGCGAACTATCAGTACCATGTTCTTTGACAGCGAACTGTCAGTACCATGTTCTCTGATGGGGAACTGTCAGTACCACATTCTCTGATGGCGAACTGTCAGTACCACGTTCTCTGATGGCGAACTGTTAGTACCATGTTCTCTGATGGCAAACTGTCAATACCACGGTCTCTGTGACAAATATTGTGTAAATTCCACATGGTAAGAATCGGGTGTTCTAGGAATGTGAATCCGGTATTAGCTTCAAGTGGCTATATAGATCTTACTAATATAATATGTATGTTGCTTTGCTTTTGCACTTTTGTCAGATTATATATGGAATTTTCTTTGACCTGGTCATAGTAGTAGTAGTGCAACAATGTAGTACTAGTAGTGTAGGAAGAGAAGTACAGGTGGCGCCATTGGTGGATGAAGTGCCTGGAGGATGCAGTGAATGAAATAGTAGCAGCACTTGGTTTGGGGTTGCCTATAGTACTTTTACTCACGTAATAAATTATATGGCCGAATATTAGTGGACTGGTAACTTGGACCATATTATTATTAGGCTGTATATATGGAAAGAAATATAAGGCAGTGATTGTAATTCACGGTTCACCGTTATTTTGGGTTGCCCTGTATATGGACTGCACCAGTTATATGTATATATGCATTATATATATACACTATGTAATTATACACTATGCATGCAATAATCTTTGTGCTATATATGCACTATACATTCTATTTATATATACTCCATATATGGACTATATTTGCATTATATATACATTATAAATATATGCACTAATTAAGCACTATATATACTCTCTGTGGACTATATATGCACTAGATACACACTATGCGTACACTATATATGCAATATATATACACTATGTACATACTATATATATATAGCCTGGATATACGCTGTATATCCTCGTGTAAGGGGTGGAACTCGGTGCTCCCCTCTTGCGGTACGCAAGACAGTCTAAATGCAGTTGGTTCATTTACTATACGTTTGGCGATGCTGCGTTCTGTAGCCGAGGCAGTTTGTGCCAGATGCAGTTGACAGTGCTCGATTAGCCGCCACTGCACACACCTCTGAACGGCCGTTGGTGGACCTTACTGTTAGAAATGTTGTTACATCGCTACACTGTAAGGCAGAGAAGTATTGCTCTGTGTGCGTGGGTTTGCATTGTGGAAAAGGGGGCAGCAAGTGCCCGGGAAAACGGCCGATAACGAGATGGACTATGCATGTGGCAACTATGGCGGAGGCAGGCATTCATAAACTGCTAACGGAGGAGGTGCGTTCGGGGACTGACGACAAGTCCGACGAGTGCCTGTCTAAGGACTGCTGGGGACTGGCTATAAACTAATTTGACAGCTTACAGTTTATTACGTCACAGAACATGCATTAATAATGAGTACGTAGGGTGCAATGAATTAATTTTTCGTGGATGTAAGCATTACATTTTAAAACATTTTCTTTAAGGAAGGAAGCTTCACTGATCAAAGCTGGTGTTTCAGTTTCTCACTCAATCATAACTCGAGGTAAAATGCAATTCTAGCAAAGTGTAAGAGAACTATTTTTTAAAGACATTATTTTATTTCTCATTATTTCACCGGCCTTACATACAAGTAAAGGGCCTCTGTAGACGCAACGGGGCATTTAGGCGACGATTCTGATGGTTCGGGTTGTTGTCATAGCATTCATTATAAGGTCTAGCCTTATTAGGTCATTGTTGTTGCTGACCATACGGACATTGACACACATTATCATAAGTAGAGCTCAGGTGCAAAAACCCATAAACGCCAATCCAAAAATGTAATTAAAATAATAGATTTTTACCTGAAGGTCATTTTAATTCTCATTAATTCCACTTTTCTTGTGATATTATGATTCTAGAGCAATGAACAAAGGAATAGGATTGTAAAAAATGAACTTTTTGAAGGTTTACATCAATTTTTAGATCGGTGTTTATCGGGTTTTGCGCCTGAACTCTTCAAAATAAATTTTATTTAAGCCTTTAGAGAATGAGATGGCAGGATGGGAAATCGTTGTGGTTGCCATGGTTGCTGAAACTGGTCGGACAGTCATATAAAATGTTACTCTGCCAAAAGTGGCAATTGGTGCAACAGGCTCCAGGGGCGCCAGTGTAGGTCCACAATAAAAATAAATTCAGATTTATTTTAAATTATTGTTTTAGAGAAGCAGGAATAAGATTGGCATCAATGCTGTCCTGGTCAATAGATTATTTTCAACGATTACACTAATAATCAGTAGAAACGACGGTATCATTAATTAATCTATGTATATATATAGGTTGACAACATTGTCTCAATAAACCTTGTCCACGGAACTGATACCCAATACCTTAGTTCTTGCCAGTGCCGTCAGAGGGCGGGTTGGTGGTGGAAATCCTCTACAAAACATTTTTTGCAAACCACGCTGCACAGTGAGTTACTCTCAAATGGAGGGTTAGAGGATGAGATAGTGGTGGAAATCCTCTATTATTCCAATCGCCGAAGCTGTGCTTTATTCGGTGTGTATCGGGTGTGTATTTTCAATATCCTGATACCGTGCTATATCAGTTTGCGACAATCGTGAATCAGGGCCGCGTTCAGGGTCCGTCTCGGAGGCGCCTCGGAGGCGCCCGTGACGTCAGGCTAGTCTGAACAACAATAGCAGTTGGTCGCCTCGAAAATGGCCGCCCCCATAGGCGGTGGCCATTTGCAATCGAAATGCTGCGCTCTGATTGGATGAAACCACTGCATGCGGCGGCCATTTTCGAGGCGCTTTTTGTCTCCAACCTGAAAAGGGAGGCGTCGCCGAGACGGACCCTGAATGCAAATAGACCAAAAAGCATCACCGAGACGTCGCCGAGATGGACCCTGAACGCGGCCCAGAAGTCGCTGAAGTAGTTGCTGCTTATCGGAAAGCGTAGCCTACGTGGTGGCAGCAGGTTTCCTCCACAAAGAAATATGTCAAAATGACCATATGGTTGATGTACAATAGCCGATGATAAAAATCAATGTGCTCTAGAGGTGTCGTTAAATAAAACAAACTTCTTTTTTTCCCGCTGCACTGGCTTAGACAATTGCGTGTGCGGTGCCCTTTACATACAATCTACACCCGTGTGCCACACTTGTTGACAATGACATTGAACATGCATGCTAGTATTACAAATTGCATGCATTCTCACATTCATAATAATATTTGCTATCATAATTCATATCTGACATATATATATATATATTTGTTTAATCTTCGATAGAGAATCTCTTCTTTGAAATAACTATTAACACATGTTTTTGACTATGTATCTTTCATGAATTAGTTGGGGGGGGGGGGGATGGTTCCCCTTAAAAAGAGTGTTGTAATATGTCAATTAAGTCCGGCGTGATTATTGACAGTATTGCATAGATAGAAGACTTTCCATACGGGACCATACAAAACTCCCACATCCCAAAATGTTGAAATTCCCAAAGGTTCTATTGAGACCATTTCCAATTGTCAACATATTCATACAGACAGTATTAACTCCCAGACCCCCCCCCCCCCCCCACCCCTCATTTCACTTAATCTTATAATGGTGTTTTTAGGGGGGTTGGGTTATTTTCGCTCTGAACAATCATTTTATAGAAAATTGTTTAATGAGCATGTTGATCTCGTACCTCTTCGACCTTATAGACTTTCTATGAATAGAAAAATGTTAACAATGATGAATGACCTATAAATGACAACACTGATATTATACAGGTAGCAAAATTCAACAAGAATAATTACACTTTCCTATTTTTATATAAAAGCAAACAAACAAAATTTACTAAATTAATAATTGTGTGGTCAACATCAGATGTATGCAACTCATGTTCATTTAAAGAAATAACATGTAACTTTCACGTTGAAGATAAAGCTTTCATATTTCATACAATGTACTTAATTCATGATAATGGGGTGAGTGGTATAGACACACAGACATTTACCCTGGATATAATCTCACAACAAACAGAAACGTGCGCTACCTAAAAAGTGTGTAAATGAGAGGAAGCAGGTGAAAATAACACCTCATGTGGAATGAACATGCAAAGCCATCACAAACAATTACCTAAGGAGTAACCTCGACATCATATCCCTATCTCATACAACAGGGGCGAAAGCCGCCACTGACAACAATACAAAATTATCAACAATAAAGAAAAAGGGAAAAGAAGAAGTTAAAATCTAATTTCCAGTAAATTATCCATGAATGTTAGTGTTAACATGTGAGGGGACTCCCGGAGGAGACAGGTGGTGGGGGGGGGCGGATTGTGGAAATTAGTGTCATTGTGTAGCTCATTCATCCACAATATAGAAATAACTAATAATATAATTAATATATTCATACATGATCGAAAATGAGCCTTCGATTTGTTTTTCTTTTGCTTGCGATGCAATGACATTTTATTATATATCAAATGAATCTTAACCAAAATAGATTTTTTTCCCCACTACTATATGTGCTGGGTTTTTTTTTGCGATTGGGGGGGGGAGCTGTGCTTTTTCTTTTCTTTAACATTTTATTAAAATGTTAACTAGATCAGAGGTGGATGGTGATGGTGACGAGAATCAAAATGGTATTTGATTTAAATTCTTTGCCTTAAAGTTGCATAGTCCAATGAAATATCAAATTTTCAAAACCAAGCCAATTATCTAGATTTGATTTGACATATCTAACTTAGATACTGATGCACTTATTAAATATTTATTTGTGTGTAGAAGGCAATATTGAATCAATTTAACAGAACCTGTTACTGCAGAAGTCTATGGTGTCAGATTTTTGGCAAGCTTGCCAAAACTAATTTTCCATGTTTGCACTCAAAATATCTCAAAAGTTTACCATTTAAAATAAAAGTAACTTTGAACTAATGTAAAGTAGATACTAGTGATCGATCTAATATATTTATCTCAGAAAAAAATACAGAAATTCAAAACCATCGGACTATGCAACTTTAAATAATAGACCCAATGGGAAAGAAGATATAGTGATCCTGTATCTAAGTACCATATTCTAACACCAGGCGTTTAAAGCTCTATAAAATGGCAGTGTGATCAAGTTGATTCATTAACCCTTTATGGCATGTAAAATTAGAAAAGGAAAAAAAACTAATTAAAATTGTGACCCATTTACTCTCCTAAAGATGTTTGCGGTGTAGGCCTATTTCCTGTCCAACCTTCTTACTTTGTTCTTCTATACACATACCTTGTTTACGGAGGTAGAGCATGACGGATCCAACATATTCGCGACCAAACTATAAAAAGGTCCTATCTGACAAAATGGTTCTTTCGAGATAATGAGAAGTGAAGCTGTGTAACTGCATGATAGCAAAGCAGATAGAACAATATTATTTTTAATATATCTCAGTGAAAAATACCAGTTGAGAAACAGTTGTGTAACTGCTTGATAGATACCCTTTTGTAGATAGAACATTTTTACATCCATAACACCAATTCGGTCACTTTGTCAGATAAAACTTTTTTATAGTAAGGGATATTATCCCATATTCAACAAAAATACCTTATGAAACACGATTTGACTTCATACATGCATATGTATATATATATATATGTAGTGTATATGCATATGTATGGATGTATATGTGTACATACATATATATATGTAGGTGTATATGCATATGTATCAGTGCATGTGTATGGATGTATCTGTGTACATATGTATATATATGGAGGTGTATATGCATCAGTGCATGTGTATGAATGTATTTGTGTGTACATATATATATGTATATATATATATATATATGCAGTGTATATGCATATGTATCAGTATGTGTGTATGAATGTATCTGTGTGTACATATGTATATATATGTAGTGTATATGCATATGTATCAGTGCGTGTGTATGAAAGTATGTGTGTGTACATATGTGTATATGTATGTAGATGTATATGCATATGTATCAGTGAGTGTGTATGAAAGTATCTGTGTGTACATATGTATATATATATATATGGAGGTGTATATGCATATGTATCAGTGCATGTGTATGAATGTATTTGTGTGTACATATATATATATGTATATATATATATGCAGTGTATATATGCATATGTATCAGTATGTGTGTATGAATGTATCTGTGTGTACATATGCATATATATGTAGTGTATATGCATATGCATCAGTGCATGTGTATGAAAGTATGTGTGTGTGCCTATGTGTATATGTATGTAGGTGTATATGCATATGTATCAGTGCGTGTGTATCAATGTATCTGTGTGTACATATGTGTGTATGTATATGAATTGTGAATTTGCATCCTTATGTATATATCTATTTGTATGTGTATATATGTCCACATATGTATATATATATACATGTATATGTACACATGTACATGAGACTGTCTCAAAAGGTGCTAAGCAATATGGGACAAAACTTTGTCCATTGTAACGATCAACATACTATCTACTTATGCATTTGCTCAGGATAAACTGATTTGTTTTTTACATGGTGTTTCATAATCCCAATAGAATACATATTGATTTGAAGCAAATGTCCTTGTGTTTTCAGTGCAACCGTTTCTGTGCTGTTTTGTGTCACTTGTTACAATGGACAAAAAAACGAAGAGTTAGCACCTTTTGAGACAGGCTCATATATATGTATAATTTATATACATGTCTGTAAATGATGTGTATGCTTAGATATATGCATATATGTAAGTGAAAGTATATGCATACATATGCATAGATATGTGTATGGATGTGTAAGTCTATGTATGTGTAGATATATGTACATAAATGGATTACCCTACATACCACAGACTGTTAGACTAAGTTGCTTGCACAACGTCTATAGTTTGTCATTGACCACGGAGACATGGTTCTATATGCCATACTGTCCAGCTTCATGCAGAGGACTTTCAGGACATGCCTTAGAATAAGTTTCCACATAGTTCGGCAGTACATCCTAATAATTCTATGTTCATTCTAGATGTAAGCATTACATTATGTGTGATTGCATCACTAAGGTCATGTGTATAAAACAGTTCTCCCAGAGTCAGTATTTATTATTCTGTCTTAACTGTTTATTTTGATTATCAAAAAAATAAAATATATTATTCATCTTTGTTCATTCCTATATATGCATGTTGCATAATGCCTAGAACAGGTTCATGTGTGGCATACCAATTTTTCAATATACAATTATTTTGTTAAATAATGCCCTCTTCTTTTTAAGAATACAGTACAACCCCGTTAAACCAAGCTTGGTTAAAACTAACAATTGGTTAATCCAAACTTTTTTCAGCGGCCTGGAAAAATACTACCATTTATCATACAAAATAGTTGGTTAAACCAAAGTCGGTTAATCCAAATTATCAGTTAATCCAAACAATATTGTCGGGCCCCAGGCCATTTCCGGTATGGTTAAACCAAACTTTTATATGGTTATAAGGTCATCTGAGACTTTTTTATATGATAAATGGTAGTATTTTGCCGGGCCGGCGGAAAAAGTTTGGATTAACCGATCGTTTGGTTTAACCAAGCTTGGTTTAACGTGGTTTTACTGAAAAATAACAATCAAAGTGTCCACATACATTGTATATTACATTCATAATGCACCGATGTTTTTGCCAAAGCCAAGTCAAAGTCGAAGCCAAAGCTCACTTTAACCAATGATCGGTTAATCCAAACAAATTTATAGGGTCCCTTCAAGTTTGGTTTAACGGGGTTATACTGTAATTATATTTAAGCTTATGAAGCCTTTTCTTGTTATCTTTACATAATCTGTGCCCACTTTGTTTAGTGACCACAATTCCCATTTCGATAATGCCCAATCATAATACTAAACTGGATTGGCACCGTAGATTTGAGTCGTTTACTACATTTTAAACTAGCATTATTCTTGACCCAGAATAGTGCCAGGAACAAGCTGTGGTCACCTTTGTTTATGTCACGTGAACGCGTTCTCACTTCCATTTAGCACAAATGATTTAGTGTAAACCCATCAAATAATATTCACAGAGTGTCGTTTTTCTACAATGCCGTATTTCCTCGGTTAGTAGCCGGTGTTGTGTTTGTCCATTTTACAGCCTGCTTTATGGAGGGCTGTGCGGGGGGAGGGGGGGGGGGGGAAGAGGGGGAGCCTCATAGTGGTGGAGGCAATGAGCTATATTAGGGACTCATCCACTATAGCTCTTGAATTTTAATTAGGAGTAACTGAAATTCAGTTATTAATTAGCAAATATTTGATTAAATGAACAATTCTGGATTGGACAAAAAAATTAAATTGATTTTCGCTCATATTTATTTGAGCGAATTCACCTGACATTTAGTGTGACTTGCCCCTATTTTTGAATGGCATTTCTTTATTAATATCTAATAACATTTATGAGTCATATAAAACCATTTGAGACGTTCTAAGTGTGGGCCCTTCTGCCCCCCCCCCCCCCCCCTTACCGCCACCTGACGCAATAACTGAACACAATGTGGGCACACTTTCAGCTGATTCAAAATGTTAAGCTGGCTTTCGCTAACTACTGGCTAATCTGAAGATGCCTCTGGAATTAATAAAAATGCAACTTGGGTCTCATGGTTAGTATCTCTGCATGAAAACGCGTGTCAAAGGGATGAGGTGAAAGAAGGTTTGAAAGGGACAATTGGCCTGCCAATATCCCCAACACATAAATTAATTGTACATTCAAATTTCCTTCTGTATCCAACATGGAATTTATTTTTGTATGCGGGGTGGTGTATCTTTTATTTTACTGCGGGTTCTTTTTTGGGGGGGGGGGGCATCAGTCACAGTTTTTCCCCCTACAATGAAATGTTAGCTTTTATTGCTGAATTAATGGCTACTCTTCGAGGGCATATAGTACACGGACGTGACTGATATTATTCAAACTAATTTGATTATATATTAGCATTCATTATATAAATATAATATATAATACAAGCCACACTTGCATTATCAGGTGCATAGCCGGGAATTCTAAATATGCTTTCTTTCCATGCTGAATAATTTGACACATATTCACACCAGATCGTGACCTACCTATGTAGACTAGAGGTCATGGTGGGGCTAGCAAGTAATTAACGTTCACCATTCACAATGGGGCGGTTAATGACGTCATCAACTGCATGTGTAACCAGGACAACCTTCAGTCGACTGATGACAGTGATAAGTGCCGCAATTAAGTGATGTAAATTGGAGTCAAAATGTAAACAACCTTGTTGATTTACATAATGTATACTGTATATAAATATATCATAATATAAAATATATTATTTGTAAATATATCATAATATAAAATATATTATATGTAAATATATCATAATATAAAATATATTATATATAGTACTTATTGTATTTAATACATATGTGATATATGGTATAATATATATGGTATATAATATATAGTATTGCATTATATCAAATATAATATTATATTATATAATGATATAATATATAGTATATAATATATAGTATTATAATTTTATATCATTTACATTTATATTATATATGTCATGATATAATATATAAATGATATATTACATACGATATGTTATATATATATAATATATATTATAATGTTTAGAAAATTATATATATATATATATATAACTAACAGGATGATATATATGTATATATATATCATCCTGTTAGTTCCATCCTTGAGCCTCCATGTGACACCTGTATGTTGCTGGGTTCTTTTGGTGCGGTGACCAGTTTGACTCGGGCTGTGGTTAGTGCGTGGTTTTGCTGGTCCCTCGACGCATCAATGAGAGCTGGAAGATGGCAGCACTGAGCAGCGACAAGCTGCCCGACAAGTAGAAGGCCCCCGTGTAAGCCCCGAACATGTCTTTGATGGAGCCTGGCAGGAAACAAGGGCAGGACTGAGTAAATGGGGCCGTAATCGATTAACACGACCCGGGTGACTCAGCTCACCCGAGTCGTCAGAATTTCAAATAGAACACCGCGAGTAGAGTCGACAAATACACATGCCATGTGCAAAATGACCCGACCGCAGTAACCCACCTCTTGGCTGGGGTTTGCACGGAGCGATGACGTCATATCTGTGCTGGTACCTGTAGGATAACCGCTACCAGTACAAACCCCTACGTGTTGTTTTAATGCTTTTTTTTTTAATAACCCGATTGTCAGCTTTACAATCATAAAATACTTTAAATCCTATTTTGCATATATCGTTATTGAAAAAGAATATTAAGTTTTAGATTAAGGCTGGAAATGGCATTTCAGAGCCTCTGGATTTCAAAATGTCGTGGGGGGATACCCCAGACCCCTCACCCCCCATAGTGCATTGCGCCGTTGACACTCATTTGTTCCAAGAATTTATCTGTCCCCGCGAACAAATCTTCAACCCCAAACATATAATTCCTAGGGCTATGCTTGTGATCCCGCTAGGTGAACTATGCCGCACTAACTAGCTCTAGATCTAGTTAGATCGAGGGCTAAAAGATCCTAACTGTATAGATGACCAATATACTAATATTTCTACCTGAATGGTAGGAAACTGTTGATTATAATTTTTAAAAAAGCGGAAATGCCGATATTCTCCCATAGGTTTAGCATTGTCAGGAAATCGCGGAAAAATACCGGAAGTCAGGTTTCAACTAGCCTTGTTGTGATTGCATTATCGGCCGTACCAAACACTTTGTTTAGATTCGATGTTCTAGCTACATCTAAGGTCATATAAGAACGGGATTCAAACCACCCAACTGGTGTCATATACATCCCATTTTTAAAATGTGAATATAAACAATCCCGGAAATCCGTGAAACCGCGGAGATCTTTCATCCCTGCATAATGCATTGCTTATGTGAAAAGCTGGAAGAAAACTAATGAAGATACAACCATTCTGTTTCTTTTACCTTGTAAAATGGCATATAACAAAATAAAACAAACATTAAGTTGCAGGAAAATTCCACATGAAATTGAACATACCTGACAGATAGCAGCCAGGCAGCCTTGGTTCCCGACACACCGTTCTCAACAGCAAGCGCCGGTAAAAACCCAGATATTAACCCCAAGCCAAAGCACAACCCGAACACTACAAAAGCAAATGCCAGGAAGGCATAATTTCCTAGCAGTTTGGCATATCTTAATCTGAAACCTTTGCTTGTCACAGACGGTTTCTCGTTGCCGTTCGTTTCTGGCGTTGCCAACGGTTGCGTAGATTCCTCCTTTTCGGAGACATTTAGATTTAGATGCGAATCTTTCTGCTCGATAACTATAAACGCATCCGTCGCATCCGGTAACGAAGAACACTTTTCACACTTTTCACACTTCTCCAAAACTTCCGCCCTCTCATCGCTGATGACGAGAGCATCCGTTGCCTGCGGATCCTTTCCCGCCTTCTCCTCGGCGGCTGGAGAGTTCCGCTTCGCAATCGTCATTTTGGATTCGGTAATCTTGTCCGGAATTTGTCTGTGATTGTTGTGTGACGTCAGTGGCCGGTACATAGCACCGCCAACGCACGCATTCAGACAGACCCCACCCATGACCACGAACATTCCTGTGAATCCATATTGTTTCAACAGCATGAGGAGCAATGGCGGACTGACCAGTGCTCCGATGCCACTTGCAAACGAAGCCATCGACATGGCGAGGGCTTTCCGCTTGTCAAAGTACTGCCCTATGATCAGGTACCCTGGTGTGTATACCATGCCAAGCCCTACTCCTGGAAAAGTTTAAATGAACAAGATTATTTATCAGTACAAAGTTGATATCCCCCAATATATAGAGGTTACTGATAATTGAAAGGAAAGAAGAAGCACAAGATTATTCTCAGTATATATTATTAGTACAAAGTTGATATCCCCCAAGAGAGTTTACTGATAATTAAATGGAGAGAAGAAGCACAAGATTATTCTCAGTAGTTTTTATCAGTACAAAGTTGATATCCCCCAAGAGAGTTTACTGATAATTAAAAGGAGAGAAGAAGCACAAGAGTCAGTAGTTTTAATCAGTACAAAGTTGATATCCCCCAAGAGAGTTTACTGATAATTAAAAGGAGATAAGAAGCACAAGAGTATTCTTAGTTTCATATTCTTAAGTTGTCAGACAAAGTCAAGTGTATATATATACAGTTAAACCTCTCTAACTGACCAGCTCCACAGATCGACTACCCCCAATATCGATCGATTTATTTGGGTCCAAAACGATCACCCATACAATACCATTATAATGATATAAAAACTCCCTAAACCGACTACCTCACTAACTGGACCATTTAAAGTCGGTCCAATAGTCGGTCGATTTAAAGAGGTTTTACTGTATATATACAGTAAAACCTCTAAATATATATATACAGTAAACCCTCGATATATACAGTAAAAACTCTCTAAAAGGTATATATAGATAGTTTAAACGTCTATTAGTGCACATAATTTCAATGATTATAACCTCTAAAAGTACCGGGCTATGAAAGAGAAGCCTGTAAAGAGTATACATGTATTTAGGTTCTTAGATTGTTGATTAGTGTAAATATGTCCATATCCCAACAAACCGACACTTTTACTAGAGGATTGTTTAGCAAACTGTCCATGAAACAGGGGCGTGAAGCTAACTAGGTAGCGACAAGTATACATTTTCTAAGTCTGTGGTATCATTTGACTGAGGATTGATTCCGTGACATCCTGCATGGAAACCAAGCACTCTACTCATTCGGGCATTTGGTCCAATAAGTTCGAGCCTTAGAATTAGTTATTAATTAAATTCATTATTCATCAATATACATACCTGTGATTATGCCATAGGTTATGTAGGTAACGTAAATGTTTGGTGCAAATCCCGTTGCCAAGACGCCCATGGCAACAAGTAGACCTCCTGCCATGGTAACAGTGCGACAGTTGAAGCGACGACACAGGGCACTGATTACAGGTCCTGTAAGTACCAATGAGGTCATTTGCCTATTTAAAGCTGCACAGTCCGATGAAGCATCACATTTTCAAAAGCAAAGCCATTATCTAAATTTGATTCTACATATCTGACTTAGATACTGGTGCACTTATGAAACATTTGTTGCCACATAGAAGAGAAAACTGAGGCAATTTAATAGAACCTGTTACTGCTGAAGCCTATGGTGTCAGTTTTGGCATTTTTACCCAAATTAATTTTCCATGTTTTCACTTCAGATATCTCAAAAGTTAGCCATTTAAAATAAAAATTACTTCAAGCTAAAGTAGGCTATATTATAACAATGAGTTTAATATATTTAACTCAGAAAAATGACAGAAACTTAAAACCATCGGACTATCTAACTTTACTTAACATTAATACAGTGTTCTAATTGAGATTCACCATAACTTAATAAATTACACACATAGCAAAACCTCTTAGACTGTCTATTTTCGGAAGCGGAAATCCGATATGAAAACGAGGCGACCCTTGAGTTCCACCATGGGTGCGCAACCGGTATCACCAGCCTGTATTATCGCCCACTTCTTACTGTAGTATATTCGGGAAAAGAAGGCCAACAACATTATAGGTCAGGATACAAAAAAGGTTACCTAGGAAACCTGTGCCCGAGAAGTTGATGGCGCCGACCCATGCTGTCGCCGTAGCCGATGCGCCGAACTGCTCCAACAGCGCTAAGTAGGTCACACCGAACGCGCGCACAATGAGGCCAAAGATCACGTGACCGATGGCACTGCCGAGGACACACATCCAACCCCACCCGCCGTCGGGCACCGCTCGTTTGCCGCCAGGTGGCGCCTCCTCTGCGCTACTACCGTCGCGTTGAGCTTCTGGGTCGACGCCGCCATTTTGTGTTGGTCTGCTCTGTTTTGCCGTCATCTACAACTGCCAAAGCCGCACCTAAAATGGCATGATAGAAGGAATGTGAGGATTGGTGCAGTAGCGGGTCCAATCAAATATAACAAGGAAGGGAGCGGGTATTTCCAGTGTTCGACCGCGACCCCTGCCAAACTGTTTGATTCCCGGTCGAGTCAAACCAATGACTTATGAAATTGATGCCTGTTGATTCCTAGTCAGGTGCTCGGCATTACTAGGATAGGAAATGGACTGGTTAGCACAGTGTCAGGATAAGGTCACTGAGTGGGAAATCAGGTCATGGTGCTGGTGGCCTGGTCTCCCATTTGGGCAGCACTATAAAGTCACCATGAGTGTGTTCTGTCACAAGTCAGTACCTGTCCCAATATTACCATAGATATTGCCAGGACGCAAAACTCCAAGCAACCAACCATAATAGACTACATCACGGTTCCGAGTCCGCATGCGCTGAAAACGGCGTTGGGAGCAAAGCAAAGGTTTACGGCCATTGAGTTTGCCAATACATGTAGGGCAAAACTGCCATTTTATTCAAAATTAATAGAAATACATAACAATTTGGCACAAACATGGGCGGAATGATGCAATATAATAGTATAATGAATATGTTTAGGACACAACTCTCCATAATTAAGCATTTTGAGCTAAGAAACATACAATTTCAGTCACTTTACAGGCTGATGTTTACATCACCATTGATTAGCCAGAAGTAATTCTTGTTCTAAATATTAAAATGTCAAATGTGTTAACAAAAACTTGTTTCAAAGAAATATATAACAAATATCTGAGCAACCCTACTCATTTTCTATTTCTACATATGTCTTTCACCATAGGATATAAATAAAAACATGAATAAAATAAGTAAAACTGACTCTGGCTATGGCTCTAACACTAGGCTGAGTGCCCAGATTTGTCTAAATCTAAATGCACATGGCATAAGATGTGCATATTATAGTGATGTAAATGCAATGATGGATAAAATATTAATATCTTAATTTATTATATTTTTTTTTTTAGTTGGTATTCTATGTTTCAAACAAGAGCTGAGATGAGCTGAAACTAGCACATTTCATAGCTGCACCCAGTGTATTAGCATGTGCCATGTGCTTCTCGCGGGTTTGTTTTGCTCTGACGCATCCCACAATGCACCACGCAGCTGGAACCGTGATGCCTTATTACAGGGTGCTGACTCAGGTCATCCACGCTGACCTAATTAGTAGCCATAGTAACCCCCACCCACTACCCCTGTATGATTGCAGCAGGACCCACTGTTGCACTGCGCATACCACACTCTGGCCACTGTGTGTGCTGCCCCATTATGTCTGCTGTGTATTGACCTCCAGTAGTGGTCAACAACGACCACGTTTAACTCCTAGCAAAACCTACTTTCACATGAATCAACTGGCGTGTTTCTGCGTTACCCGCAGCTGAACCACTGGTTTTAAGTCTCATGTATTAGCGCGCTCAGGTGTGGTGGTAGTATGTGGGAGAGAAATGGCCAATCATACCAAGATGGCAGCCACTGGATTCTCTCCATTCAACTTGTATAGTCTGTTAATCTACACGAATTAATTAATTCTGCACTTAAAACATAGTGGGTTTAGATATTTGATTTCATAGTACAGGGCCTAATTTAATCCTGGATGGACAGGAAGTAATCATTTCAAAATTAAAACTCGTAGTTATGGAGCCTAATATCGAGTTGTGGTAATAGGTCAATATTGACTGGTTGGTCGTGCTTCATTTCCCTGTACTGTGAATATCTTAGTAAATACTGTATTCTCGCGGGTTAACACCCATGTGGGGGTTAACGCCCACCCACCCCCCACTTGGCCAATATTTCGTAAACACCCACCCTTTCAATGCCCATGTGTGGGTAAGCGCCCACCCCCCACTTGGCCAATATTTCGTAAACACCCACCCTTTAAATGCCCATGTGTGGGTAAGCGCCCACCCCCCACTTGGCCAATATTTCGTAAACACCCACCCTTTAAATGCCCATGTGTGGGTAAGCCCCCACCCCCACTTGGCCAATATTTCGTAAACACCCACCCTTTAAATGCCCATGTGTGGGTAAGCGCCCACCCCCCACTTGGCCAATATTTCGTAAACACCCACCCTTTAAATGCCCATGTGTGGGTAAGCGCCCACCCCCCACTTGGCCAATATTTCGTAAACACCCACCCTTTAAATGCCCATGTGTGGGTAAGCGCCCACCCCCCACTTGGCCAATATTTCGTAAACACCCACCCTTTAAATGCCCATGTGTGGGTAAGCGCCCACTCTCCACTTCAGTGATTTGCCAATTTAAACCTCCAGGGAATACGGTAATTGGTAAAACTATACCCAGGCAAGTGTCACATAGCTATTCTATATTTTAATTCAGGCTATATCTGCGAGGCTTACCTGTGTACACTGAGCACTGCTGAGAGAAGCTCTTTCCACTACAAGTAAATTAGCCATCTGACACGGGATGCATAGGATGTGCGTACTAAAGGTAAGAGTTTCTACCTACTCAAGTGTGCTTTGTAAACAAACAGGCACACCTTTGCACTGATTATGAGATACCATTTTGTTTACTGTATCTATCACAAAGCGTACGGTGGGAAAATAACACACATATGACATGTCAGGCTGGTGGGTTGTTGCAGTTTTACGTCCTGGCAACATCTAATTCTCATATCAGGGCGGGTACTGACTTGTGACAGTGCACACTCATGACGACTTCATAGTGCTGCCCCACTGGGGGAGACCAGGCTGCCAGCACCATGACCAGATATCCCACTCAGTCACATTATCCTGACACTGAGCCAACCAATCCTTGCCCTATCCTAATAATGAAGAGCGCCACGCTAGGAAGTGACAAGGATAATTTTGCAAGTCATTGGTTGACTTGTCAGGTGAGCAGGAACTATGCCCCACTACCTATAGAATACAGGTGAGCAGAAATGTATCAATTTAAAGTAACTTTGTATCATTTATGGAGGTTTTGGGGTTTTTTTTCTCCAGAGTAAATGAACGCTACTGTCATGGGGGTGATGAAAATGGGAAATATTGTGCCTAGAGCGGGACTCGAACCCACATCTCCTTGCATTCTGGGCCAGTGTGCTAACCATTACACCACCTAGGCTCCCTGATATCAACACACTCCCCACGCCTACCTGTCTATGTGGTTACTTGCCTGAGAGGTCAATGCAGTCCACTACACTCGTCCCCCTGGAATTGTAAGTCTTGTAATGCTTACAATTACATACATACAGGCAATGCACTAACACATACATACACAGGGTAGGTTCAACAACCATACAGCGCAAAGCTTGTACAGGATCCTGATCACGGCAACCAGTGTCATGGGGGGTGATGAAAATGGGAAATATTGTGCCTAGAGCGGGACTCGAACCCACATCTCCTTGCATTCTGGGCCAGTGTGCTAACCATTACACCACCTAGGCTCCCTGATATCAACACACTCCCCACGCCTACCTGTCTATGTGGTTACTTGCCTGAGAGGTCAATGCAGTCCACTACACTACTAAAGCAGTTCGTGGCCGAATCAGCTAACACTAGTAACAGGGGGTGTCATTAAAGCTGCCTAGTCCGATGAAAACATCAAATTTTCAAAAACCAAAAGAATTATCTAGATTTGATTCTACATATCTAACTTAGATACTGGTGTATTTATTAAACATTTGTCACCACATAGAAGGGAAGATCGAGTTAATTTAATAGAAATTCTTACTGTAGAAGCCTATGGTGTCAGAGTATTGGCGTGTTTGCCAACATTAATTTTGCATGCTTATACTTAAAATATCTCAAAAGTTAGCCATTTAAACTAAACGTTACTTAAATTAAAGTAAGGTAGATTATAGCGAACAACCTAATATATTTATCTCAGAAAATATCAGAAACTCAAAAGCATCGGACTATGCAACTTTAAACAATCGAAGCCTGCCAACACAACTTTTCATTTCGCCTCTCAGCTAGGTGTAGACTACTGAGCCTGGGTTCAACTCCTTTAGGACTTGAACCCAGGGTTATAGGTGTATGAAATAATATAATCAATTTAGTAGTGTCATTGAACAAACGAAGCCTGCCAACAAAACTTTTCATTTCGCCTCCCCAACTAAGTGTAGACTACTAAGCCTGGGTTCAACTCCTTTAGGACTTGAACCCAGGGTTATAAGTGTGGGAATCAATATAATGAATTTAGTAGCTCGCTCAGCCTGTCAACCCTAATTAAATAGTTTTAAATTGTTCATAGTGCTTCTTAATCTTAGCTGTGTGTATTTTCCTCAGGGTTTGACTCAGGACTCGAACCCAGAGCTATGTGTGGGAATTAATAAAGTAGGCATTTGTGATAAATTTGCACTTGTTACTACACCTCAGACTAACTTATCAGTGTATGGTTGAGAGGAGGACTACCCACCATGACACACATGTGTTGGCGTGCCTGGAGGATGAGCGGGTTTTTCACTTTGAGGGTTAATTTGCTTATGTAAAATAATCCCAAGAATGGAGATATACATATATATATGAAGAGCTCTTTTCCAAAGCACGAGCTATGAGCTTAGCATTGGCATTGCAAGCTCATTTTTTGGATCGACGCTTATCGGGTTTTGGAAAAGAGCTCTTCGTATAGAGAATATCATGGTGATATGAGCCATAAAATATCACACAGTCACTCCATTAGAGATATTGGAAGTTAGCACTTGAGTGTGAGAGCGAACACCCCGATGAGTTTGTTTGTTGTTGTTTTACATCCTAGCAACATCTAAAGTCATATCAGGACGGCTACCGACTTGTGACAGTATGCAGTCATGGCGATTTTATAGTGCTGCCCCACTGGGAAATCAGGCCGCCGGCACCATGACCCAATATCCCACTCAGTCACATTATCCTGACACTGAGCTAACCAGTCCTTGCCCTATCCTAATAATGCCGAGCACCAATTATTGTTCTTGCAGACTGCCACTTGAGTAAACTTTTCAGTGTTCAGGGCCTGAGATTAAAGTAGCAATGTGTACCTTTGAAAGTTTGGAACACGAATAGTTCTAAATAGAGGAGCGTATGCATACATATACAAAGATGGATCTTTTTCAGCTTGTAAAAATATACGGATTTTCGGTAAAGAATTATATATTGACAGAGAGCATTATTATTCTTGGGCTTGGAGTGGGGAGAAGGTTATGTAATCTAAAAGCAATGGTGCCCCCACTCACATGATGACATGATGTAAACTATGTGAGATATATGTTCATGCATGATGCCTAAAGTAATGAAGAGATGTTCTTATATACGAAGCAGTTCAAGGTTGATGAAATGTTCCTCTATGTATTCATAAAGAATGCAATTGGAGAAAAAGGACATTTTTTTGGATATACATATATATATCTACTTGTAACTGTATGCAACTATCTGCCCCTACCGGACCCAGGGCCAAGCACACCAGCCACACCTTAGAGCCACACCCTGCAGGCTGGTTTGGGGTGGCAACTCCCCCATATTAGGGCATTGCACTGACCAGTCTGTAGGGGAGTGTCTGATTGGCTGTCTGTGGGAGATCCGGTCACCTGACCCCTCTTGGCCTATCATGGCCACACAGGTCTCATTCTAATTAATTATTCAAGAAACTTCTCCAGACACTCTGGAGAGGGATCACTCTACTCCTGGCTATTGAGTGAGACAGACCTACTCTTGAGCAGGAACCCCAGACACTGTCTGATGCTAGCCAAATTCACCTATTCAAATTGAGTGTATACACAGCCATAGGACTCCTGTCCCATGGGCTGTAGGCACTGCTTTCAGTATACAGGCTAAGTTGATAGGGAGACATAGTGTGGACAGTAGAAGGTGAGGGGTTAGGTTGATAGGTCACTGGTAGGTGAGCAGGAGTTGGTGTCATTAAAGCACAACACCATCACTGTCTATCTGTGTGACTTGTCTTCCTTTCTTCCTTAGTATTGGTTAGTGTTGGTTGATAAGTTGGTACTATTGGTTTAGTATGACTGCATCACAGGTGATATGAAGGGGAAGAGTATTGTAGTAGCATGGGGTGCTCAACGCGGCCGAGCACTCCTGTTATTATAAGCTGAAGCGATTGGGCAGCTAGCACATCGTCACGTTTTTAGTGCTAATGGCTTTCTTTTATTTATCAGTTGGACAATTATTATTATTATTTCCTCTTCTTTGATGCAGGCTTCTGGTAGCCTATACAAAGCTCGTAGCTCTCAGCTCTAATGGTATGGAGCCTCAAAATCATACAGGAATGTTTCTCTGGCACAAGCCCTGTCCAGCGCATTCTTGAATTGATTCATGGTAGCTGCTTCCACCGCTTCTTCCGGTAGCTCATTCCACATTTTTATCGCTCGCTGTGAAAAGAAGGCCCCTCTGAGTGAGCTGTTGTACCTTGGCTTGAAAAGCTTCTTGGAGTGACCTCTGGTATTGCTTCCCTGTATGCATCTGAATAGCAAGGCCTCATCCGCATTATACTCAGCATTCAGGAACTTCCATGTGTTGATCATGTCCCCACGAAATCTTCTGTATGTGAGGCTTGGTAAGTTGAGTCTCCTGAGTCTGTCTGGATAACTAAGGTTCTTCAGATGTGGCACTAGCTTAGTTAACCTTCTCTGAACAGCTTCAATGGATTGAATATCCTTCTTCAACGTTGGGTGCCATATAGTGACTCCATACTCTAGTATTGGCCGTACTTTGCTCTTGTACAATGTGATCAGCATCTTTTCGTCCAAGTATTTGAAGGTTCTGCGAATCATTCCCACAATCTTATTAGCTTTGGATACGGTTTGTTGTATGTGCTGGGACAAACCTAGCCTATTGTCTACAAATACTCCTAAATCTTTCTCTACCTCACTATCTTCGATATTTAGTGGCTGGCCAGTAGAATTTTCATGCATAACATATGTATAGTCTGGGTGGTGTCTCCCTATTTGCATGACATGGCATTTATTCAGATGGAACTTAATCTGCCACTTCTTGGCCCAATTCTCCATTTCCAGCAGGTCCTTTTGCAGATCAGCACAGTCTTCCGTGGAATTCACAGTTCTGTAGATCTTTGCGTCATCTGCAAATAATTTTATCCCACATGATACAATCTCTGGCAGGTCATTGATGAAAATGATGAACAGAATAGGACCCAGGACGCTCCCTTGAGGTATCCCACTGAGAACCTCTTTGAAGGAAGATTTACTGCCATTTACTATGACTTGCTGTTTCCTTCCAGTCAAAAGACTTTGGATCCATCTCAGAGTATTTCCTTCGATGCCATAGTTTTGTAACTTGGTAGCTATCCTCTGGTGGGGGACAGTATCAAATGCCTTCATGAAATCTAAGTATATAGTATCTAGTGATTCCCCCCTATCCATTGCGTCAGTCCATATTTCCAAAGTTTCTAGTAGCTGCGTAACTGTTGATTTCTTTGGTAGAAACCCATGTTGGTGGTCCGACATCAATTTGTTCTCTAGCATATGGCTGAGCATGTGCTCTCTGATGATACTTTCCATTAATTGCATACTATAGATGTGAGGCTTACTGGCCTATAATTTGCTGGAGAATGCTGGTTTCCTTTTTTGAAAATTGGGATAACATTTGCTATTTTCCATTCGTTGGGTAGGCAACCAGATTCAAATGACTTATTGAAAATTATAGCAAGTGGTTTTGCAAGCACCACACTCAATTCCTTCAGCACTTTTGGATGTACTCCGTCAGGTCCAGGTGATTTGCCTGTTTTGAGTTTGTCCAGCTTTTTTTTAACAATGTCTGGTGTGAATAGCACCTCAGGGAAGTCCTTCACCAATTTGCATTTCTGTACCAGGGGTACTGTGTTAACATCCTCTCTAGTGAAAACTCCTGAGAAAAAATTATTTAATACCTCTGCTTTATCAATATCCTTTGAAGTTAGGCTCCCATCTGGTTGTTCCAGTTCATCTATTCCACTCTTGGTTTTCAGTTTATATATGCCCAACATGATTTTGGATTATCCTTGGCTTCTTGGGCAATGAGTTTCTCAAAGTTTCTTATGGCCTTACGTGACTTCCATCGTACTTGGTTTCTGAGTTTGGCATATATTTTGTGTTCATCAGCGCTTCTTGTGGCAGAGTATTTCCTCCAAGCTCATTGTTTGAGTATGACTTTGGTAGACACTTCTTTGTTCATCCACAGTGGCCTGGTTCTTGCATCCGGATGGATTGTCTTTGTCGGTATGTGTTTCCGCACTGCTTCTTCCAGCTTTTGTGATAACTCACCCCAGCATTCATATATACTATTATCTTGGAAATGGCTGTTCCAATCAATGTCCATGAGTTCCCTCATCTCACCATAATTTCCACGCGAGTAGAATGTTTTTAAGTATGACTTCTCAGTTTCTTCTGTATGGCACTGATAGGTGAAAGATAATGTGAGGTGATCACTCTTACCTAGGGGGTGGGCTTGGGCTGAGATATCTGTGACCAGGTTCTCTTCATTTGTGAATATCAGGTCTAATATTGATGCTTGTTGTCCTTCTCGATACCTGTTAGGATTTTCGACATGTTGGAACAGAAAGGCATTCAAGGAATTTGCTGGCCCGATGGGTTTCCCCTAGTGTTATTGTGTTTCCCCTCCAATCGATCTCAGGCATGTTGAAGTCTCCCATGATCAGTACATGGGATGCTTCTGTGTCATTTGTTGCCCTGATTAGGTCGCCTAATTTTTCATTGGTTGCATCACTGCTGTTTGGGCTTCTGTATATACATCCAACTAGGATAGTATCTTCCTTGTTTGGTTTTACTTGGGTCCAGACACATTCTGAAAAACCTATACACTTATTTATGTTGCTTTCTCGATAGGTGATATTATCAGATTCCAATACATAAATACACACAAGCCTGCCTTCCTGCTCTAGGTTCCACACCAGACTGAATCCAGGGATTCTAATGTCTTGCTTTGTAATCTCATAAGTGCAGTTCTTTGTTTTAGCCTCAGTCACTGCAATCAAAGTTGGTTTCTCTACATCGATGATAACCTGTAGTTCTTCCATTTTGTTCGGCAGTGAATCAGCATTTAGGTAGAGGCACTTGAACTTACTTTTATGTTTGTTCTTAGCTCTCCTCTTTGGTCTGGTCTGTGTATTGTTGCCCTTGTTATTACTTATATTAGTGCTACAGGGAATTTCAGTTTCTTCCATATTTGTCAATTTCATGTTTTCTTTCTCTATAGTCTCATATAGCTTATAAATGTATTCTTGTTCTTCCTTGCTTGCAGTAATATAAACATGTTTTTGTGTTGTTGGACTTCTGGCGTTTCTTACTTCCTTATCTTTTCTATTCTTAGAACAAGGATGCTTTCTAGTGATCCCAAGTGATAAATCATTTTGATAAGCAAGTCAGTACCAAATTACCGATAAGACATTAGTTTGACAACTGTACCATGACAGCAAAAATGTTGGACATTTGCTTGACCTGGTTTGCCAACCATGTTTTTTTATTCGGTTATGTTTATAACTAATCGTATTTCCTATGAATCAGCCTGGTTAGCTCAGTGTCAGGATCATGTTATATCCGGTCAAGGTGTCGGTGGCCTGATTTCCCAGTGGGGCAGCACTATAAAGTAGCCATGAGTGTGCGTTGTCACAAGTCGGTACCCGTCCTGATATGACCTTAGATGTTGTCAGGACGTAAGACCACAACCACCAACCAACCTTTGAGAAACACGGCTATCATTGCGTTTATATTCAATTCTATAACTTCTATATACAGTAAAACCTCCATTTAGGGAGGTGGTCGGTTTAGGGAGTTAGAATATCTTTACAAATACAATGGTACTGCAGGGACCCAAAGAAAGTGATCGATATAGGGGAGAGGTCGATCTGTGGATGTGGTAGGTTAGAGAGGTTTTACTGTATACTATATATTCTATATACAGTATATATATTCTGTGTGTATATATATACTGTATGTGCTTTCGTCTGTGTCGGAACGGTAATGGCCGTATCGAACGTCACGCCCACCCCTTGCCTGGCGCCGCAGCGCCATCTGGCGAGTTCAGGTGGCAATAATCAGAACCATATATATATAGTTGTAGCAACTAGACAACAGAGGGAGACTCTGTGCCGTCATCAGACCAGTGCTCAAGCTCAAGGGGAGGGGGAGGAGAGAGAAGGGGGAGGGGATTCCACGCCGTCCCTACACCAGGATATAGGATATATTCCAGCTATACAGTATATATATTCTGTGTATATATTATTATTCCAAATAAAATGTTGGACTATAATGGCTGGAAAATATAGCTGCACAGTATATTTCTCCAGTGATGACGCAGTGATTATGTTTATGTGAGGTATAAAGTACAGTAAAACCTCTCTAACTCGACCGACCTTGGGACTGACTTTAAGTGGTCCATTTAGGGAGGTGGTCGGTTTAGGGAGTTAGAATATGGTTATAACGCTATTGTTGGGACCGAAATAAAGCGATCGATATAGGGGAGTGGTCGATCTGTGGAGGTGGTCGGTTAGGGAGGTTTTGCTGTACTTATGCAAGTGTTATTCATGTATGTAATTCTCCTGTTTTGTTATTAATATTATCTTGTTCTATTCGCTGCATCTACTCCTGTAACCTCATTTGATATGTTCTTAGGTACTTTGGGTTACTGGAGATTGAGGTGCAGCTTGGAGAGCAGAAGGTCTGCCATCAAGCAGCTCCCTAACTCCCCTCCTGCCCTCCAGGTGGTGTCTCACCAGTCACCCCCATACCATCTGCCTATTATTAAAGTTGCATAGTCCGATGGTTTTGAATTTCTGTATTTTTCTCTGAGATAAATATATTAGATCGATCACTAGTATCTACTTTACATTAGTTCAAAGTTACTTTTGTTTTAAATGGTAAACTTTTGAGATATTTTGAGTGCAAACATGGAAAATTAGTTTTGGCAAGCTTGCCAAAACTCTGACACCATAGACTTCTGCAGTAACAGGTTCTGTTAAATTGACTCCGTATTGCCTTCTACGCAGAAACAAATGCTTAATAAGTGCATTAGTATCTAACTTAGATATGTAAAATCAAATCTAGATAATTGGTTTGGTTTTGAAAATTTGATATTTCATCGGACTATGCAGCTTTAATAACAATGCATCACTCTTCATACTACATTAAGGCTTGTGGTTACAATGACAAGTAAGGCGGGCATTAGTGAACAGGTGGGTGGGGGTGTAGGAGGTGAGGGGAGGTAGCACGCCCACAATTGTCCGAAAGAATCCCCCCCACCACACCCCCGCTGGAAATTTTCTTTCAGATCTCTCAGATCACTGCATACATAATTTACATATTTATCTCTACAATGACAAAGGCGTCTGTGCAGAGGTGAATTTATCCAGTTTTTGTAATAGGATCAATCACCAAGAATAGGATTAGATTCTAATTTCTATCCTTTTTTTGCATGGTGTCTTTATAGTGTTGCCCCACTGGGATACCGTGCCACCAGCACCATGCTCCAGTATCTCACTCAGTCGTATTAATCTGACACCGAGTCGACCAGTCATTGCCCTATTCTAGTAGTCTGAGCGTCATTTTAGGTTAGATGTTATTACTCTTTAGTTCCACTCGGTCTGGAATCGAACCCACGACCTCCCGTTTTGGAGTCAGCGGTATAGATTCAGCCGTCTTGTCCGGTGCTCCCCTGTTGTTGTCATAGAGAGATATACACAGTCTGTGGTGAGGTTATATTATGGTATGCAGGTATGCAGGTATTGCAATACCTCAGGGAGTTTGACGCCCCTGCCCTGCAGAGTTGTAAACCACTGCCTTGTGGTACAGGTTCTTGACAGAACCGAAGGCTAAGGGAGCAAACCCTGAACAGAAAACCATGTCACTGTGGCAGCATCAAGGGCGGTTGATGTATGGAACTCCCAACATCTCCCAACCAGCCACTGCAGGGACAAATAGTTTGCGCCTGTCTGGACATGTTCTTGCCGGTGTGAAACCTCTATTTGCTCCCCGAGAGAGTACCGCTGGTAACTTGCAAAAGCCAGCAGCACTTCAACACTTTTGCAGGCAGCTTTCATGAAATGTAGGAGAGCAGCAGTCAAGTAATGAAAGCAGTCTTTGTCGCATCGCGACCGACAGCATGATGATGATGATGATGATGATGATGTGGTGAGGTTATTTCAATTGAGATGTGTATGTACACTGAAAGAGCTGCGGGTTTCATACTAATGTAGTCAGTCAGTAGTAGTAGTCACGTCTGAACCCCGGTACCACACGGTGTCAGTCAGGGTCTTTGGCTGACCCTTGCTATGACTGAAGGACCATCGGGTGGGAGTATGCTAGAGGAATAGTCCCGATGGTGGACCATTCCACGCGTTGCTAGCCGCCATCCCCCTGACAGAGGTTACGGTTTACCTGGCTGTACCGTGGTTAGTCACCCTGCTCTCCTGCCTTGGTGGTGACAAACGGGGCAATGACCCCAAAGGATTGAAGCATCATTTACATAACCGACCAGACGAGATGGCCGAATGAGTTAGAGCATCCGTCTCCTGTGTTGGTAGACCATGGATTCGAACCCTGGTCGAGTCAAACCAATGACTTAAAAATGTATACTTGTCGCTTTCTAGCCTGGCGCTCAGCATTATTAGGATACAGCAAGGACTGGTTGGCTCAGTGTAGGGCCATGTGCATAATTGTATTTATGTAGTTGCTGGTGATACTTTACTCATGGTCAATAGTCATTGTGTGTTAGTCAGATAGTGTGAAAGAGGCACTAGGAGATATTGTCTAAGGGGCACTTGGAGCTCTACTCACTACCCCCTCCCCCCTCTGTTAGTCACGGATCATCACACACTCAGCTCAGGGCAGGTGGTGGCCAAGGCAGACACACCGCATGGTGGTGGTCGGCAGAGCACTGTAGCCATGGGAACCCAGGAATACTTGATGTTCATTGGTGGAGCTTGAGATGTTTGATTCTCATTGGAGAATAGGGTCAAGTGGTGTGCCATACCAGATCCATGTACCACTATAATAATAAACCTGAGGGCTTGGCTCTCTCTCTACTTTCACTCTTTACACTCTTCCTTTCTCTTCTTGCCTGTATTGATTTCATTATAGCCTGCCTACACAACCACAGATTCCAGCCTTGGACTTTATAATTGGTTTGACTCGGCCAGGGATGGAACTCAGGGATTCAAATCCCATGACCTACCAAAACGGGAGGTGGGGGCTCAGCTCATTCAGCTATCCCGTCGAGTTGTCCGTGTATGCATGGCTTTTAATAATCACAGTCTTTTCCTTCCAGTCCTCCTTGGCATAACTGAATTAACCCTTTGAAGGGCCGGTCACACATACGTTAGTGAACGTAGTTGAACATAGATAGAATAACGTGGGTCAAATGTGCTGTCACTATGTTCAAATATGTTAAGGTACGGCAGGTTTTGGTTGATGACCCACCTAATAGTATGGATAAATATGTTATGGTATGGTTCCCGGTACGTTACGGTACGGTTCCCGGTACCTCCAACTACATTCAACTACGTTACCCTCCACTATGTTCAACTACGTTCAACTTCGTCCACTAACAGCTATGTGACCAAACCGCCAATATCTGCCCAGATAGATTTGTAATCCGCATCTACAAGCGCTAACAGGACCACGGAGAAAAAGCCCTTGTAGTTGTAGTAGAGCGACCCACTCTTTGGAGGCCACCGGCAGGCGATGTGCTTCCCATCCAGAGCGCCACAGGTATGGGGGAAGTTCCACCTCTCTGAAAAGAGGTCTGCGACGGCACGCCACCCTTCTCGGACACGTCATGACCTCAGCCATGTACTCGTCGACGATGGCCTTACAGACTTCACGCACTATCAGCGACTGTGTGTTGTGGGGCACCTCCACCCGAACTTCATGGAGGAGTATTTTGTGCCAGATGCCAGGTGCCGCAGAGTAAGTGCTATTTTCAGCGCCGGCTCGAGCGGCACCCTGAATGTGGTCCGTTTTTTGGCGATCCTCGGTCCCACTCGCGCCACAATCTCGTCAAACAACTGGGGAGGCAGCCGCATGAAGTTCACAAACGACGCGGTGTCCTTGCTGCGGAGCTCGACCATCAGCTTGTCGAACAAGCCAAACTGTGGCCGCCTCCCAATCCAGGGTCTGACCCACACTGATCGTCACCGCCGCTCCCTCCTCCTTCGTCTCTCGATATGGGATGCCAGAAGAACCATGAGGTATAGAGCAAGCTCATGGTGATAAAGGGCAACTTTGTAGAAAAGCTGGAACTGTACTTGCAGTGCCTGGGCATCCATCCTGTATGAGCAGCAGAGCAGGAATGACCGAAGAAGGCATCGCCTTTATATACCGAGACCATAGGTTGGACATACGCCGGCATACGCTACTCATACGCTTTGCATACGCTACGAATACGCTCCCATATGCAACTCGTAGGTTCTGCGTACGCTGCATACGCCTGAGGTGCACCCGAGGTACGCCCGTGATGCAAGTTGAGCGTACGAGTAGCATATGACGGCGTACCCCCAGCGTACGAGGAGTGTATGCCAGCATATGAGAAGCGTATGAGTAGCGTATGAACCATACGCCCCCGTAGGTTGAGATTTTTTTAGCATACACAAAAATATTTGGACGGACGGACGGGAGAAAGCATATGGCGGCGTACAGCGGCATAGGCCGGCATAAGCCGGCACATGACGGCGTATGCAGAGATTATGCATAGCATACGCGTAGCGTATGCGTAGCGTATGGCAGCGTATGATGGCGTATGCCGACGTATATGACGTAAAGCGCCTACGCCGCCATACGCTCCCACAAAAAACCATAATGTGACAGCCCCTTTAGGCTACTATGTACATCTACTTGGATGACATGCAGGCTTGCGGGAGAGGATCCTGTTCCATTCAGATTTTTTTGATTTTTTGATTTGTTACAGTATCCTTTCACCTAAACCATGTCCTTAGATAGTGCATTTGTGTGCTAGAACACACTCGGATCCTTTAGGACTGTGGCCAGGTGGGATGGCTGTGTTGTTTGACTAGCCATTTTGTATTTCAGGGTGGATCAGTTGCATAACCGTGGCCTGTCCATTTCTGTATTGGTTTTTGCCATTACACATATCCAGGTGGACTGCGCCATGTGGTGATAGCTTTCCTGATTTCCTTTATACTTAGGAGGGCTAATTTTCCTATTTTTCTGTTTAGTGCCTATCACTATTTCTCACCTGTCTTTTGCTTTCTGTGCCAGTACACAGCAAGCAGTGACTGCGCTCAGGGTCAGGTGATTTTGTTGTGTCAGTAAGTAATTGTTTTCTTTAGGAATTTTTTGTAGTGGTCAGGGTTACGGATTGACCGTAATTTTACGTTTTGTTTATTCCAGGCATGTGATGCCATGCTTAGTACACTTCTCTCATGTATTTTCGTGTTGCTTCTTTCCATTAGGAGTATTGGGGCCGCCATGTGTCTAGTGTCCCTGCGGAGGGGGGCTACTGTGTAATCTGGTTTCATGGTGTAGTGGTGTGCTAGTATTTTCAGGTGTGTTTCTCTTCTGCTTGTTAATAGTGCTGCTTTGCATTTTTTGTATAGTTCTATGGTGGGATATCTTTTCTGTACTTGGAGGCATATTTTAAGGGCTTTATTTTGCATCACTTGTAGTTTGTTTAGTAGTTTGGTATTCCCCCATGTATACTACATCGCCGTAGTCGAAGTAGGGAAGGATCTTGCCTTTATATATTTTGATTGCCATGCTTTCAGTCATGTAGTGCCTTAGTTTTGTCAGTAGCCATATTTTGTGGTTTGCTTTTTTGATAGTGTTTGTTATGCAAAGGTCATAGTTTAAGTGCCTGTCGAGGTCCACTCCCAGATACCGGTAGTTGTCTACCTGTTTTAACTCGGTGTTTCCCAGGAGACATTTTATTTTGTTGTTACCGGTTAGTCTGGTACCGAATAGCACCGTCTTCGATTTATTGCTATTTATAGTTATCTTATTTAGATGGCACCATTCAGTTAGTTTCATTAGTGTTTGATTTACTTTTGTTTCGATCTCTTCAGATATTTTGCCTGCAGTATATACCACAGTATCATCTGCATATAGTTGGATGTTTACAGTGTCTAGCCAGTTGTTTAGATCATTTATATATATGAGGAAGAGGAGTGGTCCCCGGACTGACCCTTGTGGTACGCCACAGCTTATTTTTTCCTCACTTGATATGGTTCCAATTATTGCTGTGCATTGTTTTCGTTTTTTTAGGTAGCTTGTTACCCGATCTCATAAAAACATCTAACTTAGATGACAATCTTGTGCCTTTTTGATTTTAAAGTCGCTGTATAAATTTGATATATCTGTACTTGTGTAGATATTCCTATAGCTCGATGTCCTGAATTACAATTGTGTGTGGTGCATTGGACGGAAAAACATTTTGTTGAATGACCTGCAGCTAAGGATGATGTAGCCTTGATGATGAGGGAGGCAGTTCAGGGTTCAATTTTTGCAATTTGTCCTCGGGTAGCGTTAATTCCAAATTAATTGAGTCGATCAAAATCCCAAGAAACCGTATCTTTGTACTAGGGCTTATTAGTTTCTTATAACTTACATAGAAACCTAGTCGACTTAATAGACCGATTAACTTATTTTGGCCTGCTACCGCATTGTACCATGTCGAGCCAATTATACAAAAATCATCGAGATAATTTATCACTCTCTCCAATCCTTCTCTGACCGCACATCTAACAATAAAATCCAATACTTTCGAAAAGACAAAAGGGCTCGAAGACAGCCCGATGCGTAGCCTATTATCTAACAAGTAAATAGGACCATTCCCGCCCTCCTCCTCAAAATCCCAAATCAAACCTTGCTTAGGTCTATCTGTTGGGTGGATAGGGATAGCTCGATATGCATCCTTTAAATCTACTGTTGATAAATAATCGCCCTGCTTAATTTGTTCTACCACATCGTCAACACTTTTATAGCTAAATTTCAAAGCTACCTTTTCCGTGAAGTTATTTATTGATTTATTTTTAGGTCTGCTACAATCTACTATACCCCTTCCACCGCCCTCCTTAGGTATACAAAACATATTATGCACGCACTGAGGAGTGCTATCCGAGCGGGTAATCATATCCTGACTCAATTCTAATAGCAATTTCTCGGTTATAATGTCTCTATATAATTGATTACAAATTTTCTTGAAATTAGGATTGTATTCTACGGTGCAGTCAGTATTGGTCACGTGGAAACCGAAGACCACTCCCCATAAAATATATACCCAATCTGGGTCAGTATCTCCCCTTAGGAACAACTCACTTATAAAACGACACGGTTTCAATTGCATTAAATTGCCTGCTATGTAGTGCTTACAAACACAACTACCGTTCACACAGTCAATAGTGACCGTAACTACTACTGGCTTGACCCGAGGGAATTCTCTAATGTAAAAATCCCAACAATTGTAGTCTTCTCTGACTGTCTCGACGTACAACATGTCGTCTCTATTACAACTATCATTATTAATCCAAGAATGCTATATTCTGCTAACTTGGCTATGCACCACCGACTCACTTACTTCAACAATTCTATCTTTATTTAATTGCTGATTTATTTTGCCTTCTTGAGCCTCTTTCTGTGTATGTATACCACTTGCAGCACTTTCCATTATTTTATTGCCATTACTCAACCTTATTTTGTTAACTTGGCTTACACACTTAGGTTTTAATTGAGCTTCGTCTACTAATTGTTCGCTCCAATTATTTTTACCTTTAATTGGCGTCACCGTGACTTGCTTTGCAGTGTTTGCACATGTAGCATTCCTAACACTCGTGGGCCATGACCGCTTCGGCACATGACTACGCTGTAATACTTTGCACCTGTTATGCTGGTTCAAGTGTTCGTTGTCATTATCGAGAACACTAATATCCGTACAATTGCAATTAGGCAGTATATTAGGCAGTATATTTCTAACATGTGTATTAACTTGTCAGTCTTTTGAACAGTTATTTTTCTTATGACTTTTACTGCCACACTTTATACACCAATGACCAAAATTACAATTTTCCTCACTCCTACTACAGCCACCTTCTCTATTCCATTTGAAACAACCTGACTTTCCCACTTTGGTGTACGCTGTATTTTTTCGAACATTACTTGCCTGCTTCTTCGGTCGCATATTGTGCATGCCGTAATGAAACATGCACAAGCCAGTATTGCTGCTTCCAAACGCTGCAAACCCCTCAACCTGCGCCAACTTTCTTATGTCCTTGTCGTACTCGACATGAGTCGAGTCTTGAAAGTCATTCTGCCTAGCTCTAGACGTCATGAAACATATATGCTCTAAGAAAGCTCGCAGGTCTTTCACAGTTAAACCTTGTATGTCTAAACACCATCTGATGGAAGCCGTGACCAGTTCATAACAGTTCAGTTTTCTTACTTCTTTTCCTAGGACCGCAAATCTTCTTAGGCTCCACTTACTTCGAAGACGTCTTGTGCTGCTGCTGCTTCGGCTCCTGGAGTCTGATGGTGTTCGTCGCCATCTGCGTGTTCGCGACCTATGCCACGGCCTTGTGAGTCCGTAGCATGAATGTTCATCATTGACCGCACGCACCGGCGCCGCATCTGCACCGGCGGTTCCTACCGTCGGCCATTCGTCCTCTACGTTCGTCGTTCCTCTTTCGAGCCCGTCTCTTCCCCGCTGCCGGTCTTCTCGTCTTCTCCTCATTTTTGTTCGTCGCTCCTTTAGTTCCATTACACGTTCTTCTAACTCCATATCATTTATTTCTTTCAATATGGACGTTTCCTGTTCTTCCAACGTGAGTGACGACATTCTGTCTACTACTTCAACCGAGCTATCTCTTGAGTCATGCTGTAGGTTTTCTTCTGTTTGTCGAACCGTTGCCCTTGTTACTCTTGTCGACAAACTTTTTACCCTTCTTCTTTTTACACTTATCTGTCCTGTGTGACGCACCACACAAATCACAATACATGATGTACGCCTCTGTGCTCCCCCGCACACACGTCCGTCTCAAAAGAAAAGTATAGGCGAAGTGAATACAATTTAGGCGCTGTACAGGTGGCGCCCCATTCGCACGCACAGGGTAGGGTTGGCGTGCGACTCACAATAAGTAATAAACAAGTACAAATGTAATAATATCTATATAGAGAAACCTTGTGCTTCGTTATTTTATATTATTATAATTAATTATAATTCACATATATGAGCCTGTCTCAAAAGGTGATAACTCTTTTTTTGTCCATTGTAACGATTGACACAAAACAACACAGAAACGGTTACACTGAAAACACAAGGACATTTGCTTCAAATCAATATGTATTCTATTGGGATTATGAAACACCATGTAAAAAACAAATCAGTTTATCCTGAGCAAATGCATAAGCAGATAGTATGTTGATTGTTACAATGGACTAAGTTCTGTCCCATATAGCTTAGCACCTTTTGAGACAGTCTCATATATTATATATAAACCACTAGGCAATAAGGTTAGACAAAGCAGAGTTGGGCTGAGTTCTTTATTAGTTCTCTGGCTGGGACTAATATGCCCTACCAAATAGAAAAATGCGAGCGAAGTGACAGTGGTTTAAGTTATTTCCGCACCAAACATTTGGCGCCCCAATCGCGCGCATATAACGTGGTGGGTGCGCGAATCCCGAATACATGCAAATAATCGTACAATGAATATGATATCAATATTGGAATTGCTCCGTTCCTTTATATTATTATAATACATTATAATACACATAAACCACTAGGCAATAAGGTTAGACAAAGCAGAGTTGGGCTGAGTTCTTTATTAGTTCTCTGGCTGGGACTAATATGCCAAAGACCCGAACCCGGGTCCCCCAACCCAACTCTCTTAATTAGTCAGCGCTAGCTTTGCTGCCACGTGCATATCATTCATAATACGAATGGATAAAGGTGTCTTAAGGTATTGAAATACCGCATTACTTGACCAATCACCTCTTGTCTTGATCTCTTCTAAGGAAGCACCGCACATTGATAGATACGTGCATCCCCCCTACGCAATGAATGAGAAGAAATTAATTCCTTGTCAAGACCAGCAAAACCAGCAAACAATTTCAAAGTTGTTTGATAAGTCTTATATGTGAACAGAGAGCTTCCTCCGAAATCATTAGGAATAAAAAATGTGGGCGACGAGCCTATCGCCGGTTGCATACGCAAATGTTTTTCCGTCCAATGGACTGCACAGATGTCTAAATCTGGGCATCTTGCAATAGGAATATGCAACGACCTTTCTTTAAATTGTATCGTCTTAGTTTTACAAACTCTTAGCAGCATCCCCCAAGGGTAAAATTTTATATCCTCATGCAGGAGCATAGCATCAGAAAAAGCTACATTCGATTTCTGTAAAAGTCCTCTAAAGCTACATAGCACTGCAGTCCGCCAGGCGATATGCCCCGGGCTGTCCGATAGAAAGGAAAATATCTGCTTCAACACATGTGGCAATAATGGCACCGCCTGCAGTGGTGTGTCGCCTAAAGTTCTACGTATTCCTCGAATGGTGGAACTAACTATAAAGTTTTCATAATCTATAGGCCTTGCGCCTTGACATTTTAGAAAATAATTAAGACCACTCAAGTAATTAATGACCAAGGAGTATTTAAATGTTCTAGACAACCAAGTCGCATACAGCGCTACTTGCATAGAATCACAAGGTAAAGGAGAATGCGTATCTGAAAATTCCTCTACAAAGGAAAGATACTTGTTTACTTGCACACGCCTGGCTGCCCTAGAGTTCGGAGCATAGCATTTTAGTTGGAGAACTTTCTGTTCTGCTTTGAGTTTATCGAGCTCTGGAAAAACAAATGTTGCCGAAATAAGTCACTACAACATAGCATACCTTGTCGGTCCGCATTAATTATAATACTAGCCATGCCCGGAGTATTTAGCCTGCTTAGGGCATCCGTTATTATATTCAGTTCGCTGTTAATGCGTACAGAAGCAAACACAAAATTATATTTTATTGACATCCAAAACAACCGTCGCAAATAGTACATAATCAATTTACATTTCGATCTTCCTGTGTTTAATGCCGATTCTACTGTAGCATTGTCTGTAATTATCATTATAGCAGCTCCTTCCCAACTGGGCCCCCAACGCTTTACGGCCGCATATACGTCCCACATTTCTTGTTCATTAATATGCGCATCTGGTTGATCGTAGTGGTGTTTAACAGTCAAACTTAGAGGATCTGCCTGAATTGGGTCAAAGCAACCTATTAACCAATCGGTGCCATGCATAGCTCCATATCCCCATTTACTGGCATCGCTATAAATAGATTTTATGGGAGCAAACTTGCCGAGTATTAATGCCTTGCCATTAAACGTGTCTGCAAAGTCAATCCACCAATTCAAATCCTCTCTGAAACCCGCGTTGAGCCTTACTTTATAATATGGTTGAGTAACAGAGTTTACCAAGTCATATACTCTACGCGAAAAAGTTCGCCCACAGTGCACGACTTTTGCGCAGTGGGCTAACATTCCGGCCAACCTTTCCAGTTCTTTCCTCGTTGCTTTCATTTTACCACTAAACGAAGCCAGAATCCTCCGCAATTTCTCAAGTTTATTGGCCGGGAGTGTTAATTCCAGTTTAACGGTGTCAATTAATATCCCTAAGAATTTTATCTTCCTACCTGGACAAATTAACTTCTTGTAATTGAAAACGCGAAAGACCGAAAGACTTTAATATTGGTATTTATTATTGTCTTTGTTTTTATCGTCACATGTCAGAGTTGAGTATCATGATTTCAAGGCTTTACAGAACTTGACCCCACCAAAGATAACAGTATGGGTGGGTGGGATGGCTCAGAACGAAAGGCTTAAGAGACGATGTTGAACGACCCGCGGTCACGGCGAAAGTGAATCAAACCGGCGGCTATTTGGTTAATATGAAATTCTTACGCTAGGTGGCGGGGCGGCGCAGCGCCGGGCCTTAGTCTATAAATAGAATAGATGCTTTGTATCCAGCTGAGTAAGACGTCGGTCATACGCATTCAATTACCCATGTTTTCCCGTAACATGCACAATTGAAAACGCGAAAGACCGAAAGACTTTAATATTGGTATTTATTATTGTCTTTGTTTTTATCGTCACATGTCAGAGTTGAGTATCATGATTTCAAGGCTTTACAGAACTTGACCAAAGTTTAGTGCTAGAGTTCTGGGTGCCGAGGAAATCGATTGTTTTGGCACGTAGCTATGGACCGCATCGGAGGTCCAGTGACCTAGGTCCTTGATGTCCTGGAGAGATGTGCCTAAGGCAGCACAAGCCTGTGCTCCACCCCGTCGAAGGCTGTGCAGCGTTACGGCACCTGGTGCCGGGTGGCCCTGTGTGGCCAGAGCTAGCCTAAGGGTGTCGAGTAGTGCTCTCGGTCGCAGTGGTAGTGCGTCCGTAGTGATGAATGCCGGGCCGTCTCGGCAAGGCTGTGTCCTAGACACGTAGCAAGTCCAGGCCCGGACTGGGCAGTAGATGGAGCCCGGGATTGCCGGTACAGTGATGTTACGAGGGGGTGCCGATCTGAGGAGGGTTTTTGAAGACCTGACATGCACATTGAGCCCCAGCCGTGTTAGGAAAAAGTCTCGTGCTCGTAGGGTGTGTCCCGCATCAGCCAGTGTAGTGTGGCAGAGAAGGTTGCTCTGACGTAGCAGAGTGAAATACCCTATGAGCAATGCCGTCGTTAGGACGGGGCCATTATCCCCGACTGTAGAGAAGAATCGCACTGCCCTTCTTATGTCCGAGGGGGTGAGGGGAGGTGCCTGCACCGGTACGTGAGTGGAACGTCGCTGGATTCCTCGTTTAACCAAGCCCACCAAATAGGTGTCAAAGGCGAGGCTGTCGGCCCCCACCGCCTGGACCCAAGTGCGGGCCCCACTGAAATAGTTCAAAACCGTGCCGGGCGTCCTGGTGTCCGATAGATGTAGGAGATATGACATGAGTTCGTATTGTGTAGGCCTGGTAGGGTTGCCTCTACCGTTCATGTACGAGAGATATTCGTTGAGTTGCGCTGTTTTATTCCTCCAGGTGCCTGTGGCCAGGCCAGCCGCGATGATGTTCAGTAGTCGGTCGTGGTGGCGTTGTGGGTAACCTATGAAGAGAGGCAAAACAGTTAATATCGAATCATGGGTTACTAGAGGACCGGGGTGAGGGCGTCATCATGGCCGACAGCAATGTGTGTTAGTTTTAGGTTGGAGGTCATTGATCTGGCACGCTCGTCTGCTGCCGGATCAAAACACCTGCGGCTAAGTGCGTCCGCGAGGATGAGCTCCTTTCCTGGTTTGTGTCGTATGACCACTTCTGTGCTGAGTTTTGCCGAGAACAGCCAAATCTGACGCGCGCACGCACAGATTATGGGGTCGCGGCCAGATCCCGTGCTGAGGACCTGTTGTGAGGTAGCATTGTCTGTGTTTATGAGTATTGTGAAGTTATGTGGGTCTGGTGGAGCAAGGTTTTTGAGCGCTACGACGAGGTTTATGGCCTCCAGTCTGGCGATACAGTGGTGCTTAGCCATCAGTGCTCTAGAGTACCTTGCTGCGTAGAAATGTGTAGGAGAATGCGCGCCTCCGGCTTCCAGGGACGAGTCACACTCAATGGTCCAGGTTGTACGTTCCTCTTTGGGAAAAAGGATTATTCCGTTGGATTGTGCGGCATAGTCTGTAAACCATGAGACGTCAAGTGCTAGGTCCTCAGGCACAGCATGTTTTCCTCTATATGGGGCCGCCCTGAGTGCTGCCAGGATTCTTGACATGAATCTTTTCGCTGGACGTACACACTTCGCGATGTGTTGTAGTTTTCCCACCAGCCTCTGGAGGTCCCTGCGGGATGCCAGCTTCCTGGTTTTCCATGCTTCGCACTCGTGTATGACCTGCTGGAGTTTTTCTTCCGGGATGGTGATGGTCATCTCTGTTGTTGAGATCGCAAAACCCAGCCACTCAACCTCGGTGGATGGCGGGTTACATTTGTTGATAGCGAGATCGAGTCCCAAGAACTTGGTGAGACGGATGAGGTCTGAGTAAGCTGTGTCAGCTTTGGCTTTTATTGACGCCGCGCCTACAAAATCGTCGAGGTAGCAGAGGGCATGGTGCCCGCGCTTCCTCATTAGGTAGACGACTGCATTTGTTGTGCGTGCACATGCGATGGAGGAAGTGCGGCAGCCGAATGGTGGGGCAATGTCTATGTAGATCTTCCCGTCCAGGGTTATGCCGAGGAGAGGTGTGGACAAAGGACAGGTTCTAAGCTGTCTGTAGGCTCTGGCCAAGTCCGCACACCAATGAGAGCTCCTTTACCGAGACGTGTTACTTCATCGGCAAGGTCTAGAATGCCTGGTAAAGTGTAGGTGGAAGGCTGGCCTTGATATTGGGCCTTCCTTATGCCAGCGTTGACGCTCACTCCACCAGGGTAACTCAAGTCCACTATTACTCTGCGTTTGTCGGACCTGTGCTTGGCCCGAGTCATGAGTGGGCTGATTTGGGTCCAGGGTGTGAATGGGTTTTTCTCAAAAGGCCCTAGCATGGCCCCATGGCCGAGTTCAGTGTCGATGTAATTTCTCATGTGGGCGGTGTTCTCCGGATCTGTGTGATGGTTTACTCTGGAAGCAATAGGCGGTTTATCGGCCGTGTAGTCTGCCGGCCATCCGAATTCGAGAAAATCGGGCAGCTGCTTGTCGTGGTAGTCGGTGAGGAGAGCGCGCCAAGCCTTTATTTTCAAACCCGATGGTATTGGGACGCGCTGCCCGATGTAATTTGGGATGGCCGAGAGTCTGACACGCATGTAAGTTTTCATATATTCACGGTGATCCATCCATTCCTTGACATCGACCACTGGCCAGATTTTGTTGAGAGTGTGTCTGTAGGCGATCGGGGTAAGTGGAGGGTTGTATTGTGCAACTTGATCCGCCGACACCATGTCAATTATCCCGTCTATTCCATCAGTATCAACGTGGTCCTCGATTAATAATCTGTCGAGTGGCCTGTCATCGCAACGTGGTGGACTCCCGTGGAACAGGTGTTTAACCTTATCGTAGTCATCGTGTTGGTAACCACGCGGCGAGCCATGTGAGCTGGGTGCGTGAACTTTAACCCCGAGTGTCTCGTCTACAGTCTGTGACGTGGTGGCAGGGTAATTAGTGGTGAGGTGGCCCGGGTGTATAGAAAGTTGATACAGTTCAGATGTACCGCCGTCGCCGGGTTCGTGAGAAACGGCCTTGTCTAGACCGTCTGGCGGAAATGTATCAGTGGGGCCTTCGGGCACGGCCCTGACGTCATCTTCAGCTTGTTGGTGTACGTGTTGAGCGTGTGAATTGCCGTCGCCTGTCTGGCCGGCGTCAACGGATATTAATGATATGTCTGAGCCTTGTGCCCCGGAGCCGGGGGGGCGTGCACGACATTTACGGGTTGTAACCGCGTCACCCTCTCTCCCACGCTTCCTGCTGAGGCGCTGGCCCAGTCCGTTATTATTAGCAGGTCTGTCCTTTAGTTTGTTCCCGTCGTCTTCGAGATTAGTGCCCGCGATTAATCCTTTGGTTTTTAAGTTGGACTGCACGGGGCCAGCACAACCACTTTCTAAAAATCCTTTTTGTCCTTGTTCGGGCCATTAGCTTTGTCGAAAAACCTTTTCTTGTTGAAACAGACTTTTTCTTGATGCGCGTTTGCGCGCTTGTACTTGTTGGCACACCAAGCACATAAATGGGCTTTCCTGTCAGGCTGGAGGCCGTGGGATGTCGAGAACCCACAGTCCTCCCCCCAATTCCACTGGCTACAAGGTTTCCCGTCTGTGTCTTTGTCGTATGTGGGGCGTGTATGGTCCGTGCCGGCCTTGGCATCCACCCCTGCCGTTGTTGGGTTTGCCGTTCCGTCGTTTCGTTTTGTGCTGCGCGTACTTTGCCGTGGCTTCTCGGTCCTGCTGCCGATGGCACAGACGTCGCGCTGTACGTCCTTTATAGCATATTCATCCTTCCAGCCTCTAGGGAGCCGGCCATCTGCTATCATAGTGAAAACTGTTTCCGACCATTGACGGCATGTGTGCCAGTCCCAGTTTGCAGCCATGACTGCCAGCTGGTACATGTGTTCGCTCACGTGCTCGGCCCATCCCACTGGTAGCTTTTTGTCTTTTGACATACGGTAAAGTGCCGCGAAATATTCGTGCCATGATGCCTCCTCCAGCCCGATCCTCTCATTTCGGCTTCCTCTTATCACATATCTGTGCGGCGCGAGAATATTCGTACCTCTGCGCTTCCCTATTGCCGAGCCGGCTGCGACGAGGAGGTCGTTTACCGCATTAGTACGGTCGTCATCGTTGTTTTCCCAGTCGATTAGTGGTCCAGGACTTTAGGTGGTAGCGCCTGTCGTTATGATCATAGTCATGGTGCCTATCCGTTCTGTAGTGTGACATTTCGCTACCCGCTCTCCCACGTCTGTCATCATGGCCCTGGCCATCGCGATATCTCCCGTCTTGGCGTGGCGATGCTGAGCTTGTACGCGTGTGTGTGCGTGATCTGTGGTTGCCTGCACCGTCCGGGGTGCCTTGGGCTGAGACGGCCATGCGAGGAGACAGTTGTTTTCGTCTGCGAACAGGACTGGGAGATCTGGATCTCTGACGCCTGTCTGCCCTCCTCGTTATCTCGTTGATTCGCGTGTCGAAACCATCTGCCATGTCAGAAATTTGTTTCTGAATCCCTGCAAGAGCTATCGCCATGGATGCCTGTGTGTCGTCTTTTTCGTTTCGTGTCGGTGTCCCTGGGACAGACTCCGTGCTGGCCTCCCCTCTCTCGCACCGCTCCACGGTGCGGTTTGAACGAGTCACGGTAGGCGTTGTGTAATCATTTATGACTGACCTGGGCCTTCCTCGTCCTTTCTTCTTTTGCTTCTTCGGTGACATGGGTGAACTAGTGTCCCTATTACGCTTAGCCCGGGCCGTCTTGTTTGACGGCATGCTGCTGCCGTCCTCAGAACGAAAGGCTTAAGAGACGATGTTGAACGACCCGCGGTCACGGCGAAAGTGAATCAAACCGGCGGCTATTTGGTTAATATGAAATTCTTACGCTAGGTGGCGGGGCGGCGCAGCGCCGGGCCTTAGTCTATAAATAGAATAGATGCTTTGTATCCAGCTGAGTAAGACGTCGGTCATACGCATTCAATTACCCATGTTTTCCCGTAACATGCACAATTTATGTGAAAACCTAATCGACGCAATATGGCAATTAATTTATTTTGCTGCTCCATACCCATTTCCCAATCTGAAGAAACAATGCAAAAATCATCTAAGTAATTTACTATCTTCAAGATGCCTTCTCTATTTGCACAGCGAACTACAAATTCAGATATTTTTGAAAAAACAAAAGGACTTGATGACAGCCCCATGCATAACCTGTTGTCAAGCATGTAGTCCGGTTTCACTCCTATGTCATCATTAAATCCCCAAACCAACCCTTGCCTTGGCCTATCTGTTGGGTGTATAGCTACAGCTCTGTACGCGTCTTTTAAATCGATCGTAGAAAGGTAATCACCGGCACTCATGTAATCAACTACATGGTCCACACTCTTATAATTGAATTTAAGAGCTACTTGATCCGTAAACTTATTTACCGAATCTTTTTTAGGCAGACTACAGTCTATTATACCCCTTCCGCCCCCTGTTTTTGGTATACAGAAAATATTATGTACGCAAAGTGGGGTATGCGTCGTTCGGGAAATTATGCCTTGTTCTAGTTGAGCCGATAATATTTTAGTTATAATATCTCTGTATAGAGTATTACGGATTCTTTTAAATTTAGTCTCATAATTTGCCTCACAATCTATATTTATCACGTGATACCCGAACACCACTCCCCACAGGATATACATCCAATCAGGGTCAGTGTCCCCTCTCAGGAAGAGCTCACATATAAATCGACATGGCTTTAACTGTACTAGGTTTCCTGCTATATAATGCGTACAGCTGCAATTACCGTTAACACAGTCATTCCTGACATTAATTATTTTCGGTATTGAATTGGGATATTCTTTAATATGGACTTTCCAATAGCAGTAATCACCCCTAACTGTTTCTACAGAGAGCATGTCCTCCCTACTTGCATCATTTTTATTTCTCCAATTATTTAGTATTCCATCGACCTGGCTTTTTATGCTATATTCAACTTTTACTTTATCGCCTGACACTAACGTGTTGCTGTCTTCGGGTTTGTTTTGAATTGTATGAAGCGTATTAGCACATGCAATGTTGTCTGTACTATTTAAATGCTGCCCTAAACTTTTATCGTTCAAGTCATTAATTACACATTCGGCTCCCCATACAGACACTATTCCATTGGAATTAGGTAACTCATCGCGGTTAGTAGCACATGTAACACTAATTGGATTGCTATTTGCACAACAGCCGCCACCTACCGGCATACCCGCCAGTTTAGCGCTGGCACCACATGAGTTATTAACACAATTAGGGTCATTAGGCACACCTGTAACATTACATGTTATAACATCCCGCTGAAACTGGGCCGCGGAAGGAAATTTATCAACACGAGAGGAAGCAAATTTTTGTCGTCCCTCACTTGAAATGCGCACATACGCATTATCAACTGTCTCTCGTATTTGTTGTTTGCAATTACTAACACCACATTCCACTGCAACATGTTTCATACGATATTTGAGATGCCGGCTACCTTCCCTTCGTGTCTTGTGTTCGGCAGTTCAGTCTTTAGCACAATTATATTTGTTGTGCCCTTTGCTGCCACATTTTGCACACCAGTGCCCAAAATTACATGCGTCGTCCGTTCTGCTGCAGCCTGCCTCTTTGTTCCACCTAAAGCACCCCGCTTTCCCATCCTTCGTGTACGCATTTGACTTGCGCACCGCGCTGGTTGACTTTCTTGGCCGCATGTTGTGCATTCCATAGTGGAGCATCCCCACACCTGTGTTGCGGCTACTAAAAGCCGCAAAACCCTCTACTTCCGCCAACTTCCTAATGTCCTTGTCATATTCTATATGCGTGGGGTCATTAAAGTCATTCTGTCTGGCTCTTGAGGCCATGATGCTGGTAGATCGTGGGGTCGTGGGTTCGAGTCCCGGTCGAGTCAAACCAATGACTTTAAAATTGATACTTGTCGCTTCCTAGCCAGGCGCTCGGCATTATTAGGATAGGGCAAGGACTGGTGTGCTCAGTGTCAGGATAATGTGACTGAGTGGGATATCAGGTCATGGTGCCGGCGGCCTGGTTTCCCAGTGGGACAGCACTATAAAGTCGCCATGAGTGCGCACTGTCACAAGTCGGTACCCGTCCTGATATGACCTTAGATGTTGCTAGGACGTAAAACAACAAACAAACAAACAAACAAACAAACTTGAGGCCATGAAGCATAAGTGTTCTAGGAAAGCGCGGAAGTCTTTTACAGTTAAGCATTCAATGTCAAGGCACCAACGAATGGAAGCAGTAATTAATTCATAGCAATTTAATTTCTTCACCTCCTTTCCTAACACTGCATACCGTCTGAGACTCCACTTACTTCGCCGTCTTCTTGTACTGCTGGTGCTCCTGCTGCGCGAATGCGACGGGGTTCGTCTCCGTCGTCTTGTTCTTGACCTCTGTCGTCCCCATGCCACTCCATACTCGGAGTGTCCAATGGCGGCTGCTGCCGGCGCTGCCATTGCACCGGCTGGTTCTCTTGGTCGTCCTTCTTCCTCCAAAGGCGTCATGCTGAATAGACGCCCTTCCTGTCTCCTTTTCATGGCGTCTCGCTTCTCCTACAACTCCGCTATGCGTTGTTCTTTGGCCATATCCACAATTTCCTTGAGTAGTGCTGCCTCTTGGTCGTCCAGACTGAGTGCTTGTACTTTTTCCACCAACTCTGGTGAACTTTCTCGAGAGACACTCCTCGACAAATCTTCTTCTATTGCTGACGTGCGCCTTGTTAACTTTGTAGGCGCTACTTTCTTTCCTTTCTTCTTTCCTTTCATTTTCTTGCACTTATCAACCTTGTGCGACAATCTGCACAAGTCGCAATACGGCATTCTAGAAAGGTCGCAGCTAATGCGCACGGTGTTCCCCCAAGAAAAATGCGAGCGAAGTGACAGTGGTTTGAGTTATTTCCGCACCAAACATTTGGTACCCCAATCGCGCGCATATAACGGGGTGGGTGCGCGAATCCCGAATACACGCAAATAATCGTACAATGAATATGATATCAATATTGGAATTGCTCCATTCCTTTATATTATTATAATACATTATAATACACATAATATATTATATGTAATATATATATTATAATATATATAATATGGCCTTTTCTGCTTTCATAATATATACATCATAGATATAGATATTATAGATATAGATATATTATATATAATATATTATATATAATATATTATATATAATATATTATATATAATATATGATATGTAATATATATATTATAATATATATATAATGTGGCCTTTCTTCTGACATGGCATAAAACGACCACTAAATTAATCAATCTAGATCACATATACCGAATTGTGACAGTGATACACACTGTTGGCAGCTTTATAGTGCTGTTCCATTGAAGTACACTAGCGTTGGGACCACGGCACGATATCGCACTCGGTCACATTAACTTCACACTGAGCTCAGAAGTCCTTGTTATATATACTTGTAACGTTGAGCATGAGGCAAGGCATCGACCAGTATCAATGTTGTCAGTATTTCAGATTGGCTGGGCGGGGAATCGAACACACGACCTCCTGCATGGGACACTGTATAGAGTTAACTCCATTCAAGACCACCTACATTAATGCATCCTGTGCCGGGAATGCCTAGTGCATTAATTAATCCCCACACCGGAACATTGCTTGAATTTATGAAAACAATTATAAAACCATTAAAATACTACAGGAGACCCTATTTTTTATACCAGCAACAATATTGTTGTCCTTGAACCCCCCAAAAAGGTTATGGACAGTATCCTGTCTTCGGGAACTCCCAGTTCCTGTTTGTGTAGGCTGGAGTGTGCAGTCTTTACATGAATGTGAAAATGCCTGTGCACTGGAAAATTCTCAATAAAAATGGGCATTAACCATGAATGCCCATCATATGGAGATCCTCCATAATACTGTGTTGCCATGTCATGTCATATACTTTTTCTCAATTGAAAAGCATGGCCTCAACATGTTCTTTTTTAATGAAGATACATCTTTCGAAGGTATCCATGTGGACCAAATGGTCGAGGGTGCTGCCACCTGGTCTGAAGCCACATTGGAGGTCAGACAGGTGGTGTTCCGACTCCTGTAGTCAAATGAGGCGGTTGTTCACAATACGCTCCATGGTTTTACAGATTCAGCCTGTGAGGGATATAGGATGGTAGCTGTTGGTGTCACTGTGGTCTTTGCCCGCTTTGAGAATATGTAGTACTGCCACCTCTTGCTAGTGCTAAGAGGTGGGGATGAGACCCAATTCCCAGACATCATTGAACAATTGAACCAACAGTCTCACTGCAGATTCTGGGAGGTGTTGGAGAAACTGATAATGGATATTATCAATATCAGGCCAACTGCGGTACCATTTGAGCTCTCCGAAGCATGTTTAAACTCCATCAGGGTAAGTGGGGAGTTGAATTTGTAGTGCTCTATGCCATCAGAGGAAAACTCCAGGAGTTTTCGCTCCTGGTGTTCCTTGACGGCTGGGAGACAGTTTTCTGAAAGGGACCAGATATAGGTCACTTAGACACTACCCGTACTCCGACAAATGTTCTCCAAGCATACGTTTGCCAGTTTTCAGTTTATGCAACTACATATGTGGGGGGGGGAGAATGCTAACATTGGTTGCTTCTGTTGTGTTTTATTTAGTCCAGCAGCACTGACACTTTTAGACAACCATATAGAGGAAAACAAATGCTAGATATTGCAATCTAAAATGATAAATATAAAGTTCAAATGTTTATTTATCATAACCAGCTACTTTTTGTGTGAATAATTTATTAAATCATGTAGATTAATAGACTTTAAAAGTTGAATTGAGAGCTTTCTGTGGCTGCCTTTCTTGGTGGTTGCCATGTCTTCCCCTGCGTGTGGGGAACCCCTCTAGGTCATGTGATGAGGGAATCCCACCTATGATGTCATTCATACATCACAGACCTCAACTCTCCTCCCACATGTTCAGTGGCATGAACTGAACAAACTAAGCAAAGGTATGTTTGGAGAGCTTTTGATGCTGGATTCGTTTGTATCTGGGTGAGGTATAACAGGTGACTTTAAGATTCAGCTTCCTCATGTTGCCAGGATGTAAAACCCTAATCACTCACTGATACCTCATGTATTTGTTATTCAAATCACGCTTCCTACATATACATGCGCACGCGTGTACACACACACACACAAACACGCATACACCCATACACAACTTTAACCCACAGCTCATCTCAGCTCGTATTCTTGGAAACTTGAGAGGGTTTGGCCCGGACGTTCAAGGCTAGAACGCCATGTTCATCACACAGTGCATACCCATACTGCATTGCGCGCCCCTGTATACAAACTCCTCTGACTGGACCAGTGTAGAATATAAGAAGCTTCACCCAGATACATCTGCTCTCGCCCTGAGCATGCTTTACTAAAAAAAAATAAAAAATAAAAAATAAAGAATATTGTGATATTAAGTGCATAGTCCGATGAAAGCATCACATTTTCTAAACCAAAATGCATACATATCCAACTTAGATATGCGTACTTATTAAGCAGTTGCTGCAGCATAGAAGAGAATACTACGGCAATTTAATAGAACCTGTTTCTGCCAATGCCTATGATGGCCAGTATTTCGGTGTGCACACCAAAAGTAATTGATCATGTTTTCAACTTCATTTATCTCCAAATTTAGCCATTTATATAACAAAGGTTGTTTTAAACTAAAGACAAAAAGCAAATTATAATGATCAGCCTAATATATTTATCTAATGGTGCTGTCACACTACGACGTAATGGCCAATGTGAGTCTGATGTGAGAGACTTTCGAAAAACCTGACGTGATATGCAAATACGGGGCCAAGTTGGACGACACCGCGGCGTGGTCGACGTGGGTGTAACGACGGTCTAACGTCATCGGAACAAGAGAGGACGTAGAAGATATTCATTGGGCGATCTGTGTGTGTGTCTGTGTATGTGTCTGTGTGTGTATGTGTGTCTGTGTGTGTATATGTGTCTGTCTGTGTCTGTGTGTGTGTGTCAGTGTCTGTGTCGGTGTGTCTGTTTCTGTGTGTCTGTGTGTGTCTGTGTGTGTGTCTGTGTCATACACATACACACAGACACAGACACACACACAGACATATGGAGGGACGAAGGGACAGACGGACAGACAGACAGACGGAGAGACAGAGGGATGGAGAGACAGAGAGAGACACAGACACAGAAACAGACACACAGACACACATAAACAGACACACAGACAGACACAGACACACAGGAACAGACACAGACAGACATAGACATACACACAGACAGACACACACAGGCACACACACACAAACACACACAGACACACACATGGACACACAAGACACACAGACACACACATGGACACACACAGACACACAGACACACACACACAGACGCACACACACCAACCATCCAACCAACCAACCAACCACCAACCAACCAATAGCCAACCAACAATCAACCAACAAGCAGCCAACAACCAACCAACAACCAATCCACAACCAACCAACAACCAACCAACAATCAACCAACAACCATAACGAGAGCCTAACATGATCGTGAGCCTAACGTGACCGAGAGGCTAACGTGACCATAACGTGACGCGAACGTCTTATCAACTCGTCGAGCTATGTCAAAGTTTTTTCAACATGTCCAAAACCTCAACGTCCTGCGACGAGAGGCGACGTGAGTGGACGAGAGTGGAGGAGACCTTAACGTGACTTTAACGTGACCCGACGTCCTTCGGCGTAATGACGAAAAGTCACCCACATCGGAGTCACGTTGGCCATTACGTCGTAGTGTGACTGCACCATAAGAACAAAATGGCAGAAACTGAAAACCATCGGACTATGCAACTTTAAAGTGACATAGTTTGCTTGTTTTTGTTTTACGTCCTAGCAACATTTAAGGTCATATTCGAAGCAAGAGTAAACCCATTGATTCGGCTACCGCCAAACTGGCCAACCATTGAAAGATTGAATCATTTAGTTGTGTGTTGTGGTGTATATGCATGTGTGTGGTGTGGTGTGTGGTGTGTGGTGGTGTGTTGTGGGTGGTTCTTCCCCTCTCCAGACCAGATGGAATGGCTGAATGAGTCAAGCATCCGCATCCTGTTTACATAGAGTGTGGGATTCAAACCTATGGGTTCGGCCCTTCAAACCGATGACTTAAAAATGTATTTTTGTCACTTCCTAGCCAGGCGCTAGGCATTATTAGGATAGGGCAAGGACTGGTTGGCTCAGTTTCAGGATAATGTGACTAAGTGGGATATCACTTATCAGGTCATGGTGCTGGTGGCCTGGGAGTGTCAGGATAATATGACTGAGTGGGATATCAGGTCATGGTGCTGGCGGCCTGGTCTCCCAGTGGGTCAGCACTATAAAGTCGCCATAAGTGCGCACTGTCGGAAGTCGGTACCCATCCTGATATGACCGTAGATGTTGCCAGGACGTCACACTCCAATAACCAACCATCATTTGTGGCGGCAATCTCGTTCTAGAACGCGCCCCGGCTGACCCAGATCGGCCTGACCCCTAGAGGTGACGGGGTGAGTAACTAGAAGCAGACTGTGTTCGCTGTGCCCCGTCAGGTGCGTTCAGCGTCGGTTTGCAGGCAGGCAACCATCGCCATCCACGCCCCCGTGTATACAGTATAGTGCGCGTGTGTGGCACGAGATGGCGCTACAAGCGCCCAATGCGCATGCTCTGTCAACCCGGTGTGGCGGTTTCAGCGTGTTCCGTGCTCAGCCGTGTCCTGTTGCTTCTGCGCATGCGCGGATTTCGCATCAACTCGGATCACCCGAGACACTTATTGGCGCATGCGCACATCCTACAAACTCTGGTCGAATAATCGAATACGCTTCTCCGCGCTCGGGTGGACAATTTTTTTTCTTTTTTTAATAACCGATAAAAAATACAGCAAAATAGGATTTAAAGTATTTTATGATGGCCTAGTTTACCTATATTTCCATTTAATTAATCTAAGTTATTCTTTTTTTGCACACGGCACGTGTATTTGTCGACTCCACTCGCCGTGTTCTATTTGAAATTCTGACGACTGGGATGACCCGAGTCGCCCGGGTAGTGTTAATCGATTACGGCCATGTTTATTAGATTCTGACGCATGCGCAGAAGCGAGGTGCACGTCTGAGCACGGGAACACGCTGAAACCGCCACACCGGAGTCACGCACACCCAACACCGGCGGGCAGAGGGGGTGGGGGGTGTGTACTTTTTTTTTGCATCATTTAAAGGGACCAGATATAGGTTGCTGGTGACGGGAACGGTACTCCGACAAATGCTCTCCAAGCACAACCTTGTTTAGTTTTTATGTTTAAATGAACCAAGTATGTGTGGGGAGAGAGAGTAGGGGACCAGGGCCATGCTAGTCTGAACTGCAAAGGCAGTTTGTTGTCTCCAAAATGGCTGCCCCCATAGGCGGTGGCCATTTGCAATGGAAAAGCTGTGCTGTGATTGGCTGAAATTGTGCCGGCAATAGGCTCACACAATAACAAGTGTTGCTGGTTCCCAGTATGGGCGGCAATATATTAGACCCAAATCTATTCAAAGCTCTCATATTTAACAGAATTACATGCTCAAAAAGTCAAATTTGGTCAAATTAACCACAAACTTGAAGCAATATTAACACCGCCACCGAAATTTGGTTAAATTAAACCAAAAATCGACGTGATATTAATGCCGCTCGCCAGTAAGAGGCTCAGCAGATCCCCCTGAGCCTGTTGCCGGCGAGCACGACTATTTCCCAATATGCGACTCGGATAAGCGAGTTCAGCATCTCAGGCGAGGTGGTTATTGATTACTTTGTAACACAATTTTTAATTTCTATGGAAGAATTCATGCATTGTCATATAGAAGAAACACATATTTGGAATTAAGTTTTAGATTAAGGCACCATTTTCTCCACCTCGAGCGTATTCCTTTATTCAACCCGAGTCTATACAAATCGCCTGCGCCGCCAGTGTGGCGTAATCGATTATTCAACTCGGGTCACCCGAGCCACTTTTTGGTGCATGCGCACATCCTACAGACTCGGGTCGAATAAACGAATACGCTCCTCCACGCTCGGGGTGGAAAAAATGGTGACTTAATCTAAAACATAATATCTTTTTTTAATAACCAATACAAGTACAGCAAAATTGGATTTAAAGTAGTTTATGATTGTATAAGCTGACATTCCGGGTTATTAAAAAAAAGCACCCTTAAAACAACATGCAGACCTTGTACTGGTAGCTGTTATCCTACAGGTACCAGCACAGATGTGATGACTGGAGTCGCCCGGGTCGTGTTAATCGATTACGGCCATTAGGCCACCAACTGGCACAAATCTGAACTATTTCCGAGTTCGTTTGTTTTCCACACGGCGGATAGCTGGCCACTTTAATAAAAAATTATTAAAGCTGCCTAGTCCGATGAAATCATCAAATTCGTATGTGCCTGCCAAAATTAATTTGTGATTTTTTCACTTCAAAATTAAATATCTCCAAATTTGCCATTTAAAATAAAAGTAATTTCAAACTAAAGTAAATTAGATTATAATGATCGATTTATTCAATTTACCTCAGAAAATGGCAGAAACTCAAAACTATCGGAGTATCCAAGCTTAAGCAAAGGAAATTTCAATCACAGCCATTTGGTCTTCCTCATCCAACTGCTCCTTGTCTTGTCCTAGTAAGTGAAATGAACTGCTAAGCTAGCCAGTAAAAAGTATAAACTTCTTTAAACAAATTAAATCATAAAAATAACAACAATTAACTCGGTCGGGGATTGAATCTAAGTACTGTGTGGGAAGGCAGTGTTCAAATCCTTCGGAGACCCCCCCCCCCCCGAGATGTTGCCATGGTCACTCCATTGCTCCATTCATTGCACTTTTTTGTTGTTCTTTTTGGGGGGGGGGGGGGGGTAAATATGCTTATTCTGCTGAATAAGTCTTTTGTCAGTGCCAAAGCCCTGGCCTTCCAGCCATTTTTCAATTCAGGGTTATTTACACAAAAGGTATATAGAATAAGGTATACAATAACTGTTGAATACATAATTTGCAGCATGTAACACAATGAACTTCTGTAACCCAAAAGTTCCATAGCAATGGTCACAGTAGTGCCATAAAACTAGATCAATATTAGTCAGATCAATGTATGTATTTACATAGTATTTAGAATGTAAGCAGAAGTTATGTTCTGTATTCAGTTGATAAAGTTGTAATGTTCAGTTGCAGTTAGGCAAGCGGTATATGAATGTCAGTTTGTTAGAAATATTCTAGTGTAACTCTAGTGTAGTTAGTTATGTGAGCTTATGAATTATGTTGTTGGGGTGGGGTTGTTAAAATACACTGGACCAGTTGTGACCAGTGAAGCAGTGGGACCAATCCCAGTGCATTTAGGTCTTAAATTTTACATTTTTATTTGGACTATCTGTCATTGTATATGGTTGACTGGAAATAACAGAGGAACAGCAACAAATAAAAAAGGGGGTGGGGCAGAACTGAGGCTGAGGGTTCGGTGGTCTGCCACTTACGGTATGGTGACACCATGGAACATACTTTACTGTAACTGCATAAAGGCCTGCCGAATCCGATGTACTCTTAGTGAGTTTTTAAATTCTAGGTAAGAGGACGCTGCCCTGGTTTCTGGCTGGTAGGTTGTTCCACATCATGCTGCCTTGTTTGTGAAGGCTTGGGGACTTGAAGTAGAGTGGAATCAGCCCATCTAGTATTCCTTTTTGTGTTGTCTATATATTGGGTCTTTCTGGCTCTTGTGTACATAAGTGATAGGAGATGTGAATCTCTTCTAACCATTAGGTAATCTAGGTTTGCTTTGTCATGCATTTCCTTTACACCTAAGCCGTGTTCACACCTCGGCGTTAAGTCGCCTCATCTAGTGCGCCTTATTTAGATCACATTGGCAGTGTGAAAGTAACACTGAGGCGGATTAGGGCTGATTCGCCTCAACTAGTTCACCTCAAGTAAACCGCCTCGCGAGGTAGCTTATATGAAGCGAACTAGCTTAAGTCGGCCCATCTTGCTTGTGTGGACGGTAGCGGTTTACTTGAAGCGGATTAAGCACGTCACACTATATAATATAATTTTGTCTATGAACCGGCTAGAGGTGCACAGATATTTTTTTCATAATTTATTTTTAGGGTTTCACTGCCCAGCAGAAGTTTTGACCGTTCCAAAACAATACGATTCAGTCGAAACAGATCTAGGTCGAACCCACACTCTCTCGTGCCGACGTCGACTAACCGAAACTGGCGCTGGTTAGTATGGACTTGCTCATGCACAGATATCGATTTCTGCCTTAATCCGCTCCGTGTGTGGACACGACACTAGTTCGCCTCATCTAGTTCACCTTATCTAGTTCGGCCTAAAGTTGTGGGTGTGAACAGGGCTCTAGTGTTTTTCCCCAATAAATTGTTCTTAACACCCAGTTTTGCATCCTTTGTAGCTTAGTCAGTTGCTGCTTCGTGAGCAATCCATAAATTATATCATTCTAAATTATATCATTATATATTATATATTATATAAGACCGGACATAATGTCTAACCATGCATGTGGTCATGGATTCAAGCTTCAGCAAATCAAATTTAAAGACTTTACTAAATTTGTCCCTGTCGCTATGTTGCCTGGTGCTTGGTGTTACTAGGATAGAGCAAGGACCAGTTGGCTATCACGTGTCAGGATAGTGTGACCAAGGATATCCTGTTGTCATGTTCTTATTCCCGCAACCCTGTGACAAGGTTGCTAAACAACCACATAGACAAAGTGTCAGAAGACTTGGTTATGGACATAACCATATGAATCAGGGATGAAAGATCTCCATGATTTCGCGGATTTCCTGGATTTTTCAATCCCGCAGCACCATCAGCGTATACTAATATGTGGTGCAGACGCCACAGCACTATCAGCATATACTACTAATAAATGCTCCAAACACCACAGCACTATCAGTGTATACTACTAATACATGCTTCAAACGGTGCAGCACTATCAGCGTATACCAATATATATGAAACCCGACTTCCGAAAATTTTCAGCGATTCCCTGACAATGCTAAACATATAGGAGAATATCCGCATTTCCGCTTTTTTTTCCCCGGAGACCACTTTCATCCCTGATGAATATGCAATTTATTATGGTGAATATATTGTTCAAATGCTTATATCATACATAGTCTGCTACTTTTGAAGTGAAGAAGTGATGAAATCATGTTGATTAATAGACTTTAAAAGTCGAATCGAGAGCAGGCAATGGCTGGCATCTTGGTGGTGGTTTTTTTTTTGCATCTTCTCCCAGTTCAATAACTGTCTACCAATATAGATAACCATTACACACTGGAACCAGGCTATTCACAGTTTGCTTAGTTGATTAAAGCTGTATAGTCTGATCAAAACATCACATTTTCAAAACCAAAACAATTATCTAGATTTAATTCTACATATCTAACTTAGATGCTTGTGCACTTATTAAGCATTTGTCGCCACACAGAAGGGAATAATGAGGCAATTAAATCGAACCTGTTACTGCAGAAGCCTGTGGTGTCAGAGTTTTGGTGTGCTTGCCAAAATTAATTTTGCATGATGGCATTTCAAATATCTCAAAAGTTAGCCATTTAAAATAAAAGTTACTTCAAAGTAAAGCAAGGTAGATTATAACGACCAACCTCATATATTTATCTCAGAAAATGACCGAAACTCAAAACCATCGGACTATGCAGCTTTAATATGAGACCTTTTTTAACTCGGATGACAGGGATATCATTCACCCCTACTCTACGTTGTGAATATTTGTATCTACACTGGTGTTCCAGCCACTATAATATAAAGCCACCATGAGTGTGTAGTGTCACACGTTGGCAACCATCCTGACATTCCTGGAAAGTAGAGCCCAAGTCAGTCATTATACAGTAGGTAGGCGTTACACTTATACGTATACCCTCCAGTGCGTCTCCTCCTGGACACGTATAACAGGTCATGCATGAAACACAGCTTGCTTCTTTGATTCCTTTTTATATGGGAATAGGTCGTATGTGATGGCATGATGTGCGCATGCGCTACATTACCACCATTGTATGGGGATATTGAATTATTCAGCAAAGCAACAACGCATAATTTATGTAAGACATGGCCACAGGTAATAAATAAAACCCTTGCCAAACAAAGAGAACAAACTATTCACTTCACCTTGACCTGTAAGGATTGTTGGGACACCAGTGAATGCTTTTCTACTCTTATAGTTATAGCTCAAATGTTGCTAGGATGTTTTGTTTGTTTGTTGTTGTTTTACATCCTAGCAACATCTAAGGTCATGTCTGGATGGGTACCGACTTGTGGCAGTGCACACTCATGGTCACATTTATAGTGCTGCCCCACTGGGAAATCAGGCCGCCAAGACCTGATGACCAACTCAGTCACATTATCCTGCCACTGAGCTAACCAGTCCTTGCCCTATCCTATTAATGCCGAGCGCCAGGCGAGGAAGCAACAAGTATCAATTTTAAAGTCATTGGTTTGACTCGACTGGGAGCCAAACTCCCAACCTTCCGCACACAAGGTGCGTGCTCTACCGATTAGGCCACCGCACCCAGTTTTCTAGGACATAAATAACAACAAACAAACTATAGCTATAGCCAGCCCTCTCTTCATGTTTTCCTGTTCTACACAGCTATCTACAAGTTATAAACTACAGTCCTGTCCCATGTCCACTTTATGTTGTTTTCCCACTTTTTTCCATTCACCTCATCTTCCTAATCCCCCGCACTGGACGCAGTGGCAGTTTGGGCTATTTTCCGTTTCAACCAGTGGTCCACAACTGTGGTTGTGGCATGTGCTGTCCTGTATGTGGGAAAGATCACTTGCTGCTTATCGGAAAGAGTAGCCTATGTGGTGGCAGCAGGTTTCCTCCACAAAGAAATATGTCAGAATGACCATATGGTTGACGTCCAAAATCAATGTGCTCTAGAGGCGTCGTTCAATAAATCAAACTTTCCTTTTTAGGACACATGCTTCCAATGTGGAAGGTTGGGAGTTTGAGTCTGAGCCGAGTCAAACCAATGACTTACAAAATTGATACTTGTTGCATCCTAGCCAGGTGCTCGGTATTATTAGTATAGGGAAAGGACTGGTTGACTCCGTGTCAGGATAATGTGACTGAATCGGATATCAGGTCATGGTGCTGGCAGCCTGGTCTCTCAGTCTCACCATGAGTATGCACTACCACAAGTCGGTACTCGTCCTGATATGACCTTAGATGTTGCCAGGATGTAAAGCCCCAACAAACGAAACCCTAACCCTCTGAACCCACTCACCCCTCTACCAACAATATTCCGCTAACACCTCATATCCACGGCTTGTATTTCTACTTGTAAGGTTATGCATGCCTGTGCCCGAACAGACGCTAGCCACCTAAAGCCCCAGTGACATAGCCGTTAGTGGACGTAGATGAACGTAGTGGAGGCTAACATAGTTGAATGTAGTTGAATGTAGTTGAACGTATCGGCATCCATACTTGTCCGTGATGTTAACTTGGTAATAACATGGGTGAGCCCATGATCTCCGGTTTAATTTTTGGATATGTTCAAAAGAGCGATACGTTAGAGGCTGAATTTGCATCCGTGTACTCTAGCATGTATTCTCTAATATAAATATTTAGTTCATTGGGTTGACTCCAGGCCCCCCCCCCAGCCCACCCCCCATGCCCCCCCAAGCCCCCCCCCCCCCCCCCCCACACACACACCTCAAGCAAATTTACAACACGACAAGGGAACTACATATAAAGCGGAATTTATTCAGCGCCCATGGCGATAAGAAGTAAGTGCAGTGAGAAGTCATAAGATATATGTACAGTTCAAGTAGTACTACAAGCGTTGTCAATCAAGGTACAAGGTTAAATGTTGGTCTGCGACATAACAGTAAAATGGTGCGATTACTTAAGATGTCTGAGTGGTGCATACGGTTTGCAGGGTCAAGTAGGATTGTCTGCCAGTTGTAGTCGAGTCATTTAGAAAATCAATCAGAGAAACCAAGGCAGGAAATGACAGGGAATCAGGGCCTCTCAACCCTACCGAGCCATCTCTTGTAGGTGTGGGTGGGCGGCCGAGAACGTGGTGTTGGCAGGTCCGGCGTGAGGAGGAGAGTGGCTAGAACTGTGGAGTGGCTAGAACTGTGGAGGGCCTAGCCGGGGAGATCTCGGGAGGCGAGAAAGCGGTCTCGCGAGGCGTGAGCGGTTCTCACGAGCCTGGAAAGGGGGTTTTGGGGTTCGAATCCAGCGTGAGGGGGGTGTAGGAGAGGGGGGGTGACAGGGAGTGCCGATAGGGGTTCGGAGCTATGGAGGTGTGAAAGCTTGGAAAGAAGGCAAGAGAGGGGGGTGTGGGAGTGACTGGGGGGGGGGGGAGGTGCAAGCAGGGAGGCAGGGGAAGGTTGGCAGGGGGGGAGGGCCGAGATCAAGCGGCTTAAGCAGTCCCCGTGTCGCGTGCAAATTAACCATGTTGCCGACCAACATGTACCATGCTTCTCATCCTATGCACATATGCACTAGGCCACCGAGTCTAAATGGTTTTGCCTGATGTTACTTGGGTCCTGATGGGTTTTGCCCAGTCATGATAGTCACAAACTTCTTGAAGTGATAGTTAAAACTTTCCAAATCACAATGCCATTTACAAAACTTTGATCTCACCCGGGATTCAAACCCGTAATTTCATGGTTGTCTTCTCACACCCATGCCTACTTAGCCACCCAGAGCAGCTGTTTTTTTGGCAACTTCCTTTGGGTACCGGTGCCTTTGCCCACATATTTTGCCATTTAAGAAGGTGGGTTTTTTTCTGGACTGACTCTTCCGGGAATCAAACGATAGCCAGAAACTTCTTGCCTTTGCCCCATAGGGACTCAGCAGGTGGCACCACACATCTGTTCTCAATCTTCAATGACATCACAGACTAATTCACCCAGATTGTGCTTCCCTAGGATAATATTTTCATGATTACAGATCAAGTCCATGAAGGCATTCCATCATTAAAGTTGCATAGTCCGATGGTTTTGAGTTTCTGACATTTTTCTGAGATAAGTATATTAAATTGATCGTTATAATCTACCTTACTTTAGTTTGAAGTAACATTTAATTGAAATGGGTACCTTTTGAGATATTTGAAATTCAAACATGTGAACATAATTTTGGCAAGCACACCAAAACTCTGATACCATAGGCTTCTGCAGTAACAGGTTCTATTAAATCGACTCCGTGTTCCCTTCTATGTGGCAACAAATACTTAATAAGTGCATCAGTATCTAAGTTAGATATGTAGAATCAAATCTAGATAATTGTTTTGATTTTGAAAATGTGATGCTTCATCGGACTATGCAACTTTAAGTATAGCATGGACACCACATTTATGTGAAGCAGAGTGGTATTTAGTCTGTCATGAAACCAACTTACCTCCATTTCAACCAGTGCCCGGTAAGTGTTGGCTGAATGGATGGTAAAAGCCAATGCTGGCTTATAAGTCTGTATCACTTGTCAAATCGATGCAGTTGCTGTCTTCTTAATTTCCACCTTGACACGCTAAAAGTGTCAATATTAACATACATTCTAAGTTGAATAAGAAATCGGAGCAAATTTCTCCATGGCTTTGGTTTTGCAATTTATTTGACTCGTTCAGGAATCGAGCCCCCAATCTTCAAGGCCTTCATTATAACAAGTACAAACCCACTGCTCCACGCCATTCTGCCTATTTTGTCATTACTTTTAAGCCTTCGGTCAATTTTGAAAGCAGAGTACAGGCAGAAAATACAAAGGCCAGTTGTAGCATATCGAGCTCACATAGATTTGGCCATTGTATATGTTTGACTGGAAATAACAGAGGAACAGCATTTAAGAAGAATTTCTCCAGACTGACTCTTCCCGGAATCGAACCCAGGATCTCATACATATATCATCTTGTCAGGTATATGCCATACCCACTTGGCCACTGAGTCCAGGACCTTGCCAACTGAGGGTATTTAGTTATTATACTTCGGACCAATCAGACTGTTTATGGTGAACAGAGCTTCAATTGAAGAGCCATATGGGAGGTCATAGGAAATTCCTTCTTCCCTTTTATGGTGATGAGAATAAACAGCTTCTGCCGAAGTGATACTTTCAAAAATGTATTCTTATTCACCAGGGAATCGAACCCACACCTTCATATCAAACACATATCCACTGAGCCACCCAGTGTGAAAGTACGACGTCTGAACACTTTGACTTCTGGTTACTGAATGGTTTATTCACGGCCTAGGGCACGCTTGACCCACCGGCTAAACTTTCCATGACGTCATCTCATTTGCATATCTCTTTGTCCCCAACTCTGCATCTCGTTAACATATATTAACCACAGGTCTAGACGTCTATTACGCATATATCACACCCAGTACAGCCGTTTACTGCGCTATGTTATTTGGGTAGACATGCCTTTTCCCCGTCGGGAAAGCCAGATGTTGTAGGATTAATTAATATTTAAAAAGCAGTACCATATGGGTAGTAAATACACAATTTCACCAATCAGTTTTATTTGCTAATGAGAAAGGAACGGCTTCTGCAGATGTTATAACCCAATATATTTTATTTTTAATTACAATACCATTCTGATTTATTATGATTACTCTGAGAATCGAACTTCAAACCGTAACCTTCTCATCATACCCATTAAACCACCGAGAGTCGTCATGTAGCCTCTGATGTTATTTGTGTACTAAGCACTTTAGCCCCGTCAGGAAAGGTTCACTGTTCATAGGGTGAATGTTCCAGACGGGATGGCCGAATGAATTAGAGCGTCCGTCTCCCATGTTGGTAGATCGTGGGTTCGAACCCTGGTCGAGTCAAACCAATGACTTAAGAATGTATACTTGTCACTTCCTAGCCTGGCGCTTGGTATTATTAGGATAGGGCAAGGACTGGTTGGCTGAGTGTCAGGATAATGTGGCTGAGTGGGATATCAGGTCATGGTGCTGGCGACCTGGTCTTCCAGTGGGGCAGCACTATAAAGTCGCCATGAGTGCACACTGTCCCAAGTCGGTACCTGTATTGATATGACCTTAGATGTTGCTAGGACATAAAACAACAACAAACAACATGTTTCAACTAATGTCACATTCACTGCCATTTAACACTCTTTCGGCAGATTTCTTTTGACGAAAACACAGACAAACAAATGCAGATACATTCACTTTTATTTATATCGGCCCATATAACTAAGGGTCATGGTGGGTTATATTTGATTGTTTGTTGTTGTTTTACGTCCTAGCAGCATCTAAGGTCATATCAGGATGGGTACTGACTTGTGGCAGTGCACACTTATGCTGACTTTATAGTGCTGCCCCACTGGAAGACCTGGCCTCCAGGAGCATGACCTGATATCCCACTCAGTCATATGATCCTGACACTGAGCCAACCACTGGTCTTCCGGCCGTTTACATTACACTGTAAATAGGTAGAGAAGAGGGAACTTAGACAGGGCATATTAGTAGACTGAAGGGTGTTAGTGTGTTAGTGGGTTAGCCATAATAAGTTCAGTGTTAGGGGCTAAGATGGTGGGTCGCTACAAGAATTGTGCTGCTATTCCGGTAATGTTGAGGTAAGTAATTGAGTGAGAGGGGGTCCGGGGGGGGGGGGGCAAGGAGGGAGGGGGGAATTTAGGACCACAGTACCCAGTATTATAGCCTGCTGATCGGCGAAGAGAATGATAATTGATATCACAAAGTTCCAAAAGTTACACAAGTCAGCAGGATTCACACCTGTATGGGGAGAGACCAACCAAAGTTTAGCTTATCACCTTAACCACTCGGCCACAACTGCCTTCAAGAAAGTGTTCTGAGACATTTGAGATCATTGTAAGGCAACAGGGTCTGTTTGGTTGGTTGGTTGTTGGAGCTTTACTTCCTGGCAATATCTAAGGTCATCTCAGGAAGGGTACTGACTTGATAGTGTGGAGGACTCATGGTGACTTTATTGTGCTGCTGCACTGGGAAACCAGGCCGCCGGCACCGTAACGTGATATCCCACACAGTCATGATAGCCAACACTGGGCCAACCAGTCCTTGTCTCCTATTAATGCTGAGCGTAAGTCATTTTATAAGTCATTGGTTTCACTGGACTGGGAACCAAACTCCCGATCTCCTGCCAAGGCGTGACCGGTTGTAAAATTCTCCGATTAAGTATATATTGAATATCGAGATGGCTAAATATGAAACAGTACTCCCTTTATAATGCTCACACTGGGGGAGGGAAACAATGCCCCTTTAAGCACAATCCCCCCCCCCCTTATCTCGCCCAGCCACATGGTCACCACATGTTATGTAAGCCCATGATAGCCAGGTGGTGGGCAAAGCTGGGTGGGAGGGGGTGAGTCCTTAAAGCAGCCAATGGTTAGAACTATGTGATACCCCTGTCACACTACAACGTAACGAGCCAACGTAAGCCTGACGTGGGCACTTTTCGTCATTACGTTGACATACGTTGGGTTACGTTATGATGACGTCAGAATGACGTTAGACTGACGTCGAGCTATGTCATATTATGTCGTGTTACGTCGGCACGCGTCAAGGTTTTGAACCTGTTCAAAACTTTCGACGTGACTCGAATGTAAGGGTTTACGTTCACCGTATGTTCTGTACACGTTTGGTGAACGTCAATGACATTAAACGGACGTTAGTCAAATGCTGCTCACTACGTTTTACTACGTTCCACTACGCCGACCCACATTAACGCCAGTGGAAATGTCCCCACGGCGTAATGGGAATGTCAGGAGAATGTCAGGAGAACGTATGCCGAACGTACATCCAACGTATGTTCGGCATTTCGCCAACATTTCATGACGTAAGTAACATAAGGTAAAGAAACGTAGTTCTGGCGATCGAATAACGTTAATAACGTACCGTCAGCATAATTACGTTGTCCTCTCGCGTTGAACTACGCTATCACTACGCTTAACCGACGTTACGCTCTCATCAACTACGGTGCATCCACGTTCAACTTGTGCCCAAATTTGCATACTATGCCAAGAAGTTCGACGTTTTTCACATTCTCCCTACCCTGACGTAGTGTCATAGTGTCACAGGGCCTTTAGGGAGAGATTATGCGGGAGAGGAGTGACTGGTGTGCATGAGTGTAATAGCCAATGAAAAGGTCTCTTACATCCACTGTTGCATGTATCTAAAATATATATAAACTGAATAAAACTAAGCAATCAGTCTATCAATATCATCTACCTACACTTCTGCTGGTGCTGAACTTGGATCGCGTGTCGTGTCGTGTGTCATATCTACTAATAGTACTATGGGGTAAGCTCTAGCATGTAATTTATCTAGTACAGATATGAAAAGGGGAACTTTGAATCGTACGCCTTATGCAGGATATTATGCCGACGACGTCAGCGTAGGGAGAACGTGAAAAACGTTGAACTTCTCGGCGTAGTATGCAAATTTGGGCACAAGTTGAACGTGGATGCAGCGTAGTGGACGAGAGCGTAACGTCGGTAAAGCGTAGTGATACCATCATTCCATGATACCATTATTCAACCCTTACATTCGAGGTACGTCGAAAGTTTTGAACATGTCCAAAACCTCGACGTAACTCGACGTAACACGACTTAATGTGACGTAGCTCGACGTCAGTCTAACGTCATCATAACGTACCCCAACGTACGTCCACGTTAGGCTCACATTCGCTCGTTACGTCGTAGTGTGACAGGGGTATTACTACGCCTTATGCCGGATATTAGGGCAGTCTAGCCTTGTTGAGCAGTACAGCTACTAAAAGAGAGACCATAATGAGATAACCATAGCCCTCGCGTACCACCTAACTGGATCGGCCATCAAAATAGCATTTAAACGCCCGCATATATGACATGCAGGGACCCGCAAATAGGGGATTTCATACGGTGTTGCTATATATATATATATATATATATATATATATATATATATATATATATATATATATATATATATATGTGTATATATATACACATATAAATATACATATATAACACATATATATATATATATGTTATACACACAACGGGTCATATATCTCAAGGTAAACAAAAGCAACAGCAGAGAAAAGATTGTCTCCTTCATCTCCCACTAGTACCAGACTCTCTGACTGCAGCTGCACACATGTCCAATGTGAAACTGCACATTCCAAGCACAAATTGGACTCATCAGTCATCGATGAGTTCACAACAAATGATGAGTTGCTGTTACCGTCGCCACAGATGGGCAATCAAGTAGAACATGTATGTTATAAAATTTATAATAAAAGTATGTTATATATAACATATGCTATTCTCGATGTCGGCATGACGTCACAACCCCGGAAACTAGCCCGCGAAGGGTAAAATACTGCTGTGATGTGTGCTGCGGCAATGCTATGTCTATGGGGATCATTTATTTTAGTAAAATAAATTTAAAAACTTTCATCGGATCGATTAAAAATATCTCAATGGGCGATTGAAGAGAAAGATCTGAGGTATTTAATTTAACCTAAGAGCAATTTTCTCTGAAAGTATTAAAAACAGAGATAATAGTGAAAGTTGGGATATTCTGAGTGTCAGTGCCAGTGTTAGCCTTACCAGATCATGGCCTCAAAAACTATTTTCGCCAAATAAATTCAACAACTTCCAATTGGCTGATAAAAAAAAAGCTGAACATGAAATTATAGAGAAAGATCTGAACTATTTAATAGAAACAAGAGAAATTTGCTTTCAAAGCACCAAAAAGCAGAAATCACTGTGATAGATAGGGTAGTTCTAATGTTGTTTCTATGGGAGTAGCATTTGTTTTACCCTTCGCGCGCCGTGAACCCCAAAAGTACCCGGATGTCCGACATCGAGAATACATCTATGCTATACACATAAATATAGTCTAGCCGCTTCAGTACTGACTGCATTGAACTAAATCTAATAAAGCATTCATAAATTAGTATGGCGCCACCAAGGCAATGACATAAACCACCAACGACACCAGACATGACGGCCGAATGAGTTGAGCATCTGCCTCCCATTCTGGTAGGTCATGGGATTCGAACTCACTGGTTCAAACCTTGCCCAAGTCAAACCAATGACTTTAAAATGTATACTTATCGCTATCTATTCTGGCACTCAGTATTACTAGGATAGGAAAAGGAGCAGTGGATTGAGCAACACCAATAGACTACATCACGGTTCCAGCGGCGCGGTGCATTGTGGGATGTGTCAGAGCAAAACAAACCTGCGAGAAGCACATGGCACATGCTAATACACTGGGTGCAGCTATGAAATCTGCTAGTTTCAGCTCAACTCAGCTCTTGTTTAAAACAGAATACCAACTAAAAAAATATATATAATAAATTAAGGTATTAATCTTTTATCCAGCATTGCATTTACATCAATATAATCAGTACATCTTATGCTATGTGCATTTAGATTTAGACAAATCTAGGCACTCACACTAGTGTTAGAGCCATAGCTGGAGTTATTTATTGTATTCATGCTTTTATTTATATCCTATGGTTAATGACATATGTAGAAATAGAAAATGAGTAGGGTAACCAGATATTGGTTATATATTTCTTTCAAACAAATTTTTGTTGACACAATTGACATTTTAATATTTAGAACAAGAATTACTTCTGGCTAATCAATGGTGATGTAAACATCAGCCTGCAAAGTGACTGAAATTGTATGTTTCTTAGCTCAAAATGCTTAATTATGGAGAGTTGTGTCTTAAACATATTCATTATATTATTATATTGCATCCTTCCATCCATATTTGTGCCAAATTGTTATGTATTTCTATTTATTTTGAATAAGATCTAAGTTTTGCCCTACACGTATCGGCAAACTCAATGGCCATACGCTTTTGCTTTGCTCCCAACGCCGTTTTCAGCGCATGCGCAGTCGGAACCGTGATGTAGTCTATTGCCGGCGATTGAAATTTCCCCTGCTTAATCAACTATTTTACAACAACAAAAAAGAAAACATGACTGGCACCAGTGCACTGAGACATGCGTAACATACTAACTGTGCAGAGGGTGCGGGGGTCCGTCCTTCCTTCCTCACTTCGCCACCTGCGGCTGGTGACGACGACGATGATGCTGCCTTTCCAGTCAGAAGAGATGCAGGAGGAGAATAAGAAGGAGTAGGGAGGGAGGGAGGGAGGGGCGTGGAGGGAGGAGGGTAGCTCCGATGGTGGTTGGCTTGTACACTGGCTGGTGCTACTGGTGCTGACGACCGTCGCAGTGTTGTTGGTCTCCTGAATGGAGTTTCATCCAGAATGCAGCCTTATCATCTCTGCACGCGGCGACGGGACCTGTGTGCGGTGGTCTAACCAGCGAAATGTCAAATGAGCGCAGTGCACTGCGTGTAGTGTATCAGTCACTGTGCACGGTAGTGTAACCAGCGAAATAAGCGCTGTGCACGGCGTGTAACCAGCGAAATAAGCGAAGCGATCCCAGAATCCTAATCAGTGAGTCGAGAAGAAGATGGCCAGGCCTGTTTGTGTTTGAGTAGATCTACGCGCACTCCTCTTGTCCTCCACCGCTTACCGTACTATGCCACCCCTCTGCGCATGCGTGGGTGGGTGGGTGTGGGTGTGGTGTGTGGTGTGTGGGTGGAGGAGAGGGGGGGGCGTGCCATACTGAGCACCCGGCAACGCGGCTCCCTACCCATATCACTGACAGGCTCCGCGGCGAAGGGCTGCTCGCCGGGTAGACTTGCTGGCGCCACCTGGTGAGAGGTTTTAGTGAGCTGCCCTGTGGGTATACTCCCGATTGGATGCTCCCCGGTAGCGGGTCTGCGTCCTGAATTTGCCTCTTGTGGATAGACGAGATCACGGTTCCGAGTGCGCATGCACTGAAAACGGCGTTGGGAGCAAAGCAAAGGCATACGGGCATTGAGTTTGCTGATACACGTATGCCAAAACTGCCATTTTATTCAAAATTAATAGAAATACATAACAATTTGGCCCCAACATGGATGGAAGGATGCAATATAATAGTATAATGAATATGTTTAAAACAAAACTCTCCATAATTAAGCATTTTGAGCTAAGAAACATACAATTTCAGTCACTTTACAGGCTGATGTTTACATCACCATTGATTAGCCGGAAGTAATTCTTGTTCTAAATATTAAAATGTCAAATGTGTCAACAAAAACTTGTTTCAAAGAAATATGTAACCAATATCTGATTAACCCTACTCATTTTCTATTTCTACATATGTCATTAACCATAGGATATAAATAAAAACATGAATAAAATAAGTAAAACTGACTCTGGCTATGGCTCTAACACTAGTCTGAGTGCCTAGATTTGCGTAAATCTAAATGCATATGGCATAAGATGTGCTGAATATATTGATGTAACTGCAATGCTGGATAAAAGATTAATATCTTAATTTATTATATATATCTCTTTAGTTGGGCTTCTATGTTTCAAACAAGAGCTGATTTCATAGCTGCACCCAGTGTATTAGCATGTGCCATGTGCTTCTCGCGGGTTTGTTTTGCTCTGACACATCCCACAATGCACCGCACCGCTGGAACGGTGATGTCGTCTATTAGCTCCCGCTGGTCAACCCCTCCCCCCCCCCCCCCAGGAAGAAATGGAGCTGCGACCTGGCTTGTTTACAGACCGGTGGTAGGGTGTTGGTGGACGGGGGTTGGGGTGGAGGGGCGGTGGGGGGTGTTAACCCTAACCCTAGTTAACTCTAATTATTCACTATCAGAGCAATAACCCCAGATCACTTTGAACCTAGAAATAAATGATTCGTGATGAGCTAGTACTTGAAAAAGTAAAGGGAAGCATATTTGCTGATGATGTGGCACTGGTAGCTACAGATGTTGATATAAAAGTGGCTGAATCTAAAATGAATCATGATTTAGAAAAAGTAAACCGGTGGAAAAAGGAAAATAAACTATCCATAAATATTATAAAAACTAAATATGTAATATTTGCAACTAAAACTAAACGTTCCAGCTCACCAATTGTCAGTATAAAAATAGGAGAGTGTATACTTAAGGAGGCTCTAAGTTATAAATATGTAGGTACTACACTTGACCCTACACTGTCAGGAACCAGTCAATTAAATAGGATTAACAGAACATTGGCAGCTAAAATCAACACCTTCCGGAAAATAAGTCATTATATGAGCAAAGAGACTGCTCTTCTATTGTACAAAACCACAATACTGCCCATCAATGATTACAATGACATAATATATAATATGCTAACTAAAAAGCAGCAAACAAAGCTCCAAACTATACAAAACAGAGGGTTGCGCACAGTATTTAAAGGAAAAACACTACATACCATTGAGATGCACAATAAAGCTAAACTAGATGCCCTAAATATTCGCAGAGACAAGCACCTATTAGGCCTAATGTACCACCGCGCGAAAGACCCATATTACATAGACACACCTACACAAGCCACGCATGCAGCAGAAGCCACCCTCCTGAAAGTGCCGCATCTTAAACTAGTCAAATGAAAAAGTCACCGGTTGTTCTAGGGGGAGCACTCTGGAACCAACTACCAGCACATGACAGGAACAGTGATTGTTGCAAAACTTTCAAGATAAACCTCCACGCACATTTAAATCAACCAGCCTAGGCCAAAGCAGATCAATGATACACTGGGTCGCTGTTGCCATTCCTCTCCCTGTCCCCCCGCTTCCCCCCCAAACAAACACTGTAAACTCAACCAGTAGCAGCCAACTAGACCAAAAAACCCATCTACAAAGGAATGAGCCTGGAAATGATTCTAGTTGGATCCTACTGAAGTACATGATTAATCAATATTAACCTACTTACTAACTCAATAGGCCCCACCTGAGATTACCATGAACACAACAAGTTCAATCACAAAGGCCCACCCTACATCCCTATTCACCCTTTCAACGAGTATGTTACTACTAGAAACCAGTTATGCCCCACCCCCTACTAATGTCTACCATACTAGTCTAAGATTGTTACCTCCCCGCATATGTTTCTTTTTCGCTTATCTTGTTCTTTACCTATCATTCATGTACCGATGTTTTGCTTGTTTTCCTGTAATTGTCTATCTGTATATTGTAGATTTGTTTACTGTGTAGAGGCAATTGAGATTAGAGCTGGAAGACCAGTGCATTAGCACTGACAATATGTTATTCAGAGGAATAAAAACACTTGAACAAAAACAAAAAAAACCTACATTGTGTGTGTGTGTGTGTATGTGTTGGACGGCAGTGAAATTGTGCTGGTAAATATTCTACATTAGATACAACACCACTTCCTCCTGTATGGCAGTACGCCAGTGTGCGGGTTGACCGGACGTGGTAGCCGAATCGGTAGAGCACAGGCTTCCGGTGCGGATGGTCGGGAGTTCGAATCCCAGCTGAGTCAAACCAGTGCCTTATAAAGGTGACACTTGTCGCTATCTAGCTTCTATATTTATGGATTAAGGCTCTCCTACTGTAAGTATTCCCTAGCCTATGTCACTGTAGCAGGGCTGGGTGGCCGTAACGATCTTAGATTGAACACAGACCCTCCTCCCTCATTAAGTGAGCCCTAAAGAAAATGGACACTTTCAAGATATAAATCCATGAGTGGTCAGTCATATTCGATTATGATGATTGTGAATAAGTAAAGTGGGCTTCGTCATGTTACTGCCCCTTTAAATAATTTGTTTAAAACGCTTAGCGCGTAATATTACAGCGGTCGCACCGTGTCAATTTGCAATTTACAGTAAAACCTCTTTAAATCGACCGACCATGGGGTTTATTTAAGTGGTCCATTTAGGGAGGTGGTCGGTTTAGGAAATTAGAATATCCTTACAATGGTATTATTGGGACCCAAATAAATCGATCGATATATGGGAGTGGTCGATCTGTGGAGGTGGTTGGTTAGGGAGGTTTTACTGTATATAATTATATACAATTATATATATATATATATATAAAACTTATCCTAGCTGAGGTGGAGAAGAAAAGAGCTAAGATGGATTGAGAGAGTTTATTTTTCTCTTTGACAGGAAAATATAGCCCTATCGAATAAATAAAACTTTTCGAGGTAAGTGATCTATACAAAGACTGAGGAATAAGTACCAAGAACAGCCGGTGGCAGCGCCACGTAAGCGAGCATGCCGCAGCAAATCGATCTGCGTCAGTTAATGGACGATAACATCATGTCAACGGATCATAATAATAATAGGAAATACCTCATACCGATGATTTTATACACATATATACATATACTAACTTATCCCAGCTGAGGTGGAGAAGAAAAGAGAAAAGAGCTAAGATGGATCGAGAGAGTTTATTTTTCTCTTTGACAGGAAAATATAGCCAAACAGCCCTATGGCGCAGCCCCCAATCCAAGAGAGCTCTCAAAAGAATCTAGTCCTGAGGCTACCCTCATGTCGTGCACTATCCGGTTAGTAATGGGTGTTTGAAGGTAGGCAAAAATGGTATTGGAAGACCAATCCCCTCTAGTTCTGAGTTCCTCCAAGGTCGCTCCACACCTGGAAAGGTAAGTACAGCCCCCCCCCCCCTACAGAGGGAATGGGAGGAAATATCAGAAGGGTTAAACCCTGCTCTTGCCACAAAGGTTTTAAGGGTTTCCTCATATATTTTATACGTTAATGGAGCGGACCCAGAACCATGGAGAATACGGAAAGCCATGGAGTCCGATGCAGATGTTAACTCCCGAAAATGCCTATCCATCCAATACACCACACAAATGCGCTTATCCTGACACCTAGCAATGGGAATCTGTAGCTTCCTTTGCCTAAACTGAATTGTTTTAGTTTTACGTATGTTAATAATCATGCCCCAGGCATAAAATACAAAATCCTCACGCCTTAAACTGGAGTCTGACAAGGTGACTTGGCATTTCCTTAGCAAGCCTCTAAAGCAACAAAGAAGTGCTGCCCTCCAAGCCACATGACCTGGATTAAGTGTTAGTAATGAAAAAACAGAGCGGATCATACCAGGTAGCATTGGTAACGCTTGTCTAACCTCATCTCCCCTTACCCGACGAATCCCTTTCAGGGTTCTAGAAAGAATATAGCTTTTGTAAGCTAACAAGGGGGATGAGTTCTCACGTAAAAAATTATTAAGGGCACTAAGATAATTAATTATCGACCTATACTTCAGTGTCCTAGCAAGCCAAGTAGCATATAAAGCCACCTGTGCCGAGTCGCAGGGAATGGGGGCTAGAGAGGCAGAAAAAAAGGCCTATAAAATCAAAATATCTATTAATCTGTGCTTTCCTAGTAATCAAGGTGTTTTGAGCGTATGACATAGCCTGGAACCCTTTCTGCTCCTCCTGCAGCTTCGCCCCTGAAAGAAGAAAAGGGGGATTTGTCGAGCTAACATCCTCATCTAGCCTACTCAAACAATCACACACCGTGTTGTCTTTACTCGCAATATACGCGGCGGAGATTGTGAAGTTGAATTCTACCGAGATCCAGAAAAGTTTCCTACAAAAATTCATCACAGGCAATGATCTCGATCTGCCAGTACATATGGCAGCCAGAACGGTAGCGCTGTCTGTCATAGCTAACACTTTAGAATTGCGCCAATATTCAGCTCAGCGGGTCGCTGCCATAAGCACAGCCCACATCTCCAACGTGTTAATATGCGCATTACTTAATGTATCAGGGGCATCCACATTGTGGTGATCTAGGTAACTATATAGGTATGTTTGATCAGCCTTCTTAAAGGTGCCAGCTAGCCAGTCATTTTGAAATATAGCTCCAAATCCCCATAGAGAAGCATCCGTATAGACGGCATAAGTGGGAGCGAATTTCCCTAGCATCTGGGCTTCACCGTTAAAAATCCCTGCGAACCTTAACCACCAATCAATGTCCTCCTGAAAGCCTCTGTTAAGCCTAATCTTGTAGTAACTTTTCTTTACCGTTCTCATTAGGTCATATATCCATCTGGTGAAGGTTCTACCCCCTCGAATCACTTTAGCGCAATGGGCCAATAATCCTCCCAGGCGCTCAAGATCCTTCCTGGTCGCCTTCCTCCTATGGAGGAAGTGTTTGAGAATTGTGTTTAATTTCTGTAACTTTTCACTAGGAAGCGTCATTTGTAACGTAATAGAATTAATTATTATCCCAAGAAATCTGATAGATGTAGAGGGAGGAATCAACTTTTTGTAACTGATATAGAATCCTAATCTTCTAAGTATAGATATTATAACTCTCTGGGATTATGCAGTCTTACTTAGGCTGCTATTACAATGCAGTAGTCATCTAGATAATTTACTACCCTTAATACTCCCTCTCTGCCGGCACATCTAACAATAAGGTCAGAAATCCTCTGAAATATATACGGGCTAGATGACAGTCCCATGCATAATCTAGTGTCGGTTAAAAAGGTTTTTGTCCCAGAAAAAAAACAAAGAAGACCTTGTCTGGCTCTGTCATGAGGATGAATAGGGATTGCTCTATAGGCGTCCTTAATATCAATGGTGGCCATCCAATCACCCTGCTCGAGACACTCAGCTACAGAGTCAACTGAATCCTATTTAAATTTTTTACAGGTGGTGTTTACACACCGGTTAACAGAAGCGTCCTTAGGACGACTACAATCTACAATAGTTCTGCACCCCTCCCCCATCCTTGGGTAAGCAAAAAACATTATGACTGCAAATCGGCTTAATGTTGACTTTTTTTAGAATGCCTTGGTCGATCTTGGATCAAAGTTTATCAGTTATTATATTGTAGTGATCTGGATTACGAATCTTTTTTATCTTTACAGAATAAGCTAAATCACAATCGCGATTTATTACTTTGAACCCGTAGCATACACCTTTTAGGATATAGGACCAATCAGGATCAACTGCCCCCCTCAGGAACAATTCAACAAAAAATGTAGTGCGTACATGCACAGATCCCAGCTACACAATTATGGGATATATCGAATAACACAGAACTGTGTCCTGGTTCATAGAATTCTACCCTAAAATAAATGTCATCAACGAAGATGTTTTCCACATTCAAATGAGGGGAAAAAAACGCTGCATCAATCCAGCGGGTCGGGGCTGGCGGTGTTGTTTCACAGCATACCTCAGTGGTAACCCTATGGGTATTTTTCCCGACCTTATTAGTATCACCCAGAGTGGGAATTTGGCTAGTATCAACCATATAACTATGAAAGTCAAGATCTTCAGCTGAAACTCCAAGATTAGCACAGTCACTATCAATATTTATCATATTATTCATCAAAGAATTATCAAAAACACCAGCCACAATGTTCTCTGTACTATTTAAATCAGTCCAGTCCTTGCCAATTCCACTGGCGCAGTGTTTAAACTCATCCACTAGCGAATAATTATCAGCCCTATCAATGTGGTGTACAACACCGTCCCGCTGACCTGTCGTTGAGTTGGCACATATATCGGGAAGTAAAGACCAAGGGGGGGTCATGGTAATGGCATTGTCTTGGCAGTTACTATCAGGTAAATGATTATTGTTATTGAATGCTCGTTACGTGTACCCCCCACGACATGTTCAGTTCTTAACACAGTTATGTTTGCCATGTGCTTTAGCTAAACATTTAGCACAGCAGTGCCCAAAACCACACTTCTCCTCTGACAAATCACAACCCCCTTCTCTATTATATCGGAAGCAAGGCCGCTTCCTTCCTGTTGATTTCTTCTGAATATCTCGAGAAGATCATACTCTGTATGAGCCGTATCCTTGAATTCGCCAGCTTTAGCTCTGTTACAGAGAAAACCGATATGCAGCAAAAATGTCTTATAGTCTATCAACGATAAATTCAGAATATCCGTTATCCATCTCACCGAAGCCTCGATCAATTTGTACGCGTTCAACTTCTTTAAAGTTTTTGAGCCGACGATAAAGCGTTTCAAAGACCACTTACGTCTTGGGCGCCTGGCTGATGACATACTCCTGCTCCCGCTACTGGAGGAACGTGAGCATCTATGCCTTCTCCTTCTTCCCGGTGAGTGACGACATGTCGAACGAGAACGGCTAGTGCCGTACGAGGAGTGCCCTTGAACTTCCGTCAGTTTCTTCGTGTCATGTGGCTTGTCGTCAACTGTCACCGACGAACTGACATACTTGTCAGTTTCGGCAGCCATTTTGGAGTCCAAAGTTACCGTCGCTTTTGCAGTACCCTGGACGGTCGATGCTCCAAGCCACAGTCCGTACAATATATTTTGACTTTCGGCATTGACACCGCACGGCGTATAAGTGGGCTATACGGTTAAAATTATTCAATAACTTGTACCTGAGGTCAATAGCGGGTGACGATAGTCACAGCAGTGTTAGAGTAAACAGCAGTGGAAATTATTTAGTACTTTAGATTATTCGCAGCACTGTTATAACATCCCATGACACATAGTCAGTTAACCGAGTGATTATAGAATGCCAGCGTGCCGCTAAGTCATAGTTCCACTTATATTATTCAGACAAAATATATACAATTGAAAAATGCATGACTAGCCTGATACCATTGTTGTTTTTGTTGTTGGCAATGAGGTGGTAGTCTTAGTTCTTCGCCGCGATGACACTTAGTTAGTCAAACGTGCCTTTATAGAATGCCGGCATGCCGCTATAGTCATAGTTCAATTTATATTATTCAGACAAAATGTATACAATTGAAAAAATGCATGACATGCCTGACACCGGTGTTTTTGTTGTTGGAAATGAGGTCGTAGTCTTCGTTCTTTGCCGCCATGACACTTATTCAGTCAAGCGTGCGTATATAGAATACCGGCGTGCCACTATAGTCATAGTTCTATTTATATTATTCAGAATTGTATAGAGCAGAATAAATTAATTATTAGCCTGACACGATTGTTGTTTTTGTTGTTGTTTTTGTTGCTGTTTTTGTTGCTGTTTTTGTTGCTGGCAACCAGGTCCTAGTCTAAGTCCTTTGCCGCCATGCACTCAGTCAGTGACCTGTGCGTCTATAGAATGCGTTGACCATAGGCCGCTATAGTCCAAGGTTCCTCTATATATTCCGACCAACATATATAAATGAAAAAATGCACGACTAGCCTGCCACTGTTGCACACTGTACGCGTTCCGCCGGGTGAAACAGCAACGTATCCCGGTGTAACGATTTCAACTTCCCCCCTTCTCAAGTTCCCCCCCGGGAATCTGAAAACGTTTTCAACTTCCCTCCGGGGAACTTAAAAACGTTTTCAGATTCCTGGGGGGGAACTTAAAAACAGTTTTCAGATTCCTCCCCCTATTTTCAAATTCCCCCCTCCAGGAATACAATTTCAACTTGCCCCTTCCTAAGATCATGGGGTCGTGGGTTCGAGTCCCGGTCGAGTCAAACCAATGACTTTAAAATTGATACTTGTCGCTTCCTAGCTCGGCGCTCGGCATTATTAGGATAGGGCAAGGACTGGTGTGCTCAGTGTCAGGATAATGTGACTGAGTGGGATACCAGGTCATGGTGCCGGCGGCCTGGTTTCCAGTGGGGCAGCACTATAAACAACAACAAGTTTCCCCCCCCCCCCAGAATCTGAAAACGTTCTTAACTTCCCTCCAGGGATTCCCGGGGGGGGGGGGGGAATTAAAAATAGTTTTCAGATTCCTCCCCCTATTTTCAAATTCCCCCCTCCGGGAATTTAAAATTGTTTAAAAATAAAGAAAATTCCACAAAAATATAAAAGTTTTAAAAAGATCAGAAATTTATGAAAAATAGTAATATTAGTCACCAAAATTTCCCCAAAAAGATTTTTTGTTAATCGAACAATTTCATGCCAAAAATTCACCAAAAAAATGTATATTTCACGAAAATAAAGAATTTCACACAAAAATTCTATATTTTTTTAATTATTCAAAAAAGCACAACAAATTGAAAAGTTAAACAAATCGAAAATTTCACGGAAAATTTAAAATTTCCAGAAAAATAACGAATTTAACCAAAAAAAATTTAATTCACAAAAAATCTAATATTTCATGAAATTTCACAAAATAAGAGATTTTTGTATGTCTGTGTGTGTATGTCAGTCCGTAGTTCATTTTTATTTATTTAAGATGGTGTGGATTATAATCCCCGGGGGGAGGGAAAGTTAAAACGAGGGAGGAACTTGAAAACGTTTTCAAATTCCCCTGGGAGGAATTTGAAAACGTTTTCAAGTTCCCGGGGGGGGGAACTTGAATATGGGGGGAATTTGAAATCTTTACACCTGGGGGTGGCCTCTTGCCGGGGTCGAGTGGGTCAGTCCTGTCAACGGCAGCAGGCAGTCCAGTCAACCTTGTCCAGTAACTTTTCGAGGTAAGTGATCTAAACAAAGACTGAGGAATAAGTACCAAGAACAGCCGGTGGTGGCGCCACGTAAGCGAGCATGCCGCAGCAAATCGATCTGCGTCCATTAATGGATGATAACATCATGTCAACGGATCATAATAATAATAGGAAATACCTCATACCGATGATTTTATACACATATATACATATACTAACTATATATGTGTATGTATGGTATTGTATGGGCGATCGTTTGGGACCAAAATAAATCGATCGATATAGGGGAGTGGTCGATATGTGGAGGTGGTTGGTTAGAGAGGTTTTACTGTACATTCTATGTATGCTGTACGGCAGACATTTCCCCAGGCATCTCTCTATATATGTAGGTTCCCATTAGATAGACCACACCCACTTTTATTTCTGGTTGGTTGATGCAGCATTTTCGTTCTATACTATGAGATATATAACGCTTGTTTCGATCAGTCATTGGCCTCCCATGGTAGATATATTAATAGTCTATTGATCTACACCTGCAAAGCGTCATTGCCGTCTATCAGTATCGATGCCTTTCTTACACCAGCATACCTGCTTTTCCACCTTTCCAATGTCACACCGCCGGACGCTATTTTACCTGTAAACACACCCACATTGATTGATTGCTTGCTGCTGTACGTATATGAGATATTCAGCTATTCCAGATATGCTATATATAAAATATATGATATATCTTATATACATTATATACATCAATTAATTATACATTACCGATATATTACGCATATATGCAGTACATATACTATATAGTGTAAAGAGTATATATAATATATATGTAGTGCGTATATATAATATGTATCTATAGTGTGTATTAATATTATGTGATGTATAACGCATTATGCGAGTATAAAGGCATGGAAGGGAATTAATTCCTTATTATTATTATTATTATTATTGCCTCCTTCATTTCCATGAGTGGTGGAGCCACAACCAGCGCGTTTAGGTGATGGTTGAATAAAAAACAAACAATTCTCGCCATGAATATGGCCTATGCTGCCGACGCGGTGTAAACAAACCACCAATCAATCAGTCAAACCACCTCCGACGATCCTCGGGACCTGCATACTCTAAAAACATCAATCGCGTCGGAGGATATACTATATAGTGAAATAGTATATAGCATAGTACATAGTAATATAGTACATAGTAATAAAATCTGGTACATAGTATATATAGTATATATAGCATATATATAGTAATAGTATATACAGTAAAACCTCTCTAAATCGACCGACCTTGGGACCGACTATAAGTGGTCCATTTAGGGAGTTGGTCGCTTTAGGGAGTTAGAATATGGTTACAATGGTATTGTTGGAACCCAAATAAAGCGATCAATATAGGGGAGTGGTCGATCTGTGGAGGTGGTCAGTTAGAGAGGTTTTACTGTATAGTATAGTGTATTATCCAGATATAAAGGGGCGAAGGCTGAAGTAAGGGTATTTATTGAATGCTTTTTTAAATTAATTATATTTATTAATAATTCAGATTCAGCTGTAGGAGAGCATTGCACTGCGGAATTGAATAGAGAGTGGTGCCACCTGTGGGGTTTCTTACAACTATTCACTGCGCCGCTGCCACTCTCACTGTTAGAATTTTGCTTTGAACGGACATGCAGCAAGCCTGCCCACAGTTCGATCATTCTGGGATTGACTATGCCGGGTGTTTACTGCAACCTATATGGCATTATCTGGATTGAAACTGCCACTACCACTTGTTCTGGAAGGCAACTTGGCCCAAAATTGGAAGATTTAGCATGCTGCATACAAGATATATGCAGGTGCAACCGGCGTAACGGCGAAAACGGAAAAGGTGCAGTGCTTTGTTTTCTTACATGTCGCCGGTGCGGAAGCCCAAAAGCTGTACCAGACATTTGAAATTAACAGTTCCGACAAAGAAAAGATTGGTCCGTTGACGGAAGTATTCCGTCAATACTGCACAGGAAAGGCGAACATAACGTACATTTTCAACTCAATTCTTATCAACAGACGACAGAAAGTATGGAGACATATATTTGAGAGCTGAGACAGAGAATTGCCTATGGTGGTTATAGGGAGATGGAAGATGCTCTTTTATGTGATAGGCTAGTGTGTGGTGTGCATGATGATACTTTGCGAGATAAACTGCTGCAAACTCCAAATTAGGAATTACAAGAGTGCCTCACTATGTGCAGAACCAGTGTACACAACACCAACCTGTTGCGCAACTCTGCAGACATCAAGCTGAAGCACAGTTGGACGCAGTAAACAGGGACCGCAGGCCATGGACACGCCCCCAGGCATGCCTCCAAACACCGGCACCTGCATGGGGCAGGCGAGGTGCGCAAGCATCGCCACCAGTGCAATGCAGTGACTGTGACAGATGCGGATATGTTCACACGCGCTGTACGTGCCCGGCCCGTGGAAAGCATTGTGCCAAATGTAGTAAGATTGGACATTTCGCTAGGCGTGTAGGGGTGGGCGAACGTCCACAATGGTTAATGAAGTAGGAATTGACCGCAACAACCTGCCCTATGATTGGTCGTTAAATGAACACAAAATAGAAGAGGATGACGACCTATATGTAGGCACGGTCTGTGAGAATGACGACGCTGGAGCAAACCTTTGGTACAAAGACATGACCGTCAATGGCCAAAGCATATGTTTCAAATTAGATCCTGGCTCAGAGACCAATTTGATTCTGACCAGTTTGTTCAAGAACATTCCAGGAGCCGAATTGCAACCAGCAAGATGCCATCTGGTGACATACAGCGGCCAACGACTGCGCCCAGATGGAGAGATGCGGCTCAACATGAACGGTAACGTGCTGCGATTCCAAGTTACGAGCACGAGAAGCCCCATCATCGGAAAGGACGCATGTGTCGCGTTAAATCTGGTGACGCGGATGGATGCAGTACGCATGATATATGAAGAAATGTCTACCGAGGAGTACGCTAAGAAAATGGTAAATACATACAATGATGTTTTTACTGGTCTCGGTTTGATTAAAGTAAATGCAAAAATCCATGTAGACCCTAACATAACACCAATTATTGATCTGTCGAGACGATACTGCATTCCATAGAGTCCTATGTAAAAAAAATAGCTAGATCGCATGATTGAATTGGGTGTCATTGTCCAGTAGCATGAACCTACTCCCTGGGTGAATTCGGTGACAATTGTAAAAAAACCTTAAAAAATACGAATATGTTTAGATCCTACCAAACTAAACCGAGTGATCCTATGCGGCCCCTACCCAATTAAGACGGTCGAGGAAGTTGTCGCGAAAACATGTAATGCGCAATACTTCACTGTGCTCGACGCTAAAAGTGGGTATTGGCAGGTAGAACTCGAAGAGGCCATTTAACACTCCATGGGGGAGATATCGATATACCCGGCTGCCTTTTGTCATCAAGACTGCCGGGGATATCTTTATCGAGGAAATAAATGTCATTCTGAAAGGTCTCCATGGTGTAGATGTCGTGGCAGATGATATTCTCATATACGCAGCAACACTCATAGAACATAATGAGAGACTAGAAGCGGTATTGTGCAGGGCCAGAGAAGTAGGATTGAAGCTAAATGTAGCCAAATCACACATATGTAAATGAGAAGTACCATATGCCGGGCACCTGTTACAGCCTCAATAAAAAAATAACCACTGAAACTTCAAAAGACGAGACACTGCAACTGATAATTAAATATACACAAACAGGCTGGCCAGACACAAAAAAACAAGTACGGCAAGATGCACAGCCATACTACACACACAAAGATGATTTCACAGTACACGACAAATTACTATTAAAAGGTGAGCGCATCACAATCCCCGCCACGCTAAGGAAAGAGATATTGGACAAAATCCATGAGCCTCATTTGGGAATCGTTAAATCAAAACAGTGACTCAGTGTACTGGCCTGGCATTGTAAAACAAGTAGAAGACAAAGTAGCCAGATGCGAAATTTGACTTACACATCAAAACAAACCACATGCCGAAACCATTAATACCTCACCATATATATGACCCACCTTTCTACAAAGTGGGTGTAGACTTATTCCAAGTTCACCAGGTACAGTACCTGGTGTTAACAGACTATTATTCCAAACACCCGGAAGTTGTGCGACTATTGTCTACGTCTAGCAAAGCTATAATAGATTCTATGAAAGACATTTTTGGTAGGCACGGGATCCCGTGAATTGTGGTTTCCGATAATGGGCCACAATTTGCTAGTTGGGAGTATGCCTTATTCACTAGGCAATACAAATTCACCCCTGTGTTCTCCAGCCCAATCTACCCGCAAAGCAACGGGCAGGCCGAACGCGCACGGTGCAAACGGTAAAACAATTAATCAAAAAGGCAAAAGCAGACCACAAAGATTTGGCAATTGCATTATTAGCATACAGAAATGCAATGACAGATGGCCTAAATGCCTCTCCAGCCCAGCTGTTAATGAGTCAAACACTCCGATAAAAAATTCCAACTCTACCAAAACACTTAAAACTGTGCATAATCACCTCGCGAAAGCGAGAAATATTACAAAGTCAACATAAACAGAAACATTACTATGATAGGCGAATAGGGAAAGACCTTCGGCAGCTAGATCCGGGGGACAAAGTCAAATACAAAACACATGAAGACAAATGGGCCAGTGGAACAGTTATATCAAAGCACTAGTCGAGATTACATAATCAAATCCCACGTGGACAAACTATTCAGAAGAAACAGACAACACATAATCGAGTCAGGCAAGAAAGCGCCAATTAGGGCCAATCAACACACACCATGGAACAACACTTGCACAAGTACAGACACCCAAACCCATGATAAAACACACACAGTCGCCGTACACGACACGATTTGGACGACTAATTAAGGCGGTATGCGGATTCGGGTATTGACCACATGACACGGTAAAGTGGCATTAGCACATGACATAAGCACTTGTCGGAACAATTGCACACATATATTATGAGGTGGATAAGTGGGTGTGTATGGCATATAACATGATGTTTTATATTTGATATTGCATTTGAAAATTATTTTCAGAGTATTATTTGTATTTGTTTAGTTATATTGCTATTGATAAGAGCAATATTTGATGCTCGTCGGCTCAGGTGTATGATAATACACGGGGGTTTGATCCCTCTCAACGAAATGAACATTATTTATCGAGCCATAAGATGAAAGAGACTGGAGAGACTGTACTTCATATGGTTACATTTATTTAAAAAAAAAAAAAAGTAAAGGTGATGGGTTGTTAGTCTTTAAGATTTTAGCATTGATTTCAATGGACAAAGTGCAGACGAACGAAAATGTGATTGAACTTTATTTCAGAAGTACGCCATATACAGATTGTTAAAACGTAAAAAACCCCGAGCCAGCGAAAGCACACATGTATACATCTGGTTCTGTTTTGGGGGGGATGATGTAAGGTATGCGAAATATGTGGATCGACCGCGCTGGTGGTCAGGTGCGAGTCACATGGGGGAGTTGGCGCATGACCAAGGTTTGATGAATAAAGCCAGTTGTACACCAGCACTCGAGTTGTCTACATCTATGGGCGTAATCGATTAATCAACTCGGGTCATCCTAGCCATTTATTGGCGCATGCGCACATCTGACAGACTCGGGTTGAATAAACGAATACGCTCGGGGTGAAAAAAATGGTGACTAAATCTAAAACTTAATATTTTTTTTCAATAACCGATATAAGTCCAGCAAAATAGGATTTAAAGTATTTTATGATTGTAGAAGCTGACAATCTGGGTTATTAAAAAAAAAGCATTAAAACAACACGTAGGACCTGTACTGGTGGTGTTCGATTTGAAATTCTGACGACTCGGGTGACCCAAGTCATCCGGGTCGTGTTAATCGATTATGGCCTATCATACACTACACTATCCATAGAATATATACAGTATACATAGTACATATTGTATATACAGTATACAATAAAACCTCTCTAAATTGACCAACCATGGGACCGACTTTAGCATAAGTGGTCCATTTAGGGAGGTGGTCGGTTTAGAGAGTTAGCATATCCTTACAATGGTATTGTTGGGACCCAAATAAAGCGATCGATATAGGGGAGTGGTCGGTCTGTGGAGGGGTCGGAATAGAGAGGTTTTACTGTATATAGTATATATGTCCTGTCTGTGGGAAAGTGCATATTAAAAAAACCTGTGCTGCTTATCAGAAAGAGTAGGGCATGTGGCGGCAGCAGATTTCCTCCAAAGAAATATATCAGAATGACCATATCTTTGATGTCCAATAGCCGATGATAAAAAATCAAGGTGCTCTAGAAGCATCGTTAAATAAAACAAACTTTTTGTTGTAATTGTAATTGTTACCTATACATATAATTCGTATAAATCGTATACATTCGATGCATTAGGTGCGTCGCATACATGACATATACATCGTAAACATCACATTCCACGTTTATTATATCACATGCATCGTTTATATCATATGTATAGCTAGTATATCATATGTACATCATGAGGACCATGGAGAATTAACTGCATCTTCATTTAGTGTCGGCATGACGGCGGGGTGTGTGTCGGGGGCTGGGTGCTTTATGGGTGGGGTGGGGTGGGGTGGGGTGGGGTGGGGGTGGGGGTGCTTGCTGCGTGGTCGCCTCACGAGTGCATGGCGCGTGTTGAAGGCGGCCTCGGCCCTCAATGCACGGACCCCGGCAAGTCTACTGCACGTGTCCTCGCCTCGGGTTCACGGAGACGGGGTCACGCAGACGCTGGCCCACATCACCACTGTCGTGCCAAGTGTCAATTTGAATAATTACCTACCTTCGAAAATATTCACTTTCTCTTCGATTGATGTCGATTTTTGCCGAGTGAAACCTTCATTGGAGAAAGTGCTACGATAGCTGGAAGAGCTTCTGTGGGCTGAATAGTAGTGCATGCACAAAGATTCACGTTAAAGCAATCTCTAATAACTGGTGTTGAATGCCAAATGTAGCAAGCCAACACATGCAAAGACTTATTTACTGACGTTTTTAGGTATGTTTTACTTACTTAGTTGTGTTTGTTGTTGTTTTACGTCCTAGCAACATCTAAGGTCATATCAGGATGGGTACCGACTTGTAACAGTATGCACTCATGGCGATTTTATAGTGCTGCCCCACTGGGAAATCAGGCCGCCGGCACAATGACCCAATATCCCACTCAGTCACATTATCCTGTCACCAAGCTAACCAGTCCTTGCCCTATCCTAATAATGCCAAGCACCAGGCTAGGAAGCGACAAGTATACATTTTTAAGTCATTGGTTTGACTCGACCTGGAACCAAACTCGCAAACTCCGGATCTTCTGCACGTGAGGCCTGTGCTCTACCGATTCGGCCACCGCACCCGGTACTTACTTAGTTATTTACTTACTTCTTTACTTACTTAGTTACCTTACTTAGTTACCTGCGTAATTACTTACATATTACTATTATAATAATATTATTTACTTATTATTTACTGTTAGTAATGTTATTATTATTATTAATGTCATTATTGTTATTAATGTCATTAATGTTATTAATGATGTTATTATCATTATCGCTATTTCGTTAATGTTATTATCGTTATTATTTATGTTGCTATGCTGTTATTATCATAATTGTTTTTAATTATCATCATTGTTATTATCATCATCATTATTGTTATCATCATTATTATCATCATTATTGTTATTGAATGCCGCTTGGCATCCCATAGGTGAGTGAGTGTGAATGGACTGGATGAGTCACAAGGCGCGCACCACGTGTTGGGTGGCAGCCCCGTGCTCACACTCACCCTCTCTCGTTCCTCATCCAATAAGAAATTATAGATTTCTCCCTCCGCCCCTCCACCCCCCGCCCCCGCCCCCTCCCCTCCCCCTCCCCCTCCCCATGTGGTCCTTTCAATAGGCTCCCTCCCATCAATATCAGGTGCTCAGCCTAGACGGGTTACTCAGCTCGTAAGCCTTAAGCTGAGATTCCATATACGCGGTATGCAAATGCGAATGCGGCGGCATAGATGCCCATGCCATTCTCAGGATCTTTTGCTCCAAATTTGTGAAGTAAAGTCAAAGTTTGTGTTGTTTCATATGACAAATGCAGCAGCATTTGCATTCGCGCTGATCGGTCCTCGTACCGATCCACTTGCCGCATTCGCATTCGCGTTCATATTCGTATTCGCATTCGGATATATGGAAGCACTACTTTGCGGTTACATGCTTTTCCATCTTTTCCTGCATTCGGATTTGGATTCGCATACACTGATACAGCATACTGCATATATGGAATCTTAGCTTCAGTTGCATGCATTCTAGAATCCCGCCTATGGTTTTAAATATGGCTTGCGCCACTCAAACTTGCACACACTGTAGGATCCCAATTATGCTTATAATATAGATCACACTACTCAAACTTGTACACACTGTAGGATCCCTGTTATGGTTCTAATATAGATCACACTACTCAAACTTGGTCACACCGTAGGATCCCAGTTATGGTTCTAATATAGATCACACTACTCAAACTTTTACACACTATGATAGATCTCACTACTCGAAATTGTACACACTGTAGGTTCCCATGGTTCTAATATAGATCACACTACTCAAACTTGTACACACTGTAGGATCCCAATTATTGTTCTAATATAGATCACACTACTCAAACTTGTACACACTGTAGGATCCCATGGTTCTAATATAGATCACACTACTCAGACTTGTACACACTGTAGGATCCCAGTTATGGTTCTAATATAGATCACACTACTCAAACTTGTACACACTGTAGGATCCCATGGTTCTAATATACTCGGCGTGAATATGGCCTATGCTTCCGACACGGCGTAAATCAACCACCAATCAATCAATCAATCGATGTGGTTCTAATATAGATCTCACTATACAGCTGCTCTGGTGACCATCCTCTCGCCCCACCCCACCTCCACCCCGAATTTGTCAAGCATTATGGGATGTTTCTTCTTCAAATACATCTCTCTCTCCCTCTCTCCTTCTCTCCCCCCTCTCTCTCTCTCCCTCCCTCCCTCCCTCTGTCTCTCTCTCCATTAAAGCTGCATAGTCCGATGAAAGATAAAATTTGCAAAACCAAAACAATTACCTAGATTTGATCCTACATATGTAACTTAGACACTAGTGCACTCATTAAGCATTTGTCATCACACAGAAGGGAATGCTGAGACAAATGAATAGAACAGATTACTGCAGAAGCCTATGGTGTTAGTTTTGGCATGCTTGCCAACATTAATTTCGCATGGTTCCGCTTCAAATATCTCAAAAGTTAGCCATCTAAAATAAAAGTTACTTCAAACTGAAGTAAGTTAGATTATAACATCCAACCTAATATATTTATCTCAGAAAAAAGACCTAAACCCCAAACCATCGGACTATGCAGCTTTAATAGATGCACCGGTCCGGATATAACCAGAGATGTTGCTAGGACACAAAACCCAAACAAAGCAGAAACGCTAAGGCAGACATCATCTCTCCAGTCGACCTCCCGGTGCTTTCACAAGAGCTTCCTCCACCAACATAACTTTGCTGCCTACACGATGTGAAATCACCACTTTTTGGCGCATGCTCACATCCTACAGACTCGGGTCAAATAATCGAATACGCTTCTCCATGCTCGGGGTGGGAAAAATGGTGGCTTAATCCAAAACCTTTCTTTTCTTTTTTTTTTTTTAATAACCGATATAACTACAACAAAATAGGATTTAAAGTATTTTATGATGGCATCGTTCAGTTATATTTCCATTTCACGAATCTAGGTTATTACCAAAAAGAAAGATGTATGACTGATACTGGTTGCTGTTATCCTGCAGGATGGTACCAGGGCAAATGTGACATCATCGCTCCTAGCAAACCCCAGCCAAGAGGTGGGTTACTGGGGTCGGGTCGTTTTGCACACCGCAGCACGTGTATTTGTTGACTCCACTCGCGGTGTTGATTTGAAATTCTGATGACTCGGGTCGCCCGGATTACCCAAGTCGCCCTGGTCGTGTTAATCGATTATGGCCACTATGGCTAGGAGTAGCTTAAAAGACTCGCAACTCGCTAAAAGGTTGCAATTTGTCCGACGTATATACAGCTTTAAACCGAACTCCCCCCCCCCACCCCTCCACCACCACAGAACCACCACTCATGGAACTACAGTCGCAGAAAATGCCACGTGTTATCCATCGTCCCAGAATGACTGATGACGTCACCCGTTGCCGTTGCGTTGGTGACACTGACAACATGCACGCTAAAATGTCAGCAGACGGCATTTAGATTTAGTTCCTCACAATAACACCAGGTGTGAACACGCTTGTGGCGTTTTCCCCAGTAGAAACTCAGATGAGCGGGCATATTGCCACCGGGGAGCTTTCGCGTTCACTCTCAGTGGCAGCAGACGACAATGTCAGTTGGCGCCAAGTGGCGCCTTTTAGTTTAGTGCGCATGCCCGCTAGGCGGCAGTGAGGTGAGATGAGGACACGGCCCTGACTACCGTAAAAAGGTGCACAGCGGCCCTTCAAATTCAATGCAAACTGCATGCGCCCCCCCCCCCCCACCAATCCCCTCTCCCCCCTTCCCCCCTCTCCCCCCCACCTCCATAATGGTGGTTTGTTTAGTGGTCGTAATGCCGAGCTGTTACTGGCCTGGTGGTCCACTAGTTAGGAATTGCCTGGAATTGTAGAACATCGACAATACACGATATACTGTACTGTCATTCACCGAGGTAATGCATAATGCGCTATATAGCACACTTATATAGCAGAGCTAGTAATGTATATATTTTAAGCAATAAAGGAGATATATATACACAGTAAAACCTCCCTAAATCGACTGACCATGGGACCGACTTTAAATGGTCCATTTAGGGAGGTGGTCGGTTTAGGGAGTTTTTTTAATCGTTATAATCGTATTGTATGGGCGATCGTTTGGGACCCAAATAAAGCGAACAATATAGGGGAGTGGTCGATCTGTGGAGGTGGTCAGTTAGTGGTCTGTGTATACATATATATATATATATATATATATATATATACATATATATACATATATATATATATATAAATTAAATGTTCACTCTTTACAGAGTAAATACGCTGATGGGAAATAATTGTTCTTTGTATGTACAATGTTTATACTGGATAGAGGTATAATGCATTATACAAGTATAAATATGCGTACAGGAAATAAATGTTCTTTGTATGTACAATGTTCATACTAGTGTCAAAAATGGCCGATGGCGGCGCTAGTATCTGTACAGACTGCAGTGCTTAACCTACATAAGGTGAGGGAGAAATACACAATAGTAATAGTATCATATTTGTTATATATATTTGCATACACAAATTATCCAGGATATATACTGTACGCAGTGGCCGAATTGGAAGAGCACAGGCTTCCTATGGGGAAGGTCAGAAGTTCGAATCACAGTCGAGTCAAACCAATGTCTTACAAAATTGATACTTGACACTACCGAGCCTGGTGCGCTGCATTACCAGGATAGAGCAAGGACTGGTTTGCTTAGTATCAGGTTAATGGGACTGAGTGGGATATCAGGTCATGGTGCGGGTGGCCTAGTCTCCCAGTGGGATAGTACTATAAAGTCACCATGAGTGTGCGCTTGTCACAAGATGGCACCTGTTCTGATATGACATTAGAGGTTGGTCCACAATTGGTTCATCAAAGGCTGTGGTATGTGCTGTCCTGTCTGTGGGAAAGTGCATATAAAAGCCCCCTTGCGGCTTGTCGGAAAGAGTAGCCTATGTGACGACTGCGGGTTTACAGCAAAGAAGTATGTCAGAATGACCATATGTTTGACGTCCAATAGCCGATGATAAAAATTAATGCGCTCTAGAGGTGTCGTTAAATAAAACAAGCTTTACTTTTGTTAAACCTAAATAATATCTTGTGTGTACCTGCATCTTTCTGGAACCGCTGTGCCCTATACATGTATACATTTAAGGTAATATCAGAACAGGTACTGACTCGTGAAGGTGTGCTGCTCTACTATGATACCATGTCACCAGGTCCACAATATCCGGACACTGAGCCAGCCACTCGATATGTTATGTAGCAGTCACACTACGACGACAAGGGGCGACGACAGTGTGTCTCTGTGTCTATGTGTGTGTCTCTGTGTCTGTGTCTGTGGGTCTCTCTGTGTGTATCTCTATGTGTGTGTGTCTGTGTGTGTGTCTCATTATATGTCTCTGTGTCTGTGTGTGTGTGTCTCTGTTTGTGTCTCTGTGTTGTGTCTCTTGTGTCTGTGTGTGTCTGTGTGTGTGTATCTGTGTCTGTGTGTGTCTCTGTGTGTGTCTATTTGTCTCTGTGTATCTCTGTATGTGTCTGTGTGTGTCTGTGTGTGTGTGTCTCTGTGTTGTGGCTCTGTCTGTGTGTGTGTCTCTGTGTGTGTATGTGTCTGTGTGTGTCAATGTGTCTCTGTCTGTGTCTCTTTGTCTCTGTGTGTGTCTCTGTGTGTGTCTCTGTGTCTTTGTGTCTCTGTTGCTGTGTGTGTGTCTCTGTGTGTGTATCAGTGTGTCTCGGTGTGTGTATCTCTGTGTCTGTGTGTGTGTCTGTGTGTATGTCTCTGTGTGTGTCTCTGTGTCTATGTGTCTCTTTGTGTGTCTCTGTGTCTGTATGTGTGTATCTGTGTCTGTGTGTGTGTCTCTGTGTCTTTGTGTCTCTGTTGCAGACACACAGAGACACAAACAGACACACACACAGACACACACACAGACACACAGAAACACACAGACACACACACAGACACAGAGACACACACACATACACACATACACACAGAGACACACAGAAACACAGAGACACAGAGTCACACACAGAGACACACAGTGACACACACAGACACACACACAGAGACACACACAGACACAGAGACACATACACACATAGAGACACACAGAGACACAGAGTCACACACAGACACACATAGAGGCACACAGAGACACAGTCACACACACACAGAACACAGACACACACATAGAGACATACACAGAGACACAGACACACACAGACACATACATAGAGACACACAGAGACACAGAGTTACACACACAGACACACACAGAGACACACACAGAGACACACACATAGAGACACAGACACACACATAGAGACACACAGAGACACAGAGTCACACACACAGACACACACACAGATACACCCCCCCCCCCCGACACACACATACAGAAACACAGAGACACACACACAGACACACACAGAGACACACACACAGACACAGACACACACAGAGACATACACAGAGACACAGAGTCATACACACAGAGACACACACAGAGACACACACAGAGACACAGACACACACATAGACACACACATAGACACAGAGTCACACACACACAGACACAGACACTGTCGTCCCGCTGTCATCCCATCTGTCGTCCGGATGTCGTCCGATTGTCGTCCAACTTGGCCCGAATTTGCATATGTCGTCGGGTTTTCACAAAATTCAAGTCGCTGGGCTGTCGCCAACCCCATGTTGTCGTAGTGTGACTGCAACATTAGTGAGGCCATGTGTCAGGCTAGGTAGTGATGAGTATCCATCTAGTAAGTATTGGGTTTGACTCAGCGCAGGATTGAAGCAAATGTCCTACCAAGTATAGAGCTGGTTGCCCAGGTGTGTGCACACTGTAAAGTGATGGGCCGTAATCGATTAACACGACCCTGGCGACTCCGGTCACCCGAGTCGTCAGAATTTCAAATAGAACACCGCGAGTGGAGTCGACAAATACACATGCCGTGTGCAAAACAACCCGACCCCAGTAACCCACCTCTTGGCTGGGGTTTGCAAGGAGCGATGACGTCACATTTGCGCTGGTACCATCCTGCAGGATAACAGCCACTGGTACCAGTCATACATATTTTATTTTGGTAATAACATAGATTAATGAAATGGAAATATCACTAAAATATGCCATCATAAAAATATTTAAATCATATTTTGCTGTAATTATATCGGCTATTAAAAAACAAATAAAATGGCCACCATTTTTGTCACCCCGAGCGTGGAGAAGCGTATTCGATTATTCGACCCGAGTCTGCAGTATGTGCGCATGCGCCAAAAAGTGGCTCGGGTGACCAGAGTCAATTAATCGATTACGCCCTTGGTGACATCTCAATGCCTATACTATAGGAACCTGTCAATAACAGTTGGGAATCTCGCGAGATGTATTGAAGGCCATGATACACATTTCAAGGTTATTATTGCCGGAAGTGATAGTGAGGATAAGCTCTCACTACCTATAAAGTACTTTCTCATGGCATGCGTATCAAATAGCCTCTGATAACCAAGTCCAACTCCCGGCCTTCACGAGGCGAAACTGTTTCTACTGACGGGAGAAGGGGCAAAGGCGGATCTCTGGCGCCTCAAAACCAGATGCTTCGGGCAGGTGGGGCTCGTCAATCTTGGCTGACTGCTCATCTAGGAGAAGGTAAACTCTGATTTAAAACCCCCGCTGCCGTGCGGCTAGTCCCATTTATGGGAAGACCAGAAGTTGGTAGTGCACACCAGCGGCCATACCGACTCAATTGTCGGCCTAAACTAAGTGCGGTGCACATCAACTTTGTTGGTGTGGTCAGGGGATGTCACCCCTTCAAGTGCATGAAGACTGGAGCAGCAGATGAGTTAGAAGATCAATAGCTTTGAAGGTGTAACAGCAAGATGATGTGGCTCATCAGGGCACACTCTGACAAAGATGAGTAAGTGGCCAGTCACCTTGGAAAGGAAGGGGAACCTACCAAGTATTTACCCATAGTAAGCAATGGTAATTAATGGAAGCAAATTTAGAGATGGAGACAACTCTGGTCCCTCTGCGGGGAAGCCTTCTAATAGCTACAGTGGAGGCACCTTTCCTTCAACTATTAAGAAACCTAGTAATGACAATGTAAACCCAAAGCCTAAAATAGGAAGGTATGCATCTGATGTCAGGCAACTGAAAACTGGAGGAAAGGTGCTAAAGATTGGTACATGGAATGTACGAACATTGTACAAACCAGGCCGATATGACAACCTGAAAGTGGAAATGACAGCGCTAAACCTTGACATCCTAGGTATAGCTGAGACGAGATGGACGGGTGACGGGAGGATAGGTGATAGTGAGGTAGATATGATATATTCTGGAGATGAAAAACATCAGTATGGCGTTGGAATTATGATGAAGAAGTCCATTGCCGCCACAATGATTGGATTCTGGCCAGTATCTGACAGAATTATTATGATGAAGCTGAGGGGAAAACCGTTCAATATAAACATTCTGCAAGTTTATGCACCAACCTCAGATCACGATGATGAAGAAGTCAACGAGTTCTATGACAGCATCAAAAAGGTAATGGAATACACCAAGTCTGGAGAAATAACAATTGTTATGGGCGATTGGAATGCGAAAGTTGGAGAACAACATGAATATCCAGTAACAGGAAGATTTGGCTTAGGTGAGAGAAATGATCGTGGTGAATACTTGATAAATTTCTGTTTGACATCAAAACTAGTAATTGCTAACACCTTATTTGAACATCCAAAGAGAAGACTATATACATGGAAGAGCCCTGGTGATGTATGTCGGAACCAGATCGATTACATTCTTGTCAACCAACGATATCGAAATTGTATCAAACAGGCAAGGACATATCCAGGTGCTGACATATGTTCGGATCATAATCCAGTAGTAATCAGTATGGTAGTGAAATTGAAACAGCAGAACAAAATTAAAAACAACATTCAAATGGATATGAACATGTTAAAAGATGCAAAATACAGAACTAAGTATAATGTCTCTGTTCATAACAAATTCAGTGTACTGATGAATGAAGAAACTCCTCAGAGAGAGTATAACAACATTGAAATGGAATGGGAAGCTCTCAGAGAAAGCATGGTCAAGTCAGCAGAGGAGGTGTTACCAAATAAAAAACGAGAGACAAAGCAATCATGGATGACGCAAACCATACTAGAAAAGATGGCAGAAAGGAAGAAAGTGAAAACCACTGATCCACCTAAATACAAACACCTGAAGAATGAAATAGAAGATGAATGCAAAAAAGCTAAAGATGAATGGTGGAATAAGAAGTGTGAAGTAGTGGAACAACTTGAGTCTCAACATCGTTCAAGAGAGATGCACAAGAAAGTGAAAGAGATAACAGGTCAAGGATACAGACAGAGAAGCAGTAAATGTATCAAGAACAAAGACGGCAAAATGCTCTTTGAAGAAGATGAAATAAAGTCCAGATGGGAAGAATATGTAAACGAACTATACAATGATGACAGAGGGAACCCACCCACAATTGAGAAAGAAGATGGGAATATTATATTAGTATCAGAGGTTGAGAAGGCTATCAATGATCTAAAGTCAGGTAAGGCTCCTGGAAGTGACCAGATAACATCAGAAATGATAAAAGGACTAGATGAAGTGGGGATTCAAATCATTCATAAGCTAGTAAATGACATCTATGAGACTGGATTTATACCATTGAATATGAATGAATCCATATTTGTACGACTCCCAAAGAAGCTAAAACCAACATTGTGTACTGAGTACAGAACACTAAGCCTGATGAGTCATATGTTGAAGATGATCCTGAAAATAATTTTACTGAGAAACAGACAGAAAATTGAAGAACAAATCAGTAACGTACAAAGTGGGTTTATATCTGGAAGAGGTACACGTGAAGGGATTTTCAATATGAGAATGATTTGTGAACGTTATTGTGAAGTGAACCAGGATGTTTATGCCTGCTTTATTGACTATGAGAAGGCCTTCGACCGAGTCAATCATGAACTGTTAATCAAATGTTTACAAGATATTGGTGTCAATGGCAAAGACATTAAACTAATTGTGAACTTATACTGGACACAACGTGCATTTATAAAAATGGAGCAGGGCCTATCGGATGAAGTTATGATTAAACGAGGAGTTCGACAGGGGTGTGTATTGTCACCATGTCTATTTAACCTGTACACAGAGATGATTTTCAGACACATTGAAGATTGCAAGGGAGTGACAATAGGTGGCATGAACGTCAACAATCTTAGATATGCCGATGACAGTGTAATACTAGCAGACAGTGAGAAAAACCTACAAGATATAGTGAATAGAATCAATAAAGCTGGAATACTATTCAACATGAAGATGAATGCCAGGAAGACCAAAACAATGGTTATAAGTAAAAAGACAGATAAACCAAATGTCAATATAACCATAGATGGCACAAACATAGAACAAGTATCCGAATTCATATATCTCGGACAAAAGATTACAAATGATGGGAGATGTGAGGAAGAAATTAAAAGAAGGATAACAATAGCCCGAACAACATTCTCCAAAATGTATAGAGTGTTAACATCAAGTAAGATATTAATACAAACAAGGAAGCGTATTCTTCAGTGTTATGTGTGGTCTACTCTAATGTATGGGGCAGAGACATGGACAATCTCTAAGAAAATGTACAAACGTTTAGCAGCATTTGAGATGTGGACTTATCGAAGGATGATGAAAATATCATGGACAAAGAAGATCACCAACAAAGAAGTTCTCAGAAAAATTAAAAATAAGAAAAGCTTGTTTGCCACTATACAGACAAAGAAACTTATTTATTTTGGCCACATCATTCGTCAGAGTTCAATATACCGTACATTGTTGGAAGGGAAGGTGAATGGCAGCAGAGGGAGAGGGAGACCAAGAACATCATGGTTTACAAATATTTCACAGTGGACAGGCTTGAATTATTCACAGTCTATCAGAACAGCACAACATCGGGACAAGTGGAGAACCATTGCATCCAACCCTCGACTAGAGGACGGAACTATTGATTGATTGATTGATACACATTTGGAACTGGTTCCAAACCACAGGTAGGGAGAGACCCAGGTAGGGAGAGAGACATTCAGAAAAGTTATATGGATCAGCAAGTACATATTTTTCTTCTTGAAGATTTATAGTTATACTGCCTATCATGGATACGTCTGAATAGACTTGGTTTCACTATTAAACAGTTGGTCAATAGAAATCCAGAGCCTACACTTTTATCGACCCAAGGAATTGTTAACCTCCCACACCACACAGACATGGGATGATAAGAGCAACTGGCCTTTGATGATGCTGTAAGTTATACACAGCGGTGGAAATCCAAATTGGTAGAGATGTATAATATCTGTTTGATTGCGTGGATTAATCAACAATTCCTAGCAAGGTGACCCTTTGATGCCAGACAAAAATATATCCATCCATGATCAATGAGTAATTAATTCTAAATTGTCCTCAAATTCTTTAAGTATTTTCGGTTTGTTTGATTAATTTTGTACATCTGCACTTTGTGCTGAAGGGTGGTACAAATAGATTGATTAGTTGCCAATTAGCCCCCCCCCCCGCCTCCTCTTCCTCCCCAGGCTATCCTTCTTGGGGGAGGTGGCCTCCTTAAGGAGGTCGGTCATGTGACGCCGCCTCCAGCGTTGACATGTATAGCCCTCCCCCATGTCCACCCATAATGCAGTGCGTGGCTTGAGGCCACGTGACACAAAGCATTTACAGGGACAGTCGCCATGGTGACTGACCCATGAAGCTCTCCTCTTGGCATTTACATGCAGCTAAGATTTAGAAACATTAGACAGCGTTTCATTACCAATAGCAGAACTATTTTTGTAAACTTACCATGAATAAAAATATATTGAATTAAAGTTGCGTAGTTCGATCGTTTTGGGTTAATTTAATCAAATTTCACGTTTTGAGTATGTAATTCTATTAAATAGGATAGCATTGAATAGATTTGGCCCTAATAAATCGCCGCCGGTACGGCGGCGATTTGTTTTGTTTAGATTCGACAGTATGAATATCGCCGCCGATGTAGCCGTGGCGTTAATATCACTTCGATTTTAGGGTTAATTTAATTAAATTTCACTTATTGCGTATGTAATTCTGTTAAATATGATAGCATTGAATAGATTTGGGCCTAATATATAGCCACCGATTCGGCGGCGGCGGCGGCGATTTGTTTTGTTTGCCTTCGTCGATTCGGCAATATTAATATCACTGCTGATGTAGCGGCGGCGTTAATATCGGTTCGATTTTACGGTTAATGTAATGAAATGTCACGTTTTGAGTATGTAATTCTGTTAAATATGATCGCATTGAATAGATTTGGGCCTAATCGGTACTTAACACCGATGTTAAACTTGATATCGCTTGGTGTTAGCGTAGGTGACGTTAAACTCATGGAGTTTCCCTAACCCTGCGACATATATTCTGACTTTTCACCGCTAACCCGGAGATCCCTGCTAACCACGGGTTTGTAGCACTAACACTGCTTCATACATTTGGCCCCTGGCTGGTTTCAAAATAGCAAATCTTAATTCTAGAAGCTTAACCAACAAAGTTGACATACTCAAAGTTGACTTACCATGGTCAAACATAGACACATTCAGTCTCAGAAAATGGGCTAATAAATTACACTGAAAATAGGTTTGCATTAATTAAAGGATACCAGTTGACAAGAGCAGTTAGGATCACCAAGCTACTTAAGTTGCATAGTCCGATGGTTTTTACTTTCTCTATTTTTTTCTGAGTTAAATCTACTAAATTGTTTGTTATTATCTACATTACTTTAGTATGAAGTAATTTTAAATTTAAATGGGTAACCTTTGAGATATTTGAAGTGGAAACATGTCAAACTAGTTTTGGCAAGCACGCCAAAACTCCAGCAGTAACATGTTCTATTAAATTGACTCAGTGTGCCCTTCTATTTGGAAATAAATACTTAATAAGTGCATCAATATCTAAGTTAGATATGTTGAGTTAAATCTATATAATTATTTTGGTATTGAAAATTTGATACTTCATCAGACTATGCAGCTTTAATGGAAAAACTAAGATAGGAGGGGATTTAGCAATACACTCTAAATCAACCACTGACGATGAGACACTGAGGCACTTCTACACTTGAGCTAACCAGTCCTTCTTACAAATAATGCCGAGTGCCAAACTAGGAAGTGACAAGTATCAATTGTATAAGTCATTGGTTTGACTCGACCGGGAATCGAACTCCCGATCTCCCACACGGGAGGCCTGCGCTCTACCGATCCTGCCACCACGACCGGCTCTCGAAATATTCAGTTACCTACCCCGCTACTAACTCTAGCTAAAGTTAAAGTTGCATAGTCCGATGGTTTTGGATTTCTGCCATTTTTCTGAGATAAATATTTTAGATTCATCATTATTACTGACTTTACTTTAGTGTGAAGTAACTTATATTTTACATGGTAAACTTTTGAGATATTTGAAGTGCAAACATGTAAAATTAGTTTTGGCAAGCATGCCAAAACTCTGACACCATAGACTTCTGCAATAACAGTAAATTGAGTCAGTGTTCCCTTCTATGCAGAAACAAATGTTTAATAAATGCACCAGTATCTAAGTTAGATATGTAGAATCAGATCTAGATAATTGTTTTGGTTTTGAAAATGTGATACTTCATCGGACTATGCAACTTTAAGCTTGTTTTATTTCACGACGCCTCGAGAGGACATGGGTTTTTATCATCAGCTATTGGACGTCAAACATGTCATTCTGACGTACTTCAGTGTGCAGCCATGCGTGTCGTGTGCAGTAAATATATGGATTTAAGGAGTTTGTTTGAGTTTTACGTCCTGGCAACATCCAGTCATATCAGGTCGGGTACTGACTTTATAGTGCTGCCCCACTGGGAAATCAGGCTGCCGGCACTATGACCCGATATCCCACTCAGTCACATTATCCTGACACTGAGCTAACCCGTCCTTGCCCTATCCTATTAATGCTGAGCACCTGGCTAGGAAGTGACGAGTATCAATTTGATAAGTAATTGGTTTGACTCGACCGGGAACCAAGCTTCCGATCCCCCGTACGCGAGGGCTGCGCTCTACCGATTCGACCACCGCGCCCGGTAACAGGACACATGATTGCACATATCCATTTGCACCAAGACCCCCACGGTGAAAAAACAACTAAACATTTCAATTTCATCTATGATATTTTATTGGATGAAAACCACAAAACAGGCAACAGCTTTTTTTTTTTTTAGTCCCCGCACCTTCTTTCTCTCACAATCCGCACACAGCATCCATACCACACACACACATACACGCGCACACACACACTCAAACACACACACACTCAAACACACACACACACACTCAAACACACATACTCAAACACCCACACACTCAAACACACACCCACTCAACACACACACACTCAAAGACCCACTCAAACAAAACACCCACTCAAACACAGACACACACACACAAACACCACCACCACCTCGGACATTGGAACTATGGAGGTACAAGCCTCTCCTTATTAAAATGTGCGGGTCCAAGAGTAGCCGAAGATGTTAACAAACACAGTCATGAACGATTCAACCACTGCAAAGTGCACGAATCGAACAGTTTAAAAAACCTCACACAAAACCCAATCGTTTATATACAACGCCGCTAGGTGGCGACGATTCACAGTAATTCCATGCAGCTTCATATAATTACATACATGTATGTTATATGAATATATGTGTGTATGCGTACATACTTCTGTGTCATTGTATGTACAGTAAAACCTCTCTAAATCGACCACCCACGGGACCGACTTTAAATGGTCCATTTCGGGAGGTGGGAGGTTTAGGGAGTGTATTTTATAATTATAGTCACGATGGGTGATCGTTTGGGACCCAAATAAAGCGATCGATATCGGTGAGTGGTCGATCTGTGGAGGTGGTTGGTTGGTGGTTTTACTGTATGTATGTATGTATGTACGTACGTACGTACGTACGCACGCACGTACGTACATACGCACGCACGCACGCGCGCACGTGCGTATGTGTGTCTGTGTATGTATGTATCTGCGTATGTATGTATCTGTGTATGTATGTATCTGTGTATGTATCTGTGTATGTATGTATATGTGTGTATGTGTCTGTATGTATATGTGTATGTATGTATCTGTGTATGTATCTGTGTATGTATGTATCTGTGTATGTATGTATATATGTATGTATGTATGTATGTATGTATGTATGTATGTATGTATACAACAAAAAATAGGTATACATTCTTCTCGAAATTATCAAATGAATATTTGTATACACACACACACACTTGACCTAGCAATGGTAATTTTGAATTTGAATTTAAAAAGTTGCATCAATGGCTATCTGTTTTCGAAAGGAAAAGAAATACATACAAGTTGGTGAACTATGTAAAGTAAATTGAATATATCTAGCAGTGATGAACTAACAGTTTCTGGACTGACTTAACAAACTATTTTTTTAACAGAATTAGCATGAATCGTCAACAAATTCTCACGTAACAGAATTAAATCAATTTCCATTATCTTTTTGGGGGGGGGGGTTACACAAAAAATGCATAATTTGCTAAAGACATTTTAAATTTTATTATAAAGCAATTTTAGTCATAGCCACATGAGTATTGTGATGAATCGAATGGCAGGCACACGATAATGTTGGGGGTCAATTTGTAGGTAAACTGTTAGCATTACAGATTCCCGAATCAATTTGAATCTCAGCTGAGGCTTCAATTGCCGTGATCTTCAGTAAATTACACCAGAAGGCAAAACCGGGCACCTCACCACACATCGCAGAAAACAACCCGCTTCTCACATTCAATTACCTCATTAATTAAAGTTGCATAGTCCGATGGTTTTGACGGTAATTTTTCTGAGATAAATATATTCAATTGATCGTTATAATCTATCCTACTTTAGTTTGAAGTAACGTTTATTTTTTAGATATTTGAAATGTAAACATGTCAAATTAGCTTCGGCAAGCACACCAAAACACCATAGGCTACTGCCGAAACAGGTTCTATTAAACTTCTAATGTGGCAACAAATGCTTAATAAATGCATCAATATCTAAGTTAGATATGTAGAATCAAATCTTGATAATTGTTTTGGGTTTGAAAATGTGACGCTTCATCGGACTATGCAGCTTTAAACACACAATACATAATCAAGGAAAGAGATAAGTAAATGCAGCCATCACACACCACAAGTAAATAGCATAATTTAAATAATGCTGTCAATTGACAATTAAGGAATTAATTACAATACAGTAGATACACAGCCAGAGGACACAAACAAAATGGCGACAAACTATGAAGCAATGAACGGCAAAACCAGTTTATACAAATAATAATGAAACAGAAAAACATGTCGGTACATGTCCACAATTGATGAGTACACGTCAGGGTCCAGCCACAGGGTGCTAAGGTGGCCTAATAAAATATAGCATCTACCCTTCGGAGGACCACTGTATAAAAGGTTAGTCACATAAAATGCCTTCACCACTCAATTATTACTTAGTACAACACACACACCCCTTTAACAATAAAAACTGGGATGTGGGGGGGGGGGGGGTGTCGGTGGGGCATTGGGGTGTCGGTGGGGCATGGGGGTGTCGGTGGGGCATGGGGGTGTCGGTGGGTATGAGAAAATGTCAATCACTAATATTTATTTACAAAAGTTGATTTTGCATCTGTTGTTGTCGTTCTGTATGTCTCTCTACTATGGGGCATTATTGGTTTGAGTGGTTGAGAGAATGACAAACCTCTCTGAATTGAGTTATCAAGCATTGGAATGATTGCCTGCTCACAATCCTACTCACTTGCCGCTGAGAATTTTGTATGTGTGTGTAAGCGGGGGTGACACACAACAGGGAGAGTGGGGGGAGGGGGAGGGAAGAGTGAGTGGCAAGGGGGGGGGGGGGGGGGGATTCTTGTCTTTAGTTACCGAATAGCCGTGTAATTAATTCAATCCGCTGCCGTCGACCTAATCATCAATAAAAAAAAAACCATTACTAGCATTGGTATATATACACACACATATATAGATTTAATATATATATATAATCTATAAATAATATACAATCTATAAATAATATGTATACCATATATACAATATATGTTATAGATGAATGGCTCCACCCCTACCCCGCTTAGGGCAGTTACCACAACAACACCATTCCCCGATCTGGCCTGTCAGTTAAATTTGCAAATTGACAGTACTGTTCTTTCCTGGAGAAGAAATAATTAAATTGGCTATAAAATAATCAGATTGAAATAAATAAATCGGGGAAAAGTTCAGTTTTAGTATCCAATTGAGGATGGATGATAGAAGGCGTCTTCCATCTGGTAATCGCGCAGATTTACTATGCAGGTGTGTGAAAGATTGTACCAAGATACTGAGATATATATACTTATATATATCCGATAAGATAATCAAGTGAAAACCCACCTGTGTCCCCCTAACCCCTAAATCCTACTAACTCACACCAGAAGGGGTGGCTCAATGAGTGGAGTACCTGCCTTCCGTTTTAGTAGATCGAGTCAAACCAACGACTTAAAAATTTACACTCGTCACTACCTAGCCTCGCGTTCAGCATTACTAAGATAGGGCAAGGAGGAGGAGTGGAATGAAGAAGACCAATTGTCCATGATTGAAAATTCCCCCCCTTAATCAACTAATGTAAAAAAAAACTTTTAAAAACTTACGCACTGTAAGACGCCAGATGGCGGGCCGATCACAGAGGTTTCCAGCGCTATCTACCCACAAGGTGGCGCCACAGTAACACACCCACCCACTGATAGACTGCCATTTTTGGTTTCGTCAGACCTCCAGATGTGAGGACACAACTATCCGTTAGGTGGCGCCACCACAGTATAACCATAACATTCAAAATGATCAGCACACATCTTTCGTTTCAATCAATTTCTATAAAACAAATACCTCAAATATAAATATTAATTTAACTGACCATTGAACCCAGTTAATTAAGTATTTTCCATTTTCATTTTTCAAAGACAAGTGTATAAGTCTACATTAAAAAGATGTTCTGTAAACCTTTTATGGGCAGGGTTTAATTAAACCCAAATCATTGCAACACTATTGGCATTAATTGAAATTGCGGCTGAGAATTATTGCAAGAGCGGCTGCAAAATATACTTTCGTTCTCTGATGCGACTAGTAGCTATCGGGTCCTGTGCTTCATGTCATTTTGAAGCGCGTTGCTTTGTGGGAAAATGGGAAGAATAGTCGACGGCAGTGTCAGAAATAACATGGTTAGTGGCTCTGTAGAAAAGGTCCTAAAGCAGATTTCCACCACCAACCTGCCCTCTGACGGCAGTGGCAAGAACTAATGTTGTGGATAGCAGCTCAGTGTGCAGCATGCTCTGTAGAAAAGGTCTTAAAGTGGATTTCCACTACCAACCTGCCCTCTGATGGCTGTGACAAGAACTAATGCAACAACTCACTTTGCATGATCTCTGCAAAAAAGATCCAATGATTGAGTGATTGATTGTGTGTGTATCTCCCAATTGTCACATTTTACAGAATTACAAGCAGCAATACAGCGCTGTAGGATAACAACAACTGCGCCAAAAACAATGATAAGTTTGCAATTGCTTGGTGATAGCCGTTATAACACTCTCTATGGAAATTCACCAGTACCAAACACTTTAACAGTAACGAGATTTAATAACATGGAATTTGAATTCTTAAACCAACATTTCACTCACAGCGATGAAAGTCATTACTGATTTAAACTAATTTAAATAACTATTTAAATCTTGAAACAAATTAAAAGGTTGAAAGTGACTTTCGCTAAATTGTCCACGATTCTGTCAGTCCAAAGCCTATGAGCAATCGTGGACTCCCCCGCACCCCCTAGAATATCACATAAATCAGAAATTTGTCAATCCTGTTCAATTAAAAAAAGAATTACGCTTCACACACAATTTCAACTACAAAAAAAACAACACCCAAACCAACTCCAACATATACAAGAACTCATAAAACACATTCCCAAATACAAAAAAAAAGAACTAACATCCGAAAGGACTCATGAAATTCCCCTCCCCCAGGATCCTTTGTTCAAATGATCTCTCCCTGACCTGAGGAGACCCTGGAGGTGGGAGCAGCTACTGGTAGCAGACGACTGGCCACCGACTGGTCACCTGACCAACTTCCAACATGGCGCCCTGACACCGGCTTCTGATTGGCTGTCTGTAAGCACTAACCTAAAACACTGCACACCTTCAGCAATCAGCCATGTGGCGTCTATGTACACAGGTATTTACAACATGCCACGCGTCAACTAACTCTGGAGAGGAGCATTCATACAGCAAGCACTAGTTGTTCTTTATCTATGTATATATTATTATTATTATTATTATTGTTTCATTGCAAAATGTCAGATTCTCCAGAAGAGGGAAGTCTGTACACTCACACTCATAGATAGATGCCCGCTGTTCTGACGTCATCAGTAATAATGCCACGTGATGAGCGCGTCTGTGTTACGTCACGTCTGCGGGACGACGGTGAGGAGGGAGGGGTAGTGTGTGTGGGTGTAGGAGTGGGAGTGGGTGTAGGAGTGGGAGTGGGTGTGGGTGTGGGTGTGGGTGTTGGGGTTGGTGTAGGTGTGAGTGTAGGAGTCGGAGTGGGTGTTGGGGTTGGTGTAGGTGTGGGTGTAGGAGTGGGAGTGAGTGTGGGTGTAGGTGTGGGAGTGGGTGTAGGAGTGGCAGTGGGTGTAGGTGTGGCAGTGGGTGTGGCAGTGGGTGTAGGAGTGACAGTGGGTGTAGGAGTGACAGTGGGTGTAGGAGTGGCAGTGGGTGTAGGAGTGACAGTGGGTGTAGGTGTAGGTGTTGGTGTAGGTGTAAGCGTAGGAGTGGCAGTGGGTGAACTGGCCCTGGTGTCAGTCAAGTCAGATATAGAAAAATAGGAATATCTTTTCTTAAATTTGCATAGACCTGGCCTATGGTAGCCGTGCCGACTGAGAAGGAGACAAAACACCCACAACATGCCACCCGGGGGCCACCCAGTGAGGGGCCGCCTGGTGAGAGGCCGCCCGGTGAGGGGCCGCCCGTGAGGGGTCGCCCGGTGAGGGGCCGCCCGGTGAGGGACCACCCGGTGCGGGAACGCCTGGTGAGGGACTGCTCAGTGAGTGGCCACCCAGTGAGGGACCACCCAGTGAGGGGCCACCAAGTGAGGGGCCGCCCAGTGAGGGACTACCCAGTGAGCAACTACCCAGTGAGGGATCGCCCAGTGAGGGACTACCCAGTATGGGCCCGCCCAGTGAGGGACCACCCAGTATGGGCCTGCCCAGTGAGGGACCACCCAGTGAAGGGCCGCCCAGTGAGGGACTACCCAGTATGGGGCCGCCCAACAGGGGGGGGGCCTGAGGGGGGCACTGCAGCGCCACCCACATATATGTATGTGTGTGTGTGTGTGTGTGTGTGTATATATAATATATATATATATATTGTGTATACACATTATTACATTATAAAAAAACCTAGGTGGTTTTTGTGGGGTTTTCTTTTTTTCAAAGCTGCAGTCCGAGTTCTGAGTTTCTGCTATATCTTTTCGATAAATATATTATCTTGATCATTCTAATATACTTTATTTTAGTCTACTTTAAAGGGTTAATTTTATAAATGGATATTTGAAGTTAAAACATTCTCAATTAATGTTGGCAAGCAAATAGAAATGCTGGGAATTCTAGGCTTCAGCAGTGAAAGGGTTTAAGAATAATATTAATTGACTTAGCAATCCTTCTGTGCACCTGTAACTGCTTAATGAGTGTCCCAGTATCTAGGTGTGTAGAATCAAATCTAGATAAGTGATTTGTTTCACAAATTTGATACTGTCCTCGGATTAGGCAGCTTTAAATACGGAGCTCTAAGATGTTATAGTGCGTTGGGAAAAAGGTGTGTTTTAAAGTAGCGAAAGATGGCGCTGCTTTGCAATCCCCCTCTGGTACACAGACTACACTAGCCGGGTGATTGTTAGTAAACCTGCAGTGCACAGCTCAAATGACATAGACTTTACACGCTCACACTCACCACATAAACAATGAGGCATCCGCAATCACCGACTCAAAAAAGGATGCAAATGTACTTCTTTGGCATTAACCACCTAAGCTACAAATCAGACTTCAGAAACGAAGAGGAATTAATTTCTTTTCAAACACAGCAATTTTAGTTGTTTTTTTTGGTTTACATTCTGCCCTATCATATATGCGTGATATCCATGTTGTAACAAGTTAATTCTATCCCAACTATTAATACAAACCTTCACAGTGATCAACTTTGAAATGGAATTTGATTCCAATGTACACGTAATGATAGATCCCCACTCCATTTCCACCCTTATAGTTACCAGACATTATGCACAGGTGGCGCCACTCACTATGAAGTGTTAACTCGCTCCTTCTCCACCAGGTGGCTAGCTTTACTCCATCGGGCATGCGCACTTGAATGTAGGTGGGGACGGACGTCTGGGTTAGGTCGTGTCAAACGCACGACATCATAACGACAACTTCACACAGTACAAGAGCTCTTCGGGCGTTATGACGTCACTGTGTAGCAGCTTCCGGTCAATGACCGCGCAGCTAAACGCGGGCCCAAACCCGCTCAAAGGAGGGGCTATTCACAGCCCAGTGGAAGCACGCAGCAAGACTGGCAGGGACACACCCTGTGAGTAACAGTGTTTGTGACCAGCAGGTCCTTCACCAGCATGCAAACGCATCTCTCATGAGCTGAGGTACTCATCGTGTTTTGTTAATACAGAAACTTGCAGCCCGCATCTGACCATCCTCACTTTAAGCGTGGAAAACACTTTGCAACCAGCATTTCGCGACTGCAGGAATCACACCAATAAATAGTCTCAGCGAATAGAACAAGCAGTTGTTGTTGCCGTTTGTACAGAGGTGGTAGACTTGGCAGTGAGTGCCTCATGCGGCCGTGGCCAAGCGGCATCTTAATCACCGCTCTCATTCGTGAATGGCACCAGGGAACTTATAGGTAGCATCATGGCTCCAATTGCCTACAATCATGGCAGCACCAGTTATCAGTTCTAACTGCAACCACAAGTGGTGCCACTGGTATTTAATAAGCCCCATTGTCTGTCGCTGGCCTCGGCTTATTTGCAGATGTCTCCCAACTATTCATCCAGATTGGTGCAGTCCAGATGCACCAGGCAAACGCGAAGGCCATGAAGATGTACAGAAGTCCCTTGAAGCCCTTTTTACTCGAACCGCCAACCGGGTAAGACAATATGGCGACAATTTTGCTTTTGGAGTCCTGTGCAAGCATGAGGAGGGTGAGGCAGCAGACGCAGATGACAATGAGCACTGGAACGAGGTACATGGCGTTCATGTCCACCACGTAAACCTGGAAAACACGGAAAAGAACTTATTGCTAACCTACATCCTTAGCAATGTCTACAAACAGTAGTCAAACGCTAACACTGAGGGAATGGGAGGGCGGGCGAGGAAGGGTAATTGGTTGGTTGTTGGGGTTTTACGTCCTGGCAACATCTAAGGTCATATTAAGACGGGTACTGACTTGTGATAGTGCGCACTCATGGCGACTTTATAATTATAGTGCTGCCCCACTGGGAGACCAGGCCGCCAGCACCATGACCTGATATCCCACTCAGTCACATCAATTTAATGCCGAACGTCTGGCTGGGAAGCGACAAGTATCAATTTTTAAGTCATCGGTTTGACTCGACCAGGGTTCGAACCCATGGGTTCGAGTCCTATGATCTACCAAAACGGGAGACGGACGCTCAACTCATTCGGCCATCCCGTCTGGTCAGGAAGGGTAATGAAACCAGTCTATGAGTGCTAGTCAACAACACAGATCCTACATAACCAACTTAGATACTGGTACACACGTTAAACAGCATTCCTTCTATGTAACGATAAATAAGTCTATTTCATAGAACCTGCAAGGCTGAAGCCTACCATTCTAGCATTTCTACACGCATGCCAAAAGTAATTTCGTATGTTTTCACATAAAATATTTCCAAAGTTAATGCTTAAAAATAGCTTACACCTAAGTTAAGTAGATTATATTTATAATGATCAAGCAAATATATTTATCTGAACAATTGGGAAGAAATTCAAAACAATCGTGCTGTGCAAAATTAAACTTCTATTTCTTAATTGGTGTTAGGTTGGGCTTGTAGGTTAAGATGGCCTTCTTGTCAAAATGAATATACTTTACAGGACCCCCAATAGCCGATGTCTACTTTTTGTGCTGGGGGGTTCGTTAAACAAACAAAATACTTTACAGGAAGGTTAGATCGAATGGTGTTTACCCTCCTAGCAACATGTGAGGCTATATGAGGGCGGATTTATGGGAGGGAGGGGGTATGACTGACCGCATTAGACCTGGTTAAACACTAACTACAGCTGCCACAATGTGAGGGTGGGGTATCAGCGAAGAATTGATAAGAGTGTGCCAATTGGTCTATCATCGGACAAATGGGTCAACAGATTTGATGTGGGAGCTGCAGGTGCTACACACCATCACATAAGAAATTCAGCTATAGTAAATCAAGCATCTAGAACTGGGAGAAAAATAATTTAAGAAAAAAGGTCTATCAACAAAGCAAACATTTACTAGACACATTGCAATGGCTGTGTAAAATCAAGACAATTCACATTTTATTTGAAATTTTTTAGATGTTATAATTGTCTTCGAAAGAATTCACTCAAATAGTAATATCCAATTACCCAACATTAGAAATTCATCAATCTGGAATTATTCAACATGTCTTTATACAAATTGTATAACATTATTCACAAACACAGAAACAAATGATTAAATAGTATTTATCCAATTTGTCTCACCAAAGTGGTAGCCACAGCCGCAGTTGGAAGTGTCTTGATAAAAACTACCATAAGTATTGGACCAGACAGTACAATACAATGTTTCGCTGCATTGTTTGCGCAGTTTTCATGGGAAGCCGTGAAAATTGCTACATTAATGTGTCAAAACGCTTGCAGGAAAATACATAAATGTTGCAATGGCGCAGCTTACCTGAAAGCCGCAGTTATTTTGTGATCAATTCATTTGACTTTCAAAGGCGATTTTTAAGGAGTCAATAATTGAGCCAGTTTGTGATTAACTGCTTTCTCGATGCGATTTTTCACAAGTAAAGAAGCCATTTTGTAAATAATCGAATCAAAGGCCAAATGATTAAAAAAAATGGTGATCCTCCCTGCCAGTGCCCGAAAAATCGCCCGCCCCTGATTTTGTTCCTTTTTTTCTTTTTAAACTGTTAAAAATATGTTGAGTTAGCAGCAATTCAACTTCTGTAAGCACACAATTGAAACTTCTAGAACTAAATGATATAATAAATATTGAAATGAGAATACAGTGTTCTGAAAACATTGTGATGTGTACATGAATGACATGTAATCCTTTTATCAGTCTAGAGTGGTCCAATATATATATATATTTTTTTAAATACTAAAAAATTAAAAAATTAAAACCCGCCCGACCCTGATACGTGGCTAGGGAGGAGAGGAAGGCGGTAGTTGGAATAAAAACACTTTATTCACAGAAGGTCAAGTGCAGACAATGAGGATAAGACAATTGGTAATTAATTAAAACAATGAGGACATGAACAAGGCAGGATAATGGAAGAGTACATGCATAGATAATGGTAAGATTAAATGTCATTAAGGACCTAAGGTCAATGTCGATCGTGGGGGAGGGACCCCGAAGAGCCCTTCACCCTATGTCGAGGTGATAGAATGATGTAGTATGGGTGGGTGGGTGGAGAAAATGAGTGCTCCAGGAGAGGGAGGAGAGGCGAGTGGCTGGGAGCAGCTAGGCGGCCGGTTTATAAGGCCGGAGAGAGAGGGGGGGGGGGGGGTTGCGTCAGGGCGGCGGCGGCGGGAGGGTGCAGAGAGGGGGGGGGGGGTCCTCCTCCCCTGCCACGAATCAACCGCAATGCGAGCATTACGACCGATTTTTATTTGGCCTAATTTCAATTTTCTCAACAAAGAGCCTTAAACAGAACAAAAGTGAAGGGTAAGTGAGAAGGAGCAGGGCTTTACCTGTGGGTATTTGGACTTGAACTGCATCTCATCGTTTTGTGACGACCATGAGAAGATGGGTGACCCATGCGCCTGCTGCCGCCTGCCCCTCCTGGACCACACTGGGCAGTGGCCCGGCCCCGACAACACGCCCACCTTCAGGCCTCGCCTGAAGCAGTGAATAGCAGACACGTGACCAGCAATACCAGGGGGGGCGGTAAGTAACCAAACAGATCTACAGGGTTCATACCCATTTTGACATATTAAATTCCGAGACTTTCCTGGACCTCCCAGTGTAAAATTCCAGGATGTTTTAAAGACGTTTATTAAATTAAAGTGCCCCGAAACAGAGTCATATTCATAGTTGACTTACTCTGTAAGATGTGAAGTGTAAATAAGCATACAAAATAACAACAAATGTATGTATATTTTTTACTTATAAAAAATTAAGCTCTAAACAAGATTAAAAAATCCCACAAAAAATCACTTTAAATACAAAGCATCACTGATTAATGAATAAAGAACATAATATTATGCACATAACTCCTTACTATTTATGATTAAAAACTAAAATAGGATTTAAACAAATGTAGTCATGATTTTCTATTTTCAAGGATCTCTAGACAAATTCCAGGACTTTCCAGGTCTGAAATCCTGAATTATGCATGTTCACGGAACATGGCTAATTCGCGGGGCGGGGACAGGACCAGAACGACTGGCATGACCCGACTCCACTCCCCTCCAGGGAAAAAGAACACCCATACCCCCGGGATTGCTGCCGCCACCTAGCGTCAACGGTGGAACCCTCCACCCGGTCACAGGAGGAGGACGTGACCTCCCTCCTGCCAAAAACAACACGTGACCAGTTCAAATCCGAACTGCCTCCATGGCCACACAACTCCTCCAGGCGCCGACCGGACAACTCTAACCCTAACTTCACACAATGTAACGCCACGTAACGGAAACCATGCCGACTCCACGCAAATCGGCGTGTAACGCAGCCAAGAAGGGCAGCAACAATAACCCACCAAAATGGCGAGGACGCCCCAATAAAAATAACACTGGGAGGAAGGAAACGCCGGATAATCCACACGATGCGGATAATACAACCGACACGCAAACCTCAGCACAGCCGCCACTGTCACAAACCACTGTGGGCTCCAGCAGCATTGGTGGCGGCATCCTCGAGGTCATACAGGCAATGTCTGACCAAATTAAGGATCTACGCATGGACATACTTGCTACCGTAGACGCCAGGATGGACATTACCACGGGAGTTAAAAAACAGCACCAGCAAGCACAAGGAGTAACGCGACATGGTACACCCATCGCAGCTCCAACGGCCGGATCACCAGCTGTCAACAATGTCCTGGCCCAACCGACATTCCCGCCGGTCATAACGGCCTCGGTCGTGGACACCAGCTGACACCAACGGCCGCCACCACACACGCCACAACCTACAATGGGGCCACCCACTTCAATGATGCCTACACGTAGGACATTGACATACAGGCCGGGTATGGCCAGTACGTAGCGCCCGACTACGAGACCCACAGCACCTACCGTGCAGAAGCCATCAACGAGATGCTCGCAGCGGCAGGATCAGCACTCGGGCGTAAACGAGGTAAACCCAAATTCCTATGTTATACGTGGCACTAAACTGGAGAAGGTAGGCCTGGGTGACGCGACCTGGACCGAGTACTGCGCAGCTCTGTTCAGGATAGGGAAGGATGCGGCAGTGCCCCAAGCCTGGAAACCCCATATGCTGGAGCGCCACCATCAGCTTATGACAATGGCAACCGTGTGGGACTGGAGCACCTGCCGGCAATGGTCCGAGCAGGTGTTCGACATGATAGATGACGGCGGGCTCCCATAATGGGCGGGCTGATCAATATACCATTAAGGATGTTCAGAGGGATGCCTGTGTAGTCGGTACCCGCCTGGCCACCAAACAAACACAACGCACCAATTACAATCGAGGAAAGTCTAAGGGCCACACAACGAACAGCACTAGTGACGCAAAGACAGACTTTAACAAGGAGACGGACGGGAAGCCCTGTCACATCTGGAACTGGGGTAATGACTGTAGCTTCACAGCATCTCACGGACAACACCCTGACCGTAAAGTACATATATGCGCGTGGTGCGTGAACAAGTACCACAGGTCCAACAGCCATCAGGAGCGTGCGTGCATGAACAAGAAATGGTTCATGGAGAGGAAAACACCATCAGCCTCAGAGACCACCGCCCAGCAGACGAACCAGGTTTTTTGCTAAGTGGCTCCACCCCGCCAGCCGACAGCACGGATGAGGAGCCAGGTTACGGCACACGCCACGATGAACACTGCACGGTATCTGAAAATCGCAGCAACCATGATTCATTACGCAATGAATGTAACGCCCCCGAAGAGCGCGCCAACAACAAAGGTGCCACCTGGAGGAGACGCCCCCCTGAACCCGACATATTACTGTGTGACTGTGTGCCCCATATTACAGTAGGTACTGGTGCAAATGGTGTCGGTAGTGGCCATGGCCCCTGCGGTACGGCCCATGATGCCCACCATGCCATGACAACCACTAGTTATATCATGAACTGTATACGTGCCGATGAATCGAAACGCACCGTCTGTAACTGCAACTTCGGCACCACAGGTATTGATAGTGACAGTGGCCACGAACCGGCTGAACATGAGGCCTGGCCTGCTTCACCACACGATGACCTATCAAAATGTATATGTGCTGATGAATCAGACTGCAGCGTCTGCAATGATGAGGGCTGTCAGCCCTACGGTGACGACGATCACAGCAGCAACGGCGGCAGGGACGTCCCCCCAGCGGCAGCCGGTGTCAACAGGGGTGGCGTGAGGAAACGCCCACGCTGTGAATGTAGTGGGGTTTGTGGTGGGGACTGTACAATCTACACTGCTGACAGCAGCCCCTACCTTCCCCGCATAAAACCAGGTGGCAGCACCGGCGGCGTTGACCGACAGAATCATGGCCGCCACCGAACAAGATGGCGGTCGAACCGACAACATCAACAGTCCCGGGCAGGCCAGCGGTGCACAACCGGGAGACGCCCACCCCGGCAACGGCCATGCCCATACCCAGCCAGACAACAACATGAACGCCAGCACGGATGAGGACACATTCCATGACACCAAGCACCTCAGGGTGATGACCCGCGAACAACACAATGCGTCTGACGCACCCGACTCAGACTATGGCCGGGGATACACTACACTTCCACTGATATCCCCTCAACACTACCATAGCACACTTGATGCCATCTGGCCACGCCCACTCGAAGACCAATGGGCCCAGCATGCGGAATACCTCACAATCTACAATGAGGTTCGCCGTACAGCACTCCCCAACTACATGGGAGCCAGGATACCAATACCTTCTGACCTCAATATCCCACAATGGAGGAAGATGCTCGACGGATACCACGACTACGAGATAGTCGACTACATGGAGTTCGGCTGGCCAGCAGATTATGCTGCCGACACAGCCCCCACACCGAATATCACTAAACACGCGAGAGACGCTGCCCAACTTGATGCAATCAGGGCATACATATCCACTGAGATGGGCCATGGTGCACTCCTCGGACCATTCCACAAGCCCCCTTCTACCTCTGCACACAGATCAGCCCGATCATGACCCGCCCAAAAAAGAACACTGATGGGCGGGTCATTATTGACCTTAGCTGGCCGAGGGGGAGCAGCGTGAACTCCGGAATAAAGAAGGGGCACTACCAAGGAAGCCCCTGGACCTACAGCCTCCCTGGGATAATGGACACAGCGGACGAGGTGGCCTGGATGGGGCGAGGGGCGTATGCATGGGGAGCAGACCTCGCCAGGGCATACAGGCAACTCAGAACATGCCCCCTCTCCACCCCCCTCCTTGGCATAGCGATTGATGGTCAGTATTATACTGACGTAGCCCCACCATTCAGGTGCCGCACCTCAACAATGACCTGTGCCAGGACGACTAACGCAGTCGTATACCTCCTTAAGAAACGAGGCCACTTCGTCCACTGCTACCTCGATGATTTCGTAGGCGTGGTACCCACCAGGCAAGAGGCAGAGAGAGCGTACCATGACGGCCTAAAAATCACAGCCCGGCTCGGCCTCGTCCTCTCGCCGAACAAGTGTACACTGCCCACGAAGGTCATAGAATGGCTGGACTTCCAGCTAGACATCGACAGGATGCAGGTCACAATACCAGCCGACAAGCTTCAAGACACCCTCACCGAGTGCGAAAAGTGGGCCGCCCCTAGACAGGCTTCCCGAAAAGACCTCCAAAAACTGGTGGGCCGCCTACATGTAGCTAAATGTGACACCCCTGCCAGACGCTTTATGGCCAGGATACATGAGGCACTGAGGCAGGCCCCCTTCACCGGCAGCCAACAAGTACACGATGAACTACGGGCCGACATCCGCTGGTTCTTGGAGTTCGCCAGATTCTCCAACGGCTTAGTACTCCTCCCGAGCAATCCCAAACTCCCCTGGGTGACCGAATCTGACTCATCCCTCAGGGGGGGCGGGGCATACTCGCCCAGAGAGTACTATGGCCAGTAATACCCGGACAGGCTAAAGACCAGCACCACAAACATTGCCCACCTCGAGGCCATCAACCTCGTGGTAGCCCTTAAGGCTCTTGCCCCACCTCACCCGGACAAGTACCACATAACAATTAACACTGACAATGCTGCGAGCCAACAGGTCTTGAACAACGGCACAGGCCGTGACAAGACGCTCACAGCATGCGTGTGAGAGATATGGCTCTTTGCCGCAACACACTCATGTGAGGTAGAAATACTCCACAAGCCCGGATCCGACCTCATTCTGGCAGATGCACTGAGCAGGCGCTCCACAGACAGCAAAGCTTGGGCCGTCGCAGCCACACTCTGCACTAGCCTAGCAATAACTGAAATTAGCGTGAACTTTAATAATGTCTTTACCGCAGGGTTGTAGATAACCTGGGTAGCTCACACATATTTGCTTCTCCCTCCCCAGGTTATACAGACGAACAGCACAAATGCATCCTCCACCTATACTTTGCAGGACTAACGGCCGGGCACTTGGAGAAACAAATCGATCCAAGCGAGACGGTACACCGACTTCACAACTCAACACCGGGCCGACCTGCTTGACCCATCTCAGTACGACATACTAGCCTATATATCACACCTGAAAGAAAAACTAACAACACCAGGAGCAGTCCTTAACTACCTGAGCGGGGCCAAAACGTGGGTCCAGCTGTTCGGTGGAGATATCTCTGCATTCAGCACATACCCTGTCACCCTGATGAAGCGAGGTGTGCAACGGCTCACCCCACACACCCCGCGTCAGGTCCCGCCCCTCACTCCAGATGACCTGCTCCGGGTGGTCCAATACCTCGCCTCGGCAGGCCCCACGGCGCGAGTACTAAAAGCAGCGATCCTGATAGGATATTACACCCTTCTCCGCCAAGGGAACCTCGCACACGCGGGAGCAATGACCGACCCAGGCCACGCGCTCCAGGTCCGAGACGTCATACCATCCCCGACCGGCCTCACCATCACTGTCCGCTCCACCAAGACCAGGTGGAGGGTGGACAGGCGTACCGGGTGCTAGTTCCGTCCATTCCGGGCTCCCCCTGCTGCCTGCTGGCAGCCTGGTTAGCGTACATCGCCTACCAACGGCCACACCCCCTCGGGCCAGCATTCCTGGTGGGGGGGCGGGGCCCCCTCCTCACAGCGGCCCTGCTTGGAGCACTCAGGATGGCACTGACCGCCTCCGGCAATAAGCACGCAGCCGACTACACACTGCATAGCCTCAGGAGAGGAGGGGCCCCAAGCCTGCGCCGCATCCGCCGCCTCCCTTGGGGCCATCATGGAGCTGGGGACGTGGTCCTCAGCCTCCATCCACACATATGTCCCAAGAGGACAGATCACCACCGGACCACGAGCCCTCTCCACCATATTTGGTTAAGGGCTCGAATCCGGTCCCACATACCATCACTGGGATCCAAAGCCCCGAGGGACGAACAAACAACCACACAGACTAGCACCCAGATACAGACTCAAAACACCGATACCCGACATGTAACAACCTCATGATGAAAAATAAAAAAACCACTGTATGGAACTGCTGTGTCCGCCTTAGTCAATTATACATGTTAACGTAACATGGCTAATTCGCGGGGCGGGGACAGGACCAGCACGACTGGCATGACCCGACTCCACTCCCCTCCAGGGAAAAAGAACACCCATAACCCCCCCCCCCCGCCCCCGCCACCTACCATCAATGGTGGATACATCCACCTGGTCACAGGAGGAGGACGCGACCTCCCTCCCGCCAAAAACAACACGTGACCAGTTCAAATCCGAACCGCCTCCACGGCCACACAACTCCTCCAGGCGCCGACCGGACAACTCCAACCCTAACTTCACCCACCCACCCACACCTCAGGATGAAAAACAACGGGAAGGGTTAAGGGCTCGAATCGGGTCGCACATACCATCACTGTGTAAAAATATACGGATTTTCAGTTAAGAATTATATATTGGCAGAGAGCACTATTATCCTTAGACGACGAAGTGGGAACCAGGTTATGTAAACTAAAAGTAATAGAATCCCACTCCCATTGTACATGATACTGAGTGATGTGAAATATATGTTATATATGATGCTTGGAGTTAATGAAGAGATTTCCTATAAAAGAGACAGTACATGATTATTGAAATGTTTCTCTATGTGTTCATAAAGAATACAATTGGAGGAAAAGAACAATTTTACTATATATATCTATATACATATCTGTAACTGTATGCAACATCCTGTCCACCCATGGCCACTGGACTGACCCACCTGCCTAATCTGCATATGTATAGAGTGCACCACCTGCAGCTGGTTTGAGTGACAGCCCCTACTGGGGGTGGCCACCCACCCAGTCTGTGGGGAGTGTCTGATTGGCTGGTTGGGGAATGTCTGGTCACCTGACTCCCTTGGCCTATCCTGACCACACACTAGTCTCAAATAAGTAATTATTCAAAAATCTGCTCCAGTTAAGCTGGAGAGAAATCACTCCTAGCTCTTGAGTGAGACACACCTACTTTTGAGCAGGAACCCCAGACACTCTCTCTGATGCTATCTAAATTCACCTATTCAAATTGAGTGTATACACAGCCATAGGACTCCTGATTTCAGTATACAGGCTAAAGTGATAATGAGACATAGTATGGGCAGCATATGAGGAGTCAAGGTGCTAGGTCACATGTAAGGGGGATGGACAGGAGTTGCTGCCAATAAAGCACAACTTATTCACTGTTTATCTGTGTGACTGGTTTTCCTTCCTCTTTCCAGACTTAGTTAAATTGATTTAGGCTGATTGCATCACAGGTGAAATGAAGGGGAAGAGTTTTGTAGTCACATGGGGTGCTCACAGCGGAAGAGCACCCGTGTTTCTATAACTGGGATCCAAAGCCCCGAGGGACGAACGAACCACCACACATAGTAGCACCCAGATACAGACTCAAAACACCGATACCCGACATATAACAACCTCATAACGAAAAATTAAAAACCACTGTATGGAACTGCTCTGTCCGCCTTAGTGAATTATCAAATTCCAGGACTTACCAGGTTTTCAAGGACCCTTATGTGCCCTGATGTATGGGGTATAAAGATAGGTCACATTCCACAGGGATACAGAATATAGGATATGTGTAAAGAATCAAAATCGTTGTGGAGCCATTAATGGGGCATTCTACGTCACTCTTTAAATTATATTCACATTTGAAATTCCTTATCAAGAACTAGGCTGACCCCACAAACAAGTGGCTGCAGCTGTGTATTCTATCAACTCAATTTTTTACTTCTACATCCATTATCAGCGGTACAGTTAGTGAGCGTAATGGCCGCTGAGGCGTGGGCGAGTAGGTGGCGCCACGTGGGGAACTGCAGTTGCATTAGTAGATGACCTCATAGAGGTAACCAGCCAACGACGTAGTGGCTGGGGAGTAGATGGGATCTTCCGGCTAATTATACTCGTAAAGGAAAGATTGTTTTAGTTAACGACACCTCTAGAGCTATTCTACTCGTATAATGGCTTAACACAGCATATACACAAATAGAAGTCTTTTGACAAAAACATTTAAAAAAGAATATAGATACAATGCATAATATTAAGATAAGCATAAAGAAACATCATCTAAGTACATTACATCATGGTAATAATATAATATTGTATCATAAGATTTTGGAAAGACAGTCATATGGAAAGCCAACTGCCTTATAAGTTATAATTTATTAGAGTGAATTCTGCATTGGAAAATATTTTATTTGGAGGGCAGGTGGGTGGGAAATGAATTGTGGCGGAGCGATAGGCGGGGTAGGTGTGAGTACCTGAGCATGCGGCAGCGCTGCTCCTCTATCCGGGAAGCAGCTGCCACCTCGTCCCGCACGTGGGAGCTGCTCCATAGTCGCTCTGCAGCCGCTGAGGCGCGTGGCCTGCCGGGAAGAGAGTAAAGAAGCCAGGTTAAAGCGCAGCAAGCTTACAGCCGCTTTTCACTCGGTTCATTGATTGTTGGAGTTTTACGTCCTGGCAACATCTAAGGTCATACCAGGATGGGTACCAACTTGTGCCAGTGCACATTCATGGTGATTTTATAGTGCTGCCCCCCAGGGAAGTCAGGCCACTGGCACCATGACACGATATCCATCTCAGAATTGGTGATGCTAGTGTTCAAGCTAGTGAGTCAGCCCATAACCTTGGTGTGATCTTTGACAATACTCTCGATATGTCTAATCACATCAGGACGGTGTGTAGGTCATCATTTATGCAGCTGAGACATCTCAGATCCATCAAGGATGCCCTGACATGTGACTCATTAGAGAAGGTTACTCATGCTTTCATTGGTTCACGCCTGCATTATTGTAATGCTCTCTTGTATGGTCTCCCGCTGTCAAGTATCTCAAAATTGCAACGTGCACAGAATGCGGCTGCCAGGTTGTTGACGGGTAAAAAGGAATTTGATCACATCACTCCTGTGCTGAAATCATTACACTGGCTCCCTGTGGAGAAGAGAATTGATTTCAAGGTGCTGCTTCTTGTATATCATGCCTTGCATGATCAGGCTCCAGAATATATGAGATATGCTCCAGGAGAGAACAAATGTTCGAACACTGCACTCCACAGTCTCCAGCCAGTTAGCAGTTCCTCGGAGCAGACTCAAAGGCTTTGGGGATCGTGCTTTTAGTATTGCTGCCCAGAGACTGTGGAATGCTCTGCCAGGATATATCACAGATTGTAAATCTGTTGGTGCTTTTAAAAAAGGTCTTAAGACACATTTATTTAAATCTGCTTTTAACTAGGTGAAATTTATTTTCCTGTAGATTTGTTTGTTATGTAAAGCGCCTGAGAATGGCTTGCTGGATCGGGCGCTATATAAATGTTTTATTATTATTATTATTATTATTATTATCCCACTCAGTCAGATTAGCCTGACACTGAGCTAACCAGTCCTTGCCCTATCCTATTAATGCTAGGCTATGAAGCAAAAAGTATCAATTTTATAAGTCATTGGTTTGACTGGACTGGGAACGCAACTCCCGATCTCCCACATGCGAGGCCTGCACTCTACTGATTCGCCCTCAGCGCCAGGATTTTCACTTATATATATGAAGAGTTCAGGCGCAAAACCATGTAAACACCAATCCAAAAATGGAGATAAACATTGGAATCAAACCTTTAAAACCTTTTTTTCTTTTTATTCCTACTCTTTTTTCATTGCTCCATGACCATGTGATCATATGAAAAGTGGAATTAGTGAGCTTGAAAATTATTTTCAGGCAAAGATCTTTTATTTAAATTACATTTTTGGATTGGTGTTTACGTGGTTTTGCGCCTGAACTCTTCATATCATTATTTATTAAATTGTGTTACATCGTCATTTATTCAATTGTGTCATAGGCAACGTAATAGTCTCTGTGGGGGGGATACAGTGATTTCGGATGAATGTCAGCCTTCGGCTTCAGCCCATTTGAAGTCACTCCACCCACACACACTCAAGACTATTACATACGCCTTCGTGTCAGCAGAATCGTACCTTTCGATTGCACTATCGAACAAACTTACCAGAGCCGTGATATTATATTTGAGTCGTCAGCATATTCCGTCCACAGCGCAGCCTCCCCTCCCAGCAGCAGCGAGTTGTTCTTCAGCTGGAAGTTCTGAAGTTGGTCTGGACACCGAAAGAATAACACAAGCGGGGATGAAAGTGGTCTCCAGCAGAAACTGCGGAAATCAAGCCAAGATCATTACACAGACGGCAAATTTCCGTGAAAATGCGGATTTCCCCCCATAGGATTAGTACTGCCAGGGAATCGGAGAAAAATACTGGAAGTCAGGTTTCAACTATCCTTGTTGTGCCTATGTTATCGCCCATATCTAACTCGTTCTTGCTTGGGTTTTTGCTTCAGCAGTAACAGGTTCTATTAATTTGACTTAGTATGTCATTCTATATGGCAACAAATGCTCACTAAATGTACCAGTGTCTAAGTTAGATATGTACTAATGTAGAAGCAAATCTAGATAATTACTTTGATTTTGAAAATTTGTTAATTTCATCGGACTATGCAGCTTTAAATCATGTGTTTCGATTGTAATGTACTATCGCTATTGCTATCACTGTTGCGCCTTCGACCCACCTAGTTGTTCACAGCGGTAGTACTTGTCCCAGTCCTGCCCATAGTTGATGTAGTCGAGGTACCAGCACGTTGAGTAGATGACGCGCAGTCCCATGTTGATGATGCGCTCCACATCATACGCGTCTCCCATCCACACCTGCACTATCGTGTCCGCCTTAACCTACACACAGCCAGCACGCAAAAGTGAGTCAGTGAATGATTTGGGTTTATATCCTAGCAATATCTCAGGACATATCAAGACGGGTACTGATTTGTGACGGTGCACACTCATGGTGACTTTGTAGTGATTGCTGCCCCACTGAGACGCAATGACTGAATATCCCACTCAGTCACATTATCCTGACACTGAGCCAACCAGTCCTTGCTCTTGATCTTAGTACTGATAAGTGCCAGGCTAGGGAGTGGCAAGTGTCAAATTCATAAGTTTTTGGTTTTACTCGGCAGGCAATCGAACTCACAACATCCTGCTCGGGAAGTGGAAATCCCCTATTAGAATTATATTTTATCGTCAGAGTGTGTGAATGAATGAGAGTGTGAGTGAGTGAGAGTAAGTATGAATGAATGAGGGTGAGAATGAGAGAGTTTACGTGTAAGTGAGAGTAAGCTTGTCAGTGTGTAAGTGAGTGTTTGTTGTTTTACATCCTAGCAACATTTAAGGTTATATCAGGACAGGTACCGACTTCTGACAGTGCACACTCAATGTGACTTTATAGTTCTGCCCCACTAGGAGACCAGGCCTGTGGCATCAATGACCCGATATCCCACACACACATTATCCTGATACTGTGCGAACCAGTCCTTGTAATACCCTATTAATGCCGAGCACCAGGCTAGGTAGCGACAAGTATCAATTTTATAAGTCATTGGTTTGACTCAGTTGGGATTCGAACTCCCGACCTTCCACACGGGAAGCCTGCACTCTACCAATTCGGCCACTGCATCCGGAGGAGTTAGTTAGTGAGTGAGAGTGTATGAATGAATATTTTAGTGTACTAGAGTGAGAATGTGTGAGAGAGCCTGAGAGTGAGAGTGAGAGTAACTGAGAGTGGGAGTATAAGTGACAGTGAGTAACTGAGAGTCTGAGTTTAACTGAGACTGAGAGTGTAACTGAGAGTGTGAGTGTAAGTGAGAGTGTGAGTGTAACTGAGAGTGAGAGTGTGAGTAACTGAGAGTGTGTTTGTTGTTTTACATCCTAGCAACATCTAAGGACATATCAGGATGGGTACTGACTTGTCACAGTATGCACTCATGGCGATTTTATAGTGCTGCCCCACTGGGAAATGAGGCCGCCGGCACCATGACCCGATATCCCACTCAGTCACATTATCCTGACACTGAGCTAACCAGCCCTTGCCCTATCCTAATAATGCCGAGCACCAGGCTAAGAAGCAACAAGTATCAATTTTTAAGTCAGTGGTTTGACTCGACCGGGAACCAAACTCGCAAACTCCCGATCTTCCGCACACGAGGCCTGTGCTCTACCAATTCGGCCACCGCGCCCGGTGTGTAACTGAGAGTGTGAGTGTAACTGAGAGTGAGTAACTGAGAGTGAGTGTAACTGAGAGTGTGAGTAACTGAGAGTGTGAGTGTAACTGAGGGTGAGTGTGAGTGTAACTGAGAGTGTGAGTAACTGAGAGTGAGAGTGTGAGTAACTGAGAGTGTGAGTAACTGAGAGTGAGAGTTTAACTAAGAGTAAGAGTGTGAGTAACTGAGAGTGAGTGTAACTGAGAGTGAGAGTGTGAGTGTAACTGAGAGTGTGAGTAACTGAGACCGTGGGTAACTGAGTGTGAGTGTAACTGAGAGTGAGAGTGTGAGTAACTGAGAGTGTGAATAACTGAGAGTGTGAGTGTAACTGAGTGTGAGTGAGTAACTGCGAGTGAGTGTGAGTTACTGAGAGTGTGAGTGTAACTGAGTGAGTAACTGAGTGAGTGAGTTACTGAGAGTGTGAGTGTAACTGAGTGAGTAACTGAGAGTGAGTGAGTTACTGAGAGTGTGAGTGTAACTGAGTGAGTAACTGAGAGAGTGTGAGTTACTGAGTGTGAGTAACTGAGTGTGAGTAACTGAGTGTGAGTAACTGAGTGAGAGTGCGAGTGTAACTGAGAGTGAGTATCTGAGTGTAACTGAGTGAGAGTGTGTGAGTGTAACTGAGAGTGAGTAACTGAGTGTACCTGAGTGAGAGTGTGTGAGTGTAACTGAGAGTGTGTAACTGAGTGAGTAACTGAGAGTGTGAGTAACTGAGAGTGAAAGTGTGAGTAGCTGAGAGTGAAAGTGTGAGTAGCTGAGAGTGAGAGTGTGAGTAGCTGAGAGTGAGGGTGTGAGTAACTGAGAGTGAGAGTAACTGAGAGTGAGTAGCTGAGAGTGAGTGTGAGTAACTGAGAGTGAGTACTGAGAGTGAGAGTGTGAGTAACTGAGAGTGACAGTAAGAGAGGGCGACTTGACTCACGTTGACTCCGTTGTCCACGACTTCCTGCCACACAATGTAGCCACTTCCTTTGTCACGTAGTTTCCCCAACTGTGTAACAATCTCCAATAACCTGGGAACACAGAAAAAGACAATCAAGCATCGCAAAATACCTGTGCATTATTGCACTTTAAAAGATTTAAATCTTTTATTTATTTTTTCACAACGGCTTAGACTAAATAAAGACAGAAACAGCTAGGTTGGGTGGAAACTGGGTAATGTGATGGGGGATGGGGGGGCGGGGGGGGGGGTCTACATATACAAAAAAATAAAATCTTAGGATTGATTAGGTGTTAAATGTGAGATGTATTCATTGAGGTACTTACTGCATTAGTATATGGGGGTTGCTATGTTAACATTTATCAAAATAATTCAAAATGCAAACCAAATACACGCAGAAATATACATATTTTAAAATATTTATTAAATGGACAAAGAGAGAGCCAGGGAAACTTACTTTCGCTCATATAAGCCCAAGACATCCCTAATGTCGCTGAGGTTGTTCCTCTTTATGAAGTTGCTGATTTGCGGGTTGGACTCCCTGTGTCAACAAATGAAAGCATCACCACAACAGCGCATCATCACTTGAAAGCCGCATAGTCCGATGACAGCATCAAATTTTCAAAATCAAAACAGTCCAGCTATTTTTAATTTCTTTTTAAATTGAAAAGCTTTGTTCCGTTAAAAAATATTTTATTTGCCTTACACAATAAAGTGACAGTGACTTCTTTTTATTCATCGTTAAGCAAATTTGGTCCATTTAAACAAATTTACAAGCTGCAGATGTAGAACAACGCTAACTAGCTATACACAGGAACCCTGCTGACTGGCCAATGAGAAAAGTGTCCTCAATGGGTGCGATGAAATTACGAACTCGCTCATGTTCAGATAATGCTCACCAGCAGTCGAACGGCACCTCGTCTCCCCCGAGATGGATGTACTTGTCCTTAAAGACGGCCAGCACTTCCCTGAAGAAGCGTTGAAGGAAGAGGTAGGTCGACTTGAGGATGGGGTTGATGGGCCCGAACAGCCCGTTCGGCTGCCGGTTGAACTCGTAGCACGGCGTCAGTAGGTAGTCCTGACCGAAGCCCCATGATAAGGTGTGACCTGATTGAGGTGTACGACATGCTGTTAACATATACACTATGTCCATCTGACACAATGCATGAAACCCCATGACAAGGTGTGACCTGATTGAGGTGTACGACATGCTGTTAACATATACACTATGTCCGTCTGACAGAATGAAGCCCCATGACAAGGTGTGACCTGATTGAGGTGTACGACATGCTGTTAACATGTCCATCTGACTAAATGAAGCCCCACGACAAGGTGTGACCTGATTGAGGCATACGACATGCTGTTAACATATACACTATGTCCGTCTGACAGAATGAAGCCCCATGACAAGGTGTGACCTGATTGAGGTGTACAACAGACTGTTAACATATGCACTATGTCCGTCTGACTGAATGAAGCCCCACGATAAGGTGTGACCTGATTGAGGTATACGACATGCTGTTAACATATACACTATGACCGTCTGACAGAATGAAGCCCCATGACAAGGTGTGACCTGATTGAGGCGTATGACATGCTGTTAACATATACACTATGTCCGTCTGACAGAATGAAGCCCCATGACAAGGTGTGACCTGATTGAGGTGCACAACAGACAGTTAACATGTACACTATGTCCGTCTGACAGAATGAAGGCCCACGATAAGGGGTGACCTGATTGAGGTGTACAACAGACTGTTAACATATGCACTATGTCCGTCTGACTGAATGAAGCCCCAAGATAAGGTGTAACATATGCACTATGTCCGTCTGACTGAATGAAGCCCCAAGATAAGGTGTGACATGATTGAGGTGTACGACATGCTGTTAACATATGTCCATCTGACTAAATGAAGCCCCATGACAAGGTGTGACCTGATTGAGGCGTATGACATGCTGTTAACATATGCATTATGTTTCTCTAAATGAAGCCCCATGACAAAGTGTGCTGGACTGAGTATCTAAGTCGGATATGTAGGACTCAATCTAGGTCAGCACCGTTACTTAATAATTGTGATGCTTCTTTTGTTTCTGATTATGTACCTATTAAAGGGATTTGTTGAACTACTATTTTTGGCTGATTTGTTTGTTTTCGTTTTATGTCCTAGCAACATCTCAGGTCATTACCAGGCAGAGTACCTACATGTGAACTGTGACAGTGTGCACCAATGGCGACTTGACAATGCTCTGGATTAATATAAATTTAAATAGCCTCAATAGTACCACATAAATACAAAAGCGGCAGTACATTGAATTGCACTCACTAGCTCTACAGCTAACGGTAAGCATTCGGGCCTTTCAGTATTCTTCTATTGCCACTTTTTTGGGGGGTACATTAGTTGATTAAGCAGGGGAAATTTCAATCGCAGATGACTGGTCTTCCTCATTCCAATGCTCCTTGCCCTATCCTAATAATGCCGAGCACCAGGCTAGGAAGCGACAAGTATCAATTTGTTAGTCACTGGTTTGACTCGACCAGGGTTTGAATCCACGATCCCACAATCTACCAACATGGATGCTCTAACTCATTCGGCCATCCCGACTTTGTAATGTAATTAATGGACATTTCGAAAGCACCTCCTGTTCCGAATGGCAGGCACCACCCCTGGTGTGCAAACTTACCGGGTGTGTCAAACTCTGGGATGACCCTGATGCCCCGAAGCCGTGCCTCCTCTATGATCTCAGATATCACCTCGTGTGAATAGATATGGGTGTGTGGGTTGTAGGCGCCCTACGCACAGAATAGCGACAACAAAATTACAAGCGGCTCACTGTGGACCCCACCTGCATTAACGCACCCCGCCATGCGAGGCATGGCCTGCATTTATGCAGGTGGAATGCCTCCTTTACCAAACAAAATCTCATTTTTATTATTAATAAGAAAGCATACACCATGCCCATAATAGCAGCACAGTTTTTGCAGCGACCCACCATTTTAGCCCATAATAGTGAAGTTATTAAGGCTAACCTACTAACACGCTAACCTCCTTCACATTCTACTAATATACCCTACCTAAGTATCCGCTGAACTACCTATTTACAATGTAATGTAAATGGCCAGAAGATCAGTGGCTCAGTGCTGAAAAAATGTATGTTTTGATGAATAAACTGTTTTAGCAGCAAGAAAAGTTTGGAATTAAAACTAGCTTAAGCAATCATTGAAGAGATCAAAAATGAAACATACATTAAATTTCGATAATCTTTTGGATTTGAGTGTCTCCCATATGCTAAAAATAAAAATATTAGATTGATCATTATAATCAACATTGATGTAACTTTTAATTATAAATGGCTAACTTGGGAGATATATACTCACTCATAAAAACATGCAAAATAAATTTGGTATTGAACATCATAAATTTGCATAATTTACAGAGTTTCTATTAATAGACTTTATGTTCCTTTTATGCAACAACAAATGCTTAATAAGTCGACTAGCATCTAAGTTTGATATGTAGGAGACAAATTTAAGCAAGTTCTTTGTTTTAGAAAATGTTATGCTTTCATCGGATTATGCAAGTATATTAACTTCTGTAACCATGGAGATGTTATGTTTCCATCGGATTATGCAACTTTAATAACATCTATAACCATGGAGATGTTATGTTTTCATCGGATTATGCAACTTTAATAACATCTGTAACCATGGAGATGTTATGTTTTCATCGGATTATGCAAGTTTAATCAAATCTGTAACCATGGAGATACACAAGAATTATAACATTGGACCAGAGTGGCATACTTTTATGAGCAAAGAAGATGCAGCATGTTCATACATTGTCAACAATTGTAATGTTAAGGCCCCTTTACACTTTTGACGGCATGTGACGCCGTCAACTTTACGCCGGTTAGCGCTGTGTGACGGCGCAAAATGGTGGGGAGTGCTATGAGTGGAACGTCGCAGTGAAAGTCTGAATGCTTTGACGCACACGGTCGCTAACGTCGACCTATTTTCCAGGCTCTCATTATTGAGTTTGACGATACGCTCAGTGCAAAACTTCAATTTTATTCAAAATTAGAAGAAATACAGAACAATATCTATTTGCATACCAAGCGGTTTGTTTCTTCTATTAATTTAGGATAAAATCGACGTTTTGCACTGCACATATCAGCAAACTCAATGGCCGGGCGCCTTTGTTTTGCTTGCGACACCGTTTTCAGCGGATGCGCAGTAGGACTTGAACTGCCGACGTATGGAAGCGCTGACCTTGAAAGTTCAACATAGTTGAACTCTGGTCAACGCTTGCGCCGTGTTGCGCCATCTGACGCCGTCAAGCGTCGACGTAAAGTCTAAATGGGAACGTTGGCTTGCGCCGTGTTGTGCCGTCACACGCCGTCAAAAGTTTAAACGGGCCTTTAAGCTTACTTTATTTATACTCGCATAATTACTTACAAGTCAGAGCATTTCTAAAGGTCTTGAAAGTACATGTACTTACATTTCGAGTGAGGTTGGGGAATGTCTTGCTTTCAAATGGAAATGACTGGTCGTCAGTGATGTGCCAGTGAAACACATTCATTTTATTCTGTGCCATTGCCTCCTGTGAAAAGCAAACACATCTCACTCTATACTTGCTGTCGCAGATATACCGTATTCTCACGGGTTAACGCCCTGGGTGTTTAAATTGGCAAATCACTGAAGTTGGACATGGGGGGGGGGGGGCGGGGGGCCCTTACCCACAAATGAGCATTCAAGGGGTTGGCATTCACAAAATATTGGGCAAGTGGGGGGTGGGCGTTAACCCACACATGGGCGATAAACCGTGAGAATGCGGTAAGTCAATTGAATAGTGTTTCTCAATTTAAAGAAATTCAGTTATTCGCAATTGATATATCGTCATATACTACATATTTAAAAAAGACCTTCTTAAATAATGCATTGCCTCCATAATAGGCACCAACATTAACAAGACAAGAACACCTTATCCTATCCAAAGTTCCTTCTCACGTTGTTAATGACATCACCTGAAACTCATCTGATAATAAAACCGTTAAGCGCATTAAAATATCGCTAGAATATTCTGAATCGGAAATAAGAATGCCCCTCATCAGATTTAAGCATATTCATGAAATTGTGTTAGCTTTTCTTTAATCTATTTCATCAGGGAAGAGGAAATGAACTTCGATTACTGTCTGTGCGAAAATCTATTCGTAATTACTTTGATTAAATTAACAGGAACTATGGTTGATGGCTGGTGATGTAAATGTAAATGATTGCTATTGGTCAGTTTATGGATATAATATAGACCGTACATTCAAGAAAGGATGTGTGTTCTCACTAAACTCACCAAACACATCGAGATACTCTCCCAGAACGGTGATCACCAAACACAGTGATACACTCCACAAGAGAGAGGGGGGGGGGGGGGTAAGAGGGGGTGAGGGAGGGGAGTGAGGGAGGGGGAGTAAGTGAGGGGGAGTAAGAGAAGGGGAGTGGAGGGAGGGGGAATGAGGAGGCAGGGTGGGGCAGGGGAATAAGTGACGGGAAGTGAGGGGGGGGGAGGGGAGGGAGGGGGAAGGGGAGTTATGGGAGGGGGAGTGAGCGGGTGAGGGAGAGGAATGGGAGTGAGGAGTGGGGGAGTGGGTGGAGTAAGGAGAGAGGGAAAGGGAGGGAGGAGGGAATGGGGGAATGGAGGGGGATGTGAGTGAGAGGAGTGAGTGAGTAGGAGGAGTGAGTGGATGAGTGAGTGAGGGAGGGAAGGGAGGATGAGTAGAGGAGGGAGGGAAGGGAGGATGAGTGAGGGAGGGGGATGGAGGGAGGGGGAGGGAGGGGGAGGGGGGAGGGAGGGAAGGAGGGGGGGAGGGACGCGGGAGGGGGGATGGAGGTGGGGGGGGAGGTGGGGGGGAGGGGGGAGGGGAAGTGACGAGGGGGAAGCGAGGGAGGATGAGTGAAGGAGGGGGAATACATGAGGGGGCGGGGGGTGAGGGAGGGAGGGGTGCAAAGGGAACTTGCATGCAGCTTGCTATGCGCCCCACCTGGCGGGGACTGAGCTCACCAGGTTGTTGATGAGCGTCTCCTTGTCCAGGTAGTGCCGGGCCGTGTCGAGCAGGATCCCGCGGTGCGGAAAGCGCGGGAAGTCGTTGATGAGCGTCCGGTTTATCACGTACTGCAATATAACAACGTCGACAATGGGCGCGGCCAAGAAGCTACACACCTCCGATAAGAATGGACACTGCTTTAGAGGTGAGATGTTGAGTTGTTGAGTTGTTCAGATGTTGAGTTGGGTGTGGACAGTTTTAAAGTTGTATAGTCCGATGATTTTGAGTTTCTGTCATTTTCTGAGATAAATATATTAGATTGATGGTTATAATCTATCTTACATTACTTTGAAGTAACTTTTATTTTAAAAGGCAATTTAAAAAAAAGATATTGCTTCTAAACTTTGAAGTGAAAATGTGCTAAATTAATTTTGGCGAACACGCCGAAACTCTGACACTACATACGCTTCTGCAGTAAGAGGGTATATTAAATTTCCTTAGTATTCCCTTCGATGTTGCAACAAATGTTTAATAAGTGCACCAGTATTTAAGTTAGCTACCTAGAATCAAATCTAGATAATTGTTTTGGTTCTGAAAATTTGATGTTTTCATCGGACTATGCAGCTTTAAGTGATTCGGCAAGAATGCATTCAGTAAGGTTAAGCAGTTATTGCCAGATACTAGATTTGAGGCCCGATGAGGAGATTGATGCGCATTCTAGATAGAGGCCACAGGGACTCACAACATATATTTTAGTCATAAAGTATTTATTAAATCAGTGGTTTCCTCAGTATCCAGGAAAGAGATGGCAGGAATTGGAACAGCTGGTTCCACTAATAGGCAGTATTTGTTGTATAACTCGTCATGCGAATATTATTTGAATGGAGTCCACCTGCGTTGCTTCTCCGCTATTAACCTATATATGTGCTTTTGTGTTGCTATATGATCAACAGGGTTAATTAATATATCGGCCGGCCAATAAGGACGATATACGACTGAGTGCTAATATTATATAACGGTGCCTGCGGGCCAACAGACTGATAAATACGATATACGACTGAGTGCTATACAACTTTGTACTTCGGACCAGCAGGCCGACATGCACCACCAGTAGGGGGCACTTCTTATGTTGGTATATTACTTGCTTTGACAATTGCTCACAAACTGGGCTGGAGCACCTTGGCTACCAGCTCAATGCTCCCAATACGGGGAGCTCACGACTCCGGGGGGGGGGGGGGTGGGAGGGGGTAATGTGTAAGTTGTCCAACTTATTGTGCCAAAGGACGGCGAGCTTACTGAAATAATTCAACTTACACTGCAACAGATGGCAGGCCCGCCATCCGTGATGTTATGTAGCGAGACCCCTGAATACCTCACCTCTTACTAAGAACCAACTGAATCCCAGACTTTAACAGACTTATTTTCTCAAGTTCATGTATCAGTTCTTATTCATTCGACAAGGATGAAATCCACTTCTTGATTTACATTTTTTTTAAATTTATTTAAATAACTGAAATCTGACTTCCGCAAAATTGTCCACTATTCTCTGGCAGTGCAAAGCACGTACAGAGGACTGTCCGCATTTTGACAGAAACTGAGGAAATCAGCAAAAACATCAATCTTTTATCCCTGCTTTGATATTACACACATATCCCTTCTTACAAGTTGACCGGACGCGATGGCTCAATTGTTAAGAGCACTCACTGGCTTTTGTATGGGAGGCTGTGAATTTGAACGCCAACCAAATCAAATCCATGACTTAGAAAGTTGATACTTGTCGCTACCAAGCCTGGAACTCGGCATAACTAGGATAGGGCAAGGAGTAGTTTGTGCAACATCAGGATAATGTGACTGAGTGGGATATCGGGCCATGATGCTCGCAGCCCAGTCTCCCAATGGGGCAGCACGACGTTGGTAGGTGGCCGTCCGAATTAATATGGCCTTGGATGTTGCTAGGACAAAAACCACAACGAACAAATTCTTAAACCCTGGGCCCATAGGTCTCACACTGTCTCTGGGTTCTCTGAGTGGGTCATGTTTCTAAAACAGAAGCTGATTGGCCGGGCTACCCGCTCTCTATGCGCCACCATGCGGCCATCTGTCACACTAAGCCTTTTACAGCCCTAGCCAGCGTTCGGCCCCGACGCAGTCACGGCGTTTTTAAACCTGCTCTCATCAGTTATCTTAATAATAGACTTCACAAGGGATTTGCGCCAATACATAACGGCCCTTAACATTTAAATAGGTCGCTGCTAATTCTGTAATTGTGAGGAAAGATACATTTCCCTACAAGCCGGCCTGGAATGGAATTAACTGCAGTTCGTCCCCTGGGGTTGTCGCGGAAGCAACTGCCTGTTGTGTCATATCTAATGCCAAGTACACACCTACCGTTTACGATTCATGCACTAAAACTCCCGGCTCGACCCGACCCGCTTAAAACTGAAAACGGGCCGATTCATTTTTCGAATCGCGAATCGCAATCATAATCGGCCTGCTTTAGCCCTAAAATTGAGTTTTTAGTCGGGAATCGCAATCGCTAGGTGTGCACGGGGAGCGCACACCTAGCGATTTTTGTGTGCGAAACGGGCAGTTTTAGATCGTATACGGTAGGTGGGTGCGCACAAACGGTAGGTGTGTACCTGGCATAATTCAGTGAACTGACTTCTATTTCAATTTCTCGAACGCATCAGATAACTGACAATCCTCTCTCTGTTACTGGGCGTGGTAGCCGAATCGGTAGAACGCGGGCCTCGTGTGGGGGGCGGGGGGGAGATCGGGAATTTGGTTCCCGGTCAAGTCAAACTGATGACTTATAAATTTACACTTGTCGCTTCCTAGCCTAGTGCTCAGCATTAATAGAATAGGGCAAGGAGTGGTTACCTTAGTGTCGGGATAATGTGACTGAGTGGATATGGGGTCATGGTGCTACTGTTAGTGGCCTGATTTCCCAGTGGGACAGCACTAAGTCGCCATGAATGTGCACTGTCACAAGTCGATGCCCATCCTGATATGGCCTTAGATGTTGCCAGGATGCAAAACTCCCAGCCAACCTCTCTCTAATTCGGATAGCAAAGACTGGGTTTCGGTCGCGACAGTTTTTGTTTCAGTTGATTGTCCCTCCGATGACAGGACACCTGCTATTTCAGGACAACTGTGTCATCCCATTGAAGACAGATACTATTGCATATCAATCTGGTACTACTACTAGGCATTAGGAGAATAGGACACCGGCTGGTTGGCTCAGTGGCATGAGTGGGGTACCATGTCATAGCACCAATGGCATGGTATCCAGACGCGGTGGCCGAATCAGTAGAGCACAGGCTTCCCATGTGGAAGGTCCGGAGTTTGAATCCTGGTCGATACCAAAACTTATACTTGTCACTACTTAGCCTGGCACTCGGCATTAATAGGATAGAGCAGGGACTGGTTAGCTCAGTGTCAGGATAATGTGACTGAGTTGGATATCGGGTCACGGTGCCGGCGGCCTGATTTCCCAGTGGGGAAGCACAATAAAGTCACCCTATAAGTGTGCACTGTCACAAGTCAGTACCCATCCTAATATGACCTTAGATGTTGCTAGGACATAAAACCCCAACAAACAACCAAAGAATCCTCCTCATTCATTGCTGCCCGACCTCATATTTTCCACACGACTGCACTCACCGCTCTCCCTCTGCTAACCACTAACCCATCCATCACTCCAATGACACTCAGACCTAATTCCTGCAGACATGCGGCATAAAAACCTTCTAAACACGCTCACAAAAACAAATCATCTAATTCTTTCTCATAGAGACTGGGCGCGGTGGCCGAAGGATAGAGCGCGGGCCTCGTGTGCGGAAGGTCGGGAGTTCGGTTCCCTGTCGAGTCAAACCAATGACTTATAAAAATTCTTACTTGTCACTTCCTAGCCTGGCACTCGGCTTTAATAGGATAGGGCAAGGACTGGTTGACTCATTGTCGGGATACTGTGACCGAGTGGGATATCGGGTCATGGTGCTGGCGGTATGATTTCCCAATGGGGCAGCACTATAACGTTGCCATGAGTGCGCACTGTCACAAGTCGGTACCCATCCGGATATGACCTTAGATGTTGCCAAGATATAAAACTCCAACAACCAACCAACACCTGATATGGTTTGTTGTTGTTTTATGTCCTAGCAACATCTAAGGTCATATCAGAACGGGTACCGACTTGTGACAGTGCGCACTCATGGCGACTTTATAGTGCTGCCCCACTGGGAGACCAGGCTGCCAGCACCATGACCTGATATCCCACTCAGTCTGACACTGAGCCAACCAGTCCTTGCCCTAATAATGCCAAGCACCTGGCTAGGAAGGCACAAGTATAAATTTTTAAGTCATCGGTTTGACTCCACCAGGGTTCGAACCCACGATCCCATGGTCTACCAACACGGGAGACGGACGCTCTAACTCAGTCGGCCATCCCGTCTGGTCCTAGGGCACCTGATATGACCTGAGATGTTGCCAGGGCGTAAAACTGCAACAACCAACACCTAGAGCTGACTGACATACCTGGCCCTTGTCATCCTGGAAGATGAGCTGTGAGAAGGTCTCCAGCCCGCGCACGGCTCCCCACACCTCCCGGGCGATGATGGACGCTCCGGTACGCTTGATCTCAAGGTCATCTGGGGGTCACACAAGGAACATCGCAGATCAGTAGGCGCATCACAGAAATAACACAGATCAGCAGTGAGTGCATCATAAAAAACATCACATATCATCATGTATCTAGTAAGAATGTCCCAGACCATTACAAACGTCCCAGATCGAAAATGTGTCTTACAAACAGGATTACACATCGAAATGGGTCTGACAAACAGGATTACACATCAAAATGTGTCTTACAAACAGGCTTACATGTCAAAATGTGTCTTACAAACAGGATTACACATCAAAATGTGTCTTACAAACAGGATTACATGTCAAAATGTGTCTTACAAACAGGATTACACATCAAAATGTGTCTTACAAACAGGATTACACATCAAAATGGGTCTGACAAACAGGATTACACATCAAAATGTGTCTTACAAACAGGCTTACATGTCAAAATGTGTCTTACAAACAGGATTACACATCAAAATGTGTCTTACAGACAGGATTACACATCAAAATGTGTCTTACACACAGGATTACATGTCAAAATGTGTCTTACAAACAGGACTACACATTAAAATGTGTCTTACAAACAGGATTACACATTAAAATGTGTCTTACAAACAGGATTACACGTCAAAATGGGTCTTACAAACAGGATTACACATCAAAATGGGTCTTACAAACAGGATTACACATCGAAATGGGTCTTACAAACAGGATTACACATCAAAATGTGTCTTACAAACAGGATTACATGTCAAAATGTGTCTTACAAACAGGATTACACATCAAAATGTGTCTTACAAACAGGATTACACATTAAAATGTGTCTTACAAACAGGATTACACATCAAAATGGGTCTTACAAACAGGATTACACAACAAAATGTGTCTTACAAATGGGATTACACATCAAAATGTGTCTTACAAACAGGATTACACATCAAAATGTGTCTTACAAACAGGATTACACATCAAAATGTGTCTTACAAACAGGATTACACATCAAAATGTGTCTTACACACAGGATTACACATCAAAATGTGTCTTACAAACAGGATTACACATCAAAATGTGTCTTAGAAACAGGATTACAGATCAGAATGTGTGTCACAAAGAAATCACATATCGGAATGTGTATTATAGAAAAACCGTCATACAACAAAATGTGTTTTTACTATTACAAAAAAAAGGTTATATCTCAAAATGTGTCTTATAAAGAAATCACAAATCATAATGTGATCTTTTTAAAACACGCCATAGATCAGAATCTGTATTACGAAAATAAGATAACAAGTCAATATGTGTCTTACAAAGAAATCACAGATCAATAACGTCATAGATCGGAATGTGTGTAAATTTAACTTTTAGAAGAATTCAATAGGTCATCACAAAAACATTATAATCATTACGCACATTACATATATTTAAAAAAAGACCACAAACCAGTATGTGTATCGAAAAACTACCACTTAAAAATAATAATCATATACCACAATATAACTAGCATTCAGACAGCAAATTATAGGTGTCTCATAAGGGATACTTTGTTTGTTTGTTTGTTGTTGTTTTACGTCCTAGCAACATCTAAGGTCATATCAGGACGGGTACCGACTTGTGACAGTGCGCACTCATGGCGACTTTATAGTGCTGTCCCACTGGGAAACCAGGCCGCCGGCACCATGACCTGGTATCCCACTCAGTCACATTATCCTGACACTGAGCACACCAGTCCTTGCCCTATCCTAATAATGCCGAGCGCCTGGCTAGGAAGCGACAAGTATCAATTTTAAAGTCATTGGTTTGACTCGACCGGGACTCGAACCCACGACCCCACGATCTACCAGCACGGGAGACGGCATAAGGGATACTAAAGCAGGATGTTAAAACGTTACACAATTATATGATGTTGTGGCACTAACAAAAAGGTTAATTACACACTTTAATATATGATGAATACTTGTTGAGGTTAATTGAATCTTGTAAGAATTATTAGTTTGTTACTTTTTCCCTACTTTTTGTGTGATGCCTTTATTATTTATCCTGGAGAAGTGTTAATACTTGTTTTCACCGCTGGGCAACACTAGTCTAATTTGATTCAAGTCTTTTGAATTTTGTCTGAGTGGTAATTTTCGATTTCTTGCTTCATTGGAGTATACAATCAGCTCCCTATTTAATCCGAAAATCTGAATACCCGATCTAAACATTAATGGATCAGATTTCCGCCCTTCATTTTTTTTATAATATTATCCCTTAAATCTTATAAAAAAGAAACACATTTGTCTGACAGTGACAATCTTGCTAATTTGAATTTTGGTTCTGGGAACAAAGTAATCGGGATTAATGAGGGTTGACTGTATAATGAATACAGAATCAAATTCGAAAATTAAATCAATAAAGCTCCATATTGTGGGCAGGGCTACCAGAAGAGTGACATCGCAGGGTAGGATGGGAACCTTTTTTTCCCAATCGGGCAAGTGACTGAATTTTCTACTTGCCTGAGTTGCAAAACTACTTGCTTAATATAAGCCCAAGTCAGCCAATTGAAACTGAAATCTGCTACTGCAGATCAGAAAATAACAAGAACTTCACCTGCCCGACCGAGTAAACTAGGTGCCCCGGGTCCTTATTGTGCTATCCTGCATAGGGATGAATATCATCCTTATCGCCCATGTAATATTCATCCACCAAATGTTTGGATTCATCGAACAACACACAATCTTCCGCACTGAATTGCATAGTACTCACATGACTCGTCGTCATCCAGAGATGGGAACTTGGGGCACTCCTTCAAGACAGTGACATTGACGTAGCGGATCTCCTTGTACTTCCAGCTGTTGGCCTGCTGTTCTCTACCACCACCACCACCATCCCATCTGCCTCTGCCATCCGCCTTCCCAGCTCCTGCCGCCTTCTCTGACCGGTCACCGAAGGTGTTGCGCTTGATGCGCTCGAACTGGAACTCGAGCACGTCACACGTCTCTCCGATGGCGAGGAACTGGAAGTTCTCGGGGCTCAGTGTGAAGAGCATCTCTTCCGGGTAGTAGTGCTGTGGTAGCGGCCAGGGCGATCCCTCAGCCGGGATGGGCGCGTGGCGGATGAGGAGGCGGGTGTCGGGCGAGGCGCGAAACGCGAAGATCCTTGAGCTCTCGAACCAGCTCACGTGCTTCTTGGTGTCCATGCCCGGCTTGCTCGGTGGCGGTGTCACCCCAGGTTTGTGAAGCTTCCGCCGCCGTCGCCAAGCATAGTTGTTAGGAGCAACTGTCAACATCTCAGTCTGGTCCATGTCATTTCTGTGGTTGTTGTGGTAGTTGTGGCTGTTGTCACTGGCGTCGTTGTTGATGTTATGGTTGTTGTCGACGCCCGTTTTGGCGTCTGCATCATTGAAATGCCTTAGGTTATCGTTCTCATTCTTCCGGATCTTTTTGTCGCGCATATATTCATCTTCTAGAAAATGAAATGAACAAAAGAATGGCCTATTAAATGAAAAACTCTTACAACCATTAAATGGTCTATTATTCTATTCTCTACAAGACTTGTTATGTTCCTATGAGTGCAAAAAGAAAGGTAAACACTGTAATGGTCCTGTATAATATTCCATAACAACCGTATTTGTTTGTTTGTACATTAGTTGTTTTAAGCTGGGGAAATTTCAATCGCAGACGATTGGTCTTCCTCATTCCACTGCTCCTTTGTCTATCCTAATAATGCCAAGCGCCTGGCTAGGAAGCAACAAGTATCAATTTTTAAGTCCCTCAGGGCAAGGGCTGGTTAGCTCGGTGTCAGGATAATGTGACTGAGTGGGATATTGGGTCATGGTGCAGGCGGCCTGATTTCCCAGTGGAGCAGCACTATAAAATCGCCATGAGTGCGTACTGTCACAAGTCAGTACCCATCCTGATGACCTTAGATGTTGCTAGGACATAAAACAACAAACAAACAAACTAAGAACAGGATTCAAACCCAATTGTTGTCCATATTCATATTCCATATTTCTGGGCTTTTTGCTTACCGTTAATCGGTAAATATAAAAAATCGTGGAAATCCACGAAATCGCTGAGATCTTTCATTCCTGGATTTGACTCAGTCAGGGATCAAACCAGCGACTTCCCGCACGGGAAGCGGGCCAATGCTCTTACTGATTGAGCTATCGCGTCCGGGCTTATGGTTACATCCTCTAGTGGAGTGTGGCTAAATAAAATGGCGCCAAACGCAGCAATGACGTGGCGTTTTGAATGAGTTCAGGTGATTCTACATTGAACTTCACGGAATCACCACAACTGGACCAGCACCACAAAGGTCAAAGGTCATGTTGCCCTATCCTATTAATGCCGAGCGCCAGGCTAGGAAGTGACAAGCATCAATTTTATAAGTCATTGGTTTGACTCGACCGGGAATCAAATTCCCGATCTCCCGCACGTGAGGCCCATGCTGTACTGATTCGGCCACCGCGCCCGGTGGACTGGACAGAAGTCTAGTACATAAATATTGAGATGTAATTTACAGTATTGAGGGTAATGTTGGTATGCTTTTTACTTTTATTTTTCTATTCATTATTTCTATGGTATAAGTAATGTATATGTGTTATCTTTAAATGGGGAAAGGACCTCATAAGATTTTACTTTCTCCTTTTTCATGTGAAAAAAATACTGATATAAATATCAACTTGTGTGTATATTGATCATGTGGAAATAAATAATTTTTAATTATTATTATTATTTTGTATTATTATTATTATTATTATTATTATTATTATTATTATTATTATATCCACACAAGTTATACGAGAACCGGAACCCGCCTCAGGCAACTCTTCTTTACTGCGAGAGTTATCGGTGTTTGGAACAGCCTCCCAGGTTATGTTGCGGGGGCCTAGAGTATTAAGGCGTGTTTGAATGAAGGATTGACAGATTTTGAAGGGATGAATATATTGTATAGAATTATGAAGCGGGTCTCAGCTCATCTTATACAGACCATCCTAACCCAGGGCTCACACCCATTTTGACATATCAAATTCCCGGACTTTCCAGGACCTTTCAGTGCAAAATTCCAGGACGTTTTCAAGACGATTATTAAATTACAGTACCCTGAAAGTGAAACACAGCTGCATTCATAGTCAATTCAGTGTGTAAGATGTGAAGTGTAAATAAGCATAAACAATAACAACAAACATATGTATAGTTTTAATATAAAAAGCCAAAGGCAGGATAACAAACCCACAAAAATCACTTTAAATCAAAAACAGCACTGATTAATGAATAAAGAACAGATGTGTATTACACCACAGATATTTCTGATAAAAAAAAGTATAGTCTTTAAATTGTAGTCATGATTTTTCCATTTTCAAGGATTTTCAAGGATCCTTAGACAAATTCCAGGAATTTTCAGGCCTGTAATCCTAAATTATCAAATTCCATGACTTTCCAGGTTTTCAAGGACCCATACGAACGCTGTAACAATGACCCAGATTCATCAGACAATCTGGATACAGGCCTAACATACCTGATTCAGTAAAGATCTAATTAAATAAATCATTCCCAAGTTTTCCGATAAATTTGTTTTCTGTCTGGAACAGAATGTATGCTTTAACATGTTAGCTTAGCAATCATGATGCCTTTTCTCACAAAGCAGTACTGCTGGCTGGAGAGCATCACAAAGAGGATCTACATGTTCACACAACACCCATTAGGTTGGTTTTTAGCTTTAGTCATATTTAATCAAATAAATACTTTATGTTGGCAATTATGATCTACTTTACTGAAACTTTTAACTTAGAGGGTTAACTTTGCAGAAATTTGAAGTGACAATGTGCATATATATGTATACATACATACATACATACATACATACATACATACATACATACATACATACATACATACATACATACATACATAAACATGCATTACATACATGTACACACAAATATAAATCACCAATTTGTCCACGGTAAGGACGTACGTGAGCCTGCCTCAAAAGGTGATAACTCTTTTTTTTGTCCATTGTAACGATTGACACAAAACAGCACAGAAACGGTTACACTAAAAACACAAGGACATTTGCTTCAAATCAATATGTATTCTATTGGGATTATGAACACCATGTAAAAAACAAAGCAGTTTATCCTGAGCCAACGCATAAACATATAGTATGTTGATCGTAACAATGGACAAAGTTTTGTCCCATATTGCTTAGCACCTTTTGAGACAGTCTCACTGTATATTTACAGCTTAAGTGTGTCACTTCTTATATCAATAATCATTATGTATGTTCCATAAATGGCACAAGTTCCATTCAACGGACCTGGAAACATCTCTTTTGCACACACAAAAAACCCCAACAAAAAGCAACATAAGTAATAATAAGCAATAAGCAGCTATGTGGTGGCCACAAAGCGCTCCCGTCCCATGCATTCACTGTTGAGAGGTCAGTAGAATGTTAGTTCAACATAAGAAACCTCATTTGTTAGTTTTAGTTCATAAATCAGTTGATAACACCGAGAATTCCTATTTCCGCTGGTCTCACAGCAAGGACTGAAACTGTGACCCAGCACGCCGGGTCGCAGCTTCAGCCTACGCACCAGAAGGTGTATGTGTGTGTGTGTGGGGGGGGGGGGGGCTCCCCCTCCCAGCCGTATCCTTCACTATTCTATAAACTCACTTTCCACCTATAACCACAAGCCTTCTGATGAACTTGGTAGGATTCTTGCAATACATTCGTTTCTAAAAATACATTGCAGTGAAATTATCCTTGAAGATATTTTATATCAGATCTTCCTTTCTTTCGTGGAGTTTTACATCCTGACAACATTTAAGATCGTACCAGGATGGGTACCGACTTGTGACAGTGCGAATTCATGGTGACTTTATAGTGCTACCCCACTGGGAGACCAGGCCACCAGCACCATGACCTGATATCCCACTCAGCCACATTATCCTGACACTGAGCTAACCAGTCCTTGCCCTCTCATAATAATGCCAAGCGCCAAGTATAAATTTTGTAAGTCATTGTTTTGACGCGACCGGGAATCAAATTCCCGACATTCCACATGGGAAGCTTGCGCTCTGTCGATTCAGCCACAGCGTCCGGTTTCTTTTATATTACTATTATTAGATCAAATATCATCTCCTGTAGTATGGTGTACATGTTTCCCCCCCCCCCCCACACCTACACATACACGCCTTCCACCGTGTCAGCTGTAGCTGTGACCCGGTGTGCTGAGTCACAGCTTCAGTCCTTCCTGAGGGATCAACAAAACTCAGAATACCCGTTTGGGAGGACACCACTTCCGCAGACTTTCCAGATTTGATGGCACGTAATAATAGCCACCAAACAGACCACTCTGTCAGGTTAGTCACACCAGTCAGGTTAGTCACACCAGTCAAAGCGGCACATTAGAGAACAATTGTGTTTAACACCAAGCCACCAAACTAGTTAAAGTTGCATAACCCGCTCGTTTTGTATTTTCAAATTAAATATATCAAGTTGACATTTATAACCTCACGCTTCACTTTATTTCCCAGCAACCCATTGTGATAAGTGGTTGACTTTGAGATACTTGAAGTGACAACAAACAAAATAATATTTGTGTGCACACTATTTGAATTCAAGTGCAATACACTATTGTTGCATTAACTAGGTCATATCGCTGTTTGTCAAGGTCCGCAAATTTTGATTTTCCTAAGGGGACCCCCCCGCAACGGTCTCCCACTAAATAGATGATTAATCCGTGCACAAGTATCTAACCTAGTTAAGTAGGATAAAATCTAATTAAGTGCAGTGGTTTGAGGGGGGGGGGGATGCTTTCATCGGATTGTGTTAACTTTAAGTTGCCATTCCATCCCTCGATTTTGTAGAGAATATGCGTAAATTCGCCCCAGCTGTGGATCTATCAGAATCAGCCACCACATCTCAATTTGTACACAATACAACATATACCAAAAATCAAATCGGTTTAGCGCTTGGTGCGAGTTGCATGGGTCCCAGTGACAAAAATACTAAAACTCTCCCAAAAAAGAAGGGCGGGGGTGGGCGGGGGCATTTGCCCCCAGAAATGTTTTTAAACCTACGATTAAAATGGTGCAATCTGGCGCCCACTTGGACATATTTTGGCCTTGAAATTCTTTACTTTAATCTGAAGCAGCTTCACTTTAAATGGGTTAAGAAAATTAATTTTGATGTGCACACCAAAATGCTTGACATGGAATTTTCGAGCAAAGTGCGGCAGCAGCAAACCAGCACTGACTGCCTAAAGAGTGCCCCGCATGCTTCTATTAGCTATGTCCGCTGGACAAGCGCCCATCAAATCTACATGAGCGTTTTGGTTTAGACAATTTGACACCTTGATCGGGTTATGCTGCTTCAAGCTATGCTCCTCCTCCTCCTCACTGTCTCCAGCCTGCACTGCATGCCCCTCAGCACCCGGAGCGTCTATTTACCTGACCACGGTAGTGTGGTGCTGTCCTTTTGCCTGTGGAGCTTGGCGCCTCTTGTGGAACGCTGCCTGGAACTGACAACCTGTCGGCCTACAGCAACAAACGCAGCAACCTGATGAGTCGGCACTACCACCACCGGAAACCCGCCACATTCCTTAATCCCATTCAATACGTCACTTCCGGTCAAACCCCCCTCCGTCTCTCCCTCCCTCCTCAATAGGGCCTGATCCCAGACTATTTTGCGCCCTAAGCAAGAACCACAAGGTCAACTACTTGCACCGTCCCAACCACATTTTTTGTATAAAGGAAAGCTTGTTTTAGTTAATGACACCTCTAGAGTATATTGATTTTTATCAACGGCTATTAGATGTCAAACATATGGCCATTCTGATATATTTCTTTGGAGGAAACCCGCTGCCGCCACATAGGCGACTCTTTCTGATAAGCAGCAAAGGGTCTTTTATATGCACTTTCCCACAGACTAGACATCACATACCACAGCCTTTGATAAACCAGTTGTGAACCACTGGTTGGAATGGAAAATAGTCCAAACTGCAAATGTGTCCACTGAGAGGGTTCGATCGGATGACCAACACCCTCACAGGTTGACACTCTACTGCCTGAGCTATGTCCCACTCGCCAATTAAAAAAAATATAAAACTGTGACCCCTCAAAGGTCAGTACTGCGCCCATGTGAGGTCTGCGCCCTAGGAGTCTACCTAGGTGGCAGCACCAGCCCTGCCGGCCGGCCGCCCGCCCGACCCACAAACACTCCGATGCTCCCCAATGGGCGGGTGGAGTGTGGGAAGGTTTGTTTGTTTGTTGTTTTACATCCTAGCAACATCTAAGGTCACATCAGGACAGGTACCGACTTGTGACAGTGCGCACTCATGGCGACTTTGTGTGGGAAGGTAGAACAGTACCTGTTTTCAGCGGACAACTCTGTACGGCTATTGGATGACAACTTGAGAAATTAATGACAATAAATAAATAATACTGCATACAACCACTAGACTGTCAACATTGGAGATATCATTTTTAATTATAAACACAAATAAACATATAAAAACAACGAATCACACACAGACGGTCCGAGGTAATAAAACAGGAGTAATATAAAACCATTGAAATAATTTTCTAAAATAATAAATAAAATCTACTGAAAATACGAACTAAGTGCAAACATATAACATAATTATATATAAAAAAAAAAAAATTTCCAGTGCCAGTTTTGTTAGATCTTCACTTTGTCTCGGCCGAAGACCGTCCAACATGGGACGTGGGCACACTAACAGTTAGTACACCCTGCCTTGGTCGATTCTATGATCATAATATGGCGGCCATTGTCCATGCCTAGTGTTTAACTGCCCTAACTGCCTTCTTATTTCTTATATATTTTAGACAGTCGTTGGATAAGTAGGGGATTAAATTTGGGATGATCTGATGATGATAATGGTGATGACGATGTTGATGGTGATGATGGTGATGATGATGATGATGATGATGATGATGATGATGATGATGATGATGATGATGAAGAATTAAATTGGGGTTTGGGCCGGCTGGAGTTTTTACGTTCTAAAAACATCTAAGGTCATATCACAGTGGGTGACAGTGCATACTCATGGTGACTTTATAGTGCTGCCCACTGGAGTACCATGCCTCTAGCTCGGCTTCAGGTTATGTAACGACTAGTGTCAAATTTGTAAGTCATTGGTTTTACTTGGCCGGTATTCGAACCCTTGACATTATGCACGGGAAGCCGATTCGGCCAGTTTGGATGAAGTGTGTTGAAGATGCATGTGTGTTCGGGTTTGTTTGTGTGTTTGTGTGTGTGTGTCTGTCTGTATGTGTGTGTGTGTCTGTGTGTATTAGGAGGGGGTTGGGGGGGGGGGGGTCGCTGGAAAAGATGCCGTGCTATTTCTTTCTGCAGCCCAGAAACAGAAACAGTGGTGTTCTCTATGGCAGAGTGGTTAGAGTGTCTGACTTTTTTCTAGGTCAAACTCCTAATCTGAAGGTAGATGGTTCGATTCCCCATGATATCACCTCTGCCAATGTAGATTTACACCGTTGTGTATAACTTACAGTGCCATCAGAGTCCAGTTGCACTCATACCATGTCTATGTGGTGTGGGAGCTTAAAAATCCCTTTGGTCGGTAAAAGCGTAGGCTTGAGCTTTCTATCGACGAACTGTCTAATGGTGAAAACATGATTCAGACTTATCCATGATAGGCAGTATAAATCTTCAAGAAAAAAAAAAACTGGAAACAGGAAACTCGTCAACAAAAACGTGGCATAAACCCCAATAAAAAGTCACCTGACGTTACTAGAAAGAAGGAACACGTCAATTAATGAAGGATTGTCAGTTACCTCTCTTGAGCTGATGGCTATAGTCCATATGTCCAGTATCAATCTCCACACGGACTGGAGTCACAATTCTGGTCTGCGGGCTGACGTTCTCGTAGACATCATTGAACCCATCTGTAGGTGCGGTAAGGAGCCACTCGTTACAACCACTTCCAGGGATGAAAGTGGTCTCCGGCAAAATAAGCGGAAACACTGATAGCGAATTTCCGCGAAAATGCCGATAGTGAATTTCCGCGAAAACGCGGATTCCCCCCCCCCCCCCCAACCCCCATGGGATTAACACTGCCAGTGAATCGCAGGAAAAATGCCGGAAGTCAGGTTTCAACTGTCCTTGTTGTGACTGTATTATGGTCCATACTTAACTCTTGTTTGGGTTTTATGTTCAAGGAACATCTAAGCTAATATAAGAATGGGATTCAAACTAACTAACTGTCGTCATACACATCCTGATTCCTTGGCATTTTGTTTAACGTTAATCACTAAATATAAAAAATCGCAGAAATCCGCAAAATCGCGGAGATCTTTCATCCCTGCAATTCCTAGAGCACTGAAGGAGATCTATACAAGTGGGTCTGGCTGGTTTGAGTGTGTGAATCGATACGGTAGAAGCCAGTGCCTGGCTGTTGGGTGGGTCCACAATACACGCTCTGAATTAGATCAAAGATTCACCCCGTACTTGCAGTAGGGGTGAAAACCAACCCATTAGAAAAACTGGGGGAAATATTAAAATGCTGTGTACATGTAATGAGCAGATAAATTCTTAATTTAAGACGCAAAATACATTTATTCTTCACATATAATCTTAATATTTATTTACTCGCCACTTTTGAAAAATATAAAAAAACATGTAGTTTAATGGACATTAACAGTGAAATCAATGGCATTCTATGGTCGCCATCTTGTCTTTTTGCATTCTCTCCCATTTCACCAACTCGGTACCGATATAAGTAGCCATTGGATACTGGAACCAGGAATTCCACTTCCTGTTCCATACTAAAGCAATTTTCGGTCATATTTAGATTATGTTGTCCTTCACCCCTGTGAAATGTGATTAGGAACTGACTCTACTCAACGACGTCTAGTTTCATAATGCCTTTATTCGGGTTCCCACAGCTCGTGCTGCCGGCCCGGTCTGGGTTTCAGTTTCGGGTTGTTACATACATCACATCTCCCTTTTCATATTGAATTGAACATTGTACTCATGCGTTATTATTTCACTTTCCCGATCCGTAGTTCCTGCGGTGGCAAACCAGCTCTGCCGTTCGTCCTTATACACTTACCGCAGTATACTGTAACGAAACACCCTTAGACATGCTATATGACTTTCCTTATGGGTATGTTTTGTTTTATGCGCGTCTCTGGCTTACTCTGCCTTACATGTCGCGCCCTATCTTCCTTTCCAACACAAATGCAATAGTACATTAACTTGTAGTGTCGTATTCGACTTACACGTTTATTTTTTAATTTTTAATTTTTTTAAACACGTGTGTATGATTGAATTCCCCTGTTCGATCCCGCGTCGTGTATTTTATTTATACTCTGACTACCTACAAGTTTTCATGCAACAATGTTCTACTCTTATTTTATTTAATGCTACTACAGAGTTTGCTTTACCAATTGGTAACATTACCTTGTTGTTTTGTTCTTCGGCTCTTGGCCGGGTACCGTTATCTGGAGTATGATACCTGCCTTAATTCTATGTGATACCCTTTCTGTTTTCGGTTCCTTATCCTTCTTGTCGGGTTTACTGATGTTCTGCTTTATTTATGTCTCTTTACTGATAACCGAATCTAGCTACGGGTCTACTTTCACGGCCATATCGGGTTATATAGTTTGTTTGACCTGTGTGTCCTCCACGCGGGTGATACTGTGGGTCATGTACGGGGTTCTCACTTTGGTTTTGAGCGTTTCTTGGGTTTCGCTTCATTGGAAATATGTGCTTTCGGTTTCGGTTAACCCTGTTGTTGTTTCTGTTGACTATTTCATATTCCCTACCGTTTTCCTTGTTTGTTTTTGTTACTACACCCCTCTCCCATTTTCCTTTATGTGTCACATATCTGACCTGCTCACCTCTCTGTATTTGTCTGTGTTTTCTGCCTGCATGTCGGTCCAAACATTTCTTTTGATTTTTCTGAATTTGTTCAATCTGCTTTTCAGTGATGTTTTTTACTTCCGGTTCTAACAATCTTTTCGCTGTTGGTAATTTTGATCTCAACCTACGGCTCATCAATAGTTGTGCCGGTGACGCGTCCAATTCGGGCAACGGTGTATTTCTGTAATTTGATCAAAACAGATTGTAATCTTTGTCTTCAACCCTTGCCTTTTTTATCATGTTTTTTTATTGTTTGTACATGTCGTTCTACTTGTCCGTTGCTTTGAGGATGCATTGGACTCGAGAAGATTGGTGTAAACCCATATTCTTTGGCAAAGTTCATGTACTCCCTACTTGAGAATTGTGGCCCATTGTCGGAGATTATTACTGACGGCATTCCGTTTCTACCAAATATCTGTTTTAATTCTGATATTACTGCTGCGCTTGTTGTATTTTGTAGCTCAACCACCTCTGGAAACTTTGAGAAATAATCTACTAACAACATGTAATCTCTTTCGTCTACTTGGAATAAGTCTACCCCTACCTTATGGAACGGCATACATGGTATTTCGTGTGATTTCATTGGTTCTTTGTGTTGTTTATTTCTGTACTGTTGGCATACAGTGCATCTCTCTACTCTGTCTTCTAGCTGCATCTGCATCCCCGGCCAGAATACATGTTCTCTTGCTAGCCTCTTACTTTTAATTATGCTTTGATGTGTCTCGTGCAATGTGTCTAGCATTTCTTTTTGTAATTGTTTTGGTATTATTACTCTGTTTCCTTTTAATAACAAGCCATCACATATTGTTATTTCATGTCTGAATGCGTGGTACGGAGTCGTGCATTTCGGTATGCGCTTTTTGTCTTCATCCCATCCGTTTTCTACCAAGTTCATTACCTCTTTTAGTACCGTGTCGGTTTTTGTTTCATTAACAATGTCTTTCATCGAGTCCTGCGATACCTCTATAGACGCGATGCTTATTTCTTTGTCAAATAGTTCTTCTGGACATGTTGTACTGCTGTGGTCTCTCGAAAGCGCATCTGCAACAAACATATCAGTCCCTTTTATGTGTACCAGTTCTAAGTCATAGTTTTGTAAGCGCATTCTCATGCGTTGCATTCGTGCCGACAGTTGGTGCAATGGTTTATTTACTATCGAAACTAACGGTTTGTGGTCTGTTTCCACGCACACTTTTTTCCGAAAATGTACTCATGGAATTTGGTACAGCCAAAGCATATTGCAAGTAATTCTTTTTCTATGACCGCATAACTACTCTGCGTATCATCTAAAGCTTTTGAAGCCATTGCTACTGGGCGTCCTACTTGGAGCAGTGCAGCTCCTAAACCAGATTTTGACGCATCTACCTGAAGGGTTATGGTCTTTGATACATCATAGAATCTGAGTACAGGTGCATGCGTTATCATACACTTTAATTTGGTAAATGCCGTCTCTTGCTCTTCTTGCCAGTGCCATGCAGTTTCTTTGTTTGTCAGAATTCTAAGTGGTTTTGTCATTTCCGCTAGGTTTGGTAGGAATTTTCCTACGTACGCTACCATGCCTAGGAATCGCTGTCCAGCTTGCTTATTCGTAGGTGTGGGCATGTCGTTAATGGCTTGCACTCTTTCTTCGTTTGGTTTAATACCTTGGCCTGAAATTACGTGACTAACATAGTCTACGCTAGTCTGGCATATGCTTGATTTTTCCGGGTTCAACCTGAGGTTGACCTGCCTGGCACGCTCAAGAACAGCCCGAAGGTTTTCATTGTGCTCATTGATCGTCTTACCATACACCAATATATCATCTGTTATGACATTTACACCCTTTAGCCCTTGTAATATCCGATTCATTTCATATATGAAAATGTCGCCTGCCGTTTTGATGCCAAACGGTCACCTTGTGTATCTATACCGTCCCCATGGGGTGGTGAATGTGCATAATTTTGAGCTGCTGCTGTCTAATTGTATCTGCCAGTACCCACTCTTTGCATCAATTACGGAAAAGTACTTGGCCCCTTCTAGCTTTGATATTACCTCTTCTACCGTTCTCGTTGGATACGGTCCTCGTTTTATGGCCTTGTTCAGTTTTGTTGGATCTAAACATACCCAAATTTTCTCTCCCTTTTTTACGATTGTTATTGAGTTAACCCACGGTGTTGGCTCAGTTTCTTGTACTATCACTCCCAATGCAATCATTCTGTCCAATTCCCCCCGTACTTTATTTTCTATGGCATGCGGTATTCGTCTCGGGCATCTATTACAGGTTGGAAATTGTCGTCTACATATATTTTGGCTTCAACTTTTATAGTACCTAGACCTGTGAATACATCTTTAAATGTCTTTACCATTTGTCCTGCTTGGCAGTCATTTTCCTCGTCTTGTGTTCCGATCAAGTCGATTCGTGAGAGGATGCGCAGTCGGACGCATGCGTCCTTTCCCAGTATTGCACCTTTTTCGACCACTTGAAATCACATCCATTGTCCTCGGATTTGGAGTGATGTTTCTCCCGTAGGTACGATCTTCTGGCCTGAGTACGTGACTAGTCGACATCTCGGATTTGTCAGCTCTGCTCCTTCGATTTTGGTGAATATCTTCATGGGAATTATATTAGCTTCCGAGCCTGTGTCTAATTTGAAATTCACCTGCAGCGCTCCTATCGGTATATCAGCGAACCACATGTCCGATGATTTGTCGCCTTCCTTGGACACTGCTCCGATGAACAAATCGTCGTCTTGCTGCACAAACTCGGCTACATCAGTGCTGTCGTGTTCGTCTAACACTATTTCATTTATGCTCGTTGTTTTACTGTGACAGACCTGCGCGAAGTGCCCGATCTTCTTACATACCACGCATGCCTTTCCTTTAGCTGGGCACGCATCTCTGTCGCTTCTGTGTGAATACCCGCACCACGCACATTCGGTCTGCACGCTGGTGTTGGTGCTAACCCTTTCACGCTCCCCTCTGGCAGCGGGTTGCCGCTGCTGTTGTGGATTTCCATACTGTCTTGATGTCTGCCTTTTTGTGTCGTACTGTCTTACAAAGTCCACTCCGTACTCCGTATCACTGGCTCTCATTAGCTGTTTCGCCTTGTGTTCACTCATTCTGCACATATCCTCGCAGAGCTCCAAAGTCAACTTTGGCGTTTGCAGTAAACGGTCCCGTAGCGTGTTACATTTTACACCGCTAACCAACCTGTCTGACATTAGCGAATCCTCCAGATCGCCGTACTGACACTGTCCTACTTTATGCCGCACTTCCCGGATGTAGGCGCCCATCGTCTCCTGGCCCTGGTTGTACGAGTTGAAGTTGTATCTTGTCACCGTGATGTTCGTTTTTCCTTCGCAGTACTTCTTGAACACTTCTCTCAGTGGCGCGATCTTGTCTGTTTCGCCCGCACTGAATGTCATGGATTGGTGGATCTTCTGAGCCTCCGCTCCCGATACATGGAGAAAGACGCAGCATTGCACCTTCTCGCTCCTCGTTAGTACCCCAGCTGCTGTTGCATAAATGCTATAAGCATCCTCCAACTCGCCGCTAGATTCCCATCTAGGTTTAGGTAACCAGGGGGCTTCAGCCATGAAAGCGCCATATTGATCAAAGGTCCGCTTCTGACACCATGTGAAATGTGATTAGGAACCGACTGTACTCAACGACGTCTAGTTTCATAATGCCTTTATTCGGGTTCCCACAGCTGGTGCTGCCGGCCCGGTCTGGGTTTCAGTTTCGGGTTGCTACATACATCACAACCCCTACTACTATGGGTAGAGGTGAATCTTTCATCTAGCTCTGAATTTACAGTGTAATAGTTTGGGAATGCAATAGGAATGTACTATTTCTCTTAAAGTTGCACAATCCGATGATTTTGAGCTTCTGTGATTAAAAAATATATATAGATATTAGTTGATCATTATTTATGAACTCAATGGCTAACTTTGGAGATATTTTAAATGGAAATAATCCAAATTAATTTTGGCGTGCATATCAAAACACCACAGGCATCAGTGGTAACATGTTCTATTAAAGTTGCATAGCCCAATGGTTTTGAGTTTCTATAATTTTCTGAGATAAATATATTAGGTTGATCGTTATAATCTACCCTACATTAGCTTGAAGTAACTAATTTTAAATGGCTCACTTTTATATATTTGAAGTGCAAATATTATAAATTAGCTTTGACATCATAGGCTTCTGCAGTAACATGTTCTATTAAATTGGCCTAGTATTCCCTTCTATGTAGCGACAAATGTTTAATAAATGCACCAATCTAAATTAGAGAATTAAATCTAGATAATTGTCTTGTTTTTGAAAATTTGATGTTTTCATCGGGCTACGCAGCTTTGAATTGACTCACTATTCTCTTCTATGTTGTTTGTGTGTGCCGACACTAATGCCTACTAATAAAATAAAATAAAATCCATTAAATATGTATAATATATCATATACATCATATATATAGTATAGTTATACGATTCTTACCTGGGTACAGATGATGGAAAACCGGTGATTTCCCAGAGGTATAGTCATGGGTCAGGGAGAAGGAAGCACGTACGGGTCCAGCAACCCTTTACATACTTTATAGGATAAAAAATTATCTTAGTTTTGTGTGGATACTTTTGCGTTTTCATTTTGGTTGTAGCGAAACGTGATAGTCATGGCCAGGTAGGGTGGGCGGACCCTGACACACGACTATCCGAGGCTAGTACTTTACCTTGGTACTACGCCTCTGGCTACTCGTAGTCCAGGGAGAATTTGATGTAATCTCATTTTTTAATCCTTTTATACTTAATGTTGTAATCATACTATTGTTTTTTAGTGCAAAATATTAATTTTGTTTCTCACCCGTCTTCAGTTGGTGAGTAGGCGAGTCGCCAGGACGCCTGGCTTTTCTAGTCGTTTGTTGTAATGTTTTGCAAACGATCTAGCCGTCTTCCACCCCGCATGTGCAAGGATTCTCTTTATTGAGATTCCTAATTGTCTTGCCTTAGAGACCATGGCTCCAAGGGTTGAGTGGGATGCATAGCGTTCAGTATTGACGCCTGCCTGTTTAAGCACTTTGATGGTCCATCTTGCGAGTGTGTCTCTCGAGATAGCTTTATGCTGTTTGATAAAGCTGATTAGTAGCTGTCTGGAATTCCTTATTCACCGTGACTTGGATATATAAGCCCTAATGGCTGAAACTACACACATCTGTTTATCTTCCGGAAAACTATTTACATGTACTGTGGACAGTGGGTCCCCTGTGCGATTCGACTTCAGTAATGTTGCCTCATCCATATTTATCTCTAGTCCGTCGAGTGATAGTGCCACAATGGTTTGGCCTCTGTGTCCAGTCACTAGCAGTAATAGCACTGCTAACTTAAATCCTAGTTCCTTCATTGATAAATATCTATTACTAGGCCATGACTGGAATAACTTAAATACTATAGACACATCCCAAAACCTATTATATTTGGGTTTGGGTGGGTATCTTTCATACACCGATATAATGAACCACTGTAATACCAATCGTAATACCAACCGTTTGTCCATCTATCCTTGGTAGAATAATTGAAAGTGCACCTCTTGCTGCATTACTTGCACCAAATCCTAACCCTTCATCTTCTAATATTCTTAGAAATCCTATCTGGGCTATTGTATGTTCTAATGGTTTGACTCCTTTAAGCAGACGATGAAGTTCCCATTTCTTTAAATAACTTTTGTATAATTTCACTGTTCCTTTCCTCCACATGTGTGAAATGCGTCTTTCTTGTGTAATTTTGTCTAAACCATATTGTTCTAAATTTTTTCTTAGAAAAGGAATGCCAAAAGGAGTGTTGTTGAGACTGTTAGTGGTCCTTGATGTTGTAGGTTGTTCCTTTCTTGTGTGAACCTGAGCACGTCTTTTGGTCCTAATGTTATTGCCGCTAGCCATAGTTGTGTGTCCCCTGCTGGTACTATCAGGACTGCATGTGAGTGATCCATCTTGATATTCCTGGCCACTCTGCTGATAATGCTTAATGGTGGGAATATGTAATAGCATTTATTATTCCAAATTAATGAAAATGCATCTACTCTCCAGGCTTCTGGTTCTGGATGCCAAGACACATATTTAGGTAACCTTTTGTTATTTCGTGATGCGAATAAGTCAATTTCCGGTTTGCTCCATTTAAAACAAATGTGGTCGAAAATACTCTGATTCAGCGACCATTCTAAATGGTCGTGGAAATGTTGGCTCTTCTTGTCAGCAAAAGTATTTTGACTGCCTGGAATGTGTGCTACGGTTAGCCATATCTCGTGTTCGTCTGCCCAGTCCCAAATAAGTTTGGCCATATAGTTGCATGGTTTGGAACGAGTCCCTCCCATATTACGTATGTAAACCATAGCTGTCGTGTTATCTGTTAAACCCCTTACATGATTTCTAGGTAAGTGAACTAAACTACGTAATCCTAGATAAATAGCTCTAAGTTCTAGTACATTTATGTGATCGGAGATTTCATCTTCCATCCATCGACCACCTGTTGCCTGTTGGTCTCTGTGAGCCCCCCCCCCCCATCCTTCTAGTGAAGCGTCTGTAATGACTGTAGTGTTGGGCTCTCCCATTCTAATTGGGTTGCGCAAATTATTAATGTGTGACAACGTCCACATAAAATCTTTTTGACCTTCTGGTGAAATCGTCATGGGCCGTTCAAATTTACCTTTTGGCGAGCCAACACCAAGTTCTTATCTATTTCTAGCGATTTGATATGAGCCTTCCCATAAAGAATAGCTGGTGCATATGTTACCATGATTCCTATCACTATTGCAACTTGTCATATCTTTGGTTTGTTCAATTGTAATAATTGGTTTGCTGTTGTTGTAAATTTATCAACTTGTTGTTCTGTTAATGAAATGGTCATTTCTGTGGTGTCAATAAAGAATCCCAGAAACTTTAACTTCTTTGTTGGTGTTAATACTGATTTAGTTTCATGTGTATATAGAAACCAAATTTTTTAAATGTCTCACATAATTTGTCTACTGCTGTTTGGCATTGTTGTTGTGTTTGTGCCACAATAAATGAGTCATCTATATATGGAAACATAATATGTCCTTCCCTAGCCATCTGTGAAAATATTGGTTTAAATAACCTTGTGAAAATGCATGGACAGCAAGCTAGTCCATTAGGCATACAAGTGAACTCATACAGTTTGCCGTTCCAGCCAAACCTGAGATATTTACAATCAAGTTTATAGATTGGTACTGTATAGAATGCATCTCTGAGTTCCACACTGGCTAGCCAAGCACCTTGTGTTACTAAATCTCTAGCTGAGTCTAATGAAAACATCTTAAAATGTTTGTATTCTACAAATTTGTTGAATAATGTTGGATCTAAAATAAGTCCCCATTTGGTTTGGGTCTCAAGAAAATATTAGATATGAATTCCCAGGCTACATGTAGTGCTGGTTCTATGATGCCTTATTCACAGAATTTAATTAGCTGTTTATCTAACACCTCGCGTTCTGAACCGTGAAATCAGTAAGGGAAAGGTATGCTATTTTGAATAGGTTCCTCTGTCAATGGTATTCTTACACCTTCCGCTAGACTAAAGGAGAGCTAAATTCTCCGTAATGTTATTCTATTCCGGTAGGCAATTATTGAGGTTACCAGCCTGAAATGCTTACTGGTGTTTCTGTAGCCACCTCTATTTGTTCCCTGGGCTGAGCAACGGCTGCTGTGCGTTGAACTCCCTCTTGAAGGGTATGTTCCCATCGTTCCAGCGGAACGACTGCCTTTGGCCCCTTCCCCTGGCCTGGAAGTTGAAACTCGTTCCAAACCGGCCTCCTCGTTGTCCGGTTCGCCGGTTTAAAAAATCCTGCCTCGTCTTCTTGAAGCGGGTAGAATTTGTGTCTGTTGACTTCTTTTTGTCCGTTTCCATGTTTTCCACACTTGGAACCAGTCTCCATTTGTTTGAACAAGTGTTGGAGTTGTCCACCGAGCTTTCCTCCCTTAATGGAATGAATGAATAAATGCTTAATGGCATATCAGCACACTAAGGGCTATACAATCCTCCCTTAATGGACTTGGGGGGAAGGAATAAGGTATATTCCTTCCTGTCGTTGTCGATGACCTCCTTTGATCTGGCCACCTCCTTGCCTGCATCCGTGCAGACTGCCTTGAAGACGTTTTCAAAACGTCTGTAGGAAAGGAAGTTGCTTGTTGCCGTCAGCAGCACAATTCCTCCATTCATCTCGCACAGTGATGAGAATTTATTCTCAGCCATCACCCTGTTGGCTATAGATGCAATGGCTGTGACTGCCGAAAGTACCCCTTTGTGTACTGTATGTAGGACCGCTTCGAACCTTTTGCAATCCTCACTCAGCCTGACATCCGAGTCCATCTCTTTGATGACAGACTCATGGATTCCTTTGATTCCCATGAATTTTTTGGCCAACTTCATAATAACCTCGGCCGGCTTGAACGTGTTGGATTGCCCTTGTATTGTTTTCCTCATAAGCGTAGTTATGTGGATTTTCTTATGCCTTAACTCTTACACTTCTTCATCTCTTTCCCACTCAGCTTCACGTATTTCCCCGCGTGCTTCGTGTCAGAATCGGAACTCGTCAAGGACGAGTCCGACGATGAGTCAGAAGAAGAGGATTTGCTTTTCTTCTTCACATGCGGCTTCTTTCTGTGCGCCCTCGTGTACTCATCCCTTTCTGATGAGTGTACTTTTTTCTTGTGTTTGCGTTTGCACGCAGACACAACCACCTTCTCTTCTGACTCGTCGTCAGACGAAGCCTGATCCTCCGAAAGATCCTCCCACTCAGATTCATCTGAATCCTGTGTCTTCGGTGTCCTACCTTTCCTGGTCGCCATTCTGGAGGGAAGCATTTCCTCCATATTTTGCTGCACCAGATGCGCAACCTGCTCGTCTAGGTCGACTGGATTGGGGCCGGGCTCAGACCCACCCCCACCTCATCGGAATCTCTCGACCTTTGCCCTTGTGCCGGTGGTGAGGGTTCATCGTCTTCACTGAGCGCCCAAGAGGCCTCTGCCTTACTCCGCTTCATAGCCATTGCTCGGAGACTGTGAGTAAAACCAAAGTGTGGTTAGGCATTATTCAACTGAATATCACTCAGATAATTAGAGTATAATTATACGCGGTGTGTGCTATATATTAACATATTTTTTAGTGCAGGCATGTGGTTAATCAACAGTCGTAGGATGACGGTAAGGAATACCGAACCAAACAAGTGGTAGGGACCAGTGTAGCGGTACCCTCCCACACTCTGTCCTATAAACTTCTCCCACCTGTGCCTTTCTTCGCCAACAAGTTGCAGAAAATACTATAGAACTGAGAGGTATGCCTTATTAATAATAATAATAATTGGGGAATCTCAGAGAAACCCAGGAAATAATCCTATTGATGTAGCGGCTCCTGCCAAACATCTCTCCGTTCAGCAATGGGTGGCCTTTTCAATAACAAACAATGGATGCATTGTTCTAATGATCTTACATAATACAATTGTAATTAAGCTGTAAAACAGTAATAACTTATGGAAAAGTTTCACAACTTTTTGTATGTGAATGCTAACATGAACTGAACCAAAGTATCCAGTTTATAAGATACTAACCTGGTTGGTTTTGTAGTTAATGTAGAAAACGGCCAGAGCTACTCACAAACGTCCTCCCGTGGTGAGTTGAGTATGTTAATTGCTGGACCCAGATGTGCTTCCTTCTCTTTGGACTACGAGTAGCCAGAGGCGTAGTACCGAGGTAAAACATATATATATATATATATACAGGGTTGCCAACATTGGAAAATGAAACACTGGAAGATCTTAAGGGATGTTATACTGGGGGCTCTGAGGGTACTCCCTCAGAATCTTAAAAAAAATATTAGATGTGGTGCATTTTGGAAACAATAATCCGTAAGATTTATATAATAATACTATATTTATGGTATTGCAGGGTTGCTAACATTGGCAAATTCAGATTTGGTGCTGGAAAAAACTTAAATTGAAAAAAAAAAAAGGAAAAAAAAAGATCGGCGTAAGGGGATGATGGGGACATAAAATATTGTACACTTTAGGACCAAACCGTAAGGGTTGACAACCCTGTATATATGACCGATACCAAAGAACGATTCAATAAAAAGAATTATGTTGAATTTTGAGATGCAATGAAGAATATTAAAATTACGCAGCACTGCATAAATAGTAGATCTAATACATTATTCAACTGTAACACAAATCTTGCTTGATTAGGAACCAACTGCTCATATTTACCAAAACTTCGAAAGCGAGTGTAACTTCTTATTTCTTTGAAGTGTTCTGGCTCTACTTGGATTTCTTGATCAGGATACCCAGGTGTAATGTTGTCTTGGTTTTTATCACTGAGGTTCCCCATTGTTCTGTTATGCTGCGCTTCTGCATGTATACTATGTGGGTCAACATCAACAGAGTTCTTTGACCTTGTGTAGCGTGCCACATTTGGTACCATTGATTCAGGCTGCTTCTCATTATCAGACCTCATTATATGGTGCAAATTGGAAAGCGTAACTTCAGACATAGGCTGCTTATTGGCATCAAGCTTTGCTAAAATGTTATGCAGCGTATATGTAACTGTTTGTTCAGGCGGCTTATGGTTACCAGATTTCTCTAATATCATCTCATGCTGCTTGTCGATAACCATTACCTTACGCTGTGTATTGGCATCAAATTCCTTCAAAATGCTTCGCAGCTTATCTGTAACCATTGGTTCAGGCTGCTTATCGTTACTAGGTTTCTCTAATATCATCTCACGTTGCTTGTTGATAACTATTACTGTAGGCTGTATATTGGCATCAAGGTCCTTCAAAATGCTACGCAGCTTATCTGTAACCATTGGTTCAGGGGGCTTATCATTACCAGGTTTCTCTAATATCATCTCACGCTGCTTGTTGATAACTATTACCGTAGGCTGTGTATTGGCATCAAGGTCCTTCAAAATGCTACGCAGCTTATATGTAACCATTGGTTCAGGCTGCTTCTTGTTAAGTTGCGTTAATTTAATCTCATCTTGCCCTTTTAGAACATTTAAATCAGCGACATTTCGTAATATGATTTGCTGCCCTTTTGGAGTCTTAAAGTCAGGTGGTTCAAGTCCATTTGCAGTGATCATAACACCTGTAGCATCGTTTTTCACTAAAAATAAAATAATGAAGAGATCATGCATTACTTCTGTAAATTTACGTGTCTTATTTACTAAATATCAAGTACCAATCAGTATCTTAGAGCAACATTGCAAAATACAAGATGTAGGAATAGACGAAGTGACTGCTTGGATGTCTGTATGGCAAGTGCCAGCTTATTGGAATACGATTCACCATGTCACGTGTACCTGTGACCACCGCCGCTGGTCACCCACCGCCTGCGCTTGTATACATATATTACATCTTCCCCGTTATAAATAATTTTTTTATAATATCAAAGAGAACAATATAAAGTTGATTATACAATGAACCGATAGTATTAATTACATGGATGTTCGCATTGTAGCTGTCATCATCCTTCATTACAAGTTCTTCTGATGTTGTCACAGTATGCGTTTTATAACGCATGACATAAACTGTTTGGGTTAATCAATGTTACACAAATGACATAAACTGTTTGGGTTAATCAATGTTACACAATCTCAATAAACCTGTTTCCAACATTGCATTGTGTTTTTCATTATACATTTTTAATGTCATTCTGCAAAGGAGACAAATTATCTCAAACTTAATTCCTTTCGGGTTTACAAACATGTACCCTGAGTACACTTTCACTCGTGATGCATTCATGTTCTGTTGTCTCATTTTATACATGTACAGGTATCCTGATTCATAGTCAATTAGGTCAGATACATTATGTAAACAGTTAGCTGATACCTGTTGGGTGTTACAGCTGTTCAATCATGCTCACCTATTATGATACGATAATTGTATATAAAGTACAAGTGTTTCACACATTGCTTTTCTTATCATTAATGTCTTGTAACATGGATTTACTTTTTTAGTAATCTGAGCGATTTACAGGCTTTACCTCCCTGCCTGATCTTGTTATGTAGTTTGTGTGCGGTGTATTGATTGTCTTAGAGCTAGACGGTGAGGCCGGTGTTGATGATGTGTGCTTGTGTTTTGATGGTGTCCACCTTGTGGGCGCCAGGATTATCATCGATCTGTTCCTAATCACTCTTTTGTTGTCGGTGTTTTCTGATTTCATATGAACGGCTGTGCTGTGTGTTCATGTTCATTACTGTCCCTGTCACCCACTCCTTTTTGTGATTAATATATCTCACCCGTTCGTCAGTTTTGAGTGTTCGATGTTGCTTTTTGTCATGCCTGTCATGGTGTGCTTTTTGTTTCATTTGACATTGTTGTATTTGTTTTATTTTTGATGATACTACTTTGGCTCTGAGGAATTTTGGCATGGATGGAATGTGGCACGGCAGCTTTCTGCTCATAATTAGCTGTGCTGGGGAGGCTCAGGAATGACCATGTTACGGTATGTTAACAACGCTAAGTGGAAGTCTGAATTGTCTAACTTAGATTTCTTTAACATTGATTTAATACATCTCTCAGCTTGCCCGTTACTTCTGGGGTATAACAGGCTAGAATATTTGGGTTTAAATCCATATGTCACAGCAAATATTTTGTATTCTTCGCTGGTGAACTGCGGGCCATTATCAGATATTACCGTACTCGGCATACCATGGCGTGCGAAAACCTCTTTGATACTGTTTATGACAGCTTTGCCGGTAGTGCTTTGGAGCCATATTACCTCTGAATATTTAGAATAATAATCCACCAATAATAAGTCATTTTCATGATCTACATGGGATAAATCATTGCCAATTTTGTAGAAAGGAATGTCCGATATTTCGTGACATATTAGTGGCTCCCTGCTAGGGCGGTCGCGTAATGATTGGCAGGTTTGGCATCTGGAGATTTCATCTTGCAGCTGGCTGTCTATACCTGGCCAGAAAACATAATCTTGCGCTATTTGCTTAGACTTAACGATGCCTAGGTGTGATGCATGTATTTTGATTAATATTCTGGATTGTAGTGATTTAGGTATTATGATTCTGGTGCCTTTCATGACAATGCCATCCTGGACAGTTAATTTGTCTCTAAACGTATGATACGGTGTTAGTGCGTGTTCAACATTACTGTGATTTGTTGGGCATCCGTGTCGTATGAATTCTGTTCACCTCACGAGGGTGCTGTCTGTTTGTGTGTCATATAGGTTCAACGAAGTGGTTTTTGTTGTGTGAGCACGTGACAAGGTATCAGCAAAGAACATTTTTGTACCTTTAACATATATTAAATTTAGGTCGTAATTTTGCAACCCAAGCCGCATTCGTTGCAAACGTGCTGTTAGCATGTGTAACGGTTTTGACATTATATTTACTAGGTGTTTATGATCTGTTTCGACTGTGATTTGCTTTCCGAAAATATAATCATGAAATTTGGCACAGCCGAAACAGATTGCCAGCATTTCCCTCTCAATGACAGCATAGTTGCCTGACATTTGTTTAATGCTTTTGATACCATGCTGACGGGCTATTCATTTTGCTGCAATGCAGCATCCAGTCCGCTCTGAGATGCGTCTACCTGCATAGTTAGCGGTATATTTACTTCATAGTACTTTAATACTGCGGCTGTGATCAACTTTGTGAACGCGTTTACTTGTTCATGATCCCAATGCCAAGAAATTTCTTTCGACAAGAGTATTCTGAGAGGCTTTCTTAATACCCCGGCTGTCTTAATACCAAAAGGCAGCCAGTTAAATCCATACCTCACACAAGGTGTGTTGAACGTGCATATTAAAGAGCTCTGTTCGTCAAGTACAATTTCCCAATATCCGCTTTGTGTGTCTAATACGGAAAATAATTTGCACCTGAAGTGTTTGCAACAACCTGTTCTACCACTTTGATTGGGTAAGGACCGGGTAGGATAGCTCTATTCAATTTTGTCGGGTCCAGGCAAATTCTTAATTTATTGGGTTTTCTTATTATGGTAACAAAATTTAACCACGGTGTGGGCTCATTTTGTTTGAGTATTACACCCATATCTATCATCCTGCCTAACTCATCCCGGATGTCATTATTAATGGCGTGCGGGATGTGCCTCGGCGGGTCAATGACCACCAGTACATTCTTTTCTAAGTGGATAGTCGCGTTCACTTTAATACAACCTAGACCATGGAATAATGATTTGTATCTATTTACTATTTCTTTTGCTTGCTCGTCGGTTTGCATGGACGACTTCTCCTTAATGTTCATTGCTTGTACACAACTGACGAGGTTTAGGCTGACACAGGTGTCCTTTCCAAGGATTGTGCAGCCATTGTCGATGACTTGAAATCTTATCGGTTGTCCTTGCACGTCGATGGTGACCTCGCCCTGTGGTCGTATTCGCTCGCCTGAATACGTTATCAGGTGGCACGTTGGCTTGTTCAGTTTCATGTTGGGCAGCTTCATAAATTCTATCTCCAGAATGATGTTGGCCTCCGAGCCTGTATCTAGTTTGAACTGTACTTGTTTGTTGACCAAATTTAGGGTTTCAAACCACAAACCAGGCTGTTTGTCCATGTCAGAAATGGCACCCATGAATAAGTTGTCATATTCATTGTCCTCTTCATCGTCTTCCGCCTGCTCAGTCCCGTTGTCATCTCCGTCCAGGTCAATTGCATTGACCAGTGCCGCTGGTTTTCGGGCCCCCTCTGCAGACTTTGGCGAAATGGCCAATCCACCCACACGTAATGCACTGCTTCCCCATTTCCAGACAGTTGTCATGTGCGTATGAGTAACCGCACCGGCTGCAATTAGGGGCCTGTCTCGCCTGACTGCCTCGCCTGTTCCCTCTAACACTTTTCCCGCTGCCTACAGGTGTTGGTGGGCGAGTAGGTGTCGGTGGGTGTGTCCTATACATGTCACGTCGGTTGACTGCATGCACCTCTGCGTCATGCCTGTCATCATCGCCCGTTGTTCTTCGGTATGTTCACTGAGACTGCATATTTCCAAACATTTCTTCAACGTTCTTAGCAGTCTATTACGTAGTCCCTTACACCACATACTAGATGGTCACAGAGCATAGAATCTTCATTGCTGCTGTATTCGCATAACTCAACTCTGTATCTTAATTCACGAATGAACTCTTCTATGTCTTCCGAGCCTTGGTTATAACTGTTAAATTTATACCGCACGATTGTCCTGTTTGACTTACTTTCGCAGTAGTTCTTGAATGCTTCTGTCAATATTCCCATTTTTTCGCGTTCTCCATTTGCGATGTTCATTGTGTGGAACAGCTTTTGTGCCGGCAACCCATAAATGTGAAGAAAGGCGCAACATTGCACCTTCTCGGCGTTTGACGCTAAGCCAGTTGCACCTGCGAATAGTTCATATGAGTCATGCCATATTTGCCAGTTCAGCACTAGATTTCCATCCAGTTTTAGCGGTGCCAGTGGTTTCAGTCCTTGTAAGGCCATGGTGTTCGGTTTCGGACATCTGACACCATGTAGGCATAGACAAAGTGTCTGCTTGGATGTCTGTATGGCAAGTGCCAGTTTATTGGAATACGATTCACCATGTCATGTGTACCTGTGCCCAGCGCCTCTAGTACCGGCCTGCGCCTGTATACATATACTACACAAGATATCATCATGGTTGCGGGTTGGTTAATCCAGGGAAACATTAAACCAAGTGTTGCCTAGCAGTGTTCAGAAAAACAAATCACAGCTAAGAATAGCCTAACCAATCTCAGAATGGGCCAGAAAATTGGACTGGGGAGGGTTGGTCGGTACGCTAAGTTATTCCATTTCATTCCATTTCATTCCATTTCATTCCATTCCATCTCATTCCATCTAATTCCATCCAATATAACCACAATGCCAAGGAGGTGATGCAATCAAAGGGAAACATTGCATCTAGAGCAGGTGGGTATGAATAGGATTATTGTATCAGGGAACCTATATAGTATAATGGTGTTTTTTTTAAACACTCAATTGCTCAAATAAAAAGCAACAAACAAAAAATACAAAATTTTAAAATCTTTAAGGAACGTATCACAATCGATTCCTGTAGACTCTTGCATACAATATTCATTTTTTTTTCAAATAAATTAAATGTTGGCCAATTTGTTGACTTTTATAATAACCCTAGTTCTTTTTGCTAATTTCGAAGCATTTTTACAATGCTAAATACAAAATCCCAACTGACGAGATATATACTTTAACTATACTAGAAGGGCAGTTCTACAGTGCATTTACCCTAACTATATTAAACAGAAAAAAGCTACAATTTTCATATCCATTTACTGTTGTTATTATTATAATTATAATTGCTATTATTATTATTATTATTATTATTATTATTATTATTATTTCGGTTGTTACTGATAGTGCAATTATAGTAACTCCGGGAAAGAATGTGTGAGTATTACAGCACCACTGGGACAAGCAGACGACGATACGAAGATAATTAAACAGTCACTTCCGGTAATTTTCCCGCGCTTTTTGATTATTGTTATTGTTTCTTGACAACGAAATCAACCACCCAAAGGAAACTTCAATTAAAGTTGCACAGTCCGATGGTTTTGACTTTCTCTTATTTTCTGAGATAAATATATTAGGTTGATCGTAATAATCTACCTTACTTTAGTCTGAAATTATTATTAATTTTTTTTTAAAATGGCTAACTTTTGTGATATCTGAAATGCAAAAGTTTATTTTGGCAAGCGCTCCAAAACGCTGACACCATAGGATTCTGCAGTAACACGTTCCCTTTATATGTGGCGACAAATGTGAGCGTAAGTGCCCTTGGATCTCAGTTACATTATATATGTAGAATAAAATCTAGATAATTGTTTTGGTTTTGAAAATTTGATATTTTCGTTGGACTATGCAGCTTTAAGAAGCGTCATCGAGACCCATATCAATAAATGCACAAGGAATGTGTAGGTAAAGTATGAATCAGAATGGTTCGTTGGTTGTTAGCGGTTTATGTCCTGCCAACATATCAGGTCATATCAGGATGGGTACCGACTTGTGACAGTGCGCACTCATGGTGACTTTATAGTGTTGTCCCACTGGGAAATCAGGATGCTGGCACCATGACCTGATATCCCATTCAGTCTCATTATCCTGACACTGAGCTAACCAGTCCTTGCCTATCCTATCAATGTCGAGCGCCTGGCTAGGAAGTGACAAGTTTCAATTTTATAAGTCATTGGTTTGACTCGACCGGGAACCGAACTCCTAATCTCCCACACGCGCTCTACCGATTCGGCCACTGCGCCTGGTGAATCAGAACGGAGTGAACCTCGTTATTATTTAGAAATAATCAAATCTAGTAAAAGTAAGGGTCGGGGACGACGCATGCGCCGCAATGAACGACGGTACAGCCGAATTGGTGCCTGCACATCCCAGCACGAAGCAGTGTCCTCATTAGCACAGATTACAATTAGTTTTCATTACCATCTCGCAGCTGCAACGCCAACGCCAACGCCAACGCCAACGCCAACACCAACACACAACATCCACCACACCACGACACTTGGCAGTGATTAGTTGTCTACGGAATGCGTCATAATAAATTAGATGGAATAGTTTCAAGTCAGAAGTTGAGCTATTCAAATATTGCCTTGTTAAAGCTGCATAATCCAATGAAAGCATCACATCTTATTAACCAACAACCTAAGCTACATTTGATCCTGCATATCCAAATTAGATACTTGTAGACTCGTCAAACATTTATTGTCGCAAAGTCTTTTTAATATTTAATTTTTTTTTAAAGGATTTAAACCAACTTATTATTACTGCTGAAGCCTATTACGTCCAGCATATTGGTTGGCTGATTGTTGCAGTTTTACGTCCTGGCAACATCTATGGTCATATCAGGCCAGGTACCGACATGTGACAGTGTGCATTCATGGCGACTTTATGGTGCTGCCCCAATGTGATCCTGATGAGATTATGCAGCTTTAATTTAAAGTTTAAATGCGTTTCAGGTCCAAATGTAAAACAAATCTAATATAGTAGAAACAAAATAGCGTAATAGGTGTTGGTTCCAGAATGTGCACATGTTTGTTTGTTGTTGTTTTACGTCCTAGCAACATCTAAGGTCATATCAGGATGGGTACTGACAGTGCGCACTCATGGTGACTTTATAGTGCTTCCCACTGGGAAATCAGGCCGCCAGCACCATGACCTGATATCCCACTCAGTCACATTATCCTGACACTGCGCAAACCAGTCCTTGCCCTATCCTATTAATGCCGATCATCAGACTAGGAAGCGACAAGTATAAACTGTTAAGTTATTGGTTTGACCGACCAGGATTCGAACCCACAAACTTATGGGTTCGGATCCCCAAATATCCCAAATAGGGGACGGACGCTCAACTCATTCGGCCACCCCGTCTGGTGCTGGGACACGGGGAGGGACGCGGGGAGGAACACGGGGAGGGGGGGACACGGGGAGGGACGCGGGGAGGGACGCGGGGAGGGACGCAGGGAGGGACGCGGGGAGGGACGCGGGGAGGGACGCGGGGAGGAACACGGGGAGGGACACGGAGAGGGACACGGGGAGGGACACGGGGAGGGACGGGGGGAGGGACACGGGGAGGGACACGGGGTAGAAAGCATGTTCAGATTGCTTTTCAGGCTATAAATATAGTATAATATAAGAGCAGTTACATTTGATCGATAGTGTTAAGTTAGGATTAGGGTGGGGAAGAGAGGAGAGGAGGGAGGAGGGAGTAGTGAGTAAGGAGAGGGAGGGAAGTAGAGGAGGAGGGAAGAAAGGAAGAAGGAGGAAGAAGGAGGGAAGCAGGAGTATGAGGGGGTAGCGGGTAGGGAGGAGGATGGAAAACGGAGGAGGGGACTGAGGAGGCGGAGGGAGGATGAGGAGGGAGGATGAAGAGGGAGGAGGGAGGGAGAGAGAGAGAGAGGAGTAGAGGGAAGAGGGAGAGGAGGGAGATGAGGAGGGGGAGAGGATGGAGAGGGAGGAGGGGAGAGAGGGGAAGAGAGAGAGGAGAGGATAGGAGAGCGGAGAGAGAGGAGAGGAGAGGAGAGAGGAGAGAGAGGGGGAGGGAGGGAGAGGGGAGGGAGAGGGGAGGGAGCGGGGAGGGAGAGGAGAGGAGAGGGAGAGGGGAGGGAGGGGGGAGGGAAAGGAGAGGGAGCGGGGAGGGAGAGCAGAGGGAGAGGGGAGGGAGAGGGGAGGGAGAGAGAGGAGGGAGAGAGGAGGGAAAGGGAGGATGGAGAAATAAGAGAGGCTTATGAACTATCACAGTACAAGTGCAACACCAAATGAAATAAATGATTCGTTTTCATATGCATGCCTGAGACCACATACTAGCGTTATTGCCAAAACATGAAATAGCTTAAAAGGACAAAGCAATCATAACACGATCCTCAAAATATATACAGCATCCTTAATTCCCCCCCGCCCCCATCCAATTTCCAATCAGTAAATAGGACGCCCTTTGTGTGTAGTATGCCTACCCGCAACATTCTGTGCAGATCTCAGCAGATAAAGATGCATGCAGCCAACTTCAACTCGCGTGCGTCTAAGAGGAAGGGTGAAGAGGAAGAGGATAAAGAAGTTGAACAGCTGTCACTTGAAATTAACATCAGGACCCTGCTCATGGTGAGCCAATACCTGGATGTTTGAGACTAGACTGCAAATATTCATATCCACATCAGCCTTTTAAAAAAAAAGGGGAAAAAAAGGATGTATTTATATGACAACACCTCCCACCACCCCTCCCAATAAACAACAACAACAAACCACAAGAAATCAAACTTAAGTAGCAATACCTTACCCTGCTCAGAATATAATGTAGGCACAATCTGGGAGGGCGAGAAACGGAGGTTGTGGGCAGGCGCTAAAGTTATAATTGCTTGCTATTCATTATTTTGAATATCTCGTATATAATAAGGAAATTATGGGAGCTCGTTTTTGTTGAATACGCAATAAGAGAAGAACTCACGACGTATTGGGACGACAAGGGTGGATACAACAAGTATTGTCCCGGTTTAATGACTACTGTGTAGGATGTGGTATAATATCAGTGTAAACTGAGATCAGGGTCCGTACACATGTGAAGATATGGAATTCAAGGCTTTTCAAGGCTGTTTTTTTATAGGAATTCAAGACAATTTTCATTTGGATTTTTAGGAAAAAACAACGATGGTGAATGGCGATTTCAGACTCATTTAGATGAGTGGGGACATGTAATTTAGATTGTTTGCTTGTTTGTTGTTGTTGTTTTACGTCCTAGCAACATCTAAGGTCATATCAGGACACTAATTTAGATGAATGGGGAGTTCAAGACTAAGTACCCAAAATAGGTTAAATTCAAGGCTTTTCGTTTTGGTAAACATAAGAATATAATTCTTTTTCAGCCTTGAGGCACTGGTCTTCTGGCCGTTTACATTACACTGTAAATAGGTAGAGAAGCGGGTACTTAGATAGGGCAAATTAGTAGACTGTGAAGGGTGTTAGTGTGTTAGTGGGCTAGCCATAATAAGTTCAGCGTTATAGGCCAAGATGGTGGATCGCTGCAAAAACTCTGCTGCTATTACGGTATAGTTGAGGTAAGTAATTGAGTGAGGGGGGGGGGGGGGGTGCAAGGATGGAGGGGGGCCTTGAAATGGGGCAAATGAAGTTCAAGACTTTTCCAAGACTTTCCAGGACTCGTACGGAACCTGTGAGATGTTACCACTACTAGAGTACGAACTGAAACACTAACAGGCACTACAATGTAGGATGTGACACTATCAGAGCGTATAAGAAGTGACACTATCATAGACTGAAAAGTGCTATACTACACTACATCTTCAGGGGCCATATGCACCAATCGGAGTTAGGGCCTTAACCGCGGTTTGGGTATCTCCACATGGCTAACTGTGGAAAATTGGTATGCACCAATCGGGGCCAGCGCTAACCGCAGACTGTAGCCTAGGCTAAGCTACCCCAGTTTCAAATCGGGTTTAACTGCTAGCCGGGGCGGTTAGTGTGCGTGTATGGATGTCAATCTATTCAATGCGATCATATTTAACACATTTACATACTCAATAAGTGAAATTTAATCAAATTAACCCTAAAATCGAACCGTTATTAACGCTCCAGCCGCATTGGCGGCGTTATTCATATTGTCGAATCGACGAATGTAAAGTAAACAAATCGCCGCCGCTGCAGCGACGTCGATATCCATACTGTCCAACGTCAAATAAACATGGCCGCTGCCGTCGCCGCCGAATCGGCGGCAATATATTAGGCCCAAATCTATTCAATGCAATCATATTTAACAGAATTACATACGCAATAAGTGAAATTTAATCAAATTAACCCTAAATTCGAACCGATATTAACGCTCCCGCTGTATTGGCGGCCTTATTCATGTTGTTGAATCGAGGGAATTCCCAAATCTATAAATAATTTCACGGTTATCTACCCGCCCCGGCTAAAACATTGGCGCATACCAGTTTACCTTTTTCGCGGAACCCCCGGTACCCGGTGATAGCTGACCGGAGCTAGCGCCTAGCACCGGTTAAGCCTAGCACAACTTGGTGCATACGGCCCCAGGATGGTAACATACACATATATCTGTTCCCCACTTTTTTTTCGAAGGTTGAGTGTGGGGAAGAAGCGGTTATTGGTTAAAGCTGCATAGTCCGATAAAGCATCAAATTTTCAAAATGAAAACAATTATCTAGATTTGATTCTAACTTAGATACTGATGCACTTATTAAGCATTTGCTGCCAAATAGAACGGAATACTGAGTCAATTTAATAGAACCTGTTAATACTGAAGAGTATGGTGTCAGAGTTTTGGCATGCTTGCCAAAATTAATTTGACATGCATACACTTCAACTATCTCAAAAGTTAGCCATTTAAAATAAAAGTTACTTCAAACTAAAGTAAGGTAGATTATAACGATCAATTGAATATACTTACCTCCGTCAAATTGGAAATAAACCACACACAAAACGGGAGGTACATGAATCCAACTGAATTTGTCAGGACTGAATTGGATGGAGACGCCAAGGGAGGAGAGGGCATTATATCTTACCACAGCCAGACACAGTAGTCACATCGGTAAGAGCGCATGCTTATTATGCAGAAGGTCCGGATTTTGAATCCCAGACGGCCCTGGCCCCCGTGCCCCGACCGCGCGCCCCGGCCCCGCCCCTCCCCCCCGGCCCTGGTGTCACGGTTTCAGTTCTCCGCCAGTTTCAGTTCTCCGTATCGCTTCTGCGCATGCGTCAACATCGAACAGCATCGTCCAGGCATTGTCAATGGTCGTGAGCAATCTTCATACAGAAAAAGTGAAATCTCTAAAACCACACCACCCAGAAACAAATCGCTTGGTACACATATAGAAAACATGTTTACCAAAAAGATTATATTAAATAGATATGGTTAGGGTTCTGGGTTTCTATTAATTTTGAATAATGTTTTGCACTGCGCGTACCGGCAAACTGAAGGCATTGTCAATGGTCGTAAGCAATCTTCATACAGAAAAAGTGAAATATCTCTAAAACCACACCACCTAGAAACAAATTGCTTGGTACACATATAGAAAACATGTTTACCGAAAAGATTATATTAAATTTATAAGGTTAGTGACACTGAGACTGTACTGACAGTATGAGTGCAGCGATTTGCGGCGATCGGAGACGGTTTGAACCAGACTCGATGTTGACACATGCGCAGACGGTGCTGTTCGATGTTGACGCATGCGGAGAAGCGATGCGGAGAACTGAAACTGGCAGAGAACTGAAACCACGACACCGGCCCCGGTGTAGTAAGTTCAAAACACTACCCCACAACAACACTACGGTAGTGTTTTCAACCTAGGTTCAAAACACTATGGTAGTGTTTTCAACTTAGTTAAAGGTAGGTTCAAAACACTACCGTGGCCACGCTCAAAACAGTATCCTTAAGTTCAAAACACTCCCTTTAAGTTCAAAACACTACTCTCAGGGTGCTGGCAGCCTGGTCTCCCAGTGGGACATCACTATAAAGTCGACATGAGTGTGCACTGTCACAAGTAAGTACCCGTTCTGAGATGACCATAGATGTTGCTAGGACGTAAAGCAACAACAAACAATCAAACACCACAGCACCTTCAGCGTAGTCTAATACGTGGTGCAGTTGCCACAGCACCATCAGCATGGTGCAGACGCCGCAGTGCTATCAGCGTATATTACTAATATGTGGCAAAATCGCCCCAGCACCATCAGCGTATACTAAGTAATAAGTGGTGCAGACACCGCAGTGCTATCAGCGTATACTACTAGTATGTGTGTCCTGATATGACCTTAGATGTTCCCAGGACGTAAAACTCTCAATAACCAAACTAGGTTACATTTTGCGACATTACACTTACAGCCCCCACTGCTGTTATGATAGTGTTTTGAACTTGTGTAGTGTTTTGGACTTACGTAGGGGTAGTGTTTTGAACTTAACAGTAGTGTTTTGAACTTAGGTTGAAAACATTACTGTAGTGTTTTCGACAGGGTAGTGTTTTGAACGTCCTACACCGGCCCGCCTTCCCCCCGTCCCCGTGTAGTGCAGTCCCCGTCCAGCGCAGTTGCGCCCAATCTGCAGGACCGCCATCCATTCTCGCCACGTTGTGGGCGGGTAATTTGTGGGTCGGGTCGGCGGGACGGCACCGACATTAAAATGTGCCCCGTGATGGGGCTGCTCCCGGCCCCAGACGGCCCGAGACGGCGCAGGGACGGGTGGCTGGTTGTTTGGTTGGTTGATTGGGTTTTTGGTTTTGGGTTGGTTGGTTTGTTTTTTGGTTAGTTTTTTGGTTGGTTGACCCTGACATTGTTTTTTGGTTGGTTGGTTTGTTTTTTGGTTGGTTGGTTTGTATTTTGGTTGGTTGATTGGTTGGTTGGGTTTTTGGTTGGTTGGTTGGGTTTTTGGTTGGTTGGTTGGGTTTTTGGTTGGTTGGTTGGGTTTTTAGTTGGTTGGTTGGGTTTTTGGTTGGTTGGTTGATTGTTGGAAGTTTACGTCCTGGCTACTTTGAATGTCATATCAGGACGGGCACCGACTTATGACAGTGTGCACTCATGGCGACTTTATACTTATAGTGCCGCCCCAATCGGAAATCAGGCTGCCAGCGCCATGACCTGATATCCCACTCAATCACATTATCCTGACACTGAGCTAACCAGCCTTTGCCCTATCCTATTAATGCAGGGTGCCAGGCTAGGAAGTGGCAAGTATCAATTTTGTAAGTCATTGGTTTGACTCGACCTGGAATCGAACTCCCGATCTGCACGTGAGGCTTGCACTCTACCGATTCGGCCACCGCGACCAGTCGCGGCGTGTGTGGGTGTGTGGGTGAATGAGTGGGTGAGTGAATATGAGAGTGTGAGAGAGTGAGTGAGCATGAGTGGGTGTCAGAAAGTGCGTGAGTGTGAGAGTGAGTGTCACTGAATGAGAGTGTGAGAGAGGTGTGTCAATGTGGAGGTGTGGGTGTGTGGAGGGTGTAGATGTGTGAAGGTGTGGGGTGTGTGGATGTAGTGTGTGGGTGTGTGGGTGTGGGAAGGGGTGGCAATAGGGGTATCAGACAGCAGTGCCAGCCCGCGCACAATTTCCCCAATGACCAGGGCTCATCTCCCCACGGTCCCCTCAGCATTGATAGAGTGCCGACCCCTCTAACAGGTGGCGCCACCAACCTATGACGTACTTTCACTCCCGCTGTCTCCGTGCCCCAGGAGCCATCTGCAGTGCCCGTGCCCCCACCCCCACCCCCACCCCCACCCTCCTCATCCTCATCCTACACCTCACGCACGCCCTTTCCCCGTGTCGGCATCGGCTGGTACTGCCAATGGCCCCCTTCGTATGCATGCAACTGTCATCGCTGACAACAGTTTCCATTCCCAAGCACCCATTCATCTCAATATCTAAGATGGCCGAAATTAATTCCAGCTCCATTCCTTCTATCCCATCGCAACCACATGTCGGGCGCTCGGCAACGAGCGTTCCTTTACCTTATCACGCATGCTACGCCATGGAAACAAAATTTAAATCTTTTATTTTGCTTAAAGTTGCATATTCCGATGATTTTGACAGTCTGCCACCTTAAATTAAAGCAATGATTATTATAATCTACCTTACTTTCATTTGAAATAACTCTTGGCATATTTTGCCTAGGGTTAGTTAGTGGTGATTGTTTAACGCCGTGTCGGCAGCAAAGGCCATAATCACGGTGAGAATTGTTCAGATCTTATTCTGTCATATTATTATCATGTCGGCGTTTTTACAGAGACTGTAAAAGCACACAATCAACTATGTGCCCAGAGATACTTTTGAAGTTTAAAGGCTCACAATTACAATGACAACAAATTTTAAGCCTGGTAAAATTCTAGATAAATTGGTGAAAATTAGGGAGGTCAGTGCAGACTACTACAATATCTCAGGCCTGTTAACTGAGTAGTTCAGTAAATTGTCTACAGCAGGTGGAATAAGAACTCCATTTGAACTTTGTTCGCGGAATCCTGCTGTGTATATCCCAAGGCTTCGACAATTTCCACATAACAGACTATAAATATAATCAAAAGACATTATTTTACACATGTATACGCAATAGTCTGATCAGGTGGGCAGTGATTTCAAATGGGCCAAAGCCGAAATTACTTCGCCCACCGACGAGACCTACTATGTTGTGTTTTTTGTTGTTGTTTTTTGTTTGTTTTCCGTCCTAGCAACATCTAAGGTCATATCAGGACGGGTACTGACTTGTGACAGTATATATTTTATAGTTTTATAGTGCTGCCCCACTGGGAAATCAGGCTGCCGGCACCATGACCCAATATCCCACTCAGTCACATTATCCTGACACCGAGCTAACCAGTCCTTGCCCTATCCTAATAATGCTGAACACCAGGCTAGGAAGCAACAAGTATCAATGTTTAAGGCATTGGTTTGACTCGACCGGGAACCGAAATCGCGAAATCCTGATCTTCCGCACATGAGACCTTTGCTCTACCGATTCGGCCACCGCGCCTGGTCCGAGACCTACTATTAAATTATGCTTATAGGTATGTACAATTGTGTCTTTCATCTATTATTGCGCGTGTAGATAGCTATATTGCTATTCGCTATGAAACTATATTCTCGTGACTTAATATGGTACTTGTGCTATTATTTGGCGCTGCAGAAAGAAACTGTGTATCAAAGTAATGTATGTGTAAGAAAACTCAGAATACAAGCTATCATTAACACACTTGATCGGCCCATGGCGAAATTAAAAGAGCAATTCACACCCCCGATGAGAGCTGTTATATATATATTTTTTTTAAATCTAATTATTTATTTTTAAACAGAACAAGCCAGTGTCGTTAATTAGACCCAAACGGAATTAGCCATAGAGTTGAGTAATTAGATAACTCGATAAAGAGTAAAGTGATTTACCCTGAGCACCAGCCCTACTAGGTTGGTTGGTTGGTTGTCCTAGCAACATCTAAGGTCATATCAGGACAGGTATCGACTTGTGACAGTGCGGACTCATGGCCACTTTATAGTGCTGCCCCACTGGGAAACCATGACGTGATATCCCACTCACTGACATTATCCTGACACTGAGCTAACCAGTACTTGCCATATCCTATTAATGGCGAGCGCCAGGCTAGGAAGTGACAAGTATCAATTTGATAAGTAATTGATTTGACTTAACCGAGAACAGAACTCCCGACCTCCTGCACGCGAGGCCCGCGCTCTACCGATAGGGCCACAACACCCAGTAAGCAGCCATATTAGTAGATACAAGATTCACCCCATACTGACAGTACAGGGGTGAAAACCAACCCATTAGAAAAGCTGGCAAAGAATTTTGACATGCTGGGGAAATTAATTGACTGAATAATGTCTTAATTTAAGAAGCAAAATATATTCTTTATATATGTTTTTATATTTACCCGCTACCTTTGAGTTGAAAAATATAATAAAACATCCAGTTTAATAAGATTTAAAAGTGAAATCGATGGCGTTCTATGGCCGCCATTTTGTCTTTTTGCATTCTCTCCCATTTCACCAACTCTGTCCCGTAATAAGTATCCATTTAATACTGGAGGCAGGCATTCTATTTCCTGTTCCATACTAAAGCTATTTTCGCCCGTATTTACACTACATTGTCATTCACCACTGTACTACAAGTACGGGGTGAATCTTTTATCTACCCTATTAGGAGAGTTACAGCGCTTAATAAAATAACCACATTATATTAAATTAAAAGGGGTTGCGGTGGAGTAATTAATTAGAGTATGCTGATTACCAGAGGACATTTGATTTCCAATACTGACAGCTAAGATACTGGTGCACTTATTAAGCATATGTTGCTGCACAGAATGCTGTGCTGAGTCAATTTAATAGAACCTGTTACTGCAGAAGTCTATGGTATCAGAGTTCTGACATGATTGCCAAATTTAATGTTACATGTTCGCGTGTCAAATATCTCAAAAGTTGGCCATTTAAAATAAGTTACTTCATACTAAAGTAAGGTAGATTATAACAATCAATCTAATATATTTATCTATAAAAAAAAAAACAGGACAGAAACTCAAAAACCATCTGACTATGCAACTCGATACCTACCTACCCCACAGTCCACAGGGTCGAAAACCCCCATATCAATCAATAACGGTTCAACATTAAGGACCGTGCTGGTTTTTTTGTACACTTGTTTCGCCTTACATGATGGACAATGCTACTATTTGAAGGACCCTTAGGGAGATCCATGACTGCTAGAACAAAGACTACAAAATGATGTAAGACGAAGAGCCACCTGCGCGTAGTAATGGGAAGGATGCAGTAGAACATGCTTCAAAAGTATCCTCTGTGTTATATATGTGTCAGCTATCCCCGCCCCCGATATTAAACCACCCTGTCTAGTCTTGTCGACATTACTATTTTAAAAGCCTGAATAGAAAATCGCAAATACTGCAAAGGAACATAGAGAGGAAAGAAATCCGGATATTCTTTGGGTATATAAATCATTTTCCAGAACTATCCCATATTCACACCTTAGATAGTGCCAGGACGTAAAACTCCAACAACCAACTAAAACGCACCCAAACTATGGACAAATAGGGGAGGTAGTTTAACTAGCTTCAACGGAAGGGAACAATTTTAGTTCCAACACGACCATCACCGCCGATCAGACGGGATGGCCGAATGAGTTGAGCGTCCGTCTCCTGTTTTGGGAGATCAGGGGATCCAAACCTATGGGTTTGTGGGTTCGAATGCTGATCGAGTCAAACCAATGACTTAAAAAATGCATACTTGTCGCTTCCTATCCAGGCGCTCAGCATTATTTGGATAGGGCAAGGACTGGTTGGCTCAGTGGCAGGATAATGTGACTGAGTGGGATATCAGGTCATGGTACTGGCAGCCTAATTTCCCACTGTGGCAGCACTATAAAGTCACCATGAGTGTGCACTGTCACAATTCGGTACCCATACTGATATAACCATAGATATTGCAGGACGTAAAACGCCAACAACCAACCAAACCACACCCAACCTATCACAAATAGGGGAGGTAGTCTATCTTTGGCGGATTTTTTGTTTGCTTGTTGTTGTTTTACGTCCTAGCAACATCTAAGGTCATATCAGGACGGGTAGCGACGCATGGCAATGTTATAGTGCTGCCCCACTGGGAAATCAGGCCGCCGGCACCGTAACCCACTCAGTCACATTATCCTGACACTGAGCTACCCAGTCCTTGTCCTATCCTAATAATGCCGAGCACCAGGCTAGGAAGCGACAAGAATCAATTTTTAAGTCGTTTGACTCGACCGGGAACCGAACTCGCGATCTTCCGCACGCGAGGCCTGTGCTCTACCGATTCGGCCCCCGCGCTCGGTATCTTTGACGGAAGGGAACAAACAACTTTAGTTCCACCACGACCACCATTTTCAAGGCCCGTTCCACGTGGACTGTGTGTGAGGTAGTCGCTAGTCGTTACAGCGTCAGCCATAACTGTATTGATGACGCAGGCGCATCGTGTTCATTTACCACGTCACTAATGACGTATCCCCGCCGCCCCCGACACTAATTAGGGCCTGTTGACGATGGGAGCGCCACCACATAACGGCTTCATTAATAATCGCACAACACTATATCATTACCAGGGGACATCAATGTCGGCCATTTTCGGATAAGAGGGATGCATGTGTGCGCGTGTATGTACGTGTATTGTTTGTTTGTTTGTTGTTGCTTTACATCCTAGCAACATGTAAGGTCATATCAGGACGTGTACCGACTTGTGACAGTGCACACTCATGGTGACTTTATAGTGCTGCCCCACTGGGGGACCAGGCTGCCAGCACCACGACCTGATGTCCCACTCAGTCACATTATCCTGACACTGAGCCAACGAGTCCTTGCCCTATCCCAATAATGCCGAGTACCAGGCTAGGAAGCGACAAGTATATTACTTGGTTTGACTCGACCAGGTTTCAGACCCACGATCTCACGATCTACCAACACGGGAGACAGACGCTCCAGTAAGGCTGGTGTGTGTGTGTGTGTGTGTGTGTGTGTGTGTGTGTGTGTGTGTGTGTGTGTGTGTGTGTGTGTGTGTGTGTGTGTATGTATATATGTATATATGTATGTATACATATATATATATATATATATGTGTGTGTGTGTATGTGTGTTATGTGTATGCGTGCATGTATATAATATGCATGTATGTGTGATTGTTAGAGTTTTACATCCTGGCAACATCTAAGGTTATATCAGGACTGGTACCTACTTTTGACGGTGTGCACTCATTTCAAATTTATAGTGCTGCCCCACTGGGAGTGGAAGACCAGGCCACCGGCTCCATGACCCGGTTTCCCACTCGGTCACATTATCCTAATACTGACATAATGAGTCATTGCCCTATCCTAGTAATGCTGTGTATGTATGTATGCACGTACGTATATATTTATTTTATGTATGTATATATGTTCATACATATATACATGTATGTGTGTATGTAATATGTATGTGTTTGTTAGAGTTTTACATCCTGGCAACATCTAAGGTAATATCAGGACTGGTACCAACTTGTGACGGTGTGCACTCACGCCAAATGTATAGTGCTGCCTCACTGGGAGACCAGGCCACCAGCACCATGATGTCTAGTATGCATGTATGTATGTATGTATGTGTGTGCGTGCGTGCGTGCGTGCGTGCGTAAGTACGTGCGTGCGTACGTACGTACGTATGTATGTATGTATGTATGTATGTATGTATGTATGTATGTATGTATGTATGTATGCACGTATGCATGTATGTATTTATGAATGTATTGTTCATGTATGCATGTATCTAGGAATGTACTATTCATGTATGCATGTATGTATGCATATATGTATGCATGCATGTACGTGTGTGAGTGTGTTTACATATGCTTGTGCAGGTAGGTTTGTTTATTATATGGGATGGGTCACACTGCAGCGCCGATCTATTGGCTTGTCATACCGTGACCGTAGAGCGAGTGCTGAGCAGCGCAGTGGCAGTTAGTGCAACACGGCCCTGCAGTCCTGAGATAGGGTGCGCCGGGCCGGGGCTAGATTATCCACCTTCCTGCCAATACATCACCTCCCGCTGGACCCAAGCCCCCCCCCCCCCCCCCCCCCCCCACCCACCCTCCACAGATCCCACCGCTCCTTGGGTGGTGAAGCCACTGCCGCGGCTTGCTACAGGACTGCTCGAGTGGGGCTGCATTGGCTATTCGGCTGGGCTGGGCACTTTATAAGGCTGTCGAGATTTGAGCAGCGTGAACACAACTCATCGTCACAACGGGCGTGAATCACTGCCGGCACTGGGCCGACGGAGGCGGGGACAGACTCGCAGCACCAGTCTGGGATGCAACTAGGCGCCGAGTAACTCAGTAAGGCGCGCTGACTTGTTTGTTTTGTTTGTTTGTTGTTTAACATCCTAGCAACATCTATGGTCATATCAGGACGGGCTGGGCTGGGCACTTTATAAGGCTGTCGAGATTTGAGCGGCGTGAACACAGCTCGCCGTCACGGCGGGCGTGAATCACTGCCGGCACTGGGCCGACGGCGGCGGGGACAGACTCGCAGCACCAGTCTGGGATGCAACTAGGCGCCAGGTAAGGCAGACTGCCTGGTTTGTTTTGTTTGTTGGTTGTTTTAAGTTTTAGCAACATTTATGGTCATATCAGGCCAGATGACAGGGTGCACTCATGGTGACTTTGTAGTGCTGCCCCACTTTGAGACAAGGCCGCTGGCACCATGACCCAATATCCCACACAGTCACATTATCCTGATACAGTGCTAACCAGTCCTAGGTCCTATCCTATTAATGCCTAGCGCCAGGCTAGGTAGTGACAATCATAAATTGTGTACACTATTGGTTTGACTTTGCCGGGTTTCGAACTCCTGATCTTCCGCACGGGAAGCCTACACTCTACCGATTCAGTCAGTCCGATTATCAATAGTCTAATTGCACGGTGAGCAGGGGCTGGAAGGAAAGTCCTTCTCCAATAACAAGGGTTTATGAGATAAAATTAGTGTCTGGGAATCTAAACCCATGTATCATTCCTAGCATGGTGCTTTGCATTACTAGGATAGGGCAAGGACTGGTTAGTTTAGTCTCAGGACAATGTGACTGAGTGGGATATTGGGTCATGGTGCCGAAGGCCTGGTCTCCCAAGACGGTACTTGTCCTGATATGACCTTAGATGTTGCTTGGATATAAAATCCAAACAAACAAACCTCTCTGTCGCCCAAAGTGTTTGAATAACCAGTCAAGTACCGGAGAGATAAGCTCAACGGCAAAATGATGCACCAGCAGGAAGAGATATCGATTAGTCCGTCAGCCACATATCTCCAACACGTGACCGGGGCGGGGGGGGGGGTTGTATCAACAAACACACACACACTAATTAGTCTCATTAAACATGTTCTCATAGGCAACCACCCATTTGTCACTTGTGCACCGCCAACAATGAATAGCAATAGAATTAGACGAGATATATATATATATATAGTATGTGCAAAATATAATTATATATCAAATGTAATACATGATATACACATGATGTATACATAGTGTACAATGATATAAATATATATATATGTACTATATAATTTATTATGTGGATATAAATAACGGCAGCCCCTTAACGTTTCTCTCTAACCACCTTAACTTCCATGTTAATTTATTCACTGTGGAGTGGGCATTCTCTCCTCCCCGGCTCCTATACGCCATTACCCAACTGTCACTCTGTTCACTTATAAATATGAAGTACACATGGTGCATAATGATATATACATGGTGCATATAGTGTATACGCAGTATATACATGGCATATAAGTATAACGGTATACACATGGTATACTCACGGTACATACACAATATATACACTGTATGCACACAACATACACACGGTGTCTACACGCTGTATATACGGTAGAATTAACAAACTCACAGGAGGTTGGGGGATATGGGAGAATGCTTACAAACAGAGACAGAATGCATGCAGTAGATAGCTACACAACTGAAAGTGACAAAACAAGGTGAGTCACAAGACTATTACTGTCTTGCTTCAAAAACAAGTCATTCGACTGAACCGCTATGGCAGCATAAGTGCACCCATCATCAATTAAAAAGAAAAAAGTATATATGTACTATATAAATACATTATATTAATATTATTAACAAGAGTCCTGCGCGCAAACCGAAGACACCTAGGACGCTGCCGTCAGCGGTTCAGGCGATAGTAGTGTTCGGTGGACGAGACGCTACTGGTACTCCGTTAATAATATCAATATAATGTATTTATATAGCACATATACGCGGTGTATACAAGATATTCACGGTATGCACACGGTATGCACACCTTACTAATGATGAGCTTAGCTTCCTGAAAACGACTTTAAATTGAAACAACATTAAGTGAAAATAGTTATATCAAAATGCACGAATTCATCATTTGATAATTCTTAATATTTTATATTATCATATATCTATAACTCCCACCCCCCTCTCAATGACGTTATGACAAAATGATGTTGAATGAAACAACGTTATGTATGGTATGTATGTGTATAGTTAGTTATATGGTATGTATGTGTATAGTTATATAACTATACACATACATACCATACATAACACATATATATACAATTTGAAATTGGTGGAGAATTATATGATACATTATATAATTTATGATGCACATTAAACATTGAGTTGCTTGCCTACCTGCTAAATTTGCCTACTTTATTACACACCCTGTAATAAGGTTTGACAGGCATTTCTAACATAACATAACATAACATAACAACATTCAAAGCACACACACAAAAGGTACACTCGTGAGAAGACCTACATACCGTTCATGGTCGGGGTGTCCGCCAGGCCCGCCTTGCGCGGTGACGGGGTTGGCGCCTCCCCCCAACGCGCCACCCGGGCCGGCTGCGCCCCGTCCCCGCCTCCACCAGGGGGAGGCACCGCCGCGAACCCCGCCCCGCCGGTACTCCTCACACCGGGTGACAGGGCCGCCTTCCGCTCACCGTCCCCCGCCCGCCACAACCGCTCCCCGCCGGCCGGGTTCGGCAACCCTCCACCAGGGGGATTCACCGCCGGCGGGGCCAGCAACTGCTTGTTGTTGTTGTTGTTGTTGTTGTTGTTGTTGTTGTTGTTGTTGTTGTACTGCCTGAGCGCCTTAACCGCCACATTCCTGTTGTCGTCGTCCATATTGCTGTTGCCGAACACCTCACCAAGCACCGCCTTTCCCTTTGGGTACTTGGCTGCACTCTCCACACCCAGGCGACCGTCGATGTTGACGCCGTTGCCATTGTTGAAGCTGTTCTTGTTGTAACCGCCGTAGAACTTGTTCCCGGCCCGGTGGACCCCGCCGTCGGCCGCCGCCCCCGCCGCCCCCGCCGCCGCCGCCGGCCTCTGGTCCGACCGGTTGCCGGTCCGCAGGAGGGTGGCGCCGACGATACTCCATGGGGTCACGTGACTCACACACAGGATGACCAGCACACTCCTCCAGGCCGCCATCCTGGACATTAGGTAGGACGCCCGCCGTAGCATGGCGCCACTGGTTGTGGTGGTGGTGGTGGTGGTGGTGCAAAGTGTCACCTCCTCCTCCTCCTCTTCCTCCTCCCTCAGGGTAACTCAGGACACGCGGACCAGGGCGTCACCTAGCGGAGAGAAGAAGAAGTAAGTATGGGATGGTATTATTACCATTAAGCAGACTTGGGACATGCTAGCCTAGGCGTCACCTAGCGGAGAGCGGAAGAAGTATGGAGTGGTATTATTACCACAAAGCAGATTATACAGATATTTTACTTTAATTAAAATTTAAAATTAAATATCACAATTACAATAATATAACATAGGCTAGAAATAACAACAACAGAATTACAGAACGATGTCCTTGCCCACAAATAAAATGGGGCAAGATTTTAATTTAATTTAATTTAATTAATCAGCAATGTCGGAGGTTTTGCACCATTTGTGAGATCTGCGCGTGTTTTGGAGCGTCGGAGGGATGGGTGAATGGGGTGACAGGGGTCTGAGTGGGTTATTGTGTGTGTGGGGGGGGGGGGGGGGTGAAATGAGGTAGGCGAGGCTGGGAGTGGATAGGTAGGTAGTAGGTGGTGGTTGGTTGGTTGTTGGCGTTTTACGTCCTTGCAACATCTAAGGTCATATAAGGATCGGCACAGACTTGTGACAGGGCACACTCATGGTGACATTATAGTGCTGCCCCACAGGGAAATCAGGCCATGGGCACCATGACCTGATATCCCACTTAGTCATATTATCCTGACACTGAGCTAACCAGTCCTTGACCTATCCTATTAATGTCGAGCACCAGGCTAGGAAGCGACAAGTATCAATTTTATAAGTCATTGGTTTGACTCGACTGGGAACGGAACCCTGATCTCCCATACGCGAGGCCCGCGCTCTACTGATTTGGCGGTGAAACTGTATAGTTAAAGCACAGCGACAAAGAATTTACTCAGAGTGACGCATCAAATACCCTACATTAATTACAACGTCCATTAGAAGCTGGAAAACAAATAGAAGTGACACTGAAAAAATATGTAAAATTAGACCCATGACCTAATTTTCTACAGTGACTCCCAAAGAACAGGCCCATAAGTCACTGATCCCAAAATAGAATTTCTAAGGCTGTGTAACCGTAGACTGTTCCCCTGTGGTGTGTTCCCTTGTTTTGTGTTTGCTTGTGACCTAATGACACGCCACACAGACCATGAACCTGTGTTTTGCTTAGTTGCCGTTCCCATAGGTTGGACCCAGGGACCGTATGGCCTTGTGCAGGGAACATAGAGAAAGAAAATGTTCATTGTCTTTGTGGCGCGTCACAAGGTCACAAGCGAACATGGAACAAGAGAACAGTCTATGGATACACCACCTAATAAGCACTTTTCGAGTTCCGCTATTCCCTAGTGGATACCCAACAAGCCAGGGCGTGGTTACACGCAGTAGAACTTACACACAGGAAGTCGAGGTTGGTACCCCCCCACCCTTATCCTTTACTATAGACCCGATACTTTAAGCTCACTTTTCACCCAGAACCATATGCCCCCTGGGCCCGTATGCACCAAGTTGTGCTAGTCGTAACCGGAGCTAGGCGCTAACTCCGGTCAGCTAGCTCCGGGTAGTGGGGGGTCCGCGAAAAAGATAAACTGGTATGCACCAATGTTTTAGCCGGCGCGGATAGCTGACCGTGAGTTTATTTATAGATTTGGGAATTCCCTCCAGTCGACGATATGAATAAGGCCGCCAATTCGGCAGCAACGTTAATATCGGTTCGCATTTAGGGTTAATTTGACCAAATTTCACTTATTCCATATGTAAATCTGTCAAATATGACTGCTTTTAATAGATTTGGGCGTAAGAAATTCCCGCCGATTCGGTGGCGACAGCGGCGGCCATTTTTACTTGGCGTCGACAGTATGGATATTGACGTCGCTGCGGCGGCGGCGATTTGTTTACTTTACATTCGTCGATTTGACAATATGAATAACGCCGCCAATGCAGCTGGAGCGTTAATAACGGTTCGATTTTAGGGTTAATTTGATTAAATTTCACTTATTGAGTATGTAAATGTGTTAAATATGATCGCATTGAATAGATTGACATCCATACACGCACACTAACCGCCCCGGCTAGCAGTTAAACCTGATTTGAAACTGGGGTACCTTAGCCTAGGCTACGGTCCGTGGTTAGCGCTGGCACCGATTGATGCATACAGATTTTCCACCGTTAGCCTTGTGGAGCTACCCAAACCGCGGTTAAGGCCCTAACTCCGATTGGTGCATATGGGCCCAGATGACTAAATGTGGTAAGGTTCTTAAATATACATTTGTTTCTAATATAGATTTCAGTGAAATTGTCCTAGCAAATATTATACGTTACATAAAATACCACTTTGTGAATGTGTATTCCCCACCTTCCGCACCTTCCGCCGTGCACAGCTGAAGCTGTGACCCGGTGTGCTGAGTCCCAGCTTCAGTCCTTCCTGAGGAACCAGTGAAACTTGGAATACTCGGAATAAAGTTGCCGTGAATGTGCACTGTCGCAAGTCGACGCTTAATATGACTGGGCCCGTATGCACCAATCGGAGTTAGGGCCTTAACCGCGGTTTGACTATCTCCACACGGCTAAATGTGAGAAATCGGTATGCATCAATCAGTGCCAGCCCTATCCGCCGACCGTAGCCTAGGCTAAGCTAAACCACTTTCAAATCAGGTTTAAGTGCTAGCCGGGGCGGATAGTGTGTGGGTGTGGGTCTCAATCTATTCAATGCGATCATATTTGACAGAATTACATACTCTAAACGTGATATTTTATTAAATTAACCCTAAAATCGAACCGAAATCAATGCTGCTGACGCAGCAGCGGCAATATTAATATTTTCGAATCGACGAATGTAAAGTAAACAAACTGCCGCCGCCGCAGCGACGTTGATATCCATACTGTCCAAAGTCAAATAAACATGGCCGCCGCCGTCGCCGCCGAATCGGCGGCAATATATTACGTCCAAATCTATTCAATGCTGTCATATTTAACAGAATTACATACGCAATAAGTGAAATCTTATCAATTTAACCCTGAATTTGAACCGATATTAACGCCGCCGCCGTATTGGCGGCGTTATTCATATTGTCGACTCGAGGGAATTCCCAAATCTATAAATAAGCTCACGGTCAGCTATCTGGCCCAGCTAAAACATTGGCGCATACGACTTTACCTTTTTCGCGGAGCCCCCTCTACCCGGAGATAGTTAACCGAAGCTAGAGCTTAGCTCCGGTTAACGTTGGCACAACTTGGTGCATACGGCCCCAGATGATGACGGGACATAAAACTCCACTCACTCACGGACTCACTCCGTGGATGACAAGGTTTGATTCGATTGAGATGGAAGCCATAAATGTCATTCACACGAACAAATCGAAATCGAAACTTTCAAGGCAAAAGAAAAACCCCCAAAACGGAAATAAGATTTACCGATCGTAGCACCATTTTTACCCCTGGTGTCAGAATGGGGAACTTCTAACTACAAGATCCCATTGGTTGAGGCCGCTATTGTTTAAGGACTAAATACAAAGTGTCATTACAATGTTTCGGTTAGTTATCGTATAGAACATTTTATTTATTTACGACCACAAATTCCCATGTAAAATAAACCTCATGCATATTACACAATGCGCTTTGTGGGGTAAATGATTTAGTAAAGGGTGCCCAAGTATTGTTTTCGAACAAGCATGAATGTGGCCTCCTGGTTTTCCATAGTAAATGATGTTTTTGTTTTTCATGTCCAGGAAAACTCATCTCCAACTTTAACTAAGTCTAAGTGGAATTTAAAGTTGCATTGTCTGATAGTTTTGAGTTTCTGTCATTTTCTGAGATAAATATATTAGGTTGATCGTCTTAACCTACTGTACTTTAGTTTGAAGTAACTTTTATTTTAAATGCCAACTTTTGAGATATTTATCATGCCAAATTAATTTTGGCAAGCACGCCAAAACTCCACCATAGGCTTCTGCAGTAACAGGTTGGATTAAATTGCCCTAGTATTCCCATCTAGATGGTGACAAATGTTGCACTGTGGGCCGGCCGGCTAAGCAGGACAGAACCTCGCCACACTACAATAAGTGCACCAGTATCTAAGTTAGATATGTAGAATCAAGTCTAGATAATTATTTAGTTTTTTTTAATTTGATGTTTTTATCAGACTATGCAGCTTTAATACAGAGTTGAAATTACTGGGAATGCTAAAAGTGCACACGCGAATTACTGTCAGTGCTCTCAGATAAGCCGCTGTTGAAGACGCTTCGGTGGCAAGCATGTGTCTATAGCTGTCATTCTGCACTCAGGGAACTTATCGCATCACATCACTGAACACAAGGCAATGTCATCTAGACATCTTACTGCGCGCATATATATACAGCACGTTGCAGTCACTTCAATCTGGTGATGGGGAGGGGCGGCGGGAAAGAAGAGGACGAAGAGAGGAGGATGAGGAGGAGGAGGAGGAGGGGAGGGGAGGGGGAAAGGGGAGAGGGGGAAAGGGGGAACGGGGGAAAGGGGGAAGGGGGAAAGGGGGAGGAGGGGGAGAAGGAGGTAGAAGAAGGGGGAGAAGGAGGGGAGAAGGAGGGGGAGAAGGAGGGAAGAAGGAGGGTGGAAGGAGAAGGAGGGGAGAAGGAGGGGGGAGAAGGAGAAGGAGGGGGGGAGGAGGGGGGGAGAAGGAGGGGGAGAAGGGGCGAGAAAGAGAGGGAGGGGAGAATGAGGGGGAGAAGGAGGGGGAGAAGGGAGGGGGAGAATGAGGGTGAGAAGGAGGGGGGGGGGAGAAGGAGGGGGAGAAGGGGGAGGGGGAGAGGAGGGGGAGGAGGAGGGAGGGGGGGGAGGAGGGGGAGGAGGAGGGGAGAAGGAGGGGAGAAGGACGGGGAGAAGGAAGGGGGAGAAGGAAGGGGGGAAGGAGGTGGAGGGCGAGAGGGGTAGAGAGGTAGAGGTGGGGGTAGATAACAAAAGAAGGTGGAGAGAGGGAGAGTAAGGCCAGTGAGAGAGAGGGGCGGAGAGGGTGGGGTAGAGGGTGGGGGAGAAGAGGGAGAGGGTGAGGGAAAAGAGGGAGAGGGAGAGCGGAATGGACAAAGCAAGAGGTGAGAATGACAGCAATATGAGATGGGGAGAGAGGAGGAGAGGGAGAGATATGGAGGGGAACTGAGGGGAAGAGAGGGGGGAGGGGGAAGTGATAGTCAGGGAGAGAGGGGGATGGAAAGAGAGGATGGTATGATGAAGGGGAAGAGAAGAAAGGAGAGAGGGAATGAGGGAGGAAGAACGATTTGATATTTTACATCCGCAATAGTTATTCTAAAAAAAAACGGGAATATATTCACCGTGGTAGTTATGTCCCGCTTCCTCCCAAACCCCTCATTTCGTACTGCTATGGTGAGCGACATTTCTACAGCCATCCGACTCACTCCACTCCACTCCACTCCACTCCACTCGCACGCGCAGACACTTCATAACCACGCTGCAGCATGGAGAGTGACGTAGTATAAACAAATGTCAATTTACGTCTGGCGATCTGTCGTACAATGTCGTCAACAGCTTGTATTCATGAGCAAAGGTTTCTTATGGGTTCTCCACGACCCCTCTGCGTGTGCGTGTGCGTGTGCGTGTGCGTGTGCGTGTGCGTGTGCGTGTGCGTGTGTGTGTGATAGTGAGAGTGTGGCTGCGGGATGGCCGACCCCGAGTTCACCCCAAGCTCCGAGTACAACAGTTCAAGAGGGGCTCCTCAGTGACAGATGGCACTCTTCAGCTGAGACACAACGCACTCAGCCCAGCCACACCGAGGCTCCGTCCTGCTCATCCCACAGCGAGGCTCCGGCCTGCTCAGACCACAGCGAGGCTCCATCCCGCTCAGCCCACATCGAGGCTCCGTCCCGCTCAGCCCACATCGAGGCTCCGTCCTGCTCAGCCCACAGCAAGGTTCCTGCCGGCTCAGCCCACAGCGAGGCTCCGGCCCGCTCAGCCCACAGCGAGGTTCCGGACCACTCAGTCCACATCGAGGCTCCATTCTGCTCAGCCCACGGCGAGGCTCCGGCTCGCTCAGCCCACAGTGAGGCTCCGGCCCGCTCAGCCCACAGTGAGGCTCCAGCCCGCTCAGCCCACAGCGAAGTTTCGGACCACTCAGCCCTCCGGCCCGCAGCCTCCATTCACTGCGGCACTCACTGACTCGTTGTGGGCATCAACACACACAGGCCCCGACATGTGACGGCCCATTGATCGGGGCCAGGTGTGGTGTGTAGGTGTAGATAGGCATACATAGGGCGCAATGTATGCCGGTATATGTATGGACTGTAGTGATTATAGATGTTATATGTGAACTGTAGTAAATGGAGATATATATGGACTGTAGTGAATGGAGATATATATGGACTGTAGTGATTGTAGATATATGTAGGTATACAGTAAAACTTCTGTAATAAAGTGTAAATCGCCCGACCATGGGACCGACTTTAAAGTGTCCATTTAGAGAGGTGGTCTGTTTAAGAGAGTTGTTTTTATTGTTACAATGGTATTGCATGGGCAATTTTTTGGGACCCAAATAAAGTGATCGATATAGGGGAGTGGTCGATCGTGGAGGTGGTCAGTTAGAGAGGTTCTACTGTATATGGGTATTCAGATATTGCAATACCTCGGGAAGTTTGACGCCCCTGCCCTGCAGAGTTGTAAACCACTGCCTTGTGGTACAGGTTCTTGAACGAACCGAAGGCGAAGGGAGCAAACCCTGAACAGAAAACCATGACGCCGGTGTGAAACCTCTATTCGCTCCCCGAGAGAGTGTCGCTGGTAACTTGCAAAAGCGAGCAGCACTTCAACACTTTTGCAGGCAGCTTTCATGAAATGTAGACGGACTCATGGACATCACTCTCACAGCAGAGATCTAAACGGAGAGCGGCAGTCAAGTAATGCAAGCAGTCTTTGTCGCATTGCGACCGACAGCATGATGATGATGACTGTAGATTACAGATATGCTATATATGGACTGTAGTCAATCTGTGTAGATCATTCAATATATGTTCTCACAAAATTACTATACTATTAGATTTGCTCACCGGAAACAATGGTCGAATCGGTATGTGGAAGGTCGGGAGTTTGAAACCCGGCCGAGTCAAACTAATGACTGATACTTTTTGTACCTAGCCTGGCGGTTGGCATTACTAGGATAGGGCAAGGACTGGTTTGCTCAGTATCAGGATAATATGACTGAACAGGAAACTGGGTCACAGTGCTGACTGCCTGGTCTCCCAGTGGGGCAGCACTATAAAGTCACCAGGAGTGTGTACTGTCATATAAGTCGGTACCCATCCTGATATGACTTTAGATGTTGCCAGGATGTAAAACCCCATCAAACACACAGACTCGATGTGTTTGATAACTGTGGGTGACGGTGGTAGTGGACAACTGCGGTCACTGAGCAGGTGGTACTCGCCCATTGCTTACCAATTCAAGTAATTGTCATTGCCTTTGGTGGGCCCTGGAGAACAACAAGCCACTTCTCACCTTGCTACAAGATGTTGGTTTTCTGTCCTGGCAACATCTAAGGTCATATCAGGACGGGTACCGACTTGTGACAGTGCACACCCATGACGACTTTATAGTGCTGCCCTACTGGGAAACTAGGCTGCCAGTACCTGATATCCCACATTATCCTGACAATGAGCCAACCAGTCCTTGCCCTGTCCTAATAATGCCGAGTGCCTGGCTAGGAAGCGACATGTATCAATTATTAATTCATTGGTTTGATTCGACAAGGGTTCGAACCCCCATGATCTACCAACACGGGAGACGGATGCTCAACTCATTCATACTATAATGAAAACCTATAATGAACAGACATGATTTTATAGATGGGTGGGTGAAGTGGTTTCAAATGGACAGAAACCAAAGGTTGGGGGGGGGGCCCCATTTAGAATCACTCCACCCACCCACACGAACTATTCTGATGCCTATAAGCATATACAGTATAACCCCGTTAAACCAAACTTGAAGGGACCCCAGGAATTTGTTTGGATTAACCGATCATTGGTTTAACGGAGATTTGACTTTGACTTGGTTTGGCAAAAACAGGGGTGCATTATGAATGTACAACGTATGTGGACACTATGATTATTGGTTTTTATGTATATACAGTTTAACCCCATTAAACCAACAGTTAAACCAACAGTTAAATCAAACTATCGGTTAATCCAAGCTTTTTTTCGGGGACCAGCCAAAATACTACCATTTATCATATAAAAAAGTCTCAGATGACCTTAAAACCACAGGAAACTTTGGTTTAACTGTACCGGAAGTGGCCTGGGGCCGACAATTTTGTTTGGATTAACTGACTTTGGTTTAACCAACTTTTTTATATGATAAATGGTAGCATTTTGCCGGGCCGCCGAAAAAAGTTTGGATTAACCGATCGTTTGGTTTAACCGAGCTTGGTTTAACGGAGTTGTACTGTACAATACAATCATGTCGTTGTATTGCACATGGAGCGAACCACTTTGCTATTCGACATTAATTGGCCTACAACACCAAAGCAGGGTTGCCAACATTGGAAAATGAAAAACTGGAAGATCTTAAGGAATGTTATAACTTATATTGGGGAGTCTGGGGGTAATCCCCTCGAACAATGTGAAAATCTTAGATGCCCTGTGGTGCATTTTGGACACAATAATCTGTAAGATCTATATAATATTACCATATAATGCTATTGCAGGGTTGCCAACATTGGAAAATGAAAAACAGGAAGATCGATATAAGGTGATGATGATGGGGACATAAAATAACGTACACTTAACGGCGAACCCGTAAGGGTTGGTAACCCTGCCATAGTGACTTCATACGGCACTAGTGCCATTCGGCCGAGCTGAAGGCAACTGGGCAGCAAAGTAAAGACAGGCGCATTAAATCGAGGCTGTGGTGCAGGAGGATAAATAAGCACCCCGTTACACGGCCCTGACCGGCGCCACAGGAATCTTAATGGGGCTGTGCCGGCAGGGAGGGCCGGCCAGGTCATCAGGCCATCTCTGCTACTGGAGGAAGGAGGACGAGTAAGTGTGTGTGAGTGTGTGTGTGTGTGTGTGTGCGTGTGTGAGTGTGTGTCTGTGTGTGTATGTGGTTGTGTGTGTGAGAGGGAGTGAGTGTGTGAGAGTGTGTGGGCGTGTGTGAGTTTATGTGTGAGTGTGTGTGAGTGTGTGTGTGTATGTTTCTGTGTGTTTGTATGTGTGAGGGCGTGTGCGCGTGCGTGTGTGTGTGCAAGTGAGTGTGTAAGTGCGTGTGTGTGAGTTGTGAGAACGTATGATTGCAGGTGTGCATGTGTGTGAGTGTGTGTGCGTGTGTGCATGAGATTGAGAGTGTGTATGTGTGTGTTCTGAGTGTGCATGTGTGTGTGCGTGCATGTGTCTGAGTGCGTATGTGAACGTGTGCGCGCGTTATGTCAGTTAGCAATATGTCAGGTTGTTTGTTGGTTGGTTGTTGGAGTTTTACATCCTGGCAACATGTAAGGTCATATAAATCAGGACGGGTACTGACTTGTGACATTGCGCACTCATGGCGACTTTGCAGTGCTGCCTCACTAGGAGACCAGGCCACCAGCATATGACCATGATATCCAACTTTGTCACATTATCCTGATACTGAGCCAACCAGTCCTTGCCCTATCCTAGTAATTCCAATGTATGAGAGTTATGTCAGTTAACAATATGTCAGGTTGTCGGGTAGCCAGACGGGATGGCCGAATAAGTTGAGCATCCGTCTCCCGTTTTGGTAGATCGTGGGATTTGAATCCATGCGTTTGAACCCTGGTCGAGTCGAACCAATGACTTAAAAATGTATACTTGTCGCTTCCTAGCCAGGCGCTCAGGATATTGATATGGATATTGCAATGTTAAGATAATGTGACTGTGTGGGATATCAGGTCATGATGCTGGCGGCCTGGTCTCCCAGGCCAGCAGCACTATAAAGTCACCATGAGTGTGCGCTGTCGCAAGTCGGTACCCGTCCTGATATGACCTTAGATGTTGCTAGGACGTAAGCAACAAACAAAGAAATCTCATACAGGAAGTGGACGCCTCCACCTCCACGCCATCCCGTCCGATTAAAATGCTAAAATAACTTTAAAAGCGAATAGTGGCCGGGACCTGTATGACGTCACCGCTGCCATTCCATCCCCTCCACACACAAACATGCTGGATTAAATACCACTGCGTATACCTCCTAGTAAATGAAAAGGCAAACAATGGAAAGGACACGTCCAAGCTTAATTCCATTCAGAATCTAAACGAAATCAGCCTTTGGAAAGCCCTCGATGAAGCAATATAATTCCCAAAGGGATTCTTCCCCTGCCTTATTATTATCCAATAGAAATATGCCTTATTTTATGCCATGGCATGTAGGTAAATATGCGACGCTGAATCTATTCTCAAAATAAGAGATTTGCAACCGGATTTCTGAAGTCACATTCTTTTGTGTTTTTTTTGTGCACTTTCCCACAGACAGGACAGCATATACGTAATTCTGGAAAGCTTACGTGGATCAATGTGATTAAATTTGACCGAAAGTCACATATATATTTGCTGCGCCTGTACTGTGAATACAATATATGCATATGGATAAAGGCAGATTTTTTTGTGTTTTTTGTTGTTTAGTTTTTGTGATGAATTTATTTACACTGCTCATACTCTATTGTTCGTGCCATGAACAAGGTAACATTGTCATGCTACATTACATATACACGAAAGCCTATTCTATGCTATGAATATGGTAATACTACTGTAGTACTCCGCACTGACCTCTCAGGCAAGTACCCACATAGACAGGTAGGCGTGGCTAGTGTGGTGATATCAGGGAGCCTAGGTGGTGTAATGGTTAGCACCCGGAATGCAAAGAGATGTGGGTTCGAGTCCCGCTCTAGGCGCAATATTTCCCATTTTCATCACCCCCAACGACACTGGTGCCTTTAGATTAGATTAGAGTGTTTGAGCTATATGCTCAGGCCAAGTCGGAGACTCCACCATCAGGGCTCACAGCATGTCGTGAGGATGCCCTGTTCAGTTTTGTCATGCGCAGCAATGAGTTTGAATCTGTTTGCGTTAGCTGGGTGTATCCTGGAATCTGTGGTTCGTCTGGTATTGTTTCTAACACCTTGTCAAGCTGCCTTTTGAATGATTGTACACTGCAGTTTGATTGATTTCTAATGTAAGCTGGTATTGTATTAAAGAGCGGTACTCCTCGGACAGAAAGACTTCCTTCCCGCAGTGTTCTTGTTGACTGTGAGGCTTTTGTGTTTATTGCTGGTACCTTACCAAGTCTACCATATCTTTTTGAATGATACGTTGTTATGCCATAGTTCGGTACTTTGCCTCCAATCATTTTCCAGGTGTATATAATTCGATATCTCTGACATCGACGTTCAATAGAGTAGATCTTGAGGAATTTTAGTCTGTCCCAGTAACCCAGGCTCTTGGTGTCTTCAATATATGATGTGAAGCTGCGTTGCAGTGATTCTAACTTTGTCAGCTGTCCTATAGAAGTGGGTATCCAAAGTTGTGAACAGTAGTCTATCCGTGGGAGTATTATGGAGTTCCACAAGGTTTTCATTACCCCAGCTTCTCTTGACTTAAAATGTACGAAGCACCCATCCACTATATTTTCTGGCAGTTTGGCATACTTAGTCAATGTGTTCAGTGAATTTGAGGTTGCTTCCCACGTATACACCAAGGTCTTTCACGCCGTTCTTTTCCATAATTTTCTCTCCTGACGGGTTTGTGTAAGTTGTATTCATTTTTAGGTCTTGGTTTGTGCCATATCGTATTAGCTCAAATTTCTTGTCATTGAACAGCATATTGTTTGAATGTTGCCAATTGTAAATGGTTTCAAGGTCTTTTTGTAGAGCCTCTGTGTCTACATTTCCCTTGATCTCCCTCATGACTCTTGTGTCATCTGCAAATGAAGAGATAGTGCTTGTTGTGTTTTCATCAATATCAGAGATCAAAACAAGGAACAGGACTGGTCCAAGTACTGTGCCTTGTGGTACGCTGCTGGTCACATCAGATGCTGTCGATTTTGCTCCATTCACAATGACCTTTTGTGTTCTCTGCCTCAAGAACTCATGGATCCCATTTTCCCTCCTATTCCTAATTTATGTAATTTATGGCAGAGGATACCATGATCAACTTTATCAAAGGCCTTTGCGAAGTTTAGGTAGATGACATCGGTGTTTGCACCCTTTTCTAGATTATAGACTAGGATCCTTGACTAGGATCCTGTACAAGCTATGCGCTGTATGGTTGTCGAACCTACCCTGTGTATGTATGTTTGAGTGCATTGCCTGTATGTATGTAATTGTAAGCATTAAAAGACTTACAATTCCAGGGGGACAAGTGTAGTATTCTGCACTGAACTCTCAGGTAAGTAACCACATAGACAGGTAGGCGTGGGTAGTGTGGTGATATCAGGGAGCCTAGGTGGTGTAATGGTTAGCACACTGGCCCGGAATGCAAAGATATCCCGCTCTAGGCGCAATATTTCCCATTTTCATTTCCTACGGCACTATCAAACTGCATACAGTTTGTTGTGGTTTTACATCCGGGCAACATCTAAGGTCATATCATCCTGATTTCCAAAGTTAAGATAACTTTGACTTAAAATAACCAATTCCTGCCCTATTCGAAGTAATGAATGCCAAGCGCCAGGCTAGTATCCATTTTGTAAGTCATTGGTTTAACTCGGCCGGATTTCAAACTCCTAACCTTCGGCACTGGAAACCTGCGCTCCATTGATTGGTTCGGTAAACTGCATGTTTTTGGGTGTTTTTTTGTTGTTTGTTTAACGAACCCCCAGCACAAAAAGTAGACATCGGCTATTGGGGATCGTAAACGGCATATAGACATGTGTATATATTATGATCATAGACAAAGGGAAAAATTACATATTTATAAATGAAAGCGTACCGTATGTTACGTATGTTGGCGCACCAAGATGTTTAATTCACAATGAGACAGAAGTGGTATAATTTGCATTTATTAGTCAATAACACAGGTCAAGAACAATAATTAAATCAATCATCATAAAATCAATAAACTCGTCACTCTCAACCCTACTGCTGAGTATCTTGTCTGTTAGTTGCAGGGTGGGTGGCAGCAAATTGATGGTGAGTTGTTGTCTGGTTTGTGTCCGGCCGGCAAGTGAGCGGTTGTAATGCTCGCCATGAATTCAGCGCCAAAATAGCCGCTAGGTGGCGGCATATGTATTAATTTAGTTAAAAACGTGAAGATAGGGGACGTGATGGTGGAGGCATCCAAGCCGGTGTGGCGTTTTCAGCCGTGTACCGTGCTCAGCCGTGTGATTAGACTCAAACTCAAGGCATTGTCAATGGTCGTGAGCAATCTTCATACAGAAAATACAGAACAAGTGAAATATCTCTAAAACCACACCACCTATTAACAAATCGCTTGGTACACATATAGAAAACATCTTCACCAAAAAGATTATATTAAATTTATAAGGTTAGGGTTCTTGATTTCTATTAATTTTGATTAAAACTATTGTTTTGCACTGCGCGTACCGTCAAACTCAAGGCATTGTCAATGGTGGTGAGCAATCTTCATACAGAAAATCCACAAAAAGTGAAATATCTCTAAAACCACACCACCCAGAAACAAATCGCTTGGTACACATATAGAAAACATCATTACCAAAAACATTATATTAAATTTATAAGGTTAGTGACTCACGACCATTGACAATGCCTTGAGTTTGAGTCTATGCACACGGCTGAACACGGTACACGGCTGAAAACGCAACACCGGTACTGTTCGATTTAACACTAGGGGGGAGGGAGGAAGGAGTTGGTTCTTTAATAAATCGAAAGGTGGCCTGTTGGCTTAAGGCCCTACCACTTCCGCCCCGTCGCAAATTACCCATGGTATGCTAACATGAACAATTTGCGTACGAGGCTAGGTGACCCAGCGCAGCACGTGCCCCCTTCCACAGCCCCCCCCCCCCCCCCCCCCCGCTCCTCACTTCTCACTTGGCTCTCGTAGTGGTAACTTCGCTTCTCCCACCCATCCACTCACCCGGCTTTACTTGACTGTTATCCTCATCATATGGTGCTGCTATACCATGTTACTTTATTTTCTACAGACTTAACGGCATCCTCATGACACCCCTCACACTGCGCGAACACTGCTTATCAACTACAGAAGCCAGCCTTCCTCGATTGCGCAGGCGCCAGATGCATGCACCGACGAGCCAGTCTCACAGCCAACCTCACACGGGGTTATGATTATAAAAAAAAATATATTTGGGTACATTAGTTGTTTAAGCAAGGGATATTTTAGTCGGAGACGACTGGTCTTCCTCATTCCACTGCTCCTTGCCCTATCCTAGTAATGCCGAGTGTCTGGCTAGGAAGTGACAAGCATAAATTTTTAAGTCATTGGTTTGACTCGACCAGGATTCGAACCCACGATCCCACGATCTACCAACACGGGAGACGGACGCTCTAACTCATTCGGCCATCCCCCCTGGTTCCAAACATAAATAAATACAAATATTCTATTCACCTCCTTGTCTCCTTTCTCCAAGTGATGCGAATTAAACTCTGAAAAGGGCAATACTCATGAGTTACATGCAAATACAAGCATACTTTATGTTCAAACTACGAACATGGGACACATTACTACTTCACTCTATCAAACAACATACACACGTGCTCATATTTTATGTTCAAACTACGAACATGGGACACATTACTACTTCACTATCAAACCTTTATCGTCCTAGTCTTTACAAACATACACACCTGCTCATACTTTATGTTCAAACTATGAACATGGGACACATTACTACTTCACTATCAAACAACATACACCCGTGCTCATACTTTATGTTCAAACTATGAACATGGGACACATTACTACTTCACTATCAAACAACATAAACACGTGCTCATACTTTATGTTCAAACTATGAACATGGGACACATTACTACTTCACTAGCAAACAACATACACACGTGCTCATACTTTATGTTCAAACTACGAACATGGGACACATTACTACTTCACTAGCAAACAACATACACACGTGCTCATACTTTATGTTCAAACTACCAACATGGGACACATTACTACTTCACTAGCAAACAACATACACACCTGCTCATACTTTATGTTCAAACTACGAACATGGGACACATTACTACTTCACTATCAAACAACATACACACGTGCTCATACTTTATGTTCAAACTACGAACATGGGACACATTACTACTTCACTATCAAACAACATACACACGTGCTCATACTTTATGTTCAAACTATGAACATGGGACACATTATACTTCACTATCAAAAACATACCATGTGCTAATACTTTATGTTCAAACTATGAACATGGGACACATTACTACTTCACTATCAAACAACATACACACGTGCTCATACTTTATGTTCAAACTATGAACATGGGACACATTACTACTTCACTATCAAACATACACACGTGCTCATACTTTATGTTCAAACTACGAACATAGGACACATTACTACTTCACTAGCAAACAACATACACATGTGCTCATACTTTATGTTCAAACTACGAACATGGGACACATTACTACTTCACTATCAAACAACATACACACGTGCTCATATTTTATGTTCAAACTATGAACTAGTCACATCTAAAATTACATGTAAATGAGAAGGTGCTTTGTTTCTTCTATGAATGCGTTACATACTTCCAGAGTAGGCCTATATTTTATGCTTAGACCGTGGACACAGTATCGCCTGAATGAAGCCGGTACTGCCATAACTTTGGGAGATACGGAAGGTGTGTGTGTTTGTGTGTGTATGTGTGTATGTGTGTATGTGTGTGTGTGTGTGTGTGTGTGTGTGTGTGTGTGTGTGTGTGTGTGTGTGTGTGTGTGTGTGTGTGTGTGTGTGTGTGTGTGTGTGTGTGTGTGTGTGTGTGTAGGTTGACTGGTTGGTTGTTGGAGTTTTACATCCTGGTAACATCTAAAGTCATATCAGGATGGGTACTGGCTTGTGACAGTGCACATTCATAGCGACCATATAGTGTTGCCCCCCTGGGAGGCCAGGCCGCCAGCACCATGACCTGATATCCAACTCAGTCACATTATCCTGACACTGAGCCAACCAGTCCTTGCCCTATCCTAATAATGCCGAGCGCCTGGCTAGGAAGCGACAAGTATCAATTTTTAAGTCATTGGTTTGACTCGACCAGGGTTCGCACGATCTACCAAAACGTGAGACAGACAACTCGCCATCCCGTCTGGACATTGTGTAGGTGAAGGTGGAGGTGGGGGTGAATAGTTTGTGGCCACACAGTGGCGAACACTTAGTACGCGGGGCCCAACCGGGGTCCGACTGCAGGCTGACCGTGACTTGCTAATCCCGTCACGTTACATACATGCGATGCCTTTTATGTAAATGACGTGGCCTCCCATTTGGCCATATTGTCCCCCTCCTTCCCCAGGTGCATGCAGGTTATCACGAGTATGCCATTTGCCTGCCCGTCGTTCGCCGTCAATAAAGAATCCGCCAGAAGAAAAAAGAGAAAAAAGAGCAAAAACACGAAACCAAAACATAAGTTTTTTTGTTTTTTTGTTTTTTTTAAAACTGTTTTCTCCTTTTCCCCTTCTTTATTTCTTACAGAAAACTATCCATCTAGGAGGCGAAATGACATTTTGCAAGTGGAACTCCAAAGCATTCGGTTTGTGCTTGTGTTCTCTCACGAAGAGAGATGGACTAGCAGTGCGGCATATAGTTAGTTACCTTCAGAGGTTTGTTTGTTGCTGTTGTTTTACGTCCCAGCAACATCTAAGGTAAATATCAGGACCTGTACCAACTTGTGACAGTGTGCACTCATGGCAACTTTATAGTGCTGCCGCACTGGAAGACCAGGCCGCCAGCACCATGACCTGATAGCCCACTCAGTCACATTATCCCAACACTGAGCCAACCAGTCCTTGCCCTATCCTAATAATGCCGAGCACCAGGTTAGGAAGCGACAAGTATAATTTTTTAAGTCATTGGAGAACATGGGGAATGTGGAAAGACCTGGTTAAAAAGCCACCAGTGGTACCCCAACAATCTCTACAGGTTTTGAGAAAGTGAAGTGAACAGAATTAGATAATTGTCTTCCACACTAAGGGGGGCCATCCAAAGTTATCAATATTTTCAACGTAGTACAAAGAATACTACTTTTCCAGACCCCCCCCCCCGACATCCCCCCCCCCACCCTCCAAAGTAGTACAGATCAACATTTTACTAGAGATCAAGAGACCCAGGGGCCATATGTATGAGCAACTTTTTATCGGCTCCGGTGTTAAAAGCGGGTCTCGGGTTATCTAATGCCAGTGTTCCAGATGTGTCAAGGGGCATGTATGAGTCCAAAGCGCGGCGGGGTTAGTTAACGTTTCAGTTTTTTAACAACTTGGGGGGCCCCTTTACATCCGTTGATTCGACACTATTAATATCGCCGCCAATGCGGCGCCAGCGTTAATAACGGTTCGAATTTAGGGTTAAATTGATAAGATTTCACTTATTGCGTATGTAATTCAGTTAAATGACAGCATTGAATAGATTTGGGCCTAATATATTGCTGTCGATTCGGCGGCGGTGGCGGCGGCCATTTTTAGTTGACGTTGGACAGTATGGATATCGACGTCGAAGCGGCGGCGGCGATTTGTTTACTTTACATTCGTCGATTCGACAATATGAATAATGCCGCCAATGGGGCGGGAGCGTTAATAACGGTTTGATTTTAGGGTTAATTTGATTAAATTTCACTTATTGAGTATGTAAATCTGTTAAATATGATCGCATTGAATAGATTTGGGCCTAATCGGTCCCTAACATCGACGTTAACCATCCTGTGACTTGGGGTTAGTGCAGGCGACTTTAAGCTTGCGTGGTTTGTCTAACGCTGACACATACATACAGAGTTATCGCCTCTAACCCGGTAAACCCGCCGAAAACCAGCTTCGCAGCGCTAACCCGGACACATGCATATCGCCCCAGATGGGGTGGCCGAATGAGGTTCGAACGCTGGTCGAGTCAAACTTTTAAATTGATACTTCTTTCTACCAAGCCTGGCGATGGACATTACTAGGATAGGGCAAGGAGCAGTAGATTGCGGAAGACCAAATTGTCTGCGATTGAAAACTCCCATGCTTATTCAACTAACGTATAAATAAAACAAAATTCCCCCCAAAAATCAACATTTTATAAAACGATAAATGTCGTACTTTACTGACAGCCCCTGCCCCAACCCAACATCCGCTGTTGTATACTTTGTACAACTGTGAAAATGTTGACAACTTTGAACGACCTCCAAGATCACTATCAACATTACTTAAATAGTACAGAGATATTGTATCTTACTGTTAAAATGTGGAAGTATCATATTCGACTCGATCTGAAATATTTTAAAGCTACATAGAAGTATAATAAATACAGTCAACTCACATTAGCCCGACCCCGTTTAATCTGGAAACCTCGCTATCTGACCAAAACAGCCACGGAATAAATTTGTATCATTCATTGTGTCCTCCTAATCTTGAAGACCCTTCATCGACAATGTCGCTAATCTGACATTGTGTAAAGGCTAAGGCTCGAATCTGTGGCTGTGTAGGCAGGCTATAGTGAAATCAATACAGACAAAGAGAAAGGAAGAGCATAAATTATAAAGAAGAAGAGAGAGTCAAGCCCTCTGGGGTATTATTTATATGGTACATGGGTTCATTGTAGAGTATCACCCCCACCCCTTTCCGACAATGGGAAACAAGCATTCTTGGCCCTACCAATAGGGATCCAGCATTTCTGGTCCCCATGGCTACCAGTGGTCTGCCCATCACCACCAAGCTGTATGGCCCCATGGCCACCACCAACCTTGACCTTTGAGTGTGGTGATCACTATACCAGCAGAGGGGGTAGGCCGTGAGTGCACTCGCACCCAGACCTGCAGGCACCACTATGTCTAGATAAAGGATTCACCCTGTACTCACAGTACACGGGTGAATACCAGCCCTATATAAAAAGCTGTCGAAAAAGCGGGGGAAATGAAATGAGAGCCTAATTTCACAATCTAAGAAGCGACAATTATTAATTTCACAATCTAAGAAGCAACAATTATTCTTTTTATATGTCTTCATATTTCCCCGCTACCTTTGAGTTGAAAAATATAATAATAATAGAATTTAATAGAATTTAAAGGTGAAATCAATGGCGTTCTATGGCCGCCATCTTGGCTTTTTGCATTCTCTCCCATTTCACCAACTGTGCCAATATATGTAGCCATTTGATCCCGGAACCACAGTTTCTACTTCATGTTCCATACTAAAGCTATTTTCGTCCGTATTTACACTACGTTGTTGTTCAAGCGTAAATCTTTTATCTACACTATGTCTATTTACATCCCACTCAGACACCACCAGCCCATACATATGTATACATACATGTGCCTGGTCATGTACAACGATCAGTAATAGAACATTTGCATTCCCCCCTATGCCGAATATCAGAATATTTTACAATTGGGTGCTGGGAGCAAAGTAGGATGGATGAACGAGGGTCGACTTCGCCATTTTACCAGAATATCCAGGGAATGTTGAGGACCTCAAAACCTGTGAAATCTTGGTTGGTTGTTGGAGTTTTAAGTCCTGGAAACATCTACGGTCATATCAGGATGGGTAATAGCTTGTGACAGTGCGCACTCATAGCGACTTTATAAATTATAGTGCTGCCACACTGGGAAATCAGGCCACCAGTGCCATGACCCGATATCCCACTCAGTCACATTATCCTGACACTGAGCTAACCAGTCCTTGACCTATCCTATTAATGCCGAGCGCCAGGCTAGGAAGCGACAAGTCTCAATTTGATAAGTCATTGGTTTGACTTGACCGGGAACCAAACTCCCGATCTCTTACACGCGAGGCCCACACTCTACCGATTCGGCCACCGCCCCCAGTGCCCGTGAAATATAAATCAACTTCAGCTCATGAATATCTGGCCCTCAGGCCACAAGCCTCACTTTCTTAATATCTGCAATATATACAGGCCTGCGCTGTGGTAGCTAACATATGGAAATTGATGTCGTCCCAAATACATAAATGCTGATTGGCTGGTGGCTCTGGGTTATGAGCGTGTGTCGCTACATTGATAACAATCGATTCAACCGTTATGCATTTATACGTCTGAACAGCTGCACTAGTGCCAGAACATGTACATATATAATATATGCATGTCGGTAAATAAGGAATAGAATGGCCACTTAAATATGCATCAATCTCGATGTGCATAGCAATGCATATATCGATTTGCCGTCAAAGTGAGGCAGTGCATGATGTAATGCATAATACCTTATGCGCGTATTGTTATTAATGTTAACCTTGGTGGACCGTGTGGAACACTGACAAAACCATCGGTCAAGTCAAAAAATAAAAATATCAACGATTCTGTAGCCAAGCCAAACCGATGACGTACAAAATTGATACTTGTCGCTACCTAGCCTAGCGCTCGATATTACTAGGGCAAGGACTGGTTAGCTGAGTATCAGGATAATGTGACCGATTAGGATATTGAGTCATGGTGACAGTGGCCTGATATGACCATACATGTTGCAAGGACATAAAAACCACAACAAACAAACCAATTACCACCGATATGTATGATATCGATGGTAAGGAGGCTAGAGGCTGTGGTTGGAGCGGCCTGGAGGAGCATTGATCTGCACTCCAACAAGCAAACCACTGCATCGTCCATTACTGGACGCGGTGGCCGAATTGGTAAAGCCCAGGTCTCCCGTGTGGGAGATCTGGAGTTTGGTTCCTGTTAGAGTCAAACCAATGACGTATCAAATTGATACTTGTTACTTCCTAGGCTGGCGCTGCGCATTAATAGGATAGGGCAAGGACTGGTTAGCTCAGTGTCAGGATAATGTGGCTGAGTGGGATATCGGGTTATTTTGCTGGTGGCCTGATTTCCCAGTCGGGCAGCACTATAAAGTCACCATGAGTGTGCACTCTCACAAGTCGATACATGTCTTGATGACCTTAGATGTTGCCAGGACAACCAACCAACTACAAACCTAATCCATTCCATGTCACTCACACATTAGCCTCGCTTCCTCTTTAACACTACAACAGCACCAGATCCGGGAACCCCCTCAGGCACCCCTAAAACCATTGCCCCTTTCTGCCCACAGCCATAACTCGCGCACACTGACCTGAGAAGTAAACTAACACAGGCCACTCCGCTAGAAGTGGCAATCATAGTTGGTCCTCCCGACAGCCATGATCTGAGAGTCTGTGCGGGTTGGCCAACAAGGGAAGCATTATTTTAATGATATTGCTGCCAGAGATTAAAGCACAGTCGGAGGGAACACATATATTCAACATGATTGGTTGTTTTACGTCCTGGCAACATCTAAAGTCATATCAGGACGGATACTGACTTGTCACAGTGCACACTCATGGCTACTTTATAGTGCTCCCCCACTGGGAGACCAGGCCACCTGCACCATGACCTGATATTCCGCTCAGTCCCATTATCCTGACACTGAGCTACAAGTCCTTGTCCTATCCTAATAATGCCGAACGCCTGGCTAGGAATGGCTAACAAGGAAGGCATTTCTTTAAGTGATATTGCTGCCAGGTACCACAGTAATTGAACCACAGTCGGAGGGAATACATATATTCAACATGGTCTTTATACTGGAAAAGTAACAATTATTATTTGTCCACATCACTTGGTCAATTATGAACACTGCTAGATTACTGTTGTGTACTAACAGTTGAACTGATTAGTGGTGCTGGCTCAGAAAATTTAGGGGTACAGAATTTGAGCCATTTTGCCCTCTGGCATTGTCTAAATCTACAGATTCGGTGCACAGTGAAGTGGTTTGGTGGGTTATCGTTAGTTTAATGTAATGGGTCTATCTATGTAGGCCATTCTACAGGTCTAACTTCGTATGGCACACAATATGCGCCAAATAGAATCTAACAAGTTCTACTAAACTGACTAATGACCCTGTCACATTATGACGCATCGCGCAAGCGCATGGCCAACGGCTAAAATGACTTTCAAAAGTCGAGATGCATCAAACTTTTCGGTGCGGGAGGGGGCAAAGTTGGACATATACATACTGTATACGCAACATAGTATAGCGAATGGCCAACATACGGCTAACGTGCCTCCCGGCAAAAAACGCTCACAATATGCGCATGGTATGCTCACAGAATGCCAGTGAACATTATATACATAATTTGATCGCCAGAAGTATGCTTTTACGTTATATATGTCAAGACAAGGTGGAAAAATGCAAAACGTACGTTAGACATACTTTATCCATACATTGTCAATATGCGGACTGTACTTTTCGGCTGGCTCTCCGTCCAACTGACGTAGGTCAATGTAGTGCTATGTAGTGAACAACGTTTGTCTAACGTACTTCTAATGTACATGTCTAACATATACATAACATACGCCCGAAACTTTTCGTGACCCCTTATCGAGTGATGCCGTATAAGACGAATATTGACGTACATCGACGTATATCAACGTACGTACAACAAACGCATAATGTTCAAGTAACGCATATCGACGTTCACCAACATATTGGTGCAAAATCACGTACGTCGGCGCACGCTTGCGCGATGCGTCGTAGTGTGACAGTGCTTTTAGTATTCCATCTATACAGCAATACATGTTTAATGAGTTAGCTGGATATGTCCTAATGCAGGGATCAAATGTAGCTGACTTTTATTCATTTAGGAAAGGGGATGCTTTCATCGGACTAGGCAGCTTGAGATCACCGTCTGTGAAGTGAAGGTAAAGTTAAGGTTCCATATATGCGGTATGCAAATGCGCAAAAAATGGAAAAGCATGTAAATGCACAGTGGTGCTTCCATATGTCCACATGCGAATGTGAATGTGAATGTGAATGCAGCAAGTGGATCGCTCCGTGGACCGATCGGTGCGAATGCGAACGCGAATGCTGCTCCATTTGCCACAGAGCAAGCAGGAACTTTGACTTTCCTTCACAAACACCAGACAGGATGGCCGAATGAGTAAGAGCGTCCGTCTCCAGTGTTGGTAAATCGTGGGGTCGAAACCTGGTCGAGTCGAACCAATGACTTAAAAATTTATACTTGTCGCTTCCTAGCCATACGCTCGGCATTACTAGGATAGGGCAAGGAGCAGTGGAATGAGGAAGACCAGTCGTCTGCGACTGAAATTTCACCTGCTTAAACAACTAATGTACCCAACAAAAAAAATGTGTAGCAAGAAATTGCATGGGTATTCACGCCACATGCCACATACCCCGTATAAGTAATCTTAGCTTAAGGAGGAGGGTGGCAGGGGAGGTGCGGGGGGATGTGGGGGTGGAGTGAAGGGAAGTGATAGGGCTTACCCCAGTTCACCTTCTCTCCCCGTGTACATACGGGGCAGCACGCCGGGCTGGCGGCCCGGGATGGGGTGAGGTGGCGGAGAACTAAAAGGTTTATGTTTATAAACTAAGCCGGACCGCCATCACTGTCAGTTCCACTCGGCAGGACGGGGCAGGGTTTACAGGCGCGTAGGGCTGTGACGAATGGGGCACCATCGCCATCATTCCCACTACACGCACCGATTTTTAACCCACCCACCCACCACTGGCTGCTGTTCCACACCAAGATGCCGCTAACTTGACCAGGTTGGTCTACTTGACTTCTTGCAGCCCCAGGATGCGGTGAGGTGGCGGAGAACTAAAAGGTTTATGTTTATAAACAAAACCGGACCACCATCAGTGTCGGTTCCACTCGGCAGGACGGGGCAGGGTTTACAGGCGCGTAGGGCTGTGATGAATAGGGCACCATCGCCATTATTCTCAGTACACGCACCGATGTTTAACCCACCCACCCACCACTAACGGCTGTCCCACACCGTAATGCCGCTAACTTGACCAGGTTGGTTTACTTGACTTCTTGCATCGCAGCAACATTAATACCAACCAAACATTATTCTATTACTGTTTTAGTGGAGGATGAGGAGGAGGCGGAGGAGGAGGGAGGAGGGGTGAGGAGGAGGAAATGGTGGAGGAGGAGGAGGGGGAGGAGGAGGTGGTGGAGGAGGAGGAGGGGAGGAGGAGGTAGGGAGGGGAGGAGGGAAGGGAGGGGGGGAGGAGGAGGGGGGAGAGGAGGGGAAGGTGGAGGTGGTGGAGGAGGAAGGGGGAAAAGGAGGGCGGAAAGAGGGAGACGGGGGAGAGGGGGAAGAGGAGGAATATGAGGAGGAGGGGAGGTGGTTGTTGAGGAGGAGGAGGGGGTTGGAGGAGATTGGAGGTGGGGAGGAGGAGGAGGAGGGGTGATGAGGGAGGAGGGCGGAGGGGTGAGGAGGGGGGTGAGGAGGAGGGGGAGTGAGGAGGAGGGGGAGGAGGAGGAGGGGGAGGAGGAGGAGGGAGGAAGGGAGGAGGAGAGGAGGGGAGAGGAGGGGAGAGGAGGAGGAGGGGAGGGAGGGGGGGAGGGAGGGGGAGGGGAGGGGAGGGGAGGGGAGGGGGTAGGGAGGAGGAGGGAGGAGGAGGAGGGAGGAGGAGGGAGGAGGAGGAGGAGGAGGAGAGTGGAGAGGAGAGTGGAGGGGAGGGGGGACATATCGTGTCTACTGATCAATACAGATAGATCTAAGCTTTATGAACGAAGATCACTTAGGCTTAAAGCTTCAAATTAAAGAATGTCTTAATAGATCTATAGCCACACACACGCGTGTACATATTAGTAAGCAAATCTATCTCCACAAACCGCCTGCAAGGACTTTTTTCTATGAAAGAAAACAAAAGCATGTGATATTTGTCTGTTTGCTTGTTGTTGTTTTACGTCCTAGCAACATCTAAGGTCATATGAGGACGGAAAACCATGTGAAAATAGCATACGTTCATACGGATGTGATATAGAAAGCAATAAATAAATCACATGTACAAACATAAGGGAGGTGGGTGTGGTGGAAAGGCCCACATGCCCCACTATTTCCCCACCGTCACAATACATATATAGAGAGAGGCCCAGCCAATACGACAGTCGACCTCTTTCCGAAGTGTCCCGGGCACCTAAAGGTGGAGGGTGAGGGTGTGTGGGGTGTGGGGTGGGGGATGGGGGGGGGTGTGGAGAGGGGTGGAGAGGGGTGGAGAGGGGTGGCAAGTCAACTGCCCCAGGCGTTGCTTATTTGTGAATCCTCCGTCACTCTCACCACAGTTGGCTCTTCCACTCCACTCTCCCTCTACCGACAGCCCCCCCTCCCCCCCACCCCCCTCCCCACCACCCCCTCCCTCCCTTTTCTACCCTCCCACCACCACACGGTCCCACACATCTCCCGCCGCCTCCACTTTCCCCACCGACACCCTCTCCCACACCTACTCCCTCACCCGACCGCCACCCAAACCCCACACAACCCTCCATCCAACCCCCACCAAACCCACACCCAACCCAACCCCCACAGGTCACACCCACTAAAGGCCTCCCGATCACCGGACCACCCACCTACTCCCGACCACCCATACCGGACGCGATGGCCGAATCGGTAGAGCGCAGGCCTCCCGTGCGGAAGGTCGGGAGTTCAATTGCAGGTCGAGTAAAATCAACGACTTACAAAATGTATACTTGTCACTTCCTAGACAGGCGCTGGGCATTACTAGGATAGGGCAAGGACTGGTTAGCTCAGTATCAGGATAATGTGAATGAGTGGGATAGTAGGTCATGGTGTTGGCAGCCTGTTTTCCCAGTGGGGCAGCACTGTAAAGTCACCATGAGGTTGCACTGTCACAAGTCGGTATCCATCCTGATATGACCCTAGATGGTACCAGGACGTAAAACTCCAACAATCAACTAACCACCCCCCTCCCACCCACACAACCACCTCCCCCACCTCCGCCTTAACACCGTCTCTGCGCGGGGGCTATTTATAGCCTCCCAGTTGTGTGCATACCCGCTGATAATCTAGCGATGTTTGCGTCGTAGTCGCGTCGTAGTCGCGTCTGTGGCAGAGTGGCGGGTTTGGGTTGAATTATGCATTGCGTGCCGGGCGGTGGGCGGTGCAGTTAACGATTTGCCGTCAGATCAATATAATTCATAACCACGTGGGGGATGGGGGGGGGGGGGGGGGGAGGGGGCGCGCCGCATAATGTTCATGGGGAAAAGAGGTGTGTGGTGGTGTGCACGTGTGGCAGTGTGCAAGTGTGTTGAGTGATGTGTTAGTAAGTGTGTGGCGGTGAGCACGTGTTTGTGTGGTGGTGGTGGTGGTGGTGTATGTGTGCACATGTGTGGCAGTGTGCATGTGTGCAGAGGTGTATGTTAGTTGATGTGTTTGCATGTGTGGTGGTGTGCACGTGTGTGGTGTGGTGGTGTGGTGGTGTAGTGGTGGTGTATGTGTTAGTTCATGTGTGCGCATGTGTGGTGGGATGCACCTGTGTGGTGTGGTGTGGCATGTGTAGTGGTGGTGTATGTGTTAGTTGATGTGTGTGCATGTGTGGTGGTGTGCACATGTGTGGTGTGGCATGTGTAGTGGTGGTGTATGTGCTAGTTGATGTGTGGTGGTATGCACATGTGTGGTGTGGTGTGTGTAGTGGGGGTGTATGTTAGTTGATGTGTGTGCATGTGTGGTGGTCTGCACATGTGTGGTGGTGTGCACATGTTTGTGTGTAGTGTGGTGTGGTGTGTGTAGTGGTGGTGTATATGTTCCTGCTAGTTGATGTGTGCGATTGTATGCACATGTGTCGTGTGCACGTGTACCTGTGGTGAATGTTTTTATGTGTCTCTGAAGTTGTGTCATCATGGTGAAAACATTGCTTTTCTTGGGACACCAGTTTTTTGTTGTTGTTATTTTTGTGACAAGTTTTTTATTCTGCCCATAACGTATATGCTCCCGTGAGGGTGCTTGTTTTCAACGCTGGACATCTGTGATACTGGATTGGTCTGGTCCCACACTCAGGAGTCTTTACCTGATCTTTCTCGGGCCAACCTTTGCGGTTTTGGGTGTTAGTAGTGTCATGGGGGTGATGAAAATGGGAAATATTGCGCCTAGAGGGGGACTCGAACCCACATCTCTTTGCATTCCGGGCCAGTGTGCTAACCATTACACCACCTAGGCTCCCTGATATCAACACACTCCCCACGCCTACCTGTCTATGTGGTTACTTGCCTGAGAGGTCAGTGCAGACCACTACACTCGTCCCCCTGGAATTGTAAGTCTTGTAATGCTTACAATTACATACATACAGGCAATGCACTAACACATACATACACAGGGTAGGTTCAACAACCATACAGCGCAAAGCTTGTACAGGATCCTGATCACGGCAACCAGTGTCATGGGGGTGATGAAAATGGGAAATATTGCGCCTAGAGGGGGACTCGAACCCACATCTCTTTGCAGGGGGACTCGAACCCACATCTCTTTGCATTCCGGGCCAGTGTGCTAACCAATAACACCACCTAGGCTCCCTGATATCAACACACTCCCCACGCCTACCTGTCTATGTGGTTACTTGCCTGAGAGGTCAGTGCAGACCACTACAGTAGTTTCTATATTAGTATTTTTTTTTATTTTCAAGTTTTTTCCTAACCTGTATATGATAACTTAGCCTACTATGTAAATGTATCTACGCAGATGACATACAGGCCTGTGGGAGAGGATCCCATCCCATTGTGGTTTGTTACAGCATCCTTTCACCCATGCCCTGTCCTTAGATAGTACGCCAGTGTGCCAGAACACCCCTGGACCCTTCAGGACTGCGACTAGGCGGGATGGCTGTGTTGTATGGTTAGCCATGTTGTATTTCAGGGTGATTCGGATGCATGACTGTGGCCTGCCTGGTTCTGCTTTGGTTTGTGCCAGTTACACATACCCAGACGGACTGCGCCCTATGGTGATAGTCATTTCGAATTCCTTAGTACTTAGTAGGGCTAGTTTCCGTATTTGTAATATCTACCATCTTTTCTGGTGGGTCTTTTGCTTTTTGTGCCAGAATACAGCAAGCAGTGACTGCGACCAAGATCAGGTGAGATATTGTTTCTTCAGTACGTGGTTGTGTATTTTGTTTTCTTTAAGGACCTTTTATAGTGGTTCATGCTTTCGATTGCCCGTTGATTGTGTGAGGTTGGAATTTATTCCAGGCATGTGTTGCCGCCAAGTTGGCCAGTACACTTCTCTCATAAATTTTGCTGTTACTTATTGCTGTCATTAGCACTGGCGCTGCCATTTGCCTGGTGTCCCTACGGGGGGTTGCTGTGTAGCCTGGTTTTGTGGTGTAATGGTGTGCCAGTATTTTGAGGTGCGTTTCCCTTCTACTCGTTAGTAGTGTTGCATTGCATTTTTTGTGTAATTCGATTGTGGGATATCTTTTGTTCACCTGAAGGCATACTTTGAGGGCTCTATTTTGTAGCACCTGTAGTTTGTTTAATAGTTTTGTATTTCCTCCCATGTATACTACATCGCCATAGTCAAAGTAGGGGAGGATCATGCCTTTATATATTTTTCATCTCATATTTTGTGAAAAGTTATTTTTATGCTGTGTAAAAAAGATTAAATTTTCAAGGAAAACATTGTCAGTGCCAGCCAAATAGAGGCAGACACAACTGAACCCAGTGAATTTGATTACAAGTTTCACAGAAAAAATCCCCCCCACCCACCCTCAAGCAAAAAGACGGAATTTCTAGTACATTTCCCCACAATTCTCTGACAGCGCCAAGCTTAAAGAGGGTGCAGGTGGGGGTGGATGGGGTTGCTGAAACCCCACACAAATGATATGCCCTTATATGTTGCCAGGACAGAGACCTTCAACAATCAAATAAAGCAATGAGCTTGAACTGAACCCACATTGTACACTGCGGCGACTTCATGTGATTGTTGGGGTTTTACATTCTAGCAACAGCTAAGGTTATATCAGGACAGGTACCGAGTTGTAACACTGCACACACATGATGACTTAATCGTGCTGCTCCACTGCAAGACTGGACCACCAACACAATGACCAGACATCAGTGACAGTATTCTGATACCAGTCCTTTCCCTACCCTAGAGTGCCAGGCTAGGTACAGACAAGTATCAATTTGTAAACCACTGAGGTGACCCCTCCAGGGTTCGAACCTATTTGTTTGTTGTTTTACATCCTAGCAACATCGAAGCTCATATCAGGATGGGTACCGACTTGTGACAGTGCGCACTCATGGTGACATTATAGTGCTGCCCCACTGGGAGACCAGGCTGCCAGCACCATGACCTGATATCCCACTCACTCACATTATTCTGACACTGAGACAACCGATCCTTGCCATATCCTAATAATGCCAAACGCCTGGCTAGGAAGCGACAAGTATCAATATTGAACTCATCGGTTTGACTCGACCAGGGTTCGAACCCATGGGTTCGGATCCCCCGATATCCCAAAACAGGATACGGACGGGTTTGAACCTAGGAGTGGGAACTTATGGACTGAGTGTAGAGAGATGTAGGGATGTTTTGGCAACAAGGTCAACACAGCTCCAGTTGCTATGTATTCAGTGGAGGTGAAACGGAAATTCTTTTAAGAGAAAAAAAAGGAAAATCCGCATCCTTAGCTCTTGGATTCAAATTCATTTGCTTATATTTAAGTAGATTTAAAACTGACTCCCTCCAAAAGGTATCAAGACGTAAACCTCTATCAAGGGCAAGGTTGGGAAAATGAATATATATATATATATATGCACGAGCACACACAATGTAGCTCCAACACACAATGTAGCTCCAACCCTCCCTGTCTCCACCACCCACCCCATCACACACACCGACACACCATCTCCCACACACACCATCTCCCACCTTCCACACACACACACACACACTATCTCTCACCTTCCACACACACACACCATCTCCCACCTTCCACATACACACACCATCTCCCACCTTCCACACACACACACACACCATCTCCCACCTTCCACACACCATCACTCACCTTCCACGTACACACACCATGACCCACCTTCCACACACACACACACACACACATCTCCCACCTTCCACGTACACACATCTCCCACCTTCCACACACACACACATCTCCCACCTTCCACACACACACCATCTCCCACACATACACACACCATCACTCACCTTCCACGTACACATACCATGTCCCACCTTCCACACACACACATCTCCCACCTTCCAAGTACACACATCTCCCATCTTCCACACACACACACACCATCTCCCACCTGCCACCCACCTTCCACACACACCATCCCCCACATTCCACCCACACACACAAACTCCTACCTTCCACATATAGTCAGACACACACCATCTCCCACCTTCCACACACACACCCACCATCTCCCACCTTCCACACACACACACCTCCCACCTTCCACACACACACCATCTCCCACCTTCCACACACACACACACCATATCCTACCTTCCACACACCCACCATCTCCCACCTTCCACACACACACCATCCCCCACCTTCCACACACACACACCACCCCCACCTTCCACACACACACACACCACCCCCACCTTCCACACACCACCCAGGCCGACACAAGACTCCCACAACACCCGGGTACACAGTCGCACCTGCTCCCTCCTACATAATGTCACTCAAACGCAGAATAACACAATGTGATTTACGGTGAGGCCCAAAATACAAGGTACCTTCATACCTGAGCCGGACCCAGCGTCCCGGACCCAGCGTCCCGGACCCAGTGTCCCGGCTCTCAACAATCACTGCACCAACAATTCCACACACGTGATCTTCAATTCGCCTTGGTTACATCAGGGTTATCTTTTCGTTGTATTTTTTAAGGGGTTTTAGGGATGGCCGAATGAGTTGAGCGTCCGTCTCCTGCTTTGGGAGATCGAGGGATCTGAACCCATGAGTTTGTGGGTTCGGACCCCGGTTGAGTCAAACCAATGGCATACAAATTTATACTTGTCACTTCCTAGCCAGGTGCTCGGCATTATTAGGATAGGGCAAGGACTTGTTGGCTCAGTTTCAGGATAATGTCACTGAGTGGGATATCAGGTCATGGTGCTGGCAGCCTGGTCTCCCAGTGGGGCAGCACTATAAAGTCACCATGAGTGCGCTCTGTCACAAGTTGGTAGCCGTCCTGATATGACTTAAGAACTTAGTAGGACGTAAAACAACAACAACCAAACAAACATATTTTTGTAGTGGTTTAATTTGTTTAATTTGATTAATTTTAGGGATTTAATTTTTAACATTATTGTTTTAGGGGTTTAATTCTTATTGTTATTAATGTTATTGCGGCTGCGTTTGGGTTATAGTTTCATACGGTAGTGCTGTTTGGTATGTTAGTGTATGTAGTGTGGATTGGATGCCTTGGCTGAATCAATAGAGGGAGTGTCCGTGACGTCAACACTCAGTGGTTAGCTATCTTGGATTACACTTAATACCATCGATGGCGCACCCTGTCTTATACCAAGAACACTACGGCCACCACTGGGCCTACCTAGTCAGCGGTTGCCAAAGTATCTGGCGCCACCTAGCGGGTACTGCCCAAACCTTTCTAATTCTTTGACAGAGCATCCAAAGTGTCAACATACTGCGCTTTAGCAATAATGTGAGGCTACATGATTTAAAAAAATACTTCCCCTTCATCAAAAAACGCTTTCCCCCAAACTTTTGAGGCCAAACTGCTCAAAACAGTGACAAATAAACCAACAAATCTGTAAATCAACATAATGTAAGCAGTTGCAAGTATTTCATATGTAATCCAATATGGCCACCGGAAGTTGTCTCGTGACGTCATTAGACCCCCTCTATAAGAGTGCTGGCTGGGTTCCCATGTGGTAGGTCATAGGTTCAAACCATGCTGAGGGAAATCAATGACTTACACAATTTATTCTTAGCCTACACTCGGCATTAATAAGATAAGATAGAATAGAATAGAATAGGATAAGGACTGGTTTGCTCAGTATCAGGATAATGTGACTAAGTGCAAGGTTTTTGCCAGAAGGTAAAATGGGTAAAAGACCCTTAAATCTTCTGAGCATACGACTCTGTACTCTCAAATTGTTAAAATAATTTTTGTTAAAGGTTCTTCAAGGAGCCAGAGACACTAAAGCCCCTTCTGTGGGATAAATGAAAACATTGTGGGAAAAAAGGGTTGGTACTGTTAATTAAAATATTTTACTTCCAAAATTGAAATTTCTAGAACTGTTTGAAATACTGAAAAACTAATTTTAAAAACAAAAATAAAAACTGCCCGCCCGACTAAGATTTGTATGATCAACAGAACGATCACCGACTTTAAAAAATATTATTCGGCCGTACTAGTTTCATGTCGCAAACATCTGCAGCGAGTCTTTGGTAAGACTGACTCTGGTAGGGCACCACTATGGCTTAGTAAATACATTATGTCTGATGCACCATCTCCTCTGTTCGCGCAAACCCTTGCTGCACATGCGCTGAAAACGGCGCTGGCAGCAAAGCAAAGGTGTATGGCCATTGAGTTTGACGATACACGTAATGCAAAACTTTGATTTTATTCAAAATTAATTAAAAAGTACATAACAATTTGGCACAACACGGATGGATGGGTGCAATATAATAATATAATGAATAAGTTTAAGACACAACTCTCCATAATTAAGCATTTTGAGCTAAGAAAAATACAATTTCAGTCACTTTACAGGCTAATGTTTACATCACCATAAGTAATTCTTGCTCTAAATATTAAAATGTCAAATGTGGCAACAAAAACTTGTTTCAAAGAAATATATAACCAATATCTGATTACCCCTACTCATTTTCTAGTTTGTTTGTTTGTTGTTGTTTTACGTCCTAGCAACATCTAAGGTCATATCAGGACCATTTTCTAGTTCTACATGTCCTTAACCATAGGATATAAATAAAAACAGGAATAAACTAAACTAAAACTGACTCTGGCTATGGCTCTAACACTAGTCTGAGTGCCCAGATTTGTCTAAATCTAAATGCATATGGCGTACGATGTGCTGATTATAATGATGTAAATCCAATGCTGGATAAAAGATTAATATCTTAATTTATTATATATTTTTTTAGTTAGTGTTTTATGTTTCAAACAAGAGCTGAGATGAGCTGAAACTAGCACATTTCATAACTGCACCCAGTGTATTAGCATGTACCATGTGCTTGTCGTGGGTTTGTTTTTCTTCCACACATCCCACAATGCACCACGTGGCTGGAATGGCGATGTAGTCTATTACCACACCCCAAAATTTCAACAAACTTGTCCAAGGGTATTTACGGAGGACATCAGTTTACATGTTTCAGCAGCTCTCATGGGTTGGGAGTGAATGCCAATCTAGTGACATCTATTGGCAGGATTTGGAACCACTTCAGTTGGTCGTTTCCCCGACTGCCTATGATTTCACATGCCATATCCCCGTAAAGGGTGCTTGGAAAAATAATAAAATGCTTGATTATATTCAGATATTCATATCGCAACAGGCGTAAAGCTCTTATCCTTGTAATATATATTTTTTTTTTATGACAACTATATTGTATTTTTCTTCTGGGTCTCACCACCACTCTCTTCACGTGTATTACACCCCAGCTGTTAAGCTAGTGACATCTATTGGCGGAATCTGGAACCACTTTAGTAGGGTCGTTTCCAGCCTATTGGACTCCCCCACTTCTCATTTAGTATCAGCCCATACATATGAAACCATTCCACCCACGGAGGCTTGTTGATACATGTTGCTATGTGGTTTTGTATATGTGTGTGTTTTTGTTTTTGTTTTTTGGTGTTTTTTTGTGTGGGGGGGGGGGGGGGGGGGGAGTAAATTTGGTGATTAAACCGAGTAAAGTTCTATAGTGAACAATTGGTCTTCCTCATTCCACTGCTCCTTGCCCTATTTTAGTGATGCTGAGATCAAAGTACAGTAAAACCTCTCTATACCGACCCCTCCACAGATTGACCACTCCCCTATATCGATCGCTTTATTGGGTCCCAAAAATACCATTGTAAGGATATTCTAACTCTCTAAACCGACCACCTCCCTAAATGGACCTCTTAAAGTCAGTCCCATGGTCGGTCGATTTAGAGAGGTTTTACTGTATACAGTTTAAAGTTAACATGGATGTCAGTGCATTACTATAAGCTATGCTGAGTATAAGCACACGCTTCCCGTGCGGAAGGCCGGGAGTTCTAATCCCGGCCGGGTCAAACCAATGAAATACAAAACTGATACTGGTACCTGGCATTAATAGAATAGGACAAGAACTGGTTAGGTCAGTATCAGGATAATACGACTCACTGGGATATCAGGTCATGGTGCTGGCAGCCTGGTCTCCAAGCGGGGCAGCACTATAACGTCACCATGAGTGTGCATTGTCATAAGTCGGTACCCGCCCTGATTAATACCTTAGATGTTGCCAGGACGTAAAATCCAAACAAACAGCATTAGTATAATATAAAACCCCAGAGTTGTGTATGTCTAACAGTATTTGGCATGAGTTATTATTATCATTTATGTATGTCTAACGGTTTTTGGCATGAGTTATTATTATCATTTATGTATGTCTAACGGTATTTGGCATGAGTTATTATCATTTAGGTATGTGTAACGGTATTTGGCATGAGTTATTATCATTTAGGTATGTCTAACAGTATTTGGCATGAGTTATTATTGTCATTTATGTATGTCTAACTGTATTTGGTATGAGTTATTATTGTTTATGTATGTCTAATGGTATTTGGTATGAGTTATTATCATTTATGTATGTCTAATGGTATTTGGTATGAGTTATTATTATCGTTTATGTATGTCTAACGGTATTTGGTATGAGTTATTATCATTTATGTATGTCTAATGGTATTTGGTATGAGTTATTATTATCGTTTATGTATGTCTAACGGTATTTCGTATGAGCTATTATCATTTATGTATGTCTAATGGTATTTTGTATGAGTTATGATTATCCTTTATGTCTAAAGGTATTTGGTGTGAGTTATTATTATCGTTTATGTATGTCTAATGGTATTTGGTATGAGTTATTATCATCGTTTATGTATGTCTGATGGTATTTGGTATGAGTTATTATCATTTATGTATGGTATTTGTTATGAGTTATCAGGTAAAGGCCAGGACTAGGAATTCAAAACGTCTTGCTTTTTCAAGGCATCTTGAAAAATCAAGACAGTTTTCATATAGAAACAAATAGCGGTGACCTGTCAGAGTCTATACTTTGTTTAATATTGAATAGATAACCTAACAAAACATACCATTAGAAAGGGCTTACATAAGTTGCAGTGTCTATGATGAAGCTATGTTCCCATGGATACTCTATCCATAATTAAATTGAAATTACATTAAAATTGAAATTTCATATTTTGCCTATGAATATTGGGGTGCTTGTATTCGGACTACCAAGGACTGCGTGCAGAGATTCAAGGCCAGTTTGCAGACCACCTCTCCATATACACTGATGGTTCGAAAGACCAGAGCCGGGTAGCTGCTGCGGCAGTCTGCCGACGGTAAAAATTTGGTGTATGCTTGCCCGATCAGAGCTCGATTTTCACTGCGGAAGCCCGAGCACTCCTTCTCGCGTTGGAGTGTATCGAGGTATCCAACCACACTAACTATGTTATGTACAGTGATTCGTTCTCTTGCCTCCTGGCTGTTGCTGGACTGAAAACGAGTCACCCGATTATAGCAACGGTCATTTATAAAATAAACCAACTGGCAACAGATGGGTATGACATCCACCTGTGCTGGGTGCCTGGCCATGCCAGCATACAAGGAAATGAATGAGCTGATCGGGCTGTGAAGAAGGCCTTGAACTGTGATCTTGAATCGTGTCTGATCCCTCACTCTGATCTGAAACCACTCATAGCCACCCAGATAAAATCCAAATGGCAACATGAGTGGGATGAAAACATTAATAAACTTAAAGAAATTGAACCATCTGTGGGAAAACCACCACAGACTCATGCGGGAGGTCGGCGGGACCAAGTGGTCCTTAGCCGCTGCCATATTGGGCACTCGTGGCTTACGCATCCTTTTCTGCTCAAGGGGGAACCCCCCCCCCCCCCTGAATGTATTCGGTGTCAGTCCCCGCTGACACTCAAACACATTTTACTAAGTTGCATTGATATTTTGGCCCTGCGCCAACAATTCTACACTGCAGACAGTATGCATGACCTTTTTACTAAAGTATTTAAAACAAGAAAACATTTTAGCCTTTTTGAGGGCAGCTGGACTATACCACCTCATATAGTTCACTAAATAAATTTGATCAATTATTAATCAAACTTTTCTTTTTCTATGGGAATTTGTTTCCCGTGACCACAAACAAGTGAGCTTTCTAATTTAATGAGTGTCTATTGGCACATAATTGAGTGTCTGCTTTTACATGTAAAACGATGGTTTGAACAAAAAACAAACATTTCTCGCCGTGAATATGGCCTATGCTGCCGACACGGCATAAAGCAACCACCAATCAATCATCAATCAATCAGTGCTTGTATTATAGACTTAGTCATTTTAACTGGGGAACCAGCTTGGTCTGTTCCAATAATCACTTGTCTTAAAAGTCCTATACATAGTTAATGAGAAATAACCAGGAATATGAACAAATCATGATGTATGGCATGATATAAACCATTACTCTAATATACACACAGGCAGATGGGTTGTTGTTTTAGCGGTCTACGCAATTATGGCCACTGGAGGTGGGTGTGGGTGTGGAGTGGGAGTATTGTACCTGTGGGGTGTATTAACCTATCAACACCTGTTGGTCTGTTTGTGAACAACATGAGATTTAATGACTTTGATGAATATAGTTAATGAACATATTCATTCGAAAATGGTTTCTTATAATAATAATGGGAGATGTTTTGTAATTTGCTCATATTTTCTACTGTTATTTGATATTTTTATAATTCTGGTATTATTGTTATTATTAGGACATGTTTGCCTAATAGCTGCATGCCTTCATGATGCGACATCTGCATTCAATCATGAGGCTAACCTGGAAGGACAAAGTGACAAATAAGGAAATACTCGAACGGACGGGGCCTCCCTCTATGGAAGATCTTCTGATCAAAAAGAACCTCCGGTGGACTGGACACCTCATGAGGATGTCATCAGACAGGCTACCAAAGCAGATCCTCAACTCTCAACTGTCTTCTGGTTACAGAAAGAGAGGGTACCCTCGTCTCCGGTTCAAGGATACCATCAAGAGAAACCTGAAGCTGAGAGACATTAAGACCGACTCATGAACATCACTCTCACAGCAGAGAGCTAAATGGAGAGTGGCAGTCAAGTAATGAAAGCAGTCTTTGTCGGATCGCGACTGACAGCATGATGATGATGAAGGACATGTTTAGAAAATCCTGCAAATGATGTCGATATTGCCCAAACCTGGATGTATGGAGCATATTAAAATATTGTTTATGTACCCCCTTGTGAGATGAATTGTATATAATTATTATTCAGGTAGTTTAACCCTTAAATATAAGATGGTAGTGGTGTTCAGTGTCATAGACAAATACAACAATTAGTAACCATAATTATGTACATCTATTTCTGGCCATGATAGAACTAGTACACTCCCCCCGCCCCATGCCCAGCTACCTCTTCCCACACTCACTCCCATAACACACCCACACACTCCTGTTACGCAGAGACTGGGGGTGTCCCACAATCTGTTGGTAGGACAGCTATCTTCAAGCATATAGAAAAGGTTAGCTGTAGTCATGGATCAGTGTGACCATGACCCACATGCCCACTAAGCGGGACATTTGGACAGTAGGCCTATGCACTGGTGTTAAATTATGTAGGCCAAATGCACAGCTTACTTGGCAACAACCCATTGGTTCTTGGAATAATTCTAGAAGGAAATGGTCATGGTAATAACTGGCTACTTCCTATTAGCATACGTTTATAAATACACACACATGCATATGCAACTCATATATATATATATGTATATTAGATGTAATTGTATAATAGATGTACATATTAGATGCATTATTTCTGTTTTTGTTGCTAGTACTTCCGGCCTACCCTGCAGTGACTCCCGGCCTGCCCCCACCGCGACTCCCGGCCTGCCCCGGCCTTGAATCCCAGCCTGCCCCAGCCTGCTTCGGCCGTGACCCCCATCCAGCCCCCGCCGTGACTCCCGGCCAACCATGTCAACACACATCAACATTTTTTGTTTTATTATTATTTCTATTATTATTAATAAATACAGGAATAATACCCCAAGGAAGTATCGATATAAATATATGTATACATATATATATACTAATGTACATACATAATACACACACACATATATATATATATACACAACATAGGGTAAGGAAATTCAGCTTGTCCAAATGTACAGCTTAGTGTGAATGTGGGTCATGGTCACTGACCCATGACTACAACCAAACCCTTTCATGGGGGTAGGCAGATACTGGGAGAAAACCCAACCTGTATGCAACAGTAGTGTTTGGGTGTGATGAGGGTGTGTGTGTGGCTCTGGGGGGTTACTAATGGAATTCCAGTATGGCCAGACCTTATGGTTATGAATTGTTTTAATTGTCTATGACACTGAACACTTCTACATCTAATATCTAGCATTTACCCTACACGAAAAATACTTATGCACTATATAGCAAGTTGGTGCATAATAAAACATTAAAAAAATATGCTGCATATATATAAACATTCCAGATTGGGGATATAATTTGCAGAATATTCTCCCCACTGCCCATCACCCCCCCCCCCCTCCCCACGCTGCTCACTCAGCTGTGAATATGGCCTATGCTGCCGACACGGCGTAAAGAAACCACCAATCAATCAATCAATCAATCAATCAATCAATCAGCTGTCACACCCCCCCCTCCATTCCCCAATCCGGCCTACCACCGCCGTGACTCCCGACCACGGTCTAACTTTCCGTGGTGGAAAGACCCATTATGTTATATATTATATTAATGTATTTACCTAATTACATTTTTTTCTTCTTTTTTTCTTCTTGAAGATTTATACTGCCTATTATGGATAAGTCTGAATAGACTTGTTTTCACCATTAGACAGTTTGTCGATAGAAAGCCCGAGCCTACACTTTTACCGACCCAAGGGATTTTTAACCTCCCACACCACAAAGACATGGTATGACAGCAACTGGCCTTTGGTGACGCTGTAAGTTATACACAGCGGTGGAAATCCAAATTGGCAGAGGTGGGGGCATGGGGAATCGAACCACCAACCTTCAGATTAGGAGTCTGACCTAGAAAAAAAGTCAGACACTCTAACCACTCCGCCACAGAGAACACCAGTATGTATAGATCTATATTACATGAATGTAAAGTGAACAGAAACTTACCAATGTTCCTCGACATAGGAACCACTGCACCACAATTTGCATAATATTCCTCCATTTGTACCTAATCGGTTGACCCATGTGTAGTCTGTACCTTCAGAATTATGTGTGTGCAGTATGCTGTGGCACTGGTCCATTAAATAACAAACCCAATGCATTCTCAGTCCTATTCCAGGGGACAAAAGTTCTGACACTCTCACACTTAGTGCAGAATCCAGAAACTGTGCAAGAAAGCTGCCACACTTCTGCTTGGCACCTGGTATCACACCCTTTTCATCTGAGTGGCACTTGCCTCACTGTTTTAGCAAGTAACATGTGTAACTGAGACAAATATATGGTGCAAATTCTGAGTGTCAGACTGCATAACAGCTGTATCACATATGTTATAATTATAGTGATATTATAGTTTTCAATATTATTTCATACACATTTTTTTGCCTTTGATATATAAGTTTTAAATATATATGTATGTCATTTGTACTATTTTCTATTTATACATTTATACAATTATACATATGCATGTGCATATGTACATACCGGACGCGGTGGCAGAATTGGAAGAGCGCAGACCCCCCCCCCCCCGTGTGGGAGATCTGGAGTTCGATTCCCAGTAGATTCAAACCAATTACTTACAGAATTGATACTTGTCGCTTCATAACATGGCACTCGGGATTAATAAGATGTTGTTGTTTGTTTGTTGTTGTTTTACGTCCTAGGAACATCTAAGGTCATATCAGGACGGGATTAATAAGATAAGCACAACCCAGACATATATGCATCGGGGCAACGGGGGTGGGTTGGGGGCAGGAGAGGGAGACTAGACCACCAGCACCATAACCCGATATCCCACTCAGTCACATTATACTGACACTGAGTCAACCATTCCTTGCCCTATTCTAAAAATGCAGAGCGCCGGTGTCGTGGTTTATAACCCCGGCGTGATCGCATCCCCTGCCGTGGCTTCTGCGCATGCGCAGAGTTTGTAAACATTGTGTATGTGCGCGGAGCTCGGCTGCAGAACGAATACACACTGCCACTATTAAAAATTAATAGAAATGCACAACCCTAACCGTATAAATTTAATATAATCTATTCGTTGAATATGTTTTCTATATGTGTACCAAGCAGTTTGTTTCTAAGTGGTGTAGTTTTAGAGATATTTCACTTTTTCTGTATGAAGATTGCTCACGGCCATTGACACTGGGGAGAATTTGACGCATGCGTAGACGACGCGCTTAAAATCCGCGCATGCGCAGAAGCCACGGCAGGGGATGCGATCACGCCGTGGGTTATAAACCACGACACCGGGCCAGGAGGCGACATGTATAAATTTTTAAGTCATTGGTTTGACTCGACCAGGTTTCGAACCCACGAACCCATGGGTTCGGAACACTCCGATCTCCCAAAACAGGAGACGGATGCTCAACTCAGTTGGTACTTCCATCTGGTCTACATACTTATATATATATACAGTAAAACCTCTCTAAATCGACCGACCATGGGACCGACTTTAAGTGATCCGTTTAGGGAGGTGGTCGGCTCAGAGAGTTAGAATATCCTTACAATGGTATTGTTGGGACCCAAGTAAAGCGATCGATATAGGGGAGTGGTCAATCTGTGGAGGTGGTCGGTTAGAGAGGTTTTACTGTATATACATATATGCTAAACATAAATAATAATAAAAATGAATACACATATACGTGTATACATGCATACACATATACATTGTAATTTGTAGACATATATATGTATACACGTATACGTATATACGGAATGGAGAGGATAGGTTAGTGTGCTGGGGTGTATATGGAAATTAATCAATAATATTTATATATTTACACATATACATCGAAATATATAGATTAGTTAGACGAATCTTACCTTGGTATAGATGATGGATAACTGTTGTTTTACCGAGGTATAAGCCTCGGATAGACGTGGGCTAGGGAGAGGGAAGCACATCCGGTCCAGCAATCTTTACCTACTTATTCAGGATAAATGATCCAAATAAAACAAAACAATATCTAAGAATGACAATGGTACTAAACTGTGAAGTTTCCTTGGTATAAGCAAACGAATAGACGTGGAAGGGTGTGGTGGGCGGGCCCTAGCCCACGTCTATCCGAGGCTTATACCTCGGTAAAACAACAGTTATCCATCATCTATACCAAGGTAAGATTCGTCTAACTAATCTATTTTACCTCGGTATACAGCCTCAGGCTAGGGAGACGTTTACGTAAAATCATTTATCCTGTATATCATGTTAACTATTCAATAACAATTTAAAGTACATTGGGAATCATTAATCGACAAGATTAGTCCCTTTGTTACCTCTGTAACGTTTTATAATGAACATTTTATGTTCTTTGTATACAGTATCATGATAGTGAAAAAACTTTTGTTTCTCACCTATGTATTTTTGTCTTTGAGCAATCGCTGTGCGATTCCGCTTGACTTTTCTAGTCGTTTGTTGTAATGTTTTGCAAACGATCTAGTGGTCTTCCAGCCTGCATGTGCTAGGATTCGTTTTATGTAAATCCCTAGCAATCACGCTTTCGAGACCATGGCGCCTCTCGTTGAATGGGACGCATATCGTTCCGTATTGACTCCTGCCTTGTGTAGTTTTAGTAAGCTACACTAACAGTTGTCTTGAATAGATATATACCCCTATGGCAGACACCCGACAAAGTTGTCGGTCATGCAGGAACTATTTAAACGCACTGTGGATAATTGTTCCCCTGTGCGGTTTGATTTAAAAAATCTGTTTTATCAATCAAACATTGCTTTCTTGCGATCTATTCTTAAATCATTCAGGGACAATGTTATCAAAATTGACCCGTGTGTCCAGTAACTAACAGTATGATACTGCTAGTTTAAAACTATCTGTTTTATCTAAAAGACTATTACCAGACCATTTCTTAAATAATCCGAATATCATTAACACAACCCAAAAACCTATTAAATTTTTGGTTTTTGGGAATTCCTTTTGTAAACTGATTTCACAGCCAGTGAATAAGTTGGTGCCTACCAACTATCTGTCCATCTCCTCGCGGACGTATCACCGAAAACCACATCTTGCAGCGTTAATCGGTTCCAACCTAAAGCTTTATCAAGCATCCTTAGAAAATCTAACAAGATGTGCCATTGTAGGCCTCATAAGTTTTTCTTTCATAAGTAAACCATGGTAACCCCAGTTTTTCAAATAATTTGAATATAACTGAACTGTTCCTTTCCTCCAGGCATGCGAAGTTAATCTCAGCTGAGTAACTTTATGTAAATAAAACTGTCATAAACACGTGTTCCGAAAGGGAATGTCAGAAGGGGTGTTGTGAACACCTCTCCACGAAACATCAATGCTTAAAAATTTGTCCCCCTTCGTGTAGGAAAAATGTACAGTTTGTGTCTCCTAAGGCTAAAACTTCCAAGCCCTCCTTGCTACTGTGCCAATTTAGGCTGTATGTTATAAATTGTCTTTTCCTCAAAATAAAGAGAAAAAATCAACTTTCCAAAAGGTAGGCTCTGGATGCCCTAAGACCAATTCTATAATATGTTATTATTTCAGGATGCCAACAAATTTGTATGTGGCTTTCCCAATTCCAAATTAACTTCGTTCTTTAATTATATGGGTTGGACATTGTCCCTCCCATGTTGCGAATGGAAGCCATTGCTGTAGTACTATCTGTCAACATTCTGACATAGCCTCTGTGCATGCAGACTAAACCACATAACCCTAAATACACTATTCTCAAGTCTAGACCATTAATATGATCTAAACTTCTTTATGAAGGCCTCGGCCTTCACAAACCCTTTAGTCCTATCTTATGCTAAATTCTTAACTATTTCCAGCAAATTTAGTTTTGTAAATGTTGTAAATTAATCATTTACTTTTAACTGCGCATCCAAACCAATTAATCATCAATAAACAGGAAACGAAAATGTCCTTCCCGCTCTATGAGCGAACACATAGTGTGTTCGGAGCTTAGTAAATAATCATGAATTACAAGCTACACCAGTTGGTAAACATGTAAATTCATATAGTTGTTCATTCCAAACAAACCATACCAAATTTCTGGTCTGTTTGATAGATTGGTTAGTAACTGCCTGTGAGCAGCTGAACTGTGACTGGGCCATAATAAATGACTCATCTATGTAAGGAAACATCACATTTAGTTTTACTTTTTGGAAAAACCTGTTTCCGTGGCCATGTGAGTTTGCTGTGCAACCTCTACTTGTTCCCTTTTGAGACTTTGCTGAGAGCATTTGCTCCAGCTTTCTGAGCCGCTTCTCTATCTCTGGATAGCCAGCATCTGGCCTGCTTTCCTCCCGTAAACTCAAGTGTGCCAGGGAGGCTTAAGCCATCACAAGTTATCATCATAAATGGGATCTTCGGGCTTACTGCCCGTCGTATCCAACAAACCCTTAATTCAAAGATCTGTAACGATCAATGAAAATTAGAGTTTTCACCCAACTGTTTGTTTCTTGTTGTTGTATTTCGTCTTGGAAAAACCTATAATCATATCCAGACGGGTACCGTTTATAACAGTATATACCCATGGCTAATAAATGCCAAAGTATCTCTCAGTTCCGTGCCGATCAATGAAAATCAGAGTGTTCAACCAACTGTTTGTTTGTTGTTGGTTTTCGTCCTGGAAGAATGTATAAACATATCCAGACGGGTACCGTTTGTAACAGAACATACTCATGGCTAATAAAAGCCAAACTACTTCGCAGGTCCGAAAACCTGTAATCATCAACTGAAAGTTTAAGTGTACCCAAAAAATGGGATGTGGCTTCAGCCACCATCGCTCTCCGTTTGTAACGGGGTACCAAACGTGATGTGGTTATAACTGTAATCGCTCTCCGCTCGGTCACGGGCGGGTTACTGTAATGAGGCTTCAGCCTATCTCTCTCTTTGGTTTGGCCCGGGCGGTATCCCGGGCGAGTTATTGTGATGAGGCTTCAGCCAACATCGCTCTCCATTTTGCCACTAGCTTTAAAAAAGTAATACAGCCCCAGCAATCACCGCTCGCCGTTAGGCAAAGGCGGCTTAACGTGATGTGGCCTCTGGCAACCTTGCCCTCCGTTCGGTCACGGGGAGCAATACTGGTGTCGGAGAACCTATTCACCCCGTTCCCAAAACCGGCGTGTAGCCGAATGTAAAATCATAGGGTAACGGTATGGAAGCCAAACCCAAAACGATGTGTAGAGACCAGTATTTATATCAAGTAACCAAGGAAAAAATGTTATACTTGATGTGGCTTGAGCCAACCTCGGTCTCCGCTCGGATACGTGCGGGTTAAATGTAATGTGGCTTTGAACCACCACGCTCTCCATTTGCCAACGAGCATCACAACGTAATGTGGCTTCACCCAACATGTCTCTACGCTCGGCAACGGGCGGCTTAACGGTATGTGGCTTTAGCCATCACCGCCCTTCATTCGCGAATGGGTGACAAAATATAATGTGGCTTCAGCCAGCATCCCTCTCCGTGTAGTAACGATCTTCAGCCAACATCGCCCTTTGTGGTAACATTTGCCTAAACTGGATGTGGCTTTAGCCAACCTCACTCTCCGTTGTCGAATGGGTGGCCTAAACGGGATGCGGCATGAGCCAACATGTCTCTCCGTTTTAACGGGCTACCACAGAACATGGTTTTTAAAACCATCGGCTCTATCCGCTTGGTGACGGGCGGACTACCGCGATGAGGCTTCAGCCAACATCGCGCACTTCAATGGCTTTCCCATCCCGATGCAACCAAACCTAATGGTCGGTCTCCGCTTCCGGGTCGGAAGGGATTAAGGCCTCGGGCTGAGGTGACGGCAAAGCCGTCAACCCCAGAAAGGAGTGACAGTCCTCCTCCGGGCGATCCACAGCAGCTGACGCAGCAGGCAGGACCTTGTTCCACTTCGTGGCCATCGGTAGTCTGTAACGACTGTGTTACTATAAACCGGTATCAACTCAACGTGAACACAAATTGTGACGCCAGGTGGAACCTGGGTTGAGGATGTATTTGGTACTGAGTAACGTATTTACACCGTTCTCAGTACAGGCGTGGTAAGCTAAGTTTATGCCGTAGGTGTCTGGTATCGAAACCAACCATACGGGGGGTCGGCCTTGGGACCGCCCACTCTCTCTGTTCCGTACACTTCTCCCTCCCGCGGCTTCTGCGCCAGCAAGTTGGAGAAAATGCTACGAAACTCGGAGGTTCGCCTTAAAAAAGTTCTGGGGAGTCTATAAAAGAAACCCAGGATAATCCCCAACGTGACTCTTTATGAGAGTCCGAGAGAAAATCCACTGGAGATGCGGTTTCACCCTGCAGCTTTCGCTTTCATCTCTACCCGCATTCCACGGGTGCAACAACCAATCAGTATTGGTTTTGTTTTGTATACCAAGGCTCTTTGGCCGGTCACCATCATTTTATCCGTCTGTAACATACCTATCTCAAACAGACTTACGAAGTTCTAAACTTCCAAAAAGATGCCATAATGCAAAATAAACTATCTTCATACAGTTTGTATTAATACTTACAGTGAATACAATACTCCAGGCTTATGTCAACTGTCAGTGACTGGTTTCCTCCTGAGTAACTTAGTAAGCTTTCCAATTATTCATTTCCTCCAGTGTTTTTGGGTTTAACCGAAATATAAATATAAATAAATATAAAATCGTTTATGCAGTGAACTCTGGGTCAGCTGAAAACTCCCCAAAAACAGAGGGACCCACGTCGACTTGAAAAAAGCGTACCGGAATCGGAACGGTTTTAAACGCTAATAATTGCACAAATACAGTCGCCACCTATCTAAAAATCACACAAAGGACGTAATTGTCCTTAATAAAGAAACGTGTGGAATGGTTAAACTGTAATATACGTCCTTCCTTAGCGAAAGACGAAAAAACTATAAGAAGTAATCGAGCGAAAATGGGGGATTTAAGCGAACGAACGAAACCAATGCACAAAGGCGAACTCGAAAGCTAGCGAACCGGACTTTCGTTACGGTTTAAACGCTAATAATTCCGAAAATACAGTCACCACCTAGCTAAAACTCGCACAAAGGACGGTAATGTCCTTAATAAAGTAACAAGTGGAAATAATCCGCAAAATCCAGGTATTTGTGGAGAAATTTGTAGAAAAGTATCGCTGAACAACTCGCGTACGTACATGTACCGCGAGATTCTTATGCTAATTGCTGGACCGGATGTGCTTCCCTCTCCCTAGCCTGAGGCTAGCCTGAGGCTGTATACCGAGGTAAAATACCCATATATAAATATATGAATACATATATGACTATACACCTGGTTCACCAGTAAAAATGACTAATTCCAGAATACAAACAGCACAATGTTATACTTATAGGCAAAATACGACTATCTCTCTATTTTAATGTGGTTTTAATTGAATATTATGAACATACTATACACAGGAGCATTTTCTTCATAGAAACTTTGAAGAGCTACTTATGCCCATTTTAATGATGTATTTTGTTAGGTTCCATCCTCAATATTAAAGTAGTTGCAGACTGTGACAGGTCACCCCTATTTGTTTCTATATGTAAACTGTCTTGGTTTTTCAATACGCCTTGTGAAAGCAAGACGTTTTGAATTCCAAGTCGTGGCTCCTACCTGGTTATTATTATCGTTTTTGTTTGTCTAACCAGACGGGATGGTCGAATGAGTTAGAGTGTCCGTCTCCCATGTTGGTAGACCATGGGTTCGAACCCTGGTCGAGTCAAACCAATGACTTAAAAATTTATACTTGTCGCTTCCTAGCCAGACGCTCGGCATTATTATAGGCCTGTCACACTACAACATATCTCGCCGGCGTGCAGCCAATGCGCAAAATCACTTTTAATCGTCGAGAAACTTCAAACTTTTCGGTGTCAGCACAACGTGTTGGTAGCGTGCGGCTGACATTGTGGTAACGTATATCGATGCGTGCGAAAAAAAACAAAAAGGTTTTGGCGCGCCGTCCTGATATGACCTTAGATGTAGCTAGGACGTAAAACAACAAAGCAACATTTTGGCGCAACTTGTGGCCACGACCCTAACGCGCGCGCAACGTGTGCTTGGCATTCGCATTACATCATTCCAGCGATGTTGACGTGCTTCTGACGTCGCCATAATAGTGGCACCCGCACATTGTTGCGCGTTGTTGCACGTCGAAAGTTTTGTGCAAGCACAAAACTTCGCCATTACCTTGACACAGTCGCCGTCCATCAACGATTACCAATGCGTGCCTAACGCACGCGTAATGCTTCCAGACGTCTCCCGAAAAGTGACACACGTCGACGAGAAACGTCGTAATGTGACCACCATTAGGATAGGGCAAGGAGCAGTGGAATGAGGAAGACCAGTCGTCTGCGACTGAAATTTCCCCCGCTTAAACAACTAATGTACAAAATAAAAAGATATTTGGTATAAGATATTATCGTTTATGTATGTCTAATGGTATTTGGTATGAGTTATTATTATCGTTTATGTATGTCTAACAGTTTTTGGTATGTGTTATTATCATTTATGTATGCCTAATGGTATTTGATATGAGTTATTATTATCGTTTATGTATATAGATCTAAGGGTTTTTGGTATGAGTTATTATTATCGTTTATATATGTCTAACAGTATTTTGTATGAGTTATCATCATTTATGTATGCCTAATGGTATTTGATATGAGTTATTATTATCATTTATGTATATATATCTAACGGTATTTGGCATGAGTTATTATTATCGTTTATGTATGTCTAACAGTATTTGGATTGAGTTATTATTATAGTTGTTCCAGATGCTCAGCCATGTGTGACAGACCCGTTGACTCACTGCTACCGGCATCACACCTAATCCCTGCCGCTCATGGTTTATGAACGAAAGGTTGATAATGGAAGAGTCCACTCGGTGATGGGTGGTGGGGGTGGTGGGGGTGGTGGGCAGTATGTGGGGCACGCCACAGCTTTCTAAACCCTATGTGCCATCATTATTATTATTATATAGCTATATATAGGTTATATAATACAAATGATAGTGGTACTCGCGCCAGATAAGATATTTAATATAAATAATATATGATGTGTGTTCATGTATGGGGATAATGACTAATAATATCGCCATATATAAAGTATACACTACGATAATATATAGTATTTATCTGTGTATATGCGCGATACTTCATAGTATATAACAATAATAATTCCCTTCCAAGCATTTGGGTCGTTCTCAGAAGTTGTGTACCAATAGTGTGACATCAGTACCAGAAAATCAAAATGCTGCCAAAGTCCTATAAGCAAGTTTCCTCAATGTCTCCTTTTGCATCTGACTAATTGAAAATAAACATATTCTGGCATTTTTAAGTAGGTCAAATGATGCTCACACCCAATAAATAGCAGTATAGCATGGAAACTAATCTGACTCCAAAATCAAATATTTTCCACACAAAACTTGACATTTTTAGGACATTTCACATGCCACTTGCTTTATAAACAGTAGTAAAAATAATTTGAAACCTCATTGCTATGGTTTTGTCTTATTTGTGAATATTAAAGAGAAAAGAAAGAAAATATTAGCAGAGTAACAGATTAGCAGAGTAACAAAGTGGAAACAACAATTTTACACAAATGTTCGGCTCAAATTTCAATGTTTAGGGGCAATTTCAGGATTTATCTTTTACTATACCATAACTGGGTCCATGCATAGTGTCAAATGGTGAAAATAGTTCCTGTACTGTATCTGTACTCAGTGTTTGATACAGAGTTTCATAGTACTTGCAAGTGGAAACGAAATGTTACGATGTTAATGACTCCAGAAAATGTTAACTATTTCATAATTTACCAATTTAAAAAAAAAATAAATGTCTTCAACTTAATGAAGACATTGTATATGACCATTTGAAGTGAAATGAGCTGTTGTTCAGAGGTTTTCATTAAGTTTGTGACACTTTATTTTCAATGCTGTTGACAATGTCACAAATTAGTGATGTAATTTTCTATGTATTTAGCTACATCCATCCCAATAAGATACATAATACACAATATTAACATTTACTTTTGATCTAAACTATCTCCCACATTATTTGGCTAACTGATGAAATCTAAATATTGACACTCCAATAAAGGGTTTCTTTGAAATATGCATTTCTACTAGACTACCTCAAGTGGTACACAGTTTCTGAGAACGACCCATTTATACTCGCATAATGCATTGTACATCACATAAATATACAATGCATATATATGTGAAATAATTTCTGTCATTTCTCTATCTAGAAAGTATATAATTTAAATAACAGTGTGTTGGCCATCCCGTCCTGTCCAACACAAGGTGACAATGGCTTCTGCTTACATTCTAAATACCATGTAAATACTCACATTCACCTGACTAATATTGATCTTGTTATATGACACTACTGTTGCCATATATTGTTAAAGAACTTTTTGGTTACAAAATTTCATTGTATTACATGCTCCAAATTATGTATTCAACAGTTATTGTATACCTTACTCCACATGTATACTTTTTGTGTGTAAATAGCCCTGAATTTTCAAATGGCTGGAAGACCACTGCTTCGGCTCTGACAAAAGACATATTCAGCTGAATAAACATATTTACACCTAACAAAATCAAATAAAAAGTACTAACAAAGCTGCCCCGTTGTATGCATGAAATTAGCTAGATAAAAGATTCACCCGGTACTTGTAGTACACGGGTGAAGGACAACGTAGTGTAAATACGCGCGAAAATAGCTTTAGTATGGAACAGCAAGTAGAATGCCTGCCTCCAGTGTCAAATGGTTACTTATATCGGCACAGACTTGGTGAAATGGATGCAAAAAGACAAGATGGCGGCCACAGAACGCCGTCGATTTCACTTTTAAATCTTATTAAACTAGATATTATATTATATTTTTCAACTCAAAGGTAGCGGGCTATCAATAAGACATATGTAAAGAATAATTGTTGCTTCTTAGATTGTGAAATTAGGCTCTCAATTCATTAACCCGCTTTTTCAACCGTTTTTTATATAGGGTTGGTATTCACCCGTGTACTGCGAGTACCAGGTGAATCCTTTATCTAGAAATTAGCCAGCTATCCAAAAGCAGTCACGTTTCTAGAAACAGATTCAGCTCATCGTCTTGCTATACATAAACTATGGTGGAGTTATTTCTGTTGTCAACACTTATTTTCACATCTGTGGCAGGCCTTATTACTTGGCCACCTGTGGTTAGACACTTATTATTTGGACATATGCAGTCACATCTGTACACAACTACTTGAACTAGCCACACACCTCGGGTCCAGTCTGCCACCTTGACTACTACTCTGTTGTTGTTGTTTATGTTTTTGGGGTATTTTTCTTGAAGATTCATACTGCCTATCATGGATAAGTCTAAATAGACTTGTTTTCACCATTAGACAGTTTGTCGATAGAAAGCTCGAGCCTACACTTTTACCGACCCAAGGGATTTTTTTAACCTCCCACACCACATAGACATGGTATAACTATGAGAGCAACCGGCCTATGATGACGCTGTAAGTTATACACAGCGGTGGATATCCAAATTGGCAGAGGTGGGGGGGGGGCACTGGGAATCGAACCACCGACCTTCAGATTAGGAATCCGACCTAGAAAAAAGTCAGACACTCTAACAACTCTGCCACAGAGAACTGGTTACGTGGAATAAGCAGGATAAATTTCAACTGCAGATATTTCCTCGTTCGATGACTCTGTGACATATGCCAGCAGCACCGAGTTGCAACCAAGGTAGCGACAAATATCAGTTGTGTAAGTGTTTGGTTTGCAGGGTCCATACACATGTGAAGATATAGAATTCAAGGCTATTTCAAGGCTGTTTTTGAGAGGAATTCAATACTATTTTCATTTGGATTTCAGGAAAAAAAACAATGGTAAATGGCGATTTGGGACTAATTTAAATCAGTGGGGACAGTTTGATGGAATTCAAGGCTTTTCAAGACTAATTACCCTAAATACATTAAATTCGAGGGAAATCGGGAAAATGAAGTTCAAGACTTTTCCAGGCCTGTACAGACCCTGGGTTTTTAGTTGACCAGGGATTGAGACTCTGTTGTTGTTGTTGTTTATGTTTATATCTCCCGCCACCTCCCGCCTGGGGAAGCAACTGCTCTACTCATTCGGCCATCCCGCTTGGTACCTGCATGACACTTGTGTGTTGACATTCCTCGGTTCAGTTACCAAGGAGACCGACGTGTCTGTTCCTCTCCGTCTCTGTGTCTCGTTTCCCTCTCTGTCTGTCGATGTCCCTCTCTGTCTGTCGATGTCCCTGTCTCTCTGTCTCTCAGAGCGTAATCGATTAATCAACTCTGGTCACCCGAGCCACTTTTTGGCGCATGCGCACATCCTACAGACTCGGGTCGAATAATCGAATTCGCTTCTCCATGCTCAGGGTGAAAAAAATGGTGGCTTAACCCAAAACTTTTTTTTTTTTAATAACCGATATACCTACAGCAAAATAGGATTTAAAGTATTTTTTGATTGCATGGTTTAGTTATATTTCCATTTCATTAATCTGTGTTATTACCAAAAAAAAACCATGTAGGACTGGTACTGGTAGCTGTTATCTTGCAGGACGGTACCAGCACAAATGGCGCGTCATCGTTCCTAGCCAACCCCAGCCAAGAGGTGGGTTTCTGGGGTCGGGTTGTTTTGCACACGGCACGTGTTTTTGTCAACTCCACTCGCGGTGTTCAATTTCAAATTCTAGCAACTCGGGTGACCTGAGTCACCCAGGCCGTGTTAAGCTTAGATTCCTTACACGCCGTATGCGGTATGTGAATGGGTTGGGTCCTTTCACCCACACCCACACACATAGTGTCAGGTTTCTCTAACACTGTTGTCTATGGGCATTCGCATTCGCATGCCACACCGATCGCTACATGGACCGATTCAGTATTCGCATGAAGCATTCCGCATACCACGTGTAAGGAATCACCCCCATTGACTTAGATGCTTTTCGATTTTTTGCCGGATTCGCATTCGCATACCGCATACCGCGTGTAAGGAATGTAGGCTTTAATCGATTACGCCCTCGAGGACTCTGCCTCTCGGTGTGTTTCTGTCTCTGACTCTGTCCCTCACTGTCTCTCTTTTTCTTTCAGGATATTTTGGTCTCTGTCACCCCCCCCCCCCACACCCACACACCCACACCAGGAACAAGCCATTTAAAGCTTTCACGCACCCACACTTGCCGTGGCTCTATTTTCACCCACTCACACTTACCTTGGTTCTATTCGCCATCTCTACACTCTCCACCATCCCAGAAGCACCCTTCACATTCCAGTCCTTCCCAGTCAGTCACCTCCACCTCTCTCCTGGTCCTGCTTCCATTCTCTCCAACCGTCTCTATCTCCTCCCACGCCGCCCCGCTACCGCCTGCTGCACCACTTCTCCGGCCCAAACCCTATCCAGGCCCTCTCCCGGCCCTGTCCCTTGTCCTGGCCCTGTCCCGGCCCTGGCCCTGGCCCTGTCTCGGCCCTGTCCCGGCACTCGGCCGCCGTCACGACGGTCGGGGCTGGCCGTGGTCGGTGTGTCACAGTGTCAGGCCGGCTTGTTTACATGCACACGGCTGTGGGACGTCACCAGCAGCCCCAGGTGTAGGACCCGCCCTCAACACGCCGAGCACAGCCCCGCCTCACGTGCACGCCCAGCCTGCGCGTGTGTTCGCGTGTGCGCGCGCTAGTCCTCTCCCTCTCCACGGGATGCCATCGGTGCGGCGACACATGAAATATGGAGATGTCCCCGGACGCGTTGGTCCCCGTCCCGGCCGGGCCGTGTGTGTGTGCGGCGGGCGGGCGCCTCTCACTGCGTCCGTCTGGCGTCCGACTGGCACTGACGCTAGTGACAGTGACACCGCGCCGCCTGCCCGCGCCCCCCTACCCATACCTGCCGCCCGAAGCCGGGCCTGGCCCGCCGTGCAGTCCTGCCACTCCGACCCGCCCCGGCCCCGGCCCTGCCCCACCCCTGCCCCGGCCCTGCCCCACCCCTGCCCCGGCCCGCCCCGCCCCGGCTAGACTAAGCGCTGTGCCGTGCTAGTTCATAACCTCCTGCTTTCTCGGGAGGTGGACGGATGAGATTATCGTGTTGTCGAGATTGTCAGGGAGGGGGGGGGGGGGGGGGGAGGTGAAATGAGAGGAGGGGAGGTGAGGGGGGGAGGGGGAGGGGGGAGAGGAAGGAAGGAAGAGGAAGGGAAGGAGGGAAGAGGAAAGGGGAGGGGGAGAGGAAGGAGGGAAGAGGAAGGGGATGTTTGTTTGTTTGTTGTTGTTTTACGTCCTAGCAACATCTAAGGTCATATCAGGACGGGGGAGGAAGGGGAGGGGGAGAGGAAGGAGGGAAGAGGAAGGGGAGGGGAAGGAGGGAAGAGGAAGGGGAGGGGGAAGGAGGGAAGAGGAAGGGGAGGGGGAGAGGAAGGAGGGAAGAGGAAGGGGGAGGAGGGAAGAGGAAGGGGAGGGGGAGAGGAAGGAGGGAAGAGGAAGGGGAGGGGAGATGAAGGGACGAGGAAGATAAGGGGAAGGAGTGGGGAAGAGAAGGGGATGGAAGGGGAGGAAGGAAAGGAAGAGAAGAGAAGGGATGGGAATGTGAGAGGAGGGGAGGGAGGGAGAAGGAATGGGAAGGGTGGGCCAAGAGAGGGAAAGGAAGGGGAGAGGGCAGTGATGGGGAGGGACGCGCATGATAGGGTGTGGTATGGTAGGGAAGGGATTGATTGATTGATTGATTGATTGATTGGTGGTTTCGTTACGCCGTGTCAGCAGTATAGACCATATTCACGGCGAGGAGTAGGGGAGGGTAAGGAATGGCAGGGAAGGGCGGGGAATGGCAGGGAAGGGCAGGACAGAGGGCACAAGATGGGGTGTGCAGGTATGGGAGGAGTGGGAAAGAAAAGGAGAGGAGAGTGGAGAGTGGGAATGAGATGTGATGTGGAGGGGAGGAGGTGGGGAGGAGAGAGGCGTGAACAAACAGCATTGGGTGTGTTGTATTTGCTATTTCATTCGGTGCAGAGAGTACTGGGTTATTTGCCCGAGTAGTCACGATGTCACGGGCGACAAACAATAATATAGACTCTGGTGATCCCGCGCCGAAGGAGGATGTGTGTGTGTGTGTGTGTGTGTGTGTGTGTGTGTGTGTGTGTGTGTGTGTGTGTCTGTGTGTGTGTCTGTGTGTGTGTCTGTGTGTGTGTGTCTGTGTGTGTGTCTGTGTGTGTGTCTGTGTGTGTGTCTGTGTGTGTCTGTGTGTGTGTCTGTGTGTGTCTGTGTGTGTATGTCTGTGTCTGTGTGTGTGTGTCTGTGTGTGTCTGTGTGTGTGTCTGTGTGTGTCTGTGTGTGTGTCTGTGTGTGTGTCTGTGTGTGTGTGTCTGTGTGTGTCTGTGTGTGTGTGTCTGTGTGTGTGTCTGTGTGTGTGTCTGTGTGTGTGTCTGTGTGTGTGTGTCTGTGTATGTGTGTCTGTGTGTGTGTGTGTGTGTGTCTGTGTGTGTCTGTGTCTGTGTGTGTCTGTGTCTGTGTGTGTGTCTGTGTGTGTGTATGTGTGTGTGTCTGTGTGTGTGTGTCTGTGTGTGTCTGTGTGTGTGTCTGTGTGTGTGTCTGTGTGTCTGTATGTGTGTCTGTCTGTGTGTCTGTGTGTGTGTATGTGTGTGTCTGTGTGTGTCTGTGTGTGTGTCTGTGTGTGTCTGTGTGTGTGTCTGTGTGTGTGTCTGTGTGTGTGTCTGTGTGTGTGTCTGTGTGTGTGTGCTGTGTGTGTGTATGTGTGTGTGTCTGTGTCTGTGTGTGTGTGTGTGTGCGCGCGTGTTTGTGTGCGCGTGTTTGTGTGTGTGTGTGATGGGGGGGGGGGGGTCTCGGGAGGTTCGTATCTTTGACTTAACATCTCATCTGTAATTTCACACATACCTCGCGTCCTGATATGACCTTAGATGTTGCCAGGACGTTAAATTCTAACAAGCAAGCAAGCAAGCAAGCAAGCAAGCAAGCAAGCAAGCAAGCACCAAGCAAGCAAGCAAGCAAGCAAGCAAGCAAGCAAGCAAGCAAGCAAGCAAGCAAGCAAGCAAGCAAGCAAGCAAGCAAGCAAGCAAGCAAGCAAGCAAGCAAGCAAGCAAGCAAGCAAGCAAGCAAGCAAGCAAGCAAGCAAGCAAGCAAGCAAGCAAGCAAGCAAGCAAGCAAGCAAGCAAGCAAGCAAGCAAGCAAGCAAGCAAGCAAGCAAGCAAGCAACCACACATACCTACTTATCATATAAATCAAAACCAAAACACTTATCTAGATTTGATTCTACATATCTAACTTATTGGTGCACATATCAAACATTTGTCCCCACATAGTATGGAATACACAGCCAAGTTAATAGAACCTGTTACTGCAGAAGCTTATGGTGTCAGAGTTTTGGTGTGCTTGCCAAAATTCAATTTGGCATATTTACACTTCAAATATCCATTTAAAAAACTACCCATCTTAAAGAAAGGTCACTTCAAACTAAAGTAAGGTAGATTATAATGATCAACCTGATATATTTATCTCAGAAACTCAAAACCATCGACTTCAATCAACTAACATACCAAATGTTTTAATATAGATAAAATGAATAAAATGAATAAAATGAATAAAATGAATAAAATGAATAAAATGAATAGAATGAATCAAATGAATGAATCAAATGAATGAATCAAATGAATAAAATGAAAAAAATGAATAAAATAAATAAATAAAATTAAATAAATTAAATAAATTAAATAAAGCTCTAACATTGAATGCCGAGGGTGTTACGCTGCCAGAAGCAAAGATCATATTCATGACGAAGCTGTCTCAGTAAAGACGACTAAAATGACAGTGGTTGGAGTTTCACTTTGAGTTGCGAGGGGTAATTACCCTGAGGCAATACAGTAAAAGTAAACCCTATTTTAGCAGGTGCCGTCCATGTAAAACCCACTCACTCCTGTCTACACCACAGCTGTGCCCTGCCTAATACCATTGTAACGATCAAATAAACTCCCTAAGCCGACCATCTCCCTAAATGGACCATTTAAAGTCGGTCCCATGGTCGGTCGTTACAGAGATTCAAATGTTGACAATTATGGACGGTTCCTGAGATGTCACACCATACTCCTATTACAACTGCCCTTTCCAAATCTCCCCTTGATACATTACAGGGTTAGCAACTATATCACGCTATCGCTATCCTAACATCGCCGGCTGACTTTTCATCACAGAGTAAGGTATATATGTTAAAGTTGCATTGTCCGATGGTTTTGAATTTCTGTATTTTTTCTGAGATAAATATATTAGATTGATCACTAGGATCTACTTTACATTACCAGTCCTGATATGACCTTAGATGTTGCTAGGACGTAAAACAACAACAAACAAACAAACTTTACATTAGTTCAAAGTTACTTTTATTTTAAATTGTAAACTTTTGAGATATTTTGAGTGCAAACATGGAAAATCAGTTTTGGCAAGCTTGCCAAAACTCTTGACACACCATAGACTTCTGCAGTAACAGGTTTTGTTAAATTGATTCAGTATTGCCTTCTATGCAGAAACAAGTGCATCAGTATCTAAGTTAGATATGTAAAATCAAATCTAGATAATTGGTTTGGTTTTGATAATTTGATATTTCATCGGACTATGCAGCTTTAAATTAGTAGCCAACAGACAGGAAGAACCCGGATATGTGAAAACATATAGGACGTCACATAGCGGTGTTACTTCACTGTTAAATTGTTCAGGCATGTGATTGGGTGCAGGGGAAAAAACCTGAAAATGATTGTAGGTTATCGTGGGGACACACAGCATCCCACTGAGGCGCGAGAGGGATACAAATAGTGTATTTCAGAGGTGTTTCGGCGGGCAGAAAAAAAACCCGGAATTTTAAAAAACCACAGAATTCCAGTTTCAGCGGCCAGGAAAAAAAACGGAATTCCGGTTAAAACGGAGAAATCACATGCCTGATTGTTGGCAAAACCTGAAACTTGCAACTGGGAGGGAGAGGGGGATGAATATCACCCCCGTGCCTGAGGCACAGGATTGACATCCACCCGTGAAGGGGACTTGTACTATGCAGTAATCCTACTAGTGTGTCACGTGACTGTAGTATTATGTTTGTTTGTAGCAGTATTACGTCCTGGCAATATTTAAGATTTGTTTGTTTGTTGTTATTTTACGTCCTAGCTAGAATCTAAGGTCATATCAGGATGAGTATTGACTTGGGACAGTGTGCACTCATGATGACTTTATAGTGCTGCCCTACTGGGAAATCAGGCCACCAGTACCATGACCTGATATCCCACTCAGTCAAATTATCCCAACACTGAGCTAACCAGTCCTTGCCATACCCAATTAATGCAGAGCGCCAAGCGAGGAAGCGACAGTTATCAATTTTGCAAGTCATTGGTTTGACTCGATCTGGAATTGGACTCCCTCAGGGGAGGCGTGCACTGTAATGTGCAATTCACTCACTGTGCACCCCACCAACAAAACTATCCACATTCTGCAGGCTGAGATGCCAGGAGCACCCAGCACTAACTGAACTTGATACCCACTTAAGGTTGATTCAAATTGGCTATGGCGTTTCGTTTTCATAAATTATGTCCAAGAACAGAACAGTATTAAGCTAAGATTCCATATATGTGGTACGCGAATGCGACAAAAACGCATTCGCACCGATCAGTCCATTGGGCGATCCACTTTGCCATCCACGCATTCACATTCGCAACCAGACATATGGAAGCACCACCGTGCATTTACATTTTTTTCCATTTTTTGTCACATTCGCATACCACATATATGGACTTGTAGCTTTACCAATAGGAAACAAACAAAACAGGGGAGAGGGGGGGGGGGGGGGAAGAGATGCAATAATGTTGATGGCTTCGTGATGGGGTTCCGCATGTAAATCCTGCCAGCAACCTGTGTTGGTCTTCTGCGGATTTATACACTCTCCAACACAGTACTATTGTCGTCTCTGGGGTCCTTTATCTTCTTCAGCATCTGCAATGATAGGGCTATCTGATGGAGATCGCTGGTCGAGCGCCCTCTAGCGGATTTAGGCCCGTGTTATGGTGGTGAGACGGGGTAGACGGCTCCAGACACACTACAGCGGGTCCTTATTTTCCACCAGGATTTTTGCACAGGCAATATCACTGACATTGGTCCAACATACAAGGAACTACTAGCCACACGATCACAACTGCACTTGCACGCCTAACCCACTCTGAAGGAAAACCTGGTTGGTTGTTGGAGTTTCACGTCCTGGCAACATCTAATGTCATATCAGGAAGGGGTAAGGATAACCAGGAGCATTTTGATTTGAAAATTTGAAAATTTGGAAATTGATTAGAAATGGTGCATATTATTATATATAACTGTTCGTCTTAAACGCTATATTCAGGGATGAAAGTGGGCTTCGGGGGAAAAAAAGTGGAAATGCGGATATTCTCCCATAGGAATCATGGAAAATTCCTGGAAGTCGGGTTTCATACATACGTTTGAAGCACGTATTTGTAGTATATGCTGACAGTGATGTGCCGTTTGAAGCAGGTATTAGTGGCATGTTCGCTGATAGTGCTGCAGAGTTTGAAGCATTTATTAGTAGTATATACTGTTAGAGCTGCAGCGTCTGCACCACATCAAAGACCCTATAATACTAAGACGGCTCACTCCCTATCTCACCCATGGTAATGTAAATTTCGCAGTGCCACCTTGTGGTGGGTTTGATCAGCCCGGCTGCTGGTTGATGTTTCACATGTAAACACATACAATTATATTATACATGAGATAGGTAAGTATGAATACACATCAATATGAAATTGTTATGAACAAATACACATCATCATCAGCATCGCCATCATCACACATCTTTCACATTCATATATATACATTTATACATATATAATATGGCACCTGTTTCACCAAGAGAACAGCCAGCGCACCAAGTGGTTGGTTTGATCATTTTGATTACACAGTGCAGGCTGAGTGAGCCGTCTTAGTATTATTTATAGGGTCTATGACCACATATTGTGGAGACGGTTGAACAACGTATTAGTATACACTTATACTTTATAGCTACAGGAAAAATCCCAGAATTCCGCGATATCGCGGAGATCTTTCATCCCTGTATATTGAGTGCACAGCAATAATTGAATTGAGCATACATGTGATAAATACTGCAATTTTACAGAGGTGCACGTTCAGTGACCTGGTGTGGCAGTAAATCGCAAACCCCTGGAAATTGCACACCCTGGGGTTTGCGATTTACTAGGAAATCACAAACCCCCCCTGGAAATCGCAAACCCCCCTGTGTTTTGTGACCGATTCGGGCCAAATCTATTCAATGCGACCATATTTAACAGAATTACATACTCAAATCGTGAAATTTCATTAAATTAACCCTAAATTCGAAGCGTTATTAAGGCTACCGCTGCATTGGCGGCGATATTAATCGCCGAACGTAATGTAAACAAATCGCCGCCGCATCGACGTCGCTACCGCCGTAACGGCGGAGATATTAGTGGCCAGATATCCGCCGCGTGGAAAACAAACGAACTCGGAAATAGTTCAGATGTGTGCCACAGGGGTGGTGCATGCTTAGTACTGAACTTTTCCACTTGGTGGTGTACAGGAGAGTGACCTAGTTAGTAGTTGGGGGTAATACTGAGGTATTTTCAATCTTCTTTAGAGAAGTGCAATGAGGAAATATATTTGTGTAATGTGAAATATATGTTAGTACAATTACATTGCATAGTTCAATGAGAAACAGATATAGATGAAAAACGTTTTTGTTTTTTTTAATATAAAAAAATGTTCTGCTGTGGATGGGGTTTGAACCAACACAACCAAACAACTTCTGATCACAAGTCCTACACTCTAACCACTAGGCCACAGAGACCACACATAATTACTACTCTCAGTTCAGACTACCGCCGTAACGGCGGAGATATTAACAGTTATATTTTCGAATCGACGAACGTAAAGTAAACAAATCGCCGCCGCCGCCGCCGAATGGGGGGTTTGCGATCTCCAGGGGGGATATGCGATTTCCTAGGAAATCGCAAACCCCCCATGCCCATATATGGCATGGGGGTTTGCGATTTCCTAGGAAATCACAAGTGGGGGTTTGCGATTTACAGGGTTTGCGATTTCCTGCTACACCGGAACAAGGTACATAATAGATGGCTTAAGATTATTCTCGTGTGGATAATTCCGTTTGTTTGTTGGGGTTTTTACATCCTAGCAACACCAAATGTCATATCAGGATGGGCACAGACTTGTGACCGTGCACACTCATGGTGACTTTATAGTGCTGCCCCACTGGGAGACCAGACCACTGGCACCATGACCCAACTTCCCACTCACATTATCCTGATGCTGAGTTAACCAGTCATTGAGAGCGGAGAGGAGAGAAGAGAAATATTCAGTTCAATACTCGCGTATAGCATCAGACCAGACGGAGTGGCCGAATGAGTTGAGCCTTCTCGAGAAGGGGAGAGGGGAGGAGGGGGAAGAGGAAGAGGAGGAGGAAGAGGATGATGAGGATGATTAGGAAGTTCAGGAGGAAGAGGAGGAAGAGGAGGAAGAGAATGAAGAGGGGAAGAGAAGGAGGAGAAGGAGAATGGGAAGGGGGATGGGGGAGAAGGAGGGAGAGGAGGATGAGGAGGAAAAGGAAGAGGAGGAGGAGGAGGAGGAGGAAAAGGACAGCAGATAAAATAAGAAAGCAATACAATAAGAGCAAGAACAACAGCAACAAGAACAAGAATTATATGAACAAGAACAAAAGTCAATAAGATAAAACTAAAAGGTTTTTTTTAAAGAGAGAGAGAGAAAAAAAAGGGGATGTGAAAGAAGATGGGGAAGAGCTTTTAAAAAATCAGTTTTCTTTATCATGAATCCCCTTTGACCATTTTTATCTGAACGTGTGGGTTGTTTTACACTCTGATTTCTTAGGGGGGGGGGGGGCACCTTATTAAGGTTGATCTCGTTGTGCCTTTATCAATGCTTCACTGACCACCGTCAGACCTTCCCTTCAAATTGAAACAGGTCTCCCAACACCTGACTCACTGACTAGTTAAGCGCGTCCAACCTGCTCATGCTTCCTCTGCGGGTAGTGAGCTGTTATGTGCCCTATTTACAAATCACTCATTTGAATAAATTCCATGAAGATCTGCAAGTGTATGCCCAACATGCGCAGCCACATCTTACAATCATCTGGCCTTGCAAAGACCATATTGTTCAAGATACCGCCAACCGTGAGAGGTGGGAAAAGAAGGGGCAGATAGAAGAGTTGGTGGTAAGAAAACATCAGTCAGTTCGCAGGACTAGAGTTACCCGACTGCCAAACGGTGGTGGAAAACAGTGAAATGTGCAGAGATCTGGTTAAAAGTTGTCTGCTGCCACAACAATTATTGACGGTTCTGGAAAAGTGAAAAGCTTCTCCGTATTTATCAGTGTATGCCGGTAGTTGCTGGCGGTGCAGCTCACTTCTGACAGCGCCTTCATAAAGTGCTCGCCCATTAGCTAATTAGATGGCCTATAACTAACTCTGGGTGTGTACCACACTAAAGCCTACCTACATCTACCAAGAACTGTCATTACCTAGGTTGGTTGGTTGGTTGGTTGGCTGGTTGGTTGGCTGGTTGGTTGGTTGGTTGGTTACTTAGTTAGTTTTACATTCTGACAACATCTAAGGTCATGGCAGGATGGGCATTGACTTGTGAAAGTGCGCACTCATGGCGACTTTATAGTGCTGCCCCACTGGGAGACCAGGCCATCAGCATCATGACCTGATATCTCACTCAGTCACATTATCCTGATACTGTGCAAACCAGTCCTTGCCATATCCTAATAATGCCGATCCCCCCGCTATGAAAGCGGTATCAATTTTTAAGTCATTGGTTTGACTTGACCAGGGTGCGAAACCCACGATCTACCAAAATGGGAGATGGATGCTCAACTCATGCGGCCATCCCGTCTGGTCCTCATTACTTAGGCAACCACCTATTGGAAGCTATACAAACTCAGGAGCCAGTACAGCATGACCTACTTATCAAGTGCAGAAAATAGGCCTTTTCCAACGAGCATGCGCAGCGAGGATCTACCCACATTAGATCTTGCCACTACCATCAGAGGGCAGGTTGGTGACGGAAATCCTCTATAAACCCTTTCCACAGAGCATACTGCAAGGAGCTGTTACCTACAACACTAATTCTTACCACTGCCATCAGATGGCAGATTGGTTGTGGAAATCCTCTAAGCTCTATCGTTTATAAGACATTTTCCACAGAGTATAATCAAAGACCCTATAATACTAAGATGGCTCACTCCCTATCTCTCCCATGGTAATGTAAATTTCGCAGTGCCATCTTGTGGTGGGTTTAATCAGCCCGGCTGCTGGTTGGTGTTTCACATGTAAACACATACAATTATATTATACATGAGATAGGTAAGTATGAATACACATCAATATGAAATTGCTATGAACAAATACCCATCATCATCAGCATCATCATCAGCATCGCCATCATCACACATCTTTCACATTCATATATATGCATTTATGCATATAATATAGCACCTGTTTAACCAACAGCCAGCACACCAAGTGGTGGGTTTGGTCATTTTTGATTACACAATACAGTCTGAGTGAGCCGTCTTAGTATTATAGGGTCTTTGGTATAATGCACAGTAAGCTCTCTACCCTGTGCCAGAGGACAGGTTGGTGCTGGTAATCATATCTATAAAACCATACCCACACAGCATATTGCACAGTGAGCTGCGAACTAGAACATTAGTTCTTGCCATTGCCACCAGAGGGTGGGCTTGGTGGTGGAAATTGTATATCTATAAGTATAACTTATAAGAAGTCGCGAATCCTGCAAATGTCTGGCCACCATTGTAATACAGCCAATAATCGCCATTGTCGGAAGGTGTCTGGTGAGCATTATGCTTCAAATTGCCAGGGCCACTCATGCCCATAGCGGGAAGTAGGAAGCACTATTTCTAACGAGTGGAGGGAGGTGGCGGGTGGAGGGGGGGGGGGGGGGGGGGGGGGGGGGGGGGGGGTGCAGCTTGTTCCACTTCTTAACAAGAGCAGGAAAATGGCTAGGTAGTGGATTACTGGTCTAAGCGGAACAGCCAAAGCAAACATTGAGATATTACCCAGTTTAAACTCCACAAGGGAAAAGGCATACTTTTCATGGACTTCTACTGAACAACTCTATTGACATTGTTCACAGCTGTATAATAAAGTTATATTGTCCGATGTTTTGAGTTTGTGTCATATCTTTTAGATAAACATATTAGCCTGATCGTTATAATCAAACCACACTTTACATTGAAGTAAATTTGATTTTTAAATGGTTAACTACACATTATACACAGTAAAACCTCTCTAACCGACCACCTCCACAGAGCAACCACTCCCCTATATCCATCGCTTTATTTGGGTCCCAAATGATCGCCCATAACAATGTTTTAAAACTGCCTAAAGTCGGTCCCATGGTCGGTCGATTTAGAGAGTTTTACTGTATTCAGATGAATAGACACATTTACCACCAAAAAAAACCCACACAAAACTGGAGCTATTTGAAGTGGGCATATCCAATATTAAATTCCGTGTGTACTGAAATGCTGGACAGCATCGGTTTGAATAGTAACAGCTTGTATTGACTCGGTAATTTGACTTGGTATTCTTCTCTATGCAGCAACAAATGTTTAATTAAAGTTGCATAGTCCGATGGTTTTGAATTTGTGTATTTTTTCTGAGATAAATATATTAGATCGATCATTAGTATCTACTTTACATTAGTTTAAAGCTATTTTGATTTTAAATGGTAAACTTTTGAGATATTTGAAGTGCAAACATGGAAAATTAGTTTCAGCAAGCTTGCCCAAACTCGGACACCATAGACTTCTGCAGTTACAGGTTCTAAAACTTCTATTAAATTGACTTCAATGCAGAAATAAATGCTTAATAATTGCATCAGTATCTAAGTTAGATATGTAGAATCAAATGTAGATAATTATTTTGGTTTTGAAAATTTGATATTTCATCGGACTATGCAGCTTTAAGTGCACTTGTGTCTAAGTTTGATCAAAACTGAGGTAAATGATTTGGTTTAGAAAAAGTACTGCTTTAATCGGACAATGCGGCTTTAGAGAGACAACTTTATTTATTCACACTCATGATCAAATATGATTATTCCTGGTTTGTTTGTTGTTGTTCTACGTCCTAGCAACATCTAAGGTCATATCAGGACAGGTACCGACTTGTGACAGTACACTCGTGGCGACTTTATACTTATAGTGGTCCCTCACTGGGAGACTAGGCCACCAGCACCATGACCTGATATCCCACTCAGTCACATTATCCTGACACTGAGCCAACCAGTCCTTGCCCTATTCTTATAATGCCGAGCGCCTGGCTAGGAAGTGACAAGTATAATTTTTTAAGTCATTGGTTTGACTCGACCAGGGTTCAAACCCACGATGGCATGGTCCACCAACACGGGAGACGGACGCTCTAACTCATTCGGCCATCCTGTCTGGTTATTATTCCTGGTTGATATATCTTTAAGCTAATATTCCATATACGCGGTATGCGGCATGCAAAGGTGAATGCGGTATACGACATAGATAACCATGCCATTTTGGGGATTTTTTGCTCCAAATTTGTGAAGGAAAGTCAAAGTTCCTGTTTGCTCTATGGTATGGTAAACGCATTCGCATTCGCATTCGCATTCGCATTCGTATCGATCGTGCGGAATGCACAGTAGTGCTTCCATATGTCCGAATGCGAATGTGAATGCGGCAAGTGGATCGCTCCATGGACCGATCGGTGCGAATGTGAATGTGAATGTGAATGCGAATGCGAATGCAAATACTGCTCCATTTGCCATAGGAAACCAGCCACGTTAACTTTCCTTCACAAATTTGTCAGAAAGAAAGACATTGGCATCGGCATACCGCGTATATGGAATCTTACTTCTTAGCTTTATTGATCAAATAGCCATTTTGTGTGTGTGTTGAGTGATGTGTGTGCGGTGTGTGTGTGTGTGTGGTGTGTGGTGCTGTGTGATGTGTGCTGAGTGAGTGAGTGAGTAAGCGTGAGTGAGTGAGTGAGTGAGAGTGAGTGATGAGTGATTGAGTGAGTGAGATGTGTGCGTGAGTGAGTTTGTGAGCGAGTGAGTGAAGTGAGTGAGCGTGGGTGGCTGGTGGGATGGTAGGGTGGTGGGGTGTGATGTGTGTGTGGTGTGGGTGTGGGTTGTGAGTGATTGCTGCGCGGCGCCGCGTGCGTGCGTGCGCGCGCTGCGTCCGTGCGTGTGTGCGTCGTGCGTCGTGTGTAGTGTGCGTGCCCACGCGTGTGTGGTGTGTGCTGTGGGGAAGGTGTAGCGCAGGCATTCCTTACCGCATGCGCTAATCCGCGCGTGTAAGGAATCCTAGCTTTAGTCATGGACCTGCTGAGTGTAGCCTTTACACCATGCATACTTCTATTTGTACTTCATGTCCGTCCCCCTTGAGCACACATGACATTTGAGCTATCTTTTTACACTATAATGAATTATACTATTTATAGAATGGTTTGGAACAGAATACCTAAACTGTATAGCGATAACTCGGATCAACAAAGACAATGGTCCAACTGCACTGGTTATGTAAAGCGGCATAGTCCGATAACTGGCCGTGATTGAGTAACAACTAACATGCGCATGTCATAAGCCCTTCATAATTTGAGTAACTTCTGCACTTTCGTTAATTTCTTCTTTTGTTTCTAAGAGTTAGTTTTGCTCCTACCCGCGCTCCATTGCCTTCCAATTCCATGGTGGCGCTAGGTGCCGGGTCTAAGACCTGCAAGCAGAATCCGAGAACTACATTAGCTCTGCCGACCAGTTCCATTCACTTGACCTTGACCTACTTGGTGCGCACTTGACCTTGACCTACTTGGTGTGAACCATGTCCACCATGTCCATCGACCCTCTTCCACCCTCAGACATACTAGTAACCCTCTTCAAAGCAATTAGTCCGTCTACGCAATATATTCTTTTTTCTTTTTGTAAAGCAATGGAACATTCATTAATTGTCTGTGGACTTTAAATGTCATTTATCGTTTGTACAATTAAAAATATCTAGAAGTGTGAAGAAAATAAAATTCACAATAAAGCTTTAGGGGACTCGCATAAAATACGTCACGCTTCTTTTGATTGGTTTCAAGACCCCATCACCAACCCACCTCCACACCCATGTCATATTTAATAAATAATCACTTAGACTCACTAATTAAACTACCAGCGTTCTGATTAACACCATCTCCAAGTGTCCAACACATAGTTGTTGTTGTTTTTAGTGTGTACCAGACGGGATGGGCGAATGAGTTGAGCGTCCATCTCCTGTTTTGGGAGATCCATGGGATCCGAACCCTTGGGTTCGAACCCTGGTCGAGTGAAACCAATGACTTAATAATTGATATTTGTCACTTCCTAGCCAGGCGCTCAGCCTTATTACGAAAGGGCAAGGACTGGTTAGCTCAGTGTCAGGATAATGTGACTGAGTGGGATATCAGGTCATGGTGATGGTGGCCTGGTCTCCCAGTTTGGCAGCAATATAAAGTCACCAAGAGTGTGCACTGTCACAAGTCAGTACCCATCCTGATATGACCTTAGATGTTGCTAGGACGTAAACAACAACAAACAGTTTTTGCTTGTTTGGTCAAATACTTTTATCTCCATGGACCAACGCATGGGGTCGGGGGTTGAAGTGAGATTGTTCAAATGCTTTACTCGTGTATTCCAACACATAGTTTGTATGTGTGTTTTGTGCGTTTTTTTTTTTTTGCTATGGGCAGTTTTTTGGGTTTTTGTTAATAAGTGCACCAGTATCTAAGTTGAATATGTAGAATCAAATCTAGATAAGTGTTTTGGTTTTGACAATTTGATGTTTTCACCGGACTATGCAACTTCAAGATAAGGCAAGAAACAGTGGAATGAGGAAGACCAATTGTCGGCAGTTAAAATTTCCCATGCATAAACAACAAATGTAATATAATCAAACAAACAAAAAACAGCCAATGTTTACTTGTTGTGCTGGGGGTGGGGGGAGGGGGGGTGGAGGGGGGGGGCGTGTTTAACAAACAGACCACAAAAGGTGTAGGTAAGTAGCACATACGAGGAGGATTGGAAAGCATATCATGTAAGCATATTGCATCTGTTTATTTATTGGAGTTTTACGTCCTGGCAACACGTAAGGTCATATCAGGAAGGGGCATATCGCATCAATGGCTGTCATGCTTAGCACAAATCACTAATACCCCCCAGCCCCCTTGACGTGACGTACATTATGCAGGTCCCTTTAGTAAGCTTCAGGTAACACGCGATCATCTCCTCAAGGACGCCCCCCCCCCCCCCGACTAGCCCCCCCCCCCCCTCCCCACACACACACACTCACCCGCACACCTCCTACCACTGATTCATTAGTCCCTAAGTGGCCAGCTGTGATTTAGAGAACATAACTACATTAGATTAGTTTCATTGCGTTCCGCTCTTTTCAACGCCGCCTCCCTAGAGACCGCCATTACACGACGTGTCACCTGCAGTACTGACGATCCGCCGAGCATTTATTTAATCACCCGGGCAGCACCATTCGCCTTACAAATTTATACTTATATGTGCTTCCTAGCCAGGCGCTCGGAATTATGACTGGAGAGGGCAAGGACTGGTTGGCTCAGTGTCAGGATAATGTGACTGAGTGGGATATCGGGTCATGGTTCTGGCAGCCTGGTCTCCCAATGGGGCAGCACTATAAAGTCGCCATGAGTGTGCACTGTCAAAAGTTCGTCCTGATATGACCCTAGATGTTGCCAGTATGTAAAACTCCAACAACAGACCATTCGCCAACAGAAGGTGGCACCTGGTGCTCGGCCGAGTGACGGCCACATCATACAATTACAAGGAGGCGCTAACGAGAGTGAAGTGGGTGATTTGAGGTTTTACGTCCTAACAACATTTGGTGTCATATAATTAAGACGGGTGCCGACAGCATGGTGATAATGTGCGCTCGCAGCGACTTAACAGTACTGCATCAGTCGGAAACCAGTGTGTTGACACCATGGCACACCACCAGATTATCCCAACACTGAGCCACGCCACACTATCACTGATGTCACACTATCACTGACGTCACACTATCACTGACGTCACACTATCACTGATGTCACACTATCACTGATGTCACACTATCACTGACGTCACACTATCACTGACGTCACACTATCACTGACGTCACACTATCACTGATGTCACACTATCACTGACGTCACACTATCACTGACGTCACACTATCACTGACATCACACTATCACTGATTTCACACTATCACTGATGTCACACTATCACTGATGTCACACTATCACTGACATCACACTATCACTGACGTCACACTATCACTGACGTCACACTATCACTGATGTCACACTATCACTGATGTCACACTATCACTGACGTCACACTATCACTGCCGTCACACTATCACTGACGTCACACTATCACTGACATCACACTATCACTGATGTCACACTATCACTGATGTCACACTATCACTGACGTCACACTATCACTGATGTCACACTATCACTGACGTCACACTATCACTGACATCACACTACCACTGATGTCACACTGTATTTTGACTTAAGGATTCTACAACTCTGTACCCTCAAATTGTTTAAATAATCTTCTTTTTTTAATTTTTTTAAAAAGGTTCTTCAAGGAACCAGAGACAATAAATCCTCCAGCCACCCACCCTCACCCCTCCCCCAATTCTGCGTACCCCGAAAGTATTTTATGGCGGAAACTCTGATTAGTATTCGGTATTTCCTGACAAATATTCAAATTAAGGGCATTGCACTTCGAACTACCAGGACTAGCGATGGGATACCCAGAATATAATTCCCATTGCCCAGTCCAAGGCAAAGTAGCAACAAGAGCCGATTTATTTAGATATTTACATTGACCAGGGATCGAACCCACAACCATGGGGAGCCATTACTGTACAGCTGGGCTATTCAATCCGGTCCCACAAACTTATCAATCGACCGACCATGGGACTGACTTTAAGTTGTCCATTTACGGAGGTGGTCAGTTTAGGGAGTTTTTCATTTCGTTACAATGGTATTTATGGGAGATCGTTTGGGACCCAAATAAAACCATCAATATAGGGAAGTGGTTGATTTGTGAAGGTGGTCGGTTAGAGAGGTTTTACTGTAGTTGATACAAGCAGGTGTAGTTAAACCTTGTTTTACGCACAGCTAACCTCCAGGAAATTCTTAAAGATCACTTTTCGAAGCATATATTGCTTAAGTGGTGAATGGACGTTATAAGGAGAAATGTTACCGTTGTCTTTCCGCTAGGTGGCACCACTAGTACATAAAGTCTCCTCCTGTCTGCGTGATCAAAGCTGTTACCCAGTATGATGAAAGAGCCAAAGCCCTCACGCTGCAGGGCTGTCAAAATCGGATTCACAGGGATAAAGCTAAGATTCCATATATGCGGTATGCGAATGCCGCATAAATACCCATGCCATTTTCGGTCTTACTTGCTCCAAATCTGTGAAGAAAAGTTCCTGTTTGCTCTATGGCAAATGGAGCAGCATTCACGTTCGCATTCACACTCGCACCGATCGATCCATGGAGCAATCCACCTGCCGCATTCGCGTCTGGACATATGGAAGCAGCATTGTGCATTTATTTACATGCTCTTCCCATTTTTTATCGCATTCGCATACCTCATACTGCGTTTATGGAATCTTAGAGGGCCGCCACATTACGACGCATCGTGCCAACGTAAGTGATTTTTGGCCACTACGTCGGGATACGTCGTTATGCATTATGCATGCGCTAGTTGCTCGTTGGTATACATCAATGTACATCAACATTCGTTGAGATACGGCGTCGCGCATCGGCAAAGTTTGCACATGCACAAAACTTTCGACATACGACAACGTGTGGATTGTACGTTGGCCGTACGTTATGTATACATTAGGTGTACGTCGATGTACATTAGACGTACGTTAGAAAAACATTGTTCACTACGTTGCCCTACGTTAAAGGCAGTGGGAACGTACAGTCTGCATACTGACAACGTATGGATAATGTATGTCTAACGTAGTCTAATGTACATCTAACGTATGTCTAGCATATGTCTAGCATATGTCTAACATACATCTAGCGTGTGCTTAGCATTTCTCCAGGGTGTCTTGATGTAGGTAACGTATGAGGCGTAGTTCTGGCAATCGTATAACGTATATAATGTTCACTGGCGTTCTGTGAACATACCGTGAGTGTAATTCGAGCATTTCTCGCCCAGAAGCACCTCAGCCATACGTTGGCCATTCGCTATGTATACGGTATATATACGTCCAACTCTTCCCCCCGCGCCAACAAGTTTTACGCTTCTCGACATATAAAAGTGATTTTACACGTTGCCCACACGCTTGCGAGATGCGTCAAAATGTGACAGGGCCTTTAGCTTAATGCTGTTCCAAATTTACAGCAGTCTTTGTGAAGAGCACACAATGGCTGGTTTTATTCTATAACTTCCACCCACAAGAACCTCCAGTAACTTCCACCTACAAGAACCTCCACTAACTTCCATCTACAAGAACCTCCAGTAGCTTCCACTCCACCCATTAGCGGTCCTGGGTGTAGGCTGTCACAAGTCTCACCCATCCTATGTAGTCAGAGCTATTAATAGGACATAAAACATCACAATCAAACATTCCATCCATCCATCCATCCATCCATCCATCAATCAAGCAATCAGCCAAGCCGTCCACTCAGGCTCCTCCTCTCTACACTCGGTCCCCGATGCTAGTATCCAATCAGCCCCAGGTTCCTCTCAGACCACACTCCGGCGGCTCCTTCGGCCCAGGGCCCATTGAATCAGGGTGTGGGTGGCCTTTTGCTTTTGTCGGGTGAGACCGTTGCTGCAGAGGGGCAGACTGACAAGACTGACTGACAACATTGCAGCCAGACCCCCCCCCCCCCCCCCCCCCATCAGCCTGCCACCGCACTCAGTGCAAGGCTATTGCGGACTCATTCCACGGCGGCTGACAAGACGGGATGGCCGAATGAGTTGAGCATCCAATAGATCGTGGAATTCAAACCCACGGGTTCTAAACTCTGGTCGACTCAGATCAATTACTTACAAAATTGATACTTGTCGCTTCCTACTAACCTAGCCAGCCGCTTAGCATTATTAGGATAGGGCAAAGACTGATTGGCTCAGTGTCAGGATAATGTGACTGAGTGGGATATCACGTCATAGTGATGGTGGCCTGGTCTCCCAGAGGGGCAGCACTGTAAAGATGCCATGAGTGCGCACTGTTACAAGTTGGTGCCCATCCTGACATGACGTTATATGTTGCCAGGACATAAAACTCCAACAACCAACCAACATAAAGTCACCATGAGTGTGCACTGTCACAAGTCGGTATCCGTTCTGATATCACCTTAGATGTTTCCAGAAAGTAAAACTCCAACAACCAAGCAACCAAGTAACCAAGCCCCCCCCCCACCCCCACCCCAACCCACCATCCACCAACCAACCCATAATCCACCTCGCGGTGATCGGAAGAGGTTGGCGCAGTGTTAACGACCCCCCCCCCCCCCCCCACCCCCCCGGGACCAATAGGCTCGGTCCACTGCGCCCGAGCAGCTCAGAGCTCAGAGCAGTTCTCCCAACAGTATCCCCGGGTGATTTACCCAACACTACACAGGCTCCCGCACAGACTGCGCTTGGAGAATACAGCCAATGTTGGTTCTTCAAGCAGAATGGAGCTCGGGCACGAGGCACATATGCGCAACTACTTTAAAGTGTGTGGAGAGGGAAGGCGAGGGGGCAGGGGGTGCCCATATGTGTGCGATAGAGGTCGCTGGTTCGATTCCCGACCGAATCAAATTTGATCAAAATCTTATCAAAGTGATTCTTGCCGCTAACACACTGAGGCAAATTAAAGATTCGTCAAATTGATATGGGTCGCTACCTTCCCTTGTATTATTAGGATAAAGCAAGGACTGGTTGGCTCAAGGACTGGTTGGCTCAAGGAGTGGTAGGATAATGTGACTGAGTTGGAACTCATGAAATGGTGTCAGTGGAACTACATAGAAGCGGGTCAGAGTCTATAAAACCACTATAACTGCACATTGTGACAATGTACCTTGCCTGACATGACATCGCATTTTGCTAGGACATATAACCCCATCTATTCAATCATCCGTGACCAAAGACTGCCATTTATAATCCGACTTGTCAACTAACTAGTAGCCGAGAAGATGCGAACACACAATCATGAACCCTTTTCAACTACATAAAAACCACTCTAATTCAACCGACCATGGGACCGACTTTAAATGGTCCATTCAGAGAGGTGGTCGGTTTAGGAAGTTTTTATTATCATTACAATGGTATTGTACTGGCGATCATTTGGGACCCAAATAAAGTGATCGATATAGTAGTGGTCGATCTGTGGAGGTGGGCGGTTAGAGAGGTTTTACTGCACTCAATTTAACCTAAAAAGAACCCGCTTGGTTCACAGTACTGTAAAACCAGTTACATTATTTGAGGAGTTGCGCAGACATTAGTGAAGTCTAGATTTCACACAGTCGGTTAAAAAAAGAAAAAGAATTCATATGTGGGCGATTGGCGAGCTGGTTAGATGTAGAGGCCAGGTTTGTGAAGGAAACAAGAGAGACAGGGTAGTGGGAGGGTGAGGGGGTGACGGGAGGAGAGTGAGGGGGGGTGGTAGGGAGGAAGGGGGGGGGGGGATGGAGGGAAAGAGGGAAAGAGGGAGAGAGGTAGAGAGGGAGAGGGAGAGAAGGAGAGGGAGCGGTGCAATAGGCAGTGCAGTCAAGTGTATTTTCACTCTATTTTTATATCCCTCTTTTCTAGACCAGACGGGGTGGCCGAATGAGTAGAGCGTCCGTCTCCTGTTTCGGGAGATCCGAACCCATGAGTTTGTGGGTTTGAATCCTGCTCGAGTCAAACCAATGAGTTAAAAATTTATACTTATCACTTCCTAGCCTGGCGCTCGGCAATATTAGGATAGGGCAAGGACTGGTTGGCTCAGTATCAGGATAATGTGACTGGGGATATCAGGTCATGATGCTGGCCGCCTGGTTTCCCACTGGGGCAGCACTATAAAGTTGTCATCAGTGTGCACTGTCATAATTCAGTGCCCGTCCTGATATAATCTTAGATGTTGCTAGGACGTAAAACAAACAAAACCGTCTTTTCTCCCACCTAATTTCTTTTCTCTGTTACCTAAAACACACGACTAGTTTCTCTAGGCCGTGACTTGCCGTGAGTTGTACAGTCAGTGCCGCTGGTGGAGTGGCCGGCCAATCTTATTGGCCTACATCGCACTGGCTGCCCACGCACAGTGTTCTGTAGCAGGACCAATAAGTGCCAGCCAATATGACAGATCTGAGATAACAAAAGTAGGTCACAACACGGTCATCATCATCATCATCATCATCATCATCATCATCATCAGCATGCTGTCAGTCACGATTCGACAAAGACTGCTTTCATTACTTGACTGCCGCTCTCCATTTAGCTCTCTGCTGTGAGAGTGATGTCCATGAGTTGGTCTTATGTCTCTCAGCTTCAGGTTTCTCTTGATGGTATCCTTGAACCGGAGACGAGGGCACCCTCTCTTTCTGTAACCAGAAGACATTTGAGAGTAGAGGATCTGCTTTGGTATCCTGTCTAATGATATCCTCATGAGGTGTCCAGTCCACCGGAGATTCTTTTTGATCAGAAGATCTTCCATAGAGGGCAGCCCCGTCCATTCAAGTATTTCTTTATTTGTGACTTTGTCCTTCCAGGTTAGCCTCATGATTGAATGCAGATGTCGCATCATGAAGGCATGCAGCGTTTTCACCTGTCGTCTGTACACTGTCCAGGCCTCGGCTCCGTATAGTAGGGTGGATAGCACGATTGCACGGTAGATCTTGCCTTTGACCCGCATGGACACATGGTGGTTGTTCCAGAGTATCTGGTGTAGTCGGCCGAAAGATGCGCTAGCCTTGGCCATCCTCCTCTGTATTTCAGCATCAATACGTCCATCACTTGATATAGTGCTTCCGAGGTAGGTGAATTCCGGAACAGAGTTCAGCTTGTTTCCATCAACCATGATATGCTCCTCTCGGGTTCTTGTAGAGTTGGGTTGGTACAGCACCTCCGTCTTCTTGATGTTAATCTTCAGGCCAAACTTCTTTGATGCATCGGAGAAAGCGTCCACTATTTTCTGGATCTCTTCAGCAGAGTGGGCAACCAGTGCACTGTCATCTGCGAATAGCACCTCTCTCACCAGTATCTGAGTAGTCTTGGCCTTCGCTCTGAAGTGTGCGACATTGAATAGGTCAGCGCTCTGTCTGGACTGTATATAGATGTCACAACACGGTGCCAGCAGATAAAGGTGGCCAGTCACATCGGGCCAGGAAAGCCACACTATAATAATTCAGAAGTGGCACTCTGCATGGACAGGCAGGGTGAGCAGCTGCAACATGTAATTTATTGCAGGGTCCGTAAACATGTGAAGATATGGAATTCAAGGCTACTTCAAGGCTTTGCAAGGCCGCTCTTGATAGGAATTTGAGACTATTTTAATATGGATTTAGTCAGAAATCGGCATTCGGAATGGGGATTTTGGAGTAATTTAGATCAGTGGGAACAGTTTAATGGCATTCAAGGCTTTTCAAAACTAATTACCCAAAATAGGTTTAAATTCAAGGCCTTTCAAGGCCTTGAAATGGGGGAAATGAAGTTCAAGACTTTTCAAGATTTTCTAGGCCCCATACGGACCCTGTTATTGTAAACTGTGCAAAGGAGTTTCCACAGGGCCTGGCATCTTCAGACATATTTTAATTTAAATCCCATGGAGTTTCCCCCAGAATTATTACAAAATTCCATGAATTGTACAGTCAGTGATGCTGGTGGAATAGCCGGCCAATGGTGTGTAATCTTATTGGCCTATATTGCACTGGCTGCCAATGCAGAGTTCTGTACCAGGACCAATAAGTGCCAGCCAATACGACAAAACTGAGATAACAAAAGTAGGTCACAACACGGCACCATCAGATAAAGACGCCCAGTCACATTGGGCCCGGAAGGCCACACTGCAATAACTCAGATGCGCCACTCTGCATGGACAGGCGGGGTGAGCAGCTGTAACTTATTGTAAGTGAAAAGGAGTTTCCACTGACATATTTAAATCCCAAGGGCTTTCCCCAGAATTATTATAAACCTTTGTTGACATTTTTAGACTAAAATGTAAAATAACCATGTTTAAATGACTTTCCATGACGGATATAGTTCAAGTATAGTTTTTGTTGTTGTTGTTGTGTATAGTTTTTGTTGTTGTTGTTGTTGTTGTTGTTGTTGTTGTTGTTGGTGGTGGTGGTACATTAGTTGATTAAGCAGGGGAAATTTCAATTGTGGTCTTCCTCATTCCACTGCTCCTTGTACTATCCTAGAAATGCTAAATGCCAGGCAAGGTAGCGATAAGCATAAACTTTTAAGTCATTGGTTTGACTCGGCCAGGGTTCGAACCCAGGGGTTCAAATCCCACAACATATCAGAACGGTAGGCGGACGCTCAGCTCATTCGGCCATCACGTCTGGTAAGTATGCCGGTGTATCTAAATATAAAAAAGATACACTAACAAACACTATTTAATGAAGCGCTCTCTCATCTCCTTTAAATAAATATACTATTAGTATTACATAGGGAACTGAAGATAGATAGCGTCCTTGTTTATATTCCCATAATAGATTATAGATAATATATACCCACATACATATATATTTATAAAGGTATATGTAAAATAAAGGTTAAGAGACCTTAATAATACAACATTTGCAGGGTATACATACAAACACATGTCAGCTAGTTGATGGCGTAGCAAACCAAAACTCACTATTAAAAATCTTATTTTTATAAGAGAACTGCAAAGTTCCATGATTTTAAACAATTTTCATAACATTAGTCTAAATTCCATGATTTTTAAAGTCATAGAAAAAAGGTGTTTTCTTCTTCTCAATTTCATGATATTCAATGGTTTCCAATAGTCGCCGAAACCCTGTGCCTGGACTGTGAGATTTCACTGAACAACACTAATCACCAGATAACAGAATTAATATACACCCACCCCTCCCCTCCACACCGGATCTATCACAGACACACCGCCCCCACCCCTCCCCCCACACACACATGGGATCTATCACCCCCCCCCCCCACAGACACAACCACACACACTCCACCTCTGATGCCCTCACCTCCCTATAGACCTATTTCAATGTTGATAAACATTGTGTATGCGCGCACAGCTTGGCTGCAGAATGAAGGCACACTGCCATTGAGTTTGCCGGCACGCGCAGTGCAAAACGTTTATTTTATTCAGAATTAATAGAAATGCATAACCCTAACTATATAAATTCAATATAATCTATTCATTGAATATGTTTTCTATATGTGTACCAGGCGGCTTGTTTCTAGATGGTGTGGTTTTAGAGATATTTCACTTTTTCTGTATGAAGATTGCTCACGACCATTGACAATGAATTGAGTTTGCCGGTACGCGCAGTGAAAAACATCTATTTTATTCAAAATTAAAAGAAATGCACAAACCGTACACGTATACATTTAATATAATCTATTCATTGAATATGTTTTCTATATGTGTACCAGGCGGTTTGTTTCTAGATGGTGTGGTTTTAGAGATATTTCACTTTTTCTGCATGAAGATAATTCAAGATTGCTCACGGCCATTGAAAATGCATTGAGTTTGCTGGTACGCGCAGTGGAAAACGTCTATTTTATGCAAAATTAATAGAAATGCAGAACCCTAACCATATAAATTTAATATAATTTATTCGTTGAATATGTTTTCTATATGTGTACCAGGCGGCTTGTTTCTAGATGGTGTGGTTTTAGAGATATTTAACTTTTTCTGTAGGAAGATTGCTCACGGCCATTGACAATGCATTGAGTTTGCCGATACACGCAGTGCAAAAGGTCTATTTTATTCAAAATTAATAGAAATGAACAACCCTAACCGTATGAATTTAATATAATCTGTTCAGTGAACATGTTTTTTATGTGTACCAGGCGGCTTGTTTCTAGATGGTGTGGTTTTAGAGATATTTCACTTTTTCTGGGTGAAGATTGCTCATAGCGATTGAGTTTGCAGGGTGACAGTGTCGCCCTGCAGCCAAAAGGGGCGTGCACTGACCTAGATACGCATGCTGACGTCATAAGAAATAGGTCTATGGTACAAGGGCACCTGGGGGATCAGGCCCACGACTGACTGGGTGCGGGGGGGCGAGTAGGTAGTAAGCTCTCAATGTAGAACCCAACTTCCACTACACTTGAACGCTAGATTGGTTGCGTTGGCGAGTGCTCTGGTGTCGTGGTGCGCCTTCTGACTATGTAGCGACTAGTAGATATAAGATCTGTCGCAGGATACGCTTGCTGACAGCGACAGGAAAAACCACATATTCATCTGCTATGTTAAAAAAATTAAGAATATTACATTAAGAGAGAAAGCCGCCCCCCACCTCCCCCCACTTACATTGAGATCGAAAATGATCAATTAATACAAATATACACAATCATCATCATCATCATCATCATGCTGTCGGTCGCGATGCGACAAAGACTGCTTTCATTACTTGACTGCCGCTCTCCATTTAGCTCTCTGCTGTGAGAGTTGCATCCATGAGTCGGTCTTAATGTCTCTCAGCTTCAGGTTTCTCTTGATGGTATCCCTGAACCGGAGACGAGGGCGCCCTCTCTTTCTATAGCCAGAAGACAGTTGAGAATAGAGGATCTGCTTTGGTAGTCTGTCTGATGACATCCTCATGAGGTGTCCAGTCCACCGGAGATTCTTTTTGATCAGAAGATCTTCCATAGAGGGCAGCCCCGTTCGTTCGAGTATTTCCTTATTTGTCACTTTGTCCTTCCAGGTTAGCCTCATGATTGAACGCAGATGTCGCATCATGAAGGCATGCAGCTTTTTCACCTGTCGTATGTACACTGTCCAGGCCTCGGCTCCGTATAGTAGGGTGGATAGCACGATTGCATGATAGATCTTACCTTTGACCCGCAAATATACTCAATAATAATAATAATAATAATAAAAATAATAGATTGGTGGTGGTTTTAAGGTGCAATCGAGAGTAAAAGGCCATATTCACGGGAACAAGTTAATAGAATTTGTTTTCAGTTTGCTTTCATGAATTACATCTAATGTAAGGAAATGAGGAGGAGGAAAGGAGGAGAGGAGGAGATGAGGAGAGGAGAAGGTGAGGAAAGGAGGAAAGGAGGAGAGGAGGAGGGGGGAGGAGGGGGGGGGAGGGAGGAGGGAGGAGAGGAGGAGGGGGAGAGGGAGGGAGAGGAGGAGGGGAGGAGGAGAGGGGAGGGGGAGGGAGGGAAGGAGAGGGGAGGAGAGGGAGGAGGGGGAGGAGAGGGAGGGGGGAGGGGGGAGGAGAGGAGGGAGGGAGGGGGAGGGGAGGGGGGAGGGGAGGGAGGAGGAGAGGAGGGGGGGAGGGAGGAGAGGAGGGGAGGAGAGGGGGGGGGGGAGGAGGGGGGAGGGGAGAGGGGAGAGGGGGGGAGGGGGAGGAGAGGAGGGGGAGAGGGAGGAGAGGGGGGAGGAGGAAGGAGGAGAGGGGGAGGGGGAGGGAGGAGGGGAGGAGGAGGGGAGGAGGGGAGGAGGGGAGGAGGGGAGGGAGGGGGGGAGGAGGGAGGGGGAGGAGGGGGGGAGGGAGGGGAGGAGGGAGGGAGGAGGAGGAGAGGGAGGGAGGGGGAGGGAGGGGAGGAGGGGAGGGGGAGGGGAGGAGAGGAGGGGAGGAGGGAGGAGGGAGGGGGAGGAGGAGAGGGGAGGGGAGGGAGGGGAGAGGAGGGGGGAGGGGGAGGAGGGAGGAGGGGAGGGGAGGGGGAGAGGGAGGAGGGGGAGGGGAGGGAGGAGGGGAGGAGGGAGGGAGGGGGAGAGGGGGAGGGGGAGGAGGAGGAGGGAGGAGAGGGGGAGGGAGGAGGGGAGGGGAGGAGAGGGAGGAGGAGGAGGGGAGGGGGAGGGAGGAGAGGGGGAGGAGGGAGGGGAGGGGGGGAGGAGAGGAGGGAGGAGGGGGGGGAGGAGAGGGGGAGGGAGGGGAAGGGAGGAGGGAGGGGGAGGAGGAGGAGGGAGGGAGGGGGAGGAGGGAGGGAGGGGAGGGAGGGGAGGAGGGCGGAGGGGGAGAGGAGGGAGAGGAGGAAGGAGGAAGGAGGAGAGGAGGGGAGGAGGAGAGGAGGAGAGGAGGAGGGAGAGAGGGGAGAGGGAGGGGAGCGGAGGGAGAGGAGGATGAGGAGTAGAGGAGAGGAGGAGAGGAGGAGGAGGAGGAGAGGAGGAGATGAGGAGGAGAGGAGGAGAGGAGGAGGGAGGAGAGGAGGAGAGAGGTGAAGGAGGAGGAGGGAGGGAGGAGGGAGAGGAGGATAGGAGGGGAGGAGGAGAGGAGGAGGAGGGAGGAGAGGAGAGAGAGGGAGGGAGGAGGGAGGGGAGAGGAGGACGAGGAGGAGAGGTGGAGGAGGAGAGTGAGAGGAGGGGAGGGAAGGAGGGGAGAGAGAGGCGGAGGAGAGGAGGAGAGGAGGAGAGGAGGAGAGGAGGGGAGGACGACAGGCAAGATACCTTTAAAAAGTGCTAAATCAAATATGTAAATACAATTTCTTTTTTTAAGAAATAAAAGAAAAAAGAAATTGAAATAAAGCACAATCTGTGTATTTTCCTCTGTCTTTCCTGGACAACAAATGGACACTGTGTATCTATAGACTTGATTATATGAACACACTGAACACGAGTACACAAGTTCAATGTCCATCAGTCCGTCTTCCATAGAAATACACGCGCTTTTCATGCCGGGTGGTAACCGAACAGACTGCACTGACTCGACACAGCTCCACACAATAAAGAAGGCCCACGCGTATAAAAGCAGAGCGGTGACATTTAGGTATTATTTGGTTCGATTAGCGCTGCATAATCCAATGATAACGTCAACTTTTCAAAACCCAAAACACTTACGAAGATTTGATCTTATATAACTTAGACACTGGTGCACTAATTAAATATGTATTGCTACATAGAAGGGAATAAATACTAAGTCAATTTAATCAAACCTGCCGCAGTTCAAGCCTATCATGTCCAGCATTTCGATGTGCATGCCAAAATTAAAAGGTGTATGTTTTCACTTCAAAGATGCAGGAGATTCACTCCTGCATTATGTTGAGTACCTACGCTGTACACTATATAGCATACACTGCTCCCCTACTTGTAATGTTCACAATGGGGTGCGCTGCACAAAATGCAGCACATTCCACTTCCCCATCACCATGTACAAACCAAATGTGATCGCTTCAACGGCTGGAAGACCAGTGCCTCGGCGCTGACAAAATATCTGTTCAAATGAATTTTTTTCTTTTTCTTGAAGATTTATACTGCCTATTATGGATAAGCCTGAATAGACTTGTTTTCAGCATTAGACAGTTTGTCGATAGAAAGCCCGAGTCTACACTTTTACCGACCCAAGGGATTTTTAACCTCCCACACCACACAGACATGGTATGAGAGCAACTGGCCTTTGATGATGCTGTAAGTTATCCACAGCAGTGGAAATCCAAATTGGCAGAGGTGGGGGCACGGGGAATCGAACCACTGACCTTCAGACTAGAAAAAAGTCAGACACTCTAACCACTCTGCCACAGAGAACACCACCAATGAATAAAATGAATAAAATATTGACAACAACAAAATCTCCAAAGTTAGCCCTTTAAAAGAAAAGTTACTTCAAAGTTGATAATAATGACCAAACTAATACATTTATACCAAATATAGCAAAAATTTAAACTCTACAACTGTGATATTCCAGAGGAGTGGCTGCTATTAGACATCCATGCGATCACGGTTTATTCCTTGTGGGCCAACCTCTACGACATACAGAGAAGCAGGTGCCGCCTGATCAACAACAGGGCCGACAGGGGAAGGGAGGAGCCGCATACTGATATTTTATTTTCTGGCGAGTGAATAAATTACCTTTTTATGACCTAGCAACATTTGAAGTCATATCAGGACGGGCGTCGATTCATCAAACCATGCCCACGTGGCGGTTTCATGGTTCCACCCCACTGAGATGCATACTACCAGTATGGACCCGATATTGCACATTATCCTGACGCTGACCAAAGCAGTCTGCGCCCTATTCTTGTAACGCCGAGCGCCAGGCTCGGTAGTGATAAATATTGATTTGGTAAGTCTTTGGATTGACTCGGATGCAGATGGAAGCCTTGACGTATGGGAGAGGATGGAGATGCCCGACCCACTCACCCCGCTATCGGTGGTTATATGCCAATTCAAGATGCACCCGAGCAATGAGCAGTGAGTAGCAAGAATCAAACATAAATAAATCGACAATCAATTTGTTCATTATGTTTATCATTATTAATAAATGAAAACTGAATTTGCTCAGTGCTCATTCAGTGCTCATTCAGATTCATTCGTGCTCACCACCACCATCACATTACCACGATTACCACCACTACTATGACCACCACCACTACCATGACCACCACCACCACCACCACCACCACCACCACCATTATACATCACCACCACCACCACCACCACAACCATCACATTACCACCATTACCACCACTAGCACCACCATCATACATCACCACCACCACACCCATGACATTACCACAATCACCACCACTACCACCACCACCATACATCACCACTATTACTACTACTACCACCACCATCATACATCACCACCACTACTAACACCACCACCACATTACCACCACCACCATCATACATCACCACCACCACTACAACCATCACATTACCACCATCACCACCACTCCCACCACCACCACCATACATAATGACTACTACTACCACCACCACCATCATACATCACCACCACCAACACCATCACTACTACCACCACCACCACCACCACCAATACCACCAATACCACCACCCACCACCCACCACCACCACCACCACCCACCCACCCAGCCGCTGCTCTAACTAAGCTTCTGTCGCCGCCTACCAATGCACGGAATGGGTTAAGCGCGCCAGTAGAATTATAAATGGGTCGTTGTTTTTATCCCCTGAGCCACTCAATCACGTGCGCATCAAAAGTGAGTTACTCAGTGTGATTTTTACCACCCGTAGACTCGCTGCCCCCCCCCTCCCCCTCCCCCGGCACCCACCTTCCCCTCCCCCGGCACCCACCTCCACCCTCCGCCCCCACCTCCCCCTGCAGGCACGCACCTCCCCCTCCCCCCCCCCACCTCCCACCTGCCGGCACCCACCTCCCACCTCCGCCCCCCGGCACCCACCTTCCCCCTGCGGGCACCCACCTCCCCCCTCCGCCCCCCACCTCCCCCTGCCGGCACCCACCTCCCACCTCCGCCCCACGGCATCCCACCGACATGACCTGTGCTGCACGCATGCGCGCCATGCCCGGCCCGCCGCAGCTAAAAGCCGGTGCGCCCGGCAGACTCGAACTTCGGAGCGTTCTGCCTATCCCGCCCACCACCCGGCACGCCTACCGGAAAGAGCGCGCACTGCCCGCTAAGAACCGACAATCACCCTCAACCGCACCCACCCTGCCACCCGTCCACCTACAGGCCCCACAACCACACCGGACGCGGTGGCCGAATATACGAGATCACCGTTCCGACTGCACATGCGCTGAAAACGGCGTTGGCAGCAAAGCAAATGCGTTTGGCCAGTGAATTTGCCGATACGTGTCGGGCAAAACTTCAATTTTATTCAAAATGAACAGAAATACATAGCAATTTGGCATAAACATGTATGCACACATGCAATATAATGATCTGATGAATATATCTAAGACAAAACTAGCCATAGTTAAACATTTTGAGCTAAGAAACATACAATTCCACACAAAACAATTGGTCACTTTAAGGCTGATATCCAAATCACTATTATTAATTCTTGTTCTAAATATTAAAATGCCAAATGTGTCAACATACATTTGTTTCAAAGAAATATATAAGCAATATCTGATTAACCCTACTCATGTTCTAGTTCTACAGATGTCATTAACCATAGGATATAAAAAAAAACATGAATAAAATCAGTAAAACTGACTCTGGCTATGGCTCTAAATCTAGTCTGAGTGCCCAGATTTGTCTAAATCTAAATGCACATGGCATAAGATGTGCTGATTATATTGATGTAAATGCCATGTTGGATAAAAGATTAATATCTTAATCTATTATATATATTTCTTTAGGCGGTATTCTGTTTCAAACAAGAGCTGAGATGAGCTGAAACTAGCACATTTCATAGCGGACCCAGTGTATTAGCATGTGGCATGTGACATGTGCTTCTCACGGGTTTGATTTTCTTCTACGCATCCCACAATGCACCGCGCGGCTGGAATGGTGATGTAGTCTATCAGTAGGCAATCTTTAAGGTCATATCATGACACCTTAGTGCTAGCCTAATCGAGTGCACAGTTGGTACTGGTAGGGGTGGCACTTCTTATACACTGAATGGAAAGTAGCTCAGTTTGTTGAGGATTTCCCCCAAAATAACATCTTCGATCATGAAGTGGGGCGGAAGCCATTTAAATAGGCCCTTAGGATCCCAGCTGATGTGGACTAAAATCGCACACTGGAAAGAACACTTAAAAAGGGGGCAAGTACTTTGATCAATTTGGTCGCGATAAATTCAAGTGGAGAAGATAGGGAGAAAGGGTGAGAGGGGGGGGGGGGAGATAAACAGAATAAAAGAAATAGCGGGTCACTCATTTGCTAACAAATCGCCGAGACCGAAGATTATGGCTAACACCACTCAGTAAGCAGTATCACCCACCTTAACATGTGACATTGCGTGATGAATTATATGGAACACATTTATTCGAATTGGGGAAAACAAATTAAAAGGAGGAGGAAGGGAGGAGGAGGAAAAGGAGGTGGAGGAGGAGGTGGAGGAGAGGTGGAGGAGAGGAGAAGGAGGGGAGGAGGTGGGGAGGAGGAGGTGGGAGGGGGTGGTGGAGGAGGAGAGTGGAGGAGGAGGTGTGAGGAGGAGGTGGAGGAGGAGGTGGAGGAGGAGGAGGGGAGGAGGACGTGGAGGAGGAGGAGGAGGAGGAGGAGGAGGAGGAGGAGGAGGAGGAGGAGGGAGGGGAGGAGGAGGAGGAGGAGGAGGTGGTGGAGGAGGTGGTGGAGGAGGAAAAGGAGGTGAGGAGAAGAAGGAGGTGGAGGAGGAGGAGGGAGGAGGAGGAGGAGGAGGAGGAAAGGAGCAAGGGAAAAAAGGAGGAGGAGATGGAGGAGGAGGAGGATGAAGAAAAGGAGGTGGAGGTGGAGGTGGAGGTGAGGAGGAGCAAAATGAGGAGGTGGAGGAGGAGGAGGTGGAGGAGGAGGTGGAGGAGGAGGTGGAGGTGAGGAGGGGGGGAGGAGGAGGAGGAAAAGGAGGAGGAGGAGGAAAAGGAGGAGGAGCAGGAAAGAGGAGGAGGAGGAGGAGGAGGAAAAGGAGGTGAGGAGGAGGTGGTGGAGCAGGGATGAAAGTGGTCTCCCGGAAAAAAGCGGAAATGCTGATATTCTCCCATAGGTTTAGCATTGTCATGGAATCGTGGAAAAATACTGGAAGTCAGGTCTCAACTAGCCTTGTTGTGATTGCATTATCACCCATATCTAACAGTTTCTTGCTTAGGTTTTATGTTCTAACTACATCTAAGGTCATATAAGAACAGGATTCGAACCACGCAACTGTTGTCATATACATCCCATCTTTTGGAATTTTGTTTAACGTTAATCGGTGGATATAAGAAATCCCGGAAATCCGCGAAACCGGAGGTCTTTCATCTCTGTGGAGGAGGAGGAGGAGGAGGAGGAGGGAGGAGGAGGAGGAGGAAGAAGAGGAAGAGGAAGAGGAGGAGGAGGAGGAGGAGGGTTGTTGCTTGTTTTTTTTTGGTTGGTGAGTTTTACTTCCTGGCAACATCTAAGGTCATATCAGGACGGGTACCGACTTGTGACAATGCACTCGTGGTGACTTTATAGTGCTGCCCCATTGGAAAATCAGGCCTCCAGGACTGTGACCATATATCCCACTCAGTCACATTGTCCAGACACCGAGCTAACCAGTCCTTGCCCTATCTTATTAATGTGAAGCAGCAGGCTAGGAAGCGACAAATATCATTTTGATAAGTCATTGGTTTGACTCGACTGGGAACCGAACTCCTGATCTCCTCGCGCGTTCTACCGATTCGGCCACCGCGCCCTGTTGCGGGGGTTTGGAGGGGAGAGGTTGGAGGGAGGCAGGAGAGGGGAGTGGGGAGGGGGAATGGGGAGGGGGGGGAGTGGAGAGGGGGGAGAGGGGGGGGGGGAGTGGGAAATGCAGTGCGCAGATACCGGGAGGAGAGTGGTGGCGAGAGGGTTGATGGACGCGGGGTGGAGGCAGTCAACCAGAGCCAACAAGCCGGGCACACGGCGGACTGCCTATCGGGCACACCACATACACTACACTACACGCTTCTGTACATAAATAGGCCGCTACTCCCCACACCGGCCTCACCGCCGGGCACCGCCACCAGGCGGCGTGTTGATAAACAAGGTGGCCGACTACTGCTTACTGGGTGGTGTTAATGTTAGCCTTAACGTAAAGGTGGGTGATATTGCTTACTGAGTGGTGTTAGCCATAATGTAAAGGTGGGTGATATTGCTTACTGAGTGGTGTTAGCCATAATGTAAAGGTGGGTGATATTGCTTACTGAGTGGTGTTAGCCATAATGTAAAGGTGGGTGATATTGCTTACTGAGTGGTGTTAGCTGTAACGTAAAGGTGTGTGATATTGCTTACTGAGTGGTGTTAGCTGTAACATAAAGGTGGGTGATATTGCTTACTGAGTGGTGTTAGCTGTAACGTAAAGGTGGGTCATATTGCTTACTGAGTGGTGTTATCCGTAATGTAAAGGTGTGTGATATTGCTTACTGAGTGGTGTTAGCCGTAATGTAAAGGTGGGTGATATTGCTTACTGAGTGGTGTTAGCCGTAATGTAAAGGTGGGTGATATTGCTTATTGAGTGGTGTTAGCTGTAATGTAAAAGTGGGTGATATTGCTTACTGAGTGGTGTTAGCTGTAACATAAAGGTGTGTGATATTGCTTACTGCATGGTGTTAGCCGTAAAGTAAAGGTGTGTGATATTGCTTACTGAGTGGTGTTAGCTGTAATTTAAAGGTGTGTGATATTGCTTACTGAGTGGTGTTAGCTGTAACATAAAGGTGTGTGATATTGCTTACTGCGTGGTGTTAGCCGTAAAGTAAAGGTGTGTGATATTGCTTACTGAGTGGTGTTAGCTGTAACATAAAGGTGTGTGATATTGCTTACTGCGTGGTGTTAGCCGTAAGTAAAGGTGGGTGATATTGCTTACTGAGTGCTGTTAGCTGTAACATAAAGGTGGGTGATATTGCTTACTAAGTGGTGTTAGCTCGTAAACATAAAGGTGGGTGATATTGCTTACTGAGTGGTGGTTTAGTAGCCGTACAACGTAAAGGTGGGTGATATTGCTTACTGAGTGGTGTTAGCCGTAATGTAAAGGTGTGTGATATTGCTTACTGAGTGGTTTTAGCCACAACGTAAAGGTGGGTGATATTGCTTATTGAGTGGTGTTAGCTGTAATGTAAAAGTGGGTGATATTGCTTACTGAGTGGTGTTAGCTGTAACATAAAGGTGTGTGATATTGCTTACTGCATGGTGTTAGCCGTAAAGTAAAGGTGTGTGATATTGCTTACTGAGTGGTGTTAGCTGTAATTTAAAGGTGTGTGATATTGCTTACTGAGTGGTGTTAGCTGTAACATAAAGGTGTGTGATATTGCTTACTGCGTGGTGTTAGCCGTAAAGTAAAGGTGTGTGATATTGCTTACTGAGTGGTGTTAGCTGTAACATAAAGGTGTGTGATATTGCTTACTGCGTGGTGTTAGCCGTAAAGTAAAGGTGGGTGATATTGCTTACTGAGTGCTGTTAGCTGTAACATAAAGGTGGGTGATATTGCTTACTAAGTGGTGTTAGCCGTAACATAAAGGTGGGTGATATTGCTTACTGAGTGGTTTTAGCCACAACGTAAAGGTGGGTGATATTGCTTACTGAGTGGTGTTAGCCGTAATGTAAAGGTGTGTGATATTGCTTACTGAGTGGTTTTAGCCACAACGTAAAGGTGGGTGATATTGCTTACTGAGTGGTGTTAGCTGTAACATAAAGGTGGGTGATATTGCTTACTGAGTGGTGTTAGCCGTAATGTAAAGGTGTGTGATATTGCTTACTGAGTGGTTTTAGCCACAACGTAAAGGTGGGTGATATTGCTTACTGAGTGGTGTTAGCCGGAAAGTAAAGGTGTGTGATATTGCTTACTGAGTGGTGTTAGCCGTAATGTAAAGGTGGGTGATATTGCTTATGGAGTGGTGTTAGCCGTAACGTAAAGGTGGGTGATATCGCTTACTGAGTGGTGTTAGCCGTAAAGTAAAGGTGGGTGATATTGCTTACTGAGTGGTGTTAGCCGTAAAGTAAAGGTGGGTGATATTGCTTATTGAGTGGTGTTAGCTGTAATGTAAAAGTGGGCGATATTGCTTACTGAGTGGTGTTAGCTGTAACGTAAAGGTGGGTGATATTGCTTACTGAGTGGTGTTAGCTGTAACGTAAAGGTGGGCGATATTGCTTACTGAGTGATGTCAGCTGTAACGTAAAGGTGGTCGATACATGAAGGTGTGCGACACCACTTACTGAGTGGTGTTAACTACAACATTATGGTTCGCAATACTGCTTACTGAGTGTTAGCCACAAGAGCAAGTGGCATGGTATCCCAGAGGAAGAGCACTATAAAGCTACTATTAAATTCACACAAACAGAAGTCGCTACTCCTCCTGATGATCTTATTGTCAGGACATAAAAGTAAAACCCAAATCAATCGATTGATTAATTAGTCAATAAATTAACTCAAATCCCTGTGAACTTTTGGAATGATGAAGAAAGTCATAAGAAAGTGCATGAAAGATAGTCTACTCCATGAAAGATAGTCTACTGCATGAAAGATAGTCTTTGGTTTGACTTGGCCGGATATTCATTCCACGACCTCCAGCACCGGAAGCAGGTGTAGACAATTAACAACCCAGTTTTAACAAATGGATTGCACATCTTTTATTTTATTTATATTTTAAAGTTGAGAACCTTAACAAGCAGTGAACAACCCCTTAATGCCCTGTCACATTACAATGCATCTCACGAGCGCGCGACCAACACGTAAAATCACTTTTTTACGTCGAGAAATGTCTAACTTTTCGGCGCAGGAGGCAAAGTTGGACGCATGCATACCGTATATATAGCATATGGGCAATGTATGACCAACGTATGGCTAACGTGCTTCCGGGCGAAAAATGCTCAAATTATGCTCACGGTACGTTCGCAGAACACCATCATCATCATCATCATCATCATCATGCTGTCTATTGTGATGCGTCAAAGACTGCTTTCATTACGTGACTGCGCTACATTTCATGAAAACTGCCTGCAAAAGTGTTGAAGTTCTGCTGGCTTTTGCAAGTTACCAGCGGCACTCTCTCTGGGAGCAAATAGAGGTTTCACACCGGCAAGAACATGTCCAGACAGGCGCAAACCTATTTGTCCCTGCAGTGGCTGGTCGGGAGATGTTGGGAGTTCCATACATCAACCGCCCTTGATGCTGCCACAGTGACATGGTTTTCTGTTCAGGGTTTGCTCCCTTAGCCTTCGGTTCTGCCAAGAACCTGTACCACAAGGCAGTGGTTTACAACTCTGCAGGGTAGGGGCGTTAAACTCCCTGAGGTATTGCTATACCTGCAATACCTGCATACCGTAGAACACCAGTGAACATTATATACGTTATTCGATTGCCAGAACTACACCTCATGTTACATACTTCAAGACATGCTGGAGAAATGCTAAACGTACGTTAGACGTACGTTAGACTTACCGTATCCATATGTTGTCAGTATGCGGACTGTACATTCCCACTGCCTTTAATGTAGGTCAACGTAGTGCAATGTAGTGAACAATGTTTGTCTAACATATGTCTAGCATACATCGACGTACGCCTAACATATACATAACGTACGGCCGACGTAAAATCCACACGTTGTCAAACATTGTTGTAAGTCAAAAGTTTTGTGCATGCACAAAACTTTGCCGACCCCCTGACGCGCGACGCTGTATCTCGACGAACGTCACCGTACATTGACGTATACCAATGAGCGTCTAACGCATACTTAACGCATAACAACGTATCCCGACGTAGCTTGCAAAAATCACATATGTCGGCGTACATTGGCATGATGCGTCATAATGTGACAGCCCCTTTACACCGAGAGACCAGTACAGTAAAACCTCTCTAAATCGACCGACCATGGGACTAACTTTAAATATTACAATTTTTATATTTAGGGGGATGTTCGGTTTAGGGAGGTTTTTTTTATCATTAGAATGGTATTGTATGGGCGATCGTTTGGGACCCAAATAAGGCGATCGATATCTATAGGGGAGTGGTCGATTTGAGGTGATGGTCGGTTAGAGAGGTTTTACTGTAGTACACAGCCTCTGCAAAACTGCACAGTCCGATGAAAGCATAAAATATTCGAAACTAGAACACTTACGTAGACTTACGTAGACTTACGTAGACTTAAGTAGACTTACGTAGACTTGGTTCTACATATACAACTTAAATATCGGTGCACTCATTAAACATGTATTGCTGCATGGAAAGAATATTAATTCAATTTAATACAACCGGTCACTGTGTCAGTGCTGGAGACTATTTCACTGTGCTTGATCATATGAAAGGGCTTTCACTTCAAACATCTCCAAAGTTGAAACTTAAAAAATAATAGTTACTTCAAACTGAAAAAAAAAAAGATTTATCTATGACTATGAGCAATTCTTTTTTCAAGTATAGCAAATACTTAAAAGCATCGCATTATGCAACTTTAACAGGTTCATTAGATTATCAAAACATCACATATTCCACCATTAAATTCCAAAGATGGCGGGTTCATAATAAATTAACTGGACAGTCTGCCATCATCAGTGTATACCCCCCCCCCCTCACACACACACACTCCATAATTGTGTTAAACTTGCAGTGTCCTGGTATGAGAGATAGATAGGGCCATCCATAAATTACACCAGTCTCTTGCCACAGGACACATAGCGTATATTTACGGTGTTTATTCCCCTGAGATGCGTAACATATGCATGACCGCCGAGGGACCAAGGGCTCCAAGGGCCAGCTTCCAAGGGTCACTGACCATAGGCAAGCACAACATTGCACCCAAGTGCCCCTGTATACATCCCAGCAACGGCTTACCTGGAGGAAACCAGCTGCCGCCACATAGGCTACTCTTTCCGATAAGCAACAAGTAGTCTTTTATATGCACTTTCCCACAGACTGGATAGCACATACCACAGTCTTTGATGAACCAGTTGTGGACCACTGGTTGGAATGGAATGTAGCCCAAACTGCAAATGGGTCCACTGAGCAGGATCGATAGGATGACCAACACCTTTACAGGTGGACACGCTACTGCCTGAACTATGTCCCACTCCTATTATCTCACCCAGAGACAAAGAAACTCTGAATAGTTCTAATTACAACACCGTCGATTCTGGTGCCAAAAGCTCTCCAAGCACACATTTGCTTAGTTTTTTTAATTCATGCAACCAAACATGTAGGGGAGAGTGATGAGATCTCTAAGGTATGAATCACATCATGGGTGGGATTCCCTCATCACATGACTTAGAGGGGTTCCCCAGAGAGAGGGGAATCCAGGGGAACCACCAAGATGGCAGCCACAGAATGGACTCCATCAAACTTTTCAACTTAAAGTCTACCAACCATTGCATCATGTATGAGTTAAATTAATGTCATCTACATACATTTAATGGAATTCAGTTTAATTGCTGAACTATACTAATGGTTGAGCTTCACAATACTCAAATTTCACTTCCAAACTGAATGAAAATGACCATGACTCATCATGTGCCTCCAAGACTGATTGATGTCTGTGTAGATTTGGGGGCTATTTCTCTTAAACAACGTCGGCGTTCCTGTTTTGTGATAAAACATGTAAGAACTTTTCTGGTGATATAATAGCGCTCCGTAATGACTTGTCACTGACCGATGTCTCTGTTCCGCAGTAGAAAGGTCAATGTAGACCTCCTGAATTTAGCAGATAACAAGCCATTTTCAATGTTATTGTTAGTCCGATGAATTGTATCACCCAGGCAGTATCAACGTGACAGTTCAGTTCCTGATATTAAAGTTGCACAATGGCGTTGAGTTACTGACATTTGTGCCATGAATATATTTAGTCCTTTTTCATAATCTACCATACTTTAGCTTGAAGTAATTTGGGGAGAGGGATGTAGCTTAGGTGGTAGAATGTCCACCTGTGAAGGTGTCGTTCATCCGATCGATCCTGCTTAGTGGACCCATTTACAGTATGGGCTATTTTCCGTTCCAACCAGTGGTTCACAACTGGTTCATCAAAGGCTGTGGTATGTGCTGTCCTGTCTATGGGAAAGTGCATATAAAAGACCTCTTGCTGCTTATTGGAAAGAGTAGCTAGCCTATGTGGCGGCAGCAGGTTTCCTCCAAAGAAATATTTCAGAATGACAATATGTTTGACTTCCAATAGCCGATTATAAAAATCAAGGTGCTCTAGAGGAGCCGTTAAATAAAACAAACTTTATTTTTTACTTGAAGTAATTTTGTCTAACATAACTGACCAACTTTGGAGATATTTTAAGGGAAAACATGCTAATTAATTTTGGTATGCACATCAAAATGCTGGTCACCAAAGGCTTCAGCATTAACAGATTCCTTTGAACGGGTTTTGCATTCCCTACTGTGCAGCAACAGATGCTTAATAAGTGTACAAGTATCTAAGTTGGATATGTAGGATCAAACTTAGATATCAATTGCGCCACCCCTGTGTCAGGTATCAATCAATATCCATATAAAATGCCATACTAGGCATCAAAGGTGTACCCCTATGGAATCCAGTTAATGTAACAAGATAAAGTATCGACTATTAAAAAAAAACTATATTACCACAGCAAAGGCAATCGCCATATAAAGGCTGTTGCCGTCGCAAGGCGATAAACCATCACCAATCAATCAATACCCCCATGTTAAAGCAGCATAGTCCGACGAAAGCTTCAAATCACCGACATATTCAACTTAAGTACCGGTGCACCTTTAAGCATGTGTTGCTGAATAGAAGATACTAATGCAATTTAATAGAACCTGTTACTGCTGAAGCGTATAGTGTCTGAACTTTGACATGCTTGCCAAATTCAATTTGACATATCTTCACTTTCAACAATGCAGAAACCCCATGTTAGGAACCAATGAGTAACCCATGTCAGGAACTAATGCCGTACACCATGTTAATCAATGCGGTATCCCATGTCAGGAACCAACTCTGTACACCCATGTCAGTAACCAATGCAGTAACCCCATGTCAGGAACCAATTCCATACCCCAATGTCAGGAACCAACACTGTACCCCCATGTTAATAATCCATGCAGTACCCCCCATGTCAGGAACCAATGATGTACCCCCATGTTAATAATCCATGCAGTACCCCCCATGTCAGGAACCAATGATGTACCCCCATGTTAATAATCCATGCAGTACCCCCATGTCAGGTACCAATGTTGTACCCCCATGTCAGGAACCAATGCTGTGCCCCCATGTTAATAATCCATGCAGTACCCCCCATGTCAGTAACCAATGATGTACCCCACTGTTAGGAACCAATGTTGTACCCCCATGTTAATAATCCATGCAGTACCCCCATGTCAGGAACCAATGCTGTACCCCCATGTTAATAATCCATGCAGTACCCCCATGTCAGGAACCAATGATGTACCCCCATGTCAGGAACCAATGTTGTACCCCCATGTTAATAATCCATGCAGTACCCAATGTCAGGAACCAATGCAGTAACCCATGTCAGGAACCAATGATGTACCCCCCCCCCCCATGTTACTAATCCATGCAGTACCCCCATGTCAGGAACCAACATTGTACCCCATGTCAGGAACCAATGCCATACCCCATGTTAATAATCAATGCTGTACCCCCATGTCAGGAACCAATGCGTACTCCCCCATGTCAGGAACCAATGATGTACCCCCATGTTAATAATCCATGGAGTACACCCATGTCAGGAACCCATGCAGTACCCCCATGTCAGGAACCAATGCCCTACACTCATGTCAGTAACCAATGATGTACCCCCATGCCAAGAACCAATGCAATACCCCCATGTCAGGAACCAATGCAGTGCCCCCATGCTCATAATCAATGCTGTACCCCCATGTCAGGAACCAACGCGTACTCCCCCATGTCAGGAACCAATGCTGTACCTCCATGTTAATAATCCATGCAGTACACCCATGTCAGGAACCCATGCAGTACCCCCATGTCAGGAACCAATGCCCTACACTCATGTCAGTAACCAATGATGTACCCCCATGTCAAGAACCAATGCAATACCCCCATGTCAGGAACCAATGCAGTAGCCCCATGTCAGGAACCAATGCCCTACAGTCATGTCAGTAACCAATGCATTGAGAGCAACATCCCTATGTCAGGGTTGACCTTGTACAGCAGGAGGGTCTTGATCCGAGAGAGACGAGATCAAGGTGCACCTGGCAAATGGGTTCCACACGAACGACCATAATGGAAGTGTCCTGGTTTACCAGACGTGGTGGTTGAATTGGTAGAGCGCGGGCCTCACATGCGGGAGATCGGGAGTTTGATTCTTGGTCGATTCAAACCAATGACTTATAAAATTGATACTTGTCACTTCCTCGCCAGGTGCTCAGCATTAATAAGATAGGGCAAGGACTGGTTAGCTCAGTGTCAGGATAATGTGAGTGATTGGGATATCGGGTCATGGTTCTGGCAGCCTGATTTCCCAGTGAGGAAGCACTATAAAGTCACCATGAGTGCACACTGTCACAAGTCGGTACCCGTCATGATATGACCTTAGATGTTGCTAGGATGTAAAACTCGAACAACCAACCAACCAATCATGGCGGTTTTACCTGCAAACATCTTAATAACATTCTCTATCAATTTAAGCCATTAGGGCTGCTAAAATAACACTGAAAAGGTTTAATGTGAGTATGTCACAAGTCAATAAGGGTTCTGGCCACTAATGTAGATAGCGCAGAAAAAAATGTCCTTTCCCAAACTCAAATAGAAAAAGACGCCAAGCTTTGTGAATGTCTAGCCGTAACATGACTGCTAAAGAGAACGGTCAATCCTGGGCCGAGTGGATAAAAGTACACCCCTTTCCCCTGGTGCAACTATAGAATACATGTATGCCATGGTAAAACTAAGATTAACCGCACCCAGAGGGCAATTCGCCAGGGGTCAGCACTGCGGCCCTTCCATACCCAGTTGGATGCTTCACTAAAGCAAAATCTGTTATTTATTTATTTACTTATTTATTTTTAAAAGAACACTCACCTAATCCAACTCCCAAAATAAAAATGGAATAAATTTGCTATCAGAACTATAAAAGAATACCTCTCTAAATCGATTGACCATGGGACCGACTTTAAATGGTCCATTTAGGGAGGTGGGAAAATTAGGGTTAAAAAAAAAATCGATGGGTGATCATTTGGGACCCAAATAAAGGGATCGATAGAGGGGAGTGGGCGATCTGTGGAGGTGTTCGGTTAGAGAAGTTTTACTGTATTTGTGTGGAGAATATCATGCAAAATATTTACTGATGTTCAACTTTATTTTGGTGAAAGCTGGTCACAAACTGTTAGCAAGCATAGCTGTTCCCTGGGGAGATGGGGGACCTATGACTCAAACAGTCCACCCCACGTTCAATCCCCTAGCGGACTATCCGTACACTAAATCGAGAGGCAGTGGACGGTAGATTACCCTACCTCACAACACACCATGGTGTCTACTACATATCTGTTCTACAGGTTTCATGAACCAACGCAGTGATTATACGAAGAAAATCTACAATCTGTTCTACAGGTTTCATGAACCAACGCAGTGATTATACGAAGAAAATCTACAATGTACAAAATATGTATGTGCTATGTAATGTATTATATGAATATAAACACCAGTATGGTATTTTCTGTATCAGATATGGCAAAACACCCCGTGGCTAGTATTAGATAATTGTTCTACAGGTTCCACGAACCAAGGGTGTGACCATATGCAGCAAATGTACATCGAATACAATATGTATGCGTTGTGTCATGTATTATGTGAATATAAACAGAAGCAAAGTATTCTGTATCCGTTATGGCACCCCCGCCCCCGTGGTTGCTACTATCTAACTGGTCTACAGGTTCGTGAATCAACAGCGTGATCATATACAGCAAATCTACATCGTATGCAATATGTATGTGCCATGTAATGTATTATGTAAATATAAACATAAGCAACTATCTTGTACTACTAGTTCCTCACAACACACCATGTTGTATCAGAACAAATGCATATATTGAATTGTTTTTTGTTGTTTTGTTTTTTTAACGTTCTGGCAACATCTAACGTCATATCAGGACGGGTACCGACTTGTGACAGTGTGCACTCATGGTGACTTTATAGTGCTACCCCACTGGGAAATCAGGCTGCCAGCACCATGACCTGATATCCCACTCAGACACATTATCCTGACACTGGGCCAACCAGTCCTTGTCATAGCGCAATAATGTAGAGCACCTGACTAGGAAACGACAAGAATAAATTATTACCTAATTGGTTTGACTCGATCAGCGTTCGAACCTGTGGGTTATTGGGTCAAAGGAGTACATTCACTCCATAAAACTAAAACTGAGCCAGTGGACTCACGATGCACTAGATCTGTGTCAATACACCACCCAATGATTCTGTGGTCTAGAAGTAAGCTGTAATTTATGTAACTGGTTCGAATCCCAGTTGTGTTATACTTTTCAGTGTTTTTTTTCTCTGAAAATGATTAAATCCAGCTAGACTATTTATATATATATAGCTTATATTTAAAGTTGATTGGTCCGATGATTTTGAGTTTCTGTCATTTTCTGAGATTAATATATTGGGTTGATCGTTATAATCTACCTTACTTTTAGTTTGATTTGTTTGTTTCTTGTTGTTTTATGTCCTAGCAACATCTAAGATCAACTTTGATTTTAAATGGGTTAGATATTTGAAGAGCAACCATGCAAACTTAATTTTGACATGCACGCCAAAACTCTGACACCATAGGCTTCTGCAGTAACAGGTTATATTCAATTGCCTCAGTATTCCCTTCAGTGTGGCGATAAATGTTTAATAAGTGCACCAGTTTCTAAGTGAGATATGTAGAATCAAATCTAGACAATTGTTTGGGTTTTGAAAATCGGATGTTTTCATCGGACTATACAGCTTTAAATATGAGTATTAGAGTAGGAGAACTTGGCTCTGGTCAGAAAATACTGCCATTTTCAACCAGTTTAAGCAATTAAAAAACAAGCAATTAGTATCAGGAAGCCTAAAGCTGCAGACTGATGGCTTTGAGTTTCTGTCATTTTCTTTAAAGATCATTTAACTCTACTTTACCTAAGTTTGAGGTAAGTTGAGGTCAGTTTAATTTTATGGGGACCGGGCGCGGTGGCCGAATGGGTAGAGCACAGGCCTCACGTGCGGAAGATCGGGAGTTCGCGAGTTCAGTTCCCAGTCGCGTCAAACCAATGACTTAAAAATTGATACTTGTCGCTTCCTAGCCTGGTGATCGGCATTATTAGGAAAGGACAAGGACTGGTTAGCTCGGTGTCAGGATAATGTGACTGAGTGGGATATCGGGTGATGGTGCCGGCAGCCTAATTTCCCAATGGGGCAGCACTATAAAATCGCCATGAGTGCATACTGTCACAAGTCGGTACCCGTCCGGATATGACCATAGATGTTTCTAGGACATAAAACAACAACAAACAAACAAACATTTTACGGGGTTAACTTTGGAGCTGTTTGAAGTGGAAGCATGCCTAATTAAATTTGGTGTGCACCTCAAAATGGCTTAAAAAATGACAGGTCCTATTACATTGAATTGGTACTCCTTTTATGCAGTGATAAATATTTAAAATTTAATTTGGGTACGTGTACATTCAAATCTAGTTAAGCGTTTTGGTTCCGATTTTTCTGTTGCCTTTCATCGGACCATGCAGCTTCAATGCATAAGAGGTGTAACTAATATGCAATATTATCACCTGAAATACTGCAATGTATTTATTATATTCGTTACCTATCATCCATATTGATGTTTTGCTTATTGTCTTGTAATTGTCCATCTATATTGTCATAACTTTGTTTAGTGTGTAGTGGCAATTGTCGTTATGGCATCAGCACTGGCAAAATGTTATTCAGAGGAATATAACCACTTGAACAAAATATATAAACAAACCCAACTTTCCATATACAGTAAAACCTCTCTAACAGACCACCTGCACAGATCGACCACTCCCCTATATTGATCGCTTTATTTGGATCCCAAGTAGTATATGGAATTGGCCGTACCCCAGACGCCACAGTGAGTGAGTGAGTGAGTGAGTGTGTGAGTGAGTGAGTGAGTGAGTGAGTGTGTGAGTGTGTGAGTGAGTGAGTGAGTGAGTGACTGAGTGAGTGAGTGAGTGAGTGAGTGTGTGTGAGTGAGTGAGTGAGTGAGTGAGTGAGTGAGTGAGTGAGTGAGTGAGTGAGTGAGTGAGTGAGTGAGTGAGTTGTTTGTTTGTTGGAGTTTTACATCCTGGAAACATCTATGGTCATATCAAGATGGGTATCGACTTGTGACTCTACACTCAAGGCAACTTTATGGTGCTGCCCAACTGGGAGATCAGGCCGCCGGCACCATGACCCGATATCACACTCAGTCACATTGTCCCAGCACTGAGCCAACCAGTCCTTGTCCTATCCTACTAATGCCAAGCACCAGGCTAGGAAGCGACAAGTATCAATTTTATAAGTCATAGGTTTGACTCGACCGGGAACTGAATTCCTGACCTCCCGCATGCGAGACCCTCGATCTCCCAATTCTGCCACTGCGCCAAGTGAATGCGTGAGTGAGGGAGTGAGTGAGTGAGTGTGTGAGTGAGTGAGTTAGTGTGTGAGTGAGTGAGTGAGTGTGTGAGTGAGTGAGTGAGTGAGTGAGTGTGTGAGTGAGTGAGTGAGTGAGTGTGTGAGTGAGTGAGTGTGTGAGTGAGTGTGTGAGTGAGTGAGTGAGTGAGTGTGTGAGTGAGTGAGTGAGTGTGTGAGTGAGTGAGTGAGTGTGTGAGTGAGTGTGTGAGTGAGTGTGTGAGTGAGTGAGTGAGTGTGTGAGTGAGTGAGTGAGTGAGTGTGTGAGTGAGTGAGTGTGTGTGTGAGTGAGTGAGTGAGTGAGTGAGTGTGTGAGTGAGTGAGTGAGTGTGTGTGTGAGTGAGTGAGTGAGTGTGTGTGAGTGAGTGAGTGAGTGAGTGAGTGAGTGAGTGAGTGAGTGAGTGAGTGAGTGAGTGAGTGAGTGAGTGAGTGAGTGAGTGAGTGAGTGAGTGAGTGAGTCTGGGTGTGATAGAATGTTAGATTTCTTGAGTGTGTGAGCGTGACGATATATACCTTAGCAACACCTGAAGGCATGTCAGGAGCGGACCATTATAATTCATAGTGCTGCCTCATCCTGATATGACCTTAGATGTTTCCAGGATGTAAAACTCCGACAACCAACCAACCAGTACTGCCTCAGTGGGATACCATGTGGCCCGCTTCCTGATACGCCATTCCACTTATCTATTTCCCCTTCCTTCTCCTGAGAATAGAGCACAGGCTTCCCGTGCAGAAGGTCAGGAGTTCGAACCTCGCCCGAGTCAAAAGTCAAACCAATGACTTACCAAATTTTCACTTGGTGCTACCTAGACCAGCGCTGGACATTACCAGGATAGGGCAAGGATTGGTTGGCTCAGTACAAGATAATGTGACTGAGTGGGATATTGTGTCACGGTGCTGGCAGCCTTATCTCCCGGTGGGACAGCCCTATAAAGTCACCATAACTGCACAGTGTCACAAGTCGGTACCCGTCCTGATATGACCATATATGTTGCTAGAAGATAAAACCCCCAACAAACAAACTACTCAGAATCGAACTGGGAAAGCCGATAGTGTGGCTGTTGCTCAGCTCAGTACAGTTGTTTGGGAATGGGAAATGATCAAATCTGCTGTGAGCATGGACAAAAGCTGCTGCCTTCCGATTCAAACAATCTAATTTGGATTGGATATTGGAGTCTAGCCTGCCAGACAGAATCATTCCTAGTCAGATGGCATCCAGTTAAAGCCAGGCACTAACACCCCTCAACACCCAAAACAAGCACCGAACGCGGTGGCCGAATCGGTAGAGCACAGGCCCCTTGTGCGGAAAGTCGGGAGTTCAATTTCCAGTCGAGTCAAACCAATGACTTACAAAATTGATACTTGTCGCTTTCTAGCCTGGCGCTTGGCATTATTAGGATAGGTCAAGGACTGGATGGCTCAGTGTCAGGATAATGTGACGGAGTGGGCTATTGGGTCATGGTGCTGGTGGCCTGAATCTCCCAGTGGGGCAGCACTATAAGGATAACCATGAGTGTGCACTGTCACAAGTCGGTACCCATCCCAATATGACCTTAGATATTGCCAGGATGTAAAACTCCAACAACCAACCAATTTAAACTGCAACGACTGAAGAGAACCAGACCCAGGCCTTGTGTAGAGAGCACCGGCACCGGCACTACCAGACCGGGCCCAGGTGAGCGGACACCGGAGCCGGGTAAATACCTCCGCCGGCCGCAGCCCATTGTCTGGCCGGCCAAGCCACTCTGCAAACAACACATCTTGCCCTGCGGCTGTTGGCACCAGCTGGCCAGGCCGGCCGCCGACCGGCCGAGGTGACTGATGGTGTAATCTTGGGGCAGCTACTAACTGAGCGGCTCAGCACACACTGTCAGTGCGGGTCGAGCAGCTCTAAGCCCCGCGACTCGACTGGGAGCTGCTCACTTCACTGGGTATATATCACCAAAAGTAGGCCTACTCCGTCCCAGTGGAGAGACGGGAGGACCCACTCTTTTTTTTAAATTTCCTTCCTTTTTCTCTCCACTGATCGTTATAGTTTAGAACAAATTTTTTAAATAATTTTTTTAAATTATAGATTATACCTCTTTCCCCCAAATTGAATTATCCACTCAGGCGACTGAGCGCGGTGGTCGAATCGATAGAGCGCGGGCTTTCATGCGGGAGATCAAGAGTTCGGGTCCGGGTCGAGTCAAACCACATGCGGTAGATCGAGAGTTTGGTTCCCGGTCGAGTCAAACCAATGACATCAAATTTATACTTGTCGCTTCCTAGCCTGCCGCTCGGCATTAATAGGATAGGGCAAGGACTGGTTGGCTCAGTGTCAGGATAATGTGACTGAATGGGATATTGGGTCATGGTGCTTGCGGCCTGATTCCCCAGTAGGGCGGCACTAAAAGTCACCATGAATGCACATTGTCACAAGTTGGTACCCGTCTTGATATGACCTTAGATGTTACCAAGACATAAAACTCAGACAACCAACCGTAGTTGTGTGCAGCTGTAGTGGTGTGGGATGTTGGAACAATTTCAATCATTCTACTCTTAGCGCTATCCCAATAATGACGAGCACCAGGATAGACAGTGACAAGTATTCAGTCATTGGTTTGACTCGGCCGGGATTCAGGTCTCACAACCTGCCACATTGGAAGCTGGCGCTCAACTCGTTCGGTTGGCTATTCTGTACAGATGTCTTGAGTAACGGGTAACAAACAACAGCTAACCATTTGGATGTCTTCAACTCTTAAAGGGACCACCAAATGTTTAAAGCTGATAAAATAATAATTTTAACCTGTGGTAATTATGTAGGCTGCAGTGTGCATCATCAGCTGTTAAAGCACATCTCTATACAGTATAACTCCGTTAAACCAAACTTGAAGGGACCCTAGAAATTTGTTTGGATTAACCGATCATTGGTTTAACCGAGCTTTGGCTTTGGCTTAGACTTTGAATAAGCGTGTATTGCACAAGTAATATACAATGTATGTGGACACTTTGATTATTGTTTTTTTTAGGTATATACAGTATACCCCCGTTAAACCAAGCTCGGTTAAACCAAACGATCGGTTAATCCAAACTTTTTTTCGGCGGCCCAGCAAAATACTACAATTTGTCATATGAAAAAAGTTGCTGGGGTCTCAGATCACCTTATAACCACATGAAAGTTTGGTTTAACCATACCGGAGTGGCCTGAGGACCGACAAGTTTGTTTGTATTAACCGATAATTTGAATTAACCGGCTTTGTTTAACCAACTTTTTTATATGATAAATGGTAGTATTTTGCCGGGCTTCAGAAAAAAGTTTGGATTAACCAATCGTTTGGATTAACCGAGCTTGGTTTAACGGGGTGATACTGTAGTGCCCGCTGTTTTGCTGCAACTCCGATAATTTATTAGCTGCTCTGCACGCTTCGGAATGTGTGAGATATGAAATGGTTTCCAATAAATAACTAAATAAAAAAGCCTAATCCTTGAATAATTTGCTCCAAATAGCTGAGGCGCCGTCTCCCAGCGGCATCGATAGACGCCCGAGCGGATGGTTGGTAGGTTGTTGGAGTTTTAAGTCCTGGCAACATCCACGGTCATATCAGGATGGGTACCAACTTGTGACAGTGCACTCATGGTAACTTTATAGTGCTGCCCTACTGAGAGATCAGGCCACCGGCACCCTGCCCCAATATCCCACTCAGTCACATTATTCTGACACTGAGCTAACCAGTCTTTGCGCTATCCTATTGATGCTGAGCACCAGGCTAGGAACTGACAAGTATCAATTTTAAAGTCATTGGTTTTACTCGACCACAAACCGAACTTCCGCTCTTCCGCATGCGAGGCCCGCGATCTACAGCTTGACACAATTACAGCTGCTCACTTCTACAGATGCACACCACTACAGACGCAAAAGACAACACACAGCTGCACCCGATTACAGCTGCACACAGACAGCACACCACTGACCTCCGACAGCACCACGTGACATCACTTACCCTGCAGCCGTCCGCTCAGTCCGCTGAGGGTGGCGGTAAACCAGGTTTTAAGCGGGTGGAAATTGTGGTGAATACCCTCATGTTAGGACAGTAGAGGGCTGCTCTTTTCTCATACCCCCCCCCCTCTCCACCCCCACCTCCTCCCCCCTCCCCTCCTCGCCTTCATCTTTTTGCCAGCGGGTACTAAACCGCAATTAGCCTGAAAATGAGACAAGGGGGCACCTTTAACAAATAAATACTGACTATTTCCGGCAAAGTCTATCCTACGCGCGCGGTCGCAATCCTGAGTGGATATACACACTAGGATGAATACATTTCATGTCCATACACACGCAAGATATGGAATTCAGGCTATTCTGAGGTTATTTCAAGGTGTTTTTTGATAGAAATTCAGACGGTTTCATTGGATTCAGGAGAAAAAAATACAATCACAAATGGTGATTTCAGACAGATTTATATCAGTGGGGACATTTTCAAGACCAATTACCCAAAAATAGGTTAAATTCAACAATTTACAAGGCCTTGAAATGGGGCAAATGAAATTCAATACTTTTCTCCTCCACGGTTTTGGGAATAAAACTACACAAATAAATCAAAACAACAACACAAATGTAATAAATAATGGAAATTACATTCAAAGCAAACAAAATCGTGAAATACATATTTTTCAGCCCAGAATTGTCAGTTGTCCAAAGGAAAAGCTCAAGCCGTATTCTGCTTGTCCGTGCCTAGTCTAACTTGGCTCGGACAAGCGGTCAAGTTCTTTTTTCGAATGCTGTATATATATACATACTCATTCCAGCATATATGCACACACACAAACCCACATACGGCTAAGTAATACCAGCAAGCCGCCCCAGTAGGGGGATATATACTAGCTCCATTTCCTAAATACTCCACACCTTAGGTAAAATGGAGACTATGTGGTGATATTTGGCACAGATCCAGGGGAAGGATATATTGTTGACTCAGATATGCCTCATTGACAACTGCCTGGCCCAGGCACTGGGCATAAGCTACAGGGAAAAGACGGGTTATTACACTGGAGCCTGCTGGGGGGGGGGGGGGGTGACGCACAGGGTCAACACGGGAAGACAAGGGGCACCTTTAACAAATAAATACTGACTATTTCCAGCAAAATCTAAATCCTACACGCCCCATCGCAATCCTATGGATAATCAAACATGAAGAATATCACTTTGTGGTCCGTACACACGTGAAGATATGGAATTCAAGGCTATTTTGAGGTTATTTCAAGGCGTTTTTTGATAGAAATTCAAAACTATTTTCATTTGGATTTCAGGAGAGAGAAAATACAATCGCAAATGGCGATTTCAGACAAATTTATATCAGTGGGGACATTTTCAAGACCAATTACCCAAAAATAGGTTAAATTCAAGACTTTACAAGGCCTTGAAATGGGGCAAATCCAATTCAAGACTTTTCAAGACTTTCCAGGCCCCGTACGGACCCCGCCACTTTGTCTTCGTATTTGCACAAACCAAGTAATTTGCCAACTTCCAAATAAGTCTACTTTTACTTCAAACATCACAATTTTAGGATTTTTATATTTAAAGTTGCATAGTGCGATGGTTTTCAGTTAATTATATCTTTAGATGAATATGGTTTAGGTTGATTGCTATGATCTACTAAGTTACATTAATTTGAGGTAACTTTTGGGATAAAAAGGCTAACATTGAGAAAACATACTAAATTAATCTTCGTATGCACGCACATCAAAGTGCCTTTACCATTTCTCAAGCATAGCAGTGCAGTCCAGGACATGAAACTCCACTGAATAGATCAATTTTCAAGTTAAATAGTAGAATCAAATCAAGATTAAGTGTTTTGGTTTCTATAACTTGTTGATTTCATCGGCCCATTGAGGACACCCTCTGAATTAATGCACCCCCACAATGACGTCATCTGAATTAACGCATCCACGCAATATGATGTCATCTGAATTAGTGTACCCATATAATATGATGTCATCTGAATTAATGCGTCCACGCAATATGATGTCATCTGAATTAGTGTACCCATATAATATGATGTCATCTGAATTAATGCATCCATGCAATATGATGTCATCTGAATTAGTGTACCCATATAATATGACGTCATCTGAATTAATGCATCCACACAATATGATGTCATCTGAATTAGTGTACTCATACAATATGACGTCATCTGAATTAATGCATCCACGCAACATTTTGTTGTTGTTGAAGATTTATACTGCCTATCATGGATAAGCCTGGATAGGCTTGTTTTCACCATTAGACAGTTTGTCGATAGAAAGCCCGAGCCTACACTTTTACCGACCCAAGGGATTTTTAACCTCCCACACCACATAGACATGGTATGAGATCAACCGGCCTTTGATGACGCTGTAAGTTATACACAGCAGTGGAAATCCAAATTGGCAGAGATGGGGGCATGGGGAATCGAACCAGCGACTTTCAGATTAGGAGTCCGACCTAGAAAAAAGTCAGACACTCTAACCACTCCGCCACAGAGACGTCATCTGAATTAGTGTACCCATACAATATGACGTCATTTGAATTAATCCATCACCACAATGTGACATCAATTAAATAAAAGCATCTCCCCAATATGACATCATCTGAATTAATGCATCCACGAAACGCAATATGACATGATTTGAATCAGTGTACCCATATAATATGACATCATCTGAATTAATACATCCTGCAATAGGACATCATCTGAATTAAAGCATCATCATTGTGGTGTTCTCTGTGGCAGAGTGGTTAGAGTGTCTGACTTTTTTCTAGGTCGGACTCCTAATCTGAAGGTTGGTGGTTCGATTCCCCATGCCCCCACCTCTGCCAATTTGGATTTCCACCACTATGTATAACTTACAGCGACATCAAAGGCCAGTTGCTCTCATACCATGTCTATGTGGTGTGGGATGTTAAAAATCCCTTGGGTCGGTAAAAGTGTAGGCTCGAGCTTTCTATCGACAAACTGTCTAATGGTGAAAACAAAACTATTCAGACTTATCCATGATAGGCAGTATAAATCTTCAAGAAAAAAAATCACCACAATATGACATCAATTGAATTAAAGCATCTCCACAAAATGATGTCATATACATTAACGCATCCTGCAATATGACATCTGAATTAATACATCCCCACATTCATGATACATCCCACACAATTTGTATCATCATTAATCAAATTAGCTTAAAAATATCTTCACATTCTGATGGCAATGATAACATACATGAATAACAAGTCCATGACTTTGGCAATACTTCACTATATGGTGTCAGAGTGGCGCCCTCTGGGAGGGCTCATGTAACTAAGTGGTGGCACGAATGCGTCGAAATGTTACACCTCAGTCACACTACTGCTTGTGACCACTTTGCGACCACAAAAAAGGTTGGTCGCAAAGAGGTCCTCAGCTGCAATCTCCTTGCGACCATTTTGATCTCAATGAGGTTTCAGCTGCTGCACTAAAAACCTTGTCATCAAAATGGTCACCAAAGGTCAGCGACCATCACCATAGGTTGCTTTGGTCGCAAGGAGGTCACCGGTGACTGTGGGTTAATTTGATCCAAAGTGGTCGCAATGTGGTCACAAGCCATAGTGTGGTTGAGGCTTTAGTCAGATGACATCATCGTGAATGTGTTAGCACACCCAAGAACTGCACACTGTTTGAGTAAACACAGCCGACGAAATGTTAATGCAGCGGGGCCCAGTTGGCCTTCTTATTAGTAAAGCACATACTGACGGGTGGCGTGGTGACCATGGCGACAGGTCTATTCTCCACAATGGCAGGTATTAGTCCCGTCTGCCACGCCGTTCCGCGCTCCCCCCCCCCCTCTCCAACCGCCCCCCCCCCCCCCACACACTTCATCATACCCACCTCCACTAGCTGCGTCTCTCACTGCCCACCCCCACCCAGCACCCTCCCCCCACCTAGCACCCTCCCAACACCCAGCACCCTCCCCCCACCCAGCACCCTCCCCCACCCAGCACCCTCCCCCCACCCAGCACCCTCCCCCACCTAGCACCCTCCCCCCACCCAGCACCCTCCCCCACCCAGCACCCTCCCACCACCCCACACCTCCCCGCCCGACTCGACTCTTACTTCCCAACGCTGTCAGCCCGCCACTGTCACTGTCACTGTCATTGTCACGGTCACTGTCAGATTTTCCATCCTAAGCTGTATCAGTCTTTTTGCTCCTCCCCCATTCTTTCATTAAATAATGCATGCTCTTAGACCGTCACGTCACTGTCACTGTCACTGTCCGATTTTCCATCCAAAGCTGCAGCAGTTATCTCCTCATTCTTCGTCTCCTATCCATTGTTTTATTAAAGCTGCATAGTCAGATGAAAGCAAAAAAATTTCCAAAACCAAAACAATTATCTAGATTTGATTCTACATATCTAACTTAGATACTTTGTCACCACACAGAAGGGAATACTGAAGCAATTTAACAGAACCTGTTACTGCAGAAGCCTATGGTGTCAAGAGTGTTGGCATGCTTGCCAACATTTATATTAAATTACATGGTTGCACTTCAAATATCTCAGAAGTTAGCCACTTAAAATAAAATTACTTCAAGCTAACGTAAGGTACATTATAATGATCAACCTATTGTATTTATCTCAGAAAATGTCAGAAACCCTAAACCATCGAATTATGCAACTTTAAAAGTTGCATGCTCTTAGCCCGCCACTATCACCGTCACTGTCACTGTCACTGTCAGATTTTCCATCTTAAGCTGTATCAGTTCTCTTCTCCTCATTATCCTATTAAGTTACAGTATATGGCGTCACTCATATATGCTCTAAAGTCGAAATTCCATGTGCGCAAAATGGAATCACGCCATGTAGCGGTTAAGCTAAGAGTCCATATAAGCGGAATGCAGTATGCGAATGCGGCAGAAGATGGCAAAGCATGTAAATACACAGGGGGTGCTTCCATATGTCCGAATGCGAATACAAATACGAATGTGATTGCGGCAAGTGGATCGCTACCGATCGGTGTGAATGCGAATGTGAATGCGAATGCGAATACTGCTGCATTTGTCATAGAAAACAACAGGAACTTTGACTTTCCTTCACAAATTTGGAGCAACAAATCCTGAAAATGGCATGGGTATCTATGTCGCATATCACTTTCACATTTGCATGCCACATACCCCGTATATGGAATCTTAGCTTTAGTGAGTTTTTGCAGATGGGAAATACCGCAATACAAAGCTTTATTCCACCACAGACACCGAAAGGGGTTGCTTTGGGTGCCACACAAGGTGGTCAATCTTTCCGCATCATTATGCTAGTACTGCTTAACTGGTACTACTTTCAATTTAGGCCAGTTCGATCTGAACAGGTCTAATACCACACATGCTCTGGTTGTAAGCATTATGATAAGAAACAAAAACAATAGATAAATTAAACTTTAAATTCTACATGTAAATAATAACTTCATCAGAGACAACATAAAGATAACAAATAATCATTTAAAAGCTATTTCGCTGAATTTATTTTCAAATTAATCTGTCAACTGCTATGTCATAAGTGACTGATGAGTTGAGCGCCCGTCTCCCACTTTGGTAGATCGTGGGGTTCGAACCCTGGTCGAAAGAAACGAATGACGTAAAAACTTGAACTTTTCGCTTCCTAGCCCGGTACTCAGAATTATTATGGTAGGGCAAGGACTGGTTGGCTTAGTGTCAAGATAATGTGGCTGAGTGGTATATGAGGTCATGGTGTTGAGGGCCTGGTCTCCCAGTGGGGCAGCGTTATAAAGTCACCATGAGTGCACAATCACAAGTCGGTACCCGTCCTGATATGACCTCAGATGTTGCCAGGATGTAAAACTCCAACAACCAACCGATCATAAGTGACTTAGCTGTGTTGATTCATTTTACAAATGGAGAACAAAATAGATCCTGTTAATTTCAGGTTCAATAAGTAGTTCAAAAGAAACTCACACATTTGGAATTTCGAACTAAAGAGCGTAAACATGCTAAATTAATTTGGGCAAACATGCCAAAACTGACACTACAGCCTTCTGCAGTAACAGGTTCTATTCGATTGACTCAATATTCCCTTCTGTGTGGCGACAAATGTTTAATAAGTGCACTCGTATCTGAGTTAGATATGTAGAATCAAATTTAAATAATTGTTTTGGTTTTGAAAATTTGATGTTTTCATCGGACTATGCAGCTTAATCCGCGATAGGTGTGTAGGTTGAATACCATGTTAAATATATAAACCACACATCACCTACCACCGCCTTCTACACTGAGTTGATGGAATCTCCGCTTAAGTCAGGGCGGCAATCCTCCACATAGACGATACAGCCAAACCACACACATTCGTCTCGCGCCATTTGAAGATTGCCTATATGATTGGGTCAATATTCTCGGGGAGAGAACACCACAATGATGTCATCCATAACCCCAGAATGCACTTCGCCGCAGGGCGGCGTGTGATGCATGACGGGAAGGCCAGACTGGGCTCCACAATACAATGCCTGCGTTGTGAGGCATTGGGTGCGAGGCTAGGTGTTATTCACCTCCAGGCCGGAGAGTTCCCACCCAGTATGACAGATCTAGACCTCCGCCTGCCCTCTCAGTCCTAACCCGTGACCGCTGACGACTGCGGGGTGCACTCAGTCACCTGGGTCTCTTGTTCCCCATGTGTTCCCATGGTGTGGCTGGCAGGGTGCAGTCAATCATGTGGGCCTCTTGTTCCCGGTGTGTTCCCATGCAATGGCTTGCAGGTTGCACTCAGTCACGTGGGCCTCTTATTCTCGGTGTGTTCCCATGCAATGGCTTGTGGGTTGCATGCAGTCACATGGGCCTCTTGTTCCCAGTGTGTTCCCATGCAATGGCTTGTGGGTTGCACTCAGTCATGTGGGCCTCTTGTTCTCGGTGTGTTCCCATGCAATGGCTTGCGGGGTGCATGAAGTCACATGGGTCTCTTGTTCCCCATCTGTTCCCACACAGTGGCTTGCAGGGTGCACTCAGTCACATGGGTCTCTTGTTCCATATGGGTTCCCATGCAATGGCTTGTGGGGTGCACTCAGTCACGTGGGTCTCTTGTTCCCCATGTGTTCCCATGCAGTGGCTTGTGGGGTGCACTCAGCCACATGGGTCTCTCGTTCCCCATGTGTTCCCATGCAGTGGCTTGTGGGGTTCACTTACTCACATTGGCCTCTTGTTCCCCATGTGTTCCCACACAGTGGCTTGCTAGGTGCACTCAGCCATGTGGGTCTCTTGTTCCCCATGTGTTCCCATGCAGTGGCTTGCGGGGTGCACTCAGTCATGTGGGTCTCTTGTTCCCCATCTGTTCCCATGTAGTGGCTTGTGGGGTGCACTCAGTCACATGGGTCTCTTCTTCCCCATGTGTTCCCACACAGTAGCTTTTGGGGTGCACTCAGTCACATGGGTCTGACATGGCATAAAGCAACCACCAATCAATCAATCAATCAGTCACATGGGTCTCTTGTTCCTCATGTCTTCCCATGCAGTAGTTTGTGGGGTGCACTCAGTCAGATGGGTCTCTTGTTCCCCATGTGTTCCCACACAGTGGCTTGCGGGGTGCACTCAGTCACATGGGGCCGACATGGCATAAAGCAACCACCAATCAATCAATCAATCAGTCACATGGGTCTCTTGTTCCCCAAGTGTTCCCCTGCAGTGGCTTGTGGGGTGCACTCAGTCACATGGGTCTCTTGTTCCCCATGTGTTCCCACGCAGTGGCTTGTGGGGTGCACTCAGTAACATGAGTCTCTTGTTCCCCAAGTGTTCCCCTGCAGTGGTATGTGGGGTGCACTCAGTTACATGGGTCTCTTGTTCCCCAAGTGTTCCCCTGCAGTGGCTTGTGGGGTGCACTCAGTTACATGGGTCTCTTGTTCCCCATGTGTTTCCATGCAGTAGTTTGTGGGGTGCACTCAGTCACATGGGTCTCTTGTTCCCCAAGTGTTCCCCTGCAGTGGTGTGTGGGGTGCACTCAGTCACATGGGTCTCTTGTTCCCATGCAGTCACTTACAAATGATGCCACAATAGACCTGCTACCCACAACATTAGTTCTTGTCACTGCTAACAGAGGGCTGTTCGTATCAGAAGACATTTTCCACAAAGTAGCCTGCACGGTGGACTGATACTCTCATTGGTGGTGGAAATTGTTTTAAGACCTTTTCCACAGAGCATCCTGTACAATTCTTGTCACCGCCAAAAGAGTGTCGGTCGGTTTGTTTGTTTGTTGTTTTACTTCCTAGCAACATCTAAGGTCATATCAGGACTGGGGGTCGGTTGGTGATAGAATACCTTTTTCCACACGCTGAGTTGCTAACCCACACCATTCGTTCTTCCACTGCCGTCAGAGGGCAGGTTGGTGGTGGAAAAGCACTAGTATGACGACCTCCCGCATAAAAAGTGACCGCCCTACCCACTCAATCAAGCCGCCTCATCCATACTCATGTATAATTTCTAATGGTTAAAACTCCATCGCTGCAGGCGCTGTTTTACAATAGTGTGTATATATATATAATATTATATATATATATTATATATATACATATATATATATATTATATATATATATATATATATATAATATATATATATATATATATATATAAAGAGTCAGGATCACGAAAAGAGGCCAATTGGGGAAAGTTGTCGGCGTCGAGCATTGGATGTCGGCGTCAATCAGTATAATTATAATTTAGCATTGACAGGGGTGTTGGAAAGTCCTTAAATTAATATCCTGAATGTAAAGGTCGAGAAAATAAAACAACCTTATTTGTTTCTAGGATAATTTAATATAAAACAAAGAAATGCACTACACTTTAAGAATTGCGATGCCGACATCTGTTAAAGTTGTTGGCGTCGATCATTGGATGTCGGCGTCGATCGGTATAATTATAGTTTAGCATTAACAGAGGTGTTGGAAAGTCCTTAAATTTATCCTGAATGTAAAGGTCGAGAAAATACAACAACCTTATTTGTTTCTAGGATAATGTAATATGAAACAAAGAAATGCACTACACTTTTAAGAATTGCAATGCCGACATCTTCAATTGACCACCAATTGGCCCATTTTCGTGAGGCTGACTCAAGTACATGAGCAGTCAGTACACAACTCGGTACCATCCAGGCGTCAAAGCTAATTTGTATTTGTGGGGGTGGGGGTGGGGGGGGGGGGGTTACATCCTAGTAATATCCAAGGTCATATTGAATTGAGTCTAATTTGACCATTCAAAATGGTAGGGTGGATTTGGATATCAGGACGTGACAGCGCATACTGAGGGCGACTTTATAGTGCTGCTCCACTGGGCCACAGGCACCATGATCCGATATCTCACTGCCCAACATTATACCGATACAGAGAAAACCAGTCGTTGCCCTCTCCTATTAATGCCAAACGCCCGGCTAGGTACGGCAAATATCAGTAGTAATATGTCGTTAGCTAGCAGGGAGGTTGTCCCGGAGAAGCTGTTTGGTTTTATTTCTTCTTTCTTTCTTTTCTTTCTTGTTTTTATCCTTCATGTGGAGGAATTTGTGTGGTTTTTTGTGTGTGTGGTTTTGTGTGTGTGTGTGTGTGTGTGTGTTTGCTTACAGCCTCTCCGCCCCGCGATAGAGCCTACATCAGGTAGGAACGTGAGGCCTGTGGACGTCATCCTAGAATTCGACACACCCACCACTCAGTGTCACGCGAAACCCGGAAAGGCAGAGGCGGAGCGCAATTGTGAATGGGCCGCGGGCCCTCTCATAGTGTTAGAGAATGTGTGTGTGTGTGTGTGTGAGATAGACAGAGAGAGAGAGAGGGGGAAAGAAAGAAGAGAGAGCGCAATTGTGAATGGGCCGCGGGCCCTCTCATAGTGTTAGAGAATGTGTGTGTGTGTGTAGAGATAGACAGAGAGAGAGAGAGGGGGAAAGAAAGAAGAGAGAGCGCAATTGTGAATGGGCCACGGGCCCTCTCATAGTGTTAGAGAATGTGTGTGTGTAGAGATAGACAGAGAGAGAGAGAGAGAGGGGGAAAGAAAGAAGAGAGAGCGCAATTGTGAATGGGCCGCGGGCCCTCTCGTAGTGTTAGAGTGTGTGTGTAGAGAGAGGGAGAGGAAAGAGAAGAGAGAAAGAGAGAGAGGGGAGAACCGGAAAGAGAGAACGCAAATGTGAATGGGCCACGGGCCCTCTCATAGTGTTAGAGAATGTGTGTGTGTGCGTGTGTGTAGAGAGAGAAAGAGAAAGAGAGAAGAGAAAGAGGGCAGAGGGGGGAAAGATAGAGAGAGGGGCAGAGAACGGGAAAGAGAGAGCGCAATTGTGAATGGGCCGCACGGCCTCTCATAGTGTTCGAGCGTGTGTGTATGGAGAGGGAGAGAGAGAGAGAGAGAGAGAGAGAGAGAGAGAGAACGAGAGAGAGAGAACTAGGGGGAGTGTGTGATGATGTGGCTGTGCGTGGGTGTATGCGTGTGTTTGTAGAGAGAGAGAGTGTTAGAGCGCAAGTGTGTGTAGAGAGAAAGAGAGAGAGAACGCCAGTGTGTGTGATGTGGCTGTGCGTGTGTGTGTGCGTGCGTGTGTAGAGCGGGAACGAGAGAGGGGGGGAGTGAGGGGGAGCGAGGGAGCGCGAGTGTGTGTGCTGTGGCTGTGCGTGTGTGTGCCTGTGTGTGTAGAGAGAGAACGACAGAGAGAGAGAGAGAGAGAGAGAGAGAGAGAGAGAGAGAGGGAGAGAGGTGGAGCGAGGGAGCGAGGGAGCGCGAGTGTGTGTGGTGTGGTTGTGCGTGTGTGAGTGGGTGCTTGCAGTTGTGGCTGTGTGTGACTGAGTGTGTGTGTGTGTGTGTGTGTAAGGTTGTGTGCGCGTGTGGCTGTGTGGAGACTGTATACATGCTGGTGTGTGTGTGTGCGTGTGTGTGTGGCTGTGTTCAGGAGCGGAGGGAGTGAGTGAGGAAGGAAAGGAGGGAGGGGGCCGAGTGAAGGAGGGAGGAAAGGACGGTGGGAAGGAGGGAACCAGAGAAGGAAGGAGAGAGGGAAGAAAGGAGGAATGGAGTGGTGCATCATGGGTCATTCGACCTGCGCAGTACGCCATGTGACCGCCAAGCTCCGAATGTGGCACGACACCGCACGACGCCAAAAGCACCTGTCAACGCCATGTGGGGGATTAGGCGGGCTGTAAAGGACCAGTGTTATTGTTTATTGGATTGTTTCTAATCTCCTAGCAATATCTAAGGTCATATCAGGACTAGTATTGACTAGTGACAGTGTGCGCGCATACCGACTTTATAGTGCTGCCCCACTGAGATACTAGAGGCATCCCCGACGAGTCGATCTAAGAAAAATCAGTCTCGTTGATTACAACTCTGTATTTCTGTTGTTGTTGTTGTTGTTGTTGTTGTTGTTTTCAAACCACTGACTTACACAATTGATACTTGTGGCTATGCTCTGCCAGGATATATCACAGATTGTAAATCTGTTTGTGCTTTCAAAAAAAGGTCTTAAGACACATTTGTTTAAATCTGCTTTTAACTAGGTGAAATTTATTTTCCTGTATATTTGTTTGGTTATGTAAAGCACCTAAGAACGGCTTGCTGGATCGGGCGCTATATAAATGTTTTATTATTTATTTACTTACCTATCCTGGCCCTCGAAATTACTATGACAGAGCACGGACTGGCTTGCTCAGTGTCAGGATAAGGAATAATATGACCGAGTGTGATGTCGGACATGGTGCCAGTGGCCCAGTCTCCCAGTGGAGGGTGGGGGAGGGGGCAGCACTGTAAAGTCGTCATGATTATACACTGCCACAAGTCGGTATCCATCCTGATTAGACCTTAGATATTGCTAGGTAGTAACCTCCCCCCTCCCCCAGTTAAAAACAACAAAAACCACTACATTATTAGTAGTATTATTAGTAGTAGTAATATAAGTAGAAGTAGTAGTAATAGTAATACTAGTAGTAGTAGTAGTAGTAGTAGTGGTAGTAGTAGTAGTAGTAGTAGTAGTAGTAGTAGTAGTAGTAGTAGTAGTAGTAGTAGTAGTAGTAGTAGTAATACTAGTAGTAATAATAGTAGTGGTAGTAGTAGCAGCAGTGGCAGTAGTAGTAGCAGTAGTAGTAGTAGTAGTAGTGGTAGTGGTAGTGGTAGTGGTAGTGGTAGTGGTAGTGGTAGTGGTGGTGGTGGTGGTGTATATAGTGTTAGTAAAACAGCTTCATCAGCCAGCAACCATTTCTCAATTCATATACTACTCCCTTCTCCCTTGTGTAAAAATAGCCCGCGCGGTCTGTACTTGATAAGTTGTTGTCTGCCAGAGGGCGACGAAAGGCTGGGGTGTGTGTGTGCGTGCGTGCGTGTGTGTTTGTGTGTGTGAGCTCCATACGCAGTCAGCCCCAACAGAACTCCGCACTAAACTAACGTCATCGGCCGAACGCAAAACTCAAAAAGAGGAGACAGATTGCCTCAATAACTGACTGCTTTGGCCCGGCCCGGCCGCAGAATGCTCCAAGCGCAGACGCTGTGACCAAGGATCGGGGTGAAGAGTGTGAGATTTCCCAAACTGGTTAGAGCAATTATTCCATCAACACTCAATTTTCTGGAATTACACCTCTTCGGAAAGGTTGATCAAGTTTTTTTTCCAGTTTCTTTTCTCTTCATACTTCAACATAGTTAGTTAGCCTTTTTATATAACTTCTATTCATAGTAACCATGAACTATGGGAAAGCTAAGTATACTATTGCTGATGTAGCAATAAGGAGTATGCACTGAGTTCTCAAGCAAGGAGCCACATAGAAAGGTAGGCTTGGACAGGCTAGGATGAGCGCACCACGGAGCCTAGATATCCTAATGGTTAGGATTCTAGGCACAATATTGTCCATATACATGCCAGTTTCATAGTGCTGCCTTCCTATGAAACCATGTCACTGGCACCATGATCCAACATCCCACTCAGGTCACATAATCCGAACACCCAGCAAACTACTCTTTTTCTTATCTCACTAAGCCCAAACACCGAGCGGGAAAAACGCCAGCAACAAGCACAAATCTATAAAGGGCGCATTCCATATACGCGTAATGCGTAATGCGTAATGCGTTACGCGAATGCCAGCATTCCATATACGCGTAATGCGTATTGCGTTATGCGTTATGCAGTGAAGTATATAAAAAGTATATAAAGAGTGTGTGTGACTCTGTGTCTCTGTGTGTGTCTCTATGTGTGTGTCTGTGTCTCTGTGTCTGTGTGTGTGTGACTGTGTCTCTGTGTGTGTGTCTGTGTCTCTGACAAAGAGACACACACAGACACACATACACACAGAGACACACACAGAGACAGACACAGAGACACACACAGACAGAGACACACACAGAGACACAGATACACACACACAGACACACACAGAGACACACACAGAGACACAACACAGAGACACACACAGAGACACACACACAGACACACACACAGAGACACACACACAGCAACAGAGACACAGACACACACAGAGACACACACAGAGACACACACACAGACTCACACAGAGACACACACACAGACACAGATACACACACAGAGACACACACACAGACACAACACAGAGACACACACACACACATACACACACAGAGACACACACACACAGAATGGGACGGTCCAAACATGGCTCAGTTTAGCTTGCTTTGAGGGATGTTAGGACCGTCCCAAATATGAAGACTGCTTCCTAACAGGTCCGCTGCATAAACCTACACGTTTGCACCGTCCCCTTCTCCATACTGCTCTGTATATGACCAAATATTGCATTTATATCTATGTAACTTTTTGTACGTCACATGGGGGTTCCTACCTTTATTATAACCAAATTATAGATAAGTATTCATATTTTTGTGGCTCTGGTAGCATCTTTACCAACCCGAACCCCCACCACCCTTGAAGACTGCTTTCTAACAGGTCCGCCGCATAAACCTACATGTTTGCACCGTCCCCTTCTCCATACTGCTCTGTATATGACCAAATATTGCATTTATATCTATGTAACTTTTTGTACGTCACATGGGGGTTCCTACCTTTATTATAACCAAATTATAGATAAGTATTCATATTTTTGTGGCTCTGGTAGCATTTTTACCAACCCGAACCCCCACCACCCTTGAAGACTGCTTCCTAACAGGTCCGCGCTCCACCTTGTCCCGGCTGTCCGTAATTATCAGTCGCTTCCTCCAACCTTATATCAATGGACAAATGCGACTGATGCTTTTCTATTCGCACGGCCTTTACGCATTACGCATTATGCACCGATCGCTACATGGAGCGATCGGGATAATGAATTTCTGATGCATTCGCATTCGCATTACGCATTACGCGTGTATGGAATGTACCTCATAGGTTTCAAGGCATTTCGATTTTTTGTCGCATTCGCATTCACATTACGCATTACGCGTATATGGAACTCGCCCTTAAGGCTTTGGTTTTTTAACTCGGTCGGGGATCGATGCCAAGACTCGCCGCACGGGAAGCGGATGCTCTAACCACTCAGTCATTCCATCTGTCTCACCAATACCCTCACTTCCAGACTTGGCTGAGTATTCAGGGCTGACCGGGAGCGGTAGCCGAATCGGTAGAGCGTGGGCCTCCTGTGCGAAAGGTCAGGAGTTCAGTTCCCGGTCGAGTCAAATCAATGACTTATCAAATTGATACTTGTCACTTCCTAGCATGGCGCTCGGCATTAATAGGATAGGGCAAGGACTGGTTTGCTCAGTGTCTGGTTAGTTCAGGGCTGCTCTGTAAATTAAGTTTTTTTTAGACACTGCGCACACAAATACACTTCACTCACTGAGCAGATGGGAGCAGCTCATTCGGGTCAGGCACCGGCACTGACCTCTGAATTGAGCTGCTCACAGTATGTTTACTTCCACCTTGATTGGCTGGTCCTACGCCTGGCCCTAATCTATATACACCACCACCCAGGACTGAGGCCACCAGCTGCAGCCCCCCCCCCCCGCCACCCACACACACACACACACAAAGACACATGATTGCCTCACTCCTCCTCCTCCACCGCCACCACCTCCCAGGACTGCGGCCACCAGCTACAGCCCCCCCCCCCCCACCCACACACAAAAACACATGATTGCCTCACTCCTCCCCCTCCTCCACAACCACCTCCTCCACCACCACCCAGGACTGCGGGCACCAGCTACACCCCCGCCCCCTTCCACACAGACACATAATTGCCTCACCCCTCCTGGAATTGTAAGTCTTTTAAATGGGTTATGTCCAGTTGTTTAATGCTTACAATTACATACATACACAGGGTAGGTTCGACAACCATACTATGTGGCTTGTACAGGATTCATGTCACGCCAACCAGTGGTGTGGGGGTAATGAAAATGGGGAATATTACGCCTCGATCAGGTTTCAAACCCACACTTCTTGCCAGTCCGGGTCTATCATGCTAATCATCACACTACCTAGGTTACCACTGGGCACGGTGGCCCAATCGGTCGAGCGTGGGCCTCGAGTGCGCGAGATCGAGAGTTTGGTTCCCGGTTGAGTCAAACCAATGACTTATCAAATTGATACTTGTGACTTCCTAGCCTGGCGCTCAACATTAACAGGATAGGATAAGAACTGGTTAACTCAGTGTCAGGACAATGAGACTGAGTGGGATATCAGGTCATGGTGCCAGTGGCCTGTTCTCCCAGTGGGGCAGCTCTATCAAGTCCCCATGAGTGCGCAGTCACAAGTTGGTACCCATTCTGATATGACCTTAGGTGTTGCCAGGAAGTAAAACTCCAACTGCCAACCAACCTGTGCATGTGGCTCTTTGCCAGGTGAGATCAGTGCAGCCTCCTATGTTAGACATCAGCGTGAACACAGTTCAATGGCAGCAGACGCTCTGTACACAGACATGGACACAGACATGTACACAACATATACACCTTAAAAGGCCAGAACTCGTGTTCTCTGCCCAGCCCTATCCTTTACCAAAGACCCTATGATTTAAGCTCACTTTGCACCTAGTATTATAACCACATGCTTCCTGTTGACCAAACCTGGTATGGTTCTTGCCACATGTTTGTTTCTACTGTACACCGTAGTGAATCTGTCCTAGCAAATGTTTGAATTGAGATAAAATACCACTTCACGTATTATGGCATAATGTGTGTATCCACCACCTCCCGCTACTAACCCCAGTGTCAGCTGTAGCTGTGACCCGGCGCACACAGTCACAGCTTCAGTCATTCCTGAGGGATCAGCGGAACGCGGAATACCTGGATCCCACCAACAAAGCACAATTATGTTGTACAATAAATGCTTAGTCATAATTTCCACCTTGATATGGCCTACTACTACTACTACTACTACTACCACTACTACTACTACCACTACTACTACCACCACTACTACCACTACCTCTACCACCACCACCCCCACCACCACCACCACCCCCACCTCCACCACTCACACAGTACACAGCTCTTCTAGTCCATGCAAACAGATCAATCTGGCAGAAAAACTAAGCCACCAGACACAGGCCAACCCGGACAACGCTGACTGTAGCAGCCAAACACACACTACTTCCGGCCAGCGCAACTCCACCAGGAGAGAGATTGGAGAGGGGAAAGGAGAGGGTGAGGGGGTGAGATGGGGGGGGCTAAAAGCCCCTGTCACTGCTCGCTGGATTAAGCAACGGACAGAATTGTCTAGTTCGGTGCTGTTCGGGCATGATAAGTATCAAAATGTATTAAAATGGGTCAAAATGTTGCGCTATCGGGCCAAAGGCCGCCGGACGAATGGACATGAAATGGACATGAAACAGACATGAACGGATAGCCAACGGACGAAACAAACTCAAACTGGTCAAGAACCGTAGACGTCAATCCGGCGGCATCCATTCCAAGTTTTGTGCATGTTCAAAACTTGTAACGGATTGGGCCGGATATCAGTGTATATGCAACTGACACAAACCAGACTTTGCCGGATATCAACAGACTTTGTTTGGTTTCTTTCCGCTTCCTCAATCCGGCGAGGTGTGATAGGGGGTTAAGGCCTGAGTGGAGGTAGAATGCACCCAAATCCTGCTCCCTACCAATGCCCCCCCCCCCCTTCTAACATCATCATCTCTACCTCTCTCTCTCTCATCTCTCTCTATCTCCTTCCCTCTCCATGTCTCTCTACCTTTCTCTCTCCTCCTCTCTCCCACCTCCTCTCCCTCTCTCTCTCTCTCTCTTCCCGCCGTATAACCGCCAATGTGGGGAAACGAGGCCGAATGCGACCACAAATGACATGATGACGTCAGTGGCGGGAACACTAAAGTGGATACTGGAGGTAGGTGTGTGCATGTGTGTGTGTATGTGTGTGTGTGAGTGAGTGAGTGAGTGAGTGAGTGAGTGAGTGAGTGAGTGAGTGAGTGAGTGAGTGAGTGAGAGTGTGTGTGTGTGTGAGTGTGTTTGAGTGAATGTGAGCGTGTGTGCGTTGAGACGTGAACTAGGCCGCACCAATGGCAGTGCTGCAGTGCTGATGGGAGGAGGGGAGGGGGCGGGGGGGGGGGGGGGGGGGGGAGGGTGGGAGGGGGAGGGGAGGTGAGGTGAGGGGAGAGGAGAGGAGAGGAGGGAAGGGTGGGGAGGTGAGGATGTGGCGGGAGAGGAGGGGAGGTGATAGGAGGGGAGGAAGGGAGAGGAGAAGAGGGGATAGGAGAGGAGGAGAGGGAATGTTAGGGGAGGGGAGAGGATGAGAGGACAGGAAAGAGGAGAGGGGAGGAGGGGAGGGAAGAGGAGAGAGGAGGGGACGGAAGAGGACGGGAGGGAATAGGGGCGGAGGGGGGAGGGGGGGGGCAAATAGAATCTCCTTCGGGTCGATTGCACTCTCTGAATTACTCTCCCCAGCCTACCTCCAAATATACTGCGCTTTTATGTCCTGGCAATAGCTAGTGTTATATCAAAACAAATACTGAGCTCGGACAGTGTGCAGTGATTACGGATTTATAGAGCTACCCCAATGGGATACCATGCTGTTTGCACTATGACCCAATATCTCAGTCAGTAATGATTATTCCGTGACTGAAACAACCAGTACCAACATAGTGCTTCATCCTGGCAATGCCCACCACCAGACAAACAACAAATTTACACAACTAATTTCACTCGCTCACACGTAGACCTAAATCAAAACCTGGAGATCTATCTCACGACCTGCCGCTATAGCAAGACGACGCTATAACCACTCGTCGGTCCTGTCTGACCCCCAAATAAAGAATAACTCCAACTGCATCAATATTGTACTTGTGAAAGAACTGCGTTTTGATTACCTAGGGCATTCGCGCGTGTAATATCCAAAAGAGAGAATGCAGGAATGGGGTGTAGTAAATTAAGATTTTAACATTTTTGTTGAAGCAAAACAGCTAAAGTCTACTCTGTCAATAACGGCCTCTGTCAATAACGAATCTCTGTCAATAACGGCAAAAAGTGTTGGTCCCATCACGCATTCCTTTACGCATTGCCTCTGTGTCTAACGGACAACTGTCTTGTGTGGACAACGACCCGTCTTTTCACCTATTTGATCAATATTCTCTGTCAATAACGACATGCCATATATTTATTCTAACATCTGTCTGTGTCTGTGCCTGTGTCTGTGCATGTGCCTGTACCTGTGTCTGTGCCAGTACCTGTGTCTGTGCCAGTGTATGTGCCTGTGCCAGTGCATGTGCATGTTCCTGTGCCTGTGTATGTGCCAGTGCATGTGTCCTCCGTCAGTCAGTCTCTGCCTATAACGGATCTCTCTCTATAACGGCATCTTGCTCCAGTCCCATGGGTGTCCGCTATAAGCTGTGGTCACACACGGGCCTTAAGTCACCTCAACTAGTTTGTCTCATCTCAGTCGACTCAGATCAGGCATGTCAACGCTCAGCTGAGGCAATTTAGGGCTGAGTCGACTCAACTAGTTTTCCTCAAGTAAACCGCTTCGTGAGGTAGATTAGATGAGGCGAATTAGCTTGAGTCGGCCTAAGTGGCATGTGTGAACGCAACTGGTTTAGTTGAGGCGGCTTAAGCACATGGATGGAGACTGCTTCCTAACAGTGGTTAGAACACATGTTTGGACCATCCTACATGTTTGGACCGCCCATTTCTTATATGGAGACTGTTTCCTAACAGGTAGTTGCTTTTGATAGTGGTTGGAGCACATGTTTGGACTGCCCGACTCTTCCCATCTCTTTGTTAGGTATGTTGTTTGTATATATGTATGTGTGGATGTATGTGTGGCATGTGGATGTAGGTGTGGATGTATGTATGTGTGGGTACCCATCCTGATATGAGCTTAAATGTTGTTAGGATGTAAAACAACAACAAACAAACATCGATCTGAGCCGGTTTAACGCACATGTCTGAATGCGACACACTTTGAAAACTCTGTGTGAACACGCCGCTAGTTCGACTCATGTAGTTTGCCTCATCTAAGTCGGCCTAACGCTGTACGTGTGACCACGGCTATAGACAGAGTAGACTGTATTTAGGTTGATTGGTTGGTTGGTTGATTGTTAGAGCTTTACGTCCTGACAACATCCAATATCAGGTAATATCAGGACGGGTGCCAACTTGTGACAGTGCACACTCATGGCAACTTAATAGTGGAAATCAGGCCCCCGGCACCATGACCCGATATCCCACGCAGTCACATTATCCTGACATTGAGCTAACCAGTCCTTGCCCAGTTATCCTATTAATGCCGAGTGTCAGGCTAGGAAGCAAAAAGTATCAATTTTATAAGTCATTGGTTTGACTCGACCGGAAACCAAACTCCCCACATTTCGCACGCGAGGCCCGCGCTCTGTCGATTAGGCCACCGCGCCCCATAGCTATTTGGGTGTTAGTTGGAAGGGCCGAACTATGTGCCTGCAGACACTGTAATCCGGATATCCGATGATAAACGGGGGACGCTGGAGACCCTGAGAAACAGCCCGGACCCCAAATCTGCCCGTAGATCTCCTGGTAATTACACGGATTAGGTAACCATGTAGGGGTGCGTGCGTGCGTGCGTGTATGTGCGTGCATGCGTGTATGTGTGTGCGCGTGTGTGTGTGTGAATAGAAATATGCCTGTCAGAGTATGTGTGTACATTATACCTTAGTATTTATATACACAGTGAAACCTCTCTAAATCGAACGACCATGGGACTGACTTTAAATGGTCCATTTATGGAGGTGGTCGGCTTAGGGAGTTTTTTTTATTATCATTACAATGGTATTGTATGGGCTCGCTTTGGACCCAAATAAAGCGATCGAGATAGGGGAGTGGTCGATCTGTGGAGGTGGTTGTTTAGAGAGGCTTTATTGTACTTACATATATAGAAAAAATTCCTCCAGTGTTTGCGGCACGAGTGGTGGGGGCACCCTTATACAATTACCCCGCCACTACCTAGCCTGGCATTCGGCACTACTAGGATAGGGCAATGACTGGTTAGCTCAGTATCAGGATAATGTAACTGAGTGGGAAATCGGTCATGGCTGCCTGGTCTCCAAGTGGGGCAGCACTAGAAAGTCGCTGAGTGGCCACTGTTACAAGTCGGTACCCATCCTGATATGACCTTAGCTGTTGCCAGGATGTAAAACTCCAACAAACAAAACAAACAAATTATGACAAACCATACTGGAGCCGCAATCACTCACTCCAACCAGGTCAATACTCACCTGAAAGGGAAAAGGAAGACTGTTCAAAGACATGATTAAATCAAACAGTAATCAAATCAAGGTACTTCAGTTTGACTGAACTATGCTGCACAACCTGAAATAGTGAAGTGATATCAGACTATCTTGGGTAATTTTGTTAGCAATGATAGCATACATGGATATTTCGCCATATAAGTTTTAGAATGTTGTAAATTTTGGTTATGGCACCATGTGGTTTCTGACCACAATGATTATGATGGTTGTTTATAAACACTGAGTGGACAGTTGCTATGGTAACTCAGGCGTCAATCACTAGGTCAATGGGTTTTGACTATTTTGATCCAAATTGTGTTAGAATCATTAGGTAACACTATTTCTAAGCATAATAGCTATTTGCATATACTGAATGTTCATAGAAACATGAAGCTGACATAAGGATGAATGACCAACTACTCCAAGGGTAATTTTACATACAGTAAAACCTCTCTAACCAACCACCTCCACAGATCGACCACGCCCTATATCGATTGCTTTATTTGGGTCATCAATGATCACCCATACAATTTTTTTTCTTTTTGGTCCATTAGTTGTTTAAGCAGGGGAAATTTCAGTCATAGACAACTGGTCTTCTTCATTCCACTGCTGGTCGATAGAAAGCCCGAGCCTACACTTTTACCGACCCAAGGGAATTTTAACCTCCCACACCACATAGACATGGTATGAGAGCAACAGTCCTTTGATGACGCTGTAAGTTATACACAGCGGTGGAAATCCAAATTGGCAGAGCTGGGGACACGGGGAATCGAACCGCCGACCCTCAGATTAGGAGTCTGACCTAGAAAAAAGTCAGACACTCTAACCACTCCACCACAGAGAACGCCATTGTAACGATAAAAAAAACTCCTATAAGTATAACCAACCACCTCCCTAAATGGACCATCTAAAGTCGGTCCAATGGTCAGTCGATTTAGAGAGGTTTTACTGTATATATTGCAAGATGTGGCAGAGGCCAGTCGGGTTTGATGGCTGAGGGGTCGGGAGTGTCAGACTACTGCCCTTTTCCAGCACAATGCCAAACAGATGCATTGCCTATTGGGGACCTGCTTTAACAGGGTTTGATTCACAGAGGAGACGGAGGCGGAATGGAGGCGACGTGTGCTTATTTCCAGGCAGAGCACTCACAAGTCATAGGGATAAAGTGACGAATAATTTGAGGTAAAAACAACGTTTTATGCTTTAAGAGGAATAGTGTCCAGGGCCCGTACACATGTGAAGATATGGAATTCAAGGCTGATTTTGATAGAAATTCAAGACTATTTATTAGTCCGAAATCGCCATTCCGAATGGCGATTTCAGACTAATTTAGGTCAGTAGGGGTAGTTTAATGGAATTTGAGGCTTTTAAAGACTAATTACCCCAAATAGGTTAAATTCAAGGTTTTTCAATGCCTTGAAATGGGGCAAATCAAGATTCTCCAGGCCCCATACGACAATGAGTGTTTAATAAGTAAGGAATACAACAGTAGCAAGTGAAGAGTCAAGGCGGGCGGGTGGGTAAAAGAGTGAAGTTGCCAGCTTGATTGCTGGAGAAGTGCTGATGTCAATGGTAGCTGAGTGGAGCAGTTCTCGGAGGAGGCAACAGGGGGCGCCTCAGCAGCGCGCTCTATGGAGACACATACACCCCATGCAGCCCTGGTTTAACTCTCCATGCACGAATGCAGCTATATAACCAGACAATATGTACAACACTTCACCGGAGAGCATTTGCTGGAGCTAAATTCTGTTCACGGCAGTCCATACCATGCACCTTTAATAAAGACTCAATTCCCAGAGCTCCTGAATCATGCGTTACTTAACCAATGAACACCAATGCAATGTGACAAGACACCATCCTTCGCTGCCCCAATTTAAGCCGACAGCCAGCGCCTTATATACGTAACATAAGTATGTGTGTAGATGAGAACCAACTCACCGACAATAGGAAGGGCATGAATGAAAACCAGCAGGTGCACATGCTCTTTTTGTTTCGCTGACCCATTCTTTTACCCGAGAGACACCGCATAATAACATAATGTGTTGGTTTTTAAGGTGTTTTCTTTTTTTATATAAACAAGCAAAATAAAAACCATTTGCTATTCTCCTCGCTGCGTGTCCTGCAGGCTCCACTGAGAGATGAGCTCCAGGCGCCATTTAGCGTCACCACATTATAGGCTGGGTCTATTGGTGTTTTCACGTCAGATTAGGACAGGTGGTTGTTTACTCAACAAAATGCATGTTGGCGATACTTCATAGTACTACCCCACTGAAATACCACTCCGGGGTGTTATGCTCTAGCAACATCTAAGGTCAGATCCAGATGGGTGCTTCCTCATGACAATGTTTGTTGATGGAAACCTAATAGTGCTGCCCCACTGAAATACCGTGCGGCTAGCACTCATGACCACATATCCCATTCATGTTACATTATCGTGGTGCTAGATAACCAAGTCGGTGGCCTATCCTAGTAAAGCTGGGCGCCAGGTGAGGTAGGGACAAATATCATTTTTATAACCTTTTTATAACCTTTTGTTTTTGACTTGGTTTAAAGGTGTGACCATTAAGAAGTGTGTCCATGTTTACTAGATTAAGGATACCTTAAAGAGGCTGTCACATCTCGCCGGATTGAGCAATGGACAGAATTGTCTAGTCCGGTGGGGTTCGGGTGTGATAAGTATCAAAATGTATTCAAATGTGTCAAAATGTTGCGATATCGGGTCAAAGGATGCTGGACGAACGGACATGAAACGGACATGAAAGGGATATGAACCGATAGCCAACAGACGAAATGAACTCAAACCAACAAGAACAGACAAGAACCATAGACGTCAATCCGGCGGCATCCATTCCAAGTTTTGTGCATGTTCAAAACTTGTACAGACACAAACCGGACATCAACAGACATTGTTTGGTTTCTTTCCATTTCCCCCAATCGGGCCTTAATCAGTTAATGTGCTTCTTACAAACGACCCCACATTTAAAGAAGTAACACTATTAGTATTACTGGCCAGCAGATACCACTGGTTCTAGTAGGTCCCGGGACCCGCCGCCGCTTCCGGTTGGTTGGTTACATCCTGGCAACATCTAAGGTCATATCAGGGCAGGTACTGACTTGTGACAGTGCACACTCATGGTGACTTCATAGAGCTTCCCCACTGGGAAATCAGGCCACCCGCACCATGACCCGATATCCCACTCAGACACATTATCCTGACACTGAGCTAACCAGTACTTGCCCTATCCTATTAATGCCGAGCACCAGGCTAGGAAACGACAAGTATAAATTTTATAAGTCATTGGTTCCCGATCTCCTGCTGCACGTGTGACCCGCGCTCAACCGATTCGGCCACCGAGCCCGGTACCGAGGCTTCCACTTCCAGTGGCGTGACTATTCTCCATGAAGCAGCCATTAGCATTTGGTGCCCATTAACTTGGCCCTTTCAAGTCAAGTGATGGTACCGACCAGCAGGTCGGTAAACAGCACAACGTGGCAACATTTCACCAATCAGTGGCGCAAGTAACAGATTCTGAGGTCATTTATTGAGCGCAGGAAAGTATTCCATTATCATAGATAGTAGCTTATTGTGAGAATTGAATAGTTGTATACTATATGTGGTATGCAGGAATGCAGGCATGCAGGCAGGCAGGGAAAAGTAAAGCTTGTATTATTTAATGATGCCTCTAGAGTGCATTGATTTTTATCATCAGCTATTGAACGTCAAACATATGGTCATTCTGACATATATTCTTTAGGAAACCAGTTGCAGCCACATAGGCTACTCTTTCCGATAAGCAGCAAGAGGTCTTTTATAGTTGTACTCACTTTCCCACAGACTGGACAGCACATACCACAACCTTTGATGAACCATTTGTGGACTACTGTTTTGGAATGGAAAATAGCCCAAACTGCAAAAGGATCCACTTAGCAGATTCGATCGTATGACCGCAGCTTCACGCTGGTAGGCAGGGAGGCAGGGAAGGAGGCAGGCTGAGAAGCAGGCTGGAGGCAGGCTGAAGGCAGGTATGCAGATCACCCCTAAGGGAATAACTAACTGAAAAATATCCTCCTTATCTGCCTGACTTTCTTTTCCTTTTCATCTTTCTTTCTCTTTTTGAAAATAAATATATTCACATTATATCAGAATTTTCACGTATCTGTGGGATAAATAAGGACTTATAATGAAAACAAATAAGAGAACTTGTTTGATTCATCAATATTCTTGTTATTCCCGAATATACCAGGTGGAACTAATGAGAATTATGAATGCACTCTGGGAAAAAACATTTAAAATTAAACAGAAATGCTTTAAAGTAGTACATGGAGTGAGAACTGACAATGTAATCTGCTAAATGCATTCCCTTTAATGCTAAACTGAAATGCTTTACAATAAATATAATGTGACAACAGTCATGGCACAATGTGTGCCATGCTTACAGGGGAAAGGCATAAAGTACGACAATCTGGTAACATCTAAGGTCATATCAGGACGGGTCCCAACTTGTGACAGTGCACACTCATTGCGACTTCATAGTACCACCCCACTGGGAAATCAGGCTACTGGTACCATGGCGCGATATCCCACTCACTCACATTATCCTGACACTGAGCTAACCAGTACTTGCCCTATCCTATTAATGCCGAGCGCCAGGCTAGTGTTGGTGGTGGTGGTATTGGTTGATGGTGGTAGTGGTTGGTGGTGTTGGTGGTGATGGTGGTTGGTGGAGGTGGTGGTGGTGGTGATGATGATGATGGTGATGATGCTTGTGATGTTGGTGCTGCTGCTTCTGGTGGTGATGATGTTGATGGCGCTGCTGCTGGTGTTGGTTGTCCGTGGGTGGGGGGGGGGGGGCATGGTCGGGTCCATAGCAGGGTGTGTAGGTAGCAGCTATGTCAAGTGAAGTGTAGAGGAAGTGTGACTGAAATATTCATGTGGCGGGGCGGACATGCAGGCTGCGCACGTCGCCATGGCAATGGGCAGTCCCAGCAGACTGTCGAGTATACGTGGTGCGCACCGTGCTTAGCGCATGTATACTAATCCGCAGAACCGCGCCAAGGAGCCGGCCTTCACCAACCAGCCTCTCCTCTACCCTTCCTCTCCGCCCTCTTCTGTACCCTCCCTCTACCCTCCCTCCCCGCTGTCTCCTGTACCCTCACTCTTCTCCGCCTTCCATTCCCTCTCCTGTACCCTCCTTCTTCTTTGCCTTCTCCCCCCTCTCCTGTACCTTCCCTCTCATGTACCCTCCCTCTTCTCTGCCCTTTCTTCCCTCTCCTGTACCCTCACTCTCCTGTACCCTACCTCTCCCCTCCCCTCTTCTCAGCCTTCCCCTCTCTCTCTCTCTCCTCTCCCTTCCCATCTCTCTCCTCTCCCCTCCCTTCCCCACGGAAAGAAAAGAAAAGAAAGATGGAAACCCCCGTTTGCATGCCGGTGTAACGATTTCAACTTCCCCCCTTCCCAAGTTCCCCCCCCGGGAATCTGAAAACATTTTTAACTTCCCTCCAGGGAAATTAAAAACGTTTTCAGATTCCTGGGGGGGGGGGGGGAACTTAAAAACAGTTTTCAGATTCCTCACCCTATTTTCAAATTCCCCCCTCCGGGAATTTAAAATTGTTTAAAAAACTTTTAAAAACGTTTTAAATTTCAGACCTATAATATTTTTTTCTTAACCATCTTGGAGACTTTGTGTCATTTTTGGTTAAATATGTTTTATTGTACTAGTAATAATTTCCATTATGCTATTCTCTGTATATTATAATATTTGTCATGAAAAATAACAAAAAATAACAAAAATAAAGAAAATTCCCCCAAAATGGGGGGCGGGGAGGGAAAGTTAAAATGAAGGAGGGAATTTGAAAACGTTTTCAAATTCCCCTGGGACGAATTTGAAAACGTTTTCAAGTTCCCGGGGGGGAATTTGAAATCTTTACACCGGGAGGTAGGAAAGTTAGTTCTATTAACGACAATACACACTGATGATTGGCTATATGGTCGGTCTGTGAAAACAGCTGTGGTGCACACACACAGGCACGCCAACTACCAGCAGCCCATTCTACACAGCAAACAAACTCAAATCGCATATGTAAAGACACTTAAGCCGTGTTCACACGGGCAATGTAAATCGATTCGTAGAAAGCGACTTGCCTAGTTCGCCTCACATTTCTCGTGTGAACGGGTGTCTGATGCGGATTAGGGCTGATTCGATTCACGTGATGCGGATCCTGTAAGCCACCTAGCGAGGTAGTTTACGTGAATCGATTTCTGTGATGCGGATAATTTTGCCCGTGTGGACGCACTGAGGCGGATTAAGCACCTCACACGCATGCGCAGTCGATACCTTAGTTTGTTGACTTTCCGGTCGATCAAAAGCGCATATTATATAATTTAATTAATGAAACCGCTATCTATGCACAGATATTTTTTTCATCATTTATTTTTAGGGCTTCACTGCCCAGCAGAAGTTTTGACCGTTCCAAACCAATACGATGCAGTAAATACATATCTAGGTCGAATCCACTCTCTCGTGGTGACGTCGACTTGCTCATGCGCAGATTTTGATTTCAGGCCCAAGTACTGCCCGTGTGAACGGGCCGCTAGTTCGACTCACCTGATTCGATTTGTCTGATTCGCCTCACATTTTGCCCGTGTGAACACGGCTTTAGACTAACATTTGATGAACATGACAAAAACAACAGACACACAACATACAAAATGCAATATATGACATCGATAGTCTCATTCCAGAGAAAGAGAGAGGACACCCTCGTCTCCGCTTCAAGGATACCATCAAGAGAAACCTGAAGCTGAGAGACATTAGAACCGACTCATCACTCTCACAACAGAGAACTAAATGCAGGGCGGCGGTTAAGTAATGAAAGCTGTCTTTGTTGCATTGCGACCGACAGCATGACAATGATGATGAGTCTCATTCCATAGATATGATATCCGATATGCTTATTTAAAGTTGCTCAGTCTATAGTCCAATGGTTTTTAGTTTCTGTCATTTTTCTGAGATAAATATATTGAATTAATTGTTATAATCTACCTTACGTTTGAAGTAACTTTTATTTTAAATGTCTAACCTTTGAGATATTTGAAGTGCAAACATGTCAAATTAATTTTGGCAAGCACACCAAAACTCTGACACCATAGTCTTCAGCAGTAACAGGATCTATTAAATTGACCCAGTACTCCCTTCTATGTGGCGGCAACACATGCTTAATATGTGAGTCAATATCTTAAGATATGCAGAATCAAATCTAGATAATTGTTTTGGTTTTGAAAATTTGATGCTTCATCGGACTATGCAGCTTTAATGTTAATATTCATTACGTGATATATGTATGCAGATATATATGGATGTGTGGTGAGTGCTTCACAGCCCCATGCCCAGTGTAATTGCTCTGGATATACCATACATACATACATACATACATACATACATACATACATACATACATACATACATACATACATACATACATACATACATACATACATACATCATCATGCTGTCGGTCGCGATGCGACAAAGACTGCTTTCATTACTTGACTGCCGCTCTCCAGTTAGCTCTCTGCATACACACATACATACATACATACATACAATTGTATATGTATGTATGTATGTATGTATGTATACATGTATGTATGTATGTATGTATGTATGCATGCATGCATGTATGTATGTATGTATGTATGTATGTATGTATGTTAGTATGTATGTATGTATGTATGTATTTATGTATGTATGTATGTATGTATGTTAGTATGTATGTATGTATGTATGTATGTGTGTGTATGTATGTATGTATGTATGTATGTATGTATGTATGTATGTATGTATGTATGTATGTATGTATGTATGTATATGGATGTATGGAGTGCTTCACAGCCCCAACAGCCGGTGTAATTGTTTTACATATATCATACATGACATACAAAACTGGTGCATGTGGAATGTGAGTCTGAACATGGCTTCCGGTTTGAAATGATTCCACGCACACAACTCCCGGTCCAACTCGCATAGAACTGCAGGGTCCCCCTCCCCTGCCCCCCCCCCCCCCCCCCCCCCCCACCTCCATCCCCGTGCACTGACAGCGCCAGATCCACCAGGCGGCGTGCCTGAGGCAATGGCAACAGCTGCGAGGCAGGCTTTCTATTTATAGAAGCGGCCCTTCTTAGAAATGGCCGCTCAAATTACTGCCGCTCTGCTGGGCGGGGACTGGCAGGGAATACAACTGGACGCGATGGATGTCACACCTGTCTGAGGCTGAGGAGCGGGCACAGCGACAACACCCATCACACAAACACACATGCACACACACACCTGTCTGAAGCTGAGGAGCGGGCACAGTGACAACACCCATCACACACACACACACACACACACCTGTGAGCTGGGAGGACACGACACACCATCAGTCATCCTAAGCGCTGAGTGAGGTGGGGCACATCGACAACACCCATCACACACACACACACACACACCTGTCTGAGGCTGAGGAGCGGGCACAGCGACAACACACATCACACACACACACCTGTCTGAGGCTGAGGAGCGGGCACAGCGACAATACCCATCACACGCACACACATGCACACACATACCTGCCTGAGGCTGAGGAGCGGGCACAACAACAACACACATCACACACACCTGTTTGAGGCTGAGGAGCGGCCACAGCAACAACAGCCATCACACAAACACAGACATGCGCACACCACACCTGTCTGAGGCTGAGGAGCAGGCACAGCGACAACACCCATCACACAAACACACAGATGCGCGCACACACACATGTGCACACACACACACCTGTCTGAGGCTGAGGAGCGGGTACAGCGACAACACCCATCACACAAACACACACATGCACACATGTGCACACACACACCTGTCTGAGGCTGAGGAGTGGGTACAGCGACAACACCCATCACACACACACACCTGTCTTGAGGCTGAGGAGCAGGCACAGCGACAACACCCATGCCACAAATACACATGCACACACACACCTGTCTGATGGTGAGGAGCGGGGACAGCGACAACACCCATCACACAAACACATATGCATACACCTGTCTGAGGCTGAGGAGCGGGCACAGCAACAACACCCATCACACACACACACCTGTCTGAGGCTGAGGAGTGGGCACAGTGACAACACCCATCACACACACACCTGTCTGAGGCTGAGGAGTGGGCACAGCAACAACACCCATCACACACACACACGCATGCGCACACACACCTGTCTGAGGCTGAGGAGCGGACACAGCGAGAAGACACATCACACACACACACACCTAACTGAGGCTGAGGAGTGGGCACAGCAACAACACACATCACACACACACACCTGTCTGAGGCTGAGGAGTGGGCACAGTGACAACACCCATCACACACACACATGCATGCGCACACACACCTGTCTGAGGCTGAGGAGTGGGCACAGCGAGAAGAGACATCACACACACACCTGTCTGAGGCTGAGGAGTGGGTACAGCAACAACACACATCACACACACACACCTGTCTGAGGCTGAGGAGCGGGCACAGCGACAACACCCCATCACCCACACACACGCATGCGTGCACACACCTGTCTGAGGCTGAGGGGCGGGCACAGCGACAACACCCATCACACACACTCACATACACCTGTCTGAAGCTGAGGAGTGGGCACAGCGACAACACCCATCACACACACTCACATACACCTGTCTGAAGCTTAGGAGTGGGCACAGTGACAACACCCATCACACACATACACCTGTCTGAGGCTGAGGAGCAGGCACAGTGACAACACCCATCAAACACACACACACCTGTCTGAGGCTGAGGAGCGGCCACAGGGACAACACCCATCACACACACCCACACAGGCATGCGTGCACACACCTGTCTGAGGCCGAGGAGCGGGAACAGTGACAACACCCATCACACACACACACACAGATACACCTGTCTGAGGCTGAGGAGTGGGCACAGCGACAACACCCATCAAACACACGCGCGCACACAGACACAACCTCTCACACATTCACAGCCACACCTGTCTGAGGAGCGGGCACAGCTACAACACCCATCAGACACACACACACACACACACCTGTCTGAGGCTGAGGAGCGGGCACAGCGACAACACCCATCACACACACACACACGCACACAAATTCACTTACTCACACCTGTCTGAGGAGCGGATAGAGAAACAGCAACCAAAACACACATGCACAGACAGACAGCCTAGCTTCACACACAAGTTTACTCACTCACACACACATCCACACATGTCTGAGGAGTGATCAGAGGGGCAACACCCAACACACACACATTGGCACGTAGCCTCACACACACATACACACACACATTCACTCACTCACTCACATACACAATTGTCCATGGAGAAAACATGCAAAGCGATAACCTCCAATACACAAGCATAGACACATCATCAGGGACACATGCACACACATTCACACACATCTGTCCCAGGAGCAGACTGAGTGATAACACACGACACACGCAGGTATATTTGATTTGTTTACTTGCATTTGAATATCCTATTCAATTTCTATTGTGATAGGCAGGCCTAAAACATCAAGTACAGCATGAAAACATTTGTCAAATTTCTGTTATTTCTCATTTATTTAACATATATAATCTTTCAAAATAGTGAAATTTAATAATTTAAAAAATGCGTCAAATGAAACTACATTTCGAATTTAAAGTCAATAAAGTTGTATAAAAAAATCTGACCTTAAACGAGACTGGTTTAATACTTACTGTCTAAATTGAGGCGATATTGGAATGATTGGGCACAGTGCTTTGTGTCTGAGTTTTTAACCTTTTCAATTCAGAATCATAAATACAGGGCGGCAACTCAATACAGAATAGAGCATCAAATGTCTACGTGGAGTATTGAGAACAGTAGCACAGCATTCAACGTACCGTATTTCTACTATAAGCGTTTAGTGAAAGTGCCAAACAGACTCTCAGAACACTGAGTTTGCACCTCGGTAGAGCGTCTACGCCGTTTTCCATCCATCACATGTGCAGACATATTGACAGTAACATTTCAAACCACGGAAATTTGCACGCACCACTGATCTCTTTCCTTCTGATATGTGACGCACTTAGAGCAGTTAGGGGAGTGGAAGAATGATTTACTAAAGTACGACATCCTGGCTACACTTGATGATTGGTACCGATTTGACAGTGCGCGCGAATGGCAACTTTATAGTGCTGCCCCATTGGAACACGTCCCCATAGGCATCATTACCCATAGGTACTAATCATTTCCCTCATCCTAATACTGATCCAACCAGTGTTTTCCCTATTGTAGCAATGCCCAATGCCAGGCAGGATATGTAAATTTTGTACACCTTTTATTTGATTCGGTTTGATTCAGCTTCAGCTTAGTTTGAAGCAGACCAGAGGATCGCACCCAAAATCTCTCAGATGGGAAGCAAACGCTCTAACCACTCGACCATCCCATCCAGTGTAAAATGGTTGGTTGGTTGGTTGGTTGTTGGAGTTTTACATCCTGGCAACATCTAAGGCCATATCAGGATGGGTACCGACAGTGCGCATTCATGGTGAATTTATAGTGTTGCCCCACTGAGACACCCGGCTGTCAGCACCATGACCAGATATCCTACTCAGTCACATTATCCTGACATTAAGCCAGCCAGTCCTTGCTCTATCCTAATAATGCCGAGCGACTGTCTAGAAAACGCGCAGTATCAATTTTTAAGTCATTAGTAGGTTAACTCAACCAGGGCTCGACCCCATGGGTTCCAATCCCACAGTGTATAATGTGGAAGGTGCAAAGAACATGAGACTGAGAGGGTAAAGTCACCGGATTTTTAAGTCATTGATATGACTCCACCAGGGTCAGAACCCGTGGGTTCGAATCCCACAGTGTATAATGTGGAAGGTGCAGAGAGCATGAGACTTGAGAGGGTAAAGTGACCTGATACCCCATCCTACTCAGTTCCTTCATCCTGACACTGAGCCAACCAGTCCTTTCACAGAGATGAAAGTGGTCTCCGGGAAAAAAAGCGGAAATGCTGATATTGTCAGGGAATCGTGGACAATTTCTGGAAGTCTGGTTTCATATATATTGGTATACGCTGATAGTGCTGTGCTGTTTGAAGCTCGCATTAGTAGTATACGCTGATAGTGCTGCACTGTTTGAAGCATTTATTAGTAGAATACGCTGATAGTGCTGCGCTGTTTGAAGCATTTATTAGTAGTATATGCTGATAGTGCTGCGCCGTTTGAAGCATTTATTAGTAGTATACGCTGAAGGTGCTGCAGCATAAAACAATGTATTAGTAGGGCCTATACGTTGATAGCACTGCTAATTGACAAATCCCGGAAATCCGCGATATCACGGAGATCTTTCATCCCTGCTTTTACCAAAGGAAGCTCGCATCTCTGGATTGGCAGTCATTCCTGCTGAGCCTCCCCCCACCTCCCCCCCCCCCCACCCACCCACCTCCCCATAACCTCCATCCATAGAGGCTGTGTCCATGTGCATGGCAGCATGACGATGACACGAACACGGCCATTGCAACTTGGCACCACTGAAACGTATCACTCATAAACAACCACGGCAAAAGCTGCAAAATGCGGCCCGGCAAATTGTCCTTTGCTGTTGTTTTACATCCTAGCAACATCAAAGGTCATATCAGGACAGGTACTGACTTTTGATAGTGTGCACTCATGCCGACTTTACGGTGCTGCCCCACTGAGAGCAGGCCGCTGGCACCATGCCCTGATATCCCACACAGTCACATTATCATGATACTGTGCTAACCAGTCCTTATGCTATCCTATTAATGCCAAGCGACAGGCTAGGTAGCGACAAGTATCAAGTTTATAAGTCATTGGTGTGAGTCGGCTGGGATTCAAACTCCCGACTTTCTGTACGATAAGCCTGCGCTGTACCCATTCAGCCACCGCCTCCGGTGCGGCCCCGTGAAAAGAAATGTCCACCAAACAGATTGTGAACATTAATTTTATCCCTATAATCCTCAAAATTGCTAACCCGATATTCTTGACAATCCTACACTGAGCAAAGTAGTCCAGATTAGACCAGACGGGATGGCCGAATAAGTTGAACGTCCATCTCCTGTTTTGGGAGATCGAGGGATCCAAACCCATAGGTTTGTGCGTTCGAACCCTGGGTGAGTCAAACCAATGACTTAAAAATTTATACTTGTCACTTCCTAGCCAGGCGCTCGGCATTATTAGGATAGGCCAAAGACTGGTTGGCTCACTGTCAGGATAATGTAACTGAGTGGGATATCAGGTCTTGCTGCTGCTGGCCTGGTCTCCCAGTGGGGCAGCACTACAAAGTCAAACATGAGTGTGCCCTGTCACAAGTCAGTGCCCGTCCTGATTCGACCGTAGATGTTTCTAGGACGTAAAACAACAAACAAACGTCCAGATTAACGAGGGGTGACTGTAAGTGTAACTAATAGGAGCTTGTTGCTACCATTTTGGATCTACCATCTATGCATACACACAGGTGTGCACTATCAGGCGTGCACTATCAGGCATGCACTACCAGGCATGCACTATTGGGCATGCACTATCAGGTGTGTACCATCAGGCGTGCACCATCAGGTGTGCACTATCAGGCATGCACTATCAGGTGTGCACTATCAGGTGTGCACTATCAGCTGTGCACTATCAGGCATGCACTATTTGGCATGTATTATCAGGTGTGTACCATCAGGCGTGCACCATCAGGCATGCACTATCAGGCATGCACTATCAGGTGTGCACTATCAGGTGTGCACCATCAGGTGTGCACTATCAGCTGTGCACTATCAGGCATGCACTATTAGGCATGTATTATCAAGTGAGCACTACCAGGTGTGCAGGAATCTACCCATTGCTACACTTGCCGCATTAAATAAAACACATCCCACGCAAGTAGTGCCATTCGTGTCCAACACACACAACCCAATATAGTGCCAATGACATGAATCAAGCAAGCCTTTCAAAAGTCACCCGCTGCCTCTTTCTCTACACCGACATCCACCCACAACTCACCCAGAACAAACTTCTTACTCTCCCGCCGATCGCCACATCGATTGCAGACGCAAGAAAATGGCGGCCATGCCCTAAATGTATGCTACAACTGGGCGTGCAGCTGTTTACTGTGAATTTAGGAATACAGTCTCCATCAAAGCATAGCTGGCAATGCCCGCGTTCGACTCCCAATTCCAGCACTACTTCGGCCGCCCGCGCGTCCCACTAGGGGGCGCCCTGCTCGTTTCCGTCGCTGCAGCAGACGACATTTTTGTGGGCGGTATTGTTGGCATTGTTGCGAGGCTTGAAACTAACACGGGTTTACTCTCAGGTGACCATGTTGGGACGCTGGTCAGGCTCAGCGTCCCGACCGGCGTCCATTAATCTGATTGTCGTTATAAGGTGGCCTGTAGAACAGTCACTTGTAAGACAAATCAGACTGAATAAAAGCACTAACAACTCGCCTTCACACACACATATAATATATATTACTGAAGTCTAGAATGCAGCTTACTACTAGTTACATATATATATATCATATATATATATAATATATATATAATATATATATAATATATATATACATATACCTGCCCACTTCACTTCAGCAACTTCAGGGTCCATACATGTCTGAAGATACGGAAGTCAAGGCCATTTAAAGGCTGTTTTTGATAGGAGTTCAAGACTATTTTCATTTGGATTTTTAGGAAAAAGCAAAACAATAGCAAATGGCGATTTCAGACTAATTTAGATCAGCGGAAACAGTTTAATAAAATTGAAGGCTTTTCAAGACTGATTACCAAAAATAGGTTAAATTCAAGGCTTTTCAAGGTCTTGAAATGGGGCAAATGAAGTTCAAGACTTGTCAAGGTGTTCCCGGCCCCGCTCGGACCCTACAACCTACATCGTTGAACACTAAATAGGTCACAGTAACCTGGGGAACTGTGTATATATTTGAAGAGATGGGGAGATATGAGGGAAGGAGGGCTACCTCCTCTCTACACAAACAAAGACCATATGATTTGTGGCTTGCGTCAGCTGGCGCATTCACGAACGTTTGCACTGGCAGTGTATTCGGCGAAGCATGAATTATTGACTGTGGAAATAATAATAGATGCTGCTGAAATAATTACATGCCAGATTGTTCACGACCGCAAGACTTGTTTCTCTGCCCTGACCCCTCCCCCCCACACACACACATAACCCTCCCCCAAACACACACACAAACACATAACACATTCAGACAAATAACAAACTGGAAACTTCTTCTTTTTTTTTTCTTTTTTTTAAATAATTGGGTTTTTTTTAAACCAATAAATCCAGCCAACACATTCAGATGAATAACAAATTATATTTGATTTATTGTTTAAACAAAAGACAAAATTTGCGAAAATAACAATTCATACTCATAGTGTACATTCTAAATCAGAAATGAAGGGAGGAAACGCCCATCAGCTTGTGAATAGCGCCCATGTGTACCACGATACTATCCTTTTTAATGGACTTTGTGATTTCAGAATCGATCCTCCATGTCCTACGACGTCTCCTGAGCTCTCGTTATCTAGGAGATGGGGACAACATTGTTATGAAGACTTCTTTTTGTCTTCAAATCCCCTCAACTGTGTAGTGCCTCGGCTGCCAACCGTAACATGGTCGGAGTATCAAATGTTAAATTAGCAGTGATGCATTTGACAGTAAGCAGCTAATGAACCAGAATAGACGGGCTGGAAGGGGGGGGGGGGGGGTGTGGAGAGGTTTTCACTGAACTGTGGATGTCGGGACACACCCGGGTAATATAATAAGCTCATCAACATCGAGAAGATGGATTAGAAAATTGATGAGATGGAGAGAAGGAAGAAATGGATGAGAAGGGGGAAGAAAAGTGAACACAAGGAGGGGAGGCAGGAGTGGTGGAGGGAAGGAATTCTTACTTGAAACTAATGAAAGATATATAAGTAATATGGATGAGGGAAAGTAGGGACGAAGGGGGAAAGGAAAGGAGGGAGAGGGGGGGGGGGGAAGAGAAGGGAGGAGGGATTGAATGAACGAAGAAAAAGAGGAAAGAAAAATGGAAGGAAAGGGGGAAGGAACGAGGGAAGGAACGAGGGAAGGAAGGAAGGAAGGAAGGAAGGAAGGAAGGAAGGAAGGAAGGAAGGAAGGACAGAAGCACACTGGCCCGGAATGCAAAGAGATGTGGGTTCGAGTCCCGCTTTAGGCGCAATATTTCCCATTTTCATCACCCCCACAGCAATAGTATTGTTGGGACCAAAATAAAAGATCGATATAGGGGAGTGGTCGATCTATGGAGGTGGTCGGTAAAGCCCCAGTCACACCTACCCGGATCAGGGGCAGGACGAGCCCCGGACCGTGATCCGGCATGGTCCGTGGCGATCCAGTGTGATCCGTGGCTGATCCTTGGTGATCCTTGGCTGGTCCGGCCACATCCGGGGTCTGCCCCGGATGTTTTAAAATGTTTAAAACATCCGGGGCGATCCGGGGAATATTGCGATCCTGGCTTGATCTGGCATTGTCCGGGTGTAATCCGGGTGTGGTCCGGGTAGTCTGTGTAGCATCCAGGCCAGTCCAGGCGGTTTTTAACCTGGATGAGCCACGTTTTAGCCACGGTTTAACCCGGACCAGCCCCGGCGTAGCCACGGACCACTCCCAGACTGCCCGTATAAGACCCGGACAAGCCGGATGAGCACGGATCAGCCATGGATAGCCCAGTTTACCACGGATCAGTCCAGGATGAGCCCTGTTTTTGTAAATATATATAGCAGGAGCAAGTCCACTTCAAGTCCGGGACTGATCCGTGACTACTCCGTGGATACACCGGGTAGTCCGGGGGTGGTCGGGCTAGACTGGGGGCTAGACTGGGTGCTAGACCGTGTAAGTGTGACTGCGAGCCCCAAAGCGACCAAAATAGTGATTTTATCCAGGGCTGTCCGGGACAGTCCGGGGTGGTCCAGCTAAAAGTCCGGGGGTGGTCTGGCTAAAAATCCGGGGCACATCCGGGTATGTGTGACTGGGGCTTTAGGGAGGTTTTAGTGTACTCAGTATTCCGCAGTTACATACTTACAATGACGTAGTTATTGACCAATTTCATGTGATGTCAGCACGGGTATCTAGGTCAGTGCGCGCAGTGTTTGGCTGCAGGATGACACACAGTCACACTGCAAACTCAATGGCTATGAGCAATCTTCATAGAGAAAAGGTGAAATATCTCTAAAACCATACCACCTAGACACAAACCGCTTGGAACACATATAGAAAACATATTTAAGGAATAGATTATATTAAATTTATATGGTTAGGGTTCTGGATTTCTATTAATTTTGAATAAAATAAACGTTTTGTACAGCACGTACTGGCAAACTCAGTGCATTGTCAATGGCCGTGAGCAATCTTCTTACAGAAAAAGTGAAATATCTCTAAAACCACACCACCTAGACACAAACCGCTTGGAACACATATAGAAAACATATTCAACGAATAGATTATATTAAATTTATAAGGTTAGGGTTCTGGATTTCTATTAATTTTGAATAAAATAAACGTTTTGTACTGAGCGTACCGGCAAATTCAGTGCATTGGCAATGGCCGTGAGCAATCTTCTTACATAAAAAGTGAAATATCTCTAAAACCACACCACCTAGACACAAACAGCTTGGATTCTTTTTTGGAACACATATAGAAAACATATTTAACGAATAGATTATATTAAATTTATATGGTTAGGGTTCTGGATTTCTATTAATTTTGAATAAAATAAACGTTTTGTACTGCATGCACGTACCGGCAAACTCAGTGCATTGTCAATGGCCATGAGCAATCTTCTTACAGAAAAAGTGAAATATCTCTAAAACCACACCACCTAGACACAAACCGCTTGGAAGACATATAGAAAACATATTCAACGAATAGATTATATTAAATTTATAAGGTTAGGTTTCTGCATTTCTATTAATTTTGAATAAAATAGACGTTTTGCACTCCGCGTACGGCAAACTCAATGCATTGTCAATGGCAGTGAGCAATCTTCATACAGAAAACGTGAAATATCTCTAAAAGCACACCACCTAGACACAAACCACTTGGAACACATATAAAAAACATATTTAACGAATAGATTATATTAAATTTATATGGTTAGGCTTTTGCATTTCTATTAATTTTGAATAAAATAAACGTTTTACACTGCGCGTACGGGCAAACTCAGTGGCAGTGTGCATTCGTTCTGCAGCCAAGCTGCGCGCACATACCCGATGTTTACAAACATTGGAAGGGGTCTATAGTAACAAGTTTTATTTTTGTGTGAAAATTATCTAAATTATTCCCGTTAAAATTATCCAAATTATCCTCGTTATAACACCCAACAAAGAATACACTGTACACACTAATCAGGCATGTCTTGTCGTTGTTGGACAAGCATGTCACATATTTTATTAAGTGTAGATATATTGGATTGCCCGCCCCTCACCACCCCCACCCCTCCACACATACACAACCAGCCAATGCAGGCAGCACCAAATTTAATTTCTAAATCGCACCTACAAATTCCCAACTGAACAGCACTGCTTTGAACTAGCAGGAACTATCCCTACCCCAGACACATACTTAAACACAGCAAGACACACAGCCAGACACACACACATCTCCATGCAATAGCCAGATCACTGAAATGACCGGGCGCGGTAGCCTAACCTGTAGAGCCTCGCATTCAAGCCAATGACTTTAAAATTGATACTTGTCGCTTCCTAAGCTGGTGCTCGGGATTAATAGGATAGGGCAAGGACTGGTCAGGATAATATGACCGAGTGGGATATCGGGTCATGGTGCCAGTGGTCTAATTTCCCAGTGGGGCAGCAATATAAAGTCACCATGAGTGGGTACTGTCTCAAGTCGGAACCCATCCTGATATGACCGTAGATGTTACTAGGACGTAAAACAACTGAAATGTAGTCATAAAAAGTTAGTGAAACAGAACGTGTGTGATTGATACATCTTGCGTCCAGGGCAAGGCCTTGAAGTTGATGGCGGGAATTATGGGCACAATTTTTCTTTGGCGACGAGATCCCTTCTCATGACGGACAACCATGGAACTATTTGGACCAATGAGTGATCAGTATGCCGACGGCAGTGGAGACGGCTGGCGGGAAGCGGTGTGACTACGGGCATGTCCTGCCGGTTGATTGATACCTGGTTCGCCCGACTGTGGTTACCTGTCAAGCACACTGGCTAAACTGGTTCGCCACCCGAAATGTGCCAACAGAGAGGTACCTACCGCCCAATGACCTTCACCTTTCCAATGTCAACCAATCAGGGGCACAAGGTTTGGTTTGGTTTATTGGAGTTTTACGTCCTAGCAACATCTATGTCATAGCAGGACATGTACTGTGGTTTAAAGCCGAATAATCTGATGAAATAAATTTCCTAAAGCAAGATGCTTACCTAGATTTGATCCTATACATCCAAATTAGATACGGTTGCACTGCCCCCCCCCCCCCCGCACCCAAGTTGTTAGGGGAAATCCATATACCCTGCCCCCGCCCTCTTTGTACCCTGCCCCATCTGTTGGCGATGCCTGTTTCCCTCCCGGCTTGGTACACACAATCCGTCTAACCCTCACCTTCATTCTACCCTGCCCCCTCTATTGGCGATGCTTTTTTCCCTCTCGGCTTGGTACACACAATCCGTCTAACCCTCACCTTCATTCTACCCTGCCCCATCTGTTGGCGATGCCTGTTTCCCTCCCGGCTTGGTACACACAATCCCTGGCCCCTCTGTTGGCGATGCCTGTTTCTCTCTCGGCTTGGTACACACAATCTGTCTAACCCTCACCTTCATTCTACCCTGGCCCCATCTGTTAGCGATGCCTGTTTCCCTCCCGGCTTGGTACACACAATCCGTCTAACCCTCACCTTTATTCTACCCTGCCCCCGCTGTTGGCGATGCCTGTTTCCCTCCCGGCTTGGTACACACAATCCGTCTAACCCTCACCTTCATTCTACCCTGCCCCCGCTGTTGGCGATGCCTGTTTCCCTCCCGGCTCGGTACACACAATCCGTCTAACCCTCACCTTCATTCTACCCTGCCCCCTCTGTTGGCGATGCTTTTTTCCCTCTCGGCTTGGTACACACAATCCGTCTAACCCTCACCTTCATTCTACCCTGCCCCATCTGTTGGCGATGCCTGTTTCCCTCCCGGCTTGGTACACACAATCCCTGGCCCCTCTATTGGCGATGCCTGTTTCTCTCTCGGCTTGGTACACACAATCCGTCTAACCCTCACCTTCATTCTACCCTGGCCCCATCTGTTAGCGATGCCTGTTTCCCTCCCGGCTTGGTACACACAATCCGTCTAACCCTCACCTTCATTCTACCCTGCCTCCGCTGTTGGTGATGCCTGTTTCCCTCCCGGCTTGGTACACACAATCCGTCTAACCCTCACCTTCATTCTACCCTGCCCCCGCTGTTGGCGATGCCTGTTTCCCTCCCGGCTTGGTACACACAATCCGTCTAACCCTCACCTTCATTCTACCCTGCCCCATCTGTTGGCGATGCCTGTTTCCCTCCCGGCTTGGTACACACAATCCGTCTAACCCTCACCTTCATTCTACCCTGCCCCTGCTGTTGGCGATGCCTGTTTCCCTCTCGGCTTGGTACACACAATCCGTCTAACCCTCACCTTCATTCTACCCTGCCCCCGCTGTTGGCGATGCCTGTTTCCCTCCTGGCTTGGTATGGGCAATCCAAGCCCCTCACCACCCCACCCTCCACACACACACAAATTGGCGGTCTTTACCGCCTACACAGAACCAGAAAGAGAAAGCAGCTCACAATGCCAAGATTGTGCAGGCAGCTATTTGGCTTTCTAAAAGCTGCATTACCCAATCAGGAAAGCAATCAGAGTGTCAGCGAAAGCCAGACTGCCGATAACATTAGTAGAAGTCACGGCGGATATCACGTGCACACTAGGAGTAGGAATGGGCACAGTGCCAAACCTGACAGCAATTGAGATGGTTGAAGTTTTATAGTGCTATCCCATAGGGAGACCAGGCTGCCAGCACCATGACCTGATATCCCACTCAGTCACATTATCCTGACACTGAACCAACCAGTTCTTGCCCTATCCTAATAATGCCAAGCGCCTGACTAGGAAGTGAAAAGTATAAATTTTTAAGTCATTGGTTTGACTCGACCAGGGTTCGAATCCCACGATCTACCAAAACCGGAGACCTGGCACTCAACTCATTCGGCTATCCCGTCTGGTCTACAGCAATTGGCCTAACATATAATAAACATATCAAGGAAAAGTTTGCTTCGCAACAATTGTTCCATAAAATTTGGAAATTGATTAGTTTGGTGTCATATTTGACCTATTTATTTCAAACATGGTTCCCCATTTTACGTAGTGTGGTTTGTTGCATAGCGAATTGTATAACTTGTATCGCAATTCAGTATGTGAACCACAATAAAAAAAAGTTTAAAATTACAGTTGATAAATATGTATAAACATATTTATACATTTACACATTAATACTAATTGTGAATAAGTCAAGTTGTTATAGCCATGTTACCGTCCCTTTAATGAAAACTAGCATCATTGGGGCCCAAGTATCTACACATTGTGCTGGTCTATCGCAACACATTTAAGCAATATCCATTACCCGTGTATGCAGCTATTTATGTTTGCATTGTGGTCTGGCCTTGGTCAGGGATTGATTGTTGATGGAGACGGGGTTTCCACTGTGTGGGAGGTACCACACGGGCAGTATCGCTGCTCCTGCTCCTTCGTAGGATAGGACAAGGACTGGTTAGCACACTATCAAGATAATGTGATTGTGTGGGATATTGGGTCATGCTGCTGGCGGTCTGGTCTCCCGCTGGGACAGCATATGAAGTCGCCATGAAGCTAAGATTCCTTACACACGGCATGCGGCATGCGAATGCGGCAAAAAATCGAAACGCCTTGAAGTCAATTGGCTACATCTCTTACACGCGTTATGTGAATGTGATTGCGGCAACTCGATCAGTCCCTGTAGCGATTGGTGTGGCATGCGGCATGCGAATAGAAACCTGTCGCACGTGTCCATTAGTTTTAGACGAGGAGAGGCGACTGATCATTATGGAACGGTCACACACAGGGGTGCGGAGGGGAAATGTATGGTAGTGGTGGTGGTGGGCAGACGGACGGTAACGGGTTGGTAAAAATGCTACCATATCCACAGAAATATGAATACTTATCTATAATTTGGTAATTATAAAGGTAGGGACCCCCTTGTGACGTACCAAGAGGTACATAGATATAAATGACATATTAGGTCATATACAGTGCAGTATGGAGTATACTTGTTTATTTATATTTTTTAAATATAGCCAGTCGAGTGCCGCATGCCGCATACCACATATAAGGAATCCTCCCATTCGCATACCGCATGCCGCATAGAAGGAATCTTAGCTTTAGTGTGCACTGTAACAATCGGTACCCATCCTGATATGATCTTAGATGTTGCTAGGACGTGAACCAGCAAACAAATCTTCTTTTTTTTAAAAGCCCAATAGAGCCTAGATCAGCCAGAAGAGGATCTGTAAGTTGGAAGTTATATAGTGTGTACGTCGTAAGTTCAAACCACATTCCCCAGCAGAATTAAACCAATATTTAAAGATCTGGTCACTTGATTTTAACTTGCATTCTTTATATTGCTATTCCCTTTATATCAGTGAAATATTCATATTAAAGAACTAATAACATCATCAAGTGCAGAACTGTAAAGAAATACCCCTTGTCCAATGTTAATGTGAGTATCAATGTTTCCCTATTGGATGGAAGCTGAAATATACATACTTTGCAACATCATGCAGGGAACCGATGGGTGGAATCACATACTTTATAAAGTGTAGATAATTGGATTCCATTTACCATTATTCAAAGGCGTGTGTCATACTTTCCTTTTGGGGTTTTATGATACCTTTATAATGCAGTGGATTGCTTGTCCAAAACCCAATCATAAATAAGAACATGTTGGTTGATTTTCCAGTTTTACGTCCTGGCAACAATTTCATATCAGGAAGGGTACCGACTTGTGACAGTGCACACTCATGGCGACTTTATACTTCTGCCCCACTAGGAAACCAGGCCACCAGCCCCATGACTTGATAACCCACTCAGTCACATTATCCTGACACCAATCCTTGGCCTTTCCTAACGATGCCGAGCACCAGACTAGGAAGCGACAAGCATAAATTGTTACATCATTGGTTTGACTCGACCAGGGTTCAAACCCAAGGGGTTCGAATCCCACGATCTGCCAAAACGGGAGACGGACGCTCAACTCAATCAGCCATCCCGTCTGGTGAGAACATGTTGTAGTGCAGTGCTATTTTACAGAGGAACCATACCACTCTAACAGTTGAGACAAGACATTAAAGGCCTGGTCACATACACGTTAGTGGATGTAGTTGAACATAGTGGAGGCTAAAGTAGTTGAACGTAGTTGAACGTACCAGCATCCGTACTTCTCTGTCATGCTAACTTGGTAATAACGTGGGTGGACAGTGACTTCCGATTTAATCTTTGGACATGTTCAAAAGAGCACTACATTAGAGGCTGAATTTGCATCCGTGATGCTAACATACTGTAGCATACTCTAGCGTGCTCTAACGTACTTGGACGAAGCCCTGGTCACATAGCCATTAGTGGACGTAGGTGAACATAGTGGAGGCTAACGTAGTTAAACGTACCAGCATGTGTACCATAACATATTTATCCGTACCATAATGTATTTATCCGTACCATAACGTATTTATCCATACCGTAACGTATTTATCCATACCAAGACCTGCGGTACCTTAATGTATTTCAACATACTTACACCACGTTTGACCCACGTTAATCTATCCTACGGTCAACTACGTTCAACTACGTCCACTAACGTGTATGTGACCAGGGCTTTAGGATGAATGGCCCTGTCACACTACGACTTAACACGCCAATAAATTTGACGCGTCGAAATTCTCGGCGTAATATGTAAATATGGGACCAAGTTGGATGTCAATGCCACGTAGTTGACGTGAGCGTAACGTCGGTGTAGTGTAGTTATAACGTAGTTATAACGTGGTTCAACGAGTGAGGACAAAGGAAGTATTAATTGTGTTATTGCCCTCATTGTGGATAAATGATTGTATCTTTTTAATGGCATTATTGTATGCAATCATGTGGATTCATTTATTATTGCCCTCATTATGTAAAGTCATGTTGTCTTGTATTCATTGTACTTATGTTGCTTTATTATTTTGTCTTGCAGGTGTTGGCCGCCGTTATCGCAGCGCAAGGCGATCTGGGGGCTGCAGAGACAGCCTGCGCTTAGTTGCAGATCGAGATGTAGCAGCACGAACAACGACCCCTAGCCGAGGCCCGAGGCAAGGAGAACCAGTCCACGACGGAGGAGGACCTGCTGGATGTGCTGAAGCAACACGTCGACGCCTCGGGTGACGTATTGGACTGCCTAACCAAGCACATGACCCAGAGGACACCCTCCACCCAAACTTCATGGCATCCGCATGAAGTTGACGAAGGAAGCCGTGTCCTCATTACGGAGTTCCACCAGAAGCTGGTCATACAAGCCAAACTCATGCCGCCTCCTGATCCACTGCCGCACCCACAATCGCTTCGGCCAAGATTTTTTCCTTCTCCTTCTAGCCTCAATATAGCGCAGTAACAACACATTTGTCTCATGGTGAACTTTGAGAATGGCCAGTTGGTAGTCCTGCATTAGCCACTCAGGCACATATGTCGGCTGCGAAGAGCTGACCTGTTCTGCTGACAGGAGGACATCGTAGGTCTTTATATACTCAAAAGCAACACATTCACACCACGTTCGACAACTTTTGAAGGACGTCACAGACATTACGCGCACGCTAGATGTTTGTCAACAACGTCAGGACACGTTTGCGAAACGTTTGAGCTACATTAGGCATGCGTCACAGACACGTTTGACCTACATTGCAACACGTTAACCCCACATTGTCTTAGCATGGGCCACACATTCCTCCCGCCTGTGTGTCACTCTGATGTAAGGCAACGTTGATCTCACGTAGCCAACGCACGCCTAATGTCGGCATAACGTGAGTGTAACATCATTCCAATGCAACTGCATCACGTCGAAAGTTTTGGGCATGTCCAAAACATTGATGCATGCTGCCGTAACTCGACGTAACCTGACGTATCTCGACGTAACTCAACATCTGCGTAACGTAAGCATGACAGCACCCACCGTACCTCAACATAATGACCAAAATTCACCTACGTCGGTTCACATTAGCTCGTTACATCATAGTGTGACAGGCCTATTATAGCCACAGCTTGACCACATTCTTTCCAAGAGAATGGGTCATTCCAAGATAGACAAACTATGATAAGTCATGCTCGATCATGATAACTTGGAATTAATAAAAGAGTTGGTTGGCTGTTTGAATTTTACGTCCTGTCAACATCTAAGGTCATATCAGGACGGGTACCGACTTGTGACAGTGCGCACTCATGGCGAATTTATAGTGCTGCCTCACATTAATAAAAGAGTGTTGGTCATGTTATTGCCCCTTTAAATAAATTGGCACTAGGAATAATCAGGATGGGACAAAGATTGGTTGGCTAAGAAGCATAATGCGACTGGATCACCTCTATTGATATGACTTGAGTGCCTTTATTGATCTGACTGAGTAACTGTATATCGATATTAAGTAAGCACTGAGTGATATGGGGTTTGAGGTCTGAGGGCTTCTGGAGTGAACTGTGGTGTACCCAAGGTCAATACACATTCCAGAGGCCAAATGTGCTTCAACTAATACGCGAGGAGGAGATATGCCATTGATAGGCATCAAATGTTACTCCTGAATAGAAAGTGATATGTCAATGTTTGTTCAATACCGTGCAACTCGTGGCAGAAAAAAAGTGAAATCGAAGTAGCCAGTCCGATATCAGTTTTCTTGGCCTGGCCAGGTCTTCAGCCATTGTAGTCATCACCACTATTTAGATTTTTTTTCCTTCATAATTTAAATGGAAACAATCTGTAGCCCTATAATAAAGTTTGAGGTACAAGCTTGTTTGTTTGGGTGTTACATCCTGACAACATCTAAGGTCATATCAGGATGGGTACCAACTTGTGACAGTTCGCACTCTTGGCAACTTTATAGTGCTGCTCAACTGGGAGACTAGGCCACCAGTGTCATAACTCAATTTCCTACTCAATCACATTATCCTGATACTGAAATAACCAGTGCTTGCCCAAGTGCTAGGCTACAAATATCAATAGGTCATGGAACCCAGATAACTTGGCATGGTTCCTCTGTGAATATTTTATTCTTGAAGATAATACATTTGTCACTGGTCTTCACACCACACAGCCTTACAAGTTACACTTAAATTGTCTTCCTAATGCTAGGTACACACCTACCGTATACGATTCACGCACTAAAACTCGTGACCCGACCCGACCCACTTCAAACTGAAAACGGGCCGATTCATTTTTCGAATCGCGAATCGCAATCGTAAGGAAGCAGTTTTAGCCCTAAAAAGTCGCGAATCGCAATCGGTAGGTGTGCTAGGGGAGTGCACACCTCACGACTTTTGGGCAGTTTTAGATCATATACGGTAGGTGGGTGCGGAAAAATGGTAGGTGTGTACCTAGCATTAGTTGATGAATATTGGCGACTGCTGCATCAGTAGTAGACCATAACATAAAACAGTAGAAGAGAAAGCTTGTTTTAATTAACATCTGTAGAGCGCATTGATTTTTGTATCATTGGCTATTGGACATCAAACATAGTCACTCTGACATATTTCTTTGGATGAAACCCGCTGCCGCCACATAGGCTACTCTTTCCGATAAGCAGCAAGGGGTCTTTTATATGCACTTTCCCACAGACAGGACAGCAAATACCACATCCTTTGATGAACCAGTTCTGGACCACTGGTTGGAACGGAAAATAGCTCAAACTGCAAATCGATCCACTGAGCAGAATCCATAGGATGACTGACACCTTCACAGGTGGACACTCTACCGCCTGAGCTACATCCCGCCCCTTAAAGCTGCATAGTCTGATGAAATATAAAATTTTCAAAACCAAACCAATTATCTAGATTTGATTTTACATATCTAACTTAGATACTGATGTACTTCTTAAGCATTTGTTTCTGCGAAGAAGGCAATACTGAGTCAATTTAACAGAACCTGTTACTGCAGAAGTCTATGGTGTCAGAGATTTGGCAAGCTTGCTAAAACTAATTTTCTATGTTTGCACTCCATTTAAAATAAAAGTAACTTTGAACTAATATAATCTAATGATCGATCCAATATATTTATCTCAGAAAAAATGCAGAAATTCAAAACCACCGGACTATGCAACTTTAACATAAAACTGAGAGGCGTATACCACCGAACAACCCTCTACTCAGTGTAGTCTCAAATAGCCAGGGACATTGCTGAGATAATTAATGCTCATTAACTGCTCCCTACACCTCCATAATATCTACGAGACCCTGTAGGGGTGGGAGTGGGGTGGCGCTAGGATGTACGGCTGTCATTGGAAATTAACATCAGGGCCATGCTCACCATGAGCCAATATGTGTACAGTAAAACCTCTCTAAATCGACCGACCATGGGACCGACTGTAAATGGTTCATTTATGGAGGTAGTCGGTTTAGGGAGATTCCTTTATTGTTACAATGGTATTGTATGGGCGATCGTTTGGGACCCAAATAAAGCAATCGATATAAGGAAGTGGTCGATATGTGGAGATGGTCGCTGAGAGTTTCTACTGCACATTTTTTTTTTTTTAAATGTTTATAGGCGATACTGTACTGCCAGATTTGTACTTTGCCCAGAGAAAAATCTTGCTTCAATATCCATGCATACACTAATCCCTACAATCCTCTAAGATGGGCACCCTTTATCACTGATAAATGCCTCGATAAATGCCTCGATTGTGCACAGTGGTGTCTGGCAAAAGACGAGTTTTCCGAGACCTTGGCGCCAATAGCAAATTTCCGCAAAAAACACGGATTCCCCCCCCCCCCCCCATTAGCATTGCCTTGTCAGGGATTTGTTATATGCGCATAAATACTTTATACATAGCATACATATAAATGCACAGAAATGTACTTATATAAAGTTTTCCTTTCTCCTCTATCCTTCATGGGTTTTACGTTCTATCAACATCTAAGGTCAAATAAGAACGGGATTTGATCTGACCAATACATGGGTGGTTGGGGTTGTATGTCCTAGCGACCTCTATGGTAATATCAGGACCAGGCTGTGATATATATATTTTGTGAACATTAAAGGGCGAAATCGTGGAGATCCCTGATTATATACCCCAGCAGATGTTCATGAATAAATGGCGATACACACTGGATTCAATAGCTGCAAGCAACATCCGAGAACTAAATTATATACCCCAGCAGACAGCATTCCATAATAGGCACCACCCCATTCCAAGATGGCGATGTGTACTGGATCCAATAGCTGCAAGCAACATCCAGGAACTGAATAATACACCCCAGCAGACAGCGTTCCCAAATAGGCACCATAGCATTCCAAGATGGCGATACGTACTGGACCTAACATCTGCAAGCAACATCCGAGAACTAGATTATATACCCCAGCAGACAGAGTTCCCAAATAGGCACCATCGCATTCCAAGATGGTGATACACACTGGACCTAACAGCTGCAAGCAACATCCGAGAACTAGATTATATACCCCAGCAGACAGCGTTCACAAATAGGCACCATAGCATTCCAAGATGGCGATACATACTGGACCTAACAGCCGCAAGCAACATCCGAGAACTAGATTATATACCCCAGCAGAGAGCGTTCACAAATAGGCACCAACCAGGGAAGAAGAACACTGGGTGCCACTACACTGGTCCCGCTTTCACTGCTTCAGTGTACAGTTCAACACACATGCTGGAACCAGCGACGTCTGCAGGAAGCAGAGGACAATTCACTCGGCGCTGGTTGCTGGCGTGCTCCCAAAGCTCCATTAGGCGGAACGAGGTGTGCGTATCGCGCGAGGCCGGCACCAGCGGCCCTATAAACAGACTTACACTTAATTTGTCCTCCACAGTCGATACAGATTGATTTTTTTCCGCTCTCTCTCCTCAGAGCAAGCACCCCGGCAAACCTCCCTCACTGGCCGTGCTTTGAATACTGAAGGTTAGAATGCAGCTTACGACTAGTTTAGCACTTAACCAAGCTCCACTGCTCACTTTGGCAGATAACGTCGCGACTGTTACTGTTAGCGTATATTTATTTATATGTATATTTTATATATTTACTGTATAGTAAATACATTTATTAAATCTATCTAATATATGCATTATAATTTATATAGTATATATACATTTTTTTAAACCATCTATATATATTATTCTAAATAGTAGCTAGGGAAAGAACAACTAAATACACGACTGGCTTGAGTAAGTTTAGATACCTCTGGCACATTAATAATGATAATAATAATAATTCAATACAATTGAGTAATGATTAACTATTCCCCTGCACCTTTATATTCATATAATGCTTATACTTCAAATAAATAATAAATATACTTGTATCTCTCCCTTTCCCTCTTTTTGCCGCCATTGCATTTAGGCGGGTGCACTAGGTTTTCTGAGGATTGATTTTCACTCGCACCAAACATGAAGACCCATACAGTATCACATCAAAGTGTAAGTTATAGAGTATCACACCAGGGTATGATACCCTACACAGTATCACAGAGTACAGCAATATGTCTGTATCACTTCCCGTTGTAACACAACAATAAAGTAACCATCATATTCAAATCCATTCTCTTTTAAACAAAACGCCAACAGTTCTACACTGTAGACAGTATGCATGACCTTTTTACTAAGGTAAAACAGGAAAACATTTTAGCCTTTTTAAGGGCAGCTGGACTGTACCACCTCATATAGTTTACTAAATAGATTCTATCAATTATTAATAAAACTTTTCTTTTTCTATGGGAATTTGTTTCCCTTGACCACAAATATATGATTGTGAGCTTTCTAATTTAATGAGTGTCTATTGGCACATAATTGATTGTCTGCTTTTACATGTAAAAGTGATGGTTTGAACAAAAAACTAACATTTCTTGCCGTGAATATGGCCTATGCTGCCGACACGGCGTAAAGCAACCAATCAATCAATCAATCAACCTTTTAAACAAAAACTAATTTATTCGAACGTTGATACTTTCGTTGCAAAATTGTTATTTGTCTGGCCTCGTTATATGATGAACACTGAATCAATTTCGTGACAGATTTGAAGATGTGAATTGATAGTCATCTGTCAAGTTATCTGATCCTAAGCAGCACAGGTTCTTGTATCATTCGATCACGTGACCCCCGTATAAGCATAGCACTTCCAACTATTAATCTCTATATCTACGCAACTGGGGTATTACATTATAATACTAGAGAGACAATATCAAAATAGCTCATCTCAAAATCAGGTGAAAAAGCCGTCCCATTAAAGTTGCATAGGCCGATGGTTTTGAGGTTCTGTCATTTTCTGAGGTAAATATAATTATTACGTTGATCGTTATCGTCTACCTTACTTTGGAGATATTTGAAGTGCAACCATGCCAGATTAATTTTGGCAAGCATGCCAAAGCTTTAACAACCATAGGCTTATGAATGTTGGTTGTTGTTTTACATCCTAGCAACATCTAAGGTCATCATGACGGTTACCGACTTGTGACAGTGCACTCATGGTGACTTTATAGTGCTGCTCCACTGGAAGACTAGGTTGCCAGCACCATGACCTGATATCCCACTCAGTCACATTATCCTGACACTGAGCCAACCAGTCCTTATCCTATCCTAATAATGCCGAGCACCAGGCTAGGAAGCAACAAGTATCAATTTTTAAGTCATTGGTTTGACTCAACCAGGGTTCGAACCCACAACTCCACGATCTACCAACACGGGAGACGGACGCTTTAACTCATTCGGCCATCCCGTCTGGTCTCATAGGCTTATGAAGTAACATATTCTATTCAATTGCCTCAGCATTCCCTTCTGTGTGGCGACAAATGTTTAATAAGCGCACTAGTATGTAAGTTTGATATGTAGAATCAAATCTAGATAATTGTTTTGGTTTTGAAAATTTGATGTTTTCATCGGACTATATATATATATATAGCCTTTATTATTAACCCAGGTTCTTTGTTAATTTCTGTTTAAAAATATAAATGCAAAAAAAATATCATGGTTAATAAGAATGTAGGGAGGGTTGTAAGGGCGTTATGGCTTGTATCAGGCCCATAATTCTTAATTCCTTCTGCTTCTCGGGGACAAAGACACAAATTAAAAAGCCATCTGGTCTACATCACAATATAAACCGGATATGACGTCAGTAACAAGACTGCAGTCATGGGCCATTGTCCGCCGTGATCAGTAGATTTTCTGATTTCAAAATCTATTTCACAGTTCACATGTTTACAAGCATTACTACTTCAGTAAGTGTTCCGATGCATTCACTGGCATATCTTAGCATCCAAGTCGTATGCTATATACCATATAGTTACAAAGTCTAAATGTATAAATTCATCTGTCAATATCAACCTAGCAATGAGATATGTAAGCATTTTGTGTAGTATTCAGAGTAAACAGTGAGATATATGTGGATATCACGTGGTCATATTTCATGATTTATTCATTGACACAACAAATGACGACTTTGAAATTTAAAATTTAATTTCGAATTTAAAGTTTAAAATTTAATTTGAAATTTAAATTGAAAGGTATGAATTGCAATTGATAACATTGGGATTCCTAGAGTGGCACTGTTGGAAACATTAATTTAGGACATTAAAGAACTTTCAAGGAAGGACACAACCAGGGTTTAATTGTGATGCAGGCGAGACACAGTAGATTGTAGCATTGTGATGTATGTCACTGGACCAAAACACTGAACTTTGCCAATGCTAAAGTCCCAGTCACACATACCCGGACGAGCCCCACATTTTTAGCCGGACCACCCCCGGACCCCCCCCCCCCCCAGACTGTCCTGGATAGCCCCGGATAAAATCGCTATTTTGGTCATTGTTTGGGCTTGCAGTCACACCTACACTGTCTAGCCCCCAGTCTACCTGCAGTCTAGCCCGTGGTCTAGCCAGACCACCCCCGGACTACCTGGTGTATCCACGGAGTAGTCACGGACCAGTCCTGGACTGGAAGCGGACTTGCTCCTGCTATACAAAAGCGGGGCTCATCCTGGACTGATCCGTGGTAAACCGGGCTATCTATGGCTCATCCGGCTCTTATCTGAGCATTCCGGTAGTGGTCCGTGGCTACGTCGGGTTAAACCGTGTCTAAAACATGGCTCATCCGGGTTAAGAAATGCCTGGACAGCCCCAGACTGGACCAGACACTACACAGACTACCCCCGGACTACCTGGACAACCCCCAAATTACACCCGGATCATCCTGGACGATGCCGATTCGAGCCCAGATCGCAATATTCCCCGGACTGCCCCGGATGTTCTAAACATTTTAAAACATCCGCGGCAGACCCCGAATGAGGCCGGACCAGCCATGGATCACCAAGGACCAGCCACGGATGAGCCACAGATCACGCCGGATCACCACGGACCATGCCGGTTCATGGTCCGGGGCTCGTCCGGTCCTAGATAAAAGATTTACCCGGTACTTGTAGTACACGGGTGAACGACAACGTAGTCTAAATACGGGCGAAAAGAGCTTTAGTATGGAACAGGGAGTAGAATGCCTGCCTCCAGTATCAAATGGATACTTATATAGGCATAGAGTTGATGAAATGGGAGAGAATCCAAAAAGACAAGATGGCGGCCGCAGAACGCCATCGATTTCACTTTTAAATCTTATTAAACTAGATATTATATTATATTTTTGAACTCAAAGGTAGCGGGCTATCAATAAGACATATGTAAAGAATAATTGTTGCTTCTTAGATTGTGAAATTAGGCTCTCAATTCATTGACCCGCATTTTCAACCGTTTTTATATAGGGTTGGTATTCACCCGTGTACTGTGAGTACCGGGTGAATGCTTTATCTAGTCCGGTCCCTGATCCGGGCAGGTGTGACTGGGGCTTTAGTGAAAGTGCCAACAGACTGTCAGAACACAGAGTGTGTTGATCCTCTGCTTGGCACCTCGATACAATATCCTTTCGCTGTTTTCCATCCATCATACGTTCAAACACATGGGCGTGCCAGTAAGATTTCCGACCATGGAAAGTCACCGCCACCACTGATCTAACTTTAGCACCTGACGTATGAGGCACTTGTTAGGGAAGTGGAAGGTTGGTTGATTGATTGGCACGCCGCTGTGTGACAGTACACGCCTATTATGGCTTTGTAGCTGGTTGGTTGGTGGACAGTTGTTGGAGTTTTACGTCCTGGCAATATCTAAGCTTATATCAGGATGGGCACCGACTTGTGACGGTGCAGACTCATGGTGACTTTATAGTGCTTCCCCATGGAGAAATCAGGCCACCGGCACCATGACCTGATATCCCATTCAGTCACATTATCATGACACTGAGCTAATCAGTCCTATTAATACCGAGTGCCTGGCTAGGAAGCGATAAGTATCAATTATATAAGTCATTTGTTTGACTCGACCGGGAACCAAACTCCCGATCTCCCGCACGCGAGGCCCGCGCTCTACCAATTCGGCCACCACGCGCGGTTTTATTGTGCTGCCCATTGAGAGGTTATATCGCTTTAACTTTAAGTCAGATCGCTAGAATGCCTAGTACTAGTAGTTTGTACTAGTAAGCCAGCTCTCGTCGTAGTATGACCTTAGATGTTACTCGTGTGTAAAACTCCCAACAAATAAACAAAACAGCAAGATAGCGCAAAGACTGTTTGCTACAGTGTCAATATAATGTGACAGAGTGGGATATATATATCACGATGCCAATAGCATGGTATTCTAGTGGGGCAGCACTATAAAGCCACCATCACTGTATCATATCACATATCACCTATCCACTCTGATATGACCTCAGATGTTGCTTCGATCGATCAATCAATCGATCAATCAAATCAATCAGCTTTCTGGCACCTAATTATTTTGCTTTGAACTGACTTACCGTGGTTCTTTTATGTTAATCCTAAGATTTAGGAACTCACCTGAAGACAAATGAAAGAAAGCATGGTTATTTGGACTATCCAACATTACAAGTGACGGAAAGTATAAATTCAATAGCTTATTATTAGCTGGCTTGACAGAATTTTACATTAAAGTTACTCAGTCCAATGCAAGTACCAACCTTTTGAAGCCAAAACACCCACCTAGATTTTAAAAACCCACCTACATTTAAAACACCCACCTAGATTTAAGACACCCACCTAGATTTAAGACACCCACCTAGATTTAAAACACACATCTAGGATTAGCCCCGCACTCAAACATTTGCATCGAGCAATTTCCTAGTATTGGAGCAACACTGTTATCAGATAAATGGATAGATAGGTCAGGTTGCCAACCACCTTTTAAGGGCGCCGACCAAACTGGTCGCAAGGAGGTTGCAAGTGCAGCAGCTGCAACGTCCTTGCGTCCAAAATTTCGAAAATGGTCATCACGAGGTCGCTGACCTCCCGGCACCAGTGTGCAAGGAGGGCTAAGGCAGTCGTAAGGAGGACATATGGACGTCGCGTATCGATCGTAAGCGAATGCAGGCCTCATGACGCCTTGGGTATCAATCACATTCAAGGTCAGAACCAAATGGCAAAAAAACTAACATCGCTCAGGCTGTGACACTGACAGCAAATGGTCTATGACGGACAAGCTCTTTAAGTTTAAGGCAATCTTTGGTGTAGACAAAGACCCTATAATACTAAGACGGCTCACTCAGCCTGTACTGTGTAATCAAAATGATCAAACCCACCACTTGGTGCACTGGCTGTTCTCTTGGTTAAACAGGTGCTATATTATATGTATAAATGTATATATATGAATGTGAAAGATGTGTGATGATGGCGATGTTGATGATGATGCTGATGATGATGTGTATTCACACTTACCTATCTCATGTATAATATAATTGTATGTGTTTACATGTGAAACACCAACCAGCAGCCGGGCTGATCAAACCCACCACAGGGTGGCACTGCAAAATTTACATTACCATGGGAGAGATAGGGAAAGGAGTGAGCCGTCTTAGTATTATAGGGTCTTTAGTGTAGATAATGTTAAGATAATCAGCATACATGGGTGCCATATGTAATCACCATGTGTAATCACCATGCAGCGCTACCATATGGAATTACCGGGTGTAATCACCATGCGTAATCATACAATCACCTCGACAATCATCACATATAATCACTATACAAATCACCATATTACATAATCACCATACAATAAAATAACCAGATGAAATCAACATACATGTAATCAAGAGGCACTCTCGCCTATACACTCAGACACACACACTTCTCCCACCCACAATCACACAAACGCAGACAATCACAGACACCCACAATCACACAAATGCAGACAATCACAGACACCCACAATCACACAAATGCAGACAATCACAGACACCCACAATCACACAAACGCAGACAATCACAGACACCCACAATCACACACACGCAGACAATCACAGACACCCACAATCACACACACGCAGACAATCACAGACACCCACAATCACACAAACGCAGACAATCACAAACATGCACAATCACACAAATGCAGACAATCACAGACACCCACAATCACACAAATGTCGACAATCACAGACACCCACAATCACACAAATGCAGACAATCACAGACATCCACAATCACACAAACATGGACAATCACAGACACCCACAATCACACAAACGCAGACAATCACAGACACCCACAATCACACAAATGCAGACAATCACAGACACCCACAATCACACAAACGCAGACAAACACAGACACCCACAAATGCAGACAATCACAGACACCCACAATCACACAAATGCAGACAATCACAGACACCCACAATCACACAAACGCAGACAATCACAGACACCCACAATCACACAAACAATCACAGACACCCACAATCACACAAATGCAGACAATCACAGACACCCACAATCACACAAATGCAGACAATCACAGACACCCACAATCACACAAACGCAGACAAACACAGACACCCACAATCACACAAATGCAGACAATCAGACACCCACAATCACACAAACGCAGACAATCACAGACACCCACAATCACGCACATTCCACTCCCTCCCCAACCATCCCCAACATGTGCTCACACAATTCCACTCCTATCCTCTCCCCCCTCCCCTCCCCTCCCCCGAGGACCAGGGGGGATGGCCGAATGAGTTGAGCATCCGTCTCCCGTTTTGGTAGATCTGGGATTCGAACCCACGGGTTCGAACCCCGGTCGAGTCAAACCACTGACTTAAAAATAGATACCTGCTGCTTCCTAGCCTGGCGCTTGACATTATTAGGATAGGGCAAGGACTGGTTGGCTGTGTCAGGATTATGTGACTGACTGAGTGGGATATCAGGTCATGGTGCTGGTTGCTTGGTCCTTCAGTGGGGAAGCACTATAAAGTCGCCATGAGTGTGCACTCCAACAACCAACCAACCCACCAGTATCAGTATCACACACTCTCCCACACGTGTTCACACAATCCCACTCCCACCCCCCCCCGCCCCCCACCCTCTGACACTGACAGTGAGTAGAGGTTACAGCTCGTACTGAACGTGCCCCCGGGGGGGTGGGGGGGGGGGGGGCGCTCCATGAAAACCTGTTCTGTTCACAGCGGTAAGCAGTTAACGCAATAAAGACTTGCTGAATATTCAATTTTCCAGATTGCTTCTTGCGGCCATTTGGAGAGGATCCATCTTGGGGGGGGGGGGGGGGGGGGGGGGGGGCCTCCCGGACCTGTTCATTGGATTTCAGTTGCAGTAAGCTACGTGTTACCACCACCACCACCACCACTCACCCCCTATGTACAGAATATGTTTATAAAATTGAGTTTTATAGTTTGTTTGTGGTGGAATGCAGGATTTACGTGAGGACAAGGAGGGTGTGCTGAAACACAGCTACAGTTTCCTTTTCAATCTGTCTTTTTACAAAATCATGGTTAAGTTGTTTTATCGTATCAAATACAAAATTGGAGTAGCATAATCCAATGAAAGGTGTGATCCTACGTACCAAACTTAGATACTGGTGCACTCATCAATTTTTCTCTAACGCCGTCTAAAGCCCTAGTCACACCTCACCAGATTGGGGGGAAACGGACAGAAACCGAACAGTCCGTTTTGTGTCTGTACAAGTTTTGAACATGCACAAAACTAAGAACGGATGCTGCCGGACTGACATCTACGGTTCTTGTCTGGCTTGAGTTTGTTTCGTCCGTTGGTTATCTGTTCATGACCGTTTCATGTCTGTTCGTCCGGCGGCCTTCGCAACACTTAGACACATTTTAATACATTTTGATACTTATTACCACCGGACTAGACAATTCTGTCTGTTGCTCAATCCGGTGAGGTGTGACTGGGCCTTTAGGGATGGTCTAAAGCGGCTGTCACACCTCGCCGGATTGAGCAATGGACAGAATTGTCTAGTCCGGGCGTCATAAGTATTTAAATGTATTAAAATGTGTCAAAATGTTGTGATATCGGGTCAAGGCCGCTGGACAAATGGACATGAAATGGATATGAACGGATAGCCAATGGACGGTAAGCGGACAAGAACCATAGAAGTCAGTCCAGCGGCATCCGTTCCTAGTTTTGTGCATGTTTAAAACTTGTACGGACATAAAACAGACTTTGTTCGGTTGCTGTCCGTTTCCCCCAATCCGGTGAGGTGTGACAGGGCCTTCACTGTCAATGGTTTTCATGTTAGGATAAGATTTGACCATCCTCCAACTCCCCTAATCCTAACATAAAAACAATGATAAAACTGATGTTATAGCTTGAAAAGCAACCCGAACATGGTGTTTACCCCCGCACGCGCTACCTCCCCAGGCTTCCAAACATTGTTCAGATTGAAGAAATAAATACATGCACAGACCATCCCTTAATTAATCAGGGATGAAAGTGCTCTCCGGTAAAAAATCGGAAAATGCTGATATTCTCCCATAGGTTTAGCATTGTCAGGGAATCGCGGAAAATTCACGGAAGTTGGGTTTCATACATATTGGTATATGCTGATAGTGCTGCAGCGTTTGAAGGACATATTAGTAGTAGTATACGCTGATAGTGCTGTGGAATCTGCACCACATATTAGTATACGCTGATGTTGATGCAGTGTAAAACGTATTAGTATACACTTATAGTGCTGCGGTGTTTGAACAACGTATTAGTATACACTTATAGCTATACGGAAAATCCGCGAAATCGCGGAAAGCTTTCATCCCTGAATTTAATGGCGTACAGTGAAGTGAGTCGATATACTTGAGAATAAGCAAGGTTCACTAATTGCCCAGCACCTTGGTCAAAATATGTATCTACCCACCTTACATTCAATTCTTACCAGTAGAACCGGGCTAACCAGGCTAAATCAGCCACCACGTAGTACTGGTACAAACCAATCAACCAATGGTAAGACCAGACGGGATAGCCGAATGAGTCAGACTAGAGCGTCAGTCTCCCGTGTTGGTAGACCGTGGGTTCGAACCCTGGTCGAGTTAGGATAGGGCAAGGACTGGCTTGGCTCAGTCTCAGGATAATGTGACTGAGTGGGATATCAGGTCATGGTGCTGGCAGCCTGGTTTCCCAGTGGGACAGCTCTACAAAGTTGCCATGAGTGTGCACTGTCACAAGTCAGTACCCATCCTGATATGATCTTAGATGTTGCTAGGACGTAAAACAACAACAAACAAACCAATGGTAAGCAAAACTTTTTAATCATTATTTTTAGTTTCCAGCACCCAATATCACATTAGCCAGATTGTCGGATAAACGAGTTTGGACAAGCTCTTATTTGAACAAGCTCTTATTTCGAACACTGAGAGATAATATGAATAACGGAAATTTGCTATGTACATGTTTTTTTTGGACAACGAGATCTGTGGATTAAACCAAAGACCCTGTAATACTAAGACGGCTCACTCCCTATCTCTCCCATGGTAATGTAAATTTCGCAAGTGGTGGGTTTGATCATTTTGATTACACAATACAGGCTGAGTGAGCTGTCTTAGTATTATAGGGTCTTTGATTAAACAGAGCCTGACCAATGAGAGCTGACGGATACTTCTTCAGCCCAGCCACCAATGCATTAAATCATTTAATCAAAATTGCCATTGCAGTCAGAGCTTTTAATTGCAATATTGTCATCGCAGGAATTAATTCTTCGTAGAAATTACTGGTTTGGGATTAAAACAAAAATTTAATGATTTAGCTGTTCAGGTGGGTTGTATTTTGACCGGAATCTCATATTTAAATTAAAGTACATTGAAATAATATTTTTCAGGAGTGAAAGTAGAAGTAAATGTGAACTTTGTAATATAGCAACATATAGACTAGAGGGAAAGTGAGGTGGAGCTGTGAGCAGTACTATCACTAATTACTAACCAGACGGGATGGCCGAATGAGTTGACCGTCCGTCTCCCATTTTGGTAGATCATGGGATTCGAAACCACAGGTTCGAACCCTAGTCGAGTCAAACCAATGACATACAAATTTATACTTGTCGCTTCCTAGTCAGGCGCTCGGTATTATTAGGACAGGGCAAGGACTGGTTGGCTCGGTGTCAGGATAATGTGACTGAGTGGGATATCAGGTATTGGTGCTGGCAGCCTGGGCTCCCAGTGGGGCAGCACTATAAAGCTCCCATGAGTGCACAGTCACAATTCGGCACCCATCCTGATATGACCTCAGATGTTCCCATGGCGTAAAACTCCAAGAACTAATCACTAAAATTACAAACCGACTAAGCGGCTACCAGTTCCGCATCCCGGTGATATATTCTACAATATGGCACTGATGAACTTGTACTTCTAGAATATTCGCTATTATAGTTTTCCATTGAATCTAGGATTAAAAAAATACAGAGAAAAAAACAAGAAAAGAATTAAAATACCAAAGCCAACTAGATATTTGAAATCACCATAAATAGTTTAGTTTACCCGGTAAGTACTAAAAGCTTCACATCGAATAGATTCCATTTTTGCATGCTTATTTCAACAAGCAACTTTCATCAACACTTCAATATGTATCTCCCCCCCCCCCCCCCCCTACCATATACCGCGTGCACCCCCCCCCCCCCACCCACCCCCCCCCCCCCCCCCGCACCCCCCCCCCCCCCCACCCCCCCCCCCCCCCCCCCCCCCCCCCCCCCCCCCCCCCCTCCCCCCCCCCCCCCCCTCCCCCCCCCCCCCCCCCCCCCCCCCCCCCCCCACCCCCCCCCCCCCCCCCCCCCCCCCCCCTCCCCCACACCCCCCCCCCCCCCCTAGACTATGTGCCCTCTAGAATATTCCTTCTCAACTAAAGTGGTCATGCTTGTCGACCAATTAAAAGCATTCTTATGTAAGGAGTATGGACTGAACATTAAATTCATATTGTATTATCACACTTCAGGTCAGATTTTCTTATTTTACTCATAAATTAAAGCTCCAGTCGCCTGAAATCATCAAATTTTCAAAACCAAAACACTGACCTAGATTTTACTATACATATGTAGTAGTCTGCACTGACCTCTCCGGCAAGGAGCAGCATAGACAGGTAGGCATGGGTAGCGTGTTGATATCAGGGAGCCTAGGTGGTGTTATGGTTATCACACTGGCCCCTAACAAAGATATGTGGGTTCGAGTCCCGCTCTAGGCACAAAATTTCCCATTTTCATCACCCCCACGACACATATTTAACTCAGACACAAATGCAATTATTAAACATGTTGTCACCACATAGAAGGGACTACTGAGGCAATTTAATAGAACCTGATACTGTTGAAACCTATGGTGTCAAGAGTTTTGGCATGCCTGCCAAAATTAATTTGCATGTTTGCATTTCAAATATCTATCAACAAAAATTAACCATTTAAAATAACGGTTATGTCCTAACTAAAGTAAAGTTAGATTATAACTACAGAACAACCTCTCGAATCGACCACCTCCACAAATCGACCACTCCCCTCTATCGATCGCTTTATTTGGGTCCCAACAATAACATTGTAATCATATTCTAACTCCCTAAACCGACCACCTCCCTAAATGGACCACTTAAAGTCGGTCCCAAGGTCGGTCGAATTAGAGAGGTTTTACTGTATTAACCTAATCTATTTATCTCAGAAAATGACAGAAATTCAAAACCATCGGTCTATGCAACTTTTTTGTTGTCTATAACCAAAGACCCTATAATACTAAGACGGCTCACTCAGCCTGTACTGTGTAATCAAAATGATCAAACCCACCACTTGGTACACTGGCTGTTCTCTTGGTTCAACAGTGGCTATATTATATGTATAAATGTATATATGAATGTGAAAGATGTGTGCTGATGATGATGATGATGATGATGATGATGATGCTGATGATGATGTGTATTTGTTCATAGCAATTTCATATAGATGTGTATTCATACTTAGCTATCTCATGTATAATATAATTGTATGTGTTTACATGTGAAGCACCAACCAGCAGCCGGGCTGATCAAACCCACCACAAGGTGGCACTGCGAAATTTACATTACCATGGGAGAGATAGGGAGTGAGCCGTCTTAATATTATAGGGTCTTTGCTATAACTTAGTATAAGTTCATACCGAATTACATTTATTCCTGCTCTAACAATCAGGGAACCCTGACCATGATCTATCCGGTAAATCAGCAATAGGAACAAATCACCGCCAGAGCAGTGTCATGAATAAATCAACACAAGTAGTGTAGTAGTCTGCACTGACCTCTAAGGCAAGCAGACACACAGACAAGTAGGCGTGGAGAGGGTGGTGACATCAGGGAGCCTAGATAGTCAAAGTTATAATCAGTCATAATCAAATTGGACTAGTGCTACCCAGCGGTGAAAACAATTGTAAACACACCTATCCATTATGCGCAGGGTAAATTAATTCATCACCAAAAAAGAAGAAGAAGAAGAAGAAGAAATAGAAGAAGAAGAAGATGATAGTCTAATGGTTTAAAAGCTAGCCCAGAATGGTAAACACTGTGGGTTCGAAACCTGCTCTGGACACACGTGAAAGATATGGTATTCAAGGCTGTTTTTTTATGGGAATTCAAGACTATTTCCATTTGGATTTCAAGAAAAAACAACAATGGCGGATGACGATTTTGGACTAATTTAGATCAGTGGGGACAGTTTAATGGAAGTCAAGAATTTTCAAGACTAATTACACAAAATAGGTTAAAATTCCAGGCTTTTCAAGGCCTTGAAATGGGGCTAATGAAGTTCAAAGCTTTTCAAGTCTCGTACGGACCCTGCTGCTTTAGCACAATATATATTTCCTATTTCTATCACCGCCAGGGCAGTATCAACTAGTAGGCAGTAGTGTGGACCAATCGCCGTCAACATGAGGCCTTGCTGTATGTGGTCAACTTCCTTCAACTACCCCTCACCAGGCGCGGTGGCCGAATCGGTAGAGGGCGGGCCCCGCGTGTTGGAGATCGTGAGTTCGGTTCCCGGTTGAGTCAAGCCAATGACTTATAAAATTGATAGTATTAGTTGTCGCTTCCTAGCCTGGCACTCAGCATTCTTAGGATAGGGCAAGGACTGGTTAGCTCAGTGTCTGGATAATATGACAGTGGGATATCGGACAGCCTGATTTCCTAATGGGGCAGCACTATAATGTCACCATGAATGCGCACTGTCACGATTTGGTACCCGTCCTGATATGCCCTGAATTATCAAATTCCATGTTTTCAAGGACCCTTTGGAACCCAGTTATATCTAGTATATATTACACATATTACATATATCCTTTGTTTTTATGGTAGGTATGGAATCTTTTAATGACATGAGCATTCTATATTTCTGCGTTCCAGCTGGAGAGGTTGCACGCATAGCATGGGGTGACAATTAGGTCGTGACCTTTCAAGCTACTGGCCATACACGCAGGCAGGCACTGCTGTTGCATGTCGGGAAAAGGTCAACAGGTGGACTGCATGGGTACTGGGTGTTAGAAACTACAGACTGCAGGCGCAAATCCCTCTAATGACTGGTCGACTTGCTAGCCAATCAGAACGACGTTTACCTTGTATACCCCACATCTCTGCCCGTCCTCCTGTCTCTGTCTCTCTCTCTGTCTCTCTCTCTGTCTCTCTCTCTGTCTCTCTCTCTGTCTCTCTCTCTCTCTGTCTCTCTCTCTCTCTGTCTCTCTCTCTGTCTCTCTCTCTGTCTCTCTCTCTGTCTCTCTCTCTGTCTCTCTCTCTCTGTCTCTATCTGTCTCTCTCTCTGTCTCTCTCTCTCTGTCTCTCTCTCTGTCTCTCTCTGTCCCTCTCTCTCTGTCTCTCTCTCTGTCTCTCTCTCCTCTCCTCTCCTCTCTCTCTGTCCCTCTGCCCTCTCTCTCTCTCTGTCTCTCTCTCTCTCTGTCTCTCTCTCTCTCTGTCTCTCTCTCTGTCTCTCTCTCTGTCTCTCTGTCTCTCTCTCTCTCTCTCTCTCTCTCAAACATATTAGATTCACAAATATAATCTACCTTACTTTAGTTTGAGGTAACTTTTATTTCACAGATTTAGTTTTAGAGATAGTTGAAGTGAAAACATGGGAAATCAAATTTAGTGTAGGTACCAAAGTGTTGAACGCCACGGGCTTTAAGAGTGACGTGTTCTGTTAAATTGGCTATAGTATTCCTTCTAAGGGGCCATCCAAAGTTTTCACCATTTTCACAGTCGTACAAAGCGTGCTACCATTCAAAACCCACTTCCAATCGCCACAAAGAAGCACACACCAAAATTTTACTACAGACCATAAAGACAGGGACAGGAATGTCTTAAATATCGACATTTTATTAAATGATCAAACTTGTACTTGACTGACATCGGTATTTAAGTTTGGTATGTACTCAAGTCTAGCTAAGTACTTTGGTTTAGAAAGTTGGATGCGTTCATCGTATTATGCACCGGACACAGTGGCCGAATTGGTAAAGTACAGACTTCACATGCAGGAGGTTGGGAGTTCGAAGCCCACCAAATCAAACCAATGATTGACTAAATTGATACTTGTCGCTTCCTAGCCTGGCGCTCGGCATTATTAGGATAGGAAAAGGACTGGTTAGCTCAGTGTCAGGATAATGCAACTGAGTGAGATATCAGGTCGTGGTGCCAGTGAACTGGTCTCCCAGTGAGGCTCCATTATAAAGTCCCCATGAGTGCGCACTGCCACAAGTCGGTACCTAAACTGATATGACCTCAGATATTGCCAGGACGTAAAACTCCAAGAACCAAACCAAGCTTTCGTATGATGCAGCTTAAGGCTGGGCGAGTGGAAAGTGGGGGAGGGAGGAGGGGTGAGGTGGGGGGGTGGGGATACACTTACACTGAACCAAATCGCGGGTCGTCTATCCATATGGCTACCTTCAGAACTAATTAAATGCACCTCATACCGTGAATGCCCCAAAGTAACAACGCTGCACATAAAACCTCCCATGTTTTGAATTTAAAAAGTTCTATGAATGCTTCTGAGCAGCCTGGAATTTTAAAAACAATGTGCTTGTAAAATTGGGGATACCAACAAAAAGAAAACAATAAGAACACGTGTTCAAATCATAGTGAAAAATGAATGGCTTTCATTCTCTGTTTAATCACATTGATATGCTTACAATGAAATTTAGATTAAATTCTTCACAATTTTTTTAAACGGTTAACTTCTATTAAATGACCAGCAAATTAACTCACAAAACATTAGTTAACATTACAGGAGGCAATACAGCCCAGTTGTCCTTACGAACATGTTCCATGCTCTACATTGCAAAGAAGTCTCACATTATTTACATAGAATATCATTGGTGAAAGGCACATTCAAGTAGAATATCTCTGAGTATCAGAGTTCATTGATATTCAGAGACACTACTTGAATGTGTAGATTTCGTAGCCGTGCGCCAACAATGCACCAAAGGGGGCGGTTCTCCCTTGAGTAAAAAAAAAGTGTATGAGTCCGCAAAGAAAGTCCAATGTGGCAGCAAGTGAAGACCACTTGTTCCTGCTGACAACCAGCACGACTCTAGAGTCTGTTTTCAAATGAATAGGATGTAGGTGTGGGGTTGGGGGTAGGGGTGTTGATGTTAGGCAACTGGTTGTTCAGGTGCTCATAGAACAAGAAGAACAAAGGAAAGTTTGTTTATATTTAATTACGCCTCTAGAGCGCATTGATTTTTATCATTGGCTATTGGAGGTCAAACATATAGTCATTCTGACACATTTCTTTGGAGGAAACCCGCTGCCACCACATAGGCTACTCTTTCCGATAAGCAGCAAGGGGTCTTTTATATGCACTTTCCCACAGACAGGACAGCACGAGAACAAGAAGTACAAGACAAGCAGGAAGAACAAGATGAACAAAAAGAGTGGTGGTTTGTAGTTTTATGTCCTAGCAACACCTAAGGTCATATCAGGACGGTTACAAACTTGTGACTGCACACTCATGGCAATGTTATAGTGCTTCCCCCCTGGGAGACCAGGCCACCAGCACCATGACCTGATGTCCCACTCAATCACATTATCCTGACACTGAGCCAACCAGGCCTTGCCCTAACCTAATAATGCCGAGCACCAGGCTAGAAAGCGACAGATATCAATTTTTAAGTCATTGGCTTGACTCGACCAGGGCTCGAACCAGTAGGTTCAAATCCCACGACCTACCAAAATGGGAGATGGACACTCAACTCAATCGGCCATCCCGTCTTGTCCCCAAGCTGTTGACAACAGGGCCTCTTCCTGCCAGCTGCCCCTATAAGGGCCCGGGCAGTGTCCTTTTGAACTACATTACACAAGGTTAATGACCACCTATAGCTGCGCATGGCAAAATGCTGGTGTGTGGTGATCCGCCTGCTATTGCTAATGCGCCGGTAACACGACCTACCACGTGACCATTAGAACCCGCATGACACGCCGCCCAGCCCGCGTCTCTCACGCGTTCCTCTCCTCTGACTCCTTCTTCACAACTTCACGCTGCACTATTTTTAGCTGCGTGAGAAAAATGGCGCTGCAATCACGGTAGGAATAGGTCAGGGCAGGGTCCCGCACTACACAGGCGCCCGCCTTGTTGTGGTGGGGAAGGTCACTGAGTGAACAGTGCCCGTATGTGAGGGAGGGCTGGTTGTTTGTTGGAATTTTACGTCCTGGCAACATCTAAGATTGTATCACGACAGGTGCCGACTTGTGACAGTGCGCACTCATGGTGACTTTATAGTGCTGCCCCACTGGGAAATCAGGCCGCCAGCACCATGACCCGATATCCCACTCAGTCACATTATCCTGGCACTGAGCTAACCGGTCCGTTCCCTATCCTATTAATGCCGAGTGCCAAGCTAGGAAGCGACAAGTATCAATTTAGTAAATCACTGGTTTGACTCGACTGGGGAACGAAACTCCCAATCTCCCACACGAGAGGTCTGCGCTCTTCTGATTCGGCCACCGAGTCCGGTCGTGAGGTAGGGTGAGCGGCACACGAGGGCTTCAATGCCTATACCGGAATCTTCCATCCCACCACCACCACCACCACCACCACCACCACCTACTACCATCACCTCCACCAGTACTACTACCACCACCACCACTGCCTACTACCATCACCTCCACCACTACTACTACTACTACCAGTGTACCACCACCACCACCACCTCCACACTACCATCACCTCCACCACTACTACCACCACCTCCACCACTACTACCACCACCACCACCACAAAGCTTCCACCCCCCCCGCCTCCATAACCCCCACCATACACCACACACCATCACCTCCACCACACACCACCTCCACAATTGCTACCACCTCTACGACCACCATGCTTTCATTCCCACACATGCATCAGCATATGCCAACACATACACATACACATAAACACACACACAAACACACACGCAGCACGACACACATAGCACTAACAAACAGTGCACATATAAAAACACACCACAGCAAGTATAAAACATAAAACACACATCCCTACTCACACAAATTTGAAAAAATTGTATACTCATTCTACATTTAGCAGAACTATTATAGTTGCATGGTCCGATAGTTTTCAGTTTCTTGCAGTAATATCTTCTATTCAGGGATGAAAGTGGTCTCTGTGAAAAAAAGTGGTAATGCTGATATTCTCCAATAGGCTTAGCATTGTCAGGGAATCCCAGAAAATTCCCGGAAGTCGGGTTTCATACATATTGGTATACGCTGACAGTGCTGCACCATTTGAATCATGTATTAGTAGTATACGCTGCTAGTGCTGCGGCGGTTGCACCACATATCGGTATATGCTGATAGTGCTGCGGCGTTAGACGCACATATTAGTAGTATACGCTGACCCTGCTGCGGTGTTTGAAGCCATAAGTAGTATGCGCTGCTAGTGCTGCTGCATTTGCACTACATATTAGTATTCGCTGCTGGTGCTGCAGCGTGAAACAATGTATTGGTTGGTTGGTTGTTGGAGTTTTACGTCCTGGAAACATCTAAGGTCATATCAGGACGGCTGCAACATATTATTATACAATTATAGCTACAGGATAAATCCCGGAAATCCGCGAAATCGCGGAGATCTTTCATCCCTGCTATTAAATTGACTCAGTATTTCCTACTAAAGCCTATGGAATCCAGTATTTCGAAATGCACGCTAACATTAATGGTGCATGTTTTCACTTCAAATATCTCCAAAGTCTGCTATTTATAACAAAAGTTGCTGTAAATAAATGTAATATAGATTATAAAGATCAACCTTAAAAAATGACAGAACTAAGAAAATAAATGAGACTATGCAACTTTAAAATTGATACGAAACCGAGGCTGGAATCGCAATGACGCCCAGCAGCGATGGCTGTATCTTCATTTTGCATTGCTTAGAATGAAGCTACAAGATAGGACAGATCCACAAATATAAGCTTTATACTTTTATTTTATCACAAATACTGAGTCAATTTAAAAGAACATATTACAGCTAAAGCCTACGGAATCCAGTATTTCGAAATGCACACCAACATACATTGTGCATGTTTTCACCTCAAATATCTCAAAAGTTAGCCATTTATACAAATGTTTCTTCAAACTAATGTAAGATAGATCAATACAATTCTATGTTATTATACAATATTATATGTTCAGGGATGAAAGTGGTCTCCGGGGAAAAATAAGCGGAAATGCTTATTTATATCCTCCCATAGGTTTAGCATTGTCAGGGAATCGTGGACAATTCCCGGAAGTTAGGTTTCATATATATATTGGTATACGCTGATAGTGCAGCACCGTTTGTAGCACGTATTAGCAGTATACACTGATAGTGCTACGGCGTTTGCACTTCATATTAGTAATAGTATACGCTGATGGTGCCGCGGCAAAAAACAGTAGAGCCTATATGTTAATTGTGCTGCGGGATTGAAAAATCCCGGAAATCCGCGAAATCGTGGAGATCTTTCATCCCTGTATGTTTCTATTCTCTGATATTCGCCATTACACTATTTTAATATTCGCATGCACTGCTATGTCTCTATGCACGAGAGATGTAGTCTGAAATAAGGAATGCAATTAAAAAGCACTTATTCCTGTCCCAGCCTCGCTCTACTTAACAAAAATTCAAACATGAAAATAATTTAGGAGTCCCAAATGCCTTCGGGAGGAAACAAATTAGTTATATTATTCATACTCACACCACAAGATTGTGACTACATAAAAACTGCAGTCCAACAATAAAAGCATAACATTTTCAAAACCAAAATGCTGACCTAAATTTGATCCTGTGTCTCCGACTTATATACTGGTGCAGATGTTAAACAATGACTGTTGCTGACGAAGTCAATTTAATAGAATTTGCTACGGCTGAAGCCAATAATGTCAAAAAAAATTAATTGCACACCAAGAGTAATTAAGCACATTTTCACTTCAAATATCTCCAAGGTAAGCCATTTATGACAAACATCACTTCAAACTGAAGCAAGAGAGGTAATAATGATCAGCCTAATGCATTTATTTTAAAGGATTTAGTAGAAACTCAAAACCAGCAGATTATAATCATAACTAGCACACATATGAATGTGAAATTGCACACACAGCAGCCCTATCACACACCATTCTCCGTTTTTTCCCATCCATTTTTTGTTTTGTTTGTTTGTGGTAAATGTGTTTATTCTGCTGAATAAGTCTCTTGTCAGTGCCAAAGCACTGGTCTTCCAGCCATTTTTCAATTCAGGGTTATTTACACAAAAGACAATTTGCACCATGTAACACAATGAAATTCTGAAACCCAAAAGTTCCATAACAATATGGTACAGTAGTGTCATATAACCAGATCAATATTAGTCAGATCAATGTGAGTATTTACATAGTATTTAGAATGTAAGCAGAAGTTATCTTCTGTATTCAGTTGGTAAACTTGTAGTAAGTTTTAATGTTCAGTTGCAGTTAGGCAAGCGGTATATAAATGTTAGTTTGTTAGGAAAATTCTAGTGTAATTCTAATGTAGCTAGTTATGTGAGTTTATGAATTATCTTGTTGGGGTGGGGTTGTTAATAATACACTGGACCATCTGTGACCAGTGAAGCAGTAGGACCAATCCCAGTGCATTTAGGTCTTAAATTTTACATTTTTACCTGGACTCTGTCATCGTATATGGTTGACTGGAGATACTACTAAAACCACACACTTACCTACCCATATGCCAACATGTATGTACCATTACAGCTTTCAATTTTAATCTATCAAGGTCACGCATGAATGTCAATGACCAATGACATGGCGCCTGTGGCCATCGTGAGTTGACCGGACGCGGTGGCCGAATCGGTAGAGCGCGGGCTTCGCTTGCAGAAGGTCAGGAGTTCAACTCCCGGTCGAGTCAAACCAATGACTTATAAATTGCCACTTCCTAACCTGGCGCGCTCAGCATTAATAGGATAGGGCAAGGACTGATTAGCTCAGTGTCAGGATAATGTGATTGAGTGGGATATTGGGTCATTGTACCAGCAGCCTGATTTCCCAGTGGGGCAGCACCATAAAGTCACCATGAGTGCGCACTGTCACAAGTCGGTACCCGCCCTGATATGACTTTAAATTGTTGTTTTACATCCTAGCAACATCTAAAGTCATATCAGGACGTGTACTGACTTGTGACAGCGCGCACTCAATCAATCAATCAATAGTTCTGTCCTCTAGTCGAGGGTTGGATGCAATGGTTCTCCACTTGTCCCGACTCTCATGGCGACTTTATAGTGCTGCCCCACTGGGAAATCAGGCCCCGAGTACCATGACCCGATATCCCACTCAGTCACATCATACGGACACTGAGCTAACCAGTCATTGCCTTATCCTAATAATGACAGGCGGCAGGCTAGGAAGCGATAAGTATAAATTTTTAAGTCATTGGTTTGACTCGACCAGGGTTCGAACCAACGATCCCCGGTCTACCAACATGGGTATGACTTAGATGATGCCAGGACGTAAAACTCCAACAACCAACCATCGTGAATTGCTAGCCAGTTATAATGGGTGTTTATAGTCAGTCATAAATCGTGTGACATTGCATCATGTAGTGGGATAGGCAGTATACTTGTCACTGTCACTGTCACTGTCACTGTCATAGAAGGCGAGTTATAAACATCATGTAGGCAATCTATAAACATTGTATTAAAAAATAAACACCTTGGTGCATCGCATACCACTGCCCATAACAATGTTCCAGGAATAAACTGACAACGGAAGCTTGTTTAGTACAATTCACCGAACAATTATAGTTTTTAATATTATGAAAATGTGCCCATTCAGTCATCTCTAACAACGCTACAACTACATGTATATACAATTGGCAGGACATAGTGGGAATGAAAATCACATAAGTTAGTAAATATCTTGCTTTTAATCATGTTATATTTGTCTGTTCTCTCCTTTTGCAATGTGAACAAAATTATGTTTAACCTTGTTTTTTGTTGTTGTATTAATCAGGCATATCGAGTGACACACACACATATATATATATTATATACATCATCATCATCATCATCATCATCATCATCATCATGCTGTCGGTCGCGATGCGACAAAGACTGCTTTCATTACTTGACTGCCGCTCTCCATTTCATTGGGCAATTGTCAGTAGTTGTGTTGTGTTGCGTTGTGTTCCTCCTAGCTGATTTTCCGCTGTCGACGGAAGATGAGCTCGAGCAGCGCGGTCCTTGGTAACCCGGGCGACGACCGAGCCGGTATGGTGTTTTGTGCGGTTGTACATTTCATGAAAGCTGCCTGCAAAAGTGTTGAAGTGCTGCTGGCTTTTGCAAGTTACCAGCGGCACTCTCTCGGGGAGCAAATAGAGGTTTCACACCGGCAAGAACATGTCAAGACAGGCGCAAAACTATTTGTCCCTGCAGTGGCTGGTCGGGAGATGTTGGGAGTTCCATACATCAACCGCCCTTAATGCTGCCACAGTGACATGGTTTTCTGTTTAGGGTTTGCTCCCTTAGCCTTCGGTTCTGTCAAGGACCTGTACCACAAGGCAGTGGTTTACAACTCTGCAAGGCAGGGGCGTCAAACTCCCTGAGGTATTGCTATACCTGCATACATTATATATATTATATACATATTATGTATATATATATATATATATTACATATGCCTGAATAATGCAGTTTCTGTTTGCTTTGTGGTTTGTGGGATTTTTTTTTGATTTTTTTAAATATCCATATGCTTTAATTCCTCCCTGCCCACTTATAGATCCATTTAGTAAAGATCACTCCACATGTGGGAAATCTAGAATTACACTCCCAGGCCAGAAAAGTCCAGCTGCTCCTCAGGCCACATTATTTTATAGGAGTAATGTGCGTCCTAAAAGGTGAGCGTGTGTCTGTATGCGTGTGTGTATGTGTATGTGTGCATGCGTGTGTGTCCGTATGTGTGTGCATGCGTGTGTGTATGTGTGCGTGTGTGTGCGTGTGTGTGTGTCTGCGCGTGTGTGTGTGTGTGATGAGAAATGAGTATTTTATCCATTAATAGAGGATTTTCATCACCAACCCGCCCTCTGCCATCAGTGGAAGAACTTTTTGGAGTTTTATGTCCTCGCAACATCTAAGGTCATATCAGGACGGGTACCGACTTCTGACAGTGCACACGCATGGCGACTTTATAGTGCTGGCCCATTAGAAGACCAGGCCATCGGCCGGCACCAGGACTTGATATCCCACTCAGTCGAGCGGGAATCGAACTCCCAATCTCCCACACGGGAGGCCTGAGCTCTAGTGATTCGGCCACCGCGCCAGGCCAGTGGAAGAACAAATGTTGCACCATAACTCGATACCCCACTCAGTGTCATTATCATAACTCTGAGTCAATCACACCCACCCCCGTCCTTGTAATAATGCCGAGCGCCAGGCCAGGAAGCGACAAGTACCAATTTTGAAATAAGTCGTTGGTTTTACTCGACCGGCAATCAAACTCCCGACCTTCCGCACGGGAAGCCTGCGCTCTACAGATGTGGCCACCACGTCCTGTTGTCTTCAATGAGCCCAGGCTGCTGGACTTGGCTATCACATGCCTGTCTGGCTGGGTTATGTTAGCGGGAAGAACAAAGGCCTGGTGTAGTAAGTTCAAAACACTACCCCACAAAAACACTACGGTAGTGTTTGGAACCTAGGTTCAAAACACTACCGTAGTGTTTTGAACCTAGTTGAAGGTAGGTTCAAAACACTACTGTGGCCACGCTCAAAACACTGTCATTAAGTTCAAAACACTACCCCTAAGTTCAAAACACTACTCTAAAAAATATGTTATAAATGCTGCATATTCAGTTTCATTTGTAGTAGAGTAATGCAGTATGCAGTAAGGTGGGGCAGTAGGGGTTGTTTTTGTTGTTATTGATTGTTGTTTTATGTACTAGCAACATCTAAGGTCATATTAGGGCAGGCACCGACTTATGACAGTGCACACTCATGGATACGTTAGGCTGCATATTAGGGTAGGACGTAAAAACAACAACAAACAAAAAGCTATGTATGGGGCGCGTCGAGATACGTTAGAGTCGCTGGAATAACATTATGCGAACGCTAGGCAGACATCGCGCGCGTGAGGGTCGTTCCCACACGTTGCGCCAAACTGTTGCTTTTTGTTGTTTTACATCCTAGCAACATCTAAGGTCATATCAGGACGGCGCATCAAACTTTTACCACAATGTCATGCTACTGCCATGACATGAGTGTTTTGAACTTGGGTAGTGTTTTCAACGTACGTAGGGGTAGTGTTTTGAACTTAACAGTAGTGTTTTGAACTTAAGCTCAAAACACTACCGTAGTGTTCTGAACGGGGTAGTGTTTTGAATGTCCTACACCAGGAGGGGTGGAGGTGGAGGCGGTAGACCAAGGAGGTGGCAGACTGTCTATGCTTGATCCCGGCCCCTGGTCGCGTCAAACCAATGACGTATAAAATTGATACCTGTCACTTCCTAGCCAGGCACTCGGGATTATTAGGATAAGGCAAGGACTAGTTGGCTCAGTGTCAGGATAATGTGACTGAGTGGGATATCGGGTCATGGTGCTGATGGCCTGGTCTCCCAGTGGGGCAGCACTATAATGTCACCATGAATGCACAGTCACAAGTCGGTACCCGTCCTGATATGACCTTAAATGTTGGCAGGATGTAAAACGCCAACAACCAACCAACCATTGATCCTGGTGGCACATAATAAAATTTTAAAAATATAAATTTAATCAAGGTAACATATAATTGATTTTGCTTCGCCCCGAGGGGAAATTGAATAGCCATAATACTTAGACTATGAACCAATGGACAACTATTTATTTAATACCGACCCACCCACGGGGAGGCTAATGACTAACACGTGTAAATATATATATATACATAAACAATAAATACTCTTACTGAACATGACTTCGCCAAAATCCAGCAAACAGAAACGGAAATAGCACTGTATGGGCGCTGCCATTTGTAAACTCGTACCGAGAAACCATCCAAGCAAACGGAAACGGAAATCGCTAGTCGAACTTCAGTCCGCAGCAATCAGGGTGGCCGACAGCTATTGGTTAATAATATATCAAAACAAATGCCCGCTGCCATAGAATTTGCCGATATGCGCAGTTCAAAACTTTGATATTATTCAAAATTAAAAGAAATAAAGAACAATTTGGCATAAAAATGGATGCACAAATGAAATATTAATAGTTTTTCCACAGAAACGACGGACGTATTCGGGTCACCCGAGTTACTAGAATTTCAAATCGAACACCGCGAGTGGAGAAAGAAAATACACACGCAATAATAAAATACTTTGCGGTAGTTATATCGGGGGGGTCGGTCCTAAGCATTGCTTATTCATATTAACTACTCCTTAACTGAGCAATGGAATGGGATCAAGATATTGAAGTAGTTGTGTATTAGTCTGCACTGACCTCTCACTCAAAGGCAAGGAGCCACATAGAAGGTGTGGATAGGGTGAATGCATCAGGGGGCCTAGGTAGTGTAATGGTTAGCAGGCTAGCCCGAGAAAACATTGGCAAGACGCGTGGGTTCCAAACCTGCTGGAGGGACAAAATCACCTCGGCCTAGCTAGAGGCAGAATGAACCTGAGTGCAAATTGGGCCGGTTTGCTGCTGAATAAGGTCGTGAAAGTGTGATTCATGGGGAAGGCCTCAAATGAAGCTTATTGATTAACTTGTCCCCGGCGCCAGTAAACAGTAAAGCAACTTGGCCCTCCACTGCGATGCGGAGACCAGCACAAACTGGTATCAGGCTAGCAACCAAAGCGTTGTTGCGAATAGTCGATCGAACACAAGCGCATTAAAAACCATATTTAGCACAGCGGTGTAAATGAGTAATTGGGACAAGCTTGTCGTGAATGTCATCACGCGCTAGTATTACAATTAAAATGGGCAGTCGGAAAGATAAGACTCAAACATCTTTATTTAGCGCTAATGCCTAATTGGAACACCCATGTCAGGAATGATGCCTCATACTGGCATGAATATTCAAACAGTTAGTTAGACAGATTGATTGATTGATGGTGATTTTACACCATACCGACAGCGAAGGCTATATTCACAGAGAAAAGACAGTCGAATGTATTGTCATTCGGATTTTTTTCTCTAGACGGTAAAAAAAAGATATCGGGAGGGAAAACAGTCCAACTATCCTCAGGAATTCTAAAATTGATTAATGCTTTAAGGGGCTCTCACATTACGACGCATTGCGCCAACGTATGTGATTTTTCACCGTTATGGCGGGATATGTCGTTATGCATGTGTTAGGCGCTCGTTTGTACATGTCAACGTTCGTCGAGATATGGAGCCGCATGTCGGCAAAGTTTTGTGCATGCACAAAACCTTCGACGTACGATAACATTCGACAATGTGTGGATTTAAGTCCGCTGTACATTATGTATGCATTAGGCGTATGTGGATGTATGTTAGACGTACGTCAGACAAACGTTGTTCACTACGCTGACCTACATTAAAGGCAGAGGGAATGTACAGCCCGCGTACTGACAACGTATGGATATTGCACGCATAACGTACATCTGACATACATTTACCATTTCTCCATCGTATCTTGGCACATGTAACATATGAGGCATAGTTCTGGCGATCGAATGACATATATAACATTCACCGGCGTTCTGTGAACGTACCATGAGTGTAATTTGAGCATTTTTTGCCCGGAGGTACGTTAGCCATACGCTATGTATATGGTATGTATTCGTCCAACTTTGCCCCCCCACGCCGAAAAGTTTAACGCTTCTCGGCCTAAAAAAGTGATTCTATTCGTTGGCCGCGCGCTTGCAAGATCCGGTGTAATGTGACAGGGCCTTTACATTTCTAAAGAGGCCTTGCACGTTATTTACATTAAAAAAGTTACTGGCGCATGGTCAGATAAACACACAAATAATCAATATTGAACATTTAAGTATAATTACAAAATGCCCTATTGGGGTGTTCTGATAACTGAATGTGGGTAGTCAACAAACAGTGATTGTGCACTGTTTGGCCAGTACAGTTAGAACGTACCAACAACAACAAATTGCTGATCAAACGGTACTAGTACCATCAGCAGTGAATGAAAGAATATCTCATATGGTGCAACTAGACGGGAATGACGGGAAATTGAAATGAGGCTGGTAGTTGAGATTGAGACTGGCTAAAAAAATATATATAAAAAAAATAATTTTAAAAATCAAATCAGAATCCAGCTCAGATTTGGAATCATTAACTATGCATTGGAAAGAATTCCCATCTCACTCGGCCGAGAGTGGAGTCCTGATGAGAATTCTAATTTCATCCGGGCTCTAGTCAGCTCCTCGGCCCCGATTGCAACATACTTAGGTGGTTCCCGCAGTGTGGATCACGTACATGATTAGCGCAGTGCAATTGAATACGCTCTACAGGACAGATTCATCCCAGCTCCAGGGTCCCAGTGGGAATTGACTCCCCCCCCCCCCCCACCACCACCACCACAACACCCCTCCCGCCACAATGCACCACCAATCACCATTGAGATGGTCCCTGATGCCTACGTGGCGGTAAGGATTTATAACCTCACGTGATCAGAACAATCTTCCTTCCTTCCTTTTTTTTCTTTCTTTTTAAATAAAAGATTTTAAGTTGTATAGTCCGATGATTTTTAATTCGTCATTTCCTGAGATAAAAATATTAGGTTGATCATTATTTAGCTTACTATAATTTGAATGGCTGACTTTTAAGATATTTGAGGTGCAAGCATGCAACATTAATTTTGGCATGCATGCCAAAACTGTGATGGTGACACCATAGGTTTCTGCAGTTACAGGTTCTATTAAATTGCCTCAGTTAGACAGATTGGTTGAATGATGGTGATTTTACACCATACCGACAGCGAAGGCTATATTCACAGAGAAAAGAGAGTCGAATGTATTGTCATTGGGATTTTTTTCTCTAGACGGTAAAAAAAGTTCTATGTGGTAGGTAAGACATGTTTAATCAATGTATCAGTATCTAAGTTAGATATACAGAATCAAATCTACATAATAGTTTTGGTTGAAAATGTTATGCTTTCATCGGACCATGCAGCTTTAAGTGAAAGTACTAAAAACATGCTTATTTAGGAAACAACTTCTTTTGTCAACGCGAATACATTAATCTTCCAGGACCGGGCACGGTGACTGAATCAGTAAGAGCGCAGGCTTCACATGCGGAAGATAGTGGGAACGAAGCCCGGCCGAGTCAAATCAATGACTTACTAAATTGATAATTGTCGCTACCTAGCCTGGTGCTCAGCATTACTAGCATAACCCAAGGATTGGTTAGCTCAGTGTCGGGATAATATGACTGAGTGGGATATTCTGACATGGTGCCAGTGGCCTGGTCTCCCAGTGGGATAGCACTATAGAATTACCATAAGTGTGCACAGTCACAAGTTGTTTTTTTTTGTCATTGAAAATGTATGGAGATGATTAAGCCAAAACTGCAATGCACAAATGGTTGGTGTCTCTACCACCTGCACTGGGCGCGGTAGCCTAATCGATAGAGCTCGGCCGTTCAGTTCCAGGTCGAGTCAAACCAATGACTTATCAAATTGACACTTGTCGCTTCCTAGCCTGGCACTCAGCATTAATAGGATAGGGCAAGGACTGGTTGGCTCAGTGTCAGGACAATGTAACTGTGTGCGATATCGGGTCATGGTGCCAGCGACCTGATTTCCCAGTGGGGCAGCACTATAAAGCCACCACGAGTGTGCAGTGTCCCAAGTCGGTACCCGTCCTGATATGACCTTAGATGTTGCCAGGACGTAAAACTCCAACAACCAACTACTGCCTGCGTGTAGAAACATTGGTGTCCTGCCAAGCCAAACATTAGCTCAACACCACACGGACACTACTCATACAGCAGAGACGCCCGGCCTAATTACCAAGCCTAATTGCATTATAATTAGGTCCTCAAAGTGCAAGGCAATAAAGTCACCCATACTCGTAAATATTCGTGGTTAATGATTTCCTTGAAAGAGCTACAATTTACAGCCGAGTGCGTGCATTTGTATAGGTTTTTTATTTATTCTTGAAGATGCATTGTCCGATGAAAACATCAAATATTCAAAACCAAAACAATTTTCTAAATTTAATTCGACATATCTAACTTAGATACTTTACTAGTGCACCTATTAAACATTTGTCGCCGCACAGAAGGGAATAATGAGTCAACCTAATGTACTTATCTCAGACAATGTCAGAAACCCAATGCAATCTGACTATGCAACTTTAATACATCACTATATATGCATGTGCAAAATGGCCTTTAAGTGACTGGAATAATTGGACACCTTACATCTCCTTATTTCGCCTTCCCCCTTCATACATGTGTTCTACCGTTATGGACACCAGATAAGGTCCTTGTGGTATGCAGGTAGTGCAGGTAGTGCAATACCTCAGGGAGTTTGACGCCCCTGCCCTGCAGAGTTGTAAACCACTGCCTTGTGGTACAGGTTCTTAACAGAACCGAAGGCTAAGGGAGCAAACCCTGAACAGAAAACCATGTCACTGTGGCAACATCAAGGGCGGTTGATGTATGGAACTCCCAACATCTCCCGACCAGCCACTGCAGGGACAAATAGTTTGCGCCTGTCTTGACATGTTCTTGCCGGTGTGAAACCTCTATTTGCTCCCCGAGAGAGTGCCGCTGGTAACTTGCAAAAGCCAGCAGCACTTCAACACTTTTGCAGGCAGCTTTCATGAAACGTACAACCGCACACAAAAATGGAGAGCGGCAGTCAAGTAATGAAAGCAGACTTTGTCGCATCGCGACCGACAGCATGATGATGATGATGGTATTTATCACACACAATAATGGTTCTGTCAGATTTATAATGTATGAAAACTTAATCAAACCTATTTCATTCATGTTTTTGTAAATCATATCTTATTACGGAACAGTGAATATACAAAAATCTATGGGTCTCAGTGGCGGCCATTTTGGATTTCTAAATTTAAAGGGTTAACCGATCAAAATCCCACCTGGCAAACACCATATTTGGATTTCTCACCGTTTGCCGGCCATTAACAAGAAATGCCTCCACTAAGTTTAATAATGACATATTCGCGAATTCTGCCTAGTCTACAACCTGTTACGGGAATATAACCTAGGATACTAACCCTCACAGTTGAAGCACTTGCAGCTGTAGGAACCAAGAACGCCCCTATTTGTTCCCCTGCCTCAACTACATACAATCCTATAAATGTAGAGTAGGCTATTTCATAAGTAGTAGTAAAACAAAAACAAAAATTTAAAAAAAACTAATATACTATTTGCACCCACTACAAGGGTGATCAGAAAATAAAACCAAGAACACCTTACACTTAGAACTAAAAACCATTAGCTATCTAACGGTCCTTCCCTATTTCGGATCGACCTTGGATAGACAAACCCAACACAAAACAAGCTCAAACATCTACGAGCCAAGAACACACTTAACTGACATGCCTAACAGCTCCCTAGCAGTCCTTCCCTATTTCGGATCGACCTTGGATAGCCAAGCCCAACACAAAACAAGCTCAAACATCTACAGATACTAAATAATCACCATGTACCTGCTACTGTGTGAGAAACAAAAACATCTTATCACCTCCTACTGTGTGATAAGATTACACCACTACCACCACCGGCCAGCATTGAAAAAAAGCCCAAGCACTCGAGTTTATATGCTATGGACAGTATAAACACAACATTAAAAAAAAGATATATATACATATATATATTTGCGCGGCAGACTGAAAAAGTACTGAAGTAGTTCCTCGCCTAGCCACGGTGCTACGGGCGATTGGTCAGGCGAGAGTCTCCGAAGTCACTTATGGCCTGATATTAAACTTTATTGGTGGGGCATGATTATTCCTTGCCAGAGAATAAACAAACTTAACCAGACCTTATTTTGTTGTCACTATTGTTTATCTGGGACACCGTATGTATCATATGCATGTGTGTATGTAGTGTTACTGGGGTGTCAATCAACAAATGTATTTTATTTTATTTTGTTTTTACGTCCTAGCAACATCTAAGGTCATATCAGAACGGGTACCGACTTGTGACAGTACACATTCATGGCGACTTTTATAATGCTGCCCCACTGGGAAATCAGGCCGCCGGCACCATGATCCAGTATCCCACTCAGTCACATTATCCTGACACTGAGCTAACCAGTCCTTGCCCTATCCTAATAATGCCGGGCACCAGGCTCGGAGGCGACAAGTATCAATTTTTAAGTCATTGGGGTACATGGAGCAGGGGGTGAAAGTTGACAAGACTCGCAAGAAAGGATAGATTTAGTACCACTTTACAGAGATGAAAGTGGTCCCCGGCAAAAAAAAAAAAAAGGAGAAAAAAAGGAGCAGAAATCAGGCTTAGACCTTGGTGCTCCCTAGTGGGTTCCGGCAGAACAAAGCCATGGTAGAAAAAAAAGGTGGAAATTAGGCCGAAACCATGGCACCACCAAGAGGGTTCCAGCAGAAGCAACAGTGAATTTCCGTGAAAACGTGGATATTCCCTCATAGAATTAAAGTTGCATGGTCCGATGGCTTTGAGTTTCTGTCATTTTCTGAGATAAATACATTAAATTGATCATTATAAGCTACTTTAGTTTAGGTTGAAGTAACTTTTAGTTTAAATGGCTAACTTTGGAGATATTTGAAGTGACAACATGCCAAATTAATTTTGGCAAGCATGCCAAAACTCTGATGCCATAGGCTTATGCAGTAACAGGTTCTATTAAATTGACTCACCATGCCCTTCTATGTGACAACAAATGCTTAATAACTGTACCAGTATCTAAAATAAATATGTAGAATCAAATCTAGGTAAGTGTTTTGGTTTTGAAAATTTGAGGCTTCATCGGCCTATGCAACTTTAACACCGTAAGGGAATCACAGAAAAATTGTCACAAGTCAGGTTTCAACTCTCCTTATTATGAATATGACTCTATTATCGCCCATGCTGAACACTTTCTTGTTTGGGTTTTAATGTTCTAGGAACATTTAACGGTCTGCAAGGTAATCTGTAACTTGTAAGGTCATATAAGAATGGGATTCAGATTAACCAATTGATGTCATATATATTGGCATTTTGTGAACGTTAATCAGTGAATATAAAAAATCGTGGAAATCTGCGAAAACGTGGAGATCTTTCGTACATGTACATTACATTTCTGTGTTGCTCTGTCTGCCTATAGTGTGTGTGTGTGTGTATGTGTGTATGTGTGTGTGTGCATGCGTGCGTGTGTCTGTGTGTGGCTGTGTATCTGTCGGTCTCTCCCTCTGCACATACATACATACATACATACATACATACATACATACATACATACATACATACATACATACATACATACATACATACATGTACACACATACATACATGTACACACATACACAGATTGCATTCTACACAGATTGCATTCTACCTTCAATTTAAAGTGCTGCAGGCAACCATCACTGGTAATGGAATGAAACTCCAAGTGTACAATAACTAAATAAATAAGTATATATGACTGTTACCTGTGGCACTTCAAAATAAAGTGGAGAATGCCATATACAACCCCCTCCCATGCGAATCCATTAGCCGATTGGCCATTTCTTCATCCAGGCCAGTGCTACTTCCATTTCCACTCCATGATACTTTTCAGAAGCAAAGTTGGTTGGATGTTGGAGTTTTACATCCTGGTAACATCTAAGGTCATATCAGGATGGGTACCGACTTGTGACAGTGTGCAGTCATGGTAACTTTTATAATGCTGCCCCACTGGGAGACCAGGTCGCCAGCATTATGACCTGATATCCCACTTGAGCAGTCACATTGGTCGTAATGCTCGCATTGCGTTTGATGCGAGGAAAGGAAGAGACCCTCCCCCGCCTCTCCTGCCGCCGCGCAGCATTCTCACCTGCCCTGTCATCCGTCCCTCAGCTTTCTCCCTCGCCCTGCCCCGCCGCTTTCGCACCTCCCCCGCCCCTCGCCTTGCCGCTCCCTCCCTTATAAGGCCGCCCGCCGGCCTCCTTCAGTCACTCGCCTTCCAGCCGTCCTCCCTGCTGCACCTCTTTCTTCTTTGGCTCTCCACCTCGGCCGACGGACCTCTCCACGGCCGACGCACCTCTACCAACGCAGACGCAGACACCATGCCTGGCTGAGGCAAAGGGAAGGGACGCGGGGGAGTCTGGAGCGCCGCCTCTGGCACGCCGGGGGGCGCCTCACCAGCCCCCTCCGCCCCCGGCGCCTCGCAACCGCCCCTCGGGCGACTGGGCTGCCGGCGTCGACGTCCTTCAGGCGCTGCAGCACATCACCGCACGTCTCGACACCCTCGACTGTCGCGCCGAGGAGACGACTCCGGCCGCCGCGCGACCTACTCCTCACCGCCCACCCCGGCGCCTCGGGCGCACGTAGTCGGGGGAGCACTCCCACCGCCCCGGCCTCAGGCACCGCTCCCGGGGGCGGTGCACCCGCAGTACGAGCGGTACACCCGCCGCCAGCTCCCGCGCCTCCCTACGACCAGGACGCGGTCAACCACACCCCGGCATCCGAGGCCGACGCCGTAAGGGAGATCCTCGCGTCGGCCGAGGCGCAACGGGCAGGAAGGAGAAAAGGCATCTCCCCCGACTACCTTTTCCCCTCGGACCTCGTCGAGAGGGGCCCCGAGCAGAAGCCGGTCAAGCGGGGGGAGGCGACCAAGGACGAGTACAGCCTTGCCCTCCTCACCCTCCTTAGCCACCCTGCCTTCCCCGCGCACTCCCTCCCGGGCCTGAACCACCACGCCCTCACAGTGCTGCGCGACAACCTCCTCTACCCCTGGCCTACCGTCCGCCGCTACTCAGAGACCGTCTTCACCTGGATAGCGGACGGTAGGCTCCCCCACGGGTGGCACGACCCTGTGGCACTCAACATGGTGAGAATGGTGAGCATTATGACCTGATATCCCACTTGAGCAGCCACATTATCCTGACACTGAGCCAACCAGTCCTTGCCCTCTCCTAATAATGCAGAGTGCCTGGCTAGGAAGCGAGAAGTATACATTTTTAAGTCATTGGTTTGACTCGACCCCATGGTTTTCAAACCCCAGGAAGAAGCAAATTCCATGGGTTCGAATCCCATGATCTACCAAAGCAGGACACAGACGCTCAACTCATCATTTGGCCATCCCGTCTGGTAAGAAGCAAAGTTCATTTTGTCATCCGGGCACCTGGCCGGATAAACAGCCCACGTCCGCCGACATGTCTGTAGACTCGCGTCTAGATCCGGGATTCCGAGAAAGGCCGAGAAGGCGCGCGATTTGCTCTGGGCTCCAACTCCGAGGACTGACTGACTGACTGATGCCATGCAAACAGTGGCGCCACATTTCAAGCCGGCCTAGCCTAATGGAGACCTGTTATCTTAAAAGGGCCTCACTAAAAACAGCGCCTGACTAAGATGGAGCTGCACAATCAATCTCCAAGCAGAGGCTTTCCGACTCCACCCATCCACTCTTCCCTGCTCAGCCCTCCCCTCCCCATACCCCCCCCCACCTTCCTCTCCTCACACTCACACATTCCTCTCCCCTCCCTCCTCCACTTCCCTCTTCTCCCTACTCCTTATCCCTCCCTCTCATCCCCCTCCTTCCATTTCCCTCTTTCCCCCTCTTCATTCATTCCCCCCATTTCTCTCTTCCGTCGTTCCACTTCCCCCTCTTCCTTCGTTCCACTTCCCCCTCTTCCTTCGTTCCACTTCCCCCTCTTCCTTCGTTCCACTTCCTCCCCTCCCTCCTCCTCCTCCTATCTGCTCCTCCACTCTCCCCCCTCCCCAGCAATCACAACACTGGATTGACATGTGAACTGGTAAGGCCTAAGCCTGGTGCTGGACAAGCCACACCCATCCCTACACAAGCACGCCCTGGTATCGCCAGTGGGAGCGGTGTGTAGCGGCGTTAAATATTGAATCAATTATGCTCGCCACCAAAGAACACTGTTTGTGAAAAAGGGGGAGGAAGAAACTGAACAATAAAGGGGGGGTGGAACTAACAAACACACACACCAAAAAGCCACAAGTCAACACATCACATTCAGGTAGCGACAATAACTGAACACGTAAGTGTGTGTGTGTGTGTGGGGATTTGGAAGGTTAAAGTCCTAGCAACATCTCAGGGCAGATCAGGTTTTGGAACCGACGTATGACAGTACCCACTCATGATGGTTTTCTGGCACTGCCGCATTGAGGTGCTCTGCTGCTGACACCATGATACAATACCCCCCCACTCAGTCACATTATCCCGACATTACTATTATTATTGTTATAGATCCAGGATTTTAGTATTACGAATATTAGTAATAGTACTACCACTACTACAGACACAAACCTTTGAGAGAGAAAAGTTCAAGACTACCTTAATGACATAAGTATATGTGATTATTAAAGTTGCATACTCCGATGGTTTTGAGTTTCAGAAATTTTCTGAGATAAATACATTAGGTTGGTCGTTATAATGTACCTCACTTTAGCTTGAAGTGTAACCATGCAAAATAAATTTTGGCAAGCATTCTGCAGTAACATGATCTATTCAATTGCCTCACTATTCCCTTCTGTGGGGCGACAAATGTTTAATAAGTGCATCAGTATCTAAGCTGGCTATGTGGAATCAAATTTAGGTCATTGTTTTGGCTTTGAAAATTTGATGATTTTATCGGACTATGCAGCTTTAATCGGTGTAAGGACAGGTCATTTCTAATGGCTGTGATTCAGACAAGGAATCAACAATTTGAGTAATTTCAGATCAAATCATTTCACATAATTGTCAAAACTACTTTTACAGTTCTGACTGTTCATTCAGCCTGTTCAGCGCTTCATGCTTGACAGCCGTATTGTTCCTTAATGCAGTTATTTTTTTATGTTGGCTTTTCCAACACTGATCATGACGGTTGTGCTGAGAATCATCACCCACCCACGTTTCACCACCAGCTGCCACCCGTCATGAAAGATTCCCAATAGTCAGTTTTATTGACGAAAAGAAATTTCAAGATTTTTCAAACCTGCTTCGTCAGATTCGACGCATTGGATTAAGTCAAATAAAATTCAAGATTTTTAAGGTAATGCAGGGTCCGTACACGTGTGAGGATATAGAATTCAAGGTTATTTTCAGGCTTTTCAATGCTATTTTCATTTGGATTTCAGGGGGGCGGGAACAATGGCAAATGGCGATTTCGGACTAATTTAGATCAGTGGGGACAGTTTAATGGATTTTAAGGCTTTTCAAGACTAATTACCCCAAATAGGTTAAATTCAAGGCCTTGAAATGGGACCCTGGTAATGTATATAGCATAATTTATTATTATTGAAATATTTAAATTGTTGCCGTTAAAACCGCTCCTGTTACTACTGCTTTTGTTAATGCATTCATTTATTGAGATGGGAAATTTCAACTGCGGAGAGTCACGCAGAGTGGCAGACAATGTGGAGAGTCCCCATTCTACTCTTCTATTTACTTAAATACAAGTCACGCAGAGTGGCATACAATGTGGAGAGTCCCCATTCTACTCTTCTATGTACTTATGTACAAGTCACACAGTGGCATACAATGTGGAGAGTCCCCATTCTACTCTTCTATGTACTTATGTACAAGTCACACAGTGGCATACAATATGGAGAGTCCCCATTCTACTCTTCTATGTACTTATACAAGTCATGCAGAGTGGCAGACATGGCAGCGACAACTATAAATTTGGTAAATCTTTGGTTTGTCTCCATGTGGGATAGAACTCACAACCTCCTGCATGGAAGTGAATACTTTATTCATTTGGCCATCAGATGGGGGTGGCCAAATGAGTTGAGCGCCTGCTTTCTGCGTGGCAGTTCTTGAGAGTTTAACTTCAGTCGAGTCAAACCAATGACATAAAAATGTATACAGAAAAACCTCTCTGAATCGACCCACCCTGGGACCGACTTTACGTGGTCCATTTAAGGAGGTGGTCGGTTTAGGGAGTTAGAATATCCTTACATTGCTATTGTTGGGGCCCAAATAAAGCGATCGATATAGTGGAGTGTTCAATCTGTGGAGATGGTCGGTTAGAGAGGTTTTTCTGTACTTCCTACTACCTTGCCTGGCATTGGTTTTACTAGGATAGTCTGGAAAGAGCAGTGGAATGAGGAAGACAATGTGTCCGCAACTGAAATTTCCCAAGATAAATCAACGAATGGAACCAAACAATAGAGAGAAGAATGTAATCAAATTATATTTACAACTATCTTCTGACAGATTTATAACCTCAGATATTTACAAGTATTGCACCGAATGAATACCCTTTAAAATTAAAGTCGGACGCCAAAATGAAAAGTCCGAGCTCAAATTGAATAGGAAAGTACCTTTAACATTAAAGTTGCATGGGCCGATGAAATTTATATTTTTCAAAAGGAAAATACTTATCTACATTTGATTCATTATACCAAACTTAGATATTGGTGTATTAACAAGTAATTTTGGACAGCATATACAGAATAATCAGTGAATCTACTAGTACTACCTCATCCCATTGGACACTTACTTTGAGGAAGCCATTAGACAAGGACCCCACAAACGAATTAGGTCAATCTCATGACCTGATTTGTCTTGCCCTCATTCCCAATACCATATATGGCATTTGTCAGGTTCTAAGACATACACATTACTAGGTCAATTCACATCACATGACCATCGCGAGATACTAATCTGTGTCATAGGTACAGGACTTTTGGCAAGCTTGTCGAAATGTTTTTGGATTCTTTCAGCTCAAATTGCTCTGAAATTAGCATGTTTTCATAAAAATTACTCTGGACTAATGATTAGTAGGTTATAATGATCAGTTTGATATATTTATCTAAAAAAAATAAGGCAAACATTCAAACGCCTTCGGACTATGCAACTTTAACATTTGCTAAGTGGTGCGTTATTATTGCAATACATGTTATATTAGGACCTCCCCAGTCCGACCGCCCCACAGGATAAATTAACAATAATACTAGCTCTCGCCTATCCAAACAGCCTTACTTTCGCCAGTCGGTCCAACAACAAACCTACAACAATGTTAAAGCTGCATGGTCTCATGAAAGCACAACATTTTCAGAACCAAGAGAACTACTTAGATTTTATACCGGATATACAGCCTAGATGGGGCACTCTCCTGAAAACTGGTCAGCATGGGATGGCATTTTAAAACATATATATAAAAAAAAAACGTCCTACTTATTTTTGTCCTTATACTTTTCATATTCATGTTCAGATTTGATGTAAGAAATAAGGGAAATAAAATCAACTGTGTGCAACTTTGGTCTTTTTAGCTATGAAGTGTTTTTGTACCCCAAAAAAATGTATATATTTGTTCAGCTATATATTAGGATTATATATGTATATGGGTCACTCTCCTGAAAACTGGTCAGCATGGGATGGGATTTTAAAACATCAATAAAAAAACTTCCTACTTATTTTTGTCCTTATACTTTTCATATTCATGTTCAGATTTGATGAAAAAAATAAGGGAAATAAAATAAAGTGTGTGCAACTTTGGTCCTTTTAGTTATGAAGTGCTTTTGTACCCAAAAAAACATTTTACAGTCAGCCATTTGTAACATGACATATGGGACATGGTTGGATCCTTATTAACATCTTGTATTGCATTGATATATCAAACGAAACCGTTCCCAAATCAAAAGGAAGTATTTATTAACATGTATGCATGCTTAAATTTATAAAAATAATTATTTGATGTCTTCAGAAAAAACAATACAAATTTCTGTCACAGATGTAACCAGTGGTGTCTGGATACCACACAAATACTGTACATTAATTATTCAGTGAATAAAGCATGGCTGGGGGAAAAAACTTGTAATCAATATAAGCACTACCTATTTCTGTATATTATGCCATGATTAATATGCTTCTCGGTATGAAATTATTTAATTCTGCTTAGATTGTTATTAAGCAGACTGTGTGGTGTCCTAAACATGTGTTACATCTGAGCAACACATGTTATACTGCCATAAGACATAGCTTAATCATGGACTACACCTTTAGTTTTTATCTCATCAATTTATATGTTACATAGATGAAAAGGGGAGAGTTCCAGCTTTCATTTACAGAAAGAAAATATTAAAAATTCAAATATTAGATTTTACCTCTCCATGTGATATTTCTGGCCAGTTTTCAGGAGTGACCCAGATACTATACTGGTGCATTTAGTAAGTATGTGTTGCTGCATGGAATGGAATAATAAGCCAACTTCAGAAAACAGTTGAATTTTATGTCATTTTAACATATATATATACACCAAAATTAATTTAGACCGTTTTCACTTCAACACCTCCACTGTTAGCCATTCATAATAGAAGTTACTTCAAACGAAAATAAAGTAGATCATAATTATCAACATAATATATTTATCGAAATAAAAACACAGTACAAAGTAAAAAATCATCGGATTATGCAACTTTAAAGTAATGACTAGTTCTCGATATAAGTCTGGTCTGCAAATCCACACTACTGTCTTATTGAAATTAAGGCTGGTCCTTCCTTGGTATTGGCCAACAATGGACGCGGGTTGCATAGTCCGATGGTTTTGAGTTTCTGAGATAAATATATTAGATCGATCACTAGTCTCTACTTTACATTAGTTCAAAGGTACTTTTATTTTAAATGGTAAACTTTTGAGATATTTTGAGTGCAAACATGGAAAATTAGTTTTGGCAATCCTGCCAAAACTCTGACACCATAGACTTCTGTAGTGACAGGTTCTGTTAAATTGACTCAGTATTGCCTTCTACGCAGAAACAAATGCTTAATAAGTGCATCAGTATCTAAGTCAGATATGTCAAATCAAATCTAGATAATTGGTTTGGTTTTGAAAATTTGATATTTCATCGGACTATGCAGTTTTAACGTACTGCGCATGTGTGCAGAGTCGCAGGGGAGCAGACAGCCAGCTGCTCACCTTGCACCAAACACAGCCGACTCAAGACGTACGGGCAATGACGTAAAAATTTATACTTGTCGCTTCCTAGCCAGGCGCTTGGCATTAATAGGATGGGGCAAGGACTGGTTGGCTCAGTGTCAGGATAATGTGACTGAGTGGCATATCAGGTCATGGTGCTGGCAGCCTGGTCTCCCAGTTGGGCAGCACTATAAACTCGCCATGAGCGCGCACTCTCACAAGTTGATAAAAGTCCTGATATGACCGTATATGTTGCCAGGACGTAAAACTCCAACAACCAACCAACAAAGGTGGGCATAATCCAACAGGCAACACAGGCATGACCGGGCAATCACCGGAGGCTGTCCGTCAGGTTATTGCCTGCCTTTGTTGCCGGCATATGTGGCGGTAAATCAGCCCTCACTCACCCACTGCAGCCAGCGGTGAAATAGTCCTTAAAGAGCCGCTAACACGAATTTTAACAAAAATAATTATATTCATATTTATTAAATAACTAGGTTGTGTTGATAAATAATTCTTCTTTAAAAGTATAGTTATATTTGTCAAAGGCCTAAATTGTGTTGATAATGCATTCTCTATAATAAATTATAGAATCAGATTTTGTTTACTAATGGCTGTTATAATAGAAAGGCATTATGAGGTCAGAAGTAACCTCAATAAAATTTCAAGTAAAAAAAAGAATGCACTTGAGTATTCGCTCCCTCCCCCTTCTAAAACTTAATAACTCATGTAACCACAAAACTTATTCTTTCGTTCTGTTCTTAGGGGGGGGGGGGGAGGACAGGACCGACATAATCAAATTCGACTCACTTTTCTCTAAATATGGACACGACGTAAAATCATTACCAATCAACCAATCAAGCTCACCTTTCCCAGAATGCAAATGTCAGAATGCGAACCTAACATCAAGTCCATTTTTAAATCGCTTCAGTGTCTCTTTAAGTAAAATTCTTGCATGCCATTGTTACCAGTGCCGGACAGAAGAAACCCAACAATTACAACAACAAAATATATATTATACCACAAAGGAAAGAATGTGTCAGGCCAGAACCTCAGAATTGTAGTGCTGGGTATTGTGAAACATATGGAACACCGTACCTAAAGTGCTACTCGAACCCACATTCCTGCCATTCCAGGGCAAGTGCCCTAACCATTGGTCCTTAAAGCAATTATTCTACTACAACTACTACATGTAAGTTAATGTGGCCCAGTGCTTTGTAAGGGGGGTGCAATCTACCCAGGAATAGACCATTTCCACCATCGACCCGCCCTCTGACGGCAGCGGAAGAACTAATGTCGTGGGTAGCAGCTCACTGTGTAGGATGCTCCGTGGGAAAAGGGCTCATAGAGGATTTCCACCACCAACCCGCCCTCTGATGGCAGTGGAAGATTTAATGATGTGGGTCACAGCTCACTGTGCGTCAGTTTCTGTGAAAAATGTCCTTTTCTCTGACGGCAGTGGGAAGAACTAATCTTGTGGGATGTAGCTCACTGTGCAGCGTGCTTTGTGGGAAAATGGCATATAGATGATTTCCACCACCACCAACTCACCCTCTGAGGACTGCGGAGGAACTAATGGTTTAGGTCATAGCTCACAGTGCAGCGTGCTCTGTGGAAAATGTCTATAATACAAACCAGCCCTCTGGTGGCAGTGGAAAAAAAAAAGTGCATAGGAGCTTACTGCGCATGCTCTGTAAAGAAAGATCCACTGCAAGTCTTTTAAATAGGTCACGACCACAAATCAATTTAATTGTTATAATTGCAATGATACGCACACAAGGCAGATTATACTGCCCATGTCGACCCCTTTCTGGGGCGTAGCTAGACCTTTAACGATGTGTACTCCTAATTTTGGTAGGGGGTTTAGCGGGCCACTTAAGCTTAAGCTGACAGATTTTACACATTTTAGACTTGAGTTTTCGACACTCCGGACTACTACATGCCTCCTCTCTCTGTCTCTCTGTCTCTCTCTTTATTATCTTTTAATTTAAATTTTGTTGTTGTTGTTGACAAAATGCTGTGGACGTTTTGGCGTACGCGCGTACGCCTAGCTATGCCCCTGCCTTTCAATGTTTATAAACATCGTGTATACGCACGCAGCTTGGCTGCAGAACGAAAGCACACTGCTATTGAGTTTGCTGGTACGCGCAGTGCAAAACGTCAATTTTATTCAAAATTAATAGAAATGCAGAACCCTAACCTTATCAATTAAAAATAATCTGTTTGTTAAATATGCTTTCTATATGTGTTCCAAGCGGCTTATTTCTAGGTGGTGTGGTTTTAGAGCTATTTCACTTATTCTGTATGAAGATTGCTCACGGCCATTCACAACGCATTGAGTTTGCCGGTATGCGCAGTGCAAAACATCAGTTTTATTCAAAATTTATAGAAATGCAGAACCCTAACTGCATAAATTAAAAATCATCTGTTTGTCAAACATGTTTTCTGTATCTGTTCCAAGCAGTTTGTTTCTAGGTGGTGTGGCTTCACCTTTTCTCTATGAAGATTGCTCATAGCCATCGAGTTTGCAGTGTTGCACAGTCCGATGGGTTTGAGTTTATTGCCGTATACAGTATAACCCCGCTAAACCAAACTTGAAGGGACCCTAGAAATTTGTTTGGATTAACCAAGCTTTGGTTTCGACTTTTACTTGGCTTTGGCAAAATCGTGGGTGCATTATGAATTAAGCGTGTATTGCACATGTAATATACAATGTATGTGGACTCTTTGGTTATTGTTTTTTTAATGTATATATACAGTATAACCCCGTTAAACCAAGCTTGGTTAAACCAAACGATCGGTTAATCCAAACTTCTTTCGCCAGCCCGGCAAAATACTACCATTTATCATATATATAAAAAAAAGTCGGTGGGGTCTCAGATGACCTTATAACCACATGAAAATTTGGTTTAACCGTACCGGAAGTGGCCTGGGGTCTGACAATTTTGTTTGGATTAACTGATAATTTGGCTTAACTGACTTTTAATGTGATAAATGGTAGTATTTTGCCAGGCTGCTGAAAAAAGTTTGGATTAACCGATCGTTTGGTTTAACCGAGCTTGGCTTAACGGGGTTATACTGTATTTAGAATAAATATACGATTATGAGGTGGTTCATTATAATCTATAAATGGCTAATGGCTGGGGAGAGGTAGCTGCACAGTATTCTCCTACCAGTGTGAGGGTGAGTGAGTGTGGGTGTGAGTGAATGGGGTGTGTGGGTGAGTGGGGGTGAGTGCGCGCGTGCAGGGCTGGCTGTGTGGGGGGGCGGGGACGGCACGAGACGGCCACCGCTACTGGAAACTATCGCCTCCCCCACCGCCACAGACGGTGTGTGATAGTGTGTGTGAGTGATAGTGTGTGTGATAGTGATAGTGTGTGATAGTGTGTGTGTGAACGTGTGCGCATGTGAGTGTGTCTATGTGTGTGTGCGCGCGTGCGCGTGCGCGTGCGCGTGCACGTGCGTGTGTAAATATATACACAGCTGACGCCTGAGCTGCTCACACTGCCAATGGCAATCTCTCCGAGTTATAGCCGCCTACTGCGCGCACAGATAGGCGCAGACCCGCTCACACAGGACCCGGCTTTCAGATGCTTTAGATGTGGGTGGAGGTGTGTGCAGATGGCGCTCTTATAGCCTTAGGCAATGTGTGTGTGTGTGTGTGGGTAGGGGCTTGTAGGGCTTGCAATGTTCCCAATTCACCTATCCACAACTCCACTACGTGTCAGATCCTTTAGGTATGGGTTTTTGTTTGTTTGTTTGTTGTTGTTTTACATCCTTGCAACATCTGAGGTCATATCAGGATGGGCACCGACTTGTGACAGTGCGCACTCATGGCGACTTTATAGTGTGGCCTCACTGGAAGACCAGGCCACCAGCACCATGACCTGATATCCCTACTCAGTCATATTATCCTGACACTGAGCAAACCAGTCCTTGCACTATCCTAATAATGCCGAGCGCCAGGCTAGGAAGCAACAAGTATCAATTTTTAAGTCATTGGTTTGACTCGACCACGGTTCGAACCCACGACCCCACGATCTACCAACACGGGAGACGGACGCTCTAATTCATTCGGCCATCCCGTCTGGTCACTCTATAGGTGTGGGTGGAGGTGTGTACAGATGGGGCTCTTAGGCAATGTGTGTGTGTGTGTGTGTGTGTGTGTGTGTGTGTGTGTGTGTGTGTGTGTGTGTGTGTGTGTGTGTGTGTGTGTTGGGGTGTGTGTGCTTGTGTGTGTGTGTTTGTGGGGAGGGGGTTCACAATGTTCCCTATTATCTGTAATTCATTTATCCACAATTCCACTAGGGTAATCATATTGGACAGCTTCGTCGAACAGTCAGTATGCTAATTGATATCCGTAGATATAAATCTAGTTAAAATTACTCCAAGGAATAAAAATGTTCACTAACAAGAAAGATTGGCATTGATATGTGGTTATTTGCTGGCAGAGTCAGTCGAGCACAGGCCTCTCGTGCGGGAGATCGGCAGTCCAATTCCCGGTCGAGTCAAACCAATGACTTACAAACTCGATACTTATCACTCCCTAGCCAGGCCATGGCATTATTAAAAATAGGGAAAAGACTGGTTAGCTCGGTGTCAGGATAATGTGACTGAGTGGGATATCAGGTCATGGTGCTGGCAGCCTGGTCTCCCAGTGGGGTAGCACTATAAATTCACCGTGAGTGCGCACTGTAACAAGTCGGATCTTAGGTGTTGCCAGGACATAAAACTCCAACAACCAACCAACCTCACAATGGCACCCTCAGCCACCCTCGGCAGGTGCCCTCGGGAACCGTCATGTTCGCCAGCCCTATGATACACAGCCTAGTGAGCCATGATTTCTATAATGGACAGCCTAGTGAGCCATGATTTATACGATAGACAGCCTAGTGAGCCATGATTTCTATGATAGACAGCCTAGTGAGCCATGATTTATACGATAGACAGCCTAGTGAGCCATGATTTATACAATAGACAGCCTAGTGAGCCATGATTTCTATGGTAGACAGCCTAGGGAGCTATGATTTCTATGATAGACAGCATAGTGAGCGATGATTTCTATGATAGACAGCCTCGTGAGCCTTGATTTCTATGGTAGATAGCCTATTGAGCCATGATTTCTACGATAGACAGGCTAGTGAGCCATGGTTTCTATGGTAGACAGCCTAGTGAGCCATGATTTCTATGGTAGACAGCCTAGTGAGCCATGATTTCTATGGTAGACAGCCTAGTGAGCCATGATTTCTATGGTAGACAGTCTAGGGAGCTATGATTTCTATAATAGACAGTTTAGTGAGCCATAAGTTCTACAATAGACAGCCTAGTGATCCATGATTTCTACAATAGACAGCCTAGTGAGCCATGATTTCTACAATAGACAGTCTAGTGAGCCATGATTTCGATGATAGACAGCCTAGTGAGCCATGAGTTCTAGGTAGACAGCCTAGTGAACCATGATTTCTAGGTAAACACTAGTGAGCCATGATTTCTACGGTAGACAGCCTAGTGATCCATGATTTCAACAATAGACAGGCTAGTGAGCCATGATTTCTACGGTAGACAGCCTAGTGAGCCATGATTTCTGGATCCTGCTTACACAGACCACTTACTGAACCACCCAAACTCAAGAATAATTCATTCCCGTACAAACCGCCATTTTATCAGAACAGGCATGTACCATAGGAGCTGGATTTTGTTGTTTTTGTTTATTTGTTGTTGTTATTATTGCTCCCCAACACTATGAAGCTGACATTATATATGATCAATAAACAAATGATTTACGTCGGTCTGCTTCGGTTCGTGCGGTCGTAAAAACGGCGCTTTGCTACATGCAAAACAATGCACTTGTACTTTAGAAAGCCGATCACGTGACATGTATAAATGGTCATGTGACCTTGTGCTTCCTGCCATGTAAATGAAGCCAGGGGTTTGCTGCCTATATACCGGACAGGACGGCGAAATCGAAGTGAGTTGTCTGGTTATTCCCACATGGGAAGTCGTGGGTTCGAAGCCCAACCGAGTCAAACTTACCAATTGTATACTTGCCGCTACCTAGACTGGCACTCGACACTGATAGGATAGGGCAACGACTGGTTTTCTTAGTATCAGGATAATGTGAATGAGTGAGATATCAGGTCATGGTGCCAGTGGCCTGGTGTTACAGTGAGGCAGACCTAAAAAGTCACCATGAGTGTGCACTGTCACAAGTTGGTCCAACAAGCAAACAGAGTCACCTCTTCATAAGGCGAGATCGTGGGATTCGAACCCGCGGGTTCGAACCCTGGTCGAGTCAAACCAATGACTTAAAAATTGATACTTCTTGCTTTCTAGACAGGTGCTCGGTATTATTAGGATAGGGCAAGGACTGGTTCACTTACTGTTACGATAATGTGATTGCGTGGGTATATCAGGTCATGGTGCTGGCAGCATGGTCTTCCAGTGGGACAGCACGATAAAGTCGCTATGAGTGCGCACTGTCACAAGTCTGTATCTGTCCTGATATTACCTTAGACATTGCAGGATGTAAAACTCCAACAACCAACCAACCTCAGCCAGTGACTTACGTCTACCGACATGTAACCCGGGGTTGTGGGGAAACCACCCCGTAAAACCCCTCAGCACACACACTGCTGCCTTCCAGTCTGGAGCCTCATGTAATCCAGGCGGTGGGGTAGTCCGTTTACAAATGCACTGCGAATTGAATTCTGCTCAGTGATTAAATGACCAGTAGAACCCGCCACGCAGGTCCCGGCGTTCGGACTATGGCCGGTGCACACCTACCGTATACGATTCGCGCATAAAACTACCCGACCCGCTTAAAACTGAAAACGGGCCGATTCGTTTTTCGAATCGCGAATCGTATGCGTAAGGAAGCAGTTTTAGCCCTGAAAAGTCACGAATCGCAATCGGTAGGTGTGCGCGGGGGGCGCACACCTAGCGTTTTTTGTGCGCGAAACGGGAGGTGTGCGCGCACAAACGGGCAGTTTTAAGTCGTATACGGTAGGTGTGCACCGGCCATTACACAGTAACAGTAACATACCGGACGCGGTGGCCGAATCTGTAGAGCACAGACCTCTCGTGCGGGAGATCGGGAGTTCGAGCGTCGAGTCAAACTAATGCCGTACAAGTAGTAAAACGCAGCAACAAATGGAGGGCAGGGGCGGTTTATTAGTAGTAAAACACAGCAACAAATGGAGGGCAGGGGCGGTGTATTAGTAGTAAAACGCAGCAACAAATGGAGGGAAGGGGCGGTTCATTAGTAAAAGGCAGCCACAAAAGGAGGGGAGGGGTGGTTTATGAGTAAACGCAGCCACAAAAGGAGGGGACGGGTGGTTTATGAGTAGTAAAACGCAGAAACAAAAGGAGGGGCGGTTTATTAGTAGTAAAATGCAGCAACAAAAGGAGGGGAGGTTTATTAGTAGTAAACTGCAGCCCTAAAAGGAGGGGAGGGGACGGTTTATTAGTAGTAAAACGCAGCAACAAATGGAGTGGCGGTTCATTAGTAGTAAAAGGCAGCAACAAATAGAGGGGCGGTTTAATAGTAGTAAAACGCAGCAACAAATAGAGGGGCGGTTTATTAGTAGTAAACTGCAGCAACAAATGGAGGGGAGGGGCGTTTTATTAGTAGTAAACTGCAGCAACAAATGGAGGGGACGGTTTATTAGTAGTAAACTGCAGCACCAAAAAGGGGGGGGGGGGGAGGGGCGGTTTATTAGTAGTAAACTGCAGCAACAAATGGAGGGGGCGGTATATTAGTAGTAAAACACAGCAACAAATAGAGGGGTGGTTTATTAGTAGTAAAACGCAGCAACAAATGGAGGGGAGGGGCGGTATATTAGTAGTAAACTGCAACACCAAAAGGAGGGGAGGGGACGATTTATTAGTAGTAAAACGCAGCAACAAATGGAGGGGCGGTTTATTAGTAGTAAAACGCTGTTAAATCACCACAGAGCTGTCTACCGTGGACTCACCCACGGACCGCTGCTAACGAGATTCAGATACCGGGAAACGCATGTTAAGGTGGGGACAGTGGGGGTGGGGCTGGGGGATGGGGAGGGGGGGGGGGAGAAGTCGCACACGGGGCCGTGGCGCATGCGTGCAGACACTGTCGCCGCGCGCATCGTGCACGAAAGGCGGATTATGGCCGAGCACGTAGGGAGTTGGTTGGTTGTTGGAGTTTTGCATCCTGGCAACATCTAAGGTCACATCAGTTACAGTGCGCACTTATGGCGACTTCATAGTGCTGCCCCACTGGGAGTCCCGGTCACTGGCACCATGACCCGATATCCCACACAGTCACATTATCCTAATACAGTATAACCCTGTTAAACCAAACTTGAAGGGACCCTAGAAATTTGTTTGGATTAACCGTTCATTGGTTTAACCGAGCTTTGACTTTGACTTGGCTTTGGCAAAAACGGGGGTGCATTATGAATGTACAATGCATGTGGACACTATGATTATTGTTTTTTATGTATATACAGTTTTACCCCATTAAACCAACCTCGGTTAAATCAAACGATCGGTTAATCCTAACTTTTTTTGGCGACCTTTCAAAATACTACCATTTATCATATAAAAAAGTCACAGATGACCTTAAAAACACATGAAAGTTTGGTTTAACTGTACCGGAAGTGGCCTGGGGCCGAAAATTTTGTTTGGATTAACCGATACTTTGGATTAACCGACTTTGGTTTAACCAACTTTTTTATATGATAAATGGTAGTATTTCGCCGGGCCGCCGAAAAAAGTTTGGATTAACCAATCGTTTGGTTTAACCGAGCTTGGTTTAACGGGGTTGTACTGTACTGAGTTAAACAGTGCTTGCCCTATCCTATTAATGTTGAGCACCAGACGATTATCAATTTTATAAGTCATTGGTTTAACTTGGCTGGGATTCGAACTCCCGACCATCTATACTCCATGTCCTTCCACAGAAAGTAAAAGCCCAGGGGTGCCGACATTGGAAAATGAAAAATTGAAAGATCTTAAGGAAAAATGTCCTCTGTGGTGCATTTTGTACACAACAATCCGTAAGATTGATATAATATTACTACATTAACGGTATTGCAGGGTTGCCAACATTGGAAAATGACAAACCGGAAAATCGGAGTAAGGTGATGCTGGGGACATAAAATAGTGTACACCTTACGGCAAAACTGTAAAGGTTGGCAGCCCTGAAAGCCTAGTCACAAACAGGTTCACAAGGTCCATGGGTGAGTCTTAAGCCGTGTTCACACACACAACTTTAGGCCGAACTAGATAAGGCGAACTAGATGAGGCGAACTAGTGTTGTGTCCACACATGCAGTATTCAGGGCAGTTTAAGGCGGAAATCGATATCTGCGCATGAGCAAGTCCATACTAACCAGTGCCAGTTTTCGGTTAGTCGACGTCACCACGAGAGAGTGTGGGTTCGACCTAGATATGTATGGACTGAATCGTATTGTTTTGGAACGGTCAAAACTCCTGCTGGGCAGTGAAAACCTACAAATAAATGATGAAAAAAATATATGTGCACCTCTAGCCGATTCATAGACCAAATTATATAATATGCGCTTTTGATCGACCAGAAAGTCAACAAACTCAGGTCTCGACTGCAACGTACTTAAGCCACCTCAAGTAAACCGCTACCGTCCACACAAGCTAGATACGCCGACTTAAGGTGGTTAAACTACCTCGCGACGCGGTTTACTTGAGGCGAACTAGTTGAGGCGATTCAGTCCTAATCCGCCTCAGCGTCGCATCCACACGGCGAATGTGAGCCGAACTAGACAAGGCGAACTAGTTGAGGCGACTTAACACCCGTGTGTGAACACAGCTTTACTTTGCAAGAGACAATCAGCATGGATCCGGAGCCAATCGAAACAGCTGGCCCACAATAACCGGACATAAAAATAACTTACAGGGGGCCAAAGTCGCCCCTGACAACATCAACAAAGAAAAGCGGAAGTAGCACTTCCGCTAATTCTTTTGTTATTATCTGACAGCGTTCACCCTATGCGTGACTCTGCTTATTCACGGAAAATGGCAGAGATCTTTCATCTCACGAACTGTAAGTACCCCCCACCCCCGACCACACACACACCGAAAAAAAACAAGTGCATCACGTACGTGTGTTAAATGACTTGAACAAAAAAGAAATCCTTTGATGTTGTATTCAATTTTGTTAATGCTCATTCACAATCACTATTGTACAGGTCTGCCACAGTGCATGCCATGGTGCCAGGACATGCTAAGCCACTGCACTGGAGGGAACGGCGAGTGCAGTAGTGTGTTTGGGGAGACCAGGGCCTCTGTACGGAAAGATGGGTAAAATACATCCACAAAAACAAAAATGAATATAAACAAAATCTTCAGTAAACGAGCAAACTCTTGGCATTATGCCAATTACCTTTGGAGTTTGAGAGATTTTATTCAGACCTCGAATTAATGTTATTTTCAGTTTTTTTCTTGAAGATTTATACTGCCTATCATGGATAAGTCTGAATAGACTTGTTTTCACCATGAGACAATTTGTTGATAGAAAGCCCGAGCCTATACTTTTACCGACCCAAGGGATTTTTAACCTCCCACATCACATAGACATGGTATGAGAGCAACCGGCCTTTGATGACGCTGTAAGTTATACACAGCAGTGGAAATCCAAATTGGCATAGGTTGGGGGGTTACAGGGAATCAAACCACCGACATTCAGATTAGGAATCCGACCTAGAAAAAAGTCAGACACTCTAACCACTCTGACACAGAGAACACCACAGTTTACATTTGATGGCACAGCAAAACATAATCAAAGACACAAAACTCATCACTTCTTTGTAGATGACTATCATCCATCTTCTTGTATAAAGAAACGATCCAACCAAGGCTTTTTAACATACACTCTGTGAACAGATCACAACTAACATAGAGGAAAGCACTGTGAATACATGTAGTTTTACTAGCTTCAAACCAATGACTTTAAAATTGATACTTGTCGCTTCCTAGCCAGGCGCTTGGCATTATTAGGAGAGGGCAAGGACTGCTGTGCTCAGTGTCAGGATAATGTGACTGAGTATCAGGTCATGGTGCCAGCGGCCTGGTTTCCCAGTGGGACAGCACTATAAAGTCACCATGAGTGCGGACTGTCACAAGTTGGTACCCGTCCTGATATGACCTTAGATGTTGCTAGGACGTACAACAACAACAACAAATAAACTAGCTTCATGAGGTCGTTGCAAACAAATGAGAACACTACGCATAGTGCAGGACTCGAACCCATATTTCTGCCAATCCATGGTCAGCTGCCTGACCATTAGGCTATCTAGGCTCCCTGGTGCACTCACTGTGCCCATAGCTACCTGTGTATGCAGCATTTCACCTAGGGAGCTGAACATTACTCAGTGCGCTAGGTCGAAATCTGAAAAACACCCCTGATCAAATAAATACACCGCTATTGCAAGGCTGTTAAATTCAAAACTAAAAGACTTCGGATCTCAACACAAGGTGAAAGAAGCTGCCTGCCTACTACAACCAGGACACTTGCTTTCGGTGAATCTATTCCAGATTAACATTTAGGAAATGCAGTCTGGAAACTAGTCTTGGGAAGCTGGGTAATGGACATAACCACATGAATTTGAAATCTAAGCACCGCAACACACTACACATCTCATACACTGACCATGTTACCGCGCCAAGAACCAGCAGGGAATTGGACCACACAAAGATCTTCTGACGATCATAAAGAGACGCAAACTGCAGTGGTATGGACATATTTCCTGTTCATCAGGTCTGGCCAAAACCATCTTGCACGGCGCTGTGAACGAGGGAAGAAAACAAAGAAGGCAAAGGAAGAGGTGGAAATACAACATTAGGGAATGGACAGGCCTGGAGTTTGGCAAGTCATAGAGGGTGGTGGAGACTAGGAACCATTCTGAAAACTGCGTGCAAAGTCATCTGTGGTATCCCAACGACCCTTGTGGCTAAGTAATTAATGATGATGATGATTGTGTTTCTTTGGTGTGTATTCTACTCGTGTATAGGCAATACACACAGATGCACACACAAAGCAGGTTCACAAACAGGGATGAAAGTGGTCTCTGGGAAAAAAGGCGGAAATACTGATATTCTCCCATAGGTTTAGCTTTGTCAGGGAATCGCGGAAAATTCCCGGAAGTCAGGTTTCATATATATTGGTATACACTGATAGTGCTGCGCCATTTGAAGCATGTATTAGTAGTGTACGCACGCTAATAGTGCTGCGGTGCATGGAGCATTTATTAGTAATATACGCTGATAGTGCTGCGGGATTGAAAAATCCTGGAAATCCACGGAATCGCGGAGATCTTTCATCCCTGCACAAAACATATAGCACATAGCAGGTACAGTATCCTGGTCACAGCACCAGGGCCATGGAGTTATTGCAACCATATGATACCCCAAATCTAGAGTGGGACTGTCCTTCCATGACAAGTGTCCCAGCCAGTAGCCGACAGAGCCTCCCTGAGGCGATCAACCTCCTGACACCTGTTTACGTGGCTCCCTTGGCTGTTGAGGTCAGTGCAACCTCAACGGTTGAAAATAGAGTTTGTCTGCTTGTCCGAGCCAAGTGAGAGTAGGCATGGACAAGCAGAATATGGATTGAGCTTTTCCATTGGATAAGTGAACATTTTGGGCTGAAAACATGTATTTCGCAAATTTGTTTGCTTTCTGTCATCATCTTTAAATGTAATTTACATCATTTATGACATTTGCTTTGTTGCATTGATTTACTTTTGTATTTTTATTCACACAACCATGGAGGTTAACTGAGCTAATAAAGCTAAGTACCGTGGACAAGTGAAAATTCAGACGGACAAGTGAAAATCACATCAGACTTGTCCTTTGGACAAGTGGTTGGTTGTTGGAGTTTTACATCCTGGCACCATCTAAGGTCATATCAGGACGGGTACCGATGTGTGACAGTGCGCACTCATGGCGACTTAATAGTGCTGCCCCACTGGGACACCAGGCCGCCAGTCCTATGAACAAGTGAATTTTTGTGTGTGCTTGTTTCTATCACTGTAACCTACTACACCGGGATCACCCCCGGTTAGCATTGACTGACCAGCTTCCCCCACCAACTGAAAACAGCCACCTCCATACACACACACCATACATATCTAGAGCACTCTACATTCATCACTGGTACCAGCCTCCCTCCTCCCCTACCCGCCAGTGTGTTGAGGTCATCTCCGAGGTCAAACCTTTCTGCCGTTTTGATATTGTTATAATATAGAACCCACAAGCATCGCTCTAGCCGAACTTGTTTATGGAGACCGCCCCTGCCGACCGGCGGGACCCATAGGAACAAAAGCAATACGCCTGAACAATGCCCGCCGGACACCTTCCGAGAGTGGAGTTTATCGGTAAAAGTGTGGCGTGGGATTCCTCACTGTCTTAGCAGATACTTTGTTCTTTTTGCTATCTTTATTTTTGCAATCTTGTCTTCTTTCTCCTTGCTATCTTTCTTTGTTGTTGTTGCTATATTTCCCTTCGCTATCTTTCCTTTTGATATATTTTCTTCTTTCTTTTGGCTAAAGATTTCTGGGGAAATGTTGGATGTGGGATGGAGGGAGGATTGAAGCGAGGGAAATAAGCGATGACTTACAGTTACAGACCCTGGATTTATTTTCTTTTGGAGGGTTTTCCATCCTAGCAACATCCAAGGCCCTATCAAGTGGGTACCGAGTTCTGACAGTTAGCACGCATGGCGACTTAATAGTGCTGCCTTACTGGTATACCATGCCATCAGTAAGTACCACGACCCAATATCCCACTCAGTTGTATTATCTTGACAATGGGCTAACCAGTCCATGCCTTGTCCTAGTAATGTGGAGCGCCAGGCAAAGGTAGCAACTTAATATTCCCACTATATGCATAGTCCGATAAAAACATACAATTTTCAAAACCAAAACAATTATCTAAAGTTTGATTCCACATATCTAACTTAGATACCGGTGCACTTATTAACCATTTGCCACCACACTGAACACTGAGGCAATTGAATAGAACCCGTTACTGTAGAATAATATGGTATATCAGTTTTGAGATGCTTGCCAAAATTAATTTTGCAAGGATGCACTTCAAATATCTCAAAAAGTGGAGCCATTTAAAATAAAAGCTACTTTACGCTGAAGTAAGGTAGATTATAACAATTAATTTAATATATTTATCTAAGAAAAATGACAGAAACTCAAAATCATCGGACTATGCAACTTTAATTGAAATACGCCGAAGGGGTCCAGGATGTGCAGCTCTGTAGCGATAGGCATGCCAGTCACATGGCAACTCTTCAACGTCAGTCACCGCCGTAAATAGTCAATCTAATTCTGAAACTGCACCCGCCTTCCCGGAAGCAGCTTACCTTAAATATGAGCCGAGTGTGCAGTATAATTCAAGGGGAGGCTGTATAACCAAAGACCCTATAATACTAAGACGGCTCAGTCAGCCTGTACTGTGTAATCAAAATGATCAAACCCACCACTTGGTACGCTGGCTGTTCTCTTGGTTAAACAGGTGCTATATTATATGTATAAATGTATATATGAATGTGAAAGATGTGTGATGATGGCGATGCTGATGATGATGCTGATGATGATGTGTACTTGTTCATAGCAATTTCATATTGATGTGTATTCACACTTATCTATCTCATGTATAATATAATTGTATGTGTTTACATGTGAAACACCAACCAGCAGCCGGGCTGATCAAACCCACCACAAGGTGGCACTGCGAAATTTACATTACCATGGGAGAGATAGGGAGTGAGCCGTCTTAGTATTATAGGGTCTTTGGTATAACTCAGAGGGAGGCCGTGGGCATATGCAGTATAACTCAGGAGGAGGCATTATACTAGTCTACTATAACTTTGTAGACAGTTAAATATAAACTGTCTACCCACTTTATATAACTGAACTCACTACCCTCAGTTACCATTGTATGTCCTATATATGTTGAACTCGACTTTTCTTCCAATGCTACACCCATTAGCACACGTTTGTGTAAACTGTCATTGGCAATGTTCACGGCTGGATTGGTTGGTTGGTTGTGAGTTTTACGTCCTGGCAACATCTAAGGTCATATCAGAATGGGTACTGACTAGTCACAGTGCCTAGTCATGGATACTTTATAGTGCTGCCCCACTGGGACATCTGACTGCTTGGTCCATGGCCTGATATCCCACTCAGTCACATAATCCTGACATTGAGCCAACCAGTCCTTGTCCTATCCTAATAATGCAGAGCACCTGGCTAGGAAGCGACAGGTGTCAATTTTTAACTTAAGTCATTGGTTTGACTCGACCAGGGTTCGAATCCCACGACCTACCAAGACGTCATGGCTGGAACTTGGAAGACCAGTGCATCCAGCACTGACAAACGATATATTCAGATGAATAAATAGTTCAAACAACAAAATCTCCAAATCATACAGACATGTTAATGTCAGGGAAGTGCATTATCATACTAACGACAACACAAATTTCAATAAAGCCGTAACAAATATTTTAAACAGAAATCCAGTGTTCAGTTAGTCATGAGTCTGACAAAGTAAATCAGACCATTGTGTGCACCAACCGGTCGGTTCGACTCCTCCTATCGGCACCAGTCTGGGTGTGGAGAGGAGGCGAGGGGAATCGGACCAGTAAAAGTCGAGCATTAAGCGGCTGTCACAGATCACCGGATTGGGGAAACGGAAAGAAACCGAACAAAGTCTGTTGATATCCGACAAAGTCCCGTTTGTGTCCGTTGCATATCCGTTGATATCCGGTACAAGTATTGAACATGCACAAAACTTGGAATGGATGCCACCGGATTGACGTCTACGGTTCTTGTCCGGTTTGAGTTTGTTTAGTCTGCTTATCGTCCGTTGGCTATCCGTTCATGTCTGTTCGTCTGGCGGCCTTTGACGCGATCGCAACATTTTGACACATTTTAATACTTTACTCGCCCAAACACCACCGGACTAGAAAATTCTGTCCGTTGCTCAATCCGGCATAGAGTGACATCTGCTTTATAGACTATTCCAGAAACACTGTGGCTAACAGCTTTCCAAACGTACATATCACTGGGAAAAGCAGGGCTACTTTGGAGGCCGCACGTCTCCTAGATAGCACTCAAGTGCCGCCTGAGCAGTATTTTAGGGCTCATTTAGGGGCTCACGCCACCTACCGGGAATCAATGCTCTAACGACCGTTGCCCTGGTAACGCCAACTGACCGTAACCACTGGTTCAATGTTTTAGCAGGAAACAAAACAATAATTTAAACAGGGGTTGTCCATACCGTAGGATAATTTTGAACTGCTCTATTATTCTATTATAGCACTTAGCAATAGCAGTGTGTTTTCAGAAACATATCAACACATTTTGGTGCCTTTTTATATACGAAATTGATGTCAGTTATGCGACATCTGTGATGGTAATATTCTTCTTCTTTATTTTATTTTTACATCCAACTCGAGTATATAGTTCAAAATAATGCACCGAACGCGAGTCCAGAGAAGAGAGAGAAAAGAGAGAAGAGAGAAGAGAGAGAGGTGGGTTGGTTGTTGGAGTTTTACCTCCTTGCAACATCCAAGGTCATATCAGGACGGGTACCGACTTGTGACAGTACGCACTCAGGGCGACTTTATAGTGCGGCCCCACTGGGAGACCAGGCCGCCAGCACCATGACCTGATACCCCCACTCAGTCACATTATCCTGACACTGAGCCAACCAGTCCTTACCATATCCTAATAATGCCGAGCGTCGGGCTAGGAAGCAATAAGTATCAATTTTTAAGTCATTGGTTTGACTCGACCAGGATTCGAACCCACAAACTCAAGCGTTCGGATCCCCCGATCTCCCAAAACAGGAGAGGGACGCTCAACTCATTCGGCCATCCCGTCTGGTCTAACCTGCACAACGCCATCCCCCAATATAAAACCAGCTTCGGTAGACCCAGTCCCTGGTACCTTTTGGCACACGAGGTATCTGACCCATGACCGTTTCAGGAACAAGGGATTCGACGTCACGTGGAATGAACGACATCGCTTACCAGTGATGTATAATGTGATTTCCCATGAGCGTTGAGCTCCTGCTTTTGAGGCTATTTTTTTCTCCTTCCAATAGTAATTAGCGAACAATAAATTCTTCAAAATAGTATAACTCCCCTTTGCTATCATTGTCATGTTTGTTTGTTTATATATATATATATGTATATATCCTAGCCAGGTGCTCGGCATTAATAGGATAGGGCAAGGACTGGTTAGCTCAGTGTCAAGATAATGTGACTGAGTGGGATATCAGGACATGGTGCTGGTGGCCTGCGCTACCAGTCAGGCAGCACTATAAAGTTGCCATGAGTATGCACTATCATAAGTTGGTACCCACTGTGATATGACCTTAGATGTGGCCACGACGTAAGACTCCAACAACCAACCAACTATATATGTATATCAATGCTAGATTTAGACTTGGTGAGGCCTTAAGCTATATAAATCTTTGAAGCCCTTGGTAAAATGTTACACCAGGTCTTACAAAGGTGTGTACCAAAACAGGATCTTCGGCTTATTTAATAGCAAGGTATATAAAGTGGGGGGGAAATTTCAAATAAAAATATGTATTGCTTACATATTTATCATTAAAAAAAGCCACATAAAAGTCTTAAAAACAAAATATTTTCTCTCAATTTTGTGATGGTCATGCGAATTGTAATCCCCTAAACTGTAGCTTGCGCCCAAAATCCGGCATTATCATACACACACACACACGACAGTGGAGGGGAGTTATATATAAACTAATATATATTTAAATGTGGTGGACTTGGTCTATGCAAAGGATAAACGTCAAGAGGGCAGCTAATGATTTCAGTAGCCAGTGTCCCCCAGTATTTAGAATATATATCATTTCTATATCATTTATTTAAACTATTCACGCGCCACCTAATTAGGCATCAGAACGAGCCTGAGTAAGCGTCAGTATTGGAAATGGCCACCAGACACTACTGTGTGCCGATGTGTATGAACTACTACATAAAATAAAGGAGTAAAATTTGAAGATATTAACTTTTGAAACTATCATAATCATTTTTTGCTTACTATTTTTTCTATATATTGGTCAATTTTCATGAAGATTGAGTGATGATCAGATGCATTTCAGTAGGCAATATCAACAAAGTCACTCACCTTGGCTGCCAATCTTTTCTCAAATTCAAAATTGCAGAACCTTCTTAATATAGATATATTTAACAAATATATTTTAACCCTTTTAAAGATTTTATTAATTTGTAATTACAAAGACTAGTTGTTTAACTGTGTTGCACAGATAGCTATGCTGACAGTGCTGCATTACATGATACCACCATAACTATGCAGACTTGAAGTTGACAGTCACATTGTAGTTAAAGAATGGGAAAAATCACCATGCAAGGGTCACCCAATCTTCGTGAAAATTGGCCAATAGATAGAAAACAGGTATGCAAAGATGAATATGTTACTTTCAAAAATGAATACCCTCCAATTTGAGTGATTTTGAGGTTTTGGTCGACAAAAAAGTATTCACATTAGTTTACATACAGCGACACCTCGCAGACGCATAAGTGCCCTCGGTTTGGTTTCAACATGGCCGTGGCGTGAACAGGGTGAATTGGGCACAACGGTTAGAGGGTCCGGACAAATGTGAAGATGTGGAATTCAAGGCTAATTCAAGGCTATTTTTATTATAGGAATTATTTTCATTTGGAAATATAGAAAGAAAGAAAGAAAGAAAGAAAGAAAGAAAGAAAGAAAGAAAGAAAGAAAGAAAGAAAGAAAGAAAGAAAGGGGGAAAAAAGAAGAAAGCAGTACAACAGTTCAAATGTTCAGTTGTGTGCTATTTGGAGGGGGGGGGTCCCGGGTAGGGGGGGGCAGTTCTTCCTTTTAATCAACAGTAACTTATTGACACCAGCACAAGCTTCCCGCACGCCGACGATGTAAACGTTGTTAGTATACCCCCGTCCTAACCTGAATAAAGAAATCACGACTATGACTGAAAAACACACACACACACACACACACACACACACACACACACACACACACACACACACACACACACACCTGCGGTTTTGTTCTGATATGTGGTCACAACATACAGGGATGAAAGTGGTCTCCGGGAAAGAAAGCGGAAATGCAGATATTCTCCCATAGGTTTAGCATTGTCAGGGAATATATATATTGGTATACGCTGATCGTGCTGCGCCATTTGAAGCCCATATTAGTAGTATACACTGATAGTGCTGCGTCGTCTGCACCACATAGTATATGCTGATGGTGCTGCAGGATTGAAAAATTCCGGAAATCCGCGAAATCGTGGAGATCTTTCATCCCTGAACATAATATCGAGGAAGGGGGGGCCAGGGCGAGACTGAGGGGTGTGTTCGGTTTGATGACGACAACGTTAAAATAAATATAATGGGGAGGAAAACAGAGACAGTGTATCCAGCAATAAGTATATATCGCAACCTTTAGTCAGCGTCGCTTTCATACCCTTCTGCACATGCATCAAAATCGAACAGCATCGTCACTAACCTTATAAATTTAATATAATGTTTTTGCTAAAGATGTTTTCTATATGTGTACCAAACGATTTGTTTCTAGATGGTGTAATTTGAGAGATATTTGACTTCTGTATTTTCTGTATGAACATTGCTCACGACCATTGACAATGCCTTGAGTTTGACGGTACGCGCAGTGCAAAACATTAGTTTTATTCAAAATTAATCGAAATCAAGAACCCTAACCTTATAAATTTAATATAGTCTTTATGGTAAAGATGTTTTCTATATGTGCATGAAGCGATTTGTTTCTAGATGGTGTAATTTGAGAGATATTTGACTTCTTCTGTATGAAGATTTGCTCACGGCCGTTAACAATGCATTTGAATGGAAGTGTCCCTGGCAAACTGGTGTCCCTCGGAATCCGCATCACCGGGCTATGAATTATTTAACCCCCTCCACGAACCAACGCCCTCATGCAGCCCGTGCCCCCCCCCCAACCCGCGGCACGATATAACTTGTATGAGAGTGACCATCAGTAGCGAGTAGACAGGAGCACCACCAGTATCACGCCTTATTTGTTTCCTGGTTTGTTCCCTCTAGCACAAAAAGTAAACATCGACTATTGCGGGTCATACAGTGGTTAAACATATCTGAGTAAAGAATTACATTTCAAATGGGTAAAATAGAGCACAGAACCGTATGCCAAAAGAGCATACAACTGTGGTAAAACCAGTATAATGCAGCAAAGGCTTTTGTCTGTTTACAAGTTTTTGTTAGTTCCAAGCAACAGATAATGTGATATAACTTATAAGGAATAGGCACCAACTAGTGGCAGTGTGCACTCATGGAGACTTTATAGTGCTACCCACTAGGATACCGGGATGCTGGCAGCATATCTACATATTCGTGGTGTTCTCTGTGGCAGAGTGGTTAGTGTCTGACTTTTTTCTAGGTCGGACTCCTAATCTGAAGGTCGGGGGTTCGATTCCCTGTGCCCCCACCTCTGCCAATTTGGATTTCCACTGCTGTGTATAACTTACAGCGTCATCAAAGGCCAGTTGCTCTCATACCATGCCTATGTGGTGTGGGAGGTTAAAAATCCCTTGGGTCGGTAAAAGTGTAGACTTGGGCTTTTTATCGACAAACTGTCTAATGGTGAAAACAAGTCTCTTCAGACTTATCCATAATAGGCAATATAAATCTTCAAGAAAAAATATTTATTCCACACAATCACATTATCCGGACACTGAGCGAACTGGTTCTTGCCTATCCTAGTAATGCAGCGCACAAGGCTAGGTAGCGACAAGTATCAATTTACTAAGTCATTGGTTCGATTCGGTTGTGGTTTTAAATCCACCATTTCCCACATCGGGAGACAGTCAGCGCTCTTAGTGATTCAGCCAATCAACAGCCTTCAAAGAGCACCATCACTTTTAAGCCTCTTCTCACTTTTGTTGTAATTATTCTAAGTCAAGAAGGGCTTCAAAGGGCCTTTAAATTTCACGTCAGTACCAACAGACCATCCAATAGTAAGAAGGACGGTGAGTCAGAGAACTACATGAATATATGATATATATATCCTCTGCACACAACCATAACTCACCAGTGCCCTGGATTGTCGGTAACACACAATGGTATATTTGCTCTTTCTGTTATTGCTTTTTGTATGTGTTTGTATACATGTGTGTGTGTATGTGTGTGTGTGTGTATGTGTGTGTGTGTGTGTGTGTATGTATGTATGTATGTATGTATGTATGTATGTATGTATGTATGTATGTATGTATGTATGTATGTATGTATGTATGTATGTATGTATGTATGTATGTATGTATGTATGTATGTATGTATGTATGTATGTATGTATGTGTGTGTGTGTGTTCTTGGCGTACAGAAACAGTGTTATCAGCACTGAGGACCTCATTTTTATAACATATAAAAAAAAAGGTTGGTTGGTTGGTTGGTTGTTGCAATTTTACATCCTGGATTGATACTGACTTGTGACAGTGCACACTCATGGTGACTTTATAGTGCTGTTCCACTGGGAAATCAGGACGCGAGCACCATGACTCGATATCCCACTCAGTCACATTTTCTACCTACTTCATTTGTTGCCATAATATTTGTATACATTGCATTTGGACCCATCCAATAATCACCTTTTTTTTTTTTTAAACAGGAATATATTCAAATTTGCATAATTGCTAATGTGATATTAATGTAGATTAGATTATTCATCGATCCAAGTAAGATAAAAACTACCCACAGCTTAGGGAATTAGCATATATATTTTATATTCTCTGGCAAGGGAATTCCAGTCATACCAATATGAAAGCTATTTTAGCATAAATATGCTAGATACTTAATTTAAGCCATTATGTTGGTTTTTCGGGTGCTTTTATTGGGGATACGATTTAAGCAAATCTATATAATATATATATGGATGTAAGAGTCTGGAATCAAAGGCAACAGAAATCGAAAAAAAGGAATGAGCTATTAGGGAAATGCTTAGTGAGGCAAACCCCATGAAGGTGTCGGTGATCTATAGTAAATGAACGTAGCTAGGCGGTATGAGGATTTAAACAGAAATGATAGCTGATATGTAACATTGTGATTTGTGTTCTTTTTTTCTTAAATAGACAAAATATTGTGATGTATAATGTATTATGCCCATATTATTTAGGCTGCAGTGTTACATACCTCAACACTGCTGTTTTGTTCTACGTTGTTCCTATGTGTATTTGTTGGTAGTTCTCTACCTTTGCTTATGTCCTGGTTTAAGCGGCTGTCACACATCACCGGATTGGAGGAAACGGAAAGAAACCGAACAAAGTCCATTGATAGTCCGTTTGTGTCCGTACAAGTTTTGAACAGGCACAAAACTTGGGAACGGATGCTGATGGATTGACGTCTATGGTTCTTGTCCGGTTTGAGTTTGTTTCGTCCGTTGGCTATCCATTCATGTCCGTTCGTCCAGCGGCCTTTGACCCGATAGCACAACATTTTGACACATTTTAATACTTGTCACGCCCAAACACCACCGGACTAGACAATTCTGTCCGTTGCTCAATCCGGTGATGTGTGACAGCCGCTGTAGGCACTGCTTAGTGACCTGGACCCTTGCTCAAATGCATGAATGCAGGCCTGCTTTATTCTGGGATTGGTCACATGTGGATATAAGCCGTGTTCACACGCAAAAAGTTTAAAGCGATTTAGACAAGGCGAATAATATGAATCAATTTAGAGGCCCGTTCAAACGGACTGAGTTTGAAAGTGTGTCGCGTCCGCACAGGCAGTACTTAAGCCGGAAATCGATATCTGCGCATGAGCAAGTGCATACTAACCAGCGCCAGTTTCGGTTAGTCGACATTGGCACGAGAGAGTGTGGGTTCGACCTAGATATGTATGGACTGAATCGTATTGTTTTGGAACGATCAAAACTTCTGCTGGGCAGTGAAAACCTAAAAATAAATGATGAAAAAAATATCTGCGCGCAGCTAGCAGTTTCATAGACTAAATTCTATAATATGCGCTTTTGATCGACCGGAAAATAAACAAACTCAAGTCTCGACTGCGCATGCGTGTGACGTCCTTAATCCGCCTCAAGTAAGTCGGTTGCGTTCACACGGGTGATGTAAGTCGAATCATAAAATTTGGTTCATATAAACCGCCTACACAAGTGGTTTATAAAATCCGAATAATATGATTCGAATCAGCCCTAAACCACCTCAGCCGCGCGTTCACACGCCAAATGTGAGCCGAACTATGCAAGGCGATTTATATGAGTCGAATTAACTGCCCCGTGTGAACAGGGCTATAGACTGCTGTAACAACCTGTTATCATTCGAAATTCCGTTGTTCTTTTTTTCTTAAATAATCCAAATATTTTAGAATGATATTAATTTGTTAGTTTTATTGACCTTGATAACCATATGTAAGTTAGTCCCCAGCCTAGTCAAAAGATTTTTTTTTTTAACACGCTCACTGCAATCAGTGTGTAATCTAACGCTGCATTGTCCGATGAAAACATCAAATTGTCGAAACCAAAACACCGACAGTGACTTGGTTTGTTTGTTGTTGTTTTACGTCCTAGCAATATCTAAGGTCATCAGGATGGGTCCCGACATGTGACAGTGTGCACTCATGACCTCTTTATAGTGCTGCCCCACTGGAAGACCAGGCCGCCAGCACCATAACCTGATATCCCACTCAGTCACATTATCCTGACACTGAGCCGACCAGTCCTTGCCCTATCCTAATAATGCCGAGTGCCAGGCTAGGAAGCGACAAGTATCAATTTTTAAGTCATTGGTTTGACTTGACCACAGTTCGAACCCACGACCCCACGATCTACCAACATGGGAGACAGACGCTCTAACTCATTCGGCCATCCCGTCCGGTCCGACGGTGACTTGATCCTACATATCCAACTTAGATATATCCATTAAACCCCAATAGAACCTGATACTGCTGAAGCCTAGTCCAGCAATTTGATGTGCATGCGATTTCTATGTGTGCAGATTTGCACTTCAATTACTATCACCAACGATAGCCATTTTAAATCACAGCTAATTCAAACCAATGCAAAGCAGATAATAATGATCAACATGCAGCGTTCGAAACAAGCCGTCCGGATCAGGGAGAATAGGCACGGACAAGTCGAGTGTGGCTTGAGCTTGTCCGTTGGACAAGTTACAATTTTGGGACATAATGTTAATTATATTATATATATATATAGAATGTATAATTTATTATGCGTATATATATATAAAAGGGGCGGAGCTCTAACCTAGTAATTATGATTATTATTATTTATTATTACTTCTCGATTATTATGTCCAATCGCTGATCCAATTTGCCCGTATTAGCCCCGGTGTTGCCTACACCAGTGCCACCACCGTCACTTCCGGCTTGTGCGTGTGCTGGGCAGTCATTCTCAGCCTTGTCTCTCTCCTTTTCTCGTAGCCCAACATCCTAGCAACATCTAAGGTCATATCAGGACGGGTACCGACTTGTGACACTGCACACTCATGGCAACTTTATAGTGCTGTCCCACTGGGAAACCAAGCCGCTGACACCATGACCTGGTATCCCACTCAGTCACATTATCCTGAAACTGAGCACACCAGTCCTTGCCCTATCCAAATAATGCTGTGCACCTGGCTAGGAATCGACAAGTATCAATTTTTAAGTCATTGATTTGACTCGACCAGCCTTAAGCAGTTCAAGAGTGCTGAGAAGTAATAATAGCATGAGTGATCAGGGGGTCTTATGTCCCAGCAACATGTGGTCATCAAAGGAAGGATTCCGATTTGAACTACAGTGCCATACTAACGACGACTTCATAATTGTTCAACACTTGAAATACATTGCCCCTGCATAGTGGTATGATATCCCACTCAGTGACAATATCCTCACACTGACCCAGATAACCCTTGCCCTATCCTATTAAATGCATTGTGCCGTTCACTTAGATTTGTTTGGTTAAATTTAGTTGATTCGAACCCACCACCTCTCGCATAGAAATCAAACACTGTACCGCTAGCTCATCCCATTTTTAGAAATATAATAGCTTCTCGAATGCATAAAAAAAATCCCACATTGGACACTGGCATTGATGCATGCTTTTTCTGTGCACTGATCAAAACCGAAAGCACTATTACGACTAGTAATAATATCCATATGCAGTACATCCTGTTTGGGTGTTGTTGCTGCGGGATTGGGTTTCGCCGGGTTTTGCTGGTACTTTCGGGGTGATGTGTTTGTGAAGAAGTGGAAAGGACAAGCGGTAGGAAATTAATCAAACAGACAGACAGAGACACAGACAGACACATACACACTACTAATACCAGTCCCCCGTCCTTATATGACCTTAGATGTTGCTAGGACGTAAAACAACAACAAACAAACTAATACCAGAGTTGTAAAATACGAACGAAGACCCGGTATCGCTGGAAGACTTCCATCTCCACGTCTATAGGGAAATGTGATGTAATTGCAAAGAGAAGCCAATCTCTACGGTAATCTAACATGTGAGATAGCTTAGAAAACATGCACCACCACAAGATCGATAATTCGGCCTGCCTAATCCCGACGGTATCTCCACCACCCCCCACCTTACCCCACCCCTCCTCCCTCCCCCAAACTCGGTGGGACGAGTCGCCCTCCTCCACCCACCAGCAGATGCAGAGAAACCCACGCCCCGGACTGCCAGCCTACGCACCCCCCCCCCCCAACCCTCCACACCACAACCCTTCCCGTGGGGATAGTGGGGACTGACCCCTTGGTGGGTGTGGGTGGGTGGGTGAGTGAGTGAGTGAGTGAGTGAGTGAGTGAGTGAGTGAGTGAGTGAGTGAGTGAGTGTGTGTGTGAGAGTGTGAGAGAGTGAATGAATGAGTAAGTGTGTGTGTGTGTGTGTGTGTGTGTGTGTGTGTGTGTGTGTGTGTGTGTGTGTGTGTGCGTGCGTGCGTGCGTGTGTGATATAGGTAATGGAAGATCAGGCGTGACCACGTGGTCGGGTGGGTCACAGACACAAGTTAAGTCAGAGATATGCATTTTAACAGGTAAATGAGCGCATTCAAGAGAACTTACAGTAGTATTTGCAGCAGTAGTGTCTGCGGAAGCTTTCTTGTCAAGAAACTTCCTCATTTTTAAGCAATCCTGTTCTCTATGGGAAAGAAAACACTTAAATGTATATGCGCACCACACACAGATATGGGGCGACCTGTCTGGGAGCACACCGTGGGAAGTTTCATTACCACAATCTTTCCCCCAATTCCACAAGTAACAGCGTTTCCCGTCATTCCCTCTGTTATATTCCTCTCGTGGGTTAATGGGGCTAGTGGTTGCAGTTGAGGATGGGGCCGCTGTTGCTGGTGTTTCATTTTGGTTACGCGGCTGATAGTACTGCTGCCTGTGTGCCTCGTGCAAATGGTGGGAGGCAGCACGTGCTTGCAGCGCCCTGACTGATTCCGTGCAGACGTCTTGTTGGTGTCCTTAATAGCGGCCAAGTTACTCCAGCCTTCCCTTAACCGACCATCAGCTATCATCTGGAAGACCTTTTCCAACCAGTGTCGGCAAGTAGGCCAATCCCATGAAATTGCCATTAGCGACAAATCATCCTCGTGCTGTAATAATGTCGGAAACCAGGTCTGAGGAAAGTTAGGTTGGGCTGTGAGCAGTCTAAGTGCAAAGAAATATTCAGCCCACGTGGCTTCTCCTAAAGGCTCAGTCACACCTTACCGGATTGGGGAAATGGATAGAAACCGGACACTGTCCAGTGAAATATGTCAATGTCCGGTTTATATACGTAGGCATCCGGCGTGTCCGTTCTCTCTCCGGTGGTGTGAGAACAGCAAAAAAGAAATACATAATAAAGCAGGACAAAGACTGGGGAAGCAACACAAACAAATTCTGGAAAAATGTAAACCTATTATTCCAAAAGAAGAGCATACAAACTTCCAAGATAACGAAGGGGCAATGCTCACAGACAAAAATGCACCAAACACACTGAACAGACACTTTGCCACAATAGGGCAAAAGCTGTCAGAATTTTTTTTTAAAAGATGGGAATACAGATCAGGAACTGTGGAGAACGAAATCCTTACCTGCAAAACAGATATGATAGAAGTAAAAAAATTAATAAATGACATAGACACGAATAAACCAAGTGGAATAGATGAAATACCAACCAAAATACTGAAAGAGGCACTCCAAGCCATCCCGGCCACCATAGTAGACCTACTCAACATCTCCTTTGAGCAGGGGCGTTTTATCTCAGCCTGGAAAATGGCAACCGTCACCCCCATTCACAAAGGTGAAGACAAACAAAACATGGGAAACTACAGGCCAAAATCAATTCTTCAAACCCCAGGCAAGCTCATTGAAAAAGTGTTACATATAGACACATCAATGAACACCTGGAAAAAAAACGATATACTAAACGAAAGACAAGGGGGCTTCAGGAAACTGCACTCCACATCAAAAACAATAGCTAACCTAACAAATGACATAATGGCATCAATGAACCAAAAACAATTAGTTGGAGCTGCCTTCATTGACTTCAGCAAAGCATTTGACACAGTAGACCACAAAATACTACTGGAAAAACTAAAAACCATGGGCATAAAATCCAACACTATGGATTGGATAAGATGCTACCTGAACAACAGGCAACAGAAAACAAAAATAAACAATACACTATCAGACAACCAACCTGTCACATGTGGTGTACCCCAAGGGTCAGTGTTAGGGCCACTACTCTTTATAATCTATATAAACGATCTTGAAAAATGGTTACACACTGAATGCCTCCAACTATATGCAGATGACACAGTCATATACGCAAATGGCACCACAGAAGAGGAGGTAATAACTAAACTAAATAAACACCTACTAAAACTAGATGAATGGTGTGAGTCCAACAAAATAACCATCAACACAAGCAAATCAAAAACAGTACTCTTCTCGCATAAACAAATGGCAGAAAGAAAACTACACTGTAAGTTAGGAAACCAAACACTAGAAAATGTAGACCAGGCCTAGGCCTTGAGTTGGACAGCCAACTAAACTACAACCTATGTACTCACCAGTATCTAAATTATACAAAAAGTAAACCACAAACTGTGGCTATTTGCAAAGCTAAGAGACTACATGACACAAGAAATGTCAATAAAAATCTTCAAGGGCATGGTGCTCCCCTATTTTGACTACGGAGATGTAAACTACATGGGTGCGAGAAAAGAACTACTAAAAAAACTGCAAATACTGCAGAACAGAGCCCTAAAATCTGTCTAAGAGTAGACAAGCTGCACCCCACCTATGACATACACAAAAGAACCAAAGTGAAATTACTAGAAAATAGGAGAATAATTCATTTGAAAACATTAGCATATAGCTATAGCCAAAACATTAAACTTCTAACAAAACCACAAAGGGCTACTAGAGCAAATAATGCGCCACTACTAAAGCAAACCAGAAGCCAAATAAAAGCTCATGAGAGAAGCACGCTGGAAATGGCTGCCAAGGTGTGGAATGCCCAAACCGTAAAGGAATGACAAATTCCTGACCTAAAAACTTACAAAAAATATCTGTGCAAAATAAGGCTAGGAAACCCCCACTAAGCTGCACTGCAAAGGGGCATGTGATATGTCACGGCCCACCAGCGGGACGCCCAATGGAAGGTAACCATGCCAAAAGTAGCCAGATAACACACCACACAGCTACGATATGTAAATAGGAGTAGGCTAGTCTAGTAATAAGAGTAGAAAAAATAAATACATATATGCCAAGAAAATCAAAAAAAAACTAACATAGGCTATTAACCATACCAACCAATTATCTATCTGCTACTGAAATGCAGGCAATCAAATACCTTATCAGCAGCCACTGTGTGGTAAGATAACACCAACACTACAACTGGCCAGCATTGAAAACAAGCCTGGGTTCCCGGGCTTATATGCTATGGACAGTATAAATACAGCCTCAATAAAAATGAAAAGATTTTTTTTAAATATTATTTACGCATGACGCATGTTGCTTACTAATGACACATGTCGCACTACATGACAATGGAAGCCCGGCTTTAGTCTCTCACAACACCCCAGGAGTACATTCTAGACAGCAGAGAATGGCTGACCTAAGGCTCTATTCAGGCACAGAGTAGCGTCACGCCTGAGCGCTCCTAGTTACCTCCTAACCCAGATCACCCGTCATGCATTGCGCCACAGCACACGACTGCGCTCTATTTGTACCGACTCACTTTCCTGATGCGCGGCGCATGTTTCTTGTGGAGCATTAACATAGCACAGACCAGACCCGATTCCTGCCAAGGTTGACTAACCGGTGCATATGCCCACTTATGAAATCCCGTATTTGCGGGTCCCCGCATATCATATATGCAGGCGTTTGAATCTATTGATGACCGATCCAGTCCAATCCAGTTAGGTGGTACACGAGGGCTATGGTTACTTATATTAAGTTCTCTCATTTAGTAGCTGTACTGCTCGACCGGATTATACTTCCCGGACATCCCGTATACTGTGTGCGGTTCATAAGGCATAGTATCCTGCATAAGGCATACTATCCTGCATAAGGCATACTATCCTGCATAAGGCATACTATCTTGCATAAGGCATACTATCCTGAAGGGTCCCCCTTTTTATATATCTCCTATTTGTATGAATTATATAGCAGAGCTTACCCCATAGTAGAGACACACATGACACAACGCGCGAATCAAGTCCAGCACCAGCAGAAGTGTAGATAGATAATGATCCTGATGCTTAGTTTTATTCAGTTTATATATGTTTTGGATATATGCAACAGTGGATGTTATAGACATTCTGATTGGCTGCTTTAAGGGCTCCCACCCAGCTTTGGCCACCACCTGGCTATCATGGGCTTACATAACATGTGGTGACCTTGTGTCTGGGTGAGATAAGGGGGAACGATTGTGCTTAAGGGGAGACATGGGTGATTTTTGGGTGATTTCCGTATCTCAAAAACTATTAAAGATAGAGCTTTGAAAATTGGAGCACACATTCTTTGTATCAAGAGAAGCATATCTCCAGAGTTTCAAAGCTCTATCTTGAGTAGGGGTCATCTGATGAAGGATCTTGCAAACAAACAAAAATCAAACTTTTACCCCCTCCAGGAAGTATAGTGAATGTGCCTAGATTTGCCTGAATCAAGTTATTATATGAAGAACTGGTCCAGTTGAGTGCAATAAGGTGGTTTGTGAATTTATATATGTCATTACCAACATGTCCCTACATGACGAACCAGAGGTAAAAAAAAATTCAATGGTCAATTTTTGGGTCTCCATCCCTAGCTCTTGAACTATGAAAGATACAGTGTTTTTAACCATCTTATTGCACTCAGCAGCAACTTTTACATAAGACTGCCAAGTTTCAACTTCCTGCTACAATTATAACTTACATTTTTAGAGGGAGCAAATTGGCAAAACTCTGGGAAAAGCAGTTCTTAGAAAACGAGCTTCAAAGTTCACAAAGTGTTTCTTTCAAATGGTAAAGTCCAGTATCATCATCTAGAATCCCATATTATATACACAAATATCCAGTCAAGTAATTATCTGTCCAAAAAACATATCATTTACACCAAATTAGTACACCCAAAACCAAAAATCACCAGTTTCACCCAAATTCATGTTCTGATCACCCGTGTCTCCCCTTAAAGGGGCATTGTTTCCCTCCCCCATTGTGAGCCTTATAAAGGGAGTACTGTTTCATATTTAGCCATCTCGATATTCAAAATACGCTTAATCGGAGAATTTTACACACTGTTGTTTAGTTGTTAGAGTTTTACATCCTGGCAACATCGAAGGTCATCTCAGGACAGGTACTGACTTGTGACAGTGTGCACTCATGTCAACTTTATAGTGCTGCCCCACCTGGAGAGCAGGCCGCCAGTGCCATGACCTGATATCCCACTCAGTCACCATGACCTGATATCCCACTCGGTCACATTATCCTGACACTGAGCTAACCAGTCCTTGCCATATCCTAATAACACCGAGCGCCTGGCTAGGAAGCGACAAGTATAAATGTGTAACTGATTGGTTTGACTCGACAAGGGTTCTGACATGTGGGTTCAAATCCCATGATCTACCAAAACGAGAGACGGAGGCTCAACTATTTGGTAGAAATATGCATAGGACACTTTTGGTGAGATTTCTACTTATCCACCTGAATTTTCAGGTTTCAGCAGTACTTCCAACAACCAGCCCATATATCGCACTCAGTCGTATTATCCAGGCTCTGAGTGAACCAATCGTTGCCATATATATACTGCTAGTAATGCCGAACACCAGGCAAAGTAGTAACAAGAATCAACTGCCCAATCCTTGTGTGGCTTTCCAACCTATGCATGCTAGGACCATTTTCAATGATATATTCAGTTACCTAGATAGCTCTTCCGGTAGAATGTGATAAACAGGGCTAGCTGGACAGGGCTTTCTGACTTAACGGGGAGACAACCTGCTCCCGATTCAAACTTGTAATAGGATGGAACAGTTTGCTGCACGGGTCCACCCCGCATTAATCTGACTTTGTATTTTGATTAAGTTAGTTTATCAAGTTGAGTGTAACAGGATTCCTCCATCCACTGTGCCTACATGGAGCTCTGCAGGCATTAATTATTAGTATAACACCACTGATATTTATAATAATGAAAACGCTAACCAGACGGGGAGACCAAATGAGTTGAGCGCACACCTCATATTTTGGTAGGTCATGAGATTCAAAAACCCCACTTCGAACCCCGGTCAAGTCAAAGCAACAACTTAAATTTGTGTGTAAAACGTGTCCATACCTAGCCTGGAATTTGACATTACTAGGATAGAGCAAGGAGTGGAATGAGTAAGACCAACTGTCCACGATTGAAGATTCCCCTGCTTAATCAACTAATCACCAATTTCTATTAATAAAACACCCTTAGTAGCAGGAGCCATTCTGATTCACTGCACAAATCAAACCATAATATCACACTGATAGATTTATGTTAGAAAAAAAGAGATAAATACATTAGGTTGATCATTATAATGTACCTTACTTTAGCTTGAAGTAACTTTTATTTTAAGCGGCTAACTTTTGAGATATTTGAAGTGGAACCATGCAAAATTAATTTTGGCAAGCTTGTCAAAACTCTAACCCCATACTATTAGGATTCTGCAATAACAGGTTATATTCAATTGCCTCAGTATTCCCTTCTGTGTGGTGACACATGTTTAATAAGTGCACCAGTATCTAAAGCTGTGTTTACACGGGCGAGTTAAAACGCTTCATATAAAACTACTTGCCTAGATCGATTTACATTTGTCATGTAAACGCGATGCTGAGGCATTTTAGGGCTGAATCGATTCATATAAATCGGTAGATGTAAACCACCTTGCCAGGTAGTATAGATGAAGCTATACAGCCGGTTCCCGGGTGGCGATAGTGTAAAATAGCGGTGCTCGCCGGCTACAGGCTCAGCTGTAACTATTGCTGGTGCCCGGCAGTGTTAGGGACCGATTAGGCCGAAATCTATTGAATGCGATCATATTTAACAGAATTACATACTCAAATAATGAAATTTAATTAAATTAACCCTACATTCCAAGCGATATTAACGTAGCCGCTACATTGGCGTCGTTATTCATATTGTGAATCGACGAATGTATACTAAACAAATAGCAGTACTCGCTGGCTACAGGCTCACCACTAAGGCTGCTGGTTCCCGGCGCCAACACACTTTCAAACTCGGTCCGTGTAAACGCACCACTACATCGCTTCATATAGATCGATTTGCCTAATTCGCTTCACAATTGCCCGTGTAAACACGGCTTTAGTTATATATGTAGAATCAAATTTAGATATTTGTCTTGGTTTTGAAAATTTGATATTTTCATCGGACTATGCCGCTTTAATATAACTAATTAAATCTATTTCAGTGGCAGTGTACATATACCTGTCTGTACAGCACAGGTAGGCAACACCAGTGGCAGTAGAAAGGCGACAGATTCCCTGTATCTCCTGTACACACTTGCCTACTCAGCGGTACACTGACTGGCACATCACAGCCACTTCAGCACCTAAGAGCCGGGAGATGGCCTGGTGTCCACAGTCAGTGCGCAGTGAGCTGCTCACCAGAGGGGGGAGTGTGTGTGTGTGTGGGAACCATGAACAGGGAGCGGAGGTGGGAGGAGAGCGAGGGGGAGGAGGAGGAGGTTGATTGATGGTTGCTTTACGCCGTGTCGGCAGCATAGGACATATTCACGGCGAGGAGGAGGTGGAGGAGGAGGAGGAGGAGGAGGAGGAGGAGGAGGAGGAGTAGGAGTAGGAGTAGGAGTAGGAGTAGGAGTAGGAGTAGGAGGAGTAGGAGGAGGAGGAGGAGGAGGGAGGATTCGTATGTTGGGGTTTTACGTCATAGCAACATCTATGCAATGGTCATATCAGGACGGTTACAGACTTGTGATAGTGTGATAGTGTACACTCATGGTAACTTAATAGTACTGCCCCACTGGAAGATCAGGCCACCACTGGGAAATCAGGCCGTCAGCACCATGACCCGATATCCCACCCAGTCACATTGGTTTGACTCAGCTGGGATTCAACTTCCGACCTTCCTCACAGGAAGCCTGTGCTCTACCGATTCGGTCATCGCGTCCAGTGGTGGAGATGGATGAGATGGAGGTGGTACTGGTAGAGGATGAGGAGGATGAGGAGACAGACAGACAGACAGGCAGACAGACAGACAGGCAGACAGACAGACATACAGACATACATACAGACAGACATACATACATACATACATACATACATACATACATACATACATACATACATACATACATACATACATACATACATACATACATACATACATACATACATACATACATACATACATACAAGGGGCGGGGCAGAGACACTGAGTTTACGGTGGGAGATCGGGTGATACAAAGTTCACCTGGAACTGGTCCCCCCCCCCCCCCGCCCACACCTAGTTTACCCTATTCGCACACCGCCTGTCCCACCATGTTCTTACAGGGCCACATGTTCTAACACCCCGTCCCTGCCTCACCAGCTGCTGCTTCCCTCCCAGACAAGTGAGTGATTGTTACGGACAGTTGCTGAAACGGACCGACAGTGGTCCACCAGGCAGTGGTGAAGCACTAAGTAGATTGCACAGGTCTGACTATGTTAGTGTTGTATTATGTATAGGCTTGGTTGATCCATTACTGTATTAAGTAACCACAGTATGCCCCCCCCCCACCCCTCTCCTTTCCCTCACCACTAGCATCATCCCGAACACTAAGGAACCCTGAAAGTAATGGGTACATATGGCATGGTGTCGAGAAATTCAGCTGTGTTATGCACTATGATGTGTGTGTGTGTGTGTGTTTCTTTTGGGTGTGTGTGTGTTTCTTTTGGGTGTGTGTGTGTGTGTGTGTGTGCGTGTGTGTGTGTGTGTGTGTGTGTGTGTGTGTCTTCTCTAACAACGGACGGTACTCCTACAAGCTATGCATAGATGACTTGTCTATTTATGATGGGGGGCTCCATCTTAGAAACTATTCAGGTCATATCAAGACGGGTGCCAACTTGTGACAGTGCACACTTATGTTATAGTGCTGCCCAATGGGAACCTTTCAGTTTGCATGAGTCTCTCGTCAGATGGCGACTCATGCCGGTCTCTGTAATGCTTTGGTTGGTACCCCTTACGCCCCAACCACACACCTAAACCCCCACCACACACCTACACCTTCACCAGACACACACAACACCTACACCACACACACACCACCAAAACACATACCACACACCTAAACCCTCACCACACACCTACACCCCCACCACACACCTACACCACCCACCCCACCACACACCTACACCACCACACACACCACACTCCTACACCTCCACCACATCCCTAAACCCTCACCACACACCTACACCCCCACCACAAACCTACACCTACACCACACACCACACCCCTAAGCCGTCACCACACACCTACGCCCCACCAAACACACACACCTACACCCCACCACACCCCTAAACCCTCACCTACACCCCAACCACACACCCACCACATCCCTAAACCCCCACCACACACCTACACCCCCACCACACACCTACACCCCCACCACACACCTACACCCCCACCACACACCTAAACCCTCACCACACACCAAACACACCTACAACCCCCACCACACACATACCTACACCCCCACCACATCCCTAAACCCACACACACACACCTACACCCCCACCACATCCCTAAACCCCCACCACACCACTAAACCCTCACCACACCCCACACCCCACACCACCACCACACACCTACACTACGAAAACACATACCACCCACCTAAACCCTGACCACACACATACACCCCCACCACACACCTATACCCCATGACACACCTACACCCACAACACCCACCTACACCCCATGACACACCTACACCACCACACACACCACACTCCTACACCTCCACCACATCCCTAAACCCTCACCACACACCTACACCCCCACCACACACCTACACCACACCCCTAAGCCATCACCACACACCCAACACACCTACACCCCCACCACACACATACCTACACCCCCACCACATCCTTAAACCCCCACCACACACCTACACCACCAACACACACACACACCTACACCCTTCTATCCAACCATGATGGCCGACTTGGACCGGGAACGGGTGCTGCCACCAAGTGTAAAGTGAGAGAACTGGCTCATGAAAGCTCCCCATTGGGAGACTATGCTTCTGGCATTATTACCTGATAGCCCACTCACTCATAGTATCCTGATTCTTGGCAAACCAGTCCTTCCTTTTCCCTGGCAATGCCAGTCTAAGAAGCGACAAGTACTATTTTTGTATGTCATTGGTTTAACTCGACCAGGAATCGAACTCCCGACCTTCCGCCCAGGAAGCCTACGCTCTACCAATTCGGCCATCACGTCCGGTCTTCTGCATTAGAACCAGCTGAGTGGCACATCCATCTTGTTCAAAGGTAACATGGCCTTAAAGTTGCATAGACCGATGGTTTTCAGTTTCTGCAATTGTCTGAGATAAATACAATTAGATTAATCATTATAGTCTACCATACTTTAGTTTGAAGTAACTTATTTTAAATTCCTAACTTTGGAGATATGCCAAATTAGTTTAGGCAAACACTGAAGCACGCCAAAACTAATCCGCTTCAGTAGTAACAGGTTCTATCAAATTGATGTAGCATGCCCTTCTATGCAGCAAAAAATGTTTAATAAATGCACCAGTATCTAAGTTGGAAATGTAGAATCAAATCTAAAGAAGTGCTTTGGTTTTGAAAATGTTTTGTTTGCATCGGACTATGCAAATTTAATATAAGTTACAACAAATAATTGAATATAGTGACGGGCTCAGTGACCAGGTGCTCGCCTTGAGAATGGCACCGACAGGTACCAGTGGAAGACACCAGGGGGTCAGCCCCAGGGCATCCATCAGATCGCGCTGGTAACAACACAGCCACCATCACCGACAAATTATACGCTTAGGCCATGTTCGGAACTGCATTACTGAGAGTTATGACCCTGTCATACGAGTATTTATTACTAACCAGGGATGAAAATAGTCTTTGGCAAAACATGCGGAAATCAACCCGAGACATTGGCACAACATCGCGGGTTCCAGCACCACCTAGTGCCAGTAGTGGGTTCCGACAGAACCAAGTCATCGCTATAACACCAATGGTGAATTTCCGCCATAGGATTACTGTAGCACTGTCAGGGAATCATGGGGAAATGTCAGCAGTCAGCTTTCAACCATCCTTATTGTAACTGCATTTCAACCATCCTCATTGTAACTGCATTTCAACCATCCTCATTGTAACTGTATTATCGCTCATGCCAAACTATTTCTTGTTTGGGTTTATGTTTAAGCAATATCTAAGGTCATATAAGAATGGGATTCAGATTACCCAATTGCTATTGTAGTGGTCTGCACTCAGACAGGGAGCCGCATAGACAGGTAGGCGTGGGTAGTGTGTTGATATCAGGGAGCCTAGGTGGTGTAATGGTTAGCACACTGGCCCGGAATGCAAAGAGATGTGGGTTCGAGTCCCACTCTAGACGCAATATTTCCCATTTTCATCACCCCCATGACACTGGTTGCCGTGACCAGGATCCTGTACAAGCTACGCGCTGTATAGTTGTAGAACCTACCCTGTGTATGTATGTAAGTGCATTGCCTGTATGTATGTAATTATAAGGCTTAAAAGACTTACAATTCCAGGGGGACGAGTGTAGTGGTCTGCACTGACCTCTCAGGCAGGGAGCCGCATAGACAGGTAGGCGTGGGTAGTGTGTTGATATCAGGGAGCCTAGGTGGTGTAATGGTTAGCACACTGGCCCGGAATGCAAAGAGATGTGGGTTCGAGTCCCGCTCTAGGCGCAATAATTCCCATTTTCATCACCCCCATGACACTATCATATATATTTGCATTTTGTGAAGGTTAATCGCAGAATGTAAGAAATTGTGGAGATATGTCATCCCTGAGAGCCTGACTAACACTACACACTCGTCCGTTACTGCAGAGCTCTTCCTTACTCTTTCAATATTGAAGCGCTGAACTTCTGGTGATGCAATTCATGGTGGGAAAGTGGAAGTCTTTGCAGTAATGCAATTGTGCCGACTGACTGACTGAGCGAACGAGTAGTTTTAAGTCTTCGCAACATCTACGGTCTTCTCAAGATGGGCATTTACCGACCTCTGACAGCAAGCACACGTGCTTGCTGGTTTTATAGTGCTGAGCTACTCTGTTTCTTGCACCACAGTACAATACCATACTCAGTCAAAGTATTCATACACTGAACTAACCAGTATAGCTTTAAGCTAGGATTCCTTACACACGGTATGCGAATGGGAAGATTCCTTCTACACGGTATGCGGCATGCGGCAGACGGCACATCACTGGCTATATTTAAAAAATAAAAATAAACAAGTATACTCCATACTGCACTGTATATGGCCTAATATGGCATGTATATCCATGTAACTCTTGGTACTGCACATGGAGGTTCCTACCTTTATAATTACCAAATTATAGATAAGTATTCATATTTTTGTGGCTCTGGTAGCATTTTTACCAACCCGAACCCCCACCACCACCACTACTGCACTTGGTGTAGATACAGGGCTAAAGACTATCAGTCGCCTCCTCCAGCCTTATATCAATGGACAAATGCGACTGATGCTTTTCTATTCGTACCACCCTGTCCCGGCTGTCCGTAATTATCAGTCGCCTCCTCCAGCCTTATATCAATGGACAAATGCGACTGATGCTTTTCTATTCGCACCCCCGTGTCGCATGCCGCATGCCGGACCGATCGCTACAGGGACCGATCGAGTTGTCGCATTCGCATACCGCATGTAAGGGTTGCAGCCCATTGACTTCAAGGCGTTTCGATTTTTTGCCGCATTCGCATTCGCAGATCGCATACCGCGTGTAAGGAATCTCAGCTTTATGCTACTAATACCCAATATAGACGAGGCAGCGACAATTACTAATCCGGTTAAGTCTTTCAACTGACTCGGTGGGCAGGGAATCAACTCGTCCAGCCCCGGCATGGGTTCCAGACACTGTAACTATCCCCTAGGCCATCCCGCCAGGGGCGCAGATTGTTGATGACGTCACGATGATGGCTTATTAAACCAGACCCCAGGTGACTGCAACTACACTATCAGAGAGCAATGCCCCTCCAGGGGGCAGCACCACTGATAGTGCCACAGATGATACTGATCCGCCTGCAGCTGTCTATTCCAACCCCCCCAACCGCTACCACCTTCACCTCCATCGAAGCCCAAGCTTCAAGCTGTGTACACTCTGGCAGGCAGCAGTCAGTATCAGTTGCCCTCATTCACAGCACTGATAGTTTTTAGACTGCCACAAACCTCCACGTCAGACGTCGATGCACTGCTAAGAGAATGAGCGCTGCCTGTCCGCTGGACTCCCACCCCTCCCACCCACCCCAACAACCTCCCACCCCCCCTCCCGCCCACAGGCCTGCGGCGCCAGTGAATCCTCCTCATTAGCTCGGAGCTGTTGAGAGCTGCTGGTGATGTGCACTCTACTTGCACTCTTCCCACACTCACCCCCCACCCCCCTCCCTCTGCGCAGTGCGGAATATAAGGGTTCCACTGGCCCACATATAGGTCACACACCGCTGTGCAACATGGGTCTTTCTAGACTGGCGAATCGTGTGCCTCGTGATACTAGAACCATCTGAGAATGTGGCCCGAGTAAAACGAGCTACTACTGACTTGAGTGAACAGCAGCCAACGTGCCACAAGCACCGCGGGTCATATTCACCCACCAATTTATAACTTAATGTTATAAGCTTTATCGGTCTGATCTACATTTAACAAGGTATGCATTAATTAGCATACAACAGATAGTTTCATAGGTGATAATATACATAGAGTAATATATATGAGGGATGGGGGGGGGGGGGTGATAACCTTCCTGTGTATCAGTATATTATCACGTCGTGATATTGATATTGAAAACCCACCCCTGATTTATATGTATTAATGGATCTGGAACTTTGGCTTTGTTTCTTTGTCAACTCCAACATATGCTATGATATATCCCCATTGTCGTCGACTGCAATACAGTTAGCTCCCTTGAAAAGAGAAGAAAACCTGAATGTCGGACTGCTAATGTCACAGAACACCTTTGATCTTTGGTTCAGGACGTGGGTCGGTCCATTATCCACATGTCGCATGGGCACGATGGAACACTCCCTGTCTAGGGAGGTAGAGAGGACAGGGAGGCAAACAGGTATGTATGTTATGTGTGTATGTATGCTATGTACGTATGTTATCATTTGTTATGTACGTATGTTATGCATGTATGTTACGTATGTGATGTGAGACCAGACGGAGGTAGCCATGGGGATGGGTGGGGGAGGGGAGAGGAGAGGAGAGGAGAGGAGAGGAGAGGAGGGGAGGGATGGGGAGGGGACGGGAGGGAGGGGCGGGGACGGGAGGGGAGAGGAGAGGAGAGGAGAGGAGAGGAGAGGAGAGGAGAGGAGAGGAGAGGAGAGGAGAGGAGAGGAGAGGAGAGGAGAGGAGAGGAGAGGAGAGGAGAGGAGAGGAGAGGAGAGGAGAGGAGAGGAGAGGAGAGGAGAGGAGAGGAGAGGAGAGGAGGGGGAAGGAAAGACGAAGGAGAGGTACGACAATATGTGGTGCTATCCAGCACCCACCCTGTATCACCGACCAGTCTACCCGTTTATGCCGCTACAGAGCCTGGCGCCGTCATCCAGATGCAAACATGTTGCACCGCCTCCACACGAGGGAGGGGCGGACTGTAGTGGAAGAGTGTGGGTGCAGAGTTGTACTTGGGCTCGGGATTGGAACCTAGGAGAGGCCCAAGGGGAGCGTCACCAGCATCTAGATGGGTGGCCCCCGTCCACAACTGGCAGCCTGTCGTGTCGGAGGTGTTGGTTGGTTGTTGGAGCTTTACATCCTGGCAACATCTAGTCATATCAGGACGGGTACCAACTTGTGACAGTGCGCACTCATGACGACTTTATAATGCTGCCTCACTTGGAGACCAGGCCTCCGGCACCATGAACTGATATCCCACCCAGTCACATTATCTGGACTCTGAGCCAACCAATCCTTGTCCTATCGTAATAATGCCAAGCGCCTGATTAGGAAGCGACAAGTATCAATTTTTAAGTCATTAGGATTGACTCGACCAGGATTCGAATCCCATGATCTACCAAAGTGGGAGACAGACGCTCAACTCATTCGGCCATCCCATCTGGTGTGTCGGAGGTCAGGCAGGGCTTTCCAAGGAGGCAAAGGGTGACGTTCTCAGACCACAAAGAAAAAATAAACAAAGGTGTCGAGACTTCAGGGAGGGCAATAATGTGAAGATTGAGCAGAACGTCCCCCACCCTTACCCCACATACACACACCAACGGACCCCTGGGGTTTGGGCAGAATACGCCACTGGTCAATATCACAACCCCTCAACTCAGCCAGGCCTAGATAGAGATCAATAACGTTATGACGATAATCGGGGGGTGAGAATTGCTTAGGTAATCTTTTTGGCGGGGAGGGAGAGGGTTGTAAATGGCAGACAGTCGTATCACTAAGTATCACTATCAGTACAGTTATGTACTATTGTACCATATTAAGTATTCGTTATTGTCCAACCAGGTATGTATATTACACATTCTTGACTGACTACAGTATAATCCCAAATAAACTAAACATTTGCGATTATGACGTAGTCATACTATAATTGACTATGACTCATAGTCAATTATTGTTAGTGGAAATTAAGGTTAAAGTGTGGCATGTTACTTACGGGTACCACGAGAAGGGGTTGTACAAAAATAATATATATATTTTTTTTAATAGTTTAGTTCTTTCACAAATTGCCCATACGTACCACTAGGGGGAGGGTGTAGGGTGTACAAAGAAATTTAAAATAAGTGAGATCTAGTTCATATTCATACATAAACCGTGTTCGGATAACTTCACATTTCCTTCGTTGAATCAGGAAGAGAAATAGGGGTGGAATCAAATAACCAAGATAAAACATTGTCATAATATGGGAGACTACAACTTTACAAGTCCCTATAAATAACACCGTCTACATGTTTTTGGGGTGTATTTCCGATAAAGTTATTAAATTTGTCATTTTCATAGCATATTAACGCAACCCCGATTTAAATACTATAATGATAAAATTGTTCGTTTTTTTTTCGTGTAAAGAAAATACATAATATCCTAACTACAACAATGGTTTATATATATACAAATGGTAACTTGACTCCCTCCCTCAGACCCAGTTTAATATCGCACTCAATAGATAAGCTGTTATCTAAGTAACAAGTCAAGTACCAGAACTATACATTACAGATTCCCTTTGTACTAAATCCTTCAATGACATTGGGGGGTCGGGTCATGTTAGTGGGTTAAATAATGGGAATTGTATAAATACTATGCATCTGATACCAAGAAATACATTACAGAATAACACAATTTTTTAAACCTCTCTATTTGTAGGCCCCCCTACAACAGCACTGTGCATATTCAATGATATTGCCTATTGGTGAGCAACTCAAATTGACTATCCCCGCAGCCAATATTAATTGTCATATTTATGATATTAATTTGATGTAAACTTAAAAATCTACGGGAATTGCAAATCACGGTATGACCTTTATTATTGGAATTGCAAATACGAACATGGTTTCTTAGACGAAATTCGTCTCTCTAACCATTTAATGTCAAAACACATGATAATCGCTAACCCAATGGCCAATGCAAATGTTACCATCCACCTCTAAACAACTGGCAATACGAAACCTCAGGTAGTATCATCAGTTAAAACCTCTGAAGTCATCGAATGGCGTTCCTGAAAACATGTACACCATGTAAATTGATGAATCGGAAACGAATAAGTGAAGATAGAGTTGCTGCATGCACGAGCAAACACTAACACATGGATTGTCTGTATCGACAGTACTACTTGTTATCTATAGCATAGCCTTGTGACATCAACACCGCCAGGGCTCCCTCCACTGGCAGTGGCCAGTGCATCGGGATTCACAAAATCACAACGCCGCCAAGAACATCCCCCAACAAAATACTCCGTGTTCCTAGTTATAGTGGCACCGTATACAATAAGAACCCATCTAGGTTATACGACACTCACCTTTGCGCAGAGGATGGCTTAGTACTCCAGTGAAACTACGCTGAAAACCAACGTTTAAGCAACAAGGCGATGTGTAAATCCGTGCACCTTGACGGAACTGGCATGACTAGTCGCGTCACTCGTGGGCTTTCCCTCACGTGTGGGGGAGGGATTCCCTACAGGAAGTGACGTTTGACCTATTTCTGAAATAGGCACTCCACTCTTCAAACAGCAGTTCTGGTTTTCCCGCTTCGATATTAGAAACATCCCTTATGAGCAGTTAACTTCTACGGTTCAGCAGCCTGTGCTCGATGAATACTATCGGCAAGATGCTGATGCATATCAGTCCGACTGTGACAGGAAATGTGATATTGAGGAAAACTATGTGCAGCATTGTGCGTAGGTGTGATGAAACACCCTACGGATGTTATGGGTGACAAGAAATACTTGTGTTTGCATCATGCATGTGCATGGACAAGAATTGTATAGAGGGGGTGTAATGACGTCACGAGGCAACTTCCGGTGGCCATATTGGATTACATATGCAAGGCTTGGAAGTGCTTACATTGTGTTTATTTACCGATTTGTTGGTTTATTTGTCACTGTTTTGAGCAGTTTGGCCTCAAAAGTTGGGGGAAAAGGGTTTTTTGATGGAGGGGAAGCATTTTTAAAATCATGTAGCCTCACATCGTTGCGAAAGCGCAGTATGTTGACACTTTGAATGCTTTGTTGGAGAATTAGATAGGTTCAGGCAGTACCCACTAGGTGGCGCCACACACTTGGGCAGCCCTAACTATAGGTAGGCCCAATGGTGGCTGTAGTGTTCTTGGTATATGACAGGGGGCGCCATAGGTGGTATTAAGTGTACTCCAAGATGGCTAACTGCTAAGTGATGACATCACATGCACTCCCTCTATAGTTGGTGTATGCATGTCGGCGTAGAAGTGTGATGTGAGAAGTATTGTAAGTTGGAGCATGTGCTTGTTTGAGTACATACATTGATCGAGGGGAATATGCTGATCTCATGAGGTTAAAAAAAAGAAATTGTTGTTTGATGTTGTGTTCGGGTATACATGCATGTACAAGGGGACAGGGGGCAGGTAATACTTTCCACCTCCCCGTATCTGTAATATATGCATCCAGGCAGATGTGGAGAACAAAGGAATATGTAAATGAGATGACGTCAGAGTTGAAAGGGTGCCGGCAGTCTACGGCCCTGGATGTGAATAAAGCATTCAGTATCCAGAAGTCAAAGTGTTCAGACGTCGTACTTTTACATGGTTTCAGATAAGGATGAATCCACCTGCCAACACGGTGCCGGGCCTCAGGCTGCCAGGTCAGCTCATCCTCTGCAACAATGCACAATCGATCTGGAAAACATGGATCAGAGCATATAACATATGCCATGGCTGCAGGAGTCATAACGAAGACAGAACGAGTGCCATGCTGTATCTTTCTTCATGTTGCGGGCGAAGAAGCCCAAAAGGTCTTCGCCAACATGTCCATCACGCTGAGCAAGACAAGATCAGACTTCTTACGGAGGCGTTTCAAGCATATTATACCGGGAAATGTAATTTGATAATAACACGCTACCATTTCAATTTTCATAATCAAGCCACAGAAAACATGTCCACGTATATCACAACCCTCAGAGACAGAGTGAAAGATTGTGAATATGGGCTGGTGGAAGAATCGCTTTTGCATGATCGGTTGGTGGCTGGAGTCAAGAACATTAATTTGAGAAACAAAATGCTTCAGACAGCTGATCTTACTCTGGAAAAATGCATAGACATGTGCGAGCTCAGTGAGTTCAGTTCTGACCAATTGGAGGAAAAGAAATCGGACATGGAGGTGAAGGAAATCGATTTTCTGAATAGATATACAACTGCGCGTACCGGTGCACCGGTGGTTCATCCATCTGGGCCACCATCTTGGAATTTGCCATCTTGGAAATTGCCATCTTGGAAGGCCGGCAACAGCACCAGTGCAGGCGGATTCAAGATTCAATGTCAGAACTGTGGTTATGAACACTGCCGGGGATTCTGTGCGGCCAGGGGCAAGACATGCATTGCCTGCAAGAAGGTTGGGCACTTCGGGAAAGTTTGCCAGAGAAAACTTGGCAGAGTAAATGAGTTGACCATGGAAGAACCCAACCTTCATAACGCTGAATAAAACCCAGATCCGGCGGAAGTCAATTTGTTGACGATGGATCTGTTTGTCAGTGCCATCGACCGCAGCACCGAACAAGATGCCGAAGTCTGGTGTGCGACCGTCCGAGTGAACGGTCATCCAGTCAAGTTCAAGCTCGACACAGGATCAGAGGCGAACATTCTTCCGAGGAACATCTTCGACAGGGTCGCACCGGGGCAGCTGGCGAACACCCGGTGTTCGCTCGTGACATTTTCGGGGCATCGGATAGCTCCCGATGGTGAGGCGTCGATCGGGATCGACAGCAGAAACTTTACATTCCAAGTGGTGTGGGACTGCCAGCCTATCTTGGGTAAACAGGCTTCCGTTGTGTTGAACCTGTTGGTGCGGGTGGACGAGGTGCATTCTGGCATGCCGACGAACATTTCCATCCTGAACAACATCCACAGCTCGCAAGCCAAAGATCTGGTAAGCAAATATAAAGATGTTTTTCAAGGTTTAGGTCTGATAAAGTCGAATGCTGTCATTCATATTGACAAATCTGTACAACCTGTTGTCGACCCGCCTAGGAGGATCCCATATGCGATTCAAAACAAGGTGCATGACGAGCTTGATTGTATGGTAAAAATGGGTGTAATTGTTGAACAAGATGAACCTACTGAGTGGGTTAATTCCATAATAATCGTAAAGAAACCTAATAAGATAAGGATTTGTCTGGATCCAACTAAGTTGAACAAAGCTATCAAGAGAGGGCCATTCCCTACTAAAACTATTGACGAAATTATCACCAAGACAGTGAACGCACAGTATTTCTCAGTTTTGGACGCTATGACAGGGTATTGGCAGATAGAACTAGACTATAAAAGTTCACTATTGTGCATGTTTAACACTCCATGGGGCCAGTACAGGTACACCCGTCTGCCTTTTGGCACCAAACAGCCGGTGATATTTTTATTCAGGAAATGCACCATGTCATGGGAGATCTACCCGGTATAGGTATAGTAACGGACAATATTTTGGTATATGGGTCAACCATGGAGGAGCACAACGACAGACTGAAAGCAGTGCTGAACCGAGCTAGGTCGGTAAATCTTAAGTTAAACGATTCAAAATCTTTGATATACAAAACTACAATAAAGTATGTAGGTCATCAACATACCCAACAAGGAGTGAAGCCAGATCCAGACAGAATACAAGCGATTGTAGACATGCCAGAGCCACGTGACAAATAAGGCATGCAGAGGTTACTGGGCATGGTTGGCTATGTGCACAAGTTCATACCAAACATGTCCAAGATCGCTAAGCCACTGCACATGCTCCTTGCTAAGGATGTCGCATGGCACTGGCAAAGCGAACAACAAGTTGCATATGACCAACTGAAAGAGAAGTTGAGAACTGCTCCTGTATTGGCATATTACGATGTAGACAAACCAATTGTCATTCACGTAGATACTTGTCAGTCAGGTCTAGGTGCTGTAATAATGCAGGATAACAAACCAATCGCATTCGCATCTCATGTGCTCGACTCAGCGCAGTGTGGCCATGCCGCTATTGAAAAAGAATTGCTTGCAATATGTTTCGGCTGTCAGAGGTTTCTTGACTATATACTTGGCAAAGAAGTTCAAATTCAAACTGACCACAAACCGTTGGTGGCGATAATGCAGAAGCCGATACATAAGCTGTCAGCATGGATGCAAAGAATGCGAATGCGATTACAGAATTATAATATACAGCTGGGTCATGTTAAGGGTTCTCTAATGTTCTTTGCAGACACATTGTCCAGAGCACACCTATTTGCAGACACACTCAGCGTTGATGCGGTGGACATGCAATCATCCAGTCTGTTAAGTAAAATTGTCAAAGAGTATGATAATGATGTATCCATGTCCATGTTAATAACACAGATCGAGAACGGTTGGGACACTACAAGCATACAAACACCGCCGTGTCTACGGCAATACATTCCACACAAAGACAAACTAACCGTGAAGAACAACTTAGTGATGAAAGCCAATTGGGTTGTGGTACCTCCAAAGCTCTGGGGTGAAATGATTGAAGCATTGCATGAGATGCACTTGGGTATCACTAAGTCCAAGCAGTTAGCACATGACTGCATGTTTTGGCCTAACATTAATAAACAAATTGAGGAAAAAGTCAGTCGGTGTGACACATACTAAAATAACTGAAAGAATTTGCATAACAAACCATTGATAAATCACCCGATAGCATGTCAACCTTATGAAAAGATAGTGGTGGTTTTATTTTAAATAAATCATGAGAATTGCATAATAACCATAGATTACACTAAATATCCAGAGGTAACTTTGTTGAAGGATACGGCGTCTGCCATGGTTATCGAGTCCATAAAGGATAACTTTGCTAGGCATGGTATTCTGAGCCAAGTGATTTCGGACCACAGTCAGCAGTTTAAGAGCCATGCATACAAAGAATTTGCACATCACTATGGGTTTACAGCCACATACTCGAGTCAGCAGTATCCCCGAAGCAACGGCCAAATCAAAATATTAAAAAAAAATGCCTAGACACGAAAACAGATTTTCAGCTAGCGTTGCTTAACTATAGGAACACTCCCTTGCCCATGCTTAATGCATCTCCGGCTCAGCTGCTCACGAGGAGGAGGTTAAGGGGAAGGTTGCCTATGGCAGAAGATAATTTAATACCCGAAACACAGAATTCCAAAAGGGCACAAACGGTAAAGCGCCAACAAAGTCAGAAAAGTTTCCACGACAAAAAGTGTGGCAAAGCACACAAGCCATTGAAAACTGCTGATAGCGTCAAGTACAAAAACCATGCAGGGGAATGGAAGAAAGGGGTGATCTTGGATCGAACAGGAATTTTGGGAAGGGAATACCAAATTTTAAATGAGTCGGGCAACATGTTGTAGGAACAGGGTTCAAGTCATAAAGGCTCCAGAAGTGGTACAGCCCGAGCTAGTCGGGCAGGCACGAAGTGTGCCGACAATGCAGTCAAATGTAAACAACACAGCTAATCTAACTAGGTCAGATCGGGTGATTAGGCCAGCAGACAGGCTAGACCTCTAAGTTAGTCAGCTGCAAACTGTAACCACACATGAACATATGCGCATGTTAGTTTAAGTTTTGTTTGCTTTCAGAGTCGTTATATATTATATATCAAAGTAGACACTGTGTCATACGGGAGGCTAAGCAGCCAGACATTAACCCAAAGGATATGAGTGACTGGGTACATTTCGACATTGGCTAACCTGTGGTTGAAAGCTAAGTACTCATGATATTACCTCTTTAATACTGTATTATTGTATTTTAACACGTAAACTTGGTGTGATGGCGATGATTTTTAAGATATTGCATATCTCAAAAATACTTGTGAAGGGGAGGATGTAATATATGCATAAAAGACATCCAGGCACGAGTGGAGAACAAAGGAATATGTAAATGAGATGATGTCAAGAGTTGAAAGGGTGCTGGCAGTCTAGGGCCCTGGACGTGAATAAAGCATTCAGTATCCAGAAGTCAAAGTGTTCAGACTTCGTACTTTCACAGTATCCGACCTCTACTGCACAGGTGGCCTCCTCCCGGCCAACATGACACTCTGCCATTTGTTTCGTTGGACTGTTCTCCTTTTCTCATGTATTGCTAGCAACCTGTCGCACTCCTCATGTAGGCCTCTCAGTTCCTCCTCCAGCTTCAGTTCCTTGATTTTGCAAAGTGTGTCTCGTCGCAAGTCCGCCAGTGACATCTTGTTTAACAATGTCTCCATTTCCGTAACACAATCCGGCACTCCTGATTTAGCCATCTTTGCTGTAGAACTCCTTGTTGTTCTGCAAACCTCCGTACCCTTCTTCTTATTTTTACAGGAATCCTCAGCCGTATCGTGGCTAGCACCGCATGCGCCACAGCAATCTATTGGCATCCTCCTCAAGACCACAGAAGACTCTCCAACTGTGTGTCCATTCAATTTAAAATCTAGCGCTCATGTGATGCACAAGTGTGGAAAGGCGCGTGACTGGGTGCTGGTGGTGCCAAACTCACCTGGCAGGATCCGGCCGGCAGCAAATAGCCTGATCAGGTCGTACGGAATAATAAATAGCATGCAATAATAAATACACAAAATATATATCACGAACATGATATATATTTTCAGGAATATATATCATTTCGTACCAAGGTTGCCCTCTCCAGAACAAAGGGATTCTGAGGAGGCAGGGGGGTACGGAACTGGCCCTGGCCCCAGCCCTGGCCCTGCTGATAGGGACCTAGACGAACAGGTTGCCAGGCTCATGCAACAGAAAATGGAGGAAATGTTACCATCTAGAGTGGGTACGTCAAAGAAAAGGCAAAGTAAGGTACCACAAGACACTGATGAGTCGGAATTGGAGGACTATTCCGAGGATCAGGCCTCAACTGAGGACGACTCAGTGGAGGTGGTTGTGTCTGCACAGAAGTGCAAACACAAGAAGAAGAATTTGTCATCGACGACGAGTTAAGACTCCGACACTAAGCACTCCAGCAAATACGCTAAATCTTGTGGGAAAGAAACGAAAAAGTGTAAAATGCTTAGATGTAAGAAGATACGCATAACGACGTTCATGAGGAAGACCATCCAAGGCCACTTTAACACCTTCAAACCAGCGGAGGTCATAATCAAGATGGCGGAGAAATTCACAGCAATTAAAGGAATTCCGGAATCCGCCATCAAAGAGATGGATCCTGAAGTAAAACTCAGTGAGGAGAGAAATATGTTTGACACGGCTCTCTACACTGTCCACAAGGGGGTACTCTCAGCTCTTACAGCCATTGCGCCCATCGCCAACAGGATGATGGCACAGAACAAGTTCTCATCACTCTGTGATGATATGAACGGAGAAATTGCGTTACTAATGTCAACCAGCAACTTTGTCTCCTATAGACGGTTCGAAAACGTCTTCAAAGCGGTCTGCGCAGATGCTGGGAAAGAGATGGCGCAGTCCAAAAAGATCACGGACAATGATGGAAAGGAATACACCCTATTCCTAGCAACAAAGCCTATTAAGGGCAAGCCGCTGGATAAGGACAAGATGTTCGGCGGACAACTCCAATACTTGTTCAAACAAGTAGAGACCAGCTCCAAGTGCGGAAAACACATGGAAACCGAAAAAAAGAAATCGGGTGATGGCAACTCCAACCAGTTCAAGAAGCTGAGGCAGGATTTTCGCAACTGAAGAACCGGCCAATGAGGAGGCTGGTTCGGATCCAACTTCAGCTTCCAAGCCAGAGGCAGTCGTTCAGCTGGAACGATGGGAACAGGCCCTTCAAGAGGGAGTTCAACAGTCAGAAGCTGTTCCCCCACCCAGTTAACAAATAGAAGTGGTGACTCAAACAATAGCAACTGAAACAGTAAGCAATACCTTTCCAGCCGGTAACCTCAATAACTGTCTTTTGGAATGGAATAACGTTACAGAAAACTTAAATATCCTTAGCCTAGCAGAAGGGGGTAAGGATTTTGTTAATAGAAGAACCTATTCAAAATAGAATACCATTTCCATATCGTTTTCACGGTTCAGAACGTGAAGCATTAAACAATCAAGTCCAAAAGTTTTGCGGAAAGGGGAATTTATCTCAAATATCTTCTGAAGACCAAAACCAAATAGGGATGTTAGACTAATTTTAGACTGAACCTTATTTAACAAATTTGTAGAATACAAACACTTTAAAATGTTTTTGTTAGAAACAGCAAGAGACTTAGTCACCAGGGCGCTTGGCTAGCCAGCGTTTACCTTAAGGCTACATACTACACAGTGCCCATCTATAAACATGATCGCAAGTACTTAAGATCCTGTTGGAACAGGGAACTTTATGAGTTCACATGTATGCCGAATGGACTGGCCTTCTGTCCACGCATTTTCACAAGGTTACTCAAAACAATTTTTTCGCTATTGGCTAGGAAAGGATGTATCATGTTCCCATACATTGATGATTCATTTATTGTCGCGCAAACAGAACAACAATGCCAAGCATCAGTAGATAAATTATGTCAAATGTTTACAAATTTAGGTTTCTACATACAAGAAACTAAATCAGTACTAACGCCAACAAACAAACTCAAATTTCTGGGTTTCTTTATTGATACCATAAAAATGACAATTTCGTAAACAGAACAAAAAGTACATAAATTTACAACAACAGCAAACCAATTAGAGACAGATACAAACTTGGCACTGGCTTGCACAAAAGGAAATTTCGAGGGGTTTTACTGTATATATATATATATATATACAGTATATATATATATATATATATATATTCTCATTATCCATGAAACCAAACTTCTTTTGTATTCCAGAAAGAATATATATATATATATATATATATATGTGTGTATATATATGTGTGTATAGGCGTCGATTAAGGAATATGTAAATGGCTAGCTATACCTATGCCACAGAACTATACGTTCAAACCTATCTAAATCGACCGACCAAGAGGCCCACTGTAAGTGGTCCATTTAGGGAGGTGGTCGGTTTAAGGAATTAGAATATCCTTACAATGGTATTGATGGGACCCAAATAAAGCGATCGATATAGGGGAGTGGTTGATCTGTGGAGGTGGTCGGTTAGAGAGGTTTTACTGTATCTGAATATACAGATGAAATGAAATCTGTTCCAGAGAGTAATCTCAAATGACCCTACATAAAGCAACGATAACAAACAAACGATAGCAACGATAACAAATAGCAACGATAACAAACAAACACAAGCATCAGTCAATGCTTGTTACCTATCTTGGAGCTACGCGCCCAACACCTGTTCTTTTTTTTATCACACCTGCTCCAAGTTGAGGTGAACCATACAGGTAGGCTGCTCACACACAGGTGAGGCTGCATGCACTACTACCATGAGCAGAATCGATGTGCCACTCAGCCTTCAACAGAGAATCACAAGGTTGCCTCAATGTCTTTGGGTGGCATCCTTGTTGAAGGAAGGCATACTGTTTCTTTGTTTCCCCTTCCACCTGATAGGTTGCAAAGTCCGATGATCTTGAGCTCATGCCATATTATTTACATAAATATATTAGGCTAATCGTTATAACCAACTTCATTTTAGTGTGAAGTAATTTTAGTTTTAAAAGGTTACCTTTGTAGATTTGCTCAAACTTGCAACTTAAATTTTAGTAGGCATGTCGAAACGGTAGTACATCTCAAGCTTCATCGCTGACCGGTTCTATCAATTTGACTTAGTATTCCTTCCATGCACTTCATTCTATTCCTTTTATTCCTTCTATTCCATCTATTCCTTCTATTCCTTCCTTCAGAAATAAATGTTTAATGAATGCAACAACATTTAAGTTGGATATACAGCATTAAGTGTAGGAAAGTGTGTTGATTTCGAAGCGTTGATGCTTTTATCAGACTATGCAGCTAACCATTAATACTGCACCTGAGATGTTGCTAGGACATTAAAGCCGATAAAAACACCAAATTAAAAAAAACACTAAAACAGTGATATAGATTTGATTCTACATATGTAACTTAGATACTAATGCACTTATCAAACATGTGTTGCCACATAGAATGGTATACTGAACCAATTTAATAGAACCGGTTACTACAGAAAAGCCTATGGTGTCACTGTGTACAGTTTTGGCATGCATGCCAAAATTAATTTAGTATGTTTGCACTTCAAATATCTCAAAACTTAGACAATTAAAATAAAAGTTATTTCAAACTAAAGTAAGGTAGATTATACCGATGAACCTAATATATTTATCTCAGAAAATGACAGAATCTCCAAACCATCGGACTATGCAGCATTAAATGCCATTCGCTCACTTATGGGCCAGTGGTTTCAGCTGCTAAAAGCCTCTATGTCCTATACTATCTTGGATTTTCACCCTAGATTCTACTAGAGGTCTATTGGACACCACCTGAAGGTCACACTAATTGGCAGGCTGGACCTCAGGGCCTATATGTATGTGTCTGGGTTAGCGCTGCGAAGCTGGTTTTCGGCAGGTTTACCGGGTTAGCGGCGAAAACTGTGAATGTATGTGTCGGGGTTAAACTAACTCGGCGAGTTTAAAGTCGCCTGCACTAACCCCAAGCGAAACCAGGGTTAAAGGTGGGGTTAGGCACCGATTATGCCCAAATCTATTCAATGCGATCATATTTAATAGAATTACATACGCAATAAGTGAAATTTTATCAATTTAACCCTAAATTCAAACCGTTCTTAAGGCTACCGCCGCATTAGCGGCGATATTCATATTGTCAAATCGACGAATGTAAAGTAAACAAATCGCCGCCTCCGCATCGATGTCGATATCCATACTGTCCAACATCAAATAAAAATGGCCGCCGCCGCCGAATCGACGGCAATATATTAGGCCCAAATCTATTGAATGCTGTCATATTTAACAGAATTATATACGCAATAAGTGAAATTTATTCAAATTAACCCTAAATTCGAACCGTTATTAACGCTCCCGCCGCATTGGCAGAGATATTCATATTGTCCAATCTACGAATGTAAATACCCACACAGGGGTTCCCCAAATCTATAAATAACTGAAACGTTAGCTAACTCGGGCGCGCTTTGGTCACATACATCCTCCATGACACATTTGGAACACCGGGGTTAGATAACCCGGGACCCGCCTTTAACCCTGGTACGGATAAAAATTGGCTCATACATATGAGCCCAGATGGACGTGATATGCCACCCCTACACACACGATGCTTTCTGGACCACATCCACATGTTGGGGAACCTGGGTTAGCTAAACCAGAACTGCACTCCGATACAGTTATATGTTAACCTTCTGTCTCTATTATAAACAAATATGTGCATGGAGAGTTGCCATATTCTCCTGTGGGACTACTGGTCGTTCAGTGTGTTTGTAAACATGTTTGGGAGCTGTAAGATTTTCTTTATCCCTTACTTGTCTGCCTGTATATAATAATAAACTTCTGATGGAAGCTACATAATTGGTTATTTATCATATCTAAGGACAATAGTTTAGACTATCAAATTCAGACACTATAAGCTTCAGCAGTAAACTGTACTATTAAATTGACTTCATATTCCACTCTATGTAGCAACAAATGCTGAATAAGTGCACCAGTAGTATCTAACTAGGATGTGTTATGTATTTTAACTTTTTTTTTATAGCAATAATAGCCATTTAAAATAAAAGTTACTTAAAACTAAAGTAAATTAGATTATAATGATCAAGCTAACATATTCATCTTTTAAAAATAATAGAAGAACTCACAACCATCGGACTGCAGCTTTAAGGGAACATAGGCCTGGCGTGCCTAGTTATGCTGATTTCTACACCAGGTGGTGCATGCCATGTACAGTAGTTCCCAGTTCTCCCGCAGGTGGTGCATGGTGCCAACTTGTGCTGTCCTCAGTGACCCAGTTTAGGTTTTATGGAGGACACTAGCCAAGTCACATAGTTTAGACTTGTACTGTTATAGCGATATAGCGAATGGTAGACAGGAAGTGTGAACACTTATTTGTCTCTCTTCTTTTTTTTTTTTTTGGTACATTAGTTGTCCCACGCAGGGGAAATCCCAGTCACAGACGACTGGTCTTCCCCACTCCACTGCTGGTCGATAGAAAGCCCAAGCCTACACTTTTAGCGACCCAAGGGATTTTTAACCTCCCACACCACATAGACATGGTATGAGAGCAACCAGCCTTTGATGACGCTGTAAGTTATACACAGCGGTGGAAATCCAAATTGGCAGATCTGGGGGCACGGGGAATCGAACCGCCGACACTCAGATTAGAAGTCTGACCTAGAAAAAAGTCAGACACCCTAACCACTCCACCACAGAGAATGCCGTTGAACACTTCTCACTCGTACATTAGTCAGGTTAATGCTGTTGTGTTGTATTTGGCTGGGTGAGACTGTGACAGCGAGCGTAGGGTGAAGGGGAAGTAAAAAGTATTTCAATTTTTGAGAGCACTAGATACTGGAAATATATTTGATATACTGTAAGATATTTTATGGTACAATTTCATTACATAATTTCATTGCAGTGATCAATCAGAAACACATAGAAGGAAGAAAACATAAAACAACAAAAGGTGAACAGCCCAGGGCGGGACAACCAGAAATATAAAAGCCAGATAACATATCTAACAACAATATAAGTCAAATCAAATTCAAACAAACATAACTCAATCACCTATTACGTACAGGCCTATGGACATGTAAATAAAATAGGCTAGTATAGAATTAAGTAGAAAAAAAGCAGAAAACTCTTCCCAAGAAAACCCCAAAACACTAACATAGAACCTTAAGAAAACAACTAACATAGTAATAAGAATAGAACAAAGATACAATGCCAAGAGGGCCCCAAAAAAACTAACATAGACTACTAAACATACCAACAGACTATCTATCTGCTACTGAAATGCAGACAATCAAATAACTTATCAGCAGCTACTGCTTGGTAAGACAACACCAAAACTACAGCTGGCCAGCATTGAAAACAAGCCTGGATACCCGGGTTTACATGCTATGGACAGTATAAAAACAGCCTCAATAAAAAATATTGTAAAAAAGGTGAAAATTAAAGCACCAAAGGGATTTGAACTCGCAACCTACAGATTACAAGTCCCAGAACTTAACCAGTAGACTAAAAAATGCACACATAATTTGTTGTTTCAGCATAGGTAGTAAATGATTAGTACTGAACTTTATCATTTGGTGGTGCAGAGTGACCTAGAATGGTCAGGTGACATCCAATCTCCTTTATGACCCAGTTTGGGTTTTATATCGAGGTCAGTAGCCACGTGACCCAGTTTAGACTTATACTGTGGAACACTTCTCACAGCCCATATCCTTGTTCTACTACTTGTTTCCAAACGCAGATTTTGTGTTAAAACAAAGTATATGTGTACAGGATATATATATGTGTGTATATATACACATATATATATATACATATATATATAGTTTTATATATATATATACCACAGCAAGGTAAAGACATTAAGATAAATTAACTATTCCTAACCAAACAATTATCTGATTGTAGAACGAACAAACTCACAGAAGTTTGGGGAATGCAGGAGAATGCTTACAAACAGTGAAAAAATGCATGCAGTAGTTAGCTACACAACAATTGAAAGTGATAAAAAGAAGGGGAGTGACAAGACTATTACTGTCTAGCGGCGAAAACAAGTCATTAGACTTAACCGTTATGGGCAGCATAAATACACCCATCACAAAAAGAAATATGTATATATATACATGAACACACAGCACAAAACAAACAACCAAAAAAAAGCACCACCAAAAATGTTTATTAAAAAAAAGAGTAAATATTGGTGACTGCCCAGCTGCCGCCCATCACTATAGCAATGCCTCCTATTCTGTGGCAATTCGACACAGGTATCACGTCTACTTATCAGGGCCGCATTCAGAGTCCATCTCGGCGACGTCTCGGCGACACTTTTTGGCCTATTTGCGTTCAGGGTGCGTCGCGGCGACGTCTCGGCAACGCCTCCCTTTACATTCTGGAGCTGAAAGGCGCCTTGAAAATGGCCACTGCATTTAGTGGTTTCAGCCAATCACAGCGCAGCTTTTCCATTGCAAATGGCCACTGCCTATGGGGGTGGCCATTTTCGAGACAACAAACTGCTTTTGCTGTCCAGACTAGCGTGACGTCACGGCCATCTCCGAGGCGCCTCCGAGATGAGCCTGAACGCGACCCTGGTTATGTGCACACGGGCGTTCGCAAGCCACGCTCATTAAACACTCCAATATACCAGCGTCTGTTTGGTCTTGCCTTAATGCCCCGTCATGCAGCGTGCCGGGCGGCCATCTTGTTTTTACGATCCCACAGTAAAAGTGACGCAGTGATGGCACACGCATTAATTAGAATAACAACAACAAAATAAAGGTGACGCAAAGAACAAATTTCATTTATATGCAACACGTGCGCACATTATAAAGGTCACGCCTGGAGACTGAACAATCCGCTCGCCGGCATCTACTGCGCACGTGGAAACAGAATGACAATGGCTGCAAAATACCAGAGGCAATATCTTAGTGCCTATTACGTGTCTGAGGCTGGATCGGTGCCTTGGCAAGATGCTATGATAGGAACTATTTCGAAATGTGAACTGTTAATGTGGCCACTCTACTTGATATGAAATTGTGACAAGAGAACTGTACTTAACATTGAAATGTGCAATTATTATATGTGTGTGCCTTTGGATGAAATATGTATTATTCTTGCGAATGTGATATGAAAAGAAGCCTAGCTAATAATAAAAGATATCTTAAATTAATTTAATTTGTTTCTAATTTCTTGTTGTTTATTGTTGCTATAAGAGCTTTAGTTATTATTGCGAATGTGATATGAAAAGAAGCCTAGTTCATAATAATGATATCTTCAAATAATTAAATTTGTTTGTTATTTCTTGTTGTTTATTGTTGCTATAAGAGCTTCACTCTTTAGTCCTTGTATTACATGTGCTATTTATCAAGGAGGGGATGTTGTTTTCGGAAAAGGGCGGGACATTTGGTAAATATTTATTATTTAATTTCAGATAATTTTTACCTTTATTACAAGTGACTATCAACTAAATGGACTAAGTCATAAATTTAGATTGTAACAAACACAATTTAGTTATGGTTTCATATTTTTCATATTTTTGATAATAATAAACTATGATATGTACACAATCACAACTCTGTTCACAATCACAATCACTCACGATTTACATCATAACTCAATAAATATAATGTACAGAAGTTCAGTTCACAATTTACATCATAACTCAATAAATACAATGTACAGAAGTTCAGTCACCATTTACATCATAACTCAATTAACACAATGTACAGAAATTCAGTTCACAATCACAGAGGCTACACATCCGGATCATGTCCCATCCCAACCAATGTGGTAAAGCTGAGATCCAAGAGTCCAGTTATGTTTCTGACACTGATCGCTGGAATGCTGGATACCTGGGGGCGACCCGTGGTGTTCCAGTCGCTCGAGTCCCATACTTCAGAGCTGTGCCATCATCCACTTGTGTACAGAAGTTCAGTTCAATTCACAATCACAGAGGCTGCACATCCGGATTGTGTCCCATCCCAACCAACGTGGTAAAGCTGAGATCCGAGAGTCCCGTTATGTTTCTGCCACTGATCGCTGGCGTGCTGGATGCCCGTGTGCGACCCGTCGTGTTCCAGTCGCTCGAGTCCCATACTTCGGAGATGTGCCATCGTCCACTTGTGTACAGAAAGTGCACTTCACAATCACAGAGGCTGCTCAGGATCATGTCCCATCCCAACCATTAAAGTGGTAAAGCTGAGACCCGAGAGTCCGGTTATGTTTCCGACACTGCTCACTGGCGTGCTGGATGGGTGTGTGGGACCTGTGGTGTTCCAGTGGATGGAGTCCTGTACGTCAGAGCTGTGCTGTCGTCCACCTGTGGAAGGGCCCGAGTCAGGGAGTCGTCCAGACGATTTCCAAGCCTCCCGGTTGTAATCCCGTCGGCAGCACAGGGAAAGCAGGGAACGGGCCTGGTAGTTGAGGCTGTGGACGAGGTACTTGTGGTTGTGGAATTTGTATCTCTTGTTCTTTCTCCCATGCCAGTTGTAGGTTTTGCGACCGTAACCACATTGCCAAGGCAAAACTGTCTGTGTAGAACTCTCCCAAAAGTGAGGGGTCGATTTCTTTGGCTATCGACCCCAGCCACGATCCCCACAGCATCGGTGCCAACACTTTCATTGGGTGTAGCATCTTGCTTATCCGGCCCTGCATAATTCCAGCCTCCTCCTGCTGGTCCCGCAGGTTCGACAGCAATTGTTTTATGTCGGTATTTGGTGTACAGGTGTTGGCCTTCCCCTTGCTTGCTGGCCAAGGAGTTGTGGGTTGCATTGCTGGTTGCATTGCTGGTTGTGTTGCTGGTTGAGTTGCTGGTTGACTTGCCGGTGGTGGTGCCTGGTCAGTTGGCGTCAAATAGTCATCGTCATCATCACCACAAGTAGGTAGTAGGGTGAGAGGGGCTGCACCGGAAGTCGAAGCTGTTGCTGTGGCTGTAACTGTTGCTGTGGTTCTTGCTGTTGAAGCCGGCGGCACGGGTTGCAACTGGGACTGCAACGTGACACCTGATCTGGATGGCTTCAACGATATTGTAGTGGTCTGCACTGACCTCTCAGGCAAGTAACCACATAGACAGGTAGGTGTGGGGAGTGTGTTGATATCAGGGAGCCTAGGTGGTGTAATGGTTAGCACACTGGCCCGGAATGCAAAGAGATGTGGGTTCGGGTCCCGCTCTAGGCGCAGTATTTCCCATTTTCATCACCCCCATGACACTGGTTGCCGTGACCAGGATCCTGTACAAGCTTTGCGCTGTATGGTTGTTGAACCTACCCTGTGTATGATGTGTTAGTGCATTGCCTGTATGTATGTAATTGTAAGCATTACAAGACTTACAATTCCAGGGGGACGAGTGTAGTGGTCTGCACTGACCTCTCAGGCAAGTAACCACATAGACAGGTAGGTGTGGGGAGTGTATTGATATCAGGGAGCCTAGGTGGTGTAATGGTTAGCACACTGGCCCGGAATGCAAAGAGATGCGGGTTCGAGTCCCGCTCTAGGCGCAGTATTTCCCATTTTCATCACCCCCACGACAATATTAATATGTTTGAATCGACGAATGTAAAGTAAACAAATCGCCGCCGCCGCCGTCACATCGACGTCGCTTTCCATACTGGCGGTGGCAGTGGCGGTTGCTTGCATTCGTCGGTTCGAAAATATTAATATCGCTGCCGTTGCGGCGGCAGCATTAATATTGCTTCGATTTTAGGGTTAATTTCATCAAATTTCACTTATTGCGTATCTAATTCTGTTAAATATGACAGCATTTTTTTTTTTTTTTTTTTTTTTTTTTTTTAATTGAGGCTGTATTTATACTGTCCATAGCATATAAGCCCGGGTACCCAGGCTTGTTTTCAATGCTGGCCAGTTGTAGTGTTGGTGTTATCTTACCACACAGTGGCTGCTGATAAGGTATTTGATTGCCTGCATTTCAGTAGCAGATAGATAATTGGTTGGTATGGTTAGTAGCCTATGTTAGTTTTTTTGGATTTTCTTGGTATATATGTTTTTATTTTTCTACTCTTATTACTAGACTAGCCTACTCCTATTTACATATCATAGGCTTGTACGTAGCTGTGTGGTGTGTTATCTGGCTACTTTTGGCATGGTTACCTTCCATTGGGCATCCCGCTGGTGGGCCGTGACATATCACATGCCCCTTTGCAGTGCAGCTTACTGGGGGTTTCCTAGCCTTATTTTGCACAGATATTTTTTGTAAGTTTTTAGGTCAGGAATTTGTCGTTCCTTTACCGTTTGGGCATTCCACAACTTGGCAGCCATTTCCAGCGTGCTTCTCTCATGAGCTTTTATTCGGCTTCTGGTCTGCTTTAGTAGTGGTGCATTATTTGCTCTAGTAGCCCTTTGTGGTTTTGTTAGAAGTTTACTGTTTTGACTATAGGTATATGCTAATGTTTTCAAATGAATTATTCTCCTATTTTCTAGTAGTTTCACTTTGGTTCTTTTGTGTATGTCATAGGTTGGGTGCAGCTTGTCTACTCTTAGACAGATTTTTAGGGCTCTGTTCTGCAGTGTTTGCAGTTTTTTTAGTAGTTCTTTTCTCGCACCCATGTAGTTTACATCTCCATAGTCAAAATAGGGGAGCACCATGCCCTTGAAGATTTTTATTGACATTTCTTGTGTCATGTAGTCTCTTAGCTTTGCAAATAGCCACAGTTTGTGGTTTACTTTTTGTATAATTTTATTTATACATAGGTTGTAGTTTAGTTGGCTGTCCAACTCAAGGCCTAGGTATTTGTAATGGTCTACATTTTCTAGTGTTTGGTTTCCTAACTTACAGTGTAGTTTTCTTTCTGGCATTTGTTTATGCGAGAAGAGTACTGTTTTTGATTTGCTTGTGTTGATGGTTATTTTGTTGGACTCACACCACTCATCTAGTTTTAGTAGGAGTTTATTTAGTTTAGTTATTACCTCCTCCTCTGTGGTGCCATTTGCGTATATGACTGTGTCATCTGCATATAGTTGGAGGCATTCAGTTTGCAACCATTTTTCAAGGTCGTTTATATAGATTATAAAGAGTAGTGGCCCTAACACTGACCCTTGGGGTACACCACATGTGACAGGTTGGTTGTCTGATAGTGTATTGTTTATTTTTGTTTTCTGTTGCCTGTTGTTCAGGTAGCATCTTATCCAATCCATAGTGTTGGATTTTATGCCCATGGTTTTTAGTTTTTCCAGTAGTATTTTGTGGTCTACTGTGTCAAATGCTTTGCTGAAGTCAATGAAGGCGGCTCCAACTAATTGTTTTTGGTTCATTGATGCCATTATGTCATTTGTTAGGTTAGCTATTGTTTTTGATGTGGAGTGCAGTTTCCTGAAGCCCCCTTGTCTTTCGTTTAGTATATCATTTTTTTCCAGGTGTTCATTGATGTGTCTATGTAACACTTTTTCAATGAGCTTGCCTGGGGTTTGAAGAATTGATATTGGCCTGTAGTTTCCCATGTTTTGTTTGTCTCCACCCTTGTGAATGGGGGTGATGGTTGCCATTTTCCAGGCTGAGATAAAACGCCCCTGCTCAAAGGAGATGTTGAATAGGTCTACTATGGTGGCCGGGATGGCTTGGAGTGCCTCTTTCAGTATTTTGGTTGGTATTTCATCTATTCCACTTGGTTTATTCGTGTCTATGTCATTTATTAATTTTTTTACTTCTATCATATCTGTTTTGCAGGTGGGGATTTTGTTCTCCACAGTTCCTGATCTGTTTTCCCATCTTTTTTTGAATTTTTCTGACAGCTTTTGCCCTATTGTGGCAAAGTGTCTGTTCAGTTTGTTTGCTGCATCTTTGTCTGTGAGCATTGCCCCTTCGTTATCTTGGAAGTTTGTATGCTCTTCTTTGTTATTTTTTGGGAATAATAGGTTTACATTTTTCCAGAATTTGTTTGTGTTGCTTCCCCAGTCTTTGTCCTGCTTTATTATGTATTTCTTTTTTGCTGTTCTCACAGCTTTGAGACAGTTGTTTCTGGCGATGCGGTAGGCCAGTTTGTCTTCTATTGTTTCTGTGCGTTTTGCTTTATCACCCAGGTTACTTTTGGTTGTGATGAGTGTTAGCAGGTCTTTGTCTACCCAAGGGTCTTGGTTTTTTTGTACTTTTATTTTCTTCATGGGACACATCTCATCAATTGATTTTCTTATTTCTGTGATGATGTTGTCCCAATAGATATCAACATCATCTCTGTTTTGTGTGATGTTGTTTATGTTTTGGTGCAGATGATTTTTTAATGTATCTTCTGAGTAGTTTTTTAAGGACCTGCCCATTTTGTATTCATAGTGATTTGTGCTTTTAAGCTTTTTCCTGGTTACATATACTAGTTCGTGGTCGCTTATACCCCAGCTTCTAGTGCCCCATTTTGTGGCATGGTTTGAGTTGGTTAGATTGAATAGATTTGGCCCTAATTCACTCGCTATACCTGCTATTTTCCAGGAGTAGGGTAACACCGGTTAAGCTTTTGGTGTTACTAACAGTTAGGCCTATCACCGCCTCGTGCATACCATTTTTCGCCGCTAACCGGGAAATTCCCGCCTTCCACCGTTTTGGCTCGCTACCCCTGATTACCACCGACTCCTGCATACGGCCCCAGATGTTCTGTCATCGGGTGGACAGTCAATTGAGACAAATTTAGTTCATTCACTGAACAATTGTTCACACATGGCAAGTGTTTGCCGATCGCATGTATCGCTGAAGAAGGTATATATATATATGTAAATGGCTAAATATACCTACACCCTAGAACTATCTGAATATCCACATCAAATAAATTCTCAAATCACAAATCACCCTTATATAGTATTACCCTAATTATAGCATTGTCAGAAAGTGCACCGACCTGAAATAAAACTTTGAACCTGAGGAAACTTTTGAAAAAAACTATTTTGGCTAGTTCAGCCATATTCCACTATGTGCCGGTAGGAACATTCGTGCAGGACCCATGTGGACGCAATGAAATGCCACCAAATGCCCATGGGCGGTACAGGAACCTGACTCATTCTATCTTATTCAGCTGACATCAGAGGCTCGACTATTACAAAAGTACTGCTTTCAAAGGGATGCAATTCATGCTTTGGACGAGTAAATAAAATGCACACAAAAAAGCCAAATTTCGATATAAAATAGTTGATTAAAAAAGAGGAAAAAGAATAATGGCCACTATCAAATATTTACCAAATAACTGTCTCCATTCTGCCTGCAAGGTTTGTTTGTTGGGGCTTTACGTCCTAGCAACATCTGCCTGCATGGTGAGAATGGTAGTGTCGTGCCATATTCCAGTTGCCATTACCGTAAAGTGCATATATGGTAGGTCTGGACATATAATGTAAGTTAGTGGGCATACAAGCAGGTGGTCAGGTAGATACAAGATTCACCCCGTACTGCTGCAGTAGGGGTGCAAACCAACCCTATGTAAAAGCTGTCAAAAAAACGGGTCAATAAATTGAGAGCCTAATTTCACAATCTAAGAAGCAACATTTATTCTTTACATATGTATTATTGATAGCCCGCTACCTTTGAGTTGAAAAATATAATATAATATCTAGTTTAATGCAATTTTAAAAGTGAAATCGACGGCGTTCTGCGGCCGCCATCTTGTCTTTTTGCATTCTCTCCCATTTCACCAACTCTGTGCCTACATGGGTAGCCATTTGATACTGGAGCCACAGTTTCTAGGTCATGTTCCATACTAACACTATTTTCGCCCGTATTTATATAAGGCTGGTCTTCACCCGTGTACTACAAGTACCGGGTGAATCTTTTATCTAGTGGTCAGGATGTCACCCACATTAGTGTTATAATTCAGTGGTAGCCTACCACTGTACCAGTGTTTGGAAGCATGATCACCAAAGGCCTACTGTAGAGAGTTGACATTTATATTAACACTCTTGCCATATATACAGCCTATTTGTGTAGTTTATCTGTAATGTGTAAATACCACTCTGGCCACATGTTACAATCTTTGTCCGGGGGGGCCACTCTGGCCACTCTGGCCACTCTGGCCACTCTGGCCACCACTCCGGCCACTCTGGCCACCACTCCGGCCACCACTCCGGCCACCACTCCGGCCACCACTCCGGCCACCACTCCGGCCACCACTCCGGCCACCACTCCGGCCACCACTCCGGCCACCACTCCGGCCACCACTCCGGCCACCACTCCGGCCACCACTCCGGCCACCACTCCGGCCACCACTCCGGCCACCACTCCGGCCACCACTCCGGCCACCACTCCGGCCACCACTCCGGCCACCACTCCGGCCACCACTCCGGCCACCACTCCGGCCACCACTCCGGCCACCACTCTGGCCACAACGTATCAATTCCATAAGTCATTGGTTTGACTCGGCTGGTTTTCAAACACCTCACCTTCCGCACAGGAACCCTGCGCTCTTACCGATTCGGCCACAGCGTCCGGTCCTCACAGAGTTGGGGCTTATTATGGAGAGCTGAATAGGAATTGGAATAGAAAGAATTTGATTGGGTCGAGTTGGTTTGGTGTGGCGGTGATTAGCGTGGCTGTATGTGTGAGCGTGGGGGTACATGTGATGTGGGTGGGTGGCTTTATAGATATTTACAAATTTCGGGGTTGAATTGCTATATTGCATGTCGGCAAAGCGCCGCGAGACTATCGCATCGAGACTGGGCGTCTCCCGAGAGATCAGCGTTACACGGGGCGCCCCGTAGGTTAGCACGGGCCCCGTCTGTCGTCTGCGCGAACGAAATGTCGTCTGCTGTTATTGTTAACCAACCTATTATCCCCCCCCCCCCCCCCCCGGACAAAGATTGTAACATGTGGGTAGTAAATGCCATTTAAAGGCAGTATATTGTACAACTTAGGAATAGAAAGAATACAGCAGAGAATACGATGAATACAAACACGCAGGTTTATAACGCCTAAAGGGTCAACGCCTTGTCACCAGATCCTAAATGTACTGAGTTCTCGGTACAAAGTGCGATTTATTAAAGCTGCATAATCCGATGAAAATATCAAATTTTCAAAACCAAAACAATTATCTAAATGTGATTCTACATATTTAACTTAGATACTGGTGCAATTATTAAACATTTGTCACCACACAGATGGGAATACTGAGGCAATTGAATAGAACCTGTTACTACAGAAGCCCATGGGGTCAGAGTTTTGGCATGCTTGCCAAAGTTAATTTTGCATGGTTCCACTTCAAATATCTCAAAAGTTAGTCACTTAAAATAAAAGTTACTTCAAGCTAAAGTAAGGTACATTACAACGATCAACCTCATGTATTTATCTCAGGAAATTTCAGAAACTCAAAACCATCGGACTATGCAACTTTAAATATATCAAGACCAGACACTGGGACCATAGGGGAGCACCATTGCTATAAAATAATTTATGTCTACTAAGCAAGGCACACAGAATATTATAATGCATAACTGCTTATGACATGGGTGTGTGTCATATGAAATACACCAACTCACCCATTAACATCATTTCATTCAATGGCATTTCATTATAACGTCATTGAGGGGGGAAATATATAGCTATATGACCACATAAAATATTAAGAACAATCAAATGATGATCTCATGCAGATGGAACAATAATGATCAGCTGAACAAGAAGGCAATGACAATGATGACGCATTACCTCCATGTTCTTTATCAACAAAAGATTTGTCTGAGGATTTTGGTGATTTGGATATAGCTATGGCAATTTTCACGTAACATTGTTTCAGTTAAAGTCGTGGTTTTCAGGACACCACGATGTTAATAATAGGGGAGTTGGTGTATATGGAATGAAGAACATCATAAAACTTAAAACCTGACAATGCCAGTAACCTTTGTTTTAAATGGCTAAGTTTTGAGATATTTGAAGTGCAATGAAAACTTAGCCAATTAAAATAAAGGTTACTCCAAACTAAAGTAAGGTAGATTATAACGAACATTTATCTTGAAAAATCAATGTTGGCATACATTTCAAAACTATACCATAGGCTTCAGCAGTAACAGGTTATATTACATTGACAATGACAATTGCGGGGCTACGTAATGACGGTCATTACACGCAAATGGCAGCTTTGATTGATTAAATTAGAATTAGGGAACGTCAAAGGATCTTCTTAATTAGCCCCTATAATTAGTAAGCTATATAATTGGAGACGTGTTACATAATTAATGACAAGTTTCCAATTAGTTGATTGATATATCTTCACTACTAGACATATTCATGTCCTATTAAATATTTGTTCTTAATTGTTTTCCTCCATTTTTCTTCTACATACGACGGAGGCTTTTATTTATTACACAAACTGTAAACCTTGTGTCCAGACAAATTCATTCTTTTTATTTAAAATATGTATTTTTTTAAAGCCATTAAGGCTATGTAACTACTTCGAAACAAATGTATCAGTACAGATCGTGCATCAATCAACACTCGCGAACCTCGATAATGTATTGCAGCACAAAAGCTGAACAATAAACATTGTATTTGAAAATGGATGACTTTGTTCTGTTTGTTTTTTTTTTAGTTAAAAAACGAAATTGTTGGTGAGTTAATGATTTGAATTTTTCCATTTTAGTTTTAGGTATTGACCATAAGTTATTCCGGATGGCTCTCGTTTATAACGGTGGGTTGTGACAGAACTGCTGAAAACCGATACCAAGCCCACTACATTCCCCAAAGCATCGTACCTAGCACACACACAATTTATAAGGCTTAAAAGGATCAGGAGAATTTTAGGACACATTTTAATAGGAGATTTTTCAACTCATACCAAGTACCAGTCTATAACGTCATATAGACCTATTTCAATGTTGATAAACATTGTGCATGCGCGCGCAGCTTGGCTGCAGAACGAAGGCACACTGCCATTGAGTTTGCCAGTATGCGCAGTGAAAAACGTCTATTGTATTCAAAATTAATAGAAATGCAGACCCCTAACCATCTGAATTTAATATAATCTATTCGTTGAATATGTTTTCTATATGTCTACCAGGCGGTTTGTTTCTAGATGGTGTGGTGTTAGAGATATTTCACTTTTTTCTGTATGAAGATTGCTCATAGCCATTGAGTTTGCAGTGTGACAGTGTGTCGTCCTGCAGCCAAAAGGCACATGCACTGACCTAGATACCTATGCTGATGTCATATGAAATAGGTCTATTGTCTTCAGTATTACTAACCGTATGGTGTTAAAGAATGTCATGGTCACCAATAATGTAAATTATTGTACCAGTCTAACCGTTATAACTCGTCGTGGTCACCAATAATTTAAAGTCTATGGCTGGAATCTGTGGTTGTGTAGGCAGGCTATAATGAAATCAATTCAGGCAAGAAGAGAAAGGAGGAGTATAAAGAGTGAAAGTAGACAGAGAGCCAAGCCCTCAAGTTTATTATTTATAGTGGTACATGGATCTGGTATGGCACACCACCTGACCTTATTCTCCAATGAGAATCAAACATCTCAAGCTCCACCAATGAACATCAAGCATTCCTGAGTTCCCATGACTACAGTGCTCTGCCCACCACCACCATGCGGCGTGGCTGCTTGGCCACCACCTGCCCTGAGCTGAGTGTGTGGTGATCTGTGACTAACAGAGGGGGGAGGGGGTAGTGAGTAGAGCTCCAAGGTATATTTTGTTATACTATATATAGTGAGATAATTAAACTAAGAAGAAGTATTTCTAGAAAAATAGTATGATATTGAACGATCCTGCTGTGCACGAAAATACACATATTCCTGTGTGTGCACCGCTCTGTGTGTATATATATATAACTATATATATATATATATATTAGTACATTTGTTGATTTAGCGGGGTCAATTTCAATCGGGGACAATTGGTCTTCCTCATTCCACTGCTCCTTGCCATATCCTAGTAATGTTGGGCCCAGGCTAGGTAGCAACAACATCTGGGAGTTGGGTGTCGTCCCCGCCTCTTGGCGGGAGGCGACAGTAATACCGATTCCCAAACCTGGTAAAGACCAAAGTGAAGCCAACAACTATCGTCACATAGCCCTCACAAGCTGCATCTGTAAAACCATGGAGCGCATGGTAAACAACCGCCTCGTCTGGCTACTGGAGTCAGGACACCACCTGTCCAACCTTCAATGTGGCTTCAGACGGGGCCGCAGCACCCTCGACCATTTGGTGCGCGTGGAGACCTTCATAAGAGAAGCTTTCCTTAAGAAGGAGCACGGTGTGGCTGTCTTTTTCGACCTCGAAAAAGCCTATGACACAACGTGGCAGCATGGCATCATGGAGGATCTTCATGCGATTGGCCTTCATGGCCACCTGCCAATTTTCATCAGGAACTTTCTAGCCTTCAGGCATTTCCGCGTCCGTGTCAAGACTACCTATTCCAGCCTACACTCACAGGAACTAGGAGTACCTCAAGGCAGTATACTGGCCATGACCCTTTTCGGGGTCAAGGTCAATGGTATTGCTGCTGCTGTAAAGCGGGGGGTCTCCTGTAGTCTTTTCGTGGACGACTTTGTTTTATATTACAGCGGTGCTATCACGAATGTCATAGAGACAGCTACAACCAAGCATAAATAGGATCCATCGATGGTCAGTTCTGAACGGTTTCAAATTTTCCAAGACCAAAACAGTCTGCATGCACTTCTGCCTGCTGCGTAGAATGCATGCGGAACCGGAGCTGACCCTGGATGGGGATCCCATTAAAGTCGTTGAGAAAACCAAATTTCTGGGCCTCATTCTCGACGCAAAACTGTCTTTCGTGCCACATATTAAGTACCTGAAAACAAGATGCCTGAAAGCGCTAGATATTCTGAGGGTGCTGTCCAGCTCAGAGTGGGGAGCGGACAGAGATGTTCTGCTCTCCGTGTACAGAACCTTTTCGGTCACGAGTGGATTACAGCAGCATAGTATACGGTTCCGCAAGGAAATCATATATTGGGCTGCTAGACACGATCCACCACCAGGGACTGCGCCTGGCCATTGGGGCCTTCCGCACCTCACCGGTTCAGAGCCTCTACGTCGACGCCAATGAACCATCACTTAACAACAGGAGAATCAAACTGGCCATGCAATATGTAGTCAAGATCAAAACTAATGTATTGAATCCTGCACACAATTGTCTATTCGAGCAACATGACAAATCCAGTTATGAAGCCAGGCCGAATTACATCCAGCCACTGAGGCTCCGAATGAAACCTCATTTGGAGGCCTTGGGCATGGATTTGGACATGTTGGAGGATGCCAAAGTCCCAGAACATCCCCCGTGGTCATTGAGAAAGCCATCGGTTATCCTCCGACTCATGGAACTGAGGAAGTCTGGGACACATCCACTCGAGTACCAAGGACTGCATGCAGAGATTCAAGGCCAGTTTGCAGACCACCTCTCCATATACACTGATGGTTCGAAAGACCAAAGCCGGGTAGCTGCTGCGGCGACAGGAAAAATTTGGTGTACATTTGCCCGATCAGAGCTCGATTTTCACTGCAGAAGCCCTAGCACTCCTTCTCGCATTGGAGTGTATTGAGGTATCCAACCACACTAACTATGTTATATACAGTGATTCGTTCTCTTGCCTCCTGGCTGTTGCTGGACTGAAAATGTATCACCCTATTCTAGCAATGGTCATTTATAAAATGAAGCATCTGACAACGGATGGGTATGACATCCACCTGTACTGGGTGCCTGGCCATGCAGGCATACAAGGAAATGAACGAGCTGATCGGGCTGCGAAAAAGGCCCTGAACTGTGATCTTGAACCGTGTCTGATCCCTCACTCTGATCTGAAACCACTAATAGCCACCCACATAAAATCCAAATGGCAACATGAGTGGGATGAAAACATTAATAAACTTAAAGAAATTGAACGATCTGTGGGAAAGCCACTACAGACTCATGCGGGAGGTCGGCGGGACCAAGTGGTCCTTAGCCACTGCCGTATTGGCCACTCGTGGCTTACACATGCTTTTCTGCTCAAGGGGGAACCTCCCTCTGAATGTATTGGGTGTCAGTCCCCGCTGACACTCAAACACATTTTACTAAGTTGCGTTGCTCTTTTGGCCCTGCGCCAACAGTTCTACACTGCAGACAGTAAAACAGGAAAACATTTTAGCCTTTTTGAGGGCAGCTGGAATGTACCACCTCATATAGTTTACTAAATAGATTCTATCAATTATTAAGAAAACTTTTCTTTTTCTATGGGAATTTGTTTCCCTTGACCACAAATATATCATTGTGACCTTTCTAATTTAATGAGTGTCTATTGGCACATAATTGATTGTCTGCTTTTACATGTAAAAGCGATGGTTTGAACAAAAAACGTGAATATGGCCTATGCTGGCGAAACGGCGTAAAGCAACCACCAATCAATCAATCAATTAGGTAGCAACAAGCATCAATTTTTAAGTCATTGGTTTGATTCTTCCAGAGTTTGAACCCCACGAGTTCGAATTTCATCAGATATATTACATATATTATGCCTAAGTGTTTTATATAGTCACGTGGTATCACCACTCAGCCTTCAGAGCCCGTCCAGATACTAATGGGAAGAATGCATGTTATGTCCCATTAATCACATGTGATATATAGTCTCGGTCACGTGATAAAAATACATTGCCATTTTTGCTTGCTCCCTCTGGTGGAATTGAGAGTTAACTATTTTCTTTTATCAAGGTCCACTAAGGAAGAATTCCCACACAAAATATCCGAATTAATTTGCATAATCTGATGTTGTGATCCACTCCAAGGCATTCTGAAATAATTTGCCTAGTCTCAGGATATACTCTTCGACATTCTGAAGGAATATGCGTAGGCTCAGTATACACTCTTTGACATTCCGAATAAATTTGTATGGACGGAGCAACATTTCTTAGGAACTCCAAAATTTGTTAAGAATAACTCCTTTACCTCCAAAATATATATAGCTAATAAACCACACACATAAATATAAATACATGCATGAATACACACCTAAATACAGACATATAATACATAGATACACATATATAAATGCAGATTCAACATGGACACTCGTTATTGACTGTTCTATTAGTTTTAAGTTCACTGTATATATATATATTTTTTAAACAAGCTACATTTTATTTTGATCAGATATATATTGAAAATAACGCATCCGGCTTGGCCTGACCCTGGTTATGAAGAGAAATAATATATTCTTTAAAAATTATTAATTCCAGGAACGCAACAGAGTGAATACAATTGATTCATGTCTCTGACTGGCCATATCAAAAACCCAGCATACTTTTATTAAAAGTTAAGATTCTAAGTGCCAACTGATCAATGCTCTACTATTTTGGCCGGTTGCCTGCGGTCCAGGCATACTTTCCCTACTTCTCAGCTAGCAACCGGCTCCCCAGGCTGCTCCAACAATTCTATAGAAGCACAGAACATATCAAAGTATATATATCAGATTACTAAGCAACCAACTACGAACGACATTCTCAATAAGATTTGTATAAATAATATTTGTATAAATAAGATTTGTATAAATAGTATTTGTATAAATAATATTTGTATAAATAATATGTGTATAAATAATATTTGTATAAATAATATTGTATAAATAATATTTGTATAACTAATATTTGTATAAATAATATTTGTATAAATGATATTTGTATACATAATATTTGTATACATAATATTTGTATACATAATTCACTACACTCGGCTGACAGAAGAAAGAGCAGAAAAGTGGTTTTAAAGAATTTATTATCAAAAGTAATCGTAACCAAGGAGGTTGAGCAGATTCATGGGTAGTGGGTGGCTGGGACCCGAATGTTCATCATATGCTGACCAGGAGGACCTCACAGTTTAGAGATGAGCACCAGGAGACAGGCGTACATGAATCAGCGCTCACCCCCCAGTTAAAGAGTAGGTGGGCGGGAAAGCAAAGTGTACTGTAGGGCATTCTGTGAGAAAGTGAGGGGTAGTAGAACAGGAGAGAGTGAGGAAGACAGAAATAGACATAACCTCGTGAGCAAATTACCCATGTTAGCCTCGGCCAACATGACCAATTCACTACACTCGGCTGACAGAAGAAAGAGCAGAAAAGTGGTTTTAAAGTATTTATTATCAAAATTAATTGTAACCAAGGAGGTTGAGCAGATTCATGGCTAGTGGGTGGCTGGGACCCGAATGTTCATCATATGCTGACCAGGAGCATGATCGAGGCAAGACCTCAGAGTCCAGAGATGAGCACCAGGAGACAGGCCTTGGTAGATGAATCAACGCTCACCCAGCAATTGAGCGAGCGCTGATGGAGCAGCTGTGATCCGTTCGTCTTCCAGGTCCCGGCATTCATGAGGGTGTTGAGAGGTAGGCCTTCAGCAGCACAGGCCTGAGCTACTCCTCGACGAAGACTGTGCGAGGTGAGCTTCCTTGGATATGGCAATGCCGCCAGTGCAGCCACCCTGAGGGCAGCAGTGAGGGCAGTGGCAGTGAGATGGGCTCGGGAAGGGAGACGAAGGGCAGGGCCGTGCCGGGGGGGTGGGGGGGGGGCTGGGAAGAGACATATGAGAACCACGCTCTGCCTGGGCGGCATTGCGAGTTGGGGATAGCGGGAAGGCTGAAGGTGAGCGGAGCTGAGGAGGGCGGGTGGGTCTTGGTGGACCGAACAAAAATGTAAACAGCACGTGGCTTTAGAATGAGATCAGAGCAAGACAGTGTATGCATGGAGGGACCGGAAGCTACGGTGACCAGATTACTTTTTTTCCTGAGCATGGTGAGATATGCAAAAATCAGTGCTACAATAAACTAGATCACGGTTCCGACTGCGCATGCGCTGAAAACAGCGTTGGGAGCAAAGCAAAGGCATACGGCCATTGAGTTTGCCTATACACGCAGTGAAAAACGTCAGTTTTATTCAGAATTAATAGAAATCCAAAACCCTAACCATATCAATTTAATATAATCTTTTTGATAAACAAGTTTTCTATATGTGTTCCAATCGGGTTGTCTCTAGGTGGTATGGTTTTATCAATATATTACTTTTTCTGTATGGAGATTGTTCACTGCCATTGACAATGCATTGAGTACTCTGGCTATGGCTCTAACACTAGTCTGAGTGCCTAGATCTTTCTAAATCTAAATGCACATGGCATAAGATGTGCTGATTATATTGATGTAAATGCAATGCTGGATAAAAGATTAATATCTTAATTTATTATATATATTTTTTTAGTTGGTATTCTATGTTTCAAACAAGAGCTGAGATGATCTGAAACTAGCACATTTCATAGCTGCACTCAGTGTATTAGCATGTGCCATGTGCTTTTGGGGGGTATGTTTTGCTCTGATGCATCCCACAATGCACCCGCCGCTGGAACCATGATGTAGTCTATAATGACAGTAGGAGGCGGGGACAGCCTTGCTAGGAAAGCAACGATCCTAACCAACTCAGAGGGGGTCAGAGCAGGGGCCTTAGTTGGGACATGACAAGAACCATTATTAATGCCCCTCTTCATTACTCACATTTTGTGGGCTGAGAATACATCATGATCTCCTGGGGTGGAACAGACCCACAGTTTCACGGTCGAGAAATAATTAAATACTGCACCAGGGGAATGCAGCACTGCGGAAAGGTAGTACAGGAACGACAGCAAATCATATAGATGAGGGGCCAGTGGCTGCACTCGGTAGCGATGACAGAACTGAAGATACCGCGATACGTGGGTCCCCTTATTCGCCCACGTCCGAGGGAAGAGGGCACTCTCATAGACGGACATTAGCGCAGCATGGTGCGTCAACGTGTAGCCTGGAAGATAAAGGCAAACAAGTAATATCTTCCAGGCTGGAAGGGCTTACATGGGGAAATCTAGTATATCAAGCGTGAATAGCATTGGTAACCTAGCCAGATTAAGTTGAGAGCACATTACCGAGGCTTTAGTTTTAAGGGCCGAGTCAGATGTCGACCAACTCAGAACATTCGCTAGAATTAAATCTGAACCGGGCTTATGGCAAATTACAAGTTCAAAGTTCTTATTGGCTGAGAACAATCCAGAGCTGTCTGGCACATGCACAGAGCACCGAGTCTTTACCCCTAGCTGAGGAGAGAACTTGCTGGGATGCAGAGTTATCGGTATTTATCTGAACTGTGAAGTTGTACGGGAGGGGTGGGAGTAGGGCTTGGACTGCATGTACCAGATTGACTGCTTCGAGCTGTGTGATGTTCAGATTCATACCTGTTACGAGTGGGGGGTAATCTGCTGCATAGAAGTGTGTTTTTGAGAACGCTGCCCCTGCCCGTAACGTGGAATCACATTCAATTACCCAGATATCTCTGGGCTGGGGTGGGATGAGGACTACTGCAATAAATGATGCTGCAAACTGCTCGAACCACGCTAGGTCCTTCAGGAGATCTGGGTCAAAGGCGTGGATGCCTATAAAGGGCGTAGCTCTCAAAGCAGCCAGAACCCGATTGGTAAACCTAGTAGCCGGATGTATGCATTTCGACAGGTGTTGCAGCTTGCCTGCCAAGCTTTGAAATTGCTTCCTAGTTGCTTTAACCTTATCCTTCCAGGAGCGACACTCAGCAAAGACTTCAGCTACTTTAGATTGGGCCAACGACACTGACATCGCCACGGTATCTATGTTAAAACCTAACCATGTGAGGGCCGTTGTTGGGGAAGTGCATTTGTCTACCGCCAACTGAAGGCCTAGTGTGCGTGCTAGTGACACAAACTTATTATATGCATCGGCTGCTTTCTGGTAAGTGGATTCTTGGCCCACAAAGTCATCTAAATAACACAGGTTAAAGAAACCTTCTTTCCGAAGTAGCCAGACTAGTGCCCTAGTCGTCCTGGCGCACGCCAGGGTTGATGTACGGCACCCGAAAGGCAGGGCTATGTCAATATAAAAGAGATCGTTCAATGATAAGCCTAGGAGAGGGACTGAGAGGGGACAGACCCGGAGCTGTCTGTATACCCTAGCCAGATCTGCTGACCAGAGCCAAGCATTAGGGCCTAGCAGGGTTAGTCTGTCAGTGAGGGTAGCAACAGTGGGCAAAGTGAAAGTGAAAGAGAGGCCTTGAAAGAAACCCTTAACAATACCGGCATTCACATTTCTCCCTGGGGGAAAACTCAAGTCTATGATTACTCTTCTTGCAGTAGAGTTCTCTTTCGGGTGGGTCATCATAGGACTAACCTGTGACCAGGGATAAAAGGGTGGAGCTTGGAAGGGGCCCAGGATAGCAACATGCTATTCAGATACCTAATGATATGCGGGTCAGATTCAGCTGCGGGCGTATGATTAGTTAGAGTAGGGACTGGAATGCGTGTTGACATATAGTCAAGTGGCCAGCCATACTCTAGGTGATCTACCAAGGAAGTGTCGGGAAACCCCTCCAGGAGCGCTCTCCACACTGGAATGACAAGGCCTGACTGGATGGGAAGTTTTGCCTGCAAATAATTAGGAACCTCTGACTCTCTCACCTGGTTATATATGCTAAGATACACTGGGAAATCTAACCGAAGAGGAGAAGATGCGAATGGCCAAAAACTCGCTAACAACGGGCAGAAACTAAGAGGGGAAGGGGCAGAATGAAGGGGCATGGAAGACAATCAGGTGGGAGCATCAGAGCAGTAGTCACTGATGTATCGAACCAGTCGAACACCAGATCTGGAAGCGTTAAATCAATACTGTGAGATGAGGTAAAACCACAGTCTTTCCCCCAATTCCAGGTGTAGCAAGCTTTGCCGTCCTACTCCTTATTGTAGTCCTCACGGGGATTCAAAGAGGATTGAGCCACCGACGGAGCCACCGAGGCTGCCGCTGCCGGCACTCAGTACTCATGTACTGGCCGCAACTGGAAGGACCTTACTGCATCACGCTGTAGATCCTTTATCTGGGGCGCATCCAACCAGCCATCAGCAAGACGCCCATCCGCCACCATCTGAAACACCCTCTCTGACCATCTGCGGCACGTCGACCAATCCCACGTGATTGCCATCCATGAGAGGTCCTGCTCATGTTGTAATACTGCGGGTCACCAGGCTTCGGGGAAGGAGGGGTGGGCTGTTACATCTCTTATTGCTGTGAAATACTCTGCCCATGAGGCCTCCCCCAGCCCTATCTTCTTAAAGCCATCTCCTCTGGTAATGAATAAATGCGGCAGTAAGTTCATACCTTTTGGCCTGGCGAGTAGGTGAGCTGGGTCGAGAACTTCAATACAAGGAGGGGCTATGCGCACCGGTCTAGCCGATGTGCGGCGGGCGGGAGTGGCGGGAAGGGGTGGCGAGGGTGTGTGTGGGGGGTGTGTGTGGGGGGGGGGGGGGGGGGAGGGCTGAGCCCGATGCCGGTGTCTGGGCGGTGTAGGCGGGGACCGAGAGAGGGCCCGAGGGGCATGCTGCCGCCGGTGAGCAGGGGAGAGGGGAGAAGGTGGGGAAAGTAGTGGAGGGGAGGGGGAGGGGGAGGGGGAGGGGTGGCGAAGAGAGCGTGACCGGTGGCGAGGTGTATATGGGGGGGGGGGGGGGTGACGGTGACTGGCACGCCCTTGGACGCCTGGGCCGCGTTCAGGCTCCGTCTCGGATGCGCCTCGGAGGCGCCCGTGACGTCAGGCTAGTCTGAACGGATTTAGCTGTTGGCCGCCTCGAAAATGGCGGCCTCCATAGGCGGCGGCCATTTGCAATGGTAAAGCTGTGCTGTCATTGGCTGAAAGCACTGAATGCGGGGGCCATTTTCGAGGCGCTTTTCATCTCCAGTCTGAAAAGGGAGGCGTCGCCGAGACGTTGCCGAGACGCACCCTGAACGGATTTAAGCCAAAAAGCATCGCCGAGACGTCGCCGAGACGCCTCCGAGACGGAGCCTGAACGCGGCCCAGGTATTAGGTGATAGCTGCAGACTTCCAGAGACATAAGACCTGATGGCCTGACTGAGCCGCCTATTTTCCCGTGTCAGTTGCCAAATTATATCCTGCTCCGACTCCGTATTACGATTAGCGGAACGTGAGTCCGGGGAGTCAGGGTTGAGGAAAGGGTCACAGGATGACCGAACCTGCCTGTCGGGCTGTTGTCTGGACGGCTGCCATGACATGGGCGGCTTCCCCCTCCTTTTCTGTGTCGGCGGCATCAGGTGTTGTTTCCGGGGTCTGCTGGCAGTCAAACAGCCCGTAGGCTAACCGACTCAGAGTAGAGTAGAGGAAAGCGAAGTGTACTGTAAAGGCCCTGTCACACTACGACGTAACGACGTCAGCGTAGGGAGAACGTGAAGAACGTTGAACTTCTCGGCATAGTATGCAAATCTGGGCACAAGTTGAACGTGGATGCAGCGTAGTTGATGAGAGCGTAACGTAGGTAAAGCGTAGTGAGGACGAGAGAGGACAACGTAATTACGCTGACGGGACATTATTAACGTTATTCGATCGCCAGAACTACGTTGCTTTACGTTACCTTACGTTACTTACGTCATGAAATGGTGGCAAAACGGTAAACGTACGTTGGACGTCCGTTAGGCGTCCGTTTTCCCGAAGTTTTCACGACGTGGACTGCACGTTCCCACCACCTTTAATGTGGGTCAATGTAATGCAATGTAATGCAACGTAGTGCAACATAGTGCAACGTAGTGACCAGCGTTTCATTGACGTTCGCTGAACGTGTACAGAATGTATGGGGAACGTAAACCCTTATGTTCTAGTTACGTTGAAAGTTTTGAACAGGTTCAAAACTTTGACGCGCACCGACGTAACACAACGTAACGTGACGTAGCTCGACGTCAGTCTAATGTCATTCTGACGTCATCATGAAGTAACCCAACGTACGTCAACGTAATGACGAAAAGTGATCACGTCAGGCTTTACGTTTGCTCGTTACGTCGTAGTGTGACAGGGGTATAAGGCATCCTGTGAGAAAGTGAGGGGTAGTAGAACAGCGAGGAAGACAGAAATAGACATAGCCTCGTGAGCAAATTACCGATGTTAGCCTCGGCCAACACGACCAATATTTGCATACATAATATTTGTATAAATAATATTTGTATAAATAATATTTGCCTAAATAATATTTATACCACGCATACAGCAAACTTGTTATCGCAAACGCTGCTATTACGGAATTCATTATGACCAGGGTTTACTGCGCCTGAACAGATAATGGGCACAGCGGCATGGCAATGGTGATCCAGCCTTCAGATAACATGGCGATATGATGATGATTGATAGCACCCGCCTGATATCATGACTTGTACCATCCATCTGCACAGCCTCGGAATATAACAAAACAGTTGGCGTCATTTTATAGTCTACACAACAAAATTCACAAAGTTCTGAATGCTCAATTCATAATATATGTATTAACTATTATACATATTTTACATATATCATATATAGTATATAAATAATATTCAGAGTATACCAACTAAATATTAAATATAATATATACATATGCCTCATGCAAGCCTCTGCCACAACAGGAAGTTAAAATGGATGGATGTTCTTAGAAATCTAATAAAGTCACCTGCTATATTATATTCCCATAATTGTATGATCTCTAATGAATGATGTGTCATTTTCCTCGAGTAACTGTCACTGGTAGAGGCTACCAAAACCAACTAACTATCAACCCTTGGGCCTCAACTCAATCTCACTTCCATGACTGATCGCAACTATCACTCCCACATCCCTCTCCTCCCACCTCTCCAACCCCCTCCACCCCTCTCACACCCGTCAGATCCGGTCACGTGATTTCTCGCTGCTCACACCAGGCGCGGTGGCCTAATTGGTAGAGCGCGGGACTCGCGTGCGGAAAGTTGGGAGTTTGGTTCCCGGTCGAGTCAAACCAATTACTTTAACATTGATATTTGTCGCTTCCTAGCCTGGCGCTCGCCATTAATAGGATAGGGCAAGGACTGGTTAGCTCAGTGTCAGGGCAATGTGACTGAGTGGGATATTGGGTCATGGTGCCAGTGGCCTGATTTCCCAGTGGGGCAGCACTATAAAGTCACCATGAGTGTCCAATGTCACAAGTCGGTACCCATCCTGATATGACCTTAGATGTTGCTAGTATGTAAAATTTCAGCAACCAACCAGCCAATCTCGCTGCTCACCGAGAGTTGGTTGGGGCAGATCCACATCACCCAGGCAGCTGATTCCTCTGTGACGACTCAGCATCAAAGAACTGCCATACCGGAGTACTTCTTGTACCAGACAGAAGTGACTAGTCGGTACTGCGCCCACGTACCGGGCTGCAGTTGGTGGGTTCGATCCCAAGCCGAGTTAAACCAACAACAGTAAAAGCTCTTTAAATCGACTGACCATGGGACCGACTTTAAATGGTCCAGTTAGGGAGGTGGTGGTTTTTTTTGGGTTTTTTTTGGTATCGTTACAATGGTATTGTATGGGCAATCGTTTGGGACCAAAATAAAGCGATCGATATAGTGGAGTGGTCGATCTGTGGACGTGGTCGGTTTGAAAGGTTTACTGTATTTGCAAACTTGATATATGTCAATATGGTGCCTGACGCTCGGCTTTACTCGGATAGGGCAGTGAATGCTTGGCTCAGTATCAGGTTTGTTTGTTGGGGCTTTACATCCTAGCAACATCTCAGGTTAAATCAGGACGGGTACCCCCCTTGTAACAGTGCGCACGCATGTTGACTTCATAGTGTTGGTCCACTGATAGTCCAGGTCGCCTGCACTATCCTAATCAGTCACATTATTCGGTGCCACTTTAGCTGCACTTTAACGCTAACCATAAAGCCCCAGTCACACCTTACCGGATTGGAGAAACGGACAGAAAACGGACACTGTCCGGTGAAATACGTCAATGTCCGTTTTATATACGGTACTCATCCAGCGTGTCCGTTTTCTGTCCGTTGGTGTCCTGTGTGTACGGTGTCAAGTTTTGAACATGCACAAAACTTGTACCGGACACCACCAGACTGAAGTGTACGGTTGGTGTTCAGTTTAAGTCCGTTTTGTCATTTTCATGTCCGGTACCCATCCTTTACATCTCCGGTTTGCTTCCTGCCAAGTCTGTTGATGGTGGGTTTTTGTTGTTGTTGTTGTTGTTTTTTTTATTGCAGGAATTCGGTCAGTATATGTTTTCGGCGCATCCGTGAATAATCCAGTACGTCTGTTTGACATTTGGTTTTCGTCCAGTTCTCATCCGGTGGCTATTCGTTAATGTACGTTCCTTGTCCGTTTAGCATCCATTTCATCCAGCGGCTGTTGCAACATTTTGACACCGAACACCACCGGACTAGACAATTCTTTGTCCGGTGGTGTCCGGTACTCAGTCCGGTCCCTTAGTGTCTGGTGTCAAAATGTCCTGAAATGTACCGAAATGTACCGGATGAAACGAATGCTAAATGGATAAGGAACGTATATTAATGAATAGCCACCGGACGATAACCGGACAATAACCGGATGACAACCGAATGTCTAACGGATGGACGGATACCAACTGGGCACCAACCGGACACCGACGGACCGAATTCCCGCAGCACTGTCAATGGACTCTTCAGGATACAAACCGGACACCTAATGGATGGGTACTGGACATGAAACGGACAAAACGGACTAAACATACTTAAAACGGACACCAACTGTACACCTCAGTCTGGCGGTGTCCGGTACAAGTTTTGTGCATGTTCAAAACTTGCTACCATACACACCAGACACCACCGGACACAGAATGGGCATGCCGTATGCCAACCGTATATAAACCGTACATTGCCGTATTTCACCGGACAGTGTCCGGTTTCTGTCCGGTTCCTCAATCCGGTGAGGTCTGACTGCGGCTTAACCAATGATTCCAGAACTCATTCTTGACATTCACAGCATTGTCTCATAAAGTCCGTGCGCATTTTTCTCTTAGTAACTCAGTCTTAGTTGTTAAAGTAATGTAATTAGTCGCCTCGCACACATTAATTACGAGCTGGAGTAATCAGAAATATTGAATGTTGGGCCTCATCGAAAAGGTTACGAGTTCAGTTCGGCTGGGATGGCCCAATGAGTTGCGCACCCACTTCCCATCTTCGCACTCTGGCCGAGTCAAATAATTTGTTGTTGTTGTTGTGGTAAATATGTTTATTCTGCTGAATAAGTCTTTTGTCAGTGCCGAAGCACTGGTCTTCCAGCCATTTTTCAATTCAGTGTTATTTACACAAAAGGTATATAGAATAAGGTGTACAATACCTGTTGAATAGACAATTTGCACCATGTAACACAATGAAATTCTGAAACCCAAAAGTTCCATAACAATATGGTACAGTAGTGTCATATAACTAGATCAATATTAGTCAGATCAATGTGAGTATTTACATAGTATTTAGAATGTAAGCAGAAGTTATCTTCTGTATTCAGTTGGTAAACTTGTAGTAAGTTTTAATGTTCAGTTGCAGTTAGGCAAGCGGTATGTATATAAATGTTGGTTTGTTAGGAAAATTCTAGTGTAACTCTAATGTAGCTAGTTATGTGAGTTTATGAATTATGTTGTTGGGGTGGGGTTGTTAATAATACACCGGACCATTTGTGACCAGTGAAGCAGTGGGACCAATCCCAGTGCATTTAGGTCTTAAATTTTACATTTTTACCTGGACTAATGATTTAACAAAAACTTATACTTGTTTCTACCCCGCCTCAGGTGCTCAGTTCTTGTTTGTCGGAGTTTTACATCCTTGCGACATCTAAGGTCATATCAGGACTTGTGACAGTGTGCGCTCATGGCAACTTTATAGTGCTGACCCACTGGGAAATCAGGCTGCCAGTATCATGACCTGACGTCGCACTCAGCCACATTATCCTGACACTGGACTAACCAGTCATTGCCTTTTCCTATTAATTCCGAGCGCCAAGCTAGGAAGCGACAAGAATAAATTTAGTAAGTCAATGGTTTGACTCGACTGGGAATGGAACTCCCGATCTCCTGCATGGGATGCCTGCGCTCTACCGATTCGGCTACGGCGCTTGGTTTCTGGTGCTCAGCACTACTAGGATAGGGTAAGGAACAGTGGAACGCTCACAGAACATAATCAAATTAAAATGAAATATTCTGTTCTAGAATGATTTTCAGATACTTTTATTCACACTGACAGCCTGAGAGTACAGTGAATGTGAAAGCACGACCCTTGTACTTATCTGGGTCAGGGGTCAGGGGTCAGGGGTCAGCAGGAGGTGTACGCGTGCTCCACTCAAAGCAATAGCCAATTCACGAGTGGAATGTTAATGTCAACATCACGCCAGTTGGCGCACGCACCGTGAGAATTTGATTGTTGAAGTTTTACGTCCTGGCAACATCTAAGGTCATATCAGGAAGGATATTTATCGCAGAAAAATGGCTGAAACTAAAAACTATCGGATTAAACAATTTTAACATATTGGACTGCTGTTGATTTTAGACTATTATAAACGTGAATGAATGCAACATAACATGGCTGGAAGACCAGTGCCTGGGTGCTGAAAAAATACTTTTATTCGCTGAATAAAATGATCGTTTACCAAATTTATTTATTTTTAAATTGGGAATTCGTGTGAGTATGTGCATAACCCAGCCTTCCACCACTCTCTTTAAGGGGTTGTCCACCAACCCTGTACACTGTACAGGACTGCGGAAAGTAACTAAGCAACACCAGGTACATGTAAACCAGCCTCACAGAGCCGAGAGCCTGCGCACCACCTGAGGTTGTTGGCTGGTTGTCGGAGGTTTACATCCTGGCAACATCTAAGGTCATACCAGGACGCGTACTGACTTGTAACAGTACACACTCATGGCAACTTTATGGTGCTGCCCCACTGGGAAATCAGGCCATTAGCATCATGACCCGATATCCCACTCAATCAAATTATCCTCATACTGAACTAACCAGTCCTTACCTATCCTATTATTGCTGAGCGCCAGACTAGGAGGCGACAAGTATTAATTTTTAAGTCACTGGTTTGACTTGAGAAGGGTTTGAACATGTGAGGTCGAATCCCATGATCTACCAAAATGGGAGATGGACGCTCAACTCATTTGGCCATCCCATCTGGTCCCCAGCCCCTGAGGAGGCACCGGACGACATGTCCGTCAAGAGGACAATCGATCACTTAGTCGTGGGATCCTGGAAAGAAGGAATCAAACGACTTAGACAGCGGGAGATTCTGGAGAGGTTGTCTGCTTCTCAGCATCACTAGAATAGGGCAAGGACTGGACAGATCAGCATCGCGATATTAAAAGTTGCATAGTTCGATAACGGACTGACCGACACCAACCGGACACCAACCAGACACCAACCGGACACCTACCGGACTGTTCATGGATGCGGCAAAAACCGAGGGACCGAATTCCCGCAGCACCGTCAACGGACTCTTCAGGATGCAAACCGGACACCTAATGGATGAGTAATGGACATGAACCGGACAAAACGGACTAAACAGACTTTAACCAGACACCAACCATACACGTCAGTCCGGTGGTGTCCGGTACAAGTTTTGTGCATGTTCAAAACTTGTACCGGACACCGCTGGACACCACCGGAGATAGAACGGACATGCCGGATGCCTACCGTATATCAACTGGACATTGCCGTATTTCACCGGAGAGTGTCCGGTTCCTCAATCCGGTGAGGTGTGACTGGGGCTTTAACAACACAACAACAACACTCTCCCCACACCGGGCCACCAACAGACAGCCAGTTCACTGACGGCTTGTGTTTGTAAACATACACCAGGTGGCGCATTGACCTGTCAGCTGAACGCACCGCTACACGCTGACCTCCCAGCTGGGCGTACACTTCCATTACCCCCCCCCCCCCCTTGCCCCCCCACGCTGGTCCCCCAGGGTGAAAACAGCTTATGCATTAAAGCACACGTCAAATCGAGTAGTGCGCCCAGACGCCGCTACCAGCAGCGCCTCACACCCTAAAGCTAAGATTCCTTACACGCGGTATGCGGTATGCGGTATGCGGCATGCGGCATGCGGCATGCGGCATGCGGCATGCGAACGGGTTGGGTCCTTTCCCCCACACCCATACACATCGTGTCAGGTTTCTCTAACACTGTTGTCTATGGGCATTCGCATTCGCATGCCGCACCGATCGCTACAGGGACCGATTCAGTATTCGCATGCCACATGCCGCATGCCGCATACCGCGTGTAAGGAATCAGCCCCATTGACTTAGATGCTTTTCGATTTTTTGCCGCATTCGCATTCGCATTCGCATACCGCATACCGCGTGTAAGGAATCTTAGCTTTAAGCTAGGATTCCTTACACGCGGTATGCGGTATGCGAATGCGAATGCGAATGCGGCAAAAAATTGAAAAGCATCTAAGTCAATGGGGGTGATTCCTTACACGCGGCATGCGGCATGCGGCATGCGGCATGCGAATACTGAATCGGTCCATGTACCGATCGGTGCGGCATGCGAATGCGAATGCTGCTGCGTTTGCCATAGAGAACAGTGGTGAGGAAACCTGACACTGTGTGTGGGTGTGGGTGTGTGTGTGTGGGTGAAAGGACCCATCCCGTAATCATGCCGCACGCCGCATGCCGCATGCCGCATGCCGCATGCCGCATGCCGCATACCGTGTGTAAGGAATCCTAACTTTAGGCTAGCCACAGGCGATGTGACGTCATAGATGTCATCCTGATGTCACTGAAGGTTCTTAATACCACCCCTCCTCACCTCCATCCAACTCAGGTCTTTTCTAGAGCCTTGCACTCAGTTAAAGGTGCATAATATATGGAAAATTGTATATTTAGCAGTTATTGTTAGCTCACCTTATATACTTGACTCTATATACCATTTTAATGCAAATAATCCCGAATTGAAAAATGACTGACATACCAGTTAAGTGCTTTAGAGTTGACAAAAGAACTTATTCAGCAAAATAAATATATTTACAACAACAGAAATCCGATGGTTTTTAAGTCTCTGTCACATTTGTCCATATATATGTTGGTCATAATATTATTCTTTACTTTATCTTAAAGGTATAACGTAAAGCTGCATAGTTCGATGAAATCATACAATTGTCAAAAGCAAACCATTTATCTCGATTTGATTCTACATATCTAATCTATCTTAGATATTGGTTCACTTATTAAAGTTGCATAATCCGATAGTTTTGAGTTGCTCTAATTTTGCATAGATAAATATATTAAGTTGATTGCAATAATCAACCTTATTTTAAGTTATTTGATTGCCTGCATTTTAGTAGCAGATAGATAATTGGTTGGTATGGTTAGTAGCCTATGTTAGTTTTTTGGATTTTCTTGGCATATATGTATTTTATTTGGTTCTACTCTTATTACTAGACTAGCCTACTCATATTTACATATCATAGGCTTGTATGTAGCTGTGTGGTGTGTTAATTGGTTCTCTTGGCATGATTACCTTCCATTGGGCATCCCATCTCCTACATATCACATGCCCCTTTGCAGTGCAGCTTAGTGGGGCTTTCCTAGCCTAATTTGCACAGATATTTTTTGTAAGTTTTTAGGTCAGGAATTTGTCGTTCCTTTACCGTTTGGGCATTCCACACCTTGGCAGCCATTTCCAGCATGCTTCTCTCATGAGCTTTTATTTGGCTTCTGGTCTGCTTCAGTAGTGGCGCATTATTTGCTCTAGTAGCCCTTTGTGGTCTTGTTAGGAGTTTATTGTTTTGACTATAGCTATATGCTAATGTTTTCAAATGAATTATTCTCCTATTTTCTAGTAATTTCACTTTGGTTCTTTTGTGTATGACATAGGTGGGGTGCAGCTTGTCTACTCTTAGACAGATTTTTAGGGCTCAATTTTTTTCGTAGTTCTTTTCTCGCACCCATGTAGTTTACATCTCCATAGTCAAAATAGGGGAGCACCATGCCCTTGAAGATTTTTATTGACATTTCTTGTGTCGTGCAGTCTCTTAGCTTTGCAAATAGCCACAGTTTGTGGTTTACTTTTTGGATAATTTTATGTCTTCACTTCAAATATCTCAAAAGTTAGCTATTTAAAACAAAGGCTACTTCAAACTATCATGATGTAGATTTTAACCATCAACCTAATATATTGATCTCAAAATATGGCAGCAGAAACTCAAAATCATCAGACTATACAGCTTTAAGATATTTGCAGTCAAAACATGCCAAATTAATATAGATTTACACACCAAAATACCGGACATAGGCTTTGCTTAGCCATTTTTGGGTTGGTCCAAGGTTGTTGGAGCTTTACGTCCTTGCAGCATCTAAGGTCATATCAGGACGGGTACCGACTTGTGACAGTACGCACTCATGACAAGTTTATAGTGCTATCCCACTGGGAATTCAGGCTGCTGGCACCATGCCAAATATTCCACTCAGTCAGATTATCCTGAGTTTGAGCTAACCAGTCCTTGCCCTATCCTATTAATGCCGAGCGCCAGGCTAGGAAGTGACAAGTATCACTTTTATAAGTCATTGGTTTGACTCGACGGGGAACCAAACTCCAGATCTCCTGCACTCGAGGCCCGCGCTGTACCGATTCGGCAACCGCGCCCGTGAGGGTTGGTGCCAAGTCCCGCCAATAGCAGTTGGCGTACCTTCAAGCATGCCCTGGACTAAAGCCAATAATCGACGAGCAGCCTGGGGCGGACACAATTGGCTTAAAGTTTAGGGTCAGGGGGGCAACACGTGGCAACACGTGGGGGACAGAGCAGTGGACAACCCAACCTGGTGACTGAACATCCGGGGCATTGGTAATCCCACTGTCCCACTTACCGGGTATATTGTTGTTTGTTTGTTGTTGTTTTACATCCTAGCAACATCTAAGGTCATATCAGGATGGGTACCGGATTGTGACAGTACGCACTCATGGCGATTTTATAGTGCTGCCCCACTGGGAAATCAGGCCACCAGCACCATGACCCGATATCCCACTCAGTCACATTATCCTGACACTGAGCTAACCGGTCCTTGCCATATCCTAATAATGCTGAGCACCAGGCTAGGAAGCGACAAGTATTAATCTTTAAGTCATTGGTTTGACTCGACCGGGAACCAAACTCGCGAACTCCCTACGGTGTATAAAATATGAATACAATATGTGCATAACATGTGTATAATATGTGTATTATATGTGTATACTATGTGTATACTATGTGTATACTATGTGTATAATATGTGTATAATATGTGTATAATATGTATATAATATGTATATAATATGTATATAATATGTATATAATATGTATATAATATGTATATAATATGTATATAATATGAATATAATATGTATATAATATTGTAGTGGTCTGCACTGACCTCTCAGGCAAGTAACCACATAGACAGGTAGGCGTGGGGAGTGTGTTGATATCAGGGAGCCTAGGTGGTGTAATGGTTAGCACACTGGCCCGGAATGCAAAGAGATGTGGGTTCGAGTCCCGCTCTAGGCACAGTATTTCCCATTTTCATCACCCCCATGACACTGGTTGCCGTGATCAGGATCCCTTACAAGCTTTGCGCTGTATGGTTGTTGAACCTACCCTGTATATGTATGTGTTAGTGCATTGCCTGTTTGTATGTAATTGTAAGCATTACAAGACTTACAATTCCAGGGGGACGAGTGTAGTGGTCTGCACTGACCTCTCAGGCAAGTAACCACATAGACAGGTAGGCGTGGGGAGTGTGTTGATATCAGGGAGCCTAGGTGGTGTAATGGTTAGCACACTGGCCCGGAATGCAAAGAGATGTGGGTTCGAGTCCCGCTCTAGGCACAGTATTTCCCATTTTCATCACCCCCATGACAATATGTATATAATATGTATATAATATGTATATAATATGCATATAATATGCATATAATATGTATATAATATGTATATAATATGTTTATAATATGTATATAATATGTATGTATGCAAGAGGAGGCGACAAACATATAATCAATAAGGGCAACATCAGTTTATTAACAATTACACAAAGTACATTAATAATATGATAATCAATTAACATTGCAGTATGCAATATCAACGATGAACAATTGGCATCGAGTAAATTGTCTCACAACAATAACATTAATAACAATCAATAATCAACGTGAGAATGATATCTGGCTGGGCCAACTGCCCTACTGGTAAAAAACCCCAAAAAAACAAAGCTCAGTAGTTACGTTGAGCGCTGCTGGAGAACGAATGACGAGTCCAGTGCACCGGGGCATAAAGTGGCAGTCTGCGAATGCAGTGCTGCAAGCCCCCCTGGTATCGAACCCGGGAACCACAGTGGTGTTACCAGAATAGAAGTAGCATAGCCGGAGCCCTCCTTGCCTTACAGCTGCATACAGGCCTGTATACAAGTTGTAAGCAAGAGGAGGCGACAAACATATAATGAATAAGGGCGATATCAGTTTATTAACAATTGTACAAAGTACATTAATAATATGATAATCAATTAACATTGTAGTATGCGATATCAACGATGAACAATTGGCATCGAGTAAATTGTCTCACAACAATAATATTATTAACAATCAATGATCAACGTGAGAATGATATCTGGCTGGGCCAACTGCCAAGGGCGAACGCCTGAACTCAGCCAAAGAAGAGGAGAAAGAGAGAAAGAAAATGAAAAAGAAAACCAAAATAAAAACAACAAAAAACAACAAAAAGAAGAAAGAAACCAAGGCACAGGCAACTGTGCGAAGGTATTGTAGTAGTATGATTGAATTAGGTTAGGCAATCATCAATTGCAGTCGCTGCACGCATGTCATTAAGTATTCGTTCTGAAATTGGTAAGGTAAAGTATTTATACACACAGTCTGAACGCCAATCACCATGTGTTTTGATTTCCTCTATAGTTGCACCCTGCATGTGCAGGAACGTACAGCCGCCCCTTCTAAGTGAGTGGCATGAATAATCATCTGGGTTTAAACCTGCCGCAGTGTATAAGTATTTAATAGTTGATTGTAACACCTGATAGGTTAGGGGCATATATCCACCAGCAGGAGACAGGACTTGAAAGGCTGGTGTGTCGTAAGACATTGGTGTTTGGGGGAAGTGTAGTGCTTTATTTTGTATTATGGCTACTACAATCCAAATTCCTCTCGTTGAATTGAATTATTTTTGACTTTCTGATTGATATTAGCATACTCCAGGCAAAGAATTGGAAGTCGGGACATTGTAAGACTGAGTCAGATTGAGTTAATTGATACTTACGTAGTAAGGCTCTGAAGCCTGTTAATATAGCGACTTTAGTTGCAATGTGTCCTGGGGAGTCTGACAGAAATGTGAACATAGTTAATAAAATTACAAGGTAATAATGGTTTAGCAGTTTGTACCGCACACCCGAGAATACGTTTTACCCCACTAAGGGTAGTTTTCACTGTATGGTTATTGTAATCTATGGCAGGCGCATTTTCAGATTTTAAAAAGAAATTTAAAGCAGACAAGTAATTCATAATAGAACTATATTTTAAAGAATGCGATAACCATGCTATATATATAGCGACTTGAGTTGCAGGACAAGGTGTTGGGGTTAGCAGACCTTGAAATTTGTCTATAAATTAAAAATATTTATGTATCTGCATTGAGCGAGTGGCGAGACTGTTTGGCGCGTAATACTGTGAGGCGATAGCCTTAGCCTCAATTTAAAGGGCAGCCAGACCTGGAATATAAGGCATCTAGTAACGCGCTAATATTTGAATACATGAGAACAGCATAAAAAGTCATTTCTATTGGCATTTGTAATTCTTCTCAGCTGGTGAGGGCTTTCCCATCTGCTGAGACTGTCGCATATAACGTTATAATCTGTTCTTATATGAACAGCTGATATATTGAAATTGTATCTTCCTGAGACCCAGTATATTTGTCTTATCCATTTCATTATGGTCTGATTTTTCGATTTACCCTTTACTAGTGCAGACCGTACAGTATTGTTGTCAGTTATGATCATAACATTTTTATTTTCCCAAAGGTGTGACCATCGGTCAACAGCTACAACCAGAGCCCACATTTCTTTAACATTTATATGCTCATTCGAGCAGGCATCAATAGTGGGTGCAAGGTGGTGAGTAAGCCTTTTAATAGACAATTTGTCATTGAAGAAACCAACACACCAGTCATTTTTTATGAAGGGCACCAAAACCTTGTAGCGAGGCATCGGTATAAACTGACACAGTCTCTGAATGACTACCCAGAATTTGTTGTTCACCATTAAATTTGTCAAAATATTTTAACCACCACATTATTTCACTACGAAAGGCATTATTAATTCTAAATTCATGATATGCGTTTTTTTTAAAGATTTTACCGCGCTGTGTATGCGCGTACAGAATGAGCGACCACCCTGTGCTACTATCGCGCAGTGCGCGACAAGCGGCCCCCGAGGCGTTCTAGCTGTTTTGGTGTGGCCTTTTTCTTGTTAACGAATAAGAGCAGGTGGGATTTTAATTTTAATATTGTATCAGGAGGGAGCTTAACCTGCAGTGTTACTGTGTCAATCTCAATACCTCAGAATCTGTTATTGGTAGAAGGAGTTAATAGTTTTGTCAAACTTATGTAGAAACCAAGTCTGCGTAATATACCTATTAAATTTAATTGCTTCTCAAGACAGTCTTCATAGGAAGAACCTAGCACTGCAAAATCATCCAAATAGTTAAAGTTGCATGGTCCGATGGTATTTGAATTTTTAAATTATTTTTTAGATAAATATATCAAATTGATCGGTACGGGCTACTAATCATTATCAGTCCGGAGTGATTTTGATTAAAGATGATTAGTTTTGAAGTAATTTGAGCTGAAAGAACCAAAAATAATTTCGACAAGCTTGCCAAAAGTCCTGTGGCTATGACCCAGATGGTCATCTCGCGGTGACCACGTGATGTGAGATGACCTACTAATCCTGGAACCTGACAGGACTGTAGGTAGGTATTTCTGTTTGGAGTTGGAACATTCTGGAAACGGATTAGTGCCCTAGGCCCATGGCACTAGGGTTTTTAACCAAATATAATGTGTGTCTGTTGTCTGCTTGTGTCTGCTTGTGTCTGTCTGTCTATGTATGTGTCTGTGTTTGTCTGTCTGTGTGTGCTTGTCTGTGTGTATGTCTGTGTGTTTCTGTGTATGTGGATGTGTGGGTATGTATGTGTGTATGTGTCTGTATGTGTCTGTATGTCTGTCTGTGTCTGTCTGTGTCTGCCTATGTTTCTGTGTCTTTGTGTTTCTGTGTATGTCGGTGTGTATGTCTGTGTGTGTCTGTCTGTGTGTCTCCATCTGTGTGTCTGTGTGTGTGTCTGTCTGTGTCTGTATGTCTGTGTCTGTGTGTCTGTGTGTGCATGTATGTGTTGTATGTATGTGTGTATGTATGTGTGTGTGTCTGTGTATGTCTGTGTGCATCTGTCTATGTGTCTCTGTATGTGTGTGTCTCTCTCTGCAAAGTCAGGTTGGGTGTATGTGTGTCTGTGTATGTCGGGTGTGTGCATGTCTGTGTGTTTCTGTGTCTGTGTGTGTTGTCTGTGCATGTCTGCCTGTGTGTCTATCTATGTGTGTATGTCTGTATGTGTATGTCTGTGTCTGTGTGTGTGTCTGTCTGTGTGTGTATGTCTGTGTCTATGTCTGTCTCTGTGTCTCTGTAAAGTCAGGTCAGGAAACACAGACACATACACACACACAACAGACACATCCACCTCATTTCCCCTTCCCCTCTATGGCCCTGCACAGTAGGCCTACTTGGTTGGGGGGAGGCTAATGAGGTCACGAGATTGGCCCTGTTGGTTAATGGCCTCCTTGCATAATGAGTGTTTCAAAGTGAGTGTCTAAAGGGGTGAGCTTATAAATTCACTGGTTATTCTGTATATGCTGTCCCAAATCATTAGCTAATATACCAGTATCTAAGTTGGATATTTAGGATCAAAGGAAAGTAGTTGTTTTAATTTTGACATTATATTTCATCGGACCATGTAACTTTAACCACTCGGGAATTTCCGCAGGGGACCGCACAGCGGTAAATAAAATCGGATATTTTACTAAATATATATGGGCTGGATGAAAGACCCATGGAAGTACCCTTGAAACAAGGACTTGTTATAGTAAAAATGCAGTTATTTTTAATTTCTGAATGTTTATTATAGGCCCTGATAGCATAGCCATTATTACTGGTAGTAACGTTCAACCAGGTTGAGTCGATAGGAATCCAAGGAGGTAAGGGTGTTACGTAATTATTTGTGCTGTCGGCGACCACGTGTTCGTGACACTGGCCATTGACCACGGGTATTTTTAGCAGAGTGGGAGAAGCACACCCTTCCCCGTTCGTATCTACCGTATAATTACTACCATATGTCACCTCAATGTTACTAATCTCTGTGTTACAGTTTATAATTAAGTTTTGTTCATTGTCATTATTACTGCATTTTTTACTGTAACGACATGTGTAACTACATGTGTCCTCCTTGCCGTACAGCTGCATACAGGCCTGTACACAAGTTATAATATGTATGTAATATGTATGTAATATGTATGTATTATGTATGTAATATGTATGTAATATATATGTAATATGTATGTAATATGTATGCAATATATATGTAATATATATGTAATATGTATGTAATATGTATGCAATATCTATGCAATATGTATGTAATATGTATGTAATATGTATGTAATATGTATGTAATATGTATTTAATGTCTATGTAATATGTATGTAATATGTATGTAATATGTATGTAATATGTATGTAATATGTATGTAATATGTATATAATATTATGTAATATGTATATAATATGTATATAATATGTATATCTATGTATACAGTAAAACAAATTCGGTCGCCCCGTGTGATACATGCAGTATCACGGTGTTAATGAGCAGTATTTTACACACTAAAATCTTTATAGGAAATAGAACCCTAACTTCTGTGTGTGGAGGCCGGAAAGTACTAATGTATGATATTACTCAAGCGATGATCCGCTTACTACATCTGCTTACTATATCTGCTTACTATATCAGTTCCAAGAACTGTGCTGTCTCCAGGTCATCTGCCTGCTACACGATGACGATTGGGGGTGTTTGTAACCTTACGACGGTTACCGGTTGCAGAACTGCAACATTGGGTAGAGAGGCTCCGATAAATCGGCCCAATCTGTGGTTGAAGACTTAACTTCAGTACGGAGTGTTGTAGAAGCTGGGGACATCTTCACAACGTTGTAATGGCGAGGCATTGGGGCGGCAGCGAATCTCTTCGGTCCGGTGTGTAGTTGAGCTGTAGGTGTAGTGTAGTGTCGCACTTGAATCCAGTCAGCAGCAGGGGTTTGAGGAAGGCGGGCAAAGGTGGGAGCAGCAGTCGTTCCAGCAACAAGAACAAGACAGAGAAATCGTAAAGGTGAAGGGCCCCACCCAAGAACACAACTACCCTGGCCTTATAGAAATAAGTGGATGATTTAAATATGACTAAAACAGTTTTCTTAATGCTTCACATATGAGTTTTGTGAAAAGGAGATATTTTAGAATTAATTAAACTATTATTTATTTATGAACCAGACCTCTAAAGTCTGAATATTTTACAATGGTATTGATTGTACGGCATCTCAATGGGGCAGCACTATGAAGTCAGTAAGCGTGTGCACAGTCGATGCCAGTCCTCATATGACGTAAAATGCTGCTAGGACGAAACCCCCAATCGAGGGGCACGGGGGGCACTTTGCGCATCGTTCACTGGGGCGACTCCGTTAGTCCGACCTCTGGATCCGCCCCTGCCATGGTTATGTACTCCTCATCTGTGAATCACCTCGAAGTTCACATTCCACAGGCGCGCTTTTACACAGAGGGTACGATGTACGACATGCGCAAATAACCGGATTGGCTGCGCGTCTACGGGAGGCGTTCCGTACATCCAAAATTCTAAATCATATATGATGCATGCACAATCAATTTGGTCGGGGGAGCGATCGGTACTTTTTCGTGTGCACGAATTCGTTTGAGTAGCAGAAAACTACAGCAACTAGGGTAGTCTCTATAGCATTAGGCAGGTAAACACCAACTGTGGCCCGTCCTGATATGACCTTAGATGTTGCCGGGACATAAAACTCCAATAACTAATCAACCTATTGCATATCAACATATGTAAATATATAATACAGTATATATTAATAGGGTATATAATATGGCATATATAATACACTATGTATAACATTATATATACAAACTATATATCAAATACTATATCTACTAACTAGATAATATTGTATATAATAATTATATACAATACAATTATATACAATACAATATATAATATACTATATATATAGCAATGTTCGCATGGTAAATGTGACACTGGCAGTAAGCCTTAAGAGCATATATACATCAGGCCGCCATTTTGATTTCAACCCTGTAATTTGAGCTCTGTAGGAATATGTAAATAAAAGTTTACTAATAAATAATACAGTATATAATAAGTAAATAGTATTGTATATACAATACAGTATATAATTCACTAATATAATAACTATATAATTTTATTAATACACTATATATAACACACTATTTATATCGTCTGCTGATGAGTTTGTCCACACATATTGCAGATGATTAGTTTTGAAATAATTATCACGAATAATGGTTTTCTGCACCGTGAATGGCAGAAATTACCATGGCTGGCGCTGCAGTTGCGGACAAACGAAACAAATTGAAGAATTACTGCTGACCGTCGCAGTTACTCATCTTATACTCACTACTATCAGGAGGAACCTGGCAACTGTCTGCCAGTCCACCCCACTAAATACCAAAACAACTCATAAGTAAGAAAGGGAAGACAAGTCATGCAAGATTGACAGTGGTAAGGTTGAGCTTTATTGCTACAACTCTGGTTCACCTACTAGTGACCTGCCATCCTGACTCACTTACAACCTGCCACACAGACCCACATGGTTCCTGCTTGTTCAGTCTAATCAGTGCCTACAGCCCATTGGACCTAAGTCCTATGGGTGTTACACACAGGTCAGTGGTGAACTTCTTCTTTGGGTTTCTCTAGAGTGAGTGTGTGGTCTGTCCACCAAGTGCAAGGAGTACAAGGGTGACTGGGCCCACACAGCCAGCCAATCAGACACCTCTGCAGCCTGGGAGGGTTGGCACCCAAGAGGGGGCACCTGTCACTCAACCCCAGGGCAGGTGGTTTCCCTAATATATGCAGACTGGCTGGGTGTGCTTACCCAGCAGTCCCATGGTAAGAAGTAGTCGTCATACAGTTACAGTAAACAATAATCTATGCCCCTCTCCATTTGCACTCTTCCTGGTGCATGTAGGGAACATCTCTGTAATTAGTAACTGTATCTTGATATCCGGACATCATACCGCAATCCCAGTCACCGTGCGTCATAACATTTACACATAGTTATTTATGTCACCAGCAAGTGTGCACACATTGCATCACTATTACATAACAATGGTTCCCAACTCCGTCGCCCGAGATATTGATGTGATTCCAAGCTCGGCTATCATGACCGAAAGACCGTATATTTTTCAAAATGACTTGTCCGCTGCATGAGTGTACAGGATAGTTGGTTCGCTTAAATGGGTCACTCTCCTGAAAACTGGCCACATGTCACATGGAGAGTTAAAATCTAATATTTGAATGTTTAAAAAAATGTTTGGTTGCAAATGAAAGCTGGAAATCTCCCTTTACATCTATGTAAGATATAAATTGATGAGATAAAAAATAAAGGTGTAGTCCATGATTAAGCTATGTCTTATGGCAGTATAACATGTGTGTCACACGTGTAACACATGTTTAGGACACCACACAGTCTGCTTAATAAAAATCTAATCAGAATTAAATAATATCATACTTAGAAGCATATTAATCATGGCATAATATACAGTGTAGTGCTTAAATTGATTAAAAAAAGTAATTCCCAGCCATGCTTTATTCACTGAATAAGTAGTGTACAATATTTGTGTGGCATCCAGACACCACTTGTTACACATGTGATGGACATTTGTAATGTTATTTCTGAAGACATCAAATTAAAAAAATAATAATTTAAGCATGCATACATGTTAATAAATACTTCCTTTTTGATTTGGGAACTGTTTTGTTTGATATATCAATGCAATACAAGATGTTAATATGGATTCAACCATGTCCCATATGTCATGTTACAAATGGCTGACTGTAAAATGTTTTTTTTTGGTACAAAAACACTTCATAACTAAAAGGACCAAAGTTGCACAGAGTTTATTTTATTTCCCTTATTTCTTTCATCAAATCTGAACATGAATATGAAAAGTATAAGGAAAAAAATAAGTAGGAAGTTTTTTTTATTGATGTTTTAAAATCCCATCCCATGCTGACCAGTTTTCTGGAGAGTGACCCATATATAATCCTAATATATAGCTGAACAAATATATAATAATACTCTGCACATTTATATATGCATAATTAATTATACTTTACACACATACAGCCAGTACCTCCCCTGATATAAACATATTGTTGTGGGGGGTAATGAAAATGAGAAATATTGCGCCTAGAGCGGGAATCGAACCCACACCTCTTGCATTCCGGGGTAGTGTGCTTACCATTACACCACCTAGGCTCCCTGATGTCACCACTCTACCCACCCTTACTCGTCTATGCGGCTCCTTGCCTGAGAGGTCAGTGTAGACTACTAGTACTAAAATATATATACCAACGTATATACGAAGTATATGCCGATGTAAAGGGCCTGTCACACTACAACGTATAGCCTTAGTGTATGCCACCGTATGTGATTTTCGACCAACATGTCGGCATACATCGTCATGCATTATGTATACATTAGGCATATGTGGGGTACGTTCTGGATACGTCGTTTTGCGTCGTCTTATGTCGCCATGCGTCGAGGCTCCGAAGAAATTGTGTGCATGCTCAAAATTTCCAATGTGTGTCGACGTGTGGCTCGTATGTTGAAAGTACACTGCGTGTATGTTCGGGATACGTTGGCATATGTTGGGGGTACATTAGGGATACATTGGTATACGTTGCTGCACGTTAGCCATACGTTCAGCAAGTGTGAATGTGCAGTCCGCATACAGTCCGCATACAGTCCGCGTACTGCCAACGGATGCATTACATACTCCTAACATACTTTGAATGTATGCCTGCCATATCTCCAGCGTATTTAACATATACGCCATACTTCTAGCGATGGAGTAACGTATGTAACGTTGGTCAGCATTCCCTGAGCGTATGCGAGCATTTTGCAAACATTTTGCGAATGTTTTGCGAGGCACATGAATGCTCTCATACGCTAGCAATACGTCAGAGATACGTTCTGCATACATTACATACGTTGTGTGTATGTTGTGTATACTCCTATTTTTATCCCCTGCCGCCGAAAAGTTTGTCGAATGGTGACGTACTGGCAAATTTTCTAACGTTGAGCATTTGCTGATGGCGTACGTCGTAGTGTGACAGGGCCTTAAGTAACGTATGGTGCTGCCCCCTCCCGCCGACAATTCTGACAGCCACAATCCGATTATCTGGCACCCTCTTCCTGACAACTCTCCGACTATGAACACTAAGATGAATCACACACACCACACACATATTGAGCGTAATTGATTAATCAACTCGCGTCAGCCAAGACACTTTTTGGCGCATGTGCATATCCTAGAGACTCAGGTTTTGTTTTTTGTTGTTGTTTTACGTCCTAGCAACATCTAAGGTCATATCAGGACGGGTACCGACTTGTGACAGTGCGCACTCATGGCGACTTTATAGTGCTGTTCCACTGGGAAACCAGGCCGCCGGCACCATGACCTGGTATCCCACTCAGTCACATTATCCTGGCACTGAGCACACCAGTCCTTGCCCTATCCTAATAATGCCGAGCGCCTGGCTAGGAAGCGACAAGTATCAATTTTAAAGTCATTGGTTTGACTCGACCGGGACTCGAACCCACGACGCCACGATCTACCAGCACGGGAGACGGACGCTCTAACTCATTCGGCCATCCCGTCTGGTCCGAGAGACTCAGGTTGAATAATCGAATACACTTCTCCACGCTCGGGGTGGAAAAAATGGTGGGTTAATCCAAACTTGTTCTTTTTTTTTTTTAAACCCTGATATAACTGCAGCAAAATAGGATTTAAAGTATTTTATGATGGCATAGTTTAGTTATATTTCCATTTCATTAATCTAGGTTATTACCAACAAAAAACCATGTATGACTGGTACTGGTAGCTGTTATCCTGCAGGACGGTAGGCCCCTACTAGCACAAATGTGATGTCATCACTCCTAGCCACCCCCAGCCAAGAGGTGGGTTACTGGGGTCGGGTTGTTTTGCACACGGCACGTGTATTTGTCGACTCCACTCGCGGTGTTCGATTTGAAATTCTGACGTCTTGGGTGACCCGAGTCGCCCGGCGTCGCAGTTTAAATTCTCAGTGGGCTTCGGTCGGGGTTCTGCGCATGCGTCAAAATCGAATGACATTTCAGCATATTTGATTCATCAACTTGGGTGACCCTAGCGAATTATATATAATTTAATACAAATTTAAATGCACAGCGGGACTCATACGCAATGATTATGTCACACAGAAAGTAGTTGTTTTATATTAAACGTGGAGTTCTGTTAATGCTTAAGGCCCTGTCACATTACGGAGTATGGCGGGAGCATATTGAAAACCTACGTCGAAAATGGGAAAAAACTGCGCGGGACGACATATCATGACCTTTGGTGACCTCTCGGGTGTTTTTGAGTGTATGCGTAACCTATGAGGAGCGTACGAGGAGCGTATGAGAGCATACTGTGACATTTTTTTACGGTTTTGAGTGGCATGTGGAGCGTATGAGGAACATATGAGGAGCCTATGAGGAGAGTATGCGAGACCTATGTTATCTCTTTATATACCGAGACCATAGGTCGGGGATACGCCGCCATACGCTACTCATACGCTTTGCATTCCTACGCATATGCTCCCATACGCAACTCGTAGGTTCTGCATACGCTTCATACACCAGAGATACACCCGTGATGCAAGTTGAGCATACGAGTAGCATACGCCGGCATACCCCTAGCATACGCCGGCGTACCCCTAGTATGCCGGCATATTAGAAGTGTATAAGTAGCGTATGAAACATACGCTCCCGTAGGTCGAGATTTTTTTAGCATGCACAACAAAATTTGGATGGACGGACGGGAGAAAGCGTATGGCGGCGTACAATGGCGTAAGCCGGCATAGGCTGGCACATGATGGCATATGCATAGCGTACGCATAGCGTATGCGTAGCGTATGGCGGCGTATGGCGGCGTATGCCGACGTATATGACGTAACGCGCCTATGCCGCCGTACGCTCCCGCAAAAAAAACTAATGTGACAGCCCCTTTAGGAAATTGTTTTGTGTCTATAATAATATACGGCTCAATTTCGTGGTCGGCACACATGGCGTTTCGATGTGGCTCCTCTCTGTGCACTCTGCGCGATGAAGATGGACGAGCTGCTAGCCCAACACGCACCGGCCACCAGCGGAGCATATGTAGGTCATGTATGGAGTGCACGACATCCCCGTTCTATAAATAGACCACCCAGAAGCGAACAAACAACTAGGTCAGCTGGTGAAAAGCGTGATCAGTCAGTCAATCAGTCGATCCGATCGCCTTCTGCAGTAATCAATAACCACAACCCCCATTATGTGTGTGATCCACGCACACACGTCAATCATCGAGGTTTGGGTTGTCCCCTTCGTCATTAGGCCACGCCCACATGGAACAAGCCTGATTAGATGGTGGTTATATATTGACCACCTTTTGGCATTGCACCATGAAAGCAACTTAGGCTCAGTGTTAAACAGTACATTCACAAACAAATGCCTGTTACTATAGAAAAGTATCATGTTCCACATCACACATTCTCCCATTTTGTGCTTGTTTTTCTGAGTTACCAGACGGGATGGCCGAATGAATTGAGCCTCCGTCTCCCGTTTTGGTAGATTGTGGGATTCGAACTATGGTCGAGTCAAACCAATTACTTAAAAAATGATACTTGTCACTTCCTAGCCAGGTGCTCGGCATTAATGATTGATTGATTGATTGGTGGTTTCTTTACGCCATGTCGGCAGCATAGGCCATATTCATGGCGAGAATTGTTTGTTTTTTATTCAACCATCGCCTTTACATATAATGTAAAGGCATACAATCAGTTATGTGTCAATATACACTTATGAATTGTTAAAAGCTCAATCATATAATTAACTAAAATAGATGAAAGAATTAATTAATCAAATTGTTTTAATGAACTATAGGAGGTGGTACAGACCAGCTGCCCTCAAAAACGTTACAATGTCTTCTTGTTTAACTTTAGTAAAAAGGTCATGCATGCTGTTTGCGGTGTATAATTGTTGGCGCAGTGCCATAAAATCAAATCAGTTTGGTAAATTGTGCTTGACTGTCAGTGGGGACTGACATCCAATACATTCAGGGGGAAGGTCCTCCTTGAGCAGGAAAACATGTGTTAGCCACGAGTGGCCAAAGTCCGGCATTAATAAGGATAGGGCAAGGACTGGTTAGCTCAGTGTCAGGATAATGTGACTGAGTGGGATATCAGGTCATGGTGCTGGCAGCCTGATTTCACAGTGGGGCAGCACTATAAAGTCGTCATGAGTGCGCACTGTCACAAATTGGTACCCGTCCTTATATCACCTTAGATGTTGCCAGGACGTAAAACTCCAACAACCAACCAACTTTTCTGAGTTAGTGTCTACACGACCATGGGTCGATAAAATATTCAGCCCTACCCAGAGTAAGGGCGAATTGAAGACCATGTTGGAATTCAGGCAACAAGTACCTTGGTATGAATCAACTATAAACCAGCTGTGGAGGCACTGGTTCCAGCATGCAGTGTTAATCTATATTGGCGTAAAGTTGAGGAATAGAGCACTAAGTTTGATACTTTTGAATAAAGCACTACTTCTGATACCTTTTGTGAAACCACTAACTCTGATAGTATGCAGGTATTGCAGGTATTGCAGGTGTTGCAATACCTCAGGGAGTTTGATGCCCCTGGCCTGCAGAGTTGTAAACCACTGCCTTGTGGTACAGGTTCTTGACAGAACCGAAGGCTTAGAGAGCAAACCCCAAACAGAAAACCATGTCACTGTGGCAGTATTAACACGGTTGATGTATGGAACTCCCAACATTTCCCGACCAGCCACTGCAGGGACAAATAGTTTTGCACCTGTCTGGACATGTTCTTGCCGGTGTGAAACCTCTATTTGCTCTCCGAGAGAGTGCCGCTGGTAACTTGCAAAAGCCAGCAGAACTTCAACACTTTTGCAGGCAACTTTCATGAAATGTAATACTCGAACGGACGGGGCTGCCCTCTCTGGAAGATCTTCTGATCATAAAGAATCTCCGGTGGACTGGACACCTCATGAGGATGTCATCAGACAGGCTACCAAAGCAGATCCTCTATTTTCAACTGTCTTCTGGTTACAGAAAGAGAGGGTGCCCTCCTCTCCGGTTCAAGGATACCATCAAGAGAAACCTGAAGCTGAGAGACATTAAGACCGACTCATGGACATCACTCTCACAGCAGAGAGCTAAATGGAGAGCGACAGTCAAGTAATGAAAGCAGTCTTTGTCACATCGCGACCGACAGCATGATGATGATGATGAACTCTGATATTTTCTGAGAAAAAACTAAGTTTGACCATTCTGATAAAGAATTAATTGTGGTACCACCTTAATATATTATTATTAACCACTAACTCTGATGCTGTCTTATAAATCACTAACTCTGATACTTTGTTATAAACCATCAACTCTAAAACTTTTCGATAGGGCACTAGCTCCAATATTTCCCCATAAACCACTAACTCCAATACTTTCCTAGAAATCACGTACTCGGATATGGCTAATATTACAAGTTATGTACCCCAATCTAGCAGATATTGGTTGCAGCTCGAAGAAAACCACAGGCAATGATAGACGTTCATGGTGTTAACCTAATTCCCACTTATTTTTTCATTAGTGATTCATGTGTCACTGGCTGAACTTGGCCAACAACAGCCTAGCGTCATGCTTTGCATAGAATACGCAAGTTGGAGTGAGACGTAGCTCAGGCGGGAGAGTGTCCACCTATAAAGGTGTCGGTTATCCTATCAATCCTGCATATAAAAGACCCCTTTGCTGCTTATCGGAAAGAGTAGCCTATATGGCAGCAGCGGGTTTCCTCCAAAGAAATATGTCAGGATGACCACATGTTTTACATCCAATAGCTGATGATAAAATTCAATGAGCTCTCGAGGCGTCGTTAAATAAAACAAGCTTTACTTTAGAATGCACGCGCTGATGAATTTGTCCAATCAATAGATGGTTGGCCCAGTAGTCCACCCCGACATAGGTTGCACTGCGATCTATTATGTGGCAAGTTCTGCTGAACCAGCAGAAGTCGGCTCATATTTAATTGACGCATGTGCATATTTCAATCAACTGACTAGACCATTATGCATATAGCAACAGCTTTAAACATGGTGTAGAGATAGCATGTAGAGAGGGAACATAGAGATGGCACTTAGCGATACTATGTAGATATGACATGTATATATGGCATGTACAGATGGCGTGTAGAGATTACACAAAGAGATTACATGCAGAGATGACATGTAGAGATAACATGTATAGATGGTATGTAGAGATTACACAAAGAGATTACATGCAGAGATGACATGTAGAGATAACATGTAGAGATGGCATGTAGAGATGACACAAAGAGATTACATGCAGAGATGACATGTAGAGATAACATGTAGAGATGGCATGTAGAGATGACACAAAGAGATTACATGCAGAGATGACATATAGAGATAACATGTAGAGATGGCATATAGAAATGACACAAAGAGATTACATGCAGAGATGATATGTTGAGATAACATGTAGAGATGGCATGTAGAGATGGCAATTAGATATGGCACTTAGAAATAACATGTAGAGATGACGTGTAGAAATAACATGCAGAGATGACATGTAGAGATGGTATGTAGAGATAACATGCATATATGACATCTAGAGATGACATATAGAGATAACGTTTTGAAATGACATGTAGAGATAACATGCATATATGACATGTAGAAATTACATGTAGAAATGATGTGTAAATATGACATGTAGATATCACATGTAGAGATGACATGTAGAGATGGCATGTAGAGATGACATGTAGAGATGGAACATAGAGATGGCATGTAGAGATAGTATGTAGCTATGACATATATATATGGCATGTAGAGATTATAAAAAGAGATTACATGCAGAGATGACATGTAGAGATAACATGTAGAGATAATGTAGAGATGGATGTAGAGATTACACAAAGAGATTACATGCAGAGATGACATGTAGAGATAACATGTAGAGATGGCATGTAGAGATGGCATGTAGAGATGACATGTAGATATGGCATTTAGAAATAACATTAGAGATGACGTGTAGAGATAACATGCATGTATGACATGTACATATTACATGTAGAGATGATGTGTAGATATGACATGTAAATATGACATGTAGACATTCCATGTGGAGATGACATGTAGAGATGACATGTAGAGATGAGATGTATGGATGACATGTAGAGATAACATGTAGAGATGACATGTAGAGATAGCATGTTGAGATGACATGTAGAGATGGAACATAGAGATGGCATGTAGAGATAGTATGTAGCTATGCCATGTATGTATGGCATGTAGAGATTATAAAAAGAGATTACATGCAGATATGACATGTAGAGATAACATATGGGGATGACATGTAGAGATATCATGTAGAGATTACACAAAGAGATTACATGCAGAGATGGCATGTAGAGATAACATGTAGAGATGGCATGTAGAGATGGCATGTAGAGATGGCATGTAGAGATGACATGTAGATATGGCATTTAGAGATAACAAGTAGAGATGATGTGTAGAGATAACATCCAGATATGACATGTAGAGATAACATGCAAAGATGGCATGTAGAGATGACATGCGTAGATGAATGTAGATATGACATGCATATATGACATGTAAGGATAACATGTAGAGATGGCATGTAGAGATTACACAAAGAGATTACATGCAGATATGACATGTAGAGATAACATGTAGAGAAGGCATGTAGAGATGGCATGTAGAGATGACATGTAGATATGGCATATCGAGATAACATATAGAGATGACGTGTATAGATAACATGCATATATGACATGTGTAGATAACATGTAGAGATGACATATAGAGATAACATGCATAGATGAATGTATATATGACATGGATATATGACATGTAGAGATGGCATGTAGAGATAACATGCATAGATGATATGTCGAGATGACATGTAAATGCGACATGTATATATGACATGGAGAGATGACATGTATATAATGACTTGTATAGATAACATGCATATATGACGTGTAGAGATAATGTGTACATATGACATGTGGAGATGACATGTAAAGATAACATGCATATATAATATGACATGTAGTGATAACATGCAAATATAACATGTAGATGTGCATATATGGACTGTATAGATGACATGTAGAGACGGCATGTAGAAAGAACATGCATATATTACATGCATAGATGACATGTAGAGATGACGTTTAGATATAACCTGTAGATATGACAGGTATATATGACATGTATATATGACATGATTATATGACATGTAGAGATAACATGCATAGATGACATGACTGTAGAGATAATATGTAGAGCTGACATGTAGAGATTCTTAGCTCCTAGCTAACCTACTCACAAAGCTGTGGGGCTCTCCAACGGTCGCCGCTTATCGTCATGATTTTACCACCGATCCGGGTGCAGGGTCGGCCCCTAGCGGCACGAATCCACGCTCCACAATAGTTAACCAGGGAGAACCAGGTGGCAGCACCGTGCTCGCCTTAGAAGGTTAGAGTCACATATAGCTGGCAGGGTATAAATGACATAGCTGGCCTACAAGTGGTCAGAGCCCCCGACAGGTAGCGCCGATGTGGCCAAATAACTGAAGAGTGGTAGTGTCCTTGTTTATATTCCCATATTAGATTATAGAGCACATATATGTAAAAATATATGCATATATATGTACATATTATGTATATATGTATAGGTATATATATATATGCACCACTAGCAAAAGTTTGTGTTATTTAACGACACCTTTATAGCACATTGACTTTTATCATCGGCTATGAAAAACGTCAAACATATGGTCATTCTGACATATTTCTTTGGGGGAAACCTGCTACTACCACATAGGCTACTCATTCCGATAAGCAGCAAGGGGTCTTTTATATGCACTTTCCAACAGCCAGGACAGCACATACCACTTCCTTTGATGAACCCGTTGTGGAACACTGGTTGGAACGGGAAATAGCCCAAACTGCAAATGTGTGTCCTGAGCAGGATCGATCGGATGACCCACACCTTCACAGGTGGACACTCTATCGCCTGAGCTACGTCCCGCTCCTTGGCTGGTGATGCATCACAACAAAGGCAGGCAGTCGGCACATACTGACGTTGACATACACACCACACCTGATCAAGCGAAACCTGCCAGAGTGACGCTGACCTTGTGCGCCCGTGTCTTGGTGCAGGCGCCTCCCGCCCCGTACAGTCTAAGCGCTAACTGTGCTAATTACCGAAGTGACCGGGAGTTCTTATGGGGCTGTCACACTACGACGTAACGACGTCAACGTAGGGAGAACGTGAAGAACGTTGAACTTTTTGGCGTAGTATGCAAATTTGGGCACAAGTTGAACGTGGATGCAGCGTAGTGGACGAGAACGTAACGTTGGTAAAGCGTAGTGATACCGTCAGTCACGAGAGAGGACAACGTCACTACGCTCACGGAACGTTATGAACGTTATTCCATCGCCATAAGAACGTTACATGACGTTAGCTATGTAATGAGACGTTGAACGTACGTTGACTGCACGTTCTCCTGACGTTCTCCTGACGTTCTCCTGACGTTTTCCTGACGTTCTCCTGACGTTCCCATTAAGCCTCGTAGGCTTTTGCACTTGGTTTAATGTGGGTCAACGTAGTGGAACGTAGTTGAACGTAGTGAGCAGCGTTGAAATAACGTCCGTTTAACGTCATTGACGTTCACTGAACGTGAACAGAACGTACGGCGAATGTAAACCCTTACGTTCGACCTACGTCCAAAGTTTTGAACATGTCCAAAACCTTGACGTAACTCGACGTAACACGACGTAATGTGACGTAGCTCGACGTCATTCTAACGTCATTTTGACGTCATCATGACGTAACCCAACGTCATGACGAAAAATGATCACGTTAGACTCACGTTGGCTCGTCACGTCGTAGTGTGACAGGGGTATTAGTCGGACAGGGTGTCTTCTCACTGGAGGAGGTGGGCATGCACAGAGCGCACCTGAATGGCGCGCATCCTCCAAACCAGACCGCCAGGTGGCGTGTGTGCAGCGATGTATGCGTGTGTGCGTGTGTGTGTGTGTGTGTGTGGATGGATGTGCCTGTGTGTTTGGGTATGGGTATGGGTTCTCCGGGTTTTTATTTCATTCTTAAAGCTGCATAGTCAGATGAAAGCATCACATTTCCGAAACCAAAACACTTCATAGATTTGATTCTACATACTTATAAATACCGGTGCCTTCTTTTTAAACCAGCATTGAAAACAAGCCTGGGTACCCGGGCTTACATGCTATGGACAGTATAAATACAGCCTCAATAAAAAAATAAAAAACAAAAAAAAAACTTGTATTGCCACCTAGAAGGAATATTAAGTCGATTTAATCAAACTTGTAACTATCGAAGACTATGGATGGTCAGTCAGCATTTCAAAATGCATGTCAAAATTAATTTGGCATGTTTTCACTTGAAGCAGTTAACCTGCTAAAATAACAGTTCCTTCAAATTAGATTAGATTATGATGATCAGCTTAAATATATTAATCTAAAGAGAAATAAGCAGAAATTAAAAGCCATCAGATTATGCAGCTTTAAACGCAGGTATATACATAAGGAGGTTTAACGTGCGCTGCATCCGGGACGCTATATGAGCGGGTAGGTGGTTTGGTTGGTTAGTTGTTGGAGCTTTATGTCCTGGCAACATCTAAGGTCATATCAGGACGGGTACCGACTTATGACAGTGCACACTCATGGTGACTTCATAGTGCTGCCCCAATGGGAAATCATGCTGCCAGAACCATGACCCGATATCCCACTCAGTCACATTATCCTGACACTGAGTCCACCAGTCTTGCCCTATCCTAATAATGCCGAGCACCTGGCTACGAAGTGAAGAGTATAAATTGTTAAGTCATTGGTTTAACTCGACCAGGTTTTAAACCTATGGGTTCGAATCCCACGATCTCCCAAAATGGGAGGTGGATGTGATGTATGTAACAACCCGAAACCGAAACCCAAGCCGGGCCGCCGGCAGCAGCTGTGTGGAACCCGAATAAAGGCATTATGAAACTAGACGTCGTGGAGTAGAGTCGGTTCTTAATCAACATCACATGGTGTCAGATGCGAACCTGTGTGAACAATGGCACTGTCAGGCTTGAAGCCACCAGCACACCTAAACCTAGATGGGAATCTAGCGTCGAATTGGAGGACTTGGTACCACGCGTACAACATATACGCAACGGCAGCTGGAGTGCTAACACGGAGTGAAAAAGTGCAATGTTGTGTCTTTTTGCATGTGGCGGGAGCCGAAGCTCAAAAAATACACCAGGCCATGACATTCACCCAAATGGAAACAGACAGGATCGCACCTCTGAGAGAGGCATTCAGGAAGTACTGCGAGGGTAAAAACAAACATTACGGTTACGAGATACAACTTCAACTCATATAACCAAGGCCAAGAATCGATGGATGCCTATATCAGGGAAGTTAGGCACAAGGTACGACAATGTCAATACGGCGAGTTGGAAGATTCGCTAATGTCCGACAGGTTGGTCAGTGGCGTGAAATGCAACACGCTACGCGATCGACTACTCCAAACACCGAAACTGACACTGGAGCTCTGCGAAGACATGTGTCGGATGAGCGAACATAAGGCCAAGCAGTTGACCGGTAGCAACGACATTGCCTATGGAGTGGATTTCATACGGCAGTACGACACCAAACGACAAACGGCAAGACAGTACGTGAACCAGCAACAACCACAGCACCGTCAAGCCGCCGGCAGACCGGAGCAGGGACGCGGCGGCAACAACACAGACATACGCAAAGACTGCGCGTGGTGCGGTTACGCGCACAAAAATGACAGAGACGCGTGCCCAGCCAGAGGAAAGGCATGCGCAGTATGCAAGAAAATCGGTCATTTCGCTCGCGTATGTCGTGGCAAAACAACGGCCATACACGAGATAGTGCTAGACGAACACGACAACACAGATATCGACGAGTTTGTGCAACAAGACGACGAGCTGTTCATAGGAGCAGTATCCAAGGAAGGGGACAAGTCAGCAGACATGTGGTTCGCGGACATACCAATAGGACCACTACAAGTCAACTTCAAACTGGACACAGGCTCCGAAGCCAACATACTGCCCATGAGCGTGTTCAACAAAGTCGAAGGAGCAAAGTTAACCAGCGCAACATGTCGGTTGGTCACATATTCGGGCCAAAAGATAGTACCAGCAGGCGAAACATCACTGGAAATCAGAGGACAGTGGATGCGGTTCCAAGTGGTTGATAAAGGGTGTGCCATACTAGGAAAAGACGCATGCGTACGACTGCGGATTCTGTCCAGAATCGACGTGGTCGAAAAGCGAGACGACGACAATGGGTGCCAAGCGCAACAAATGGTAAACAAATTTAAAGATGTATTCACTGGCCTAGGCACAATAAAGGTAGACGCTAAAATACATGTAGATAACACGTTTCAACCTGTAATAGACCCCCGAGGCGGATACCGCACGCAATAGAAGATAGAGTAAGGGCCGAGTTAGACAGAATGATCACACTAGGAGTCATAGTACAAGAGACGGAGCCAACACCGTGGGTGAATTCAATTACGATAGTCAAAAAGGGAGACAAAATTCGAGTATGTTTAGATCCAACAAAGCTCAACAAAGCAATAAGACGAGGACCATATCCAACCAGAACGGTAGAAGAGGTAATCTCTAAACTAGAAGGGGCAAAGTACTTTTCCGTGATCGATGCAAAAAGTGGGTATTGGCAAATACAACTAGACACCAACAGCTCAAAACTATGTACATTCAACACGCCTTGGGGACGGTACAGGTACACCAGATTGCCGTTTGGCATCAAAACGGCCGGGGACATCTTCATTTACGAAATGAATGAAATACTCAAAGGGCTAAAGGGAGTAAATGTCATAACAGATGACATCTTGGTATACGGCAAAACGGTAACCGAGCATAACGAAAACCTTCAAGCTGTTCTTGAACGTGCCAGACAGGTAAACCTCAGGTTTAACCCCGAAAAATCAGACATATGCAAAACTAGCGTAGAATATGTGGGTCACGTAATATCAGGCCAAGGAATCAAACCAAACCAAGAAAGAGTACAAGCCATTAACGACATGCCTACACCAACAAGTAAGCAAGCTGTACAGCGCTTCCTGGGGATGGTAGCGTACGTAGGCAAATTCCTACCAAACCTAGCAGAAATGACAAAACCACTCAGAATTGTGACAACTAAAGAAACTGCATGGCACTGGCAAGAAGAGCAAGAAAAAGCATTTAATAAATTAAAATACATGATAACGCATGCACCTGTACTGAGATTTTACGATGTGTCAAAAACCATAACGCTCCAGGTAGATGCGTCCAAATCTGGGTTAGGAGCTGCACTGCTCCAGGAAGGGCGCCCCATCGCAATGGCCTCAAAGGCCCTAGATGATACGCAAAGTAGCTATGCGGTCATAGAGAAAGAGTTACTCGCAATATGCTTCGGTTGTACAAAGTTTCACGATTACATTTTCGGGAAAAAGGTACGCGTGGAAACAGACCACAAACCACTAGTGTCAATTGTAAACAAACCACTGCATCAATTGTCCGCAAGAATGCAAAGAATGAGAATGAGACTACAAAACTATGACCTAGAGTTAGTACACATAAAAGGAACTGAAATGTTTGTTGCAGATGCGCTCTCCAGAGATCACAGCGGTACCACAGGGCCACACGAACTATTTGACAAACAAATAAGCATCGCGGCCATAGAGGTAATCGAGGGAGTGATGACGGACATTGTTGAAGAAACAAAAACTGACACGGTTTTAAGCGAGGTAGTCAAACTAGTACAAAATGGATGGGACGAAGATAAAAAACGCATACCGAAATGCACCACACCATACCACGCACACAGACACGAGATAACGATATGTAATGGCATGTTGCTAAGAGGTAACAGGATCATCATACCTAAACAACTACAAAAACAAATGTTAGAAACACTACACGAAACACATCAGGGAATAATAAAGAGCAAAAGACTCGCAAGAGAACACGTATTCTGGCCGGGGATGCAGATACAATTAGAAAACACGGTAGAGAGATGCACCATATGCCAGCAATATAGAAACAAGCTACACAAAGAACCACTGAGATCGCACGATATACCATGCCTGCCGTTCCACAAGGTAGGAGTAGACTTATTTCACGTAGACGGGACAGATTACATGCTACTAGTAGACTACTATTCAAAATTCCCAGAGGTGGTACAACTACAAAACACGTCAAGCGCATCAGTAATAACAGAACTAAGACAGATCTTCGGCAGACACGGGATCCCTTCAGTGATAGTCTCCGACAACGGGCCACAGTTCGCAAGTAGGGAATACATGAACTTTGCCACAGAGTACGGGTTTACACCAACATTCTCGAGTCCTATGCACCCTCAAAGTAACGGCCAGGTAGAACGACACGTACAAACGGTAAAACACATGATAAAGAAAGCACGAGACGAAAACAAAGATTACAACCTCTTTCTGCTAAATTACAGAAATACACCGTTAGCAGAAGTAGAGGCGTCGCCAGCACAACTGTTGATGAGCCGTAAATTAAGATCAAAATTGCCAATAACTAAAACATCATTACAGCCAAACGTAACACAAATAACCGAACAACAAATCGAACAAATACAAAACAAACAAAAGACAGCGTTCGATCGGCATGCAGGTAAGAAACACAAACAACTAAGCACAGGCCAGCATGTGAGATACGTCACGCATGAAGGAAAATGGCAGACGGGGGTCGTAAGCAAAACAAACAAAGAAAACGACAGAGATTATGAGATAGTCAATGAAAGAAACAACAGACTAAAGCGGAATCGCAAATATATATATCCAATTAAAAACAACGCGAGAAACGCAAACAACGAAAACCAAAACCACGTGCACCGAACAGAAAATCACCCGCAAGGCGCACACACACAACAAAGAAACTATAGGACCCGCCACGGCCGTGTAAGCAAACCCCCACCGAGATATGGACAGCAGTAAAGCAACATAAACAAGCCGGGATAGCAACACACCCGCGTGACTGATAAGAAACGTAGAACAGAAAGACTATCAATTACATGTACCGCATGTTCATACTCAAGATAACGGTGCCGACACCAGCACCAACAAGCAAAACAAAAGATAAGTGCACCAACTAGTGTAGCAATCTTGGTAATTGTGCACTAAATAACAGCATGACATTGTTCATATATATATATAGCGTAGTAGTAAGACAAGGGCGGCACATAACGCCGGATTGAACAGGAGAATTCAATCACACGTACATGTTAGTCTGAACCGTGATATACATCTAATCATGTAAGTCGAACATAACATTGTAATGTACCATTGTAATATAACATTGTAATGTATTATGTATGTTCTTTTGTAAAAAAAAAAAAAAAAAAAAACACAAAAAAAAAAAAAAAGGGGAGCATGGGATGCGCCATGTAAGGCACAGTGGCCGGGGGCGCGAATAAAACACCCATACGAGAAATCCAGGAGCATGTACGAGATTGTTGCATTACAAGCAAAAGACGAAAACTGTACAAGGTCAAACGCCAGAAACTATGCGGCATCACGCTAAGGGCCGATTGGCAGGTCAAACCAAAACTGCATGAACGAAAGTTAAGGAACTGTAAAAAGGGAGATGTGATGTATGTAACAACCCGAAACCGAAACCCAAGCCGGGCCGCCGGCAGCAGCTGTGTGGAACCCGAATAAAGGCATTATGAAACTAGACGTCGTGGAGTAGAGTCGGTTCTTAATCAACATCACAGTGGATGCTCAACTCATTCGGCCATCCCGTCTGATCTCTGAGGCATCATGTGTCGCTGCCATTAAATACCTGGCTCTAGCAGGGAGGACTAGTCACCTTGGCCACGTTCAGGGTACGTTGCAGAGTCAACACTGAGACGGCTCAGCGACGTGTTTTTGGCCAACGTGCACCTCGGAGTTGACTCCGAGACGTTGCACTTTTCAGGTAGGAAGCAAAAACCACTCCAAAATAGCCATGTGTTTCAGCCAATCAGAGCATAAACATATTCAGTGCTGAAAGGAGAGGGACAGCCAGCCATGCATGAACTTGTTTGAACTTGTCTGAGCCTGTTTGAACTTGCTGGAAATGGACTTTCCTCTTCCCGTTTTCGCGAGAACTCAATATCAGCCAATCAGAGCTGTTCTTTTTTTTTTTTTAGTAGTTTATTGTTCAGACATAGTCACACATTTCTGTATCTTTTGCACACTTGAAGTATATTTGAAATTTATCTACATCGACTTCTGTTTAAATCACACAATCTTAGTGCTTAAAGAATGGAAACTCATCCTGCACGGGTATGCTCAATATGTCACCCGTTTTTCCTCCTTTCCTCGCTTTGGACCCTTCTCAATAAGAGCTGTTCTTTCAATTGCAAATGGATGCACACAATGGAGGCCGCCATTTTCGAGGCACCTGGCAGCTAAATATCGTTCAAACTAGTGCGACGTTCGGATTTCTCTGAGGCGCCACCGAGTGTCTGGAGGGTGGAGTATGGAGTGTAGGGTGTGGGGTGTGGAGTGTAGGGTGTGGGGTGTGGAGTGTGGGTGTGGGGTGTGGAGTGTAGGGTGTGGGATGCAGGGTGTGTGGATTGTGCGGTGCGGCGTGTGGGATGCGGGGTGTATGGATTGTGTGGTGCGGGGTGTGGGATGCAGGGTGTGTGGATAGTGGGGTTTGGAGTGTGGGGTGTGTGCAGTGTGGGGTATGAGGTGTGTGGAGTGTGGAGTGTAGGATGTGGGGTGCGGGGTTTGTAGAGTGTCGAGTGTGGCCTGTGGGGTGTATGTTGTGATGTGGGATGGGTGGTGTATGGTGTGATTTGGGGTGTATGGTGTGATGTTGGGTGTATGGTGTGATGCGGTGTGTATGGTGTGATGTGGGTGGGGTTTATGGTGTGGGGTGTTGGGTGTATGGTGTGATGTGGGGTGTATGGTGTGGGGTGTATGGTGTGGGGTGTATAATGTGGGGTGTATAGTGTGGGGTGTATGGTGTGTGGTGTATGGTGTGGGTGTGGGGTGTATGGTCTGGGGGTGTATGGATTGATTGATTGATTGGTGGTTGCTTTATGCCGTGTCGGCAGCATAGGCCATATTCATGGCAAGAAACGTTTATTTTTTGTTCAAACCATCGCTTTTACATGTAAAAGCAGACAATCAATTATGTGCCAATAGACACTCATTAAATTAGAAAGCTCACAATCATGTATTTGTGGTCAAGGGAAACAAATTCCCATAGAAAAAGAAAGGTTTTATTAATAATTGACAGAATCTATTTAGTAAACTATATGAGGTGGTACAGTCCAGCTGCCCTCAAAAAGGTTAAAATGTTTTCCTGTTTTACCTTAGTAAAAAGGTCATGCATACTGTCTGCAGTGTAGAACTGTTGGCGCAGGGCCAATAAATCAATGCAACTTAGTCAAATGTGTTTGAGTGTCAGCGGGGACTGACACCCAATACATTCAGGGGGAGGTTCCCCCTTGAGCAGAAAAGCATGTGGCCAATATGGCAGCGGCTAAGGACCACTTGGTCCCACCGACCTCCCGCATGAGTCTGTGGTGGCTTTCCCACAGATGGTTCAATTTCTTTAAGTTTATTTATTTATTTATTTAATTTATTTTTATTGAGGCTGTATTTATACTGTCCATAGCATATAAGCCCGGGTACCCAGGCTTGTTTTCAATGCTGGCCAGTTGTAGTGTTGGTGTTATCTTACCACACAGTGGCTGCTGATAAGGTATTTGATTGCCTGCATTTCAGTAGCAGATAGATTTTTGGTTGGTATGGTTAGTAGCCTATGTTAGTTTTTTTGGATTTTCTTGGTATATATGTTTTTATTTTTCTACTCTTATTACTAGACTAGCCTACTCCTATTTACATATCATAGGCTTGTACGTAAAATCTGAATATTAGCGAATACCAGAAAATACCTAACTACAAATATGGTTATTATTATTTTTTTAATTTTTAATTTTTTTTAAATTTAGTTTATTAATGTTTTCATCCCACTCATGTTGCCATTTGGATTTTATGTGGGTGGCTATTAGTGGTTTCAGATCAGAGTGAGGGATCAGACATGGTTCAAGATCACACACAGTTCAGGGCCTTCTTCGCAGCCCGATCAGCTCATTCGTTTCCTTGTATGCTGGCATGGCCAGGCACCCAGCACAGGTGGATGTCATACCCATCCGTTGTCAGTTGGTTCATTTTATAAATGACCGTTGCTAGAATAGGGTGATTTGTTTTCAGTCCAGCAACAGCCAGGAGGCAAGAGAACGAATCACTGTATATAACATAGTTAGTGTGGTTGGATACCTCGATACACTCCAACGCGAGAAGGAGTGCTCGGGCTTCTGCAGTGAAAATTTAGCTCTGATCGGGCAAACGTACACCAAATTTTTCCCGTTGGCAGACTGCCGCAGCAGCTACCCGGCTTTGGTCTTTCGAACCATCAGTGTATATGGAGAGGTGGTCTGCAAACTGGCCTTGAATCTCTGCATGCAGTCCTTGGTACTCGAGTGGATGTGTCCCAGACTTCCTCAGTTCCGTGAGTCGGAGGATAACCGATGGCTTTCTCAATGACCACGAGGGATGTTCTGGGACTTTGGCATCCTCCAACATGTCCAAATCCATGCCCAAGGCCTCTAAATGAGGTTTCATTCGGAGCCTCAGTGGCCAGATGTAATTCGGCCTGGCTTCATACCTGGATTCGTCATGTTGCTCGAATAGACAATTGTGTGCAGGATTCAATGCATTAGTTTTTATCTTGACTACATATTGCATGGCCAGTTTGATTCTCCTGTTGTTAAGTGATGGTTCATTGGCTTCGACATAAAGGCTCTGAACCGGTGAGGTGCGGAAGGCTCCAAGGGCCAGGCGCAGTCCCTGGTGGTTGATTGTGTCTAGCAGCCCAATATATGATTTCCTTGCGGAACCGTATACTATGCTGCCATAATCCACTCGGGACCGAACCAAGGTTCTGTACACGGAGAGCAGAACTTCTCTGTTCGCTCTCCACTCTGAGCTGGACAGCACCCTCAGAATATCTAGCACTTTCAGGCATCTTGTTTTCAGGCACTTTATATGTGGCACAAAAGACAGTTTTGCGTCGAGAATGAGGCCCAGAAATTTGGTTTTCTCAATGACTTTAATGGGATCCCCATCCAGGGCCAGCTCCGGTTCCACATGCATTCTACGCAGCAGGCAGAAGTGCATGCAGACTGTTTTGGTCTTGGAAAATTTGAAACCGTTCAGAACTGACCATTTATGCTTGGTTGTAGCTGTCTCTCTATGACATTCATGTTAGCACCGCTGTAATATAAAACAAAGTCGTCCACGAAAAGACTACAGGAGACCCCCCGCTTTACAGCAGGGGGTGTATGGTGTATGGTGTGGGGTGTATGGTGTGGGGTGAATGATGTGGTGTGTATGGTGTGTGGTGTATGGTGTGGGGTGTATGGTGGGATGTATGGTGTGTGGGGTGTATGGGTGTATGGTGTGGGGTGTATGGTGTGGGGTGTATGGTATGTGGTGTATGGTGTGGGTGTATAGTGTGGGGTGTATGGTGTGGGGTGTATGGTGTATGGTGTGGGGTGTATGGTGTCAGGTGTATGGTGTGTGGTGAGGTGTGTGTGGGTGGTGTGTGGTGTATGGTGTGGGGTGTATGGTGTGGGGTGTATGGTGTATGGTGTGGGGTGTATGGTGTCAGGTGTATGGTGTGTGGTGAGGTGTGTGTGGGTGGTGTGTGGTGTATGGTGTGGGTGTATGGTGTGTATGGTGTGTGGTGTATGGTGTGTGGTGTATGGTGTGGTGTGTATGGTGCGAGGTGTATGGTGTGTGGGGTGTATGGTGTGGGGTGTATGGTGTGGGGTGTATGGTGTGGGATGTATGGTGTGGGTGTATGGTGTGTGGTGTATGGTGTGGGGTGTATGGTGTGTGGTGGGGTCTGTGGTGTGTGGTGTATGGTGTTTGGTGTGTGGTGGGGTGTGTTGTGGGGTGTATGGTGTGGGGTGTATGGTGTATGGTGTATGGTGTGGGGTGTATGGTGTATGGTGTGGGGTGTATGGTGTGGGGTGTATGGTGTATGGTGTGGTGTGTATGGTGTGGGGTGTATGGTGTGTGGTGAGGTGTGTGTGCGTGGTGTGTATGGTGTGTGGTGTACGGTGTGGGCTGTATGGTGTGTATGGTGTGGGGTGTATGGTGTGTATGGTGCCGGGTGGAACATGGTGAAGGTGGAGCGGAACCTGCCTTCAATACACGTCTGATATATTTTCTGTGAAGTCAGCGTTTAGATACAGACCTCATGTTCTTTTTTCTTTCCCTTTTTAGTGGTAAGAATAGAAGTGTACCTCAATAGACGCATATGCTATATTTACCAGAACGATATATGAATTCAGTACCTACTCAAATGGATGCAATTTTAATCACTCAGTTTTCAGACAGATTTCTTTTCTATATTTGCCCTAAATACATTTATATGGTGATGAGCGAGTGAGTGTGTGGTTTATATATTTATATATATATATCAGGTCATATCAGGAGAGGTACCGACTTGTGACAAATGCACACTTGTGGTAGCTTCATAGTGAGATACAGCGATGCCTGCACCATGACCAGATATATCACTCAGTCACATTATCCTGATATTGAGATAACCCGCCCGTGCTCTATCCTGAAGTACCGAGTGCTAGTCATGGTAGCGACAATTTGGTTTTGATTTGGTAAATCATTGGTTTGACTTTGCTGGGGATCGACACCAACGATCTCCCACATGGAAAGCGGATGCTTAACCTCACTGCCATCCGTTCGGGGAATTCCCCATAACATTCTCACTTGTGTTCATGCTTTTATTTGATCTTACTAATGCATATTTATTTACACTCTTTTAGTTTTTCTGACATTCCATTTTTCTGACATTCCATTTTTCTGACATTCCATTTTTCTGACATTCCATTTTTCTGACATTCCATTTTTCTGACATTCCATTTTTCTGACATTCCATTTTTCTGACATTCCATTCTAAATCAATTTAAAGTTGCATCGTCTGATGGTTTTGGGTTCCTGCGATATTAAAAAAGAAACAACAAAAATCGCTATCGGTATCGTTATAATGTACTTTGAAATAACTTTTACTTTAAAAGATTAACTTTGGAAATATTTGAAGTGAAAAGGTGCATTAATAAACTGTTGGCATCCATCTGAAAACTTTGGACAAGATAGATTTCAGCAATGATAAGTTCTATAAAATAGACTTATTTTTCCTTCTATGGAGTAATACAATGTTTTATGAGTGCACCAATATCTAGGTTGGTCATGTCGGATCAAAATTAAGTCATTGTTTTGGTTTTGAAAAGTTTATTTTTCATACATGCAGATTTAATAGATGCAACGTAAAGCATTATGTGTGAGATAGAGAGGGAGAGAGAAAGAGAGAGAAAGAAAGAGAACGGAATGCAACAACTAGTTTCCGTTAGATGGCAGCACTACAGGGCTATAGACCGTCTGCTGTCATTCTGAATTCTAGTGCCAGTGGATGCCACCAGGTGGCATGACATACTTGAAAATCATGCACATGCTGTACCGGTGTCGCAGTTTTAAAGCGCGGCCGGTTTAAAATGGGGCTTTTCATAATGCGCATGCATTTCTGCTTGATTGAGATTGTACCCATGTTTATAAACTTGTCTATTGCTTGTTAACGTGGTAGTGCAGAAGAGTGGCGTTCTCTGTGGCGGAGTGGTTAGAGAGTCTGACTTTTTCTAGGTCAGACTCCTAATCTGAGGGTCGGCGGTTCGATTCCCCGTGCCCCCAGCTCTGCTAATTTGGATTTCCACAGCATCATCAAAGGCCGGTTGCTCTCATACCATGTGTATGTGGTGTGGGAGGTTAAAAATCCCTTGGGTTGGTAAAAGTGTAGGCTTGGGCTTTCTATCGACCAGCAGTGGAATGAGGAAGACCAGTCATCTATGACTGAAATTTCCCCTGCTTAACCAACTAATGGAGCAAAAAAAAAAAAAAAATTTATATATACTACCAAGCATACAATATTGACTATAATGATTCCTGAAGGAATCCTTGCTTGTCTTGCCCTACATTTCCAGAGAGCTCCTCCACAAGCCAGGCTCGCCATTCGACTTTGATGCATGCACATTGGAAAAGCACCGTTTTAAACCGGGTCCTTTTAAAACTGCAACACCGGTGTCACAGTTTCCACCGTCCGCCAGTTTCCGTGGTACGCATACACTCAAATGCATTGACAATGGCCGTGAGCAATCTTCATACAGAAAAAGCGAAATATCTCTAAAACCACACCACCTAGAAACAAATCGCTTGGTACACATATAGAAACCATCTTTACCAAAAACATTATATTAAATTTATAATGTTACTGACGATGCTGTTAGATTTTGATGCATACACAGAAGCGATGAGTACCGCGGAAACTGGCGGACGGCGGAAACTGCGACACCGGCATGGAGACAAGAACCTTCCTGGTACACTGACATGCCTCACAAATATTATTGCTGTGGTCAATGGATGCCGTTGTCGGGGGAATCTACGATGTTAGCATACACAATCAATTGGTTGTTGATTGTTGCAGTTTTAACGTCCTGGCAACATTTCAGGTCATATCAGAACAGGTACCGACTTGTGACAGTGCGCACTTATGGTGAATTTATAGTGATGCCTCACTGGGAAATCAGGCAGTCAGCACCAATCCATGTCGCACACAGTCACTCAATCCTGACAGGTAGCCAATCAGTCCTTGGCAGACCCTATTAATGCAGAGCGCCAGGCAAGGGAGCGACTAGATAAAAGATTCACCCGATACTTGTAGTACACCGGTGAAGACCAGCCTTATATAAAAACGGTCGAAAAATCGGGCTAATGAACTGAGTCTTTATGAGAGCCTAATTTCACAATCTAAGAAGCAACATTTATTCTTTGTAGATGTCTTCATATTTACCCGCTACCTTTGAGTTGAAAAATATAATAAAATAGCTAGTTTAATACGATTTAAATTGAAATCGACGGCATTCTATGACCGCCATCTTGGATTTTTGCATTCTCTCCCATTTCACCAAATCTGTGCCAATATATGTAGCCATTTGATCATGGAACCACAGTTTCTACTTCATATTCCATACTAAAGCTATTTTCGCCCATATTTAGAGTACGTTGTCATTCACCCCTGTACTGGAAGTACGGGGTGAATCTTTTATCTAGGGGGCGACAAGTATCACTTTTATAAGTCATTGGTTTCACTCGACCGGGAACTGACCTCCCGCACGGGAAGCCTGCGCTTTACCGATTGGGCCACCACGTCCGGGAATAAACACTCAATGTGTCACATTGTCGCGCGTAGTCAATATAGCTATGCAGTATCCATACTTGTGCATTTTACTTACTTTTTAAATGACATCTAATGTCATCACTGCAGAACTATAATTTACATCTTTTTTTTTTTTTACTAAATGTATTTTATTCAGCAAATAATGTCTTTTGTCAGTGCCAGAGCACTGGTCTTCCAGCCGTTAAGTACAATTTGTTGGTACATAAATGACAATATCAGTTGCAATAATAACCACATGAAAATCCTGTTCGATAATAGAAGCATAATATAAATGGACTATTAGTTGTAATAGTAACTGCATACAATTCCAGTTCAACATATGTATTATGCACTTGGTGAGTGTGCATCACATGGTATTGCATGATTCTAGAATTGTCTTTAAACACACCTTTCTTCCTTTGTCTTCCAAAAGATATAACATATCTCCAATACACATATATATATTATATCGTAAATATCTTCTTTTTCCATCCGTTTGTTACCAGTCACCTCTGTCGTCCATTGACACACATGTGATCCCTACACTTTCTCTACTGATGACGTCACAAGGTGTTGCTCATTTCAGTTATAATAGTGTTAAAAGTACAGTAAAGGTATTAATAGTATATTTATAATTGTTTGTAGGCTTTCAATGTATTATGAATAGAAACACCGACTTAAAGTACAGTTAAAATGTAATAGCAATTCCTTATCAACCACTATTAGTGGTTGAACTTTACATGGTAGAATACTTCAATTTTCTTTGTGTGTGGGTTTATCCTGCTGATGAATCGATTCTCAGAGTACCGGCGTAGACACTGGAAGGGCAATCTGCGCTCAAGCATGAGTAGTATGGCATTCTTTTGTCGCACCACAAGATCCCCACAGCGGTGGTGGACAACTTGGTAGGTACTATTCATAGCTGCAATCAGCATGTTCACAAGCAAGACAGCGCTAAAGATTCCGTAAACGCTCAGAATGGCCTTCGCATACTCCTTGACTCGGGATGGCTTCGGGCCCTGTCCGTCATCCATGGAGACGTAGTACTTGAACATCTCAAAGAGGGTGATATGGAACCCGAGCTGCTCGTCCGAGACCTCCTTCGAATGGAAGACCGTCGCGTGGAAGGCGCTTGAGAAGGCAATGAGGATGAAGCTGGAGATGATGATGAAGTTGAGCATGTCGTGGAAGAGGAAGCGCAGGATCATCACCGAGAAGGTGCCAAGCTGGTGCTGCTTGCTCGGGAAGGAGGTTGTCCGAGTAAAGGAGATGCAGAAGAGCCACCCGAGCAGAAGTGTTATACTCAGCAAGATGTCCTGGTTTTCATTCTCCACCAGGTGTAGAACTAACCATGCTATATTGGCTATGGAGAAGAGCATGTCCAGTATGCAGTAGGGCGCGTTCCCTGTCAGTGACCGACATCGTATAGTATGTCGACTGCTCGTAATGTACAGGTCATAGAGTCCAAAGCAGATGTACAGCAGTGGCATCACCATGTACACCAGCAGGCTGTAAGCTTTAGGGGGGGTCACAAAATCGTCCTTTTGGAGTGATGCGGCCAGTGAGATGTCCTCCATGGTGGCATTGAGTGTGTCATGTCCCTGGCTGGTCACCTCCAGTGCCACCATTGTGGGCTGATAGGCAAGAGCAGCCGTTTTCCTCATGGCGATGGTCTCCTCTTGTGTGAAGGTAAGCACAGTGAGTGAAAGCATGTGCAACAAGTGGAGGAGTCCCCAGACATAGTAGATCCACTTGTAGACGTTCCACTTCTCACAGATGATCGCCCGCAGTGGCTCCACCTGGGAGATGTCTTGGATGCGACGGTCGTGTGCCAGGTCCATGTCGTTGTGGGCCAGGACATGCATGACTGAATGGGAATTGTACTTCAGGACGGAATCTGACGTCCGGCGCAGACTCGTGACGTTAGTGACGTCATAGGTGAGGCTATGGCTAAGTAGCTGGAGCTGAATTAGACTAGGGTACATCATCACATTCTCCCAGTTCATGAAGTCCGCGTAGAGAGGGCATTCTGTTTCCGCAGCAAGCGTAAGCGGAGTTCGGCCAGCTTTGTTTTCGATGTTGAGTAAAATTTTCATCCCTTCCTTCGTTTGCCCCGATCCTTTGTGACGTGTGTGCTTCCACCACTTGGCGACCACATCGCTAAAATCACCAGTCAAGAAAGTCCGCATCTTCTCGATCTGGTCGAGTCCTTCGAGAGACTGCAGAATGAGTAAATGCAACAGGGTGCTGCCATCAGCTCTCTGTTGGCGCAAGTCGGCCCCGTGAGCCACAAGGTACAATAACACCTCCTTCAGCTCATTGGTGAAGCCTTTAGCGAAGGAGTTCCAGACAGCTCCCGCAAGGGGCAGTTCATTCCAAGCCGAAGCATAGCCTTTATTGAACACAGGCTCATTGACCCACTCTGCACCGTTCTCCATCAGCATCTTCACACTCTTCAGGTCAACCTGCTGAGTTGCGATGTACAGAGGAGTCAGCTTTTCACAGTTTTCTGATTTCACTGCCAGTGTTGCCAGTGACATCCCAGAGTGGTTTAGCAGGTAGTTTACGATGTTGTAATGCCGCTTGGCCAAAGCCAGATGCAAAACAGAGAGACTGCACTTGGCACTCGGGTCGGCTGAGGTGCTCATCCGAATTGTTTCTACAGGATGACCTTCCATGTCCAGCACTTTGATCAGCCTCTTTATGTCTTCTAGCTTACCCTGCTTGATTCTGCAAGGAAATAGTCAAATGAATTTTCACCATTCATATTTGGTTCCCTCCATTAAAACAGCAATTATAGATATGTTATTTTCTGCATTATTTGTTATTATTGATTTTGAATGAAGGTGGAGTATAAGACTAATTGTAGTAGTGGTGTATAGCACTAGTTATAGTCGTGGAGTATAAGACTAGTTGTAGTAGTGGCGTATAATACTAGGTATAGTAGTGGAGTACACCATTAGTTTAATGGCCATGTCACACTACGACGTAAGGTGCCAGCGTAGGGACAACATGAAAATAAATTCTACACGTCGAACTTCTCGGCGTAATATGCAAATTCGGGACGTCAATGCCGCGTAGTTGACATGAGCGTAACGTCGGTAAAGCGTAGTGATAATGTGGTTCAATGAGAGAGGACAACATAATTACGCTCACGGCACGTTATATACCTTATTCGACTGCCAGAAATACGTGCCTACACGTTAGATACGTCATGACACGGTGGCGAAATGCTAGACATACGTTGGACATACATTAGGTGCACATTATCCATACGCCGTCACTACGCGGACTGTACGTTCCCACTGCCTTTGAAGTAGGTAAACGTAATGCAACGTAGTGCAACGTAGTGAGCAGTGTTTGACTAACGCACATCTAACGTACATTGACATTCGCCTAACGTGTACATAACGTACGGCGAACGTAAAATCCTTACATTGTCCAACATCGAGCTACGTCGAAAGTTTTCAACATGTCCAAAACCTTGACGTGCGCTGACATAACTCGACGTAACTCAATGTCAACGTAACGTCAGCACAACGTAACTCGATGTTCCTCAACGTAATGACGAAACGTCACCTATGTCGGCTTACGTTGGCGCCTTACGTCATAGTGTGACAGGGCTATTAGTAGTGGAGTATGGCAGTAATTGTAGAATTGGAGAGCAACACTAGTTGTAGTAGTGGAGTATAACAGTAATTGTAGTAGTGGAGTACAACATTAGTTGTAGTAGTGGCATAGAACACTAGGTATAGTAGTGGAGTACAACATTAGTTGTAATAATGGTATAGAACACTAGGTATAGTAGTGGAGTAGCCTACAACACTAGTTCTAGTAGTGGCATACAACAGTAATTGCAGTAGTGGAGTACAATGCTAGTCGTAGTAACAACACTAGTTGTAGCAGTGGTATATAATACTAGGTGTAGTAGTGGAGTACAACACTAGTTGTAGTAGTGGTGTATAATACTACTATTACTAGGTATAGTAGTGGAGTACAATACTAGTTGTAGTAGTGGCATATAACAGTAATTGCAGTAGTGGAGTACAACACTAGTTGTAGTAGTTACTATGTATAGTAGTTGATTATAGTAGTTGAGTACAATACTAGTTGTAGTGACAACACTAGTTGTAGTAGTGTCTAATACTATGTATAGTAGTCGAGTACAATACTAGTTATAATAGTGGACTATAACAGTAAATGTAGTGGAGTACAACACTAGTTGTAGTAGTGGTGTATACTACTAGGTATAGTAGTGGAGTACAACACTAGTTGTAGTAGTAGTAGTGTATAATAATAGGTATCGTAGTGGAGTACACCACTAGTTGTAGTAGTGGTGTATAATACTAGGCATAGTAGTGGAGTACAACACTAGTTGTAGTAGTGGAGTATAACAGTAAAAGTAGTGGAGTACAACAATAGTTGTAGTAGTGGTGTATAATACTAGGTATAGTAGTGGAGTACAACACTAGTTGTAGTAGTGAAGTATAACAGTAAAAGTAGTGGAGTACAACACTAGTTGTAGTAGTGATGTATAATACTAGGTATAGTAGTGGAGTACAACACTGGTTGTAGTAGTGGAGTATAACAGTAAAAGTAGTGGAGTACAACACGAGTTGTAGTAGTGGTGTATAATACTAGGTATAGTAGTGGAGTACAACACTAGTTGTAGTAGTGGAGTATAACAGTAAAAGTAGTGGAGTACAACACTAGTTGTAGTAGTGGTGTATAATACCAGGTATAGTCGTGAAGTACAACACTAGTTGTAGTAGTGGAGTATAACAGTAAAAGTAGTGCAATGCAATACTAGTTGTGGTAGTTAGCTTTAAGGATGGTTGTAAGGACTTAATCTCTGACGTTCTTTCAGTATCCCCCAGTATCTGAGATGACAAAGATATTAAAACAGTGGTATTAAAGAGATTAAGATATTAAAGAACAATGCCATGCCTTCATAAATGTCATGCACGAAACAATCCCCCCCCCTCTCAAACCCTTTCTTTTCGGTGCAATGATATTTATTCATAAACAATCATTGACATCAAATACAAATTAACATCTTCTTTGGCAGGTTTAGGTCAATCCAACAACTTACGATATTTATAGTGTAAAGACCACTTTCCACCACACGATAATTTGAAATGAACTCTTTTGATAGATAAAATGTAATTTAGGTTTTGGGGTTTCCCCGTCACATTGTTGGATCATTAATTGGGATATCAAGGCATATATGTGCAAAGTAAAGGTTGTTATATTTAATGATGCCTTTAGAGCACATTTATTTTTCGTATCATCGGCTATTGGACATCAAACATATGGTCATTCTGACATATTTCTTTGGAGGAAACCCGCTTCCACCACATAGGCTACTCTTTCCGATAAGCAGCAAGGGGTCTTTTATATGCACTTTCCCACAGACAGGACATCACATACCACAGACTTTGATGAACCAGTTGTAGACCACTGATTGGAAAGGAAAATAGCCCAAACTGCGAATGGGTCCACTGAGAAAGATCGATCAGATAACCAACAGCTTTATAGGTGGACATGCTACTGCCTGAGCTACGTCCCGCTCTGGCATATATTTCCAAGACAGACAAATCCTACTAAGGTCGCAAATCACCCATATGGGGCTTGAATTGCTTCTGGAACTCAATGCAAATTGTCCTGTAGTGTGAGACGGGCTTTAGATTGTCAACAAGACCTCCTTCTTTTTTACCTTTGGAAGATGATCGCAAAATAGTTGTTCTCGTTGTCGTGGAAGCTCTTCCGATTTCTTTGTAGAATTTTCTCATTTTCCTCCTATAAAATAAGATTATTGGTGAGTAAAACTTGGGATTAAAATTAAATTAAATGACAGAAATCTTGGTATATCTTTAACAGGTAACTTGTGCGTGTAAAAGTATAACTATGAAGTTGTAGGATTCAGTCAATGTCAAGTTTACACATAGCAATTTAACACAAAGATCACACAGAAATATACACATTTTAAAAAGAATTGATGGATAGTTTACTCAAATAATCATCACTCCATAGATGATCATGATGTGGCACATCAAATAAGAACAGCATCCACCAAAAAGCCCCCGTCCTGATATGACCTTAGATGTTGCTAGGACGTAAAAGAGCAAACAAACCAATAAGCTTCAATAAAATTACTTAGGCTTTGTTGTTTGTTGGGGTTTTATATTCTGGCAACATCTAAGATCATATCAGGATGGGTACTGACTTGTGACAGTGCACACTCACGGTGACTTTAGAATGCTGCCCATTGGGAGACCAGACCACACCATGACCCAATTCTCTGCTCAATCGCATTATCCTGATACTGAGCTAACCAGTCCTTGCCCTATCCTAGTAATACCGAGCACCAGGCTAGATACCAGGTAGTGGCAAGTATCAATTTTGTAAGTCATTGGTTTGACTCGGTCGAGTTTCAAAATCCCGGCCTGCCGCGCAAGAAGCCTGCGCTCTACCGAATCGGCCACCGCGTCCAGTCTCGAAATTACTTAATGATATTTAAAAAATATTGTTTATATTTGCCTTCCGCCTATAGGGTACAGTATCTATACAAATGTCGATAATTACAATAATAATAGTAATAACAATAATAACTAATTCAATGTTCTTCTCCACCAACAAGCCCTATAGACTCTTTCCAGCATTTCCCCCCTCAAACTAAGCGTCGATATCTCACGTTTGTTGTATGTAGATAATGTAGATTTTACTATTAAAATGTATTCTTTTTTGCAAATTTTTAGGCGATTTATACTTGAATAATTTATCCTCCTCCTACCACTGTTTCCTCGTGGCAATATACGGACAAAAGCAATTTAATATTTTAATGTGTGTATAGCACGGTCTAGTGCAATAAAATAAACAATATAAGCTCAAGCAAATTGTATCTGATACTATATAAAGCAGAAACGCACGTATAGATTACGATACTTGAATTCCAATGAAATAATATATGGGGGAGGTCGTAGTTGTAACTATGAAATAGAAAAGGATAATATCAATCTAAATGGCCGATGTTTAGGAAGTACAGTAATACCTCTCTAAATCGATCGACTCGACCATGGGACCAACCTTAAATGGTCCATTTAGGTCGGAGGTCGGTTTAGGGAGCTTTGACAAATATTTTTTATTGTTACAATGGTATTATATGGGCGCTAGTTTGGGACCCAAATAAAGCGATCGATATAGGGGAGTAGTCGATCAGTGGAAGGGGTAGGTTAGAGAGGTTTTACTGTATATTCACCTGAGGACTTGATGCCTGAACAGGACCGTCCACCTCGTCTTCGTCAACAGTTTCGTCATCAGTTTCATCTTGAGAGGAAAACAGAAAATACAACTTTCATTCTGGATTATGAAATGACACATTAAATCAGTTCACATTGGCCGGTGTCGCGGTTTAGATTCTCAGTGGTTTTAGAGTCTACGCTTGGGGTTCTGCGCATGCGTAAAAATCGAACGGAATTTCAGCGTATTTGATTAATCAACTCGGGTGACCATAGTGACTTTTCGACGCACAGATATGATGTCATCGCTCCTAGCCAACGCCAGCCAAGAGGTGGGTTAAACTTTTTGCACAAGGCACGTGTTTTTGTCAACTCCACTCGCGGTGTTCTTTTTGAATTTCTAGCAACTCGGATGACCCGAGTCGCCTGGGTCGTGTTAATCGAATACACGCATGTGCATAACCCCGAGCGTAGACTCTAAACCACTGAGAATCTAAACCGCGACACCTGCTATACTTTTAGACTTGCACCTCCCCCCCCCCCCCCCCAATCAATCGTCAACAGAGAATCAACTGTAATCTCATAGCAGGAGGCTTCCCAGTTTGAACCCGCAAATAGGTCTGATATGTTTTTGTTTTTCTGAGTTAAATTTTGCTGTTAGTTGATACAAATCTGACCGTTTCGAATTTTCGTTAAGGATGTCAATGTAGCCATATAAATGTGGCCGACAAGACTGACGGTGACATGATAACTACTACTAACTTTTCGCCGTGAATATGACCATTGCTGCCGAAAGGACGTTAAACCTTCAGCATCATCGCCATCTTCTTTTTAAATAATTATTTGTAAAAAGTATGGTTATATTAGGATTTCATTGTTGGCTTCTATGTCATAACAGTCCACGCATACTTGGATATATTTTTCTTTCTTTCTTTCTTTCTGGCTAGTTACCTTTTATAGCTTGTACTGTATACATCTTGTTCATGGTTTTTACACATGCATCTCCCATACTACACCTTCTCAATGGAATTACTAAATGGTCACCATGTGAGTGAGATCCGGTCCCCCCGGAATGAATGACTAACACCATAGTTTTCATATGTCCGCCTCAACCCACACACACATCTGTCCTGGGAGGTTTGGTTGTTGGAGTTTCATGTCCTGGCAACATCTAAGGTCATGTCAAGATGGGTACCCACTTGTGACAGTGCACACTCATGGTGACTTTATAGTGCTGCCCCACTGGGAGACCAGGCCGCCTGCACCATGACCTGATATCCCACTCAGTCATAGTATCTTGACATTGAGCCAACCAGTCCTTGCCCTATCCTAATAATGCCGAGCACCTGGCTAGGAAGCGACAAGTATACATTTTTAAGTCATTGGTTTGACTCTGTCCTAGCTTCACCCACATCTTATTCGGGCTTTACAATCCAAGTGATTGGTTACTCAGAAGAGTCAGATCCGGGTCAGCAGGTTCACATATGACACCGTTGTGTTTCCACAGAGTTTATACACTTTGAAATACATGGCGTGGATTTTGTGCACATAAGTATTAGTATAAATTGAGATAAACTAAAGATAATACTGGGGTTTATGTCTCGATACCGTGTCTATAGGACCAGATGGGATGGCCGAATGAGTTGATTGATCGTGGGATTCGAACCCACGGGTTCGAACCCTGGTGGAGCAGCACTATAAAGTCACCATAAGTGCGCACTGTCACAAGTCGGTACCCATCCTGATATGACCATAGATGTTGCCCGGCCGTATAACCCCAACAACAAACCAACTGTGTCTATACACTGATGCTCTCAATACACACATGCTATACAATGCTTCATGGACGACCCCAATTGCGACACAGCGCCGTCTGTCGGATTAGTTCTTGAAATAGCCCATTAAAAAATTACCGCAACATTGATTTGCAGTTGGCATCCTTACCTGGAATGTAGTCGCCTCCACTAGCGAACCAGAAGGCCTCGCTGACATCCTCGCCACTGGGCGGATCCATGTCGGCCCTGAGCTCGCTGACATGGTTACTGTTTACAGGGCCCATGTCGGCACTGAGCTTGTTGACATGGTTACTGTTTACAGGGTCCATGTCTGCACTGAGCTTGTTGACGTGGTTACTGTTTACAGGGTCCATGTCGGCACTGAGCTTGTTGACATGGTTACTGTTTACAGGGTCCATGTTGCCACTGAGCTCGCTGATGTGGTTACTGTTCACAGGGCCCATGTCAGCACTGAGCTTGTTGACGTGGTTACTGTTTACAGGGTCCATGTTGGCACTGAGCTCGCTGACATGGTTACTGTTTACAGGGCTCATGTCGGCACTGAGCTTGTTGATGTGGTTACTGTTTACAGGGTCCATGTCGGCACTGAGGTCGCTGACGTGGTTACTGTTTACAGGGTCCATGTCGGTACTGCGCTTGTTGACGTGGTTACTGTTTAGAGGGTCTATAGTGGTATGGACCACGTTGATTTCATCCTTATTCAAAGAGTCGGAATTGGGTGCATCGCTGCAGATATCAGTCATGTCAATATTGAAATCACAGTCCCGACTGTCTCTTTCTGACTCCTGAATAATAAGATAAATTGTTGTTTTCATTCTTAAAGCTGCTTAGTCCGATGGAAACATCAAATTTTAAAAACCAATACAGTGATCTAGATTTGATTCTACACTTCTAACTTAGATACTAGTGTATATCAAGTATGTGTCACCACATAGAAATGAAACACCGATCCAATTTAACAGAACCTGTGACTGCAGAAGAAACCTATGGTGTAAGAGTTTTAGCACGCTTGTCAAAATTAATTTAGGGGTGTTTACACTTCAAATATCTCAAAAGTTAACCATTTAAAATAAAAGTTACTTCAAACTAAAGGAAGGGGAGATTATAACGATCAACCCAATATATTTATCTAAGAAAATGACAGAAGCTCAAAATCATCGGACTATCCAACTTACAAAATTAAGAGGGGCTCACATACATATATAATATGCTGTCAACATAAATACATTTACCAAGTAGGGCAGTCAGAAAGGTAGCATGCTCACTTCTGGTCGGTTAGAAATTTACCTGAGTTAAACTAAAGACCTACAAAATGCTTGTTGCCACCTAGATAAAAGATTCACCCCGTACTTACAGTACAGGGGTGAACGACAACGTAGTCTGAAGCTGTGTTTACACGGGCAATTGTAAACCGATTTAGACAAAGCGATTTATATGAAGCGATGTAGTGGCGCGTTTACCTGGACTGAGTTTGAAAGTGTGTCAGCGCCGGGAACCAGCAGCCTTAGTGGTGAGCCTGTAGCCGGCGAGCACTGCTATTTGTTTAGTTTACATTCGTCGATTCGACAATATGAATAACGACGCCGATGTAGTGGCTACATTAATATCGCTTGGAATTTAGGGTTAATTTAATGAAATTTCATTATTTGAGTATGTAATTCTGTTAAATATGATCGCATTCACTAGATTTCGGCCTAATCGGTCCCTAACACTGCCGGGCACCAGTGTATAGTTACAGCTGAGCCTGTAGCTGGCGAGCACCGCTATTTTACACTATCGCCGCCCGGGAACCAGCTGTATCGCTTCATCTATACTACCTCGCAAGGTGGTTTACATATATCAATTTATATGAATCGATTCAGCCCTAAAATGCCTCAGCATCGCGTTTACACGGCAAATGTAAATCGATCTAGACAAGTGGTTTTATATGAGGCATTTTAACTCGCCCGTGTAAACACGGCTTTAGTACGGGCAAAAATAGCTTTAGTATGGAACAGGAAGTAGAATACCTGCACCAGTGTCAAATGGTTACTTATATCGGCACAGAGTTGGTGAAATGGGAGAGAATGCAAAAAGACAAGATGGCGGCCATAGAACACCGTCGATTTCACTTTTAAAGTCTATTAAACTGCATGTTTTATTACATTTTTCAACTCAAAGGTAGCGGGGAAATATAAAAACATATATAAAGAATAAATATTGCTTCTTAAATTAAGACATTATTCACTCAATTAATTTCCCCAGCATGCCAAAATTCTTCGCCAGATTTTCTAATGGGTTGGTTTTCACCCCTGTTCTGTCAGTACAGGGTGAATCTTTTATCTAGTTGCCACCATGCCTGCCACACATCATTACTGGGATGGGGCATGGCGCAGTGTTTTGGGGAAGACCATTTATCCGCTATCCAACTTTCTAACCCCCCTCCACCCCACACACACACACAATCATGTCCATGCAGGCCCTTCAACTGACTAGAATTTTGTCGCTCTTCCAATGAAGAGTACAGGAAATGCATCACATACCAAGTACAATGCAGACATTGCAGAAAAAATCCTCCGGTGCGACTGACACTGGTCAACATCCGGGGGAGGTGAGGTGGGCTGAGATGGCGCCACCGGTACACTGTTGCATCTTACGGAGCATAACAATAATAACTAAGATTCCATTACATATCTTTATACTCGCTTAGTACATTATACATCACACACACACATATATAAATAGTTATATACACATATATATATACATATATGTGGCGTTCTCTGTGGCGGAGTCGTTAGAGTGTCTGACTTTTTTCTAGGTCAGACTCCTAATCTGAGGGTCGGCGGTTCGATTCCCCGTGCCCCCAGCGTCATCAAAGGCCGGTTGCTCTCATACCATGTCTAATGTGGGGTGTGGGAGGTTAAAAATCCCTTGGGTCGGTAAAAGTGTAGGCTCGGGCTTTCTATCGACCAGCAGTGGAGTGGAGAAGACCAGTCATCTGTGACTGGGAATTCCCCTGCTTGGGACAACTAATGTACCAAAAAAACAAAAAGAGAGACAAATAAGTGTTCACACTTCCTGTCTACCATTCGCTATATCGCTATATATATATACTGTAAATCAAGCTCACTGCGCCTTGTCGTATCCTTGCAATACTACTGCTAGGCTAGGTTGCGAAAAGAATATATTGTTAAGTGAATAGTGGGACTGCCCTATGAAATCACTATGAGCGTGCACTGCCACAAGTCGATACCAATATGACCTCATATGTTGCTAGAACGTACAACCCCAATAACTTTTTTGTGGGTACATTAGTTGTTTAAGCAGGGGAAATTTCAGTCACAGACGACTGGTCTTCCTCATTCCACTGCTCCTTGCCCTATCTGGCTAGGAAGTGACAAGTATAAATTTTTAAGTCATTGGTTTGACTCGACCAAGATTCGAACCCACGATCCCACGATCTACCAACAAAGGAGACGGACGCTCTAACACATATCGCCATCCCGTCTAATTCACTCATAGCTGCGGTTCAACACGCAAGTAAATACTAACATGTGTGTAGAAGTGATTTTACTATGTGCCAGTATGTGTTCAAACGTTGTGATCGTGATAACTAGGTATATCTACACTGTTACCTTGTTATCTGTTCGCCCCGCCCCCTGGGCGCCGGTCACGTGACAGGCGCCGGTCACATGACAGACGCCGGGATGCTGCGTTCCCTTCCGTACGCTTCCATTGTGCATCCCCATGTCTCCGCACACGTGGTAGTCTCATCTGGTGTGACACGGTGCCGGTCCAACACGCACTTATATACTGCACTCTCCACATGTTGTACAAACACATTCCCGACACATTATTCTACTTGTAATCCCATGACTTTTAGAATTGAGACTTGTCACTTCCTAGCCTGGTGCTTGGCATTAATAAGATAGGACCAGGACTGGTTAGCACAGTATCAGGTAGATACAAGATTCACCCCGTACTGCTGCAGTAGGGGTGCAAACCAACCCTATGTAAAAGCTGGCGAAAATGCGGGTCAAAGAATTGAGAGCCTAATTTTACAATCTAAGAAGCAACAATTATTCTTTACATATATCTTATTGATAGCCCGCTACCTTTGAGTTGAAAAATATAATATAATATATAGTTTAATAAGATTTAAAAGTGAAATCGACGGCGTTCTCTGGCCGCCATCTTGTCTTTTTGCATTCTCTCTCATTCACCAACTCTGTGCCGATATAAGTAGCCATTTGATACTGGAGCCACAATTTCTAGGTCATGTTCCATACTAACGCTATTTTCGCCCGTATTTATATAAGGCTGGTCTTCACCCGTGTACTACAAGTACCGGGTGAATCTTTTATCTAAGTATCAGGATAATGTGACTGTATGGGATATTGGGTCAGGGTGCTGGCGTCCAGGTCTCCCAGTGGAGCAGCACTATAAAAGTCACAATGAGTGCACACTGTCACAAGTCAGTACACATCCTGATATGAACTTAGATGTTGCCAGGATGTAAAACTCCAACAAACAAAAACAACTTTTAATCCGATTTCCATTGCTCTTTCAACCGTTTCTCGTCGTGGGTTCTATCCCCGGCCGAGTCAAATATTTACCACTTTGGAAGTTATTATAATGCCACCTTGCTTAGAGGTCTGCATTTCTGGAATAGGGGCACCGATTGGGTGGCTCGGTCATATTAGTATCCAGATAATGTTACTAAGTAGGTTATCAGGATATGGGGGGTGGGGCAACGCTATAAAGAGATTTCGTTGATTCATTCTCGTCCGTATTTTGTAGCATGTTTTAAAATGTAGCATGGAAGGTAGTTCATGTACATAATATGTAAATATTTTATACATAATATATTAATATTACTGGTGCAAATGTATATTTAGTTGAACAATCAAATGATAAAATCAAAAGCATCCTCCCCACCGACTTTTGATCTAACCGGTGCCATACATCTAAATATATATATATATATATATATATATATATACATATATATCACAATCCGGGTTACATCAATGATGCCATCCTACACATTCTATATTTGCTGTCTCTCTGTCTCTCTGTCTATTATCTACTGATTTTCTACAAGTTGGCTAACAATGTAACATATACAAAATCACAAGAGAATATATTCACACACATATATATGCATATATATTTTTACAGCATATATCTGTATATATATATATGTATATGTACTATATAATGTATTATGTGGATATAAATAACGGCAGCCCCTTAATATTTATCTCTAACCACCTTAACCTTCATGATATTCACTGTGGAGCGGGCATTCTCTCCTCTCCACCTCCTCTACACCATGATCCAAATGGGTGTGAATATATTGTCTACTGATTTTATATTTGATGTATATTAGCCAACTTAATTAATTTCAGAATATAAAATTGATCCCTGGCAATAATGTCTTCACGTGATAAATCCAACAATAAAGCTCTTATTTAGTATTTTAATAAAAGAAAAGAAAAAGGTTTGTCTGAATTGCTTACGACGTCACTCCACAAACGAAACCATGTCATGTCCACTTCCGTGGGATGGGCCCAGCTATTTATTGCAAAAGGGTTGTTCCTGCTTTTCTCAGTACTTGGCCACGCCATGCTCACGGATGCACCAGTGTGTGCCACCACTTCAAGTTCACGGCCCGTGACTGTAAGTGTAACCCGCCTTAATGTGCATGGATTCCACACAAAAATAATTTGAGGGTACGCAGAATGGGGGGGGGGGGGGGGGGGGGTGTCGGTGTGGAGGCTTTGTTGTCTCTGGCTCCTTGAAGAACCGTTAACAAAATTATCCCAACAATTTGACGGTACAGAGTCGTACCCTTGGAAAATATAAGGTTACAGAATTTTACCCATTTTACACTCTAGCAAAAACCCGGATGTGTTTGGGCCCTTCTACCTGACTCATATGACCTTAAATGTTGCCAGAACGTTAAACTCTAACAACCAACCAACAAGCACAGGAGCTCAGAATTTGTTTGGGAATCACACTGAAAGGGGTTCAAGTTTCTGAGCTGCAGTAGGTAAATAATCAGATGTTGAACCAGACAAGATGGCGGAATGAGCTTGGGAGGTCACGGGGATTCGAACCTTGGCCGAGTCAAATCAATGACTTAAACATTGCTACCTAGATTGTTACCTAGCCTGGTGTTCAGCATTACTAATATAGGGCAAGGAGTAGTGGAATGAGGAAGACCGATTGTTCGCGATGGAAATTTACCCTGCTTAATCAACTAATGTACCAACCTAAAAAAACAAACGCATTGCAACTTGTAGGCCTACTTGCGATTTACCCGAGAGTGCACTGGCTAGAGAAGAGGGAAACCCCCAGGTTTGATTCTCATATTGAAAGTGAATAAAAGAGTGTTATTACTGGTTACAAAGTCATCTGTGGTGCCCCAGCACCAAATGTAATTGTAGACATGGGTTGCTGTATTGATACATCTCAAGGAAAACAATCAATTTCACTAAATGTATACTTGTTGCTACCTAGATAAAAGATTCACCCTGTACGTCTAGTACACGGGTGAAGACCAGCCCTATATAAAAGCAGTCGAAAAAGCGAGGAAATGAAATGAGAGCCTAATTTCACAATCTAAGAAGCAACAATTATTCTTTTTATATGTCTTAATATTTCCCTGCTACCTTTGAGTTGAAAAATATAATAAAACATATAGTTTAATAGAATTTAAAGGTGAAATCGATGGCGTTCTATGGCCGACATCTTGTCTTTTTGCATTCTCTCCCATTTCACCAACTCTGTGCCGATATAAGTAACCATTTGATTTCCCCAGTATTTACACTACATTGTCGTTCACCCGTGTACTACAAGTACAGGGTGAATCTTTTATCTAGTTGCTACCTAGCCTGGTGCTCAGCATGACTGGGAGCGGGCAAGGAGCAGTGGAATGGGCAAGATAAACTGTCCACGATTGGAATTTCCCATGTTTAATCATCGAGTGTAACATACTTTTTAAAAAACATATAAAAAACTTAGCTGTGAAAATTGGATTTGTAATCACTAATCAAATAGATTTAAGGGATATTATTGACCAGGGTGAAGGGGGTTTTAAACAATGATATTCTTGCAGTTAATATATCGTGCAGCAACAGCAGCAGAACCACTGGCAAACAAAATATTGCTCAGTTAGCAAACCCAAAGATTGTGGAGTGTCAGACTAGTAGAAATCGTCAGAGTAAAACGTATAGTCCTCGTCAAATGGTATTAGTACCACTAGCAGTGCACGGTAGGATAACTTTTACGGTGCAGAAGATCGGTGACCGTGAGGTGAGAAATAGATATATATATAATAAATATATATATAGCCCAACAAAATGAAGCGGAAGTTCTAAGATCCTTTTCCCAAGTGTGGTCATCCGGGGAAATTTTATCTGGAGTACCTCACTGTCCTCGGCGCTGGAACCTATTAGTTTGTATTACTAGTATTAGTAGCATATGTAGGTTGGTTGATTGTTGGAGTTTTACATCCTGGCAACATCTAAGGTCATGTCAGGATGGGTACCGACTTGTGGCAGTGCACACCCATGGCAGTGCTGCCCTAATGGGAGGCCAGGCTGCCAAAACCATAACCTGATATCCCACTCAGTCACATTATCCTGACACTGAGCCAACCAGTCCTTGCCCTCTCCTAATAATGCCGAGCACCTGGCTAGGAAGAGACAAATATAAATTTTGAAGTCATAAGTTTGACTCGACCAGGGTTCGAACCCGTGGGTTTGAATCCCATGATCTACCAAAACGGGAGAGGGACGCTCAACTCATTCGGCCATCCCGTCTGGGCGTAGCATATATGTATCTATATAATGTGTTATCATATTGAAAATTAATATATATATATAGCACAAAGATAAGGTGCTATATATATATTAATTGGCAATAATATATATATATAACCACCTATATATATAGGTGGCTATATATATATAGGTGGCTATATATATTAATATATACATAGATCGCACAACCAGAGAAGCAACAATTTACAAAGTGATTGCTAGGACTGATAAAGAATTTAGAGTCTGTACCATTTTAAGAGTTCTCAACATTTAAAAAATGTCTAAAACCTTGGGTCAAAAGCCGTGTTCACACCCACAACTTTAGGCCGAACTAGATAAGGCGAACTAGAGGAGGCGAACTAGTGTCGTGTCCACACACGGAGCGTTTAAGGCGGAAATCGATATCTGCGCATGAGCAAGTCCATACTAACCAGCGCCACTTTCGGTTAGTCGACGTCGCCACGAGAGAGTGTGGGTTCGACCTAGATATGTATGGACTGAATCGTATTGGTTTGGAACGGTCAAAACTTCTGCTGGGCAGTGAAAACCTTAAAATAAATCTTGAAAAAGATATATGTGCACCTCTAGCAGGTTCATAGACCAAATTATATTATATAGTGTGATGTGCTTAAACCGCCTCAAGTAAACCGCTACCGTCCACACAAGCAAGGTGGGCCGACTTAAGCTAGTTCGCTTCATCAATACTACCTCGCGACGCGGTTTACATGCAGCAAACTAGTTGAGGCGAATCAGCCCTAATCCGCCTTAGGGTCGCGTCCACACGGCGAATGTGAGCCGAACTATAGGAGGCAAACTAGTTGAGGCGGCTTAACTTGCCCGTGTGAACACAGCTCTAGACTAAGTTATTGCTTTTGGAATATATTCAATGTAGAGTTCACATTTTTTTGGACAGATATGGTTCACTGTTATTTGGTATGTGCCATATGAAACATGGAATGATGAATACTATATAGATTAAAAGTTATACTGCTTTCTTAACCATTAAAGCAAATCTTTGAGAATCTCTGGGGTGAGTGAGGGTAGATAAAAGATTCACCCAGTAGGGGTGAAAAACCTTATATAAAAGCCGGCAAAGAATTTCGAAATGCTGGGGAAATGAACTGAGCTGATAAATTCTTAATTTAAGAAGAAAAATATATTCTTCACATACATCTTCATATTTACCAGCTACTTCTGATTTGAAAAACATAATAAAACATACTTTAACCGATATAAGTAGCCATTTGATACTGGAACCAGAGATTGTACTTCCTGTTCCATACTAAACCTATTTTCGCCAGTATTTAGACTACGTTGATGTTCACCCCTTCTACAAGTATGGGGTGAATCTGGGCCGCGTTCAGGGTCCGTCTCGGAGGAGCCTCGGAGGTGGAACTGACGTCACGTTAGTCTGAACGGTAAAAGCAGTTTGTTGCCTCGAAAATGGCCGCTCCCATAGGCGGTGGCCATTTGCAATGGAAAAGCTGCGCTGTGATTGGCTGAAAGCACTGAATGCGGCAGCCATTTTCGAGGCGCTTTTCATCTCCAGTCTGAAAAGAGAGAGGTCTCTGAGACATCACCGAGACGCACTCTGAACAAAATAGGCCAAAAAGCATCGCCAAGACGTCTCCGCGGCGCCTCCGAGACGGACCCTGAACGCGGCCCTGTTGTCTAGAGTGAGGGCAGCTACCCGCCCAATTCCCGGTACGTACATGTTAATTCACGAGGTAAGCCACCCCTAACTACAGTCTGCACCGTCGAAAAACGCCACCTTCGGAAGGTGTCAGTCGGACTTGATATTCTCACACACAATCAATTAGTCGCAGTATCCTGTTATGCAGGTGTCTCGAAGGACCTAGAAAGTGTGTCAAGTGCGCACAACTAGCAGGGTTACATAACGGCAGGCCTTGAGGGCTGTCTATACAGCCCCATCCACATTGCCTGCCCGCCATACCCGACACGCACCAGTGAACATGGTGCCAATGTGGAAATGGTCCCAATTTACTCAGGGAGGATCACCACAGCAATAATAATACATACACACGGTAAAATAACGCGTCATGTGTGGAGTGTGGACAAACTCGGATCATCCCAAACAAAGACTAGATATCTTACACGGTCACAATTTCATCCAAATCGGTAACATATTTCAACTACTACATGAATAGTGTCGACGGGGTGTAAGTAAGGTCAATGAGTTTGCGATGTGGATATCTACGGCGTAAGGCGAACCCGCGGGTGGGGCGCGATCACGTGATTCCAGCAGGTTCACAGCGTGATCATCAAGGCATTCAAGGTCAGCAAAGTGCGAAAAGAGAGAGAGACACTTCGTTCAACCCGGTTCCGCCATAATTGTCCACAATTCACAAACCACTCTGAGAAAGAACACTGTTAGTGTTAGCGCATACTAATTAACAGTGCTTCGCTATGGCCGAATGCCACCACGCGAACCACGCAACAAATCGAGCTCTGACTGCGGCAACGGCCACCAGGAAAACACCACAGGACGTAAACACACACAGCTTCGCTGTCAATTCGGCTGATATTCAGAAAAGCATGCAGGGGAGTCGTGGGGGGTTCCCGCATTTGGCGGCCAGCAGGAGTGGAAGAGACGAGCTACGTGGCAGGCCGGCCGCCGTGTGCCTGCCCCTGCACCAGACCATCCCCGACACGACCGGCTCCCCGGAGGTGGTGCCCCCGCCCGCCGGCGACAATGCGCGGAAAAGGCCGGCTGACGAGGCCAATGGTGAGCACTCCCCCAGTTAGCACAGTAGTATCTGTCTTCAGAGCAGGGCAAGTGGTCCTTAGCTGCTGCCGTATTGGCCACTCGTGGCTTACACATGCTTTTCTGCTCAAGGGGGAACCTCCCCCTGAATGTATTGGGTGTCAGTCCCCGCTGACACTCAAACACATTTGACTAAGTTGCGTTGATTTTTTGGCCCTGCGCCAACGGTTCTACACTGCAGACAGTATGCATGACCTTTTTACTAAGGTAAAACGGGAAAACATTTTAGCCTTTTTGAGGGCAGCTGGACTGTACCACCTCATATAGTTTACTAAATAGATTCTATCAATTATTAATAAAACTTTTCTTTTTCTATGGGAATTTATTTCCCTTGACCACAAATATATGATTGTGAGCTTTCTAATTTAATGAGTGTCTATTGGCACATAATTGATTGTCTGCTTTTACATGTAAAAGCGATGGTTTGAACAAAAAACAAACATTTCTCGCCGTGAATATGGCCTATGCTGCCGACATGGCGTAAAGCAACCACCAATCAATCAATCAATCAGAGCAGGGACACCTCTGCACTCGGAGACCCAATAGCAATGTTGTCCTGATATATGGCAAGGTGTACTGTCATCGGAGGGACAGACAAATGTGAACCAAAAACAGTTCGTACATTGAACAATTTTGGTTTGCCAATCTCACAGGGGTCACTGAAGACAGGTACTACTTTATATAAATAAAAAAAGATAATACCCACGCAAAAAAACAACAACCCAACAATATGTCGATTTATGATGTTGATATTTACTAAATATGTGTTTGTGTTTAAAAAAAGTTGTATTGCATTAGTCAAGGGTGCAGTCTCTAGTCGAGTCGAATCAAAGACCACCCGCTTTACAGCAGCAGAAATACCATTGACCTTGACCCCGAAAAGGGTCACGGCCAGTATGCTGCCTTGAGGTACTCCTAGTTCCTGTGAGTGTAGGCTGGAATAGGTAGTCTTGACACGGACGCGGAAATGCCTGAAGGCTAGAAAGTTTCTGATGAAAATTGGCAAGTGTCGCTAGCCTCTCGGCCCTCATCGTTACTAATACTAGTGGAGCGGGGTAATGAGAAAAGGGTGTACATTGTGATACTAGGATAAGGGCTGGCTGGCCCAATGTCATGATAATGTGACTAAAGCTGATGTTATATTATCATGTTGCTGGTAGCATCAGGGGCGCACCCAGGGGGGTTTCCTGGTTGCCTGGAACCCCCCCCCCAAAACAAAATTTTTCATCAATCATATAGACCTAAATTCTTGCATTAAATTTATTAAGGAACACTAGATTTTAAGATTATGTGAAAAATTGCACCAAAATGTGGGTTGTTGCACCAGAAAACCATGTAAAATATTGCCCTAAAATGGGTGTTGTTCCACCAACCCATGTGAAAAAAATTACCCTAAAATAGGGGTAGTTTCGATCCATATTTGGAACCCACCTAGCCAATTCCTGGGTGCCCCCCTGAGCATCGTATCTCAATGGGGCAGTGATATAAAGCTGCCATCAATGCAAACTGTCATAACTTGGTACCTGTCTTGATTTGACTTTCATTTGTTAGTACATGAGACCATGTTGTTGGACCAGATGCGGTGGCCGAGTCGGTAGAGCCCATGATTCCCATGTGGAAGGTCGGGAGTTTGATTCCTTATCGAATAACTTACAAGATTGCTACTTGTCATGACCTAATCTGGTGCTCAGCATTACTAGGATATGAAAAGGACTGGTAGGCTCAGTATCAGGATAATGTAGCTGAGTGCGAAATCGGGTCATGGTGCCAGCGGCTTGGTCTCCTAGTGGGGCAGCACTATAATAAAGTCACCATGAGTGAACACTGTCATATGTCGGTACGCATCCTGATATTCCCTTATATGTTGCCAGGACATAAAACTCCTACAAACAAGCAAACAGACTGTGTTGTTAGCACATGATACCCTAGATAAAGGATTCACCCGGTACTCGCAGTACACGGGTGAATACCAGCCCTATATAAAAACGGTCGAAAATGTGGGGAAATGAAATGAGAGCCTAATTTCACAATCTAAGAAGCAACATTTATTCTTTACATATGTCTTATTATTTCCCTGCTACCTTTGAGTTGAAAAATATAATAAAACATATAATTTAATACAATTTAAAGGTGAAATCGACGGCATTCTATGGTCGCCATCTTGTCTTTTTGCATTCTCTCCCATTTCACCAACTCTGTGCCAATATATGTAGCCATTTGATCCTGGAATCACAGTTTCTAGTTCCTGTTTCATAGTCAAGGTATTTTCGCCAGTTTTTACACTACGTTGTCCTTCACCCGTGTACTAGTACAGGGTGAATCTTTTATCTAATGATACCCTAGATAAAGGATTCACCCTGTACTCGCAGTACACGGGTGAATACCAACCCTATACAAAAGCTGTCGAAAAAGCGGGGAAATGAAATGAGAGCCTAATTTCACAATCTAAGAAGCAACATTTATTCTTTTATATATGTTTTCATATTTCCCCGCTACCTTTGAGTTGAAAAATGTATTAAAACATCTAGTTTAATAGACTTTAAAAGTGAAATCAATGGCGGTCTATGGTCGCCATCTTGTCTTTTTGCATTCTCTCCCATTTCACCAACTCTGTGCCGATATAAGTGCCCATTTGACACTGGAGCCAGGCATTCTACTTCCTGTTCCATACTAAAGCTATTTTCGCCCGTATTTATGCTACGTTGTCGTTCACCTGTGTACTGCAAGTGTGGGGTGAATTATTTATCTAATGATACCCAAATCAATTAATCAACCAATTAATCATAATCAGCACATGAGACCCAAATCAATGAATCAACCAATTAATCAACCAATCAAATAGTCAGGCTATGTCTTCCAGCCACAAGGTCTCCCGCGGGTCCAGCTCGGCCACCAAAGCGTCAACGGCGAATGTACACCCAGGAGCAGGTATGGCAACAATTCATAGCAAAGGACTTCTAGGTAGATGTACAGGTTTCCATCCACTTCCAGTATCACGTCCTGATATGACATTTGGTGTTGCTGTGAGGCGCTAGTGCGTACACCTGTGAAGGTTTGGATCATCTGATTGATCCTGCTCAGTGGAAACATTTGCAGTTTGGGCTATTTTACATTCCAACCAGTGGTCCACAACTGGTTCATGAAAGGCTGTGGTATGTGCTGTCCTATCTGTGGGAAAGTGCATATAGAAGACCTCTTGCTGCTTATTAGAAAGAGTAGCCTATGTGGCGGCAGCGGGTTTCCTCAAAAGAAATGTGTCAGAATGACCATATGTTTGACATTGAATAGCCGGTGATAAATATCAATGTGCTCTAGAGGCGTCGTTAAATAAAACAAACTTGTTGATGTTGATCTGATGTAAAAGCAGCAAGCAACAAATAACTTCAATATACACATGTACTATGCCTAATAAGAATCTGTAATACTCGATTAATGGGTAAGTTATTTATAGAAATGGGAATTATCTATTAAAAAAACTGAAAAACTATAACGGGCTACTTATGTAAATTTAAATTAAGATTTGTCTGGGTGCAACTTGTATATGCTTGCACATGAGTCCATTGCAAATCAGAGGCCATGATTTCTTTTCTTTTTTTATTGCATGTCTGCATGTACATTCGGGGTGATCTTCAGCCTCTGATTCCGCTGTTTCAGATGCAATCTCGATCATTTCATTAAAGTGCTTTTTTTCGTGTGTGCTTTATCTTTCCCCTTTTACTAGAAAATTATATTTTATATTGTTATTAATCTAGTCATATTACATACAATATTTTTTAACATAAAAATTATCCATGTCTTAGTCCTTCTTCAAATTAGTTGTGATACATGTTTCCGGAACAAATATTATTATATATAGAATGTTATGTTTAGATTTTCTCTGCATGTGCCTGTCACAGCACTATGCATACTTAAAACAAAGAAACAAATGCTGATAAAGATGCAACAACATAATTCATAAGCTCACCTTTTGTGTAAATAACCCTGAATTGAATAATGGCTGGAAGACCAGTGACCACTGACAAAAGACTTATTCCGCAGAATAAACATTTTTACCCCCTCCCCCCCCCCAAAAAAAAAACCTGATATGAAACATTATGGTCTTTGCACAATCTCTTTTTTCTTAAAATGAAATATCGGTGGGTCTGAAATACTACTACTACTACACAGATTTGAAAAAGAAACACCACAGGTCAATAACACGTGACGATTCTAATAATTACCTCATGTTATTCCCACCTTGATATTAAACCTTAGCGCCGGATTTCAGATCCATCTTTTGGAGAAAACCTTTCTAGCCAACGAATACCCGACGTCTGAGGACCGCGTATTGCTCTCCTCTGTCACGGAGCTGAGTACTGAGAAGGTCAAGGTATGTCCAATCAACAGTTCGGAGTTTGTTTTTATTTGTTTGTTGTTGTTTTACGTCCTAGCAACATCTATGGTCATATCAGGACGGTTACAGACTCGTGACAGTGCGCACTCATGGTGGCTTTTATAGTGCTGCCCCACTGAGAAATCAGTCCGCCGGCACCATGACCTGATATACCACTCAGTCACATTATCATGACACTGAGCCAACCAGTCCTTGCCCTATCCTATTAATGCGGAGCGCCAAGCTAGGAAGCGACAAGTATCAGTTTGGTTTGACTCGACTGGGAACCGAACTCCCGACCTTCCACACGTGAGGCCCGCGCTCTGCCGATTAGGCCACCGTCCCAGGTAACAGGTTGGAGAGCTTACCTCGTTTTAACTATGGTGGTCTTTTGATCCCTGATTCAATTACCAAGGTCGAACTTTATATAGGATTGATGTGAAGTTTGACAAATTTGGTTGTGACACACTGAATTTTGGGAAGTTTTCATAACTGAATACATCACTAGAATGCAAAATATTATCTGAATGTATGCAGCCCATTTAACTTGGGAACCACTTAGTAGATTATCAATGAATATTAGTTACAACAAATGGCTACAGGCCAGAACTGCCTATGCTAGTACTGTGTTGGTATAGCCATACATCCCAAACAATACACGATATTCACACGTACGTGCATTACAGCTAGATTTGAGGTTGCGTGTCATCATTCTGAAAGCCTCGCAGAAGCGTAACGTATTTACATAGCGAGTGAAAGAAACCTACATGGTTAGAGACGTGCAGAAAAAATTCAAATACCAGATAGCTCTACAAAACAAATGTATTCTGTTAAAATACATGAAACCCTTTAATTTAATATATAGATGGACTTCATAGGCCTAGCAGAAGCAAAGTTATTACAGTTTATGTATAAGAAATACAGGCTAATTTTTTCAGTTAGTCTATTGGTTTTCAGTTGCAGATTTTTGACCGGAGTAAAATAGTAAATAAAGAACACAAATTATTAATGAAAAGTCCCAAAGTCATATAGAAAAACTGTCTTTTAGATGTATGTGCACTATCTATGATAAATAACTGACAATTATTAGTTATAAATACACAAAACAACAAAAGCATCATGTAAATGTAAACAGCACATGACAAACCAATTAGAATGCTGGATTTTGGTCAGGTGACCCAGCTTCCAAGTGAAATAGATCACTTTACACCTCAGAAAATTCAAATATCTCGAAAATCGCACCAGATTCAATCTGATGGTGCTAATTTTATATGGGGGGCCATTTGCCATTTATCAGGGAGGGGCACGCTTTTACCGTTGTGTACTGTAAACAAATACAGTTGTGGTCTAGCTGCAAAAACCGGCCCACAACCGTGGTTTCATTCGAGGCCACTAGGCGTCGCACGTGTTGTGAATATCGTCTATAGGGGCATCTCCAATCAACCATGGGGGTATATGCTGGTCTGTGGCCCACTGACATAGTTCCACTTTCCACTGGGGGAGGAGGTCCTGTGGGAACTGTTGTACATCATTACGATATATTTTATGTATACTATTATATATATCATGCATAATATATAATTCACTGTGATTATGCATTTATGCATTTGATAATTTTAGTTATTATATGTTAGATATAAGTTTTTGCTTTCTAGTAATGTATTCCATTTTGAGAACTTTCCAAAACTCAGTTCACCACAACCAGATTTTTCAAACTGCAACTGTTTTTAGCCGTGGTCACACGGGCGCTGTAAATCGATTCGTAGAAATTGACTTGTATAGTTCGGGTTACATTTCGCGTGTGAACAGGCGTCTGAGTCGAATTAGGGCTGAATCGATTCCTGTGATCCTGATACTGGAAAACACTTGTGGAGATGCATTACGCGAGTAGATTTCTCTGAGTCGATTTATTTTTCCCGTGTTGACGCTCTGAGGCGGATTAAGCACCTCACACGCATGCGCAGTCGATACCTTAGTTTGTTTACTTTCCGGTCGATCAAAAGCGCATATTATATAATTGAGTCTATTAAACCGCTAGCTGTGCACAGATATTTTTTTCATCATTTATTTTCAGGGTTTCACTGCCCAGCAGAAGTTTTGATCGTTCCAAACCAATAAGATTTATTAAATACATATCTAGGTCGAACACACTCTCTCGTGGTGACTTCGCCTAACCGAAAACTGGCGCTGGTCAGACTGGAATTGCTCATGCGCTGATATCGACTTCCGGCCCAAGTACTGCCCGTGTGAACGGGCCGCTAATTCGACTCCTAGTATTCGCCTTGTCTAAATCGCTTTATTTTTTGCCCGTGTGACCATGGCTTTTGACTCGACTGAAGTCGGCAAGCACACCAAAACTCTGACACTATAGGCTTATGTCGAAACAGGATCTATTAAATTGATTCGGTGTTCCATTTCATTCTGCAGCTTTGTAGTTATGCTCGACCCAGTTTTTAAAAACCTATGAAGTACTTAATTTAAGAATTATTAACGTACCCCAGCATCTGATTACACAAGATTAAATTTTAACTCGATGGTGCTGCGTCTTTTGAACAGGTGTGGTTCCAGAACCGCAGATCACGTGAACGTCGCCGCCGTCAGAACCAGGTCCACAACGACACTGCCATGAAGCAAATCGGGATGCTGCAGGCGGTGCAGCAGCAGCAGCAGAAGCCACAGCCGCCTTACCACCAAGCCGCATCAGTGAAGCCATACGCCGGGTCGGTCGGGGTCCGGTCGTCAACACTAACCTCTTCGGCATCAGCATCGACGCAGCAGCCATGGCTGCAGCTGTGGCCGCAGTCGCGCGCGCAGGTGTCGTCGTACCCTCCTACTTCGCATGCCTGCCCGACCGCCACACCCCACCCCATGGCAACTGACGACAACAACAATGAAGTCCACCAGATGGGGCTGCCGCCAGGGGCAGTACCGTCGCACCTGAAGCCTGAGGCGGCCGGGCTGTCGGGTGCCAAGCACCACTTTGCTGGTGTGTACACAAAGATGCGCACGGCGAGCGGCACCACGCCCATGGGGACGGGCGGCGTCCAGGAGGCGGCAGGGCTGGGGCCCGGCAAGCGCGACCTGGAGCCATCCTACACATCGCTGGTGCCGGCCTGGTCGCAGTCATGGCAGATGTTCTCGGCGCCACCGGCGGCGTCCACGATGGCCATGAACATGAACATGAACACGGCTGCTGTGCAGAAAGTGCTGCCGCTGTGCCAGCCAGCTGCGGAACCTTTCTGCGGCAACACCAGCAAGTGGGTGGAGAACCACAGCCACTCCCACCACCACACCCACCACAGCAGCAGCAGCAGCAGCAGCAGCAGTGGCAGCAGCAGCAACAACAACAACAACAGCGGCTATGGCCTGCCACCCGCAGAGGCGGACAACAAAGCACTCCAGGAGCACTACGCCTACGCGGCCGCTGCCATGTTGCCCGCTGGGTACCTGCATTATGGCTACCCATACTACAGCCCGGGGATGTATCAGCCTCCGCAGGTGGGACTCTACAGCCAGCAGCCGCACGTGGCGCCCCCATGCAGCAGCATCGGCGCTTACCATGGTGGCGAGATGCCGCCAGCAAGCAAAGTGCAGCACCCATCCATCATGAGCCAGTCAGTGCGGCTGGCCCTGCAGAGGAAGATCGACAACTCGCAGAAGAACCAGAACTACGCCTGGCAGGCACCGGCCTACAGCTCGCCGCCCCAGCAGCAGCAGCACCAGCCGGCCCCAGGCTTTGGGCGGCTCCAGCAGCCACCTTATCTAGACCTCACCGGCAAGGCTGGTGAGAACGACGCCTTCTCCGACAGCTCGACGCTGAGCTCCCCGGAGCGTGGGGGGTCGCCGTCCAAGCCACTTGCCACATCGTCGCCTACCGGGGCAGCACCCTCCCTCGGCCTGCCCTTCTCGTTGGGCGACAAGGACGGCGGGCAGGAGCTACTCGGCGGCATGGGGGCGCTGCATGACCCGTGGACGCAGGCGCACGGCGGGATGGGTGTGGAGACAATGGACAAAAACAACAACATGATGGACCTCGCCCTGTCAACGCCATACCCGAACGTGGCCGGCTACTGCAACGACTACGCACCACTCGGGGGGTCGCCGCCTTATGGCCAGACAGGCATGTCCGGCTGGGGCACACCGCTGAGGATGCCCGGCGGTGGCGGGGGCAGCCACTTCCCTTACAAGCTCCCGGAATGGCCACCGCCGCAGCACCCTGCCGACCGCCCGGCCGACGACCAGGCCATGTCGGCTGGCGTGGGGATGGAGTCGGCCAAGTCGGAGAGCGACCTGGGCGGCTACCCGCCCTACACGCTGGCCGCCTCCCTGCACCCCGACCCGGCCGCGCCGCCGCAGCACCAGCCCCACGAGATCACGCCGTGCAAAGACTACCAGGCTCCGTCGGCGCAGATGGTGGCCGACATGGTGCGGTCTGTGTGCGGCGGCGGCGCCGTGCACTCGGACATCAGTAGCTACGAGAGCAGCGGGTGCGAGCAGGAGGAGCAGGAGGAGCAGGAGGACGACGACGAGTGCTGTGAGATGGCGCCACCAGCCATCAAGTCTGAACGCGACACGATCACCCCGGACAACACTCAGGTGCCAGCAACCAGCGGCGGATCGCCACTGGTGCCATCTCGCTGCGAATACGGCATTGGGAGCGACACTGAGTGATTCGTCAGGGCAGTGGTTTTGTGTTGTTGTTCTATTTATGCGTTCATTTGGTCTTCTTTTGTGCTTTTATGGCTATTATTATGTGTTATTTTGATACATGGGTGCTTTCTGCTCTGCCGAATAACACTCGTGCCATACGCAGGCACCAGAATATAGATTTGTAAGTATCAGCAAAGTAGACAATGTACAAGAAGACACCTCACTCAGCGATTTCTCACGAAATATAGTGAACACGGTTGGTTATTGGACAGGTCCACTGGCCCAGCCTGACTGCTATACCATTGAAGGGGACAGGTTCCCTAGCCCACCCTGACTGCTGTACCATCAAAGACAATGTATGGCAATTATGGTGTATTATCTCCTTGTATTAATAATGGAAACAATATTATAGTAAAGTTCAAACATACTTTAAGCACTTTAATCGATGCCATACATAAATAAAATTTGTTATTATGTCTGAGTAAGAAAACTACTACTAGGTACCAGCAGCGCCCTGTAAAAGTCCAGGAATTGTGCTTTTTTCATCAATATTCACATGCTTGTAACTATTTCTGTATGTATATGATTTTGATGAAATTACATAAGCTAGAACAGCAACACATGTTCTATCCGATGTTGTTATTGGATTGAATATATAGTAAGTTTGTATTTAAGTAAACTCCATTTGTATGATGAGTGTATTTAGTGAATATTCCTTCATTACTAGTGTCAATGAAAACGACTCTGAAAACAGGGTATCTTTAATGGGCTCGTGCGTCCTTGCACTACATCCTAGAAAGTCATGGCTGGTACCAGATGAAGTGCAATGACCTCAGCTTTCTAACCATATAGGTTTGCTCTAGGTCAAAAAGGTCAAATTCCTCAATTTAAATAATTTGGAAGTTTAAAGCCCATCTACTGAATTTTAAAATATTTTAAACTGAATAACATTTGATATGGATAGATAGCCAATTTGATTCCCTTTCCAATGATACCAATCTTAGTATAGTGCTAGTTAGTGCAAGGAGCCGCAGACAGAATATTGACAGTAACCTGTTTGGGTCTTTGCTGACCACACTAGTTTCACAATGGTGACACCCATTTAGAAACATATATATGACATTGATGTCTATTGAGCTATATCAGAGAATATATAATCTAATATTGGGCCAAATTTGGGGAAGAAACCATTGCTCTACCCACAGTTCTATTTAAATCAATATTTTGGTTTCAGACACTTTTAATTAGTATTTGCCATCAAATTGCAACTTTTTATATTTTTAGTTTTATTATTGTCATAGCTAATCTGCTTTAGTTCCATATGCTATGTCTGCAAAATTTGATGAGTCACAGTTGGTGTTCAAAGCTTGATGAACAAATCTTAATTTTTTATTTTGTACACTTTTCTTTTGTAAGTGCAATCAAAATGCACTTTTTGTATTTCTAGACAGAATATTAATAGGATAATGTGTATTACCTCCACATGATGTGCACTGTCAATTAATAGGAAATTTAACAAATTGGTTAAGCTACAATTAACATTTAAAGATTCATTAAATTGATATATTTGGTTTTCCGACAATTTGTCTTTATATGTTCAATCAAAATTCAATGTTTTCTATACTTTTGGATATAATATTGATACCATTAATATCTATTAGTCTCAGTGAATGGTTATTCTAATACTGTGCCAAATATAAGGAAGATTCAAAAGATTGTTTTGCTGCAATGACCTTTCAAAGATTGAAATGTTGAAAATATTTCACTGACAGATGCTGTTTACATGCAAACAATTACACTTTTTGACATTTTAGGATGCAAATATCTTTTGATTCTCTGAATATAGAGCTCTGAAAGAAAATAGGGTGTTACACTGTTATGAATAGGTGAACTATTTTGCATTTATTCAGTCTTGTTGCAGTTTTCCAAGAAAATATCATGCTTTAAAAATGGCTATTTGGCCAAATCAGAATGATTTTTTTGTTATGAATTGCACTTTTTGACATTGTCTTATTCAAAATCTGCTTTACTAATTGATTTAGCAATTGATAATTTAAATTCCGTTATGTATGGACAATGGAAATTGGTTAGCTGAATGCCCCTCACATCCTTCCACGTTTTATTATATTTGGTCAAAGTTCCACCTTTAATTCAAAATTAATACATTGTTATATATTTAATCTTAAAGAATTATTATCTCCAGAACAATACTATTTATAGCCCAACTGTTTTTGGATTTGAGTTTCTAATTTCAACGTCTACAGGATGGAATAACAATATTGAACCATACGCATATTTTAAAATTTCGCTGCCGGTACCTAGTACTCCTACACCTGATCAAAGACAATGCATCTTATCTGTGTGGGAAAGCACCACTGAATGATTATTTCAGAAATTCCTATATGAAAGTGCTGACTAGCGGTCTTATCGTACATTGTCTTTGGTATCATAGTCATTGTAGACAGAAAAAGCGATTTAAAATGGACCTCAACCTTCGGCTTTGACCCATTTGAAATCACTCAGCCTGTATTACATATATGCCCATGCATATGTGAAAGTGATTTTTAATTATATTTTCATGTTTGTTAAATGCCTGTATGGTGTTGATATCACATTCTCTATGATGATACCGGGCGCGGTGGCCGAATCGGTAGAGCACAGACCTCACGTGCGGAAGATCGGGAGTTCGCTTCCCGGTCGAGTCAAACCAATGACTTAAAAATTGATACTTCTCGCTTCCTAGCCTGGTGTTTGGCATTATTAGGATAGGGCAAGGACTGGTTAGCTCGGTGTCAGGATAATGTGACTGAGTGGGATATTGGGTCACATTGTCTATGATGATACCGGGCGCAGTGGCCGAATCGGTAGATCACAGACCTTGCGTGAGGAAGATCGGGAGTTCGGTTCCCAGTCGAGTCAAACCAATGACTTAAAAATTGATACTTGTCGCTTCCTAGCCTGGTGTTCGGCATTATTAGGATAGGGCAAAGACTGGTCAGCTCGGTGACTATAAAATCGCCATGAGTGCGTACTGTCACAAGTCGGTACCCGTCCTGATGACCTTAGATGTTGCTAGGACGTACAATAATGTATGATGATATTCGTTGTCTGATAAACCTGATATTAGACTGTCTTAATTTAATATCATTAAAAAAACCACCTGTTATGGCTGGTTATATGGTCAAATACATTTAAATTCAAATACCTAATAGTCAAAGCGACTACTGTTTGAAACCTAAGGTAATTCAATAAGGTTCGCCTAATAATACTCGCCAAAATGTCAGGCAGGCATAACGCCCCATAGCGGGGAATAATTGTTTCATGTAATTAAAAACAATTAGGCCTATATATTTATGGGTAATATAGAGGTTAAAAGATTATAATGTTCTTGTGCGGCCCTAGGCCGTGATAGGGGCTGTGAAGTGTTGGGGTTTGAGGGACGGGGGTTGTCTAGTAGGCTTAGTCATGGCAACTAGTCAGTGACGGATATTGGAGGTAGGTGCCTAGTGCTTCACGACTTGGACGAGTTGCAGCTAAGGTCAAGGTTAGCGTTAGCTGATGTGTTGTCAGAAATATATAATTTCCACACATGTGAATAGGTGTTGTTGGCTATTTTTCTAATCAGTCATCATAATATCAACAAATAAGTCCATATTATATTTGTTCATTAAGACTTTATGTAAATTGCACATATTTAGATACAATCGATTTACATCCGACCTTTCCGTAAGTCATGGCGGTGGCACTTACTTTGTTAATGCTTATTTTCCCGCCTGTAATTGTACTTCTTACATATCGTTGTGTAGATAATGATATGACAAATATACTTGAGATGAAAAAAAACCACCCAAGTTGATTATATTCCACTGGCTACATTGTTTGGTGTTACTTGCCTGTTAGATGACAAACCATGACTTGGGTGTATGGGTTATGTAGTACCATACTTGTTAGAGATATTTCGTTACTGTTGTTGATTTATGTTGTTAATATTAATAATAATGTTTCTATTAAGTGTGCGCTGTCTTAGTAAATAAAAATGACCTCAAACTAAATCTCGAATGTCTGGCGTGAATGGCTTCGCAGAATGTGACTCAGAAAAGCAAATTTCTACTATCCAGGAACTTCAGCCGCTGATCAAAGTTGTGTGGTCAGATGGTTTGGAGTGTCTGTATCTAAGTTGGATATGTAGAATCAAATCTAGATAAATGTTTTACTTGAGAAAATTTGATAGACGTTTGGCAGCACTATAAACTATACAACTTTCATGAGACGTTTGGCAGCACTATAAAGCAGTCACGACTGTGCACCGTCAACAGTTAATACCCAACTTAAAGCTGCATAGTCCGATGAAGCATCACATTTTCAAAACCAAAACAATTATCTAGATTTGATTCTACATATCTAATTTAGATACTGCTTCCCTTATTAAGCATGTGTTGCCACATAGAAGGGAATATCGAATCAATTTAATAGAACCTGTTACCGCAGAAGACTATGGTGTCAGAGTTTTGGCATGCTTGCCAAAACTAATTTCAGATGTTTATACTTCAAATATCTCAAAAGTTAGCCATTTCAAATAAAAGTTACTTCAAACAAAAGGTAGGTTATAATAATCAGTACAATCTATTTAGCTCAGAAAAATTATAGAAACTCAAAACCATCAGACTATGCAACTTTAACACACACATATATTGCTAGGGGCAAATAAAGGTGGTTTCGATTTTCGATTTATGTTATTTATATGTGTAGGTTTATCAGGGAGACTTTTCATTTTTTTACTCCTCATCCAACATGCTTTGGGATTAAAACCAGGAAATAGTTATTCCTCTAGCTGGAAACTGGGCTAGTCCCAGCAGACTTATGCCAGGTACACACCTACCGTTTATCCGCACCCACCTACCGTTTACGATCTAAAACTGCCCAAAGGTAAGTCGGTAGGTGTGCGATACCCTAGCACATCTACCGATTGCGATTCGTGACTTAAAACTCAGTTTCAGGGCTAAAACTGCTTGCTTGCGATTACGATTCGCAATTCGAAAAATGAATCGGCCCGTTTTCAGTCGTAAGGTCATCGCAAGTTTTAGTGCGCAAATCCTATATGGTAGGTGTGTACTTGGCATTAGTCTTCCCCTTTAGGGTGGGCAATCCCTCGACGATGCTTTAACTGTCAGTGTCACACACAAACATGGCATAACTTAATGCACAAGCTATCACTTTCGAGTCCTTTATATTGTGCCGTGCCTTTCAAATTGGCACAATTTCTAGGACGACTATTTTCTTGGGGAAATCCCCATTAGAAAGTGTGTGTGTGAGAGTGAGTGTGCGATATATATGTATATATAAATATATATATAGATTTGTGTTCTGTTAAATCGGCTTCATCCACTTGTCTTTATATATGTGATTAATTTGCATTAAACAACTGAATAACAATATTAACAGGCTTTATTTAATATAAATATAACCATTCTGTACACCAACTGACATTTGTATTCTTTGAATACATAACAAAAATTGAACATGTCAATAATACACAGGAGCAAGATTCACATATTAAATTATTTAACAGCACAATTATTGTGGCGTATAAATAACAGGATAGTAAAGAGAATATTTTGTAATCGTGAAAATCCTAAACTTTCGTTAGCATCCCGAGCCTCAGTTTCACATTACGTGCTAGTGTCAACTGAATGAACCAGGTGGTTGACATCAACTAGATATCAACTATGATACCTCTCAGAAATATGGGTGCCTAGTACTGGGCCGAATACAGTACAGACTCCCATGTTTTCTTTATGATACACGCCATACATAGTTTGGGAGATAGTTTTGAGGAACGCAGAATTGCCAGTCATAGTTCATATAAAGCAGGTGACTTTCAAATTGCATAGTCCGATGAAAACATAAAATTTTCAAAACCAAAACACTTATCTAGATTTGATTCTACATATCAAACTTAGATACTGATGCACTTATTAAGCATTTGTTGCTGCATAGAAGGGCATACTAAGTCAATAAATAGAACCCGCTACTACTGAAGTCTATGGTGTCGGAGTTTTGGCGTGCTTGGCAAAATTATTTTGGCATGTTCTGACGTCAAATATCTCCAAACTTAGCCATTTAAAATTAAAGTTACTTCAAACTAAAGTAAAGTAGATTATAACGATTAGTATAATATATTTATCTCAGAAAATAGCAAAAAACTCAAAAGCATCGGACTATGCAACTTTAATACCACTTCGCTAAAAATAGTCTCTCTCACTCATTCATTCACTCACCCACAGAACAAATCTGCCTCTGAATAAGTACTTGTGCTACTCCATTTACCATTGTAGGACGCTTTAATATTGATAACAGAACGAGGCTGGTACCCTGAACAAGTTGAATATGATGTATCCTGTATTATTTTTCATCATTTTACACTCGTGAGGCCCGAATGATTGGACAACCATATAAATATATATTTTATTATACTATTTTATAACACAATTTAATTTATTATTACAACGATGTACTTAAAATCTTTCTTTTATGCTCTATTAGTCTTTATTATATATTTATGTAGTACTCTTTAAAATTTGCATAGACCTCCACTTGTCTACAAGTGATGTAGTTTCAAATACCGAATCGAATAGAATGGAAATATACTGCTGCAGCCATTTGTTTGCGATACCAAGCTCGTTCTGGGTAAGGAATTTCAAACATGAATAGAATTTAAAGGCCCCGAATTCCAATAGCTGATTGCAGGAACCAGCTGCCTCGTTCTCACATTATGTGCCATGTGCAATAGTTGGGCCGCGTTCAGGGTCCGTCTCGGAGGCGCCTCGGAGATGGCCATGACGTCACGCTAGTCTGAATGACAAAAGCAGTTTGTTGTCTCAAAAATGGCCGCCCCCATAGGCGGTGGCCATTTACAATGGAAAAGCTGTGCTGTGATTGGCTGAAACCACTGAATGCGGCAGCCATTTTCGAGGCGCTTTTCATCTCCAGTCTGAAACGGGAGGCATCTCCGAGACGTCGCCGAGATGCACCCTGAACGGAAATAAGCCAAAAAAGCATCGCATCGCCTCCAAGACGGACCCTGAATGCGGCCCAGGTACCCAAGCCGCATTCAGGGTACACCCGAGTCGACTCCGAGACAGCTCTGCGACATCTTTTTGCCCTATATGTGTTCAGGGTGCACCTCGGAGTCAACTCGGGGATCTGTTCATTTGGTCTTCAATGGACCTGCAACATCCTTTTGGCCTATATGCGTTTAGGGTGTGCCTCGGAGTCAACTCCATGTCGCGTATTCAGATAGGAGTAAAAAAGCGCCTCCAAAATGGCCAACAGATTCAGTGGTTTCAGCCAATCAGAGCTGTTCTTTTCAATTGCAAATGGCTGCACCCTATGGAAGCCTCCATTTTCAAGGCGCCCGACAGCTAAAGTCGTTCACACTAGCACTGCATCCGGAATATCTACGAGGCACACCTTGAACACGGCCCTGGTACCACTAATGCAGTGCATTTTGCTACTCTGCTCCACAGCGTGTGTAAGCACTACCAAAGGTGCCAGTGCACCATGTATCCATTTGGCATCTTGTGGATGCAGTGTTCATGTTTGCAACCCATTGGAACCTGCAGTATGCAGGTATTGCAGGTGTAGCAATACCTCAAGGAGTTTGACGCCCCTGCCCTGCAGAGTTGTAAACCACTGCCTTGTGGTACAGGTTCTTGACAGAACCGAAGGCTAAGGGAGCAAACCCTAAACAGAAAACCATGTCATTGTGGCAGCATTAAGGGCGGTTGATGTATGGAACTCCCAACATCTCCCGACCAGCCACTGCAGGGACAAATAGTTTTGCACCCGTCTTGACATGTTCTTGCCGGTGTGAAACATCTATTTGCTCCGCGAGAGAATGCCGCTGGTAACTTGCAAAAGCCAGCAGCACTTCAACACTTTTGCAGGCAGCTTTCATGAAATGTGGAGAGCGGCAGTCAAGTAATGAAAGCAGTCTTTGTCGCTTCGTGACCGACAGCATGATGATGATGATGGAACCGGAACCTAACCGTGGCTGTGCTAACTAATCATAGGCAAGAGTCTAAGACTAGGCTTGGAGAGTACTTTATGAAACATGAGTTCCGATAAGGTTCCTTCGATTCCCTACCAGTGCTAAGTCTATGGGAGGCTTTCTACAGTGTTTTTTTGTGTTTATCGGGTTCAGGGATACTGCATGGAGGACAGTATTGAGTGTTACAGTTAGAGTGCCAACACCCAACATCTCAGAATGCCTAAATTCAACCCCCCAGAATATATGCCATTTGATTCTCCTTCAAAGTGGCCAGAGTGGAGGGAGAGATTTAGTAGATTTAGGATAGCAACAAAGCTACATAAATACGATGGTGATATTCAGGTGTCATCCCTGATATATGCTATGGGTAGGCAGGCATACAACATTTACAAGTCGTTTAGTTTTCCGGCTCACCCAGCAGCAACAGCAATCGATCTGAGAGACAATTATGACACAGTTTTGAGGAAGTTTGATGAATATTTTGTTCCGAAGCGAAATACTATACATGAACGAGTGAAGTTCTATCAGCATGTTCAGCAGCCAGGAGAATCAATTGAAGCATTTGTGAAAAATCTCCATGAGGTACTCAGCTAGCGACACCCTGTGGATTTGAAGATAAAGAGTGCCAACACATACGTGACAGATTGATTTGTGGGATGCTCGACAAGGAAATGTCACAGAAAATACAGCTAGATGACGTGATGCTGGAAAAAAACTGTTGAGAGGTTGAGATACTCAAGAGTTAGTGAAAAATCAGAATGAGGCTGATGTCAGGTTTGTCAAAGACAATGCTAAAAAGAAGAGACATCACAAAGATAAACAGAAAGAAGAACAGGCGGGCAACAAGAAGAAATTTGGTCAGTGTGGATACATCCACAGGAAACAAGGACCGGAATATTTCCATGCCAAAGGAAAAACCTGTAACAAGTGCAAGAAAATAGGATATTTTGCACAGATGTGTCACACGAAAGGAATGACAACAGTGCACGAGATAGACATAGAACGACAAATTTCACTACTTCTGTGGCACTGTAGAAAATCACAGAGATAATCATGTTGCACCCCCTGCGTCCCTCCCTCCACTCCACCAAGCTTTCCGGTTTCGCACTCCACCTGGAGTTCTGTCCCCGCCTCTTCACATAGAATCACACGGTCGATGATCACATAGTCGACATAGATGAGCTTGAAACATTCCGTTGTGATGCAATAAACTGTGATGATAGAAGGTTATTTTGCATCTTGGAAATAGCACTGTAAGATTCAAGTTAGACTGGTGCAGGTGTCTCAGTGATGGGCTATAAGAGATATATGAGACTGAGCCTGAGACCAGCGCTAAAACCTGTTAAGACGAAGTTAACGAGTCCAGGTCTGTTAACATGCTTGGGACAAATCCTCACGAGAGCGAAGATTAAAGACATTGTTTATTATTTCCGAGTGATCAGTCTCCTGAGTAGAGGAGGAGCATCACATATGGGATTGACTAGTAAAATTGATACAGTGAAAGAAGGTATAGGCTGCCTGAAGACAGATCCCGTTAAGATCATTCTGAAGGAAGATTTGCAGCCATCTGCCATTATCGTCGCTTGGCGAGTACTGATTCCAATACTGATTGAGGAGATAACAAGACCAACACAGTGGTGTGTTGCCATGGTCCCTGTTATTAAGAAGTCTGGAAATGTTCGGATTTGTGTAGATTAGAAGAAGCTGAATCTCAGTGTTTGAAGGGACTGATACATTCTTCTAACACTTGAAGATCTGACATAAATATTATCAGGCACTACAGCGTTCCCATGCTTGGATGCCACAAGTGAGTTTTTATCAGATCCCACTTGACAAAGACAGTCAAGAGCTGACTGACCTACGCATCACGACTCGTCCACTGAATGACGATGTTCTTTGGTCGTGAGGCCCAAACAAAGAGGTTGCATTTGAGAAAATGAAGGACACCTGTATTGACATACTATAACATCAACCGTGAGACAATTGTGAGCACAGATGCCAGTTCTTATGGTATAGGATTTCTTCTACAGGCCTATGGACAGAAACTCAAGGCAGTCGCATTTTGCTCCAGGACACTTTCATCAGAAGAAGAGCAATATGACCACAACCAGTACAGGAGAACCTAACAATGCCCGCCAACCCATAGGTAAACTGGTAAAAAATAATTTAAAAAAGAAAATAACCTAATTGCAGAATACAATCCCCCCCCCCCCCGCATATATCGCAATCGCCACTGTTCATCCCTGATTCACAGAAACATAGCTAGGATGATATTGGAGGCTGTACTCATGTCTCAGCACAGAAGGAGCCACATAGACATGTAGGCGTGGGTAAGGTGATTGCATCGGTAAGCCTAGATGGCACACTGAATGACAGACATGTGGGTTTGGATTCCGTTCGAGGCATTGATGGACCATTCATGACACGAAATTATTAAACCTACATGCGTACAAGTGTAAATATGTGAGGTTTATTATATACTAAACACAGAGCGACAGCACATAATGACTATCTACCTTACATGTATTATTATTTCTGTGGCTTCTGCACTGCAACATATAACATCCAATCTTTGATGTCTATGTCAATTTTAATAAAGCACCTAATTGATGGAACAGTCGGGATTCAAATTACAAGTGTATTAAATGATTGACACACAACTACACCATGAGGCACTTGGGTTAGAATTATCTCTCATTAATTTCATTTTAAGTTGACCCCTAAATCGCAGCCAATCAATAGATTACAGTTAAGAAGCATTGTCCAGTATTCACATTACCTGACGTATTTTGTATCACAGTGAGGTTATTATAATACATGTTGCCCAGTTCCTTTTTTATATGTACATATTCGGGGTTAAAATGTTGTCACCAAAGTGCTGTAGGTATTTAGTGAACCGATGCATTCCTGCAAGTTAAATAATGAACAGGTAGTCCACCGGAAGTTATTTCTACCATTTAACACAAAAAGATAGACATAACAAAGTCGATTTTGCTGCAATTGTTCTCTCAATATGAGGCTGGTTGAAAGGCCAAATGTCAGATTAAAATTACATAGTCCGATGGTTTTGAGTTGGTCTTCTTTTTATTGTAAATAAATATATTACCATGCTCGTTATAATCTAGATTACCTTAGTATGAAGCACTTGATTTAAATGGCGAACTTCGGCGGGCATGTCAAAGTTCTGACACCATAGGCTTCAGCAGGAATACAACTTTGGTGTGTACGTCAGAATTCTGAACACCATAAGTTTCAACAGTAATACAACTTTGGTGTGTAGGTCAAAATTCTGACACCATAGGCTTCAGCAGTAATACAACTTTGGTGTGTACGTCAAAATTCTGACACCATAGGCATCAGCAGTAATACAATCTATTTAATTGACTTAGTATGCCCCATCTATGGAGCAACAAATGCGTTATAAGTGCACCAGTATCTAAGTTGGATATATAGAATCAAATATAGATGTGTTTTGGATTTGAAAACTTGATCTTTCCATTGGACTAAGCAACTTTAAATAAATTAAATAAATAATTAAGAGCTGGGTGAGCTGTCCATGAATAAATATGGACAGCTCAACCAGCTCTTTTCTCCATGTCGGCTAGACGCGTACAAAATCCAAATTAAATTATTGAAAAGAAACGGTGTACCATGCAATCTCTCTCAAGATATCAAAGGGCACTGCCCTCTATTCTAAATAATGTATGCAATTCAGAATATTTCAGAGTGGTATATTAATTCTGATGGCTCCCAACGATTAGCTAGTGGGTGTATGTATGGTTTGAAGGGCTGGAATTGTTTACTGATTAGTGTGGGTTTTACTGGTTGGCTCTATTTGAGGTCATAGTAGTCAAGAGGAGTATCGACTTGTGACCGGGCGTGGGCGTACCCATACCAGCTGTACTCTACCAGCGGAACTATGAGGTGATATCACACTGAGAGCAGTTCAGCAACCAGTGGTCGCTAAGGGAGAGAGGGTGAATGAATATAGCATATAATATATAGAAGGAAGCATTTCAGTAACTGGTCCTTCTCCACATTCACATAATAAATTATATATTACATATATACACGGTAGGAGGGGAGGAATGTGTGAGCGTGGTGGGTAGGAAAATGGGGCTGGGTTGGAGGGAGTCCCCAACAAGCAAAAACCTTATTCAGCAGAATACCGGTAGGGTTTTTGCCAGAGGGTAAAATGATAAAATTCTGTACCCTTAAATTTTCTCAGGGTACGATTCTGTACCCTCAAATTGTTGGGATAATTTTTATTAAGGTTCTTCAAGGACCCAGAGACAACAAAGCCTCCAGACCCCTCACCCCCCCCCCCCCCCCCCCCCATTCTGCATGCCATCAAATAGTTTTCTGGCGGAACCCCTGAGTGGGTTAGAGTTGGTTGGTTGTTGGAGTTTTACGTCCTGGTAGCATCTAAGGTCATATCAGGACGGGGACGGGGTTAGAGTGGTGGGGGTTTGGGATTGGGGAAATTGTGTGTGGGGGTGGGTAGAGCGGAGGGGGTAATAGATACCGTAATTAAAGAGGCATGACAGACTAGCTTCATCTATTGTAAACCACTCATCTTCATAACAGCTCATCTTACCACTTCGCCGTTAGCAGTAACGGTATCATTGTGGTAGAGAAAGTTTGCAATCCTTTACTCGAGTACCAGTTGGCTTCCGACAGCGGTCAGTTGGTCAGCGCATTCCTCCACGAGCTGCTCCTGTCCAACCGTCTCCTCGGTCAGCATGTGGACGTCGCCACGAGCCATGTCCTCGGCTTCAACGTCCACCACAGCCTGCTCCTGGCCCACCTCCACCACCACATCCACCGTCTCCACCACGTCGCTTTCCGGCTCCATGTTGACCACCAATTGGGAAGACTGCTGCTGCTGGTGCGCATACTCCTCACCAGGCGGCGAGACCACTGCGGTGGTGAGACGCTCCACATTATCGCTCACGAAGCGCATCACTGCAGCGTCAGAAGTGTGCGGCTGTGCATAGTGCACTGTGTGCTCGTTCCCTTGCTCATCCACCACCACCACCACCTGCTCCTCATGTTCCCCATCCCCAGTTCCCTCCAGCTCATATTGCACCCCCTGCGTCATTCCCTCCACTCCACCAAGCTCTCCGGTTTCGCATTCCACTTGGAGTTCTGCCTCTTCACTCATTGCAGTGTTCTCGCTCTCGACTACCAAAGACACCGCTTCACCATGTTCGCTTAGCACGTGGTCATTGATCTCAGCTGCGGTAGTGAAAAGCTGATGGCACATCCCACACATGAAGGTGACGGAGCCGTCCTCTGAGCATGCGCCAGCTGCCTCCAGCTGCGCTAAAGTGTCAGTGCCAACCACTGCTGCAGTACCATCACACCCTCCAGATGACGAAGGGTCCTCTAGCTGCAATGTAATAGTAACAGTGTTTGTATCAAGGTAAAAATAAAAATCCTACTTGTGTAAGGCCAGGGATTTTAAGGATTATAGTACCTGGATAATGGCCATTTGTGCAACCAAAATCTTAGTTTTCCTCCAGTAGGCCTACATAAAATAATTTTGCATTATTTTTGGACAAAATCCGACAGATTCGCCCAAAGATAGTGCAAAATTATCGAAAATCTGACTTTATCCGACAAATACATGAATATATGATGAAAGTCGGATAATTCGACTATGTACAAAACTGATTTAAGTATCCTATACAAGCCTAATACATCGCCCCACTAAGGAGGAGGGGAGGGAGGGCGTAGGGGGAGGGTGAAGGGATGGTGAGCTCCCCATTAAGTCAATACCTTTAGGACTAATCGGGAAAAATCGGGAACAATTATGTAGAAAATAGAAATTTGACGGCGCTCTGATGGTTTAAATGCTTATTTACCAAATATAATGCTGTAACAAATAAACCTAAACACAGGTGCTCTTTTACTTGAATATGCGCATTAACAAAGTTATGAACTTTTAAAGATATGAACAAACTTGCCACACCACACCTGTGACAATGCGAAAACTTGGGATGACCCCATAGGTAATTATTAAAAAAAACCCAAAAAGTTCCTTACGCAAAATCGCCATTTTGTATCACCCCCGCGCCCATCCCTCTCCAACAAATAAGAACTGAAAACCCATAAAATGAAGCTCTTATCTTATATGGTGCATGAGAACCCTACACCATGAACAACTAGGTAAGTTTGTTTGTGGGTGTTTTACGTCCTGGCAACATCGAAGGTCATATAAGGACAGGTACCGACTTGTGACAGGGCACACGCGTGGCAACTTTTATAGTACTGCCCCACTAGGAGACCAGGCCACCAGCACCATGAACCAATATCCCACACAGGCACATTATCCTGACACTGTGCTAAGCAGTCCTTGCCCTAACCTAGCACTAGGCTATGTGGCCACAAGTATCAATTTTATAAGTCATTGCTTTGACTTGACCGGGAATTGAACTCCCGATCTCCCGCACCGGAAGCCTGCGCTCTACCGATTCGGCCACCACGACCGGTAACTAGATAAGTAGATCAGTGCTAGACAACCGCCATGCCCACACACCACCACACCCCACCTACCACCATGCAGGCACCACACATCATGTACCACACACCACAATACACGCACCACATACTACCATACAATATCCCACACCACCACGCACTACAATACACCACCACATACGACCATACATGCACCACCATACACTGTCACTCATTACCATACTACTCCATACACGCACCATATACGACCATACATGCACCACCATACACTGTCACTCATTACCATACTACTCCATACACTACCATACATGCACCACCATACACTGTCACTCATTACCATACTACTCCATACACGCACCATATACTACCATACATGCACCACCATACACTGTCACTCATTACCATGCTACTCCATACACGCACCATATACTACCATACATGCACCACCATACACTGTCACCTACTACCGTACTACCCCATACACCCGCCACATACTACCGTACAATATCACACATGATATACACACCACAACACACAACACCACTTCCACCACCATACACTAACACACATCCACGTACCATACACCACCACACAACCACGTACCACCACCACCACCACCACACGTACCACCTCGGACCACTACACACTACCTCACACCACCAAGTACCACCACCATGTACCACCACCACCACACACTAACACACTGCCATATCACCACATACTAACAGCCCACCACACACCAACACACCACCTCACACCACACACTAACACACCACCTCACGCCACAGGTACCACCACACACTAACGCACACACCACCACAAACACACCACCAAACCACACCTGTATGTAGATCTCCTCAGTGTGGCCCTGCTCGCTCCCCGACAGCTGGATGAGCTGTGCGCCCCCATCGACCATGTCCCCGACGAGCCGCTGCTGGCTGACGGCATACACCGCCTGTCGACACCGGTGCTTCTTGAGCGTCGCCTTCTGTGTGAACGCCTTTCCGCATGTGTCGCAAGTATGGCAGCTCTGACGCGTGTGTGTGATCATGTGAGTGGTGAGCTTGTAGCGGAACTTGAAGGCCTTGTGGCACACGGTGCAGCGATAAGGGCGCGCCTCCGTGTGCTTACTGATCGTGTGCTTGGTCACTGCACACATAGCAGACAAATGCCATTTACTTATCAAGCAGGGCTCACACTCTTTTCAGGGATGATAGTGGTTTCAGGCAACAAAAAAAAGCCGGAAATCAAGCCGAGATTCTTATCCCGACGGAAAATTTCCATTTACACCTATATTAAAAATGCCCCCAGGCTGTGAAAACAAACCCGGAAATCGGTTAAAAACGGAAAAATATCATCCCCTACCTTTTCAGGGTTAAAAAAAAGAAAAAATACTGTTTAAGTACTTTTTCAGGGTTCCTGCACCTATAAGCCAATCACATTTAAGACCTTTTAAAGACTTTTTAATACCAATTTTCATACAGCTTAAGACCTATTTTCGTGGCAAAGGTAATGTACATATTTAATTAAATATTAACAGAAATGAGTGAGGGGATGCAATCTATGGATCTCTATGTGGACGATCACTGTATTTCAACTCCACAGCATTTGTGCTTTGTGAACATAGCTGGTAAAACATCTTGAAAAATATCTTATAGTGGCCAAATCCAATTTAAGACCTTTTTAAGATCGTTCACAGAAAAGTTATCATAATTAAGACTTCAAAGCCTTGAAAATTGACTAATCAATTTAAGACTTTTTAAGCATCCACGGGAACCCTGTTTTTAGGACAGTTAAAATTGTTTTGTAAGGGCCAAAATGAAGAAATTCCACAGCTTTTTCAGCATGCATTAACTCCAGGTCCCGAGTATGCTCCACTCGTCCTATTGGCCATCAGGTGGGGAAAATTCCAATGTAATTGGTCCAAAATTATTATCTGTTTGCAGTAACCATGAACAATTATTTCAAAATGACACCAAATTTCACAAGTGTTCAACCTTGATATAAGGACAGATTGCAAAACAAAAATTCATAAGCCAACCTAGAGTTACTGCATACAAACAATTAACTTGGCTTAACAAAAAAAATACCTTAAAGTGCAAGTTATGTGGTGAAAAAGTCATGCTAAACAAACTTAAATTCCTGACGTCAGCATGTCTGTTTTTGATAAGAATTCAAGACTATTTTCATTTGGATTTAGTCTGAAATCACCATTCTGAATGGCGATTTCGGACTAATTTAGTTCAGTGGGGACACTTTAATGGAATTCAAGGCTTTTCAAGACCAATTACTCAAAATAGGTTCAATTCAAGGCTTTTCAAGGCCTTGAAATGGGGCAAATGACGTTCAAGACTTTTCAAGACTAGGCCCCATACGGACCCTGAAGTATGCATAAGTTTGCATTTCCTATTTTATTGCACATTTACACAGCATACGCAATAAAAAAGAGAGAAAGAGAGCGCAAGTAAACTCACATTCCGCCCTCCAAGCGAAGGCTGCGCTGCAGGCGTCACACTTGTAAGGCTTGAGGCCAGTATGCACATTACCGTGCTGCTGCAGCTTCGCCTTGTCCCTGAAGCGGCTGCCACACTCGCCACACTCATACTGCTTGTTGGCCTGGCGCTCCTGGTAGGGCGCATGGACCTCTCTGTGGAAGAGGAGTCAGTTTACGCATGTTACCACTGTATGCATGACATTCTAGTGGTCTTAGTGGTGATCTGAATCACATTGAAGATGCTAGAATGAAACACTGATATTAATTATTATGTGATGTATAACGCATTATGCGAGTATAAAGGTGCAGAGGGGAATTATTTTGTTATATATTTTATTACACCGAATACTCTGTACTGCCTCATCCCCATGCTCATGACTGGTGACGCCACCTCCGGCGCTCCCTCGCACATGCTAGCGCAGGTAAGCCTCACTCGTCTATGAGGATATTTTCTCTTTTATACGATATAATATATGCGTACATAAACATGATCGATACTGTATATAGTACCTATCACGTTTTATACTATATATAGCATAAATATACATACGTATGCACATATTAGTACAGGACTCTGTGGCCGAATCGTAGAGTGCTGGCTTGCCATGTGGAAGGTTGAGGGCTCGAAGGCCAATGACCTACAAAATTGATACTGGTTGCCATTTAGCCTGGCACTTGTCATTACTAGGACAGGGCAAGGACTGGTTTTCTCAGCATCACGATAATGTGAGTAAGTAGAATATTGGGTCATGGTGCTGGCAACCTTGAAAGCCAGCCAGCAGCACTATAAAAGTTCCCATGAGTGCGCACTGTCACTAGTTGATACCCGTCCTCATATAACCTTAGATGTTGCTAGGATAAAAACCTCAACAAACAACCAGTACACATTAGTAGGGGGGGGGGGAGGAAATGACCTATGCGCATGAAGGATGACTGTGTTTGGATTTGGGCAATTTTCACTAGGTGGCGCCACTGTCGTGCAAATCTCCCGGAACTCTGACACAACTGTTTAGTGTTAGCCTAGCATTAATATAATAAAACTCTAAAATGTCATTCAACCATCCCGTCCGGTACACCCAATCACAAAAATGAATTACCGGTGTTAATATTGTGCAGATTCTTAAACTATGCATTATTTGTGCCATGTCTTCGCTCTAGTTATGTAGAACTTACTTGTGTTGCTTCATGCGGATTTGCTCAAAGAAACCCCGGTTGCACACATCGCAGAAGTACTTCTTCTCACGAAGGTGCATTCGCTTTACGTGTGTGGTCATGAAGCGCTTCACTGAGAAGGTCTTGTCACAGTGTGTGCATGGGAACACCTGCGGAGTGTCCGGGTGCTTGTTCAGGAGGTGGTTCTGTGTGGATAACAGGTGATTAATACATGTTCTTATATGCATGAAAGCGCTTAGACATATTCACACATTCTTATAAACATAGTCGCAATGATACACATGTGCATTCCTATACACATGTCCAGAACACATTCACGCATTCTTACACACATACTCACAATGATATATTTGTGCATTCCTATTCACAATGATGCATTCATGCATTCTTATACATATAGTCATGACACATAAGTACATTCTTATACATACATAATGATTTGGAATGACAGCGGGTAAGTGCCTTCTTATACATATACTCGCAATGATGCATTCATGTATTGCCATACACATACCCAAAATGATACACATGTGCATTCTAAAGCCACTGTCACACCTCGCCGGATTGAGCAACGGACAGAATTGTCTAGTCTGGTGGTGATAAGTATCAAAATGTATTAAAATGTGTCAAAATAAATAAATAAACAAACAAGCACTATTGGGTAAATGGCCGCTGGACGAATGGACAGGAAACGGACATGAACGGATAGCCAACAGATGAAACGAAATCAAACTGGACAAGAACCATAGACGTCAGTTCGGCGGCATCCGTTCCTAGTTTTGTGCGTGTTCAAAACTTGTATGGACACAAACCGGACATTGTTTGTTTTCTGTCCATTTCCCCCAATCCGGTGAGGTGTGACAGGGCCTTTACAAATATAAAATATACTCACAATGACACACGCGTACATTCTTATACACATACTTGCAATGACACACAAGTGCATTCTTATACATATACTCACAATGATGCATGAGTGCATTCTCACACTAATACACATACCCAGAATGATGTACAAGTGCATTCTCCCCCCCCCCCCTCACACACACACACTTTCTTGAATGCAATACAATGCTTACTGCGTGCGCCGACTTGTAGGAGAAGGTCTGTCCACATATGTGACACATGAACTGCTTAGGCCCGTGCTTAATGAGAATGTGGTTCTTCATCTCAAACTTCTTCCACGTCTCGAAGCCGCAGTACTGACAGCGCAGCGTCTGTCGGTTATGCTGTCAACGCAGAAAACAGTTCCATTTACTACAGCTGCATAGTCCAATGAAAACATAACATTTTCAAAACCAAAATAATTATCTAAATTTGATTCTACTTATCTAACTTAGATATTGATGCACTTATTAAGCATTTGTTGCCACATAGAAGGGAATACTGAGCCATTTTAAGAGAACCTGTTACTGCTGAAGCAGCGCGTTTGCCAAAACTAATTTGACATGTTTGCACTTCAAATATCTCAAAAGTTAGCCATTTAAAATAAAAGTTACTTCAAACTAAAGTAAGGTAATCAATTTAATATATTTCTCATAAAATCATAAAAGGTCAAATCCATCGGACTTTGCAACTTTAACCCATTTACGTTCCCACACATCATTAAACGACAAGGAGCATGGTAGATAAGATTCACCCCGTAGTACAGTCGTCTGAACAGATTCGGAGGTGAATCTTTTATCTAGGAGCATGGGTGCAGTGTCTTTATTTAGTTATAATATCAGCAGCGGATAAAAACACCGGGGCAGACCTTGCCATGGATGGGTGGCAGCGGTGACCGGCAGGAAAGGTGCCAGGGTTGAGCAGGTACCCGGAGACGTTACCAATTTTGAGTGACCTGATAGATGCCAGGGTGAAACAGGCACCCGGAGACTTGACCCACTTTGAGTCACATGACAGGTGCCAGGGTGGAGCAGGTACCCGGAGACTTGACCCACTTTTAGTCACATGACAGGTGCCAGGGTGGAGCAGGTACCCGGAGACTTGACCCACTTTGAGTCACTTGAAAGGTCCCAGGGTGGAGCAGGTACCCGGAGAATTGACCCACTTTGAGTCACATGACAGGTGCCAGGGTGGAGCGGGTACCCAGAGACTTGATCCACTTTTAGTCACCTGACCACACCCATCTCCATTAAAGCGCTCATTCATGACCTGGAGCTTGTTTGTTTATTTATTTATTTATTTATTCATAGTGACCTCCACCACCAAGCGCTCATCACGGCACCGCGTCTACAGTCATAGAGGAAGGTGGGTGTGCACGTACCGTTTTCATGTGGGTGTGGTACCAGGAGAGACGCACCTCCTTCCCACACACCTCGCATGCGCACCGACTCGCATCCGGTGGAAGCTGGAGCACTTGAGGCCGTCGGCTCTGCAACGTCAACGTTCCCCCCACATTATTATATTAACTTATTATTTTGTATTTTTAAATATAACATTAAAATATATATTATATATATATAAATATAAAATATATATCTTAAACCAACAGATTTGGCTTAAACTTCATATAATAATAACAGGTGAGTATTTTACTTAATTTATCAAATTGTGGGCGAATCAGCACGTAAAATACCGCAATCGCCGCCTGGTGGATATCTCAGGAACTATCAACGATCACCTCTGCCATTTTCAGAGACAGACAAATGAAGATCAGTTTTAGGCAGCTATCATTCTTGAAAACAGACAAAATAGCTTCAAACAGCTATCATTCTTGGAGAAAGATGAAATAGATCAGCGGCAGACAGCTATCATTCTTGGAGACAGATGAAGTAGATCAGTTTTATGTAGCTATCATTCTTGAAGACAGATGAAATAGTTTCAGACAGCTATCATTGTTGGAGTCAGACGAAATAGATCGGTTTCAGACAGCTATTATTCTCGGACAGATGAAATAGATCAGTTTTAGGCAGCTTTCATTTTCAGAGACGATAAAATACAGGTCTCAATCAGCTGCCATTTTCTGAGATGATGAAATAGATCATCTTCAAACAGCTATCATTCTCGAAAGCGAGACAGTAACAATAGTTTCATACCAGTTTCACGATAGGTGTGCCCTGTAACCATAACGCTGGAAGGACACCGTTAAACACTGGTGTTCTCTGTGACGGAGTGGTTAGAGTGTCTAAATTTGTTAACGGTCAGACTCATAATCTGAAGGTCGGTGGTTCGATTCCCCATGCCATCACCTCTGCCAATTTGGATTTCCACTGCTGTGTATAACTTACAACGCCATCAAAAACCAGTTGTCTCATACCATGTCTACATGGTGTGGGTGGTTAAAAATCCCTTGGGTCGATGAAAGTGTAGGCTCAGGCATTCTATCGACCAACTATCTAATGATGAAAACAAGACTATTCCGACTTATCCATGATAGGCAGTATGAATCTTCAAGAAAAAAACAGATGCACTGACCTTGCCCGCTGGCATTTTGTAGCGGTCACGATGGTCCAGCTGGAAGTGACGCTGCAGCGCTCGCTGGTTGAGAAACGTGACGTCACATGTGCGGCAGGCGAGGCGGTGTGGATGCATGGTGCTGACGTGGGTTGTGATCACGTCATCTGTTCCCCTGACGCCACACGACGTACACTCACAGAACTCACCAAGGTCTGTAAATGTCACTGGTTAGCTATCGATGGCTAGATTTACCACCCACCTACTACCTACCGCGAGCTTTTAACAAGCAACAACTAGGGTGAGGCACCAAATAAATATGTTATTATTACTTGTTTAAACTTTAGTTCTTGCAGTAAGATCTAGAGAGAGGAATAATAATTGTGGTTACACCCCCCCTGCCACACACACCCTTTCTTCACTATTACTTATTCCACTAGTGATTTGGTAGACTATGAACTTGTAACAGCAGGGTCTACAGCACCTTGTATTCTCAGGCGGTCACCTGCACAATTACTGATGCGGCTCAACTTTGTTTAACTCTGATGATTGAATGAAACCAGGTGGTTCAACATAACATTGGCTGCGTTTAACTGACATTGTAAAGACGCATAGAGCAATCGTGGCACATGATCAACGTTAATTTGTCAAGACAATAATTTTGCTTGTTTCGTTTGGAACATCTAAGGCCATCTTGCAACATCTAAGGCCATGTCAGGACCAGTACCGACTTGTGATAGTGCACACTCATGGCACACTCACTGGGTGACCAGGCCGCTGGCACCATGCTCCAATTTCCCTCTCAGTCACATTATCCTAACACTGAGCTAACCCGTCCTTGCTGAGCGCCAGGTTAGGTAGTGACAATTATCAATTTTGTAAGTCATTGGTCTGACTCGGCCGGGATTCGAACTCCCCACTTTCCGCAAAGGAAGCCTGCACTCTTATCGATTCGGAATTTGTTGAAACAACGCTGCCTTATGCGAAAGCTCCCTGAAGTGTTATAAGGAATTTGCGAAAGCTCACCGGTCATGACAATGTCCTTAGGGTGTACCACTGGTTCTTCATGTCGTGCATAGTGCTTCAAGAATTCCATCAACTCTCCCAGCTCGAACGGACACTTTGGGCACTTGTAGAGCATACGTGGGTGCCTCTGCTTCTTGTGCTGCCAGACAAAATTGCTTTTGTTATTGTTACATTTGTTGATTAAGCAGGGTAAATTTCAATCACAAAAATATGGTCTTCCTCATTCCAATGTTCCTTAGCCTATCCTAGTAATAAATTTAAGTCTTTCGTTTGACTCGGCAGGGTTCAAATGTGGAGTTCAAATCCCACGACCTACCAAAATGGTAGGTCGTGGGATTTGAATTGGGCATTCACCTCATTTGGCCATCGCGTCTGATTCTGCCAACATTAGCCAAAGCTTTTGATGAAAACTAGATATTCGATTCTAACGTACTTATTTAATTGCACAACACAGAATATTATTGTGTCGCCGGGTACTAAAACGACAGGTGTACACCAGATTCCACCTGTGCACATCAAGCTTACCTTAGACAAGCTGGAGGTGGGGCCCTGGAAGTCACATTCATCACACATGTGGATCTTTCTAACCATCTTCAATGACAACTTGCGCCCCATGCTTGGTCGTCCTATAATGAATATTAAATCAGACCCTGTTTAATCAATGATTCCCGCTACTGACCAAAACATTGAAACTCACACTTCCACCATTCAGTTTACCACTCCAACCTTAATCGTTTTACTTGACAATCTCGCTAATGCAGTATTATGTGTTGAGAACAAAGTAGTTCAGATTAACGAGGATTGATTGTACATGCCGAATTGCACTGTGAACATAAAGTATCATGAGCATATTTTCAGTACCTACATTATATTCATTTAGAACCAACATTGGAAAATGAAAAACAGGAAGATCTTAAGGGATGTTATATTGGGGGGGGGGGGGTCTGGGGATACTCCCCGAGAATTGCAAAATCTTAGACGCTCTGTGCATTTTGGACACAATAATCTGTAATGAAAAACTGAAAGATCGGCATACGGTGATGATGGGGACATAAAATATTGTACACCTAACGGTGAAACCGTAAGAGCTGGCAACCCTGCAATATATGTATTTTTCTAACTGTATTTGACACATAAATAGACACGAGTGGGCGATAGGATAATGTCAGTTGCTTAAAGCTGCATAGTCCAAATAAACCAAAACACTGACCTAAATTAAATCTTACATATCAAACTTAAAAACTGCTGCACTTATTAACTAGTTATTGCTGAGTAGAAGGGAATGCTAAGTCAATTTAATAGAAGCTGTCTCTGTTAAAGCCTATATATTCAGGATTTCGACATGTACATAAAAAAAAAATTAAACATGTTTTCACTACAAATATATCCAATGTTAACTATTTGAAATAAGTTACTTCAAACTAAAGTAAAATAATAGTTCATAATAATCAACCTAATAAATTAATTCTTTTTAAATAAGGCAGAAAATCCTAACCTTCGAGCTAAGCAACTTTAATTATTGTTTGTGATCCCATTACAAAGGAAAATAGGGAGAGTGGATATTAATGTATGGAGTGGGCCAACACCTATAGTAACCTGTAATAAATCATGGATTTCCCTTTTCACTGCCTCCTTCTCTAACTCCCTTTCCTCACCGCTTCCTTCCTTTGCTCTTCCACCCTCCCTCACCCCTTCCCTCCCCCACCTTCTGTCTCCCTCACCCCTTCCCTTCCACCTTCTGTCTCCCTTACCATTTCCCTCCCAACCCTCCCTCGCCCCTTCCCTCCCACAGTCGGTCTCCCCAACCCTCCCTCGCCCCTTCCCTCCCCCACCTTCTGTCTCCCTCACCATTTCCCTCCCAACCCTCCCTCGCCCCTTCCCTTCCCTCCCACCTTCGGTCTCCCCAACCCTCCCTCGCCCCTTCCCTCCCCCACCTTCTGTCTCCCTCACCACTTCCCTCCCACCTTCTGTCTCCCCAACCCTCCATCGCCCCTTCCCTCCCTCACCTTCCGTCTCCCTCACCCTTTCCCTCCCTCCTGCCTGCCCTCTTTCCCTGTCCCGGCTCTGTACCTAAGTTGGCGGTGACTTTGTTCTCGTCGCCTTCCTCAGTTTGCTCGGCTCCTTCATCGGGCGGGGTGAACTGCTCCTCCAGTATGCCAAGCGTTATCTCACCCTCCATCTCAGGGAACCGGCTGCGGAAGGCACCTACAAACTCCTCCTTTGGGAAGGAACAGGCACGGTGAGCATTGCATTAATCTACACATGAGAATGTATGCTCCAAACTTGCCTACTTCTAATTTCCTATTTGGGTGAAAAAAGTTGTGTATTCTCAACAAAAATTGTGTCCAAAGTCTGTACGCATTTGAAGATATGGAATGCAAGGCCATTTCAAGGCTTTTTAAGGCTGTTTTGATATAAATTCAAGACTATTTTTATTTGGATTTCAGGAAAAAGCAACAATTGTGAATGGCGATTTCGGACTAATTTAGATTAGCAGGGACAGTTTAATGGAATTCAAGGCTTTTCAAGAGTAATTACCCAAATACGTTAAATTCAAGGTTTTCAAGACCTTGAAATAGGGCAAATGAAGTTCAAGACTTTCCAGGCCCTACATGGACCATGTGTCTCTCCAAATTGCGTATTATTACTCTCTATTTTTAAGGTGGGAGGGGGGGGGGGCCGTACACAATTTTAATTTGATGTATTAGCATGCTCAGGCTTAACAATGTTTGTAAAATACCCAGAAACTGTATGGGTAGGCAGGTCTGATGACCTAGTAACATCTGGGGGTCATATAAGGATGAGCACATAGTTACGACATTGCGCATTCTGGACAGCTTTATAGTGCTGCCCAACTGGGATACCATGCGACTGGAACCAGAATCGAATAGTCCACTCAGTCACATTATCCTGACACTGAACCAACCAGTCTTTTCCCTATCCTAGTAATGCCAATTGCAAGGTTAGGTAGCGACAAGTGCGATCTTGTACCTCTTGATTCAATCCGGTGTCGCAGTTTGAGCGCCCTGCCAGTTTCAGCTGACTGCATACACTCAAACTCAAGGCATTGTCAATGGCCGTGAGCAATCTTCGTGCAGAAAATACAGAAGAAGTGAAATATCTCTAAAACCACACCACCTATTAACAAATCGCTTAGAACACTCATACTCACACTCATCCGCTTCTGATTTTGTTAGGCTTATAACATCTTTACCAAAAAGATTATATTAAATTTATTAGGTTAGGGTTCTTGATTTATATTTATTTTGAATAAAACTAATGTTTTGCACTGCGCATACCGTCAAACTCAAGGCATTGTCAATGGTCATGAGCAATCTTCATACAGAAAATACAGGAAAAGTGAAATATCTCTAAAAGCACACCACCTAGAAACAAATCGCTTGGTACACATATAGAAAACATCTTTACCAAAAACATTATATTAAATTCATAAGGTTAGTGATGATGCTGTTAGATTTTGATGCATGCGCATGAAACTGACAGTCAGCTGAAACTGGCAGGGCGCTCAAACTGCGACACCGGGATCAATCATACAAACTGCCATCGGGAAAACATACTCTAACCATAGAATAGACTGCTTAGCAAGATGGTGTTGATGCGATAACATAAACGTATTTAAAATTAGAGAAAAAAAAATGAGATGGTGATGGAACAAGCTATTCAAATCTACCAAGACTGTGGGGCTTCGGATCCGGTGGCCGAATCGGCTTCCCATGCAGAAGGTTGGGAGTTCGAAAGTAGGCCGAGTCAAACCAATGGCATGCAAAATTGATACTTGTTGCTACTTAGTCATGGGCTCAGCATTAATAGGATAGGGCAAGGACTGATTATCTCAGTCCGGATGTTGTGACTGAGTGGGGAATTTGGTCATGATGTCAGCGGCATGGTCTCCCAATGGGGCAAAACTATAAAGTCGCCATGAGTGCTCACTGTCACAAGTCGGTACCTGTCCTGATATGACCTTAGATGTTGTCAGGATGCAAAACCCCAAACAAAACTAAGATTTTGGACAATAAACAAAATCCATAAAATAAAAGAATTCATTAGAAAGAAGTGATTAATAAAAGGAAATCAATATACCCATCCTTCATATATAAGTCGACCAGTTTTTTAATTTGTTTTTTAATTTGTATATATACAAATAAATAAATAAATAAACTGGTTGACTACGATAAGCAAAGAAATAATACTGATAAAAAAAAAGAAAAAGAAGCAGGTTGCAGCGCAAGAAGAATAAGACGAAGAAGAAGAAGCAGAAGCAGCAGCAGGTTGCGGTTCGCTCTCTATAGTGGCAGGCCACTGTCATTCAGGCTCCATCACCTTCAGGATTCCACGCTCGTCGAAGTGCTTGAGGCGGTGCTTGCGCATGTCGTAGCGGACACCAAACTTGTTGAGGCACACCTCGCACTCGAAGACGAGCTCGGGGTGCTTGCGCACCTTGTGCTTGGCCATGCCCTTCTCGGTAGTGACGAAGCCGCAGAAGTCGCACGTCACTGTCGCCATGTCCGGGTTGGTGTAGATGGCGGAGGAGCGCGGGTAGCGCTCCCCAGTGGTGGGGTTTATCATCACGATCTCCTGCTGCACCGCCAGCTCAGCCTCCTTACCTGGGGAGAGGCACGTGTGTGTGTGTGTGTGTGTGTGTGTGTGTGTGTGTGTGTGTGTGTGTGTGTGTGTGTATGTGTGTGTGTGTGTGTGTGAGGGACAAGAACAAGATAATTAAAATCAAATTTCAATACCTGTATATTCATTCTACATTCTTATCTGGGTATGGAGGGAGGGAGGGAGGGAGGGAGGGAGGGAGATCAAATAAATAACAAGATGAGAACAAAAGTCAAATCGCAACGCAAGTGATTTCATTAATTAACAAACAGTTATTGCCACCATAATAATCTGTTGATCTACCGCAAAATGTGGTTAAGCAAAAAAAAAGAGAAGGAACAGACTAATAACATTTTAAAACAAAACCAAACACCATCATCTTCTTTAATAATTCACCTCAGTCTCCTGCTACACTTCCAACTCAGCATCCTGAAGGGGACCCCCCGACCCCCCCAAAAATATATATTCAATTATAATATATATAAAATATATAATAATATGCGGAATTTGAACCCCTCTAGGGAAGGCGCTTCGATCTTCGCTTTTCCTCTGTGATCAGTAATGACCTGATTGATTGATTGATGATTGTAATGACCGATTTAGGATCTGGCTGACAATCTGATATCAGTTTTATCGGATTACCCAACGTTTTCTTGAAATAAACTAACGGCAGGTCCTTCATGCCCATCCCCAAGTGTACAACTCTCACCGAACTGAATATGCTTTGTCTCCCACTATACGGAACACCTTAACACTCCAGTTACAAGTGCACCTACCTTCAGACGGGTTCTCAATGTAGTAGTCCATTACCGAGGGGGCGTCCTCCCTATCCGGTAGGCCCTGCTCCCCGTGCTGGTGCGCAGTTGTCTCAGCGTCGTCCTCCTGCCCGCTGGTGGCCGCGGCCACCTCGGGGTTCCGCGGCTCCGCAGTGTGCTCGTCTCCACCGCCGGGGTACTCGGGTTGCCCCACGGGCTGCGGGTGGTCCGACACCTGGGCCTCGTCCCTGAGTACCACAAACTGGATGTTCTGTGTGGCGAAGCCCTCCTCCACCGTCAACCCCTCGCAAATCTGCAGGGAACACATAGCGGGACTGGGCTCTATTCACTTACGTCTGCTGAAGGTCCACGGTTATACACATGCCTTCTTTCTTTCCATCTTTTCTCTCTCATTACTTAAAGAAAGTTCTGTCCAACAACTACAGTTTAATAGTCCGATGGTTTTGAGTTTCTGTAATTTTTTCTGAGATTAATATATTAATTTGATTGTTATAATCTACCTTACTTTAGTATGAAGTAACTTTTATTTTTAATTTTAATTTTAAATTGCTAACTTTTGAGGTATTTGAAGTATAAACATGTAAACTCAGTTTTGGCAAGCACATCAAAACTCTGACACCATAGGATTCTGCAGCAACATGTTCTAATAAATTGACTCAGTGTTCCCTTCTATGTATTGACAAATGCTTAATAGGTGCATCAGTATCTAAGTTAGATATGTAAAATCAAATCTAAATAATTGCTTTGGTTTTGAAAATTTGATGCTTTCATCGGACTATGCAGCTTTCATAAACCTTGCCTAGTACCCGGAATACCTAGGACAGGACAAAGACTGCTTGACCAAGTGTCAAGATCAAGTTAACAATCGGACTATTAATCGAACACACTGTGTCACATGGGGAGCAATAGCAGACCTGCCTATTCCAATTTCCTATCTGGGCACTCCAATGAAAAATACTGTGCACTTTCCAAAAACATGGCATACTTTTCAAAGTTTATGTACAAAATAATAATTTTGTATATTGGCGTACTGTGGCTTAAAACTGCACAAAATATGCAAAAGTCGTCTGCAATAGCCACATGAATAGGCCGGTGGAGGTAGCAGCAGGTTGGCCATTTGTCCACGTCTGAACTTTCCCATCTATATATAATACCAAACGGTGGTTAAGTTTTAGGGTAATTATGAACACTACTCCTATGTTAATCGGTGCTGCCAACGCGCATTACCGTACTCCACTGATGCTTTGCCATGTATGCGTTGTTAATAGCATGTTTTCTTGTGCCTACCGTACACATATCATATTAATTTTGACTGTTTTATAAAGTTTTTTTACTAACTCATTTCGACCAGAATGGCATTCATTTTGAGTCACATAACCGCAAGTGTTGTTAACTCCGGCATTAGATAGAACCACTGATATGGTTTACCGCATAATGGTACAGACGGATTCCACCAGACGACGGCACTATATTGAAATGGGACCATGCACAAGTATGGAATATAGCAGGGAGCGTAGATATATACACAGTCTCTGAATATAGGCAGAGACCGTGAATATATATATAATGATAATTAAACATAATATTGGTCCAGGGATTGATGCAGAGCCTAGCTTTAACCCGTGCGCAGCACAGGTTAAAGCTAGTGCTCAATAAACTAATGTGAAATGTTTAAAAAAGATGATTACAAAATAATTAAGATTACAAAAACAATAATTTAAGATTAACAATAATTAAATCTCCAAAAAACAAATAATTAAATCTCATGCCCACCTTGGACAGCACCTCCTGGGCCTGCATCAGTGACGTCAGGTCGCCGTGGAGGAAGTGGGTGCGGGTATCAGCGGAGACCCAGCGAAGGCTGAGGGCGGCGGTCAGCTGGTCAATCAGCAGCGGCAGGTCATGACCAGCGCTCACCAGCTGGTCGGTCACGTGACGGGACAGCAGGGCGGCGGAGTGGCTGAACACCTGGGGGCGCCATGATAACACGAGTTCAAGTTGCACAATCTCACCATTCGTAGTTTCTTCCATTTATTTAAGGCTGCATAGTCCGATACAAGCATCAAATTTTCAAAACCAAAACAATTATCTGAGTGAGTGACTTGGAGGTTTTACGCCATGTTGGCAACTATGGCCATATTCATGGTGAAACAATTATCTATATTTGATCCTATATATGTAATTTAGACACTGATGCACTGATTAAGAATTTGTTGCCACATATACGGGAATGATGAGTCAATTTAATAGAATGTGTTACTGCTGATGGCTATTGTGTCAGAGTTTTGGCGTGCTTGCCAGCCAAAATTAATTTTACGCTTCTGCACTTCAAATATCTCCAAAGTTAGCCATTTAAAATCTAAGTTGCTTCAAACTAAAGTATGGTCGAATTTAAAGTTGCATGGTCCGATGGCATTTGAATTTTTGTCTCATTTTTTTTTAGATAAATATATCAAATTGATCGTTACAAGCTACTAATCATTAGTCAGGAGTGATTTTGATTAAAGATGATTAGTTTTGAAGTAATATGAGCTGAAAGAACCAAAAATAATTTCGACAAGCTTGCCAAAAGTCCTGTGGCTATGACCCAGATGGTCATCTCGCGGTGACCACGTGATGTGAGATGACCTGGAACCTTACAGGACTGTAGGTAGGTATTCCTGTGTGGGTTGGAAACATTCTGGGAATGGATTAGTGCCATAGGCCCATGGCACTAGGGTTTTTAACAAAATATAAGGTGTGTCTGTTGTCTGCCTGTGTCTGTCTATGTATGTCTGTGTGTATGTATGTCTGTGTGTTTCTGTGTATGTGAGGACGCAGATAGAGTCAGACACACACATACACACATGTGCATGTGTGTATGTCTCTGTGTATGTCTGTGTGTGTGTATGTATGTGTGTGTCTGACTCTATCTGTGTGCGTCTGTCTATGTGTCTCTGTCTGTGTGTGTCTCTCTCTGGGTGTATGTGTTTCTGTGTATGTCGGGTGTGTGCATGTCTGTGTGTTTCTGTGTCTGTGTGTGCTGTCTATGCATGTCTGTCGGTGTGTGTGTGTGTGTCTGTGTGTATATGTATGTGTGGTAATGTCTGTGTGTATGTGTGTCTGTGTGTATATCTGTGTGTATATCTGCCTCTGTCTGTGTGTGTCTGTCTATGTGTCTCTGTCTGTGTGTGTGTGTCTCTCTCTCTCTGCAAAGTCAGGTCGGGTGTATGTGTGTCTGTGTATGTCGGGTGTGTGCATGTCTGTGTGTTTGTGTCTCTGTGTGTGCTGTATGTCCATGTCTGTCTGTGTGTGCCTATCTATGTGTCTGTCTGTGTATGTGTGTATATATATGTGTGTGTATCTCTGTGTGTCTGTCTGTGTATGTCTCTGTATGTATGTATGTGCTAATGTCTGTGTGTATGTATGTATGTGTATGTGTGTATATGTATGTGTGTATGTATGTGCATGTCTGTATGTGTGTCTGTCTGTGTGTATATCTATGTGTGTATGTATGCATGTATGTATGTTTGTATGTATGTGTGTGTATGTTTGTCTGTGTGTGGCTCTCTCTCTCTCTCTGCAAAGTCAGGTTGGGTGTATGTGTGTCTGTGTATGTGCATGTCTGTGTGCTGTCTGTGCATGCCTGTCTGTGTGTGCCTATATATGGGTGTCTGTGTGTGTATGTATGGCTGCGTATATATGTCTGTGAGTGTATGTCTGTCTCTGTGTCTCTGTAAAGTCAGGTCAGGAAACACACAGACACATACACACATCCACCTCATATCACCTTCCTCTCTATGGCCCTGCACAGTAGGCCTACTTGGTTGGGGGGAGGTTAATGAGGTCACGAGATTGGCCTAGTTGGTTAATGGCCTCCCTGCATAATGGGTGTTTCAAAGTGAGTGTCCAAAGGGGTGAGGTTATAAATTCACTGGTTTTTCTGTATATGCTGCCCCAAATTATTAGCTAATACACCAGTATCTAAGTTGGATACATAGGATCAAATGTAAGTAGTTGTTTTAATTTTGACAAAATTATATTTCATTGGACCATGCAACTTTAACCATCAACCTAATATATTTATTCCAGAAAATGGCAGAAACTCAAAACCATCGGACTATGCAACTCAAAAATGTTTTTACTTTACATAAATACATGAGGTTGATATTTCACCCACTCGCACAAAACAGGAAGACAAGAACAGAGCATAGATTAAATGGTATTTATTTAATCAAATTTATTCAAATTAATCTTGGCTGACATATCAGCGGAGCAGCACGGGGACCCAGTTGCCCTGAGCAGTTTAGATCAGTTCAGATAGAGTATGAGCAACTCGTGGACATGAAGAGACGTCATCAAGTAGAGACAACAGCCGTGCAGCGCTCAAACCCTTATAAAGTGGGTGGGAGGGTGGGTGATCGAAGCGGTGTGGAGAGCAGTCAGCGGCGAAGTGACGAGCTAGGGGTGGTGGGATTCACGAAGAAGCTAAGAGTAGAACAGTTGCCTCGTGTGCAAATTACCCATGTCAGCCTGCAGCCAACATGTTTCATTATAATCTACTTCGCTTTCAGTTAGAGTAACGTTTATTATAAATGGCAAACCTTGGATGTTAGTTGTGCTTGTTTATTTGGGTTTTACACCATCGCAACATCTAGTCATATCAGGACGGCTACCAACTTGTGACAGGGAACACTCATGGTGACTTTAAGGTGCCGCCAGCACCATGACCCAATATTCTACTCAGTCACATTATCCTGACACTGAGCTAACCAGTCCTTGCCCTATGCTAGTAATGCTGAGCGCCTGGCTAGGAAGCGACACATATCAATTATATAAGTCATTGATTTGATTCAACTGGGATTCGAACTCAGGACCTTCCACACGGGAAGCCTGCACTCTACCGATTAGATGTTGCCAGGACGTAAAACTCCAATAACCAACCAACTCTTGTAAGCGGGACCTTACCCCTGCCTGCTGCTGCGCCTGCGCGGGTATCTCGGCCTCCTGCTGCCCGGTTCCGGTGCGCAGGATGCTGTGCAGGGTGGCGCGCACGTCCACCTGGCGGCCAGGCCCGGCGGCACCCTGCCCCCGACCCCGGCCAGGCCGCGCCCCACCCCGCCGAGGCCGCGGCCCGCTGCTTCCCGCCGTGCGCCCGTCGGGCAGCTCGTCCTCGTCGTCGTCCGGATTGTCGTCCTCGTCGTCCTCATCAAAGGTCTTCATCAACGCCTTCCAAGGCACAACATAGCCAGCTTCTTTCTGAGTTTGTATTACAATGGCACAGGTGCCAAGTAGATCTATAAGAGGGTGAGGAGTGGGATTTCCTTAATACACAAATTCTAAATAGGAAGAAATAGCATGGTCGAAGTGGCGGGGGGTTTAGACAATTTTTGAAAAAAAAAGTGATACAAAATGGTGTATTCTGACAAAGAGTATGTGTAACAATTTTTTTTTAAAACAAGCTAAAATGATTCTTTGATGGGAGAGCACAAATTAAAAGCGGGAGATGGGTTATTTTGCTACATATATTAGGGAGGTCTCTAACCGAATCAGTAGATTTGGCACAATAGGGGTTATTTTGCTATATTTTAGGGAGATCTCCCACCAAATCGGGAGACTTGGCTCCTCTGCAGTGAACTTGTGGAAAGATTAGTCAATGGGTACAACAATAACGATATAAGAACAATATTTCAAGTAAACGCATCATTCTGATCGATACAGGGGTCAATTTGATTTGCCGTACATTTTGTAATGTAAACGAATTCGGACCCGTGGAAGAGCCCTCACGGGCAGTTATACCAATTTAAAAAAATTACGCCGAACATATATCATATAAGAGATGGCTACGCCCTCGTAGGAGAAAAGAGACAAAGCGAGGAGTGGTGGAAGCCTCCGATTTATTGAAATCTTGAAATCTAGGCTCATGTGACGCTCATGTGACGCCAACTGTATGTCGCACAAAAAGAGGTCCCGGAACGCAGTAAATCGGCTGAACCGGTGTATGAATAAATAAATAAATAATAAATAGCATGCATATTAAAAGAGAAATAAATATCACAAGATGCTCCGCCCCTTTATATTCATATAATACGTTATATCTCACATATACGAAAATCTTGCCCAATACATATATGTATACATACAGGGACATTTTTGATTCTAGGTACAAATATCAATTGCTGATTTGTTGTAACAATGTATAATATAGTTATACGAATCTTACCTGGGTACAGATGATGGATAACTCTTGTTTTCCCGAGGTACAAGCCTCGGGTAATCGTGGACTAGGGAGAAGGAAGCAACATCCGGGTTCAGCAATCTTCACCTAATTATTCAGGATAAAAATGAGCTTAATGATGGAAATCTGATGTTTTCGTTTTGGCACAAGCGAACGTGATAATCGTGGCAGGGCGTGGTGGGTGGGCCCTAGTCCACGATTACCCGAGGCTTGTACCTCGGGAAAACAAGAGTTATCCATCATCTGTACCCAGGTAAGATTCGTATAACTATACTATTTTACCTCGGTACAACGCCTCGGCTACTCGAGGCCGAGGGAGACATTTACGTAGCCTCATTTTTATCCCCAATTATAAGATGAACATAAAGTTGTGTCAGTAGTAAATCAAAAGTTTGTACATCTCACCCGATCTTGTTAGTTGGTGAGTAGGCGGGTTGCCACCCCGCTTGGCTTCTCTAGCCGTTTGTTGTAGTGCTTAGCAAACGACTTGGCCGTCTTCCAGCCGGCGTGTGTTAGGATTCTTCGCACTGAGATTCCTAACTTTCTTGCTTTGGAGACCATAGTGCCCCTTGTGGAATGCGAAGCATAGCGTTCCGTGTCTATGCCAGCCAACTTGAGCATAATAATAGTCCATCTGGCGAGTGTGTCCCGTGAGATGGCTTTATGTGGCTTGATAAAGCTCACTAAAAGCTGTTTGGAATTTCGTATTCCCTTAGTCTTGGATATGTATGTTCTAATAGCTGCAACTACACAAAGTTTCTTATTTTGTGGAAAGCTATCTAAATGGATAGAGGAGAGAGGATCTCCCGTCCTGTTTGACTTTAACAGTACGTCTAAATCAAACGTGGCCTCATTCTTGTCAATATCGAGGCCTTGTAAAGAGAGGGCTACAATTGTCTGTCCTCTATGTCCTGTAACTAATAATAATAGTACTGCTAATTTATAGCCTAACCGTTGGATAGTGAGGAATTTATTTTCAGGCCAGGATTTGAAAAGCTTAAACACTGTAGAAACATCCCGAAACCGGCTATATTTCGGTTTTGGGGGGTTTCTTTCATAGATTGATCTCATGATCCAATGAATGACTTCGTGTTTGCCAATGGTTTGTCCGTCTATTCTTGGTACAATAATAGAGAGTGCGCAGCGCGCCGCATTTATGGCCCCATAACCAAGTCCATCGTCTTCCAACATGCGCAGGAAGCGGCCTACTTGCGCGATAGCAGGGGCCATTGGTTTAACCTTATGTAACAGGCAATATACTCCCCATTTCTTAAGGTAAGTGGTATACATCTTAACAGTACCTGGCCTCCACGCATGCGAAATTAACCTTTCTTGGGTTATTTTATCCAGTCAGTATTTTTGTAAGTACGCTCTTAGAAAAGGAATGCCAGTAGGGGGGTTGTTGACACGTCCCCGTGTGTTGTCACTTTTCCTTGATGTTGTAGGTTTACTGGTCCTCTTGGGAATCTTAAAAACTGTTTGGCTTCCCACTCCACTATCGCTCGCCACGGCTGAGTGTTCCAGTCTGGTACTATCAGTACTGCATGAGTTTTGTCCAGCCTGATCTTTCTGGCTACCCTGCTTACCAGGCTGAATGGTGGAAAAATATAGTAAAATGCGTTATTCCAAGTAAGAGAAAAGGCATCCACTCGCCAAGCGTGTGGTTCTGGGTGCCAGGATACATATTTATCAAGTTTTTTGTTTTTACGTGAGGCAAAAAGGTCTATGTCTGGCAGACCCCATTCCTGACAGATTGTGTGAAAAATGTCGGGACTCAGTGACCATTCTAAATGGTCATGGAAATGTCGGCTTTTGTTGTCGTCAGTGTATTTAGTGTACCTGGGATGTGTGCTACTGTAATCCAAACGTGTTGTTTTTCTGCCCAATCCCAAATGAGTTTTGCGATGTCGTTGCAAGCTGAGGACTTTGTCCATCCCATGTTACGGACGTAGGCCATTGCAGTAGTATTATCAGTTAACACTTGGATGCTAAGCTTATCTATTTTTACTAAGCTTGTAAGCCTTAGATAGATGGCTCTTAACTCTAGGACATTTATGTGGTCATCTATTTCATTATCTAGCCAGCGGCCCCCTGTAGCTTCATTATTTCTGTGGGCACCCCAACCTTCTAGAGACGCATCAGTCGTAACCGTTGTGTTAGGTTCATCCATGCGGATGGGATTATGGGAATTAATTAAATGTTTCATCCACCATTGGATGTTTTCATGTCCTGCTTTAGAAATTGTCATTAGGCATTCGAAATTTCCCTTAGCTCTGTTTAGGGCGATATTTTTTATCTATTTCGAGGGATTTAATGTGTGCCTTGCCGTATAATACGGCTGGTGCATAAGCCACCATTAATCCGATTAGCACTGCGACTTGCCGTATTTTTGGTCTTTTTATGTTTAAAAACTCTGTGGATGTAGTACTAAACTTTTCAATTTTGTCTGATGTTAGGGAGATTGTCATTTGTTGTGTATTTATAAAGAATCCCAAGAATTTTAATAGGGACGTCGGTTGTAGAACCGATTTGGTCTCATGAATGAAAAACCCCAAATGGGTCAAGGTATTAATGGCTGAATGGCAATCTTCCTCAGTGCGTGCTACAATAAAGGAATCATCAATATAAGGGAACATGACATGGCCTTTCTTGGCCATTTCAGCAAAAACGGGTTTAAGTAACATTGTAAATAACCGTGGGGAGCAGGCCAGACCATTTGGCAAGCATATGAATTGGTACAATTGGCCTTGCCACATGAACCTAAGAAATTTCCTATGGGACTCAAAGATTGGTATTGTATAATAGGCATCTTTGAGGTCTACACTTGCAAGCCAGGAACCCGGCATCACTAGGTCACGGGCTGTCTCTAACGAGAACATTTTGAAGTGTCTATATTCGACTAATTTATTTAGAATAGTTAAGTCGAGGATCATCCTGATGTCTCCATTAGGTTTGGGTCGAGAGAATATATTTGAGATATATTCTCCTTCTGTATGTTGAGCAGTGGTAATGATACCTTTCATTTTAAAATTGTTTACTTCTAGATCTAAGGCCAATTTCTCGTCTAGTGTTAAGCGGTAGGGGAAAGGGACTTTACTTTGTATCGGGGTTTCTATAAATGGAATGAAGACCCCTCTAACAATATCTAGGACTGTCTGATCTTGAGTGAGTTGTTCCCACTGTCTAATATGATTAGATACATTCCCTGCACAAAAAAGGCTTACACTGGGTTGCATGGTCGGCTCTATTTGTTCCCTGGCTTGGGGAACTGCTTCTGGGAGGGGTTTTCCCTCCTGAAGGGGCGGTTGCCGTCGTTCCAGCCATACTGGTTCCGCTGGCCTCTTCCTCTCGGCTGATATTGGTTCCGGTTCCCGAATCGGTTGGATGAGAAGCCGGTCCTGCGGCCCCGAAATCCGATCTGGATTTCTTGAATTTTGCAGTGTTAGTATCTTTCTTGCTGTCGAGATGTTTTGACTGCTTGGCGGCTGTTTCTACCTGTTTGAACAGATATTGGAGTTGACCCCCAAACATCTTGGTGTTGTCCAGTGGCTTCCCTTTTATTGGCTTGGGAGCCAGGAAGAGTGTATACTCTTTACCGTCATTGTCGACCACTTTCTTCGAACGTGCGACCTCTTTGCCCGCGTCGGTTGTGACCGATTTAAATACATTTTCGAACCTGCGGTACGATAGAAAGTTGCTAGTAGCAGTCAGAGCAGCAATGGCTGCGTTGATATCAGGAGTAACGGTTGTAAACTTGTTACTGACCATCATGCGGTTAGCAACTGGCATGATAGCCGAAAGGGCTATGAGTACTCCTTTGTGGACTGTGTGCAGGCAAGATTCGAATTTCTTGCGATCTTCACTCATCTTTACATCATCGTCCATCTCTTTGATGGTCGCCTGAGGAATACCCTTTATCCCAGTGTACTGTTCGGCCAGTTTCGTGAGTGTTTCTGCCGGTTTAAAGGTATCGAAATGGCCCCTCAGGTTTGTGCGCATTAACGAACAGGTGTTAATGCGCTTCTTCTTGTCAGCCCTGATCTTTTTGGCTACTTTCACGGTAATGTCCGCGAATGCGCCTGGGTGAGGGTCATCAGACCCTGAGTCAGTTGATGTAGAGTCGTCGGACGAGTCTGACGAGGAAGATTTTGATTTCTTTTTAGACTTAGACTTAGATTTCTTCTTAGTCCTTTTGATTTTGCGTGTTTTGTTATGGGCTTGGTAGTAGTCGTCTCCTTCTGACGACTTTTTATGTCGCCGCTTCTTCCCGATGACGATTTCTGAATCCGTTGTTTGGGGTTCAGAAAGGTCTTCCCAATCCGATTGATCGGAAGGTGAGCCCCGTTTAGTGGGCGTTTTGGGTGGCGGTGTTGGGAGCAGCTGTTGCAGCTGCTCGCGAATGAGCCTCACCATCTGCTCGTTGGTGTCAGGCTGGGAGGGTCCTGCCTCCGGAGAACGGTCACGTGATGTGCCCGATAAGAGACCAGGGGTCGCGTCCCCCTCGCTTAGCGTGTGCGGAGCACCCTTGCTACCCCGCTTCGCGGCCATCTTGAGTCGTCTGAAATAACCAAAAGAGGGTATTTAGTACGATCTCAAGGAATGACTGAACCAGTGGAACAGTGTCAGAGGGCAGTACAACCCTTGTAAGGTAATAAAACTGTATTTACACCAGTTTTATACCAGGCGTGCGTAAGCTAAGGTATAACGAAAGTGTAACGGTCGGAGAACCGAACCGAAACCAATCGCGGGGTAGGGACCAGTGTAGTGTCCCACCCACACTCTCTGTATCATAGACTTCTCCCTTCTGTGGCTTCTACGCCAACAAATTGGAGAAAATATTATGACACTCGGAGGTACGCCTCAGAAAAAAACTATCATAACGACGAAATGGCTCCAGCCAACGTGTCTCTCCGTTGGGCAACGGGCGGCAATGTAATTCTATCTAAGCGACGAAATGACTCCGGTCAACATGTCTCTCCGTTCGGCAACGGGCGGCAAAAACAAACTGGATGCCTCAATCTACAGCACCGGATAAGCACAACGCTGTTAAAATTACATATACAGCCAGCCAGCTTTGTTGTAAAAAGCTGTTAAGCATGTGCTAGAGATATTCATAAACATGTATGCCAGTGTATGTTCCGGTACTTACAGTAGAAACTGAGTAATCCGTGGTAAAAAATGCTGAGCTGCTCGTAACGTTCCTCCAGTTATGAGCGGAATATGCTAATTGCTGAACCCGGATGTTGCTTCCTTCTCCCTCGGCCTCGAGTAGCCGAGGCGTTGTACCGAGGTAAAATCTTGAATAAGTATGAACTTTAATTTAATGTAACATTAGTTGCTCAGCTGGAAGATCAATCCTTGGGGAAGGCATACCACACTGTAAACGTGCCGGCTGGTGGTGTGGGTGGTGTAAATAGGTCAAATGAAAGCACTACAGGTAATGAAGGAAAACAGGGTAAGAGTGAAAAGTAAGAGAGTGAGACTCTTCAATTTATTGGTTTATATAGGTTTTCCAGAATTCAAGATGGGCGTGGTCACATGATTCAATTCATCAATCACAGTACAATGCAGTGGTCACATGACTTAATCCTCCAATTAGAATACAATGCAGTGGTCAATGATCATAACAATACCATGTGGGGGGGGGGGGAGGGGGGCATGTGAGGTGACTCTTCCAAAGACTGTTCTTAGCCAAGCTCGGAAGTGACACTCCCTCCAAAGACTATTCAATTATACAAATTCTATACTCAATGAATAATAGTTTACCAATTTCACACCTCCTCCATATGCCTTTGGGTTTTTATATTTTAACATTTATCATTATATAGACAGTTTGCAATTTATTATAGTAATTTCTTCTCGGTTCACATATATCAAATCGGACAATTTTACAGCACTACAATAACATGTTTGTGTTTAAATAAAACTCAAATTTAATCAGGAAATATCGCCATCCGATCAAAACAGATTTCAACCAGTCATTTGATTCTCTGTTCTTCAAAATGGCTTATCTATCAATCTCACTAATCTGACATTTGGTTCGGGAAAATATGTAGGTCGGATTAACAACGGTTGACTGTATGTATGTGTATATAAATTGGATTAGAGAATTCTTATAATAGATTCAGTATTTTAAACCACAATAAAATAGAGAGAAAAATATGCGACAACAAATGCACAAATAAAATCAACAAAACACAACTAAAAGTTCACATCAATACCTAATGCTTGATTGATTGGTGGTTTCTTTATGCCGTGTCAGCAGCATAGGACATATTCACGGTGAGAATTGTTTTGTTTTTTATTCAAACATCGCCTTTACAGAGTGCAAAAGCATACAACCAATTATTTGTCAATAGACACAGTGAATTTAAAAAGCTCAGTTATATTATTTGTCACCAAGGGAAATACAATTCTAGATAAAAGTTAAAGGTTGTTAATTGATCAAAATGAGTTTAATAAGTTCCACTTGATCAATTTACAACCTTTAACTTTCATGACCTAACTTCCTGATTCCATATAACGATTCGCATAGTAAAATAAATGTGATATATTCTAGATTTTAGAGTAAAAAAAGAAAGAAAAGAAGACATACCTTAACGGCCAGCCGAAGGGACAAACGAGGTTCGGATGTCGGTGCTTGAAGACTCGGGTCATCTTGGTTAAAAGAGAACACACATTAATTTTGGATAAATAATTTGTACATGTTGTGGGTGGTGTTGAATCCATTTGTATTCGAGATAATATACGTGCATAATTACGAAACCAAGCTCTATAGCAATGGATGAGATATGTGGTGCACCTGTTGTTGTTGAAGATTTATACTGCCTATTATGGATAAGCCTGAATAGACTTGTTTTCACCATTAGACAGTTTGTCGATATAAAGCCCGAGCCTACACTTTTACCGACCCAAGGGATTTTTAACCTCCCACACCACATAGACATGGTATGAGAGCAACTGGCCTTTGATGACGCTGTAAGTTATCCACAGCGGTGGAAATCCAAATTGGCAGAGGTGGGGGGCACGGGGAATTGAACCACCGACCTTCAGATTAGGAGTCTGACCTAGAAAAAAGTCAGACACTCTAACCACTCCGCCACAGAGAATCCCACCTCTTTTTTTTCTAACACTATTTACCGGACGTGGCAGCCAAATCGGTAGAGCGCAGGCCTCCCGTGCAGGAGATTGGGAGTTCAATTCCAGGTCGAGTCAAACCAATGACGTACAAAATTGATACTTGGCGCTTCCTAGTTTGGCACTCGGCATTAATATGATAGGGCAAGGACTGGTTAGCTCAGTGTCAGGATAATGTGACTGAGTGAGATGTCGGGCCATGGTGCTGGTAGCCTGATTTCCCAGTGGGACAGCACTATAAAGTCACCATGAGTCAGTACCTGTCCTGATATGACCTTGTCATATGTTGTCAGGATGTAGAACTCCAACAACCAACCATCTAACACTATTTGGATAGTTTATTAAAATACCCATCGTTGCATTTTCTTACTTGTTTATTAACTTGGACTTTGAGATCTTAAAATCGTAGTCAAATGGTTGAGTTTCCACCATATTAAAAAAAGAGGGATAAATATACAGTAAAACCTCTCTATACCGACCCCTCCACAGATCGACCACTCCCCTATATCGATCTCTTTATTTGGGTCCCAACAATACCATTGTAAGGATATTGTACCTCTCTAAACCGACCACATCCCTAAATGGACCACTTAAAGTCGGACTCATGGTAGGTCGATATAGAGAGGTTTTACTGTAGTAGGTTATAATCTACCTCACTTTAGTCTGAAGTGACTTCATAATAAATGATTAAAGCTGTAGATTCCGATGAAATGAAAACCTACAATTTTCGAAAGCAAAACAATGATCTAGATTTGAATCTATATATTTACCTTAGATAGTGGCGCACCCATTAAGCATTTGTAGAACCTGTTACAGCATAAGCCTATGGAGTCAGAGCTTATTAATTGTGCATGGTTCCACTTCAAATATCTCAAAAGTTAGCCATTTAAAATAAGTTATCTTCAACTAAAGTAAGGTAGATTATAACGATCAATATATTGATCTCAGAAACTGAAAACCATCAAACTAAAGTTTGTTTTATTGAACAACACCTCTAGAGAACATTAATTTTTATCGGCTATTGTACGTCAAACATGGTCATTCTGACATATTTCTTTGGAGGAAACCCACTGCCGCCAGATAGGCTACTTTCTTTTATATGCACTTTCCCAAAGATAGGACAGCACATACCACAGCGTTTGATGAACCTGTTGTGGACCACTGGTTGGAACGGAAAATAGGCCAAACTGCAAATGGGTTCAATGAGCAGGATCGATCGGATGACCCACACCCAGACATGAGCAGAGAAGTAACACAAATTAGCTGATTGTGGGCGTATGCCTCAAAACTCGGCCAAAGGCCGAGTACGGGGGGGGGGGGTGTAGGGAGGGGGGGGGGGGGCCATCCCCCCTCCCACGGAGAAATTTGTTCTCCTCGGATTTACACGTATCTCATGAACAGCCCAGGAAGCATTTAATTGGCGGAAATCAGCCAATTTGCGGGAAATGCTCATACCTGCCCACACCATCACAGGTAGACACTCTACTGCCTGAGCTACGTCACGCTCCCCACCCCCACCCCCCCATCGAACTATGCATATATTTAAACATCCAAGATTACATTTGACGTGTGCATCGAAACATTGTACACAATAAGCTTCAGCAGTAACAGAGTCTATTAAATTGACTTACTATTCCCTTCTATTTTATCAAAGTTGGATATGTAAGGTCAAATCCAGGTTATAAGTGTTTTGGCTTCGAGCATTTGGTGCTTTCATTGGACAATGCAGCTTTAAATAAATAATTCATATTTTGAACTAAAATTGTACTATGGATCTACTTCAATCCAGTAAAATCAAAGACTCGCCTTCTGAGATTTATAAACACTCACGACTGAAATAAACAAAAAATGAACAATCATGAACAATCAACTATGAATGAACAGCTTTTTATTTCAACCACATACGTTTACAAATACAGTAAAACCTTCCTAACCGACCACCTCTACAGATCGACCACTCCCCTATATCGATCGCTTCATTTGGGTCCCAACAATACCATTGTAACCATATTCTAACTCCCTAAATAGATCACCTCCCTAAATCGACCACTTATTGTCGGTCCCAAGGTCGGTCGATTTAGAGAGGTTTTACGGTACAATTGTTCTCGCAAGTGTGTATGTGCATGTCTGTGTGACAATGCATAAATTGTAAGTGACACTGCTTTTCTACCTAAGCCAATGTTATAAAGTTGCATAGTTCGATGAAAACATAAAATTTTCAAAACCAAAACACTTATCTAGATTTGATTCTACATATTCAACTTAGATACTGGTGCACTTATTAAGCATTTGTCACTGCATAGGTCATAATACGTCAATTTAATAGAACCTGATGGTACTGAAGGTTTTGGCGTGCTTGCCAAAATTAATTTGAAATGTTTTAACGTCAAATACCTCCAAAGTTAGCCATTTAAATTCAAAGTTACTTCAAACTAACGTAACGTAGATCATAACGATCAGCATAATGTATTTATCTCAGAAAATGGCAGAAACTCAAAAGCATTGGACTATGCAACTTTAATTAAAGACTATTTCTATCATATATAAAACGCCATGGTTTCTATTTGAGAATATCGAGAAAGAAAAGACACGCTCTAGTTCACATATAACTATTCTCAAAACACATCAGACCACTCCGATGGAAAGGTGGATAAAAGTAGCAAACTTTCAGAGAGGGGATGACCTACCATATAAACTCCTCCAAGACTCACTCTCAATATAATATATATTTGATAGTAGCCATAATTCTTTTCCCCTTTGTTGTTATTATTTTATATAGAAATCTGTCTCCCTTTTTGTCCATTTAAAAAATAAATACCTCATACCAAGCATGAATTTTAACTCCTCAAAAACTACATTTTTCAGCTTTAAAAAGAAAAGTCTATAACAAATTTTACTTTTATATGAGGATATATGCAAATTTAAAATTCGCGAATAATCAAACAAGACTGAGTGTGACAGTTGTTAGGTCTATAAATATGATTACCGTATTTATATTTTGCGAGTTGGGTGAAAAGGAAATGCAATTAAATAAACCCCGTCAAACACTAGCACAACATAGATTTCATATAACTTTTTACAACACGTAGACCAGCATTATATCCAGTTACAATTGTATTGGAGTATATTACATTTAGGAAATGGCGAAAGTTTTACTTCGTTTAATCGATATAATGCTCAATCAAGACATATTTCATGATGACATACAGATTCATTTCACCGATCTTTTGCCACTGACACTTAGAATGAAGCAATCATACATTATATATTTCTTTAAAAACAGAGTAAGAGAGTGATAATGATTTTTTTTTCCAGATCGGCAATAAAAGGTTAAAATAATTACTTTCCAAATAAACAGAGACAAATCAAACAGATTTAAGAGGGCAACCAAGGTTGAATAAAAACAAATTTAAGATACACCCTCTAAAAAAAAAAACCCCACACCTATGAAAAACAGCAATGACAATTACTGGAAATATGTATTCCCGAAAACACAACCCGATTTGCAAGCAGGGAGGGAAACTTTTTTTTTCTAAATAAACAAAAACTGCCTCAAATTTATACGATTGGATCTTTTCTAACGAATTAGGATTTTGACAGAAATGGCTTAAATATTAATATATTAATGAAATAAAATCACACGATTTTCAATTTTCTTGGTTACTCCTTTGTCCATATGCTTAGGGTTCGTCCAAATTTGTCAACATTTTCAGTCGCACAAAGCTTACAAAAAGTGGAGAGGCGGGGGGGGGGGGGGGGTTGTTAGTCAAGTATGTTTATCATTTAATAAAATCAGGGATGAAAGTGGTCTCCGGGAAAAAAAAGCGGAAATGCTGATATTCTCCCATAGGTTTAGCATTGTCAGGGAATCGCTGAAAATTCCCGAAGTCGGGTTTCATACATATTGGTATACGCTGATAGTGCTGCGCCGTTTGAAGCATGTATTAGTAGTATACGCTGCTAGTGCTGCAGCGTTTGCACCACATATCGGTATATGCTGCTAGTGCTGTGGCATTAGAAGCATGTATTACTAGTATACGCTGGTAGTGCTGCGCCGTTTGAAGCATGTATTATTTATTAGTATACGCTGACCCTGCTGCGGCGTTTGAAGCCATAAGTAGTATACCCTGCTAGTGCTGCGGCGTTTGCACCACACATTAGTATACGCTGATGGTGCTGCAGCATGAAACAACGTATTGGTTGGTTGGTTGTTGGAGTTTTACATCCTGGCAACATCTAAGGTCATATCAGGACGGGAGAAGCTACAGGAAAAATCACGGAAATCTTTCATCCCTGTAAAATGTTGATACCAGCTTCAAAAACAGCAGCAAGTCAGTTAACATAAATTAAAGAAAGGAATGTCCAGTTCTAATATCATACATGACTAGCCCTATTTTCCAACACGAAGATGGGTTCCGGCCCTATTTAAATAAAAGGTTAACTTAAAGAGATTTACTTGTACTAATAATACAAATGGAATTCATATTGAAAACGATAGTCAGCAACTAGATCAAATTTACGGTAGCATTTTAGTGGGACAACTCTTGCATTTCATGCAACTGAGACAAATAAAGCGCTTGAGCACGTACTCCGCACCCTGTTCATAAAAGGTAAACCCCCATGAGATCGGCTAAAAAAAGTATGTATGTAACAAGTCTGACTAATTAACAAAAACTTTAAAAAGGTGTTTATTTATAAGCTCATAGTGGTTACCTAGAGTTGTTCTTCTTTTTATTACTAGTCTCGGAAAACAAAAAACTGTCGCTGCTTTGAACTTGTAGTTTTAACCTTGGCCTAATAACCAAGGTGAAATTAATTAACCCAGTAGCTGCCTTCATTAGATTAGGCATCAAACTGATGGCTCCCAGCCGCACTGTCCTCACTTGTTGGTTGGTGGAGTTTTATGTCCTGGCAACATCGAAGGTCATATCAGGATGGGCACAGACTTTTGACTGCACACTCATGGCGACTTTATAGGTGTTGTCCCACTGGGATACCAGGCCGCTAGAACCATGACCTGATATCCTACTCAGTCACATTATCCTGACACTGAGTCAACCAGTACTTGCCCTGTCCTAATAATGCAGAGTGCCTGGCTTGGGAGTGACAAGTATTAATTTTTAAGTCGTTACGTTGACTCAACCAAGGTTCGAACCGGTGGTCTCGAATCCCAATATCTACCAAAATGGGAGACACAGACGCTCAACTCATTCGGCCATCCTGTCTAGTCCTGTCCTTGCTTGTGATACTTTTATTCTTCTTTTTTTCTTTGACTGACATCCCAGATCCTTAGGTATGCGCCTTCTGACTCACATCAATCACCACCTCCCGCTTCAGGTGCAAGCTCACCATCGGGTCATCATCATTATCATCATCAACGCCCGCATCCAGGTCCCAGTTCAAGCTGCAGCTGCTCGAGCTGCTCACGATCTGCGACCACTCGCGCATGCGCAGCTTGGGCAGCACGGAGCGCATCCGGTCGACATTGAGCGCGGCGATGTCGTTCACCTCGAGCCGACAGGTCGCGTCCTTGTCGGGCGTCAGGCTGAGCAGGACCTCCATGTTGGCGCGTACCACACCGCCCGGCTCCGTGGTCACGTGCATGGAGCGGCTCTGCTCCCGGTGCCGCCAGCCGCCCGCCTCCGGCCGGTGGTTGTTGTAGTCGCCCCACAGCAGCAGCAGGCCATGCACCTCGTCCACGCGCCGCGCCACATGCCCGGCAGAGGGCAGCACGGGCGGCGGGCCCAGGGCAACGACCAGGCCGGCCGCCGAGAAGCCATCTTCCTCCGTGTCGCTGAACTCAACCGGGTCGATTTTCCCGCCGTCGCCAGGCGGCGACTTTACCGCCGGTTTGAGGCCTGTCATACAGCCGTTCACAGACCGCCGGGTGGTGAGGGGAATGACATTGCCGCGTTTCTGTCGAGAGGGGCTTTCTGTCGGTTCGGGAGTGACCACTTCCGGTGGTGGAACGCCGGTCTCTTTTTTCCCTTGCGCGCGCACATGGTCAACTGCGTCCATTTCCGACACCGAGGCGCTGACGTCAGTCCTTTCCGAATAGGTCTTTTCGCGCTCTCCATGGCCGTGGCCACTGCCTGCTGAGTCCGTAAACAAAACTTGAATTACTTCTCAGCGTGTGTGCGTGTGCGTGTGTGTGTGTGCGTGTGCGTGTGTGTGTGTGTGTGTGTGTGTGTGTGTGTGTGTGTGTGTGTGTGTGTGTGTGTGTGTGTGTGTGTGCAAATAACTGCGTGTCAGCAATTTTTAATGGACATTTTCGACCGTATCCAGACTAGAAAGCAGTATGGTCCAATGCTTGCCCAGACCCACGATACGTGATTTTGTTGTGATGAATGGTTGACTTGCAGCTGACCAAAATGTGTCTTAAACCTATTCAGCGATTCTGATGCTGGTATAACTAGTAAAAACGGATGCTATTAAGAGACCACCATCAGTGTACGGACAGGAATATGCAGGGTTCGTCCATACAGTGTGAAGATATGGAATTCAAGGCATTTAAATAAATAGGAATTCAAGACAATATCCATTTGGATTTCAGGGAAAAAAACAAAAATGGCGATCGCCGATTTTGGACTAATTTAGATCAGTGGGGACAGTTGAATGGAATTCAAAGCTTTTCATGACCAATTACCTAAATAGGTTCAATTCAAGGATTTTCAAGGCTATGAAAAGGGGCAAATGAAGTTCAAGACTTTCCAGGCCCCATACGGACCATGAATATGTCCAGTGTAGGAACAGCAACATATTATTAAAGATTTGTGTATTGACACATAGGGTGTGTTCCATTACCAAGTTCAGGGGTCCAACATTTGTGACTGAACATAATTCAAAACTGTCCAACACCTCAAACTACAATTTTCCAGTATTTTAAAACCAATTCAATTCTGTAGCTATTTTGTTTGGTCTTTAAGGTGTTGTTGCTTTACTTTGAACTAATATAATATAATATAATATAAAATGCATATAATCGGATATATGGAATGAACATACAATACCCATACTGCCATCCTCGATTTCCCAAAACCTTCTAAACATTATGCTAATAAAATTGATTTTCAAGGAATTTCAAGGGCCTAGAAAACCTATTTTTTATTCCCAAGACTTTCCAGAACCATGCACAAACCCTGAAGTACCCACATCTGTCTAAAACAGACAATGTAATATTGCAAAAGGCTTAGAGTTACAAAAGGCTCTAATGAATTTAGAAATCTAATACTGATTTGTATTAATAAGGTATCTAAGCCATGTTTACGATGCACTATTCTGTATGTATATGTTAATAGTAGTACAACTTAGAATAAATGGTGCAATTTCCATAACTGTGGCTTCAAACATAAAGGATACTAGCACATGGAAGAAAAAAACCTACACACACAGAAAAAAACTATCACTATCAGACATCATCTTATATCAGGCCTTATACAGATTTGTAGGGCCCCTAAAGTTTTATTATATATATATGAACTTATGGGATTACTTCATCAGGTTTTTGTATGATATTGTTATAAGTCAATGGATGCAACTAACCTTTTTGTTAGACACTTTTCCTAGACTAGTTAATAACAAGCCATACACTTGGTCATATAACATACGCTGTTAACAATACAATTTGCAGGGAAAAAAAGAGAGGGAACAGAATTAAGCTATTCCAATTACACAGCACTAAGCAATTATTGAGGCCCTGCAATTTGGGTTCTAACGTCTCCCGTAGGGGGGTTCCAAAGATTCTTCATTTTGTTTTGTACACTTTCTCAGCGCATCAACCAAACTTCAAGGATTTTTCAGGACACCTTAAAATTGTGTGCGAACCATGCTAAAAATCTGTATTTGAGTGAGTGAGTGAGTAAGTGATGGTGATTTTACACCAAGTCGTCGAGCATACTGAAATAAATATAGCATTTTCGTTCGATCATAGCTAGTTATCAAACTGTCAGGTATTAACTCGCCATGAATATGGCCATAGCTGCCGACATGGCGTAAAACCGCCAAGTCACGCACACTTTATTTGGGAAAATACACGACATACTCTCAAACAAGATATGTCCGTGCAAATAATGCAAATTGCAACAAACTGAAAAAAAATAACCAGTTTATTCCCAATTTTTTCCTCCAGACACCATTTGAAAGCTATTTCACTCAAACGAGCAGTTGCACCTTAAAACAAACACACCAGTTAATTCAGGAAGGGATTTTGTCTGCGATTGCACACAAATGGTATTCTTCATTCCACTACTCCTCGCCCTATCCAAGTAATGCCAGACACCGGGAAAAGTAGCAACAATCAAAACATATCTAAGTCTTTATTTAGATTGACTTGGCTGGGATTGATCCCAAGACCTCCCGCATCCGATGCAAGCACTCTACTCAACCACCCAGTTGCAAGCTCCATCACAACATGATTGTTGTTATATGGAAATAATGTATTTATATAGTACATAACAACAATAATGACTGAGTTTCGATGGGAAATGAAGCTGTTTCCCCACTAAGATTATTAAAAATGTATATCAAATTGTATTAGCTGTAGTCTATATAATTTTTCACTCACAGTTCACGTAAAAGCCATGAAGACGGTGCGAGGCAAAAAGGGGGCGGAGGGGACAAAAAAAAAATCTAGTGGACAGAACAATCTATATTATATAGAATTCTTACCGGAGGATACAGGTTTCTTGGGGCTAGGGAGACAGTCCAACTTTTTCGGCCTGCCACGCTTGCGCTTCGCTTGCGGTGCTTCCATCTCAAAGGTTGAATTTGAATTGTCACTAATATTGATGGTGTTCTCATGTCCTGCCATGTTCAAACTGTGCAGGACGACACGGCAAGTAGAAACACTAGGAGTCGATTCTTGAGTGGGGCTGCGCCTTTTCGGCGGTCTGCCTCGTTTTCGTTTCATGACGCCGACCTCTGCCGAACTGTTACTGACCGACTGATCGTTGACGCCATTAGCGTCCCCCCCACCGCCATTCTGGGGCATATTTGCAACAGGTCCAGTTGTGGCGCTGTCTGTGTCTCCATCACCATGTATCGCTGGAAATGTGTCATCATCTGGTGATCTCTAAAACCATAGAAACACAGGGAGATAACGTACGATGAGCGCACCATTAAAGCAACAATAGGGGGGGTGGGGGTGGGGGTGGGGTAAAGCTTTAAACTGGATTGTTTGTAGTAGCTATAAACTAAATTGCACAAAACTTAAGGGTATATATTGGCGAATAAATGATGGGGTTTCACACCATCATTGCAACAAGTACTCTTTTAATGATGACAAAATCGACAATCTATCTCACTAGTTTATTTATAATTATAAAATAGAAACAGAGCAGGTGGCAAACAGCGGATTCAAATGGGGCATTAGTATGGATAATTCTACTACGTGATTGGCAGTTTTACTTTTAAAGATAATTTGCTTGTTGGGTTTTTACGTTAAAGATAACATTATCTTTCAAAAGCCGTCCTGATATGAACGTAAATGTTGCTCTTTATAAAGTTTACTATGAAGAGGGGCACATTTTTCTGTGTGAAACCAAAATGACAATAAATTCTACGAACTATTCTCTGTGAATATGCTATTTACTGTCGATATTCGTGAAACCACAACTGCTAATCAATCAATGTCTTAAACTTAAAGATGTTCATGTTGACTCTAATAATATAAGTATAATAGTATTATATGCCTGGTCTTTTAAATAAAATAAAATTCTGAAGACAATATATTAAAATATCTTATAAAAATAGAGCTATATCAAAATGCAGTATTGTGTAAACCAGAACTGTATCTAAAGTTTCGAGATGCCATAGTGGTTGTAGCTCATCATTACACTTTCGTCTAAATTACTAGATTAGTTTAGTGCCAATACTAGGTACGCGCATAGTCGCCACCATCACGATGCCATCAAAATAGTGTGTATCCACGAAGTACATGCTTTGTACATGCCCACAACTAACTTACTCCCTATGCATCCTCTGTGGGAATATTCACTTAGATACTTCTGGTTTTGAAAATAATTTTAATTCAGATACATTTTGATGTGTTTTTAATCTGGACTACTGAAGAATTGACTTTGAAATTTTCAGTCTAGTAAAACAGAAGGTAAAGCACCATTAAACTGAATTTTAAGGCCATAAATCGATTTATCAGTCCATGGTTCACATAAAAATGGGTCACTCTGGTCAACTGATTTTGCCCGTGAATTTCAAGCAGCCTTCCAAAAAATATAGTGTGGATTGTTCTGCAACCATAGCAACAATGATAACTCTAAACCTGTTTGTATTTCATGAATTTTGATTCCCCTAGATACAAATTCTTATGGTCCTAAGTGCAAGCATTTGAACTATCAACATTTTTCATCCAATTCTATTCACAAAAGTTGAATCTGTTGGTCTACCCTAATTACTTCACCATTGTCATACAAACCCTATTAGAAATTGGTGTCCCATTTGGAAATCTTTGCTGCTAGCAAAGACTATGTATGACATCATCGGGATAGTTTCCCACTTTCAGATGGAGTTACTGGTTAAAAGGTTATGTCAAAAACCATAAACAAACTCTATTTTAAAGTATGGAAATGGATTTAGACACCTTAGTGGCTATGTGATCCTATTAAAGTAACATCTTAGGAGTATTTTGGTCTTTACTGCATTAGAAAATGTAACATATTAGCTCCAGGCTTTTACTTTAACTGAGCAGTGTTTAGCTATTTTGGGGCAACTCTTTGGCAGCCATCTTGGATTTATGCCTGTCATCTTGAATTTAGATGATTCCATTCAAAGGTATAGTTGACAAGGATTCTGAAAATAAATACTTTGTTATAGGTAACTTTGGTATTTTAAGAGCTATAGGGCATTTATTACCAGATTTCATATGATGCAAAGTGATGTCTGGGACGTCAATTTGGCCAATTATGTTTTAACCTATGGCAGCCATATTGGATTTGTATTTAATCAATGTAAGCTCCTAATTAATCCTAGTAATAAGAATTTACATTAGCCATTGTTTGTAGTACTTAATATAGGTATATTTCAATATTCAATGTCTTTATTTACGAAAAAAATTGCCTAATTTCGGGTGACTTTTTGGTGGGCATCTTTGATTTATGTCCACCATCTTGGATTTAGATCATTCCATTCAAAGGTAGTTGACAAGGATTCTGAAAATATATACAGTAAAACCTCTCTTAATCGACCGAGCATGGGACCGACTTTAAGTGCTCCATTTAGGGAGGTGGTCGGCTGAGTTATAATATCCTTACAATCGTATTGTTGAGACCCAAATAAAGCGATCGATATAGGGAGCGGTCGATCTGTGCAGGGGTCTGTATAAAGAGGTTTTACTGTACTTTGTTACAGGTAACTTTGGTATTTTAAGAGCTATAAAGCATTTTCTTACCAGATTTAGACATAAAAATAACCCACATGACCACTTTTTATCACCAAGTATCACTATCAGTGAGTTTTCATGTTGTCAATTTCCATAAAAATGTCCAATCTTCGGCCACAATTTGGTCTATAACTTTTGAATGAATAGAGATAGAAATTAAGGTGAGGTTTGGACCATTGAATTTATCAGAAAAAGTTCTATCAGATTATGCTATTAACCTATTTGGGAGTGGCCATACCAAATACATATATTTTCTGTTAAACACCCTACAAAATGTTTAACTATGGCTAGTTTTGTCTTAGATATATTCATCAGATCATTATATTGCATACATGATTGTGCATACATGTTTATGCCAAATCATGTATTTCTATTAATTTTGAATAAAATCGAAGATTTTCCCTACACGTATCGCCAAACTCAATGGCTGTACGCCTTTGCTTTGCTCTCGACGCTGTTTTCAGCGCATGCACAGTCGGAATTGTGATCTCGTCTATAGACTATAGCCTCAATACAATAGAATAGGCAATAATAAACTAGTGTGTGTGAGTGTGACAGTGTCACTGTCAGTTGGCTGTAGCCTGGAGCAGTGGAGGCAACTATTTGTTGTTGGAGGCGTTGCAGTATGTCAGTCGGTATATCAAATTCAATCGATATTTCCACATGCATGACCAATGTATATAATTATTAGATTAATTCTAACCCAATTTTTAACAATATATTTAGGGAAACAAATCAGAAGTAATTTTGTTTAGCGCATCTTACGGGAAACCCCAAAAACTGGGTTGCGCAGCGGCAGACGCGAGAGGGTGAATTAATGAACGCCGAACCAACATACTAACATTAATCAACATAAGTGGGATTAAACCAACTAAATATATATCCAGCGTATTCTATATCTAATTCTACACTAACCTGTCGGTCAGAAGATTCCATCGCTGTAAGAAATGATTAATATTAACGTTATTTGTTTGGATACTGGCCTTGCGTCCAACCGCCTAAAATGGCGTAGATTTACTTCCGCTACACTCACCAAGCAGATACTTGGGGGCTCACGCTTTCGTAATTTGAGGGTTCATACAAAATAGATTGTTGCAGCGTGGTTACAGAAACACCTGCGTTGGAGATTGAATTCATATCTTCAGAATGAGGCTTAAGGGAATCCCCGGTGCGCCCAAGACTGAATGAGTGCCAATTTTTGCCTTCTGTTTTGCGTCAAAGGCTAGCTTTTAGATGGGTTAACTTGTTTGTGACGCCCTGTTTTGTTTCCATCTGAGGAATATGCATACTTTTGATTGAAGCAACGATTTTTTGCACTCCGAAGAAGGCATATTTTTCTTCCCAATTCAACCAAAAACACTGGTAAAAGATTCACCCCTACCCAGAGTAGGGGTGAAAATCAACGTCTGGGCGGTCAAGTTCGGACTTCTAAATTAGATTTCCTCAAGTTTACATACCGTGGGTATATATATTTTACCATCAAGCCCTCCAGTGTCAGATCGCAACAACGTCGAACCAATAATGTGGTCGTTAATACCTGTTGACAGTGCAGGTACGTATTAATCCATGTTGCATGTACTGCCCATTCACACTAATTATTCTAATAGTAATAAGTGAACTAAAGCCGTGTTTACACGGGTGAGTTAAAACGCCTCAAATAAAGCGCCTTGTCAAGTTCGCCTTACATTCGCCGTGTAAACGCAACGCTGAAGCGGATTAGGGCTGATTCGCCTCATCTAGTTCGCTTCAAGTAAACCACGTCGCGAGGTAGTCTAGATGAAGCGAACTAGCTTAAGTCGGCCCATATTGCCTGTGTGAACGGTAGCGGTTTAGATACGGCAGATTAAGGACGTCACAGTCGAGACCTGAGTTTGTTGACTTTCCGGTAAATTTGGTCGATGAAACCGCTAGCTGTGCACAGATATTTTTTTCATGATATATTTTAAGGTCTTCACTGCCCAGCAGAAGTTTTGACCGTTCCAAACCAATACGATTCAGTCCATACATATCTAGGTCGAACCCACACTCTCTCTCTCGTGGTGATGTCGACTAACTGAAACTGGTGCTGGTTAGTCTGGACTTGCTCATGCGCAGATATCGATTTCCGCCTTAAACCGCTCCGTGTGTAAACGCGCCACTACTTCGCTTCATATAAATCGCTTTGTCTAATTCGCTTTACAATTGCCCGTGTAAACACGGCTTAAGTCTAAGACACAAGTCTTGGTCGTAGTCTTATTTATAATCAACTAGGCACTTGGACCGTTTCAATTCAAACACTGTGAATGTGTGAAATTCATCTTTTATCAGCAAGAGGCTACAAAATGCACAAAAATACCTAATTTAAATTTGTTATAGGAGTAGCTAGGCTACTCCAAACTGATTGTTTAAATGTATGTTTGCATTTCACTTTTGTGGTAATCAGATAGAACTTTATACACTGATTTCAGTGGTATGAAATTTATCTTGATGTGATAATCCGTTCAAAAGTTATGCGCATTTTAAAATATAATTTTGCAGGCTTTTCTCATCCAAAAATGAAATTGGCCAAATTAGCAAATTCACAAAGCCATAGAACATGTCCATATACTTGGAAGCCAAAACGAAGGACATTGTGATATATGCGTAAAAGACGTATAGGCATGTGGCTAATATATGATAATGAAATGCAAAGGTTTGGACAAAGGATTATGCAAATGAGATGACGTCATGGAAAGTTTAGCCGGCGGGTTCAGCGAGCCCTGGGGCGTGAATAAACCATTCAGTATCCAGAAGTCAAAGCGTTCAGACGTTGTACTTTCACATGGTGTCAGATGAGGAAGAATGCCGCCCGCTAATACACTGGCGGGTTTGCGGCCGCCTGGTCAGCTTGTCCTCAGCAACAACGCAAGATTGAACTGGAAAACATGGATCAGAGCATACAACATATACGCTACTGCTGCAGGTGTCGTTATGAAGACAGAACGAGTGCAATGCTGCATCTTTCTTCATGTCGCTGGCGAGGAAGCGCAGAAGGTCTTCGCCAATATGGATTTCGCTCTCGGAAATCAAGACAAGATTGGGCCACTTACGGAGGCATTTCGAACATATTGTGTAGGCAAGTGCAGTCTGATTATAACAAGATACAAGTTTAATACGCAGAATCAAGCTACAGAAAATATGGCTACATACATCACGGCATTACGAGACAGGGTGAAGGATTGCGAATATGGTACGGTGGAGGAGTCGCTGTTGCGCGATCGGTTAGTGGCTGGTGTTAGGAACGTGAATTTGCATAACAAACTGCTGCAAACTACTGAGTTAACTTTGGAAAAGTGTGTGAGTATGTGTGAAATGAGTGAGTTCAGTTCGGATCTGTTGGAGGACACCAAATCAGATGTTGAGAGTAAGGAAATTGATTTTCTTAGGAACTATGCTACTGCGCGTACCGGTGCACCAGTGGTTTGGTCATCGGCGACGCCATCTTGGAAATCGCCATCTTGGAATGCCGGCTGTGCCGGTGCAGGAGAGTTCAAGATCCGCTGTCAGAATTGTGGATACGAACACCGCCGGTGAGGCTGCCCAGCGAAAGGCAAAGCTTGCATAGCCTGCAAGAAGATCGGGCACTTCGGCAAGGTCTGCAGGAGCAGACTTGGCAGAGTCAACGAGGTTACTGTTGAAGAGCCCGACCCTCACAATGCTGAGCGAGGCCCGGGTCCGGCGGAGGTCAATGTGCTGACAACGGATCTGTTCGTCGGTGCGGAGCAAGACGCCGAGCTGTGGTACGCGATCATCCGGGTGAACGGTTGCCCTGTCAAGTTCAAGCTCGACACCGGGTCGGAGGTGAACATGCTGCCGAGGTACGTCTTCGACAGAGTGGCTCCGGGGCGGCTGACGAACACCAGGTGTTCGTTGGTGACATTCTCGGGTCATCGGATCACTCCCGACGGTGAGGCGTTGCTTGACGTGAACGGCAGAGACTTCAAGTTCCAAGTGGTGCGGAACTGTCAGCCTATTTTGGGCAAGCAGGCTTGTGTGACATTGAACCTGCTGGCGCGGGTGGATGAGGTGCACTGTGCTGTGCCGACGAACATTTCCAAGCCGACAAACAGTCCCAGTGCCTGGGCAGAGCAGCTGGTAAGCGAATACAAAGATCTATGTGTTTCAGGGGTTGGGTTTGATCAAGGCAAATGCTGTCATTCATGTTGATAAATCTGTACAGCCTGTTGTTGATTCGCCTAGATGGATTCCATTTGCTATTCAAAGTAAAGTACGTAGTGAGCTTGATCGCATGGTGGAGTTAGGTGTCATAGTTGAGCAGGATGAACCTAGACCGAGTGGGTTAACTCCATAACTATCGTAAAAAAACCATATAAGATAAGGATTTGTCTGGATCCAACTAAGTTGAACAAGGCGATAAAGAGAGGGCCTTTCCCTACCAAGACAATTGACAAAATTATTGCCAAAACGGCAGATGCAAAATATTTCTCAGTTTTGGATGCAATGACAGGGTATTGGCAAATAGAATTAGATGAAGAAAGTTCGCGTCTGTGCACATTTAATACTCTGTGGGGCCGGTACAGGTACACCCACCTGCCTTTTGGCATCAAAACAGCCAGTGACATTTTTATTCAGGAAATGCACCGTGTCATGGGCGATATACCCGGTATCGGGATAGTCACGGATGACATTTTGGTATATGGGTCAATGGTTAAGGAACACAACGAGCGGCTGAGAGCCGTGTTGGACCGAGCTAGGTCGGTTAATCTTAAGTTGAACGAAACAAAATCTTTGCTATGTAAGACTACAGTAAAGTATGTAGGTCATCAACTTACCCAGCAGTGTGTGAGGCCTGATCCAGACAGAATACAAGCAATAGTTGACATGCCAGAGTCGCGTGATAAACAGGGTGTCCAAAGGTTCCTGGGCATGGTTGGATATGTGCACAAGTTCATACCCAACATGTTCGAGATTGCCAAACCACTACGCACGCTCCTCGCTAAGGATGTCGCAAGGCACTGGCAAGTCGAATAGCAGGGCGCGTTTGATAAATTGAAAGAAAAGAACTGCTCCTGTGTTGTCGTATTACAATGTCAAGAAACCCATTGTTATTCAAGTCGATGCTTGTCAGTCAGGTTTGGGTGCCGTATTAATGCAGGATGACAAGCCAATCGCACTCGCATCTCATGCGCTTAACTCAGCGCAGTGTGGCTATGCCACTATTGAGAAAGAAATGCTCGCCATATGTCACGGATGCCAGAGGTTTCATGACTATATCTTTGGCAAAGAAGTTCAAATTCAAACGGACCACAGGCCGTTAGTGGCGATAATGCAGAAACCAATTCATATAATCTTTCGGCCAAGATGCAGAGAATGCGAATGCGTTAGCAAAATTACGATATTCAACTATGTCATGTGAAGGGTTCTTTGATGTTTTTTGTAGACACGTTGTCCAGGGCGCATAGTGCCAAAGTAGGTCATGGTAACCTGTTCGATGACACGTTCTGCGTTGCCCCAGTGGACATTCAATCGTCAAGTTTGTTGAGTAAGATTGTCAGAGAGTATGAACAGGATGTATCCATGTCCGTTTTGATATCGCACATTGAAGATGGGTGGGACACCACACGCATACAGACACTGCCATGTCTGAGACAGTACATCCCACACAAAGACGAGTTCACAGTAGACAACAATTTGGTCATGAAAGGCAATCGGGTGGTGGTTCCTCCGGGTCTCCGCGGTGAAATGATTGAGGCGTTACACAAAACACATTTGGGCATGACAAAGTTCAAGCAGCTGTCGTGGGACTGTATGTTTTGGCCTAATATGAACAAACAAATTGAGGATAAGGTCAGTCGGTGTGACACTTGCCAAAACAACCAGAAAAATTTGCATAATGAGCTGTTGATAAATCACCCGATAGCCTGTCAGTCGTATGAAAAAGTAGGTGCAGATTTGTTTGAGTTAAACCATAAAAGTTACCTGATAACGGTAGATTATTACACAAAATATCCAGAGGTGATGCTGTTGGGCGATACGTCGTCAGTCACAGTCATTGAGGCGTTGAAGGATAATTTTGCAAGGCACGGTATTCCCAGTCAGGTTATATCGGACAATGGTCCGCAGTTGAAGAGCCATGAGTATAGGGAGTTTGCACAGCATTATGGGTTTAAGGCTGTATATTCCAGTCCACAATATCCTCGCAGTAATGGTCAGGTAGAACGGTTTGTGCAAATGGTAAAGGACATGTTAAAGAAATGCGAGAAGACTGGTTCAGATTTTCAGTTAGCTTTGCTGAACTATCATAACACTCCATTGCCCGTCTTGAATGCATCTCCGGCTCAGCTGCTCATGAGCAGAAGGCTTAGGGGCAGGTTGCCGATGGCGGAAGAAATTTTGATACGCGAAACACAAAATCCAAAGAAAGTGCAGACAGCGAAGCGGCAGCAAAGCCAGAAAGCGTTTCATGACAAAAAGTGTGGTAAGCCGCACAAACCTATGAAAGTCGGGGACAAGATAAAATACAAAAATCATGCGGGGGATTGGAACAAAGGGATTATTTTGGGTCGGACTGGTATCTCGGGGAGAGAGTATCAAATTTTGAACGAGTCAGGTAATATGTTGTATAGAAATCGAGTGCAGATTATAAGGGTGCCTGTGGGGGGGGCAGCCCGAACCAGTCGGGCAGACGCAAAGTAGGTCAGCGTCGGTGCCGAATGTAAACAGTGAGGCTAATCTAAGTAGGTCAGGTCGGCTGATTAGGCCGGCGAGCAGGTTAAACATGTAGTGGGTCAGTTAGATTGGCTGTAGACACGTATAGCATGTGCATGTAGGATTAAGGTCTATTTTTCAGCTGCGGTTTTGATGTGTTGTGTGATGGACAATGTGTAACATGGAGGCTATAAGGCCGGACATTTAAAGGACTTCTGTGCCATAGTGCGCTCGGACATTTGCTAGGACTTGTGTTTCAGTTAAGTACGCATATATGTTGATGTTGCAATTGTTTTGACTGGTATGTTGGTGTGTGTTGATGGTTATTTTGAAACATTTCATGTTTCAGAAATACTTTGAGGGGGGGATGTGATATATGCGTAATAGACGTATTGACCAATTTCATATGATGTCAGCACATGTATTTAGGTCAGTGCGCGCGCTGCTTGGCTGCAGGACAACATCCGGTCAAACTGTAAACTCAATGGCTATGCGCAATATTCATAGAGAAAAGGTGAAATATCTCTAAAACCACACCACCTAGAAACAAACTGATTGGAATACACATAGAAAACATGTTTAACAAAAAGATTATATTAAATTAATGAGGTTAGGGTCCTGGATTTCTATTAATTTTGATTAAAACCGACGTTTTGCACTGCGCGTACCGACAAACTCAATGCATTGTCAATGGCAGTGAGCAATCTTCATACAGAAAAAGTTAAATATCTCTAAAGCCACACCACCTAGACACAAGCGGATTGGAATACACATAGAAAACATGTGTACCAGAAAGATTATATTAAATTGATATGGTTAGGGTTCTGGATTTCTATTAATTTTGAATAAAACTGATGTTTTGCACTGCGCGTACGGCAAACTCAATGCATTGTCAATGGCAGTGAGCAATCTTCATACAGAAAAAGTTAAATATCTCTAAAACCACACCACCTGGAAACAAACGGATTGGGATACACATAGAAAACATGTTTACCAAAAAGATTATATTAAATTGATACGGTTAAGGTTCTGGATTTCTATTAATTTTGAATAAAACTGATGTTTTGCACTGCGCGTACGGCAAACTCAATGCATTGTCAATGGCGGTAAGCAATCTTCATACAGAAAAAGTGAAATATCTCTAAAACCACACCACCTAGAAACAAACTGCTTGGAACACATATAGAAAACATATCCAACGAATAGATTATATTAAATTTATATGATTAGGGTTCTGGATTTCGATTAATTTTGAATAAAATAAACGTTTTGCACTGCGCATACTAGCAAACTCAGTGGCAGTGTGCATTCGTTCTGCAGCCAAGCTGCGCGCGCATACACGATGTTTACAAACATTGAAAGGGGTCTACAGGCATGTGGCTAATATATGATAATGAGATGCAACGGTTTGGACAAAGGATTATGCAAATGAGATGACGTCGTTGAAAGTTTAGCCGCCGGGTTCAGCGAGCCCTGGGGCGTGAATAAAACATTTAGTATCCAGAAGTCAAAGTGTTCAGACGTTGTACTTTCACAGACATGATCAAGTTTCATATATCATATAGATTGCATTCATTTTGGGGGGGGGGAGAAAAACAAAAAAATCACACGGATATATACCACTTTTAAAACAGCTAAAATATCAATTTGGCCCTGTTGTAAAGTTAACAGTACCGGTACGTATTTACTACCTAACAATAAAAGTAACATTTTCATGGACATTTCAAAATACCATATCTCAGCTTCTAATTATGATACAGAGATAAATTGGGTATCACTAGAACCAGCAGAACTGTATCTATAACTTGCATGTACTTTAACGATTTAGACAATTGAACACTAAAATTGTGTTCCAACTACCATTCATGACACATGAAATTCATTTGTACGCCTCCACAATATCTTCAATACACTCCACATGACAAACACAACATTCACTGCTCTTAATAATATTAATAGTAAGTTGCATTACAAAGGCAAAGCTTAAGAAAATAGTGATAGACTTGACCAGAAAAGCTGTACTGATTCTAAATAATAGTATTTTTATTCATTTCAAAAGTAATGTCTTGCAATTTTAGACTGACAAAGTGACATCCACAAATATAATTGCTACCTGAATCACAAATGTTAAGTGATGACATATGCCCTTGAACTCTAGGTCAAATATGATTAAATTTATGGTCTTGAGAAAAAGTGAAATAGATCATACCTAAAAATACAATTAAAACTTAATAAAAGATTTAGATGATCACTTGATATGAGCAATATCAACAATGCAGTTGCCTAATTAAACTTTAAAAGCTCATTCTCTTGACACGTGGCCATTTAGGATTCCCCACAGGGGCCATTTTAGGGGGGGGGGAAGCGTCATTGACTTATGAAGTTATGTCAACACAAACCTCCCTCTCAAGTAACATCAAATTAAAGGTAATCATCTCAGGAATCTAACTAATGGCATTAAATGAGGCAGGAGGGGGTGACTGACTTGGGGAAGTGAAAGGTGAATGAGCAGGGGGACGAAAACTTAAACTTACCTCCAGCTTCAGAAAACTGGATATATCTTATTTCTTGATGAATTTTGACCAGACACAAACTGAAATAGTCAGATTTAATGTGCTTCAAAATAGCAGCATCCCGACCACAACTTGAGAAAAGTTATCCCCCTGAATCCAAATTTTCCCGCGTGACGCAAAACGGCGCACTGAAAAATAATGACGTCATCACGGAACTGCTACTGGCAGATGCGGTCCAAGTGCCGAAATCTTTGGGTGTTCTACAACTTATTAGTTAGGAACATGGTAATTTAGGTGCTACCTGAATTATGAAGCCCATCCTGAAAGTTTCTGGCAAATGTAATGATGGCCCCACATATGTAATGTATGTCTTTCAACCGTTCCGTGGATGTCGGCTGCCGGTGTGTCTCAAATCAGTGCTCATGGCGAAAGTAGCCTACTCTAAAATTGCTCTGTGGATTTATGTACCCCCCCCCCCTCCCCCACACACACACACCCACACATACCCCACTCTTGACCACCTGCACACTTCCGTTTGCGTTTGGCCATCGTTTAATTTTGAAACAAACGGCTGCATAATGTACTGTGTTTCGTCTATCAGTCAATTTCCTTATCTTTTCATTTTATGGAATACTATTCTTAAACATATCCTACTTTTTCTTTGCAGAAGATGCTGGCCATTTGCGCCTGTTGGTCGGTAAGAAGTACACACTGGGGAGGATGACGGCAGATTTCACCATCAACGATGATAAGTCCATCAGTCGTATCCATGCCATGCTGGAAGTTACTCACCCTGAGGCCAATGTCGTATGTATATTTACTTTCACAAAGTACACCATTATTGGCTTCAAGTGCACAATCTGCTATAGCTAACCTTTCTTTCTCATGCTTGTAAGGCATTTGAAGATAAAAACATGCACTACGGGAGGTTTTCAGGAAGCCTTGACAGGATCACTAGAAGTTAACATATATATAAAAGTTTTAGTCATATATAAATGTAGATAAAAGATTCACCCGGTACTTGTAGTACACGGGTGAAGACCAGCCTTATGGGTGAAAATAGCGTTAGTATGGAACAAGAAGTAGAATGCCTGGCACCAGTGTCAAATGGTTACTTATATCATCACAGAGTTGGTGAAATGGGAGAGAATGCAAAAAGACAAGATGGTGGCCAGAGAACCCCATCGATTTCACTTTTAAATTGCATTAAAGTATATGTTTTATTATATTTTCCAACTCAAAAGTAGCGGGTAAACATGAAGACATACAAAGAATAAATATTGCTTCTTAGATTGTGAAATTAGGCTCTCAATAGTCTCATAAAGACTCAGTTCATTAGCCCGATTTTTCAACCGTTTTTATATAAGGCTGGTCTTCACCCCTGTACTGGAAGTACGGGGTGATCTTTTATCTAATATAAATGGTGATGTTAAAGGGACCAGATATAGGTCGCTGAGACACTACCCATACTCTGACAAATGCTCTCCAAGCATTCGTTTGCCTGTTTTCAGTTTGTGCTGACATTGGTTGCTGTTGTTGTTTTTTATTTAGTCCAGCAGCACTGAGACTTTTAGACAACCATATAGAGAAATCTTTTTTAGAAATTGCAATCTAAAATGATAAATATAAAGGTCAAATGTTTATTTATCATAACCTGCTACTTTTTGTGTGAATAATTGATTAAATCATGTAGATTAATAGACTTTAAAAGTTGAATTGAGAGCTTTCTGTGGCTACCATCTTGGTGGTTGCCATGGCTTCCCCTGTGTGTGGGGAACCCCTCTAGGTCATGTGATGAGGGAATCCCACCTATGATGTCATTCATACATCACAGACCTCAACTCTCCTCCCACATGTTCAGTGGCATGAACTGAACAAACTAAGCAAAGGTATGTCTGGAGAGCTTTTGATGCTGGATTCGTTTGTATCTGGGTGAGGTATAGCCGGCGACTTTAATAATACATGTGTTTGGCCATCATCAGAGCATATGTAAAGGGTACTGTTAATAATACATGTCAGTGATAGAAATAAGCAAAGATTTTCACTTGTCCAACGGACAAGTCTGGTGTATTTTTCACTTGTCCATCTGATTTTTCACTTGTTCACAGTATTTAGCTTATGTGCATATATATTCAAACATGTACATACATATCTTGACTAATAATTCATACTTCTTATATATATACATATAAATATATATATATATGTATATATATTTTACCTCGGTACTACACCTCTGGCTACTCGTAGCCCAGGGAGAAGGAAGCGCATCCAGGTCCAGCAATTAGCATAATCAGCTCACAGCAGGACGTTTGTGAGCAGCTCTGGCAGTTTTTCTACATTAACTACAAAACCAACCACGTTAGTATCTTTCAAAATCAATACGTTTGTTCAGTTCATGTTAGCATTCACGTACAAGGTTTTTTGAAACTTTTTGATAAGTTATCACTGTTTTACAGCTTAGTTTTGATCGTATTACTTATGATCGTTAGAACAATGCATTCATTGTTCGGTTATTAATCAAGCCACCTGTTGCCGAACGGAGAGATGTTTTGGCAGGAGCCATTTACATCGCTAGGATTTATTCCTGCGCTTCGTTAAGATTGCCTGATTGTTATTCTCGTTAAGGCGTACCTCCGAGTCCTATAGTATTTTCTTCAATTTTTGGCGAAGAAAGTCACAGGTGGGAGAAGTTTATAGGTACTTAAGAGTGTGGGAGGGTACCGCTACACTGGTCCCTACCCCTCGTTTGGATTGGCCATCTTGATATGACCTTAGATGTTGCTAGGATGTAAAACAACAAACAAACTGCATCGGTTGGTGGTTTCCCATACCATCATCTTGCGACTGTCTATTAGCCACACGCCTGCATTAAAAACTGTTTTAGCGCCATAATACAATAATTATACTCTAATTATCAGTGTGATATTCAGCCCTAAACAATGCCTAATCATTGGTTTTCGTTTTTACTCACACTCTCCGAGCATGGCTACGAAGTGGAGTAAGGCAGAGGCATCTCATGCACTCAGTGAAAATGAAGACCGCTCACCGCGGGCACAGGTTCAAAGGTCGCCTTCGTCGGAACAAAGAGATTCATAGAGTTTTGGGGGGGTATGACACTGGCCCCGGCACAGCTGACCTGGATGAACAAGTCGCTAGATTGGTTCAACAGAAGATGGAGGAGATGTTGCCCTCCAGAGTGGTGGCCACAAAGAAAAAGAGATCTAAAGTGGCGCGTGATTCCGATGAATCGGAGTTGGAAGATCTCTCTGAAGATCAGGCCTCATGTGACGATGAGTCAGAGGAGGAAGTGGTTGTGTCTGTGCACAAATGCAAACACAAAAAGAAGGAGCACTCATCAGAAGGGGACGAGTACACGAGGGCCCGCAAAAAGAAGCCTCTCGTGAAAAAGAGCAAGAAGAAGATGAAAAGGAGGAAGCACAAATCTTCTTCCTCTGACTCTTCATCAGACTCATCTTCTATGAGCTCGGATTCTGATACTAAACACGCGGAGAAATGCGCGAAATCCTGTGGTAGGGGAACAAAAAAGTGCAAGGTGCAGAGGCGGAAGAAAGTCCACATAATGACAATCATGAGGAAGATGATCCAGGGGCACTTCAACACATTTAAGCCAGCCGAAGTGATCATCAAAATGGCTGAGAGATTCATGGGGATCAAAGGGATCCTGGAATCCACCATTAAGGAAATGGACCCGGAAGTCAAGCTCAGTGACGAGAAGAAGTTTGTGGTGGCCCTGCATACAGTGCACAAAAGGGTTCTATCGGCCAATAGGATGATGGCCGAGAACAAGTTCTCATCGCTGTGTGACGATATGAATGGGGGGATTGCGTTGCTAACCACGACTAGCAATTTCCTCTCGTACGAAAGCTTTGAGAATGTGGTCAAGGCGGTTTGCACGGACGCAGGCAATGAAGTAGCCAGGTTAAGGAAGATCACAGACAATGATGGGAAGGAATATACATTATTCCTTGCCCCCAAGCCCATTAAGGGGAAGCCACTGGACAAGACAAAGATGTTCGGTGGCCAACTCCAGTACTTGTTTAAGCAACTGGAGACGAGCTCCAATTGTGGCAAGCACATGAAGACAGAGAAGAATAAATCCACGGGCGCGAATCCTAAACACTTCAAGAAGATGAGGCAGGATTTTCGAAGCCGACGAACCAGCCAACAACGAGGCCAGTTCGGGATGAACTTCAGCTTCCAGGCCAGGGGAAGGGGCCAAAGGCAGTCATTCGGCTGGAGCGATGGGAACCGGCCCTTCAAGAGGGAGTTTCAACACCCAGAAGTCATTCCCCCACCCAGGGAACAAGTAGAAGTAGCAACGCAGACACCAGTAAGCAAGTTTCAAGCTGGTGACCTCAATAATTGCCTACCGGAATGGAATAACATTACGGATAACATAATTATTCTTAGTTTAGCTGAAGGGGTAAGAATCCCATTGATTGAGGAACCTATTAAAAATAATATACCTTATCCTTACCGATTCCACAGTTCAGAACGCGAGGCATTAGACAATCAAGTCCTAAAATTTGGTGAGAAAGGAATTATAGAACCAGCACTACAGGTGGCTGGGGAATTCATATCCAATATTTTTTTGTGACCTAAACCAAATGGAGATGTAAGATTAATTTTATATCTAACATTATTTAACAAATTTGTAGAATATAAACATTTTAAAATGTTCTCTTTGGATACAGCAAGAGATTTAGTAACGCAAGACGCCTGGTTAGCCAGTGTAGATCTTAAAGATGCATACTACACAGTACCTATTTATAAACTTGATCGGAAATAATCTCAGATTTGGTTGGAACGATGAACTTTATGAGTTCACATGTATGCCGAATGGACTAGCTTGCTGTCCACACATTTTCACAAGGTTACTTAAACCAATTTTTCCCCAAATGGCTAGGGAAGGACATATTATGTTTCCATATATCGATGATTCATTTATTGTTGCACAAAGACAACAACAATGCCAGGCAGCAGTAGAAGTTTCTGGGATTTTTTATTGACACCACAGAAATGACCATTTCATTAACAGAACAAAATGTTGATAAATTTACAACAGCAAATCAATTATTACAATTGAAAAAACCAAAGATATGACTAGTTGCAATTTTGATAGGAATTATGATAGCATAGGCACCAGCTATTCTTTATGGGAAGGCTCATATTAAATTGCTAGAAATAGATAAGAACTTTGCGTTGGCACGCACAATAGGAAACTTTGAATGGGCCATGACGATTTCGCCAGAAGGCCAAAATATTATTTGGTGGTTGTCACACATTAACAATTCGCCCAACCTCATTAGGATGGCAGAGCCTAACACTACAGTTACAACAGACGCTTCATTAGAAGGCTGGGGGGTTCATAGAGACCAACAGGCAACAGGTGGTCATTGGATGGATGATGAAATCTCCGATCACATGAATGTATTAGAACTTAGAACGATTTATCTAGGACTCCGTAATCTAATTCACCTCCCTAAAAATCATGTAATAGTTTTAACAGACAATACGACAGCTATGGCTTACATATGTAATATGGGAGGGACTCATTCCAAACCATCTAATTATATGGCTAAATTCATTTGGGACTGGGCAGAGGAAGAGGAGATATGGCTAACAATAGCACATATTCCAGGCAGTCATAATACTTTGGCTGACAAGAAAAGTAGACATTTCCACGACCATTTAGAATGGTCACTAAATCAGAGTATTTTCTACCACATTTGTCACAAATGGGGCAAACCAGGAATTGACTTATTCGCATCACGCAATTACAAAAAGTTACACAAATATGTATCTTAGCATCTAGAGCCAGAAGTCTGGAGAGTAGAAGCATTCTCATTAATTTGTAATAATATATTTTATTACATATTCCACCATTCAGCATTATCAGCAGAGTGGCCAGGAAGATCACGATGGATCACACACATGCAGTACTGATAGTACCAGCATGGGAAACACAACCATGGCTAGTGGCAATAACATCAGCAGCAACAGACGTGCTCAGATTCCCAAGAGGAAGGAACAACCTGCAACATCAGGGACCACTAACAGTCCACGGAGACGTGTCAACAACACCCCTTTGGCATTCCTTTTTTAAGAAAACATTTAGAACAATATGGTTTAGACAAAATTACAAAAGAACGACTTATTTCACATGCCTGGAGGAAAGGGACAGTGAAATTTTACACAAGTTATTTAAAGAAATGAGGACTTCATTGCCTCCTAAAAGGAGTCAAACCATTAAAACCTACAATAGCCCAAATATTAAGATTTCTAAGAATCCTGGAGGATGAAGGATTAGGATTTGGTGCAATTAATGCAGCAAGCTGTGCGCTTTCAATTATTCTACTGAGAATTGATGGACAGACAATTGGAAAACATCAGTTGGTACACTGGTTTATTAGATCGGTGTATGAATGATACCCACCTAAACCAAAATATAATAGGTTCTGGGATGTGTCGATAGTATTTAAGTTATTCAAGTCATGGCCTAGCAATAGACAGTTATCTATGAAGGAATTATGTTTTAAATTAGCAGTTCTATTACTGCTAGTGATGGGACATAGAGGTCAAGCGATTTTGGCACTTTCACTAGATGGATTGGAAATAGACATGGATGAGGCAACATTCGATTCAGAGACATTACTAAAATCGAATCGCACAGGGGACCCACTGTCCACAATACATGTAAATAGTTTTCCGGAAGATAAACGGATATGAGAAGTTTCAGCCATTATGGCGTATATATCCAAGTCACATGGAATAAGGAATTCCAGACAGTTACTAATCAGCTTTATTAAATCGCATAAAGCTATCTCGAGAGACACACTCACAAGATGGACCATCAAGGTGCTTAAACAGGCAGGAGTCAATACTGGACGCGTAGCATCCCATTCAACATGTGGAGCCATGGTTTCCAAGGCAAGACAATTAGGGATCTCAGTGAAGGGAAGGAATCCTTGCACACACGGGGTGGAAGACGGCTAGATCATTTGCAAAGCATTACAACAAATGACTAGAGACTCGCAGCCTGACGACTCGCCTACTCACCAACTAAAGACAGGTGAGAAACAAAATTAACATTTTGCACTACAAACAATAGTATGATTACAACATTAAATTATAGAAGGATAAAAAATGAGATTAAGTAAAATTCTCCCTGGGCTACGAGTAGCCAGAGGTGTAGTACCGAGGTCAAATAGTATAGTTGTACAAATTTTACCTGGGTACAGATGATGGATAACTGGTGTTTTCCCGAGGTACTAGCCTCAGATAGTCGTGGGTCAGGACCCACCCTATCCCAGCATGACTATCATGTTTCGCTAGAACCAAAACAAAAACACAATAGTATCCATAAAATTCTAAGATAATTTTTTATCCTATTAATTATGTAAAAGATTGCTGGACCCGGATGTGCTTCCTTCTTCCTGACCAACGACTATCCGAGGCTAGTACCTTGGGAAAACACCAGTTATCCATTATCTGTACCCAGGTAAGATTTGTATAACTATACTATATGGAGATTTTCATGGTAAATGGGGCCAATGTGTGACATGAGGGTTACAAATTAATATTGTGTATTAGCCAATAGTGGAAAGCCAGCCTTATCAGTGATAGAAATAAGCAAAATTTGTCGCTTGTCCACCGGACAAGTCTGGTGTGATCTTCACTTGGCCGTCTGAATTTTCACTTGTCCCGAACAAGCGGACAATCTCTTATTTCGAACGCTGCCTTTGTTTTGCCAACACCAGAGCTTCCACAATCGTTTAAAGGCCTGTCATTTTAGGATACCTCTTGAAATGGCCTACATTGGGAATTTACAAAGCGCTCTAGAACTTTGCCTAAATATATTTTCCTAGAGCTGGAAGCAAAATTAAATTACATGAAACATTAGAACACGAGTACTGTTGTGAGCTTGACAAACCGTCCATTGTTTAGAAAAAAGTAAATGTTTAGTATATTAAATAGGTAATTTCTTTTTAGCTTTAAAAACTTAATCTTTTTATTAAAAAAAAAAAAATGCAACCATAATCGTGTGCTGGAATATTTTACTAGTCAATGGCAGTATTAGCCATTTAATCAATAACCATTTAATCAATTTCATTTCTATTCAAGACATTCAACAGTCTTCTTGACGATGTAGCATGCAGATAATGGTATATTTTTCTAGCTCATTGGGAAGTATAGTCCGCAAAATTAGAGGCAGTGATGGTTTGCTGTTTTCGGCTATTATTGCACATAGGATGTAGGCGGTGTAAATCTGCATTTTTGATTAGTTTAAAAATAATATATTTTCGCAGTTTATTTCACAGTAATTTAAAAGAATTAAACAAAAGAAGAGGATCTTTGGATAAATGAGGCCGCAATGCCAGTCATGTGGTAAATATGTGCTGAATAAGTCTTCTGTTAATGCCGAAGTACTGGTCTTCACGACATTTTTCGATTCAGGATTATTTACGCAAAAAGGTATATAGAGTAAGCTGTGCAATAACTGTTGAATACACAATTTGCAGCATATAACACAATGAAATTTTATAATCCACGAGTTCCATTGCAATATGTCAACAGTAGTGTCATTTGACTAGATCAATATTATTCAGATCGATGTGATTATTTACATGGTATTTAGAATGTAAGCAGAAGCTGTCTTCTGTATTCATTTGATAAAGTTGTAGTAAGTTTTAATGCAGGGTCTGGTCAGATGGAGTTAGACAAGCGGTATATAAATGTCAGTTTGCCAGAACTATTCTCGTGTTACCCTATTGTGGTTAGTTATGTGAGTTTGTTATTTGCAGTTTGTTGTTTACGGGTTGATCGGTACCTCACAGCAATATGAATTCTGCTGTTGGGGTGTGGTTGTTAGTAATACACTGGAGTTCTGTCTCATTTCGTCAAATGGTCCTTAAATAAGTATGTATGTTATCGATATGAGTCACCTATCACGTAGTCAGTATTTTAATAAACCTCTTCTCGTCTAGTCACACCCCCACAAGCCGCCACTGTTCACAGTTCGGGATTCGTCACGTTTCGGGACTGTAATCCGCAATCAGAAGTTCACCAACTCGGAGCAACTTGTCAAGAGTGGAGATACCATCAAGTTTGGCACTGTTAACAGTGTCTACAGGTATGGCTATCGACAGTATCTGAAGCCTCGTCATTACATGAATGAATTATTCTCAACTATGAGCTGGGAAAATAATTTATTTCCTTTTTACATTTGATTAATCTGATCATGTTCTTTTTCATATTCTTCATTGTTTTTTCGTGTTCTTCATGTTCTTCTCCTTTTCCTCCTCCTTTTCCTCCTTCTCCTTCTCCTTCTTGTCATTCTCCTCCTTCTCCTACTCCTCCTTCTCCTACTCCTTCTCCTTCTCCTTCTTCTCCTTCTCCTTCTTCTCCTTCTCCTTCTCCTTCTTCTCCTTCTGCTCATTCACTACACGACCGAAACGGTAGAGCGGGGGCCTCGGGTGTGGGAGATCGGGAGTTCGGTTTCCGGTCGAGTCAAACCAATGACTTATAAAATTGATAGTTGTTGCTTCCTAGCCTGGCGCTTGGCATTAATAGGACTGGTTAACTCAGTGTCAGGATAATGTGACTGAGTAGGATATCAGGTTAGATGCTGGTGGCCTGGTCTCCCGGTGGGAAGCACTATGAAGTCACCATGAGTGAAAGTTTGTTTTTATTTAACGACGCCTCTAGAGCACATTGATTTTTATCATCGGCTATTGGACGTCAACTCACCATGAGTGCGCACTGTCACAAGTCGGGACCCATCCTGATAAGACTTAATTTTTTTATGGTGATGGTGTATTTATGCGGCCCATAACGATTAAGTCTAATGACTTGTTTTTGCTACTAGACGGTAATAGTCTCATGGTTCCCATTGTTTGATTACTTTCAGTTGTTGTGTGGCTATCTACTGCATGCATTCTTTCTCTGTTTGTAAGACCTTAGATGTTACCAGGACGTAAAACTCCAACAACCAACCAACTTTTGCAGAGCCATCTACGAGCCCTATGTGGTAACTACATCGTGCCTGGACCAAGGGTCCAAGAGACAGACCAAGTCGCTGGTGACGCGCCTGGGGGGGCACGCTGTGAGTGACTGGCGACGTGAGTGTCAGCTGCTCGTCATGACGAGCCTCAGCGTCACAGTCAAGGTCAGTCTGTTACGTCATAGCAACGCACCTGGACGCGGCACATTTTAACATGGTCAAAGCTGCATAGTCCAATTAAAACATCAAATTAAAAAAAATCAAAACAAATTATCTAAATTTGATTTTACATGGCTAACTTAGATCCTGGCACAGTTATTGAACATTTGTTGCCACGTAGAAGGGAATACTGAGGCAATTTAATAGAAGTTGTTACTGCAGAAGGCTATGGTGTCAGAGATTTGGCATGCTTGCCAAAATTAATTTTGCATGGTTGCACTTCAGATTTCTCCAAAGTTAGCCATTTAATACCAAAATGATTTTATAGGTAGATTATAGCAATAAACCTACTTTATTCATCTCAGAAATTGACAGAAACTCAAAACTATTGTATTATGCAACTTAAGGATATAGAGTATGGTATCAGTCACAGGATTCGTATGGGTCCTTGAAAGCCTGGAAAGTAATGGAATTTGATAATTCAGGACTCCCGGCCTGGAAAGAATAAACAATATGCTTCTGGTGTATATGTAATTGGTGTATAAATTAAAAATATATACTGTCACAAGTCGGACTATTTTTCTGTGTGTATATTTTTGTTATTTAAAATTTAATTATTAAAAAATAATCTAAGGTCCACGCACTTAGTCCTTACCCCATGTCCGTTAAAACTTCAGGTGATCTGTGCCCTGGTGTCGCTAAAACCCATCGTCACGGTCCAGTACCTTGAAAAGCTGGTTACTAGCATTCAGGAGAAAACCTCACCACCAAACCCCGAAGAGTAAGTAAACCATACTTTTAATTGTATCACATCAAATATTTTACAGAAATTATTGATAAAGGAAATCAATCCATATGGATTATGACCACTACTGTGCACAGCCGCGAAAACAAGTGCATGCACTTAATTGTTATGAGCAGAATAAACAAACGATCACTTAAAAAAAAAAAAACCCACATTTAGTGAGCAGTGAGATTTTATTATTGTTACATTCGTTAATTATGCAGGGGAAATTTCAATCACGGATAGTTTGGTCTTCCTCATTCCACCGCTCGTTACCCTATCCTACCAATGCAGAATGCCAGGCTAGGTAGCGACAAGTATACATTTTGATGTCTTTGGTTTGATTTTGCTGGGGTAGGAATCCCTACACTCTGCCATGCAGGAAGTGGGTGTGGTGCCCACTTCCTGCATGGATGGATTATCTATCTATCTATCTATCTATCTATCTATCTATCTATCTATCTATCTATCTATATATCTATCTATATATCTATCTATCTATCTATCTATCTATCTATCTATCTATCTATCTATCTATCTATCCATCCATCCATCCATCCATCCATTCAGGTTAAAATAAATCCATCCATCCATCCATCCATTCAGGTTCAAATCCTGGTCGAGTCAAATCAATGACTTAAAAATTGATACTGGTCGCTTCCTAGCCTGGTGCTCGGCATTATTAGGATAGGGCAAGGACTGGTTGGCTCAGTGTCAGGATAATGTGACTGAGTGGGATATCAGGTCATGGTGCTGGCAGCCTGGTTTCCCAGTGGGGCAGCACTATAAAGTTGCCATAAGTGCGCACTGTCACAAGTCGGTACCCGTCCTGATATGACTTTGGATGTTGTTGGGACATAAAACAACAACAAACAAACAAAAATCCATCCATCCATCCATCCATCTATCTATCTAGGTCTCAGTGATTCCGTGGCTAATTTACCCAGGCTCATTTACAAATCCACCTCTCATTTCAACTTTACCTCTTGTCGATTTTGAACGGCAATTTAAAATAACTAAATAAATATTAAAGAAAGAATTCCGCTCACTGTTGACAGTTTCACGCCACCTCTGGCCGAGTCTCAGCTGAACCCTCACGAAGTTTCCTTCAAGAAGGACGAGCGGAGAAAGACCCTCTTCAAGGGCAAAGTCTTCATCTTCCTCAACCCGAAGCAGGTCAGTGAATAAACATTCTGCTTAAAGTCGTATAATCCGACGAAAACAATTTTTAAGCCAATGCACGCCTAGATTTGATCCTATATATCCAATTTAGATAGTGGTGCACTTATTATACATTTATTATTGCATAGAAGGATTACTGAGTATAATTTTGAAGATAGTGCTGTGAGTTTTCGGTGTAACCTTGAAGATAGTGCTGGGGCTGTATTGTGTAATTTTCACTGTTTTTCTGAAGGTAGTGTGTACATTCGCTTTATTTATTTATAAGACGCGGTACTAGTCCGAAGTATATATGATCCATGTATCTTACCGTAAACCTGCATAATCTGATGAAAGCATAACATTTTCGGTATATTTTAAAAGATAATGGTGGGAGTTTTCACCCAAATAACCGGTGTTTACTTTTTCTGATGGGGGGTCGTTAAGCAAAAAAAAAAAAAAAGGAATTTTCAGTGAATTTCTGAAGATAGTGCTCGGACTGTATTAATTGATTCTCAATGCATTTCTGAAGATAATCTGAAACACACACACTCTTTCAGTTTAAGAAGTTGAACGTGGCGGTGGAGCTGGCAGGCGGGACACCCATGTTGATGGAGGAAGGGACAGACGACAATGAGGACGACATCCTGGTGGAGCAGACGACATGTGTGATGCACGCAGACCCGAATGACACTGCGAACCAGCTGTCGCAGAACGCACACGAGTGGGTCAAGCACGTCTTCAAGGTGCTCAGAAAGTGAGCAGAATTCATTGAGTACCTATCGAGAGGGAAATCAATGCTATGGTTACTTACTGTACACAGGCCAACTGCTACGGTTTTCTGTTTCCACTGATAAGCATTTAGTTATATCGACATGGTCCATACGGGGCCTAAAAAGTCTTGGAACTTCATTTGCCCCGTTTCAAGGCCTTGAAAAGGCCTTGAATTTAAACCTATTTTGGGTAATTAGTTTTGATAATCCTTGAATTCCATTAAACTGTCCCCACTGATCTAAATTAGTCTGAAATCGCCATTCGCCATTGTTGTTTTGGGCTGAAATTCAAATGAAAGTTGTCTTTAATTCCGATTAAAAAAAGCCTTGAAATAGCCTTAAATTCCATATCTTCACATGTGCATGGACCCTCTGTCGAGGAGCCAAGATGCACAACTTTATGTTCATGATATTGCACATAGTGGAGGAAGGATTAAAAAGATTCACATATCATATAGGTGTCTGTAAAAATACTACAGTAAACTGAGGTGAATCATAATTCCTGCATAGATCTCATCCCCCCCTCCCTTCTGAGCCCGTCCCTCACCTCCCCACTCCTCTCCTTTCCTCTCCTCTACTCTCCTCTCCTCTCCTCTCCTCTCCTCTCCTCTCCTCTCCTCTCCTCTCCTCTCCTCTCCTCTCCTCTCCTCTCCTCTCCTCTCCTCTCCTCTCCTCTCCTCTCCTCTCCTCTCCTCTCCTCTCCTCTCCTCCTCTCCTCTCCTCTCCTCTCCTCTCCCTCATCTCCCTACCCTCCCCTACCCTCCCTCCCTCCTCTCCCTCCCCTCCCCTCCCCTCCCCTCCCCTCCCCTCCCCTCCCCTCCCCTCCCCTCCCCTCCCCTCCCCTCCCCTCCCCTCCCTCCCCTCCCTCCTCTCCAGAGATGTTAGTTTCTATTATGGATTTACAGTAATTCTATCCCTTCGCCTTATTATTGATGGTAACCAATTGATATAAAAACAAAAAGAGACTAATTTAAATATAGAATGACGTTCATTAAAAAAAATTAAACTTCTCAATATATCATCTGTTGAAGCTATCCGATATGCCTATGTCTTCTAACATGAATTTAGACGTCACACAACCATTTCCCCCCATCATCTGACCCTTCAAAGTCACCCAGCTCTTCCGAATGACAACGTTTCCCTACTAATGCGCCATCAGCGGCCCAAATGAGAACTACCTCATAACAATACTAGACTTATATTGAGAATTGGGCTTTGGCTGGTACTCCCCCCTCTTGCAGGTACGGGCGGCGGCTAATCCCCGACTGTGAACTGGGCTTCGCTGTCCTCTACTGTTCTACAGATCGCTACTGCAACCCACTCATGGAGGCAGGTGTGTTGTCTCTCTGTGAAATACAGCTCACCTTTTGCTGATGGCGACTGCCCTGTTGTTTTCCCTCGGATGTAACATCCTGAATGACCGAAGCCTTCCCCACTGCCGTGTGTCTTTATGTTTCAGTGCTGTTTTTCTTTAAGGTATGTTTTAACGACTTGAGTGTGTGAGCATCAGGCCATACTTTGACATTAGCACCTTCATCGTTCAGTGGAGGCTAGGTTGGGATGGTCGAATCACTTCTTGTGCAGGAGATCGTGGGTTCGATCCCAGGCAGAGTTAAATTAGTGGCTTACAAAATCCATACTTCACCTAACCTGGGCGCTTGGCTTCATTAACATAGGTCAAGAATCTGTTTACTCAATACCGGGGTAATTTAACTGGTACCATACAACTTTAAACAAGACATGGATTAGAGAGAGTCTACGTATTCCAGCTAGTCCGAAATGCATATGGTTATGCTTTATAAAGAGGTAAACTTGTTGTGAAAGGAGACGATGGTGTTGGAAACCGACGTGACGCTGGCATGTGAGGTCTACCTTCATGCCAGCCAACTCGGCTCCCTCCACCTGCATCCAAGTAGCCTGTGTCGCAGTTTGAGCGCCCTGCCAGTTTGAGCGCCCTTCTGTTGCTTCTGTGCATGCGCGGATAGAGACATTAAAACCACCCTAACTATCACAGTAATTTGTGATTTGTGGTGCTTTGAAAGCAAATTTCTCTTGTTTCTATTAAATAGTTCAGATCTTTCTCTACAATTTCACATTCAGCTTTTCTTTTATCAGCCAATTGGAAGTTCTTGAATTTATTTTGCGAAAATAGTTTTTGAGGCCATGATCTGGTAAGGCTAACACTGGCACTGACACTCAGAATATCCCAACTTTCTTGTTTTTAATACTTTCAGAGTAAATTGCTCTTAGGTTACATTAAATACTTCAGATCTTCCTCTTCAATTGCGTATTAAGATATTTTTAATCGATCCAATGAAAGCTTTTAAATCTATTTGACAAAAAAAGTATACAACCACTGGCAGGGCGCTCAAACTGGCAGGGCGCTCAAACTGCGACACCGGGTCTGTACGGGGTCTGGAAAGTCTTGAAAAGTCTTGTTGCCCCATTTAAAGGCATTGAAAAGCCTTGAATTTAACCTATTTTGGGTAATTAGTCTTGAAAAGCCTTGAATTCCATTAAACTCTTCCCACTGATCTAAATTAGTCCACAATCGTCATTTTCCATTGTTGTTTTCCCCTGAAATCCAAATGAAAATACTGTTGAATTCACATTAAAAAAACAGCCTTGAAATAGCGTTGAATTCCATATCTTCACATGTGTACAGACCTTGTGATGAGCATTTTCCTTTATTTTTTAACTTCCACTCACAAACCGACCAGCTCCCAGTCAGAACACACAGAGCAATGTGCCGTCACACACACCTTCGCAGTCAGCGGCGGTTCCGCCGTCTCTCTCCCAGGTGGTGCCACCGTCCTTACACCGCAAGGGGGCGCATGCAGAAACACAACCGGCCGTGCCGCCTGTAGGAAAGTAAGTGAACTTAACCTACCTCATGTCTAAATCTACTGGTTATACCGGTTCTGTTTGTGTGGTATACCAGACCGGTATAACCCTTCTCTATAATTAGTGGCCCATGAGTCGAAGCTGGTTTCAGTTCTACTCCATAGAGACAACCTATCCGTATGTATTCCCTGGCCTACGTCACTTTACCAACTGAGGCAGAATGAGCCCAATAGCCACAGCTTAATCACAGATGTACACAACCTTGATTAAGCCCTACATAACCCCATAAAATAGTTAGTCTTATTTGATCGTGATAATTGTTTATAAGTAAAGGTTGTGGTGTTCATGTTGTAAAATTTTCCGATATTTGAGATATGGGCTATGGAGAACTACTCTATAATAAATTGCAAATGGTCTATATAATGGTAGATGGTATGTAAAACCAAAGGCATATAGGGTATATGTGGAGTTGGTGATCCATTACTAATTAAAGATAGAAATTATATATCAATATAGATAGTGAGAGAGGGTCACTTCTTGACCTGAGAGAGGGTCACTTCTTGACATGTGAGAGAGTCTTTGGAACTCTCCTCACATAACCCCTCCCCTCCAAGTGTTATTTATGGATCACTGCACACCAGACACAACAGGGCCCTGTAGCCAGACCTAACCATGCCTTGGTTACAAGGATATTGAACCCTCATTGGTGGATAGAAGAATGCCTGTTAGTGATTGGAAGACTTGATCATGTGATCACCACCATCTTGTTTCCTGAAACTATATATACAATAAATGAAGGAGTCTCACTCTCCTACCTTTCACTCTATATCTACTTTCCTTCATTGCCTGTAGTGATTTCCTATTAGCCTATCTACACCACTCAAACTGCCAGCCGTCGACTTTACAATCTTATCACCTATTTAAAGTAAGAAAATCTTGACGTTCAAAGTGTGAGTTTGGGTTCTTCATTAGCAATATATAAACATGGGTACTCGCTAAAGTAGCAACTCTAGAATGTCTAGATTATTTTTTTTGGTCCATTAGTTGTTTAAGCAGGGGAAATTTCAGTCATAAACGACTGGTCTTCCTCATTCCACTGCTGGTCGATAGAAAGCCAGAGCCTACACTTTTACCGACCCAAGGGATTTTTAACCTCCCACACCACATAGACATGGTATGAGAGCAACCGGCCTTTGATGACGCTGTAAGTTATACACAGCGGTGGAAATCCAAATTGGCAGAGCTGGGGGCATGGGGAATCGAACCGCCGACCCTCAGATTAGGAGTCTGACCTAGAAAAAAGTCAGACACTCTAACCACTCCGCCACAGAGAACGCCACAGAGATCTAACTTTTTGGCGCTAAATATAGACTTGTCTAGATTATAAATGCCAACTATGTGACAAGAACTTTGTAACGGGACTTAGATTTATTTACAACTAAGCTGTATCTATACTGTATTCTTGTTTTAAAACAGCAGATATAATTAAAAACATGCATGCATTAAGAAGAAAAAAGCTATTACAGTGACTCCTACTCCAGATCTAAGTTTAGACTTCTAGATTTAAATTTAGAAAGTGGCAAATGTGTGGACAGGGACAATTAAGTTTCTAGTTAGTAGATACAGTAAGCTTTTATGTTTGTTTCAAACATGCAATTATTATATTTGGTGTTTCTAATTGATCTAATGTTATTTTTGTGCTTTTTAAACACCTATTCGAATGAAAACCAAAATGGTCAATTTAGTAAACAACATAAGTTGTACAGTGCCATATTGTAGAATATATTACTGCAATAAGAAATTCTTAGTAGCAAATTACTTGGTTTGTAATGACTGTACACGTGTATGTTTGAATCAGTGATATGCTCCAAACATTAGTGAAGTCATTTATAGCAAATGCAAGAATTAATGTATTGCAAATGCAGGCCTTTTCATTCTAGCAAAAGTCAATGGAACTTGTGCTGACTTTATGCAGGGTCTATACGGGGCCTGGAAAGTCTTGAACTTGATTTGCCCCATTTTAAGGCCTTCAAAAGCCTATTTTGGGTAATTAGTCTTGAAAAGCATTGAATTTCATTACAGTGTCCCCTCTGATCTAAATTAGTCTGAAATTGCCATTTGCCATTGTTGTTCTTTTCCTGAAATCCAAATGAAAATAGTCTTGAATTCTTATTAAAAACAGCCTTGAAAAGCCTTGAAATAGCCTTGAATTCCATATTTTCACATGTGTATGGACCCTCTTTATGACTAGGTCAGTGACGAAGCCACCGTGGCCGGCAGCCGTCGACACCAAGCCCCAGGTAGGTTTGATAGCCTTTACAAGATAGTAAATATATACATTCTTTTTAAATCAAATTTCTTTGATTTTATTCTGGCTATCATGAATAAATCTGAGTAGTCTTGTTTTCACCATTAGACAGTTGGTTGATAGAAAGCCTGAGCCTACACTTTTATTGACTCTGGGTTTTTAACCTCCCACACCACATCAACATGGCATGAGAGCAACTGATCTTTGATGACGCTGTCAGTTATACACGGTGGTGGAAATTGAAACTGGCAGAGCTGATAGCATTGGGAATCGAGCTATCAACCTTCAGATTAGGAGTCTGACCTAGAAAAAAGTCATACTCTTACCACTCCACCACAGTGTTATTTATAAGACACGGTACTAGTCCGAAGTACATATGATCTATGCACCTTAGTTTAAAGCTTCATAATCTGATGAAAGCATCAAATTTAAAAAGAAAAGCCTACATAGATTTGATCCTACAGATCCAACTTAGGTACTGGTGCACTCAATAAGCATTTATTTGCTGCATGGAAGGAATACTAAAGCCATTTAACAGAACCTGTCATTGCTGAAGCCTGGTGTGCGCTCCAAAATTATTTGGTATATTTTCACTTCATATATCTGTATGCACAGTTAACCGGTTTAATTTATAAGTTATTTCAAAGTCAAGTTTGTTTTGGCTATCAATCTAATATAAATATCGATTATAACTGTCAATAGAATATATAAAAAGTATTTTATGACCTTAGTTGTTGCTATGGCATACCTACTCAAGCAAACAGAAAGCAAGGAGGAATTAGCAGCATAAGCAATCATACAGTCATAACAAGGACAGTGCAACGCTGTCCAAGGATAGTCTGTATTGACTGATCCGTGAAATGGAGCTACGAGAGTACTGTATGAAACCTGACTTCCAGGGATTTTCTGCGATTCCCCGACAGTGCTAAGCCTTTGAGAGAATATCTGCGTTTACGCAGAAATGTCATGATATTGGACAATATAAGACAAGACGGGTATGCAGGTATTGCAGGTATTGCAGGTATAGCAATACCTCAGGGAGTTTGATGCCCCTGCCCTGCAGAGTTTTAAACCACTGCCTTGTGGTAGAGGTTCTTGACAGAACCGAAGGCTAAGGGAGCAAACCCTAAACAGAAAACCATGTCACTGTGGCAGCATTAAGGGCGGTTGATGTATGGAACTCCCAACATCTCCCGACCAGCCACTGCAGGGACAAATAGTTTTGTGCCTGTCTTGACATGTTCTTGCCGGTGTGAAACCTCTATTTGCTCCCCGAGAGAGTGCCGCTGGTAACTTGCAAAAGCCAGCAGCATTTTTGCAGGCAGCTTTCATGTATACCATCAAGAGAAACCTGAAGCTGAGAGACATTAAGACGGACTCATGCACGCAACCCTCACAGCAGAGAGCTAAATGGAGAGCGGCAGTCAAGTAATGAAAGCAGTCTTTGTCGCATCGCAACCGACAGCATGATGATGCTGATGATAAGACAATTACTAAGATAAGGATACTATTATTAAAGCAACATTCTGTTCTCAGTGTTCTAGATTATTTCCAGATTCCTCGCCACAGATTTCCGCTTTTTTGTTGTTGCCAGGTACCACTTTCATCCTGAATATATGAGATGTCTCAAAAGGTGCGAAGCAATATGGGACAAAGCTTTGTCCATTGTAACGATCAACATACTATCTGCTTATGCATTTGCTGAGGATAAACTGATTTGTTTTTTACATGGTGTTTCACAATCCCAATAGAATACATATTGAATTGAAGAAAATGTCCTTGTGTTTTCAGTGTAACAGTTTCTGTGCTGTTTTGTGTCAATCGTTACAATGGACAACAAAAAAATATATACTATTTTAATATGGCAGAAACCAGGATCCGTAATGGGCATGGAAAGTCTAGAAAAGTCTTGAACATCATTTGGCCCATTTCAAGGCCTGGAAAAGCCTTGAATTTAACCTATTTTGGGTAATTAGTCTTGAAAAGCCTTGAATTGCATTAAACTGTCCCCACTGATCTAAATTAGTCCAAAATCGCCATTTGCCATTGTTGTTTTTTCAGGAAAATAATCTTGAATTCCTATCAAAAACCGCCTTGAAAGGTGCCGAAATAGCCTTGAATTCCATATCTTCACATGTGTACAGACCCTGAGAAACTCAAAAACAATCGCATTCTGCAACTTTAATGGTTTGTTTCTCCATGCAGGTTTCCGGTGAAGAGGAGCGGGTAGGTCTTGTGCCTGGCACTCCGCCCCGTCCCAGGAAGCCTCGCGCCGCGCCCGGCACCCCGCCCATCACCAAGTTCTTCACAAAGAAGCGGTCAGTATTAAAGGGACTGGGTATGGACCGGGACAGTCATTTCTATGCCGTGTGAAATACTCTTCAGCAGAATTCTACTTAAAGTTGCATAGTCAGATGAAAGCATCAAATTTTCTCAAACTAATAGATTTAGCTAGATTTTATTCAATATATCCAACTTAGCTACCTATGAACTTCTGTAGCATTTGTTGCTGCATAGAAGCCATGTAAGCTGTGGCTGCGACCCAACATGTTGCAGAATAATGTTTTCACTTCAGATATCTTCAAAGCTAGTCATTTTGACTTAAGAAAAAAAAGGTTACTCTAGACTGAAGTACAGGGATGAAAGATCTCGGCAATTTCGCCGATTTCACCGATTTTTTGATAATTGCCGATTAACTGTCACAAAATGTTATGGATAAATAGAACAACAGTTTTTTGTAAATGCATGGTGTCGACATGTAAATTTTCACATTTTCACTTAAAGCCCAAAATCATACGAGCACATTGTTGATGCATGTTGGGGGATAGATTAAATACATTTAGTATTGCTAACATATTTGACACACGGAGGCAACGATAATTAATTGACTTGCTAGCCCCCTCAAAAAAAAAGAGAAAAAAAGAATTAATTATCACCATCGTAACATGAAAACCAAATATGTGGTGCCTGGTTTCAGAGAATTCATTAGAGAAACAAGAAATGGCATGGTTTAAATTGAGTTTATTTAATCTAGATAATTATAGAAAGTAATCTTTGCAGACGTATCAGCTTAGCAGCGTGTGGAGGACGACGTGCGGAGACCCGAGTGTCCTGAGCAGTTCAGAGCAGAGCAGTATGGTGTATGAGCAAGTTCATGTAGAGAGGATGAGTCGAGATCGTGTTGAAGTGGCAGACCGGAACAACGCTCAAACCGCTTGCTTAGTGGGTGGGTGATCGAAGTGTAGTCAGGAGCCACCAGTCGAGGAGTGACGATCTAGGCGTAGTGAGATTCAGCAGTAAAGCTAAATGTGGCCTCGTGTGAAAATTACCTGTTAGCCTGCAGCCAACATGTTTAATGACCCTATTATTAATCGTTCATCCATTCAACCAGACCACACGAGGACGAGGACAAGGAAGGTAGCGTCAGTATTCCCAAGGTGCCCCGGATAAAGGAGGAGTTGGCGGGGGCACCCAGGCGGTCGCCCCGGCGGTCCCCATCTCCGCGCCCGGAGACCTCCGCCGGAGGCTCCGGGTCGGCGGCCCGGCGGCGGCCCGTCTCCCCAATAACCCCCAGCCACAGTCCGTCCCCGTCCCCGTCTCCGTCGCCCCCGCCGTCTTCCCGGCGCTCCAACGCAGCCGCCCGGTCACGGACTCCTTCTCCGAAGCCGGCCCGGCGACGAAACCCGTCCCCAGTCACCAGGGTCTCCCCGAAAGTGGAGCCCGAGGATGGGGATGGAGATGTCTTTGATACATTCAAACCCAGGGCCAGGCGCCGGAAGGCACTGCCCGACGACACCAGCCCCAAGGACGGGCCAGGGGTGGGGACGGGGGCGGGGCTGACTCCGCCCGGACAGGGGCAAGAGGGCAGCGGGGTAAACTCGCTCTCCCTGCACAGAAATGGTCTGAACGACCCCCTAGCGGCCCGCGGCACAGCCGAGGCCGGCCCGGTGCCGCAGGGCAAGCGAGTGAAGGAGGAGGTTGCGGACGCAGAGGAACCTTCGTCTCGTCTGCCCGATAGTGTCGGGGATGTAAGCAGATTTTCCGATATTTTTTTTTCTATTTAAATTTGTTAAAATAATTGATTTCGGATTTTCCCTCAAATTTCTCTGTGGAATTGTTTTCCCAACATTTCATAATTTTGAGTAGACTAAAATTTTGATAAAAAAATGTTGCGCGTCTCCTTGAAAATATTCTTGAATGTTCTTGAATCTGGTGGCTAAGTTTTTGCATGAACCCTGATTGTAATGTATAAAATGCTCAAACGTCAGCGTGTTTGGACATTTAAAAAAAAAAAAATTCTTGAAGATTTATACTGCCTATCATGGATAAGTCTGAATGGACTTGTTTTCACCATTAGACAGTTTGTCGATAGAAAGCCCACGCCTACACTTTTACTGACCCAAGGGATTGTTAACCTTCCACACCGCATAGACATGGTATGAGAGCAACTGGCCTTTGATGACGCTGTAAGTTATACACAGCGGTGGAAATCCAAATTGGCAGAGGTGGGGGCATGGGGAATTGAACCACTGACCTTCAGATTAAAAAGTCAGACACTCTAACCACTCCACCACAGAGAACACTAGTGTTCTGCTATATATGGCTGTTGTGAATTGGTGAGAGTTTGTGTCTTACCGGGCGCGGTGGACAAATTGGTAGAGTATGGGCCTCGTGTATGGAAGGTCGAGAGTTCGGTTCCCGGTCGAGTCAAACCAATGACATATAAAATTGATACTTGTTGCTTCCTAGCCTGGCGCTTGGGATTAATAGGATAGGGCAAGGACTGGTTCGCTTAGTGTCAGGCTAATGTGACTTCAGGAGTGGGATATCGGGTCATCGTTTCGACGGCCTGATTTCCCAGTGGGGCAGCACTATAAAATTGCCATGAGTGTGCACTGTCACAAGTCGGTACCCATTCTGATATGACCTTAGATGTTGCCAGGATGTAAAACTCCAACAACCAACCAATGTTCATGTCTTTGCCGCCAGGTGGAAGTGGGCGATGCCCGCCGCGCTCCGAGCCCGCTCCCGGGGGGCTTCCTCACGACGTACACGGCCCCCAAGGTGCGTCCCGGCAGCCAATCAGATTGCTCCATTTTTGATCAAATATAGATTGAGAAATATGGACATTATAAATCTCTGGAATCTGCTCCCTTTAAATAATAATAATATAAAAAAATCTCTGGAACCTGCTCCCCTTAATATCTATTAGACAACCAACACAATACCAATATGGTTCTCAAATCTCTGGCTGGATAAGACCAACCCTATATTTAAAACAAAATTCACTGGCAGCAGGCGTCTTACTGCTGAGTGAGTGAGCGGAGAGTTTACAGTCATATATGACGACTGAAGGTTCCAAAAAGCTGCAACACTAAATGAGCGCCACGAATGGTGGCCCCATGTGGGAGAACAATTTCTCATGGGTGTTGAGTTGTGGTAAATAAAGGAGTGGGGAATGATAAGACTTGAAAGATGGCTGCATCAATAGTAGTGCAAGATGGCTGCATCAATAGTAGTCGCCACATAGAAGGGAAATCCTGAGGCAATTTATTAGAATCTGTTAATGCAGAAGCCTATGGTGTCAAGAGTTTTGGTATGCTTGCCAACATTAATTTGGCATGTTTGCACTTGAAATAACTAAAAAAAAGTTAGCCATTTAAAATAAGTTACTTTAATGTAAAGTAAAGTAGGTTATAATGATCAATCTAATATATTTATCTAAGAAAATTACAGAAATTCAAAACCATCGGACTATGCAACTTCAAGTGTAATGCTACTTTTATACAGAGTCGAGACGAAGGGCACGATCATGAGGCGCCTTCTGGTGGAAAGATGTTGACCATAATGGCGCGTCTCACAATCCCGCGACGTCAGCGCCAAACCGTCGTAGCGGAGAACAACAACACTATTAATGGGAAACCAGTTAAGAACTTCAAGAAGTTCAAAAAGGTATGCATACGTTGTGAATAACTCAGAAATATGGCGAAAATTCCTTTCGTCATATGCCTAGTAAAGAGCAATCCCACATTTAAATATAATATACTCAACTAAGTCGAGAATTCTTGGTATTGACCTGGGCCACATTTATCTGTTGGCAACTTGCTTGAGCGATAGTTATTATCTAGGGAGTTAGTGATTTTTGCCTTGTTACAAACTAAAACCTGACCTTAGATGTTGCCAGGACGTAAAACTCCAACTACCAACCAACTAAAATAGTTCCCCTTTAATGCATTGGACCCCAGATGAAATGCCACATACACAGGTAGACATGAGTAGGTTGATTGCATCAGGGAGTCTAGACAGCCTAGTGGTTAATACGCCAGCTGTAGAATGGCAGAGAAGGAGGTGTGAGGCACACTGTAGGTGTGTTTCCTGATTTTGCAAAGAACCTCCCACTCCCATGACATTGTGGTCATGACCAGGATTCTGAACATGCCACACGCTGTATATAGTGTTAAGCTTTTCTATGTGTGTGTACTGTAAGAGTGCTAGCTGAATTTTTGTAATTATAACTATGAGATTTACAGTTCCAGGGGTGAGTGTAGCGAGGTGCGCTGACCACCCTAGGTGAAATTCCACATACACGGACAGGTGGGGTTAGGTGGATTGCATCAGGAAGTCTAGATAGTCTAATGGTTTGTACGCTAGCCCCGGAATGGCAGAATATTAATGCTTGGAGAATGATTAGGTCGATAAATGTCGGAAGGTACTGTTAAATAAATTTCAGCTTAATATCAGCAAAAGATTTAATAGCTAGCTAAACCAATAGCCTGGTATGGTACTTGTTGCTGATATGTTGGCTATAGTTTTACAGTCCAGATTATAGTATAAACTGGGGCTGATTCAAATAAAGGGAACATTGCACCTAGAATAGGATTCGAACCCACACTTGTTGCTATTTCGGGGCTAGCGATTTAACCATTAGCTTATCTAGACTCTCTACCCGATCAGAGAGCAGTGCACACTGCAACACATTACACATACATATGCGTGCATATGCAGACACTCACTCACTCACTCACTCACTCACTCACTCACTCACTCACTCACTCACTCACTCACTCACTCACTCACTCACTCACTCACACAGGCAGTTACACAGACAGTCACACAGGCAGTCACTCACACAAGCACTCACACAAGCACTCACACAAACAAACATTCACATACATGCATGCATGTGCACACAAACACTCACATACTTGCATGCATGTACACACACACACACTCACATACTTGCATGTGCACACAAACACTCACATACTTGCATGCATGTATACACAAACACTTGCATACCTCCATGCATGTATACACAAACACTCACATACTTGCATGCATGTATACACAAACACTTGCATACTTTCATGCATGTATACACAAACACTCACATACGTTCATGCATGTATACACAAACACTCACACACCTTCATGCATGTGTACACAAACACTCACATACGTTCATGCATGTATACACAAACACTCGCATACTTTCATGCATGTATACACAAACACTCACATACTTGCATGCATGTATGCACAAACACTCACATACTTTCATGCATGTATACACAAACACTCGCATACTTTCATGCATGTATACACAAACACTCACATACGTTCATGCATGTATACACAAACACTCAATACATTCATGCATGTATACACAAACACTCACATACGTTAATGCATGTATACACAAACACTCGCATACTTTCATGCATGTATACACAAACACTCACATACTTTCATGCATGTATACACAAACACTCACATATGTTCATGCATGTATACACAAACACTCGCAAACACAAACACTAAGACTATCACACACACACACAAACACTCACATACTTTCACACATGTACACACATAACTTACAAACAAGTACTTTCACGCATGTACACACACAAACACTCAGACTATAACACACTCACACACATAACACACACACACACAAACACACTCACACACACACGACCCCCCCCCCCCCCCCCACACACACACCCCTCAGGTCTGCGCGTGTTGCAGGTGCTGGGTGCCGGTGGGCGCGTCCTGCCGCGGCTGCTTGGTGGCGCTGACCTGCGTCCGCACGTGAACGGGCCCCGCCAGGTGGACGTGTGGCAGGAGGCGGAACGGCAGTCACAGAGGGAGCTGGCGACGCAGGAGCAGGAGGCGGACCAAATGTTCAAGTAGGCACTACCCTCCCCCCCCCCCCCCCCCCCCCCATGCCATGATGTGTCCTTACATGTTTCCATGACGTAAAGCGCCCAAAAGCAAACAAACCCCGGGGCAAACCGCTCTGTTTCCACCATACTCTGAAAATCCATCTTTTTGTTTCTTCTATTGTCATCTATATTTCCTCTGGTTTTTAAAATTTTGGTTAAATATCCCCAACAAATATGTGACTGTGTGGGATATCGGGTCATGGGGCTGGCAGCCCAGTGTCACAGTGAGGCAGCACTATAAAAGTTGACATGAGTGTGCACTGTCACAAATCGGTACCCGTCGTGATTTGACCTTAGATGTATGTATGCCCCAGGATAAATAAAAAAAACAAAAAACCTTCGTTATAATGACCCCATATAGCAGTTTCGTTTAGCACTGCATTTTTAGGAATGTATCTTGAGAGCTAATACGGTAGTCACACTACTGCTTGCGACTGCTTGCGACCAGAAAAAAGGTCAGTCGCAAGTGGTCACAAAGTGGTCGCTAAATGACCCTCAGTGGTCGCCGGCCTATTGCTACCATTTTGGTCGCAAGGAGGTTGCAGCTACTGCTCGTTGCAACCAAAGTGGTCGCAAGCCATAGTGTGACTGGGGCTCGAAGCGGGGTTTACCTGTATTTATGTTATACTTTTTTATGTCATACATATTTGTGTAATACATATTCATGCCACACATATTTATGGCATATGTATTTATATCATGTATTAATGACATGTATTTGTTATACCATTTATGTCATATATATTTATGTCATATCTTAATGGCATACGTATTTATGTCATGTATTAATGTTATGTATTTATGTCATACTTATTCATGACATGTATTTGTTATACCATTTATGGTGTATTTATGGCATATGTATTTGTCATGTATTTATGTCATACACATTTATGTCATACATATTTATGTCATATCTTAGTATCATATGTATTTATGTCATGATTGCTCGATGGGTTGGTGGTTTCTTTACGCCTTGTCGTCAGCATATGCGCTATTCACGGCGAGAATTGTTTGTTTTTTAATCAACCATCACTTTTAGTTTTACAGTGTAGAAGCATGCAATCAATTATGTGTCGATAGACACTCATGAATTTAAAAAGCTCATAATCATATAATTTGTGGCTAAGGGAAATTCTAGTTAAATCAGATCAGATGGGTAGTTGTACTAATGTTATGTTTTTATGTCATAAATATCCATGTCATACATATTCATGTTATACATATTCATGTCATACATATTCATATCATACATATTCATGTAATACATATTCATGTCATGCATATTCAGGTCATACATATTCATGTCATGTATAATTTTATACTTAATTGTACCTCCACAATATAATAAACCACAACTACAATCGGATGTCCATAAAATTGCTTATTACTAGCGGAAATAAAATAATTATGTAATTATTTTACCATTTCTATTCAGCTGGCAACCGACTAAGGCAACAAAAAAGAAGCCCCTGAAGCGCTAGTGTGTCGACTTGGTGTGGAAGCACTTTAAAACTCTCGGGCCGAGGGCTGGTTACAAAGCACCATCCATTGTGACTGCGTGTGGAGAACGAGTACAACTCAACACGACACTTTATGTTTAACTCAAATGGAACAATGCGCCATCGTGTTAGTTCAGGTAGTACCCACCAGGTGGCGATAAGGTGTGACTACTGAGTTTATGTAGCTCCACACTAGAGGGCAGCACCTTTTAGCGACATAATATATCACAGATGGGAGTTGTGGTTCGGGTAAAGCTCACCAGGCGTCCATGGAATCTAACTTGATTAGTTCGTGTGTTCCACGCCAGAGGGCAGCACGTTCAATGATCACCACAGACCAAGTTCGTTCTTTCAGAGACGAGATTCGGCTATGGAGACCAACGTTTGTTGCTGAGATAAATAAGTTTTAAAATTTGTATTATTTTTTTTGTAGTTGAAGCTGACACGTGGACATAAACCACCACCTTGAGATGTATCGATGCGACGCAAAGTATTACTGTGTTATTGATACACTGATTGTTTCCTGTTCAATTGTTGATAGATCTCTGTGGCGTCGAGCGGTATAGTCGAAATACTGTGCTTTGTAGGTGACATACATTTATATGTTTAAGTATATTTAAATGTCAGTGTCTTCTGACGATGTGGCTATGGTTTAGTCAGTAAAGCTTAAGTCATTTAACAGATGATTCATCACTAATAATGGAATGTGTATCAACCTTTGGTTTGCCTGGGTCGATAATTAGCTTAAGAACCTCCGGGCCTCAACAATAACTGCTAAATATTTAGTCAACATAGAGGAACACAGACTAGGCCGCGGTCCCTACCTACACACATGAACACACTCATGCACACTTAACACACTCATGCACACATACACACTCACTCACACTTACACACACTAACAAGACCATGTGTATGCACATGTAAAGGTACACACCCACCCACCCACCCAGAAATGGATTCATGCGCATACACACACTCACACACATACTAACAAGTCAACATGCACACATGAATTGAAAAGACGCAATGCTCCCACCTCTGCCACTTTGGATTTCCACCGCTGTGTATAACTTACAGCGTCATCAAAGGCCGGTTGCTCTCATACCATGCCTATGTGGTGTGGGAGGTTAAAAATCCCTTGGGTCGGTAAAAGTGTAGGCTCGGGCTTTCTATCGACAAACTGTCTAATGGTGAAAACAAGTCTATTCAGACTTATCCATGATATGCAGTATAAATCTTCTTTAAAAAAACAACAAAAAACCCAGAAAAAGACTCACGCACACTCACACACACACATACATACACACATACACACATATACAAACATACACACACCACACACATACTTACACACACGCACACCCTTTGTCTCGCCAGTATCCTCTGGCCTGTTACGTTATTTTGCTGTTATATAGCAAGTACCGTAATTGTAAGTATTTAAAGTTCACTGTGTATAATGCGTTCGCACAATTCTGTTGAAAAATTCAATCAGTCCAACCACGCTGTGCATAGTAATAGTACTCCCCCCTTGCCGCCAGGATTCAGCGCCTAGTGGGATATGGGGGCGGGGGAAGGGCTTCCGCATTATTAAACAGTAAAGTGTTTGCTATATGTGATAACACAGGAGAGATTAATTATCATTAGAGATCATAGCGAGGTTGGTGATACGTGGCACACGTTGAATATTATCTGTGTGATATGAACCTTTACAAAGCAGGGAATTCCAACCTTTTCCCCTTTTGTACATAATACACATAACCTTTGAGAAAGTATTATAATTCTTTTGTTATATTGACTTGCCATGCAAAATATGCATTATCTATGCAGGGATGAAACGTCTCTGCGATTTTATGGATTTTTGCGATTTTGGGTAAATCTAGCATTTGTGTTGATTAAAATATCTTGGATATATAACCCCAATTAATAAGCAATCTAATCTTGATTTTTCTTCATCTACTACCTAATGGTAAGACAGCATTCTAGATACACTTGGAACATCTATCTGTACTCCAGGCTCATGTGGGCCTCCCCTTATCCTCACTGGAGGTGAATTTCTGTGAAAATGTAGACATTATCCCATAGACTTGGCACTATCAGGGAGTCGTGGCAAAATGCGAGAAGTCAGGTTTAATCCAGTACTCTCTAAGCACTATCCTAGTTTCATTCCACTCATCAGTCACTACAGACTATCCTTGGGGAGCATTCCACTGTCCTGTTTATAACTGGTCCTTGTTATGCCCACATCACCATTGATTTCCCTTCTTTTTCACTTTTATTGTAGATTTATTTATGATATTGAAGAATGTAATGTAAAAGAAGACAGTAGAAGCAACGTATCATAGATATGAACAAGGTACATTGAGTGGAACAGTTGGATACCACTCTGTCCACAACATAGCTATCAGCAATGTGCTGATAACAAATACAGTTGAATATTTGCATTACCCAATAATTGATAAGTTTATGTAACAATATACAGTTCCTACCGAACTAGAACCTTGCATTATCCCGACCATGAATAATACACGCTTCATCCTAAAATAATATTCGCATAATAAGTTATACATAACGAAAATTCTATTATTGAAACATTATTTTTTCGATAATTGTACAATAGATTTCCGCTTTTGTTTGTTTGTGGGAGTCCACTGTCATACTTGTCGATAACTGTAGTGTGCGTATTCTCTAGTTAAGTGAGCGGTGCATGGATTGAGGGATAGGATTAGGTATAGATAGGATAATGCTTTTGTAATTATTCTCTTTGCGCAAACAAGGAAATGGCGGTTGCAGAAAGGAAACATATTTATTTGAGAAGAAAATGGTTATCAGATTATATAGTGGAACATGATGGCTATTGTCAGCTGAGTTTATATATTACATTACAGGTTTTAATACCATGTGATTTCTGTAGACCATAGATGAGTCTTCCGGAATTCCGGATTTTTTTATCTACCCCATTTTTTCATGATATCTGGGTATGGTCAAACTCTGTGACCATTCCTGGTTTTGCAACCCCCCCCCCCCCCCCATCCATGCCCTGATTTTGTTTTGTCAGGCCATTCTCATCTATGGTAGGCTAACATTGTACAGCTCAGGGCTATATTCATGTAGTGGTGCCAAGGCCTTAACCATGGCTACGGTAGCCCCACACGGCTAACGGTGGAAAATCCGTAATTATGTGTCAGTGCCAACGCTAACCGCCGACTGTAGCCTAGGCTAAGCTACCCCGTTTTCAAACCAGGGTTAACTGCTAGACGCGCCGGTTAGTGTGTGTGTGAGGCTCTCCATCTATTCAATGCTTTCATATTTAACAGAATTACATACTCAATAAGTGAAATTTGATCAAATTAACCCTAAATTCGAACCGATATTAACGCTGCCGCCATAGCAGTGGCGATATTAATATTTTCGAATCGACAAATGTAAAGTAAGCAAATCGCAGCCTCCGCAGCGACGTCGATGTCCATACTGTCCAACGTCAACTAAACATGGCCACCGCCGTATCGGTGGGAATATATTAGGCCCAAATCTATTAAATGCTGTCATATTTAACAGAATTACATACGCCATAAGTGAAATTTAATCAAATTAACCCTAAATTCGAACTGAATGCTCCCGACACATTGGCGGCTTTATTCATATTGTCGAATCGAGGGAGTTCCCAAATCTATAAATAACTTCACGGTAAGCTATCCGTGGCGGCTTGGACATTGGTGAATAAGACTTGACCTATTTCTCCAACCCGCCGCTAGCCTCGGATAGCTACCCCAGAGCTAGAGTGTAGCACCGGCTAAGCCTGGCACGACTACATGAATATGTCCCCTGAGGGGCTAATCCAAGTGGTCTTATCATTAAAGGATAATATCGATTTTGAATCAATGTTGCGATTCGTAATGCATTCTATTGTTAGGAGGATTATAGGAATTTGTGTAGTTTTACCTACAACGAATAACCTGTCATTCTCAACACTGCTTTGTAGGATTAATAAAAATAAAAAAAATAAAAAATCTAATAAGCCTATAAAGAAGGAGACTTTTTGAATAAACGCCCCAAATAGTTACTATTAGGCGGTTTATTCAATCGGAATGATTGAAAAGCCTTGAATTTTGGGTAATTCATCTTGAAAAGCCTTGGATACCAGTAAACTGTCCCCACTGATGTAAATTAGTCCGAATTCGCCATTGTTGTTTTCCCCTGAAATCCAAATGAAAATAGTCTTGAATTCCTATCAAAAACAGCCTTAAAATAACCTTGAATTCCATATCTTCACATGTATACGGACCCTGTATATGTGTATTTGAGATATTTTGATGAGCTGCTGCTGCCTTTGTAAATGGCGCCCAACAAGCAGCAGCCATCCCCGCTGGTACCAGGGCCGCGTTCAGGCTCCGTCTCGGAGGCGCCTCGGAGGCGCCCGTGACGTCAGGCTAGTCTGAACAACAATAGCAGTTGGTCGCCTCGAAAATGGCCGCCCCCCATAGGCAGTGGCCATTTGCAATCGAAATGCTGCGCTCTGATTGGATGAAACCACTGAGCCTGGCGGCCATTTTCGAGACGCTTTTTGTCTCCAACCTGAAAAGGGAGGCGTCGCCGAGACAGACCCTGAACGCAAATAGGCCAAAAAGCATCGCCGAGACGTCGCCGAGGCGCCTCCGAGACGGACCCTGAACGCGGCCCAGGTTGACGGGCACAGTGGCGCCACCGGTGTCATTACCCCGCATCATCTCACCCCGCCACACAGCACAACAAACGAAAGGTGAAATCAATCGAGACCGCCCCCCCCTCATTCTCCGGGTGCTGGAGGAGGGTGGGATGGGAGGAGGATGTTTTACCAACACGCATTGACACTAAATGTTAATTAACCTAGAGCGCACTTAAATTGGTTGGTGGTTGGGGTTTTACGTCCTAGCAACATCTATCATATCAGGACGGGTACCGACTTGTGACTGCACACTCATGGTGACGTTATAGTGCTTCCCCACTGGGAGATCAGGGAACCACCACCATGACCTGGTATCCCATTCAGTCACATTATTATGACACTGAGCCAACCAATCATTGCCCTATTCTAATAATGCTGAGTGTCTGGCTATGAAGCGACAAGTATACATTTGTAAGTCATTGGTTTGACTCGACCATGTTTCTAACCAGTGGATTCGAATCCCATGATCTACCAAGATGGGTGGGTTGGTTGTTGGAGTTTTATGTCCTGGCAACATCTAAGGTCATATCAGGACATGTACCGATTTGTGACTGCGCACTCATGGCAACTTTATAGTGCTGCCCCACTGGGAGACCAGGCTGTCAGCACCATGACCTGATATCCCACTCATATTAGTCACATCCTGGCACTGAGCCAACCAATCCTTGCCTTAAATAAACCAATAACTATATTTATCAGACATGACAACGGTAGTGGTACGGGTAGGTTAGATGTATCGAACCTGTTCATAGACGTGTACATTTTAACATGGGATGTGTTCGATTGTAAAGACAGCTCAACTTAGGTGAAGATGTTCGGCGAACTGCTACGAGTAGTGTCACCGCCCGCCGTCGCCTCGCTGCGCCCCGCCTTTTTAGGCCGAGTGAGAAACTAGTACTTAGTCAAGCCACTTAGGGGCGCCACCTCCATTTGGGCGGCGGGAAATTGGCCGGGGACGGGTTTGATACTTTGAAATTAGAGCCGTCTTGATTTGACGCCCCGCTTTTGGCTGCCTCGCCCGGTCGGACGCGTAAAAGGTAGAAGATCATTGGTGGGAAATTGGCGGTGTTTGCCTCCGGTTGTTGCCGGGGGCGAGGAGGTGGGAGGAGGGGGGGGGGGGGAGGGGAGAGAGGAGTTCCCCCCCCCCCCCCGCCCCTATCCCTCCACTGGCAAGCAAGTTGGTGACGGGAGGTGACACTGACAGAGGTTTTCCTCAGGAGTCCACTGTCACTTCTCTCCATGCAATAATCAATTTGGGGTTGGGACTGCTCGTAGATTGCCTAATACTAATATCCCCCATCTTTGTGAACAACCCCAATTTGTGTGTTTTAAATATTTTATGATTATTATTTTTAACATATTAAATTAAAGTCATTGCAAAAGCCTAAATGGGAATAGTTTGATCAAGTTCGGGGAAGTGGTGGGCGAAATTTTAGTGAGCCCGACTTCCTGGTAGACGGTGGGGGGGTGGGGTGGTGGGGGGGGGGAGGTACAAAGTGGAGCAGTGCCAGCCAGGGACTCAGGGCTGGGGCCGGAGCTGGGGAGGGGTGGGTGGGGGAAACATTTGGCTAAATGGCGACTATCATGGCCCGATGACAGGGTGGACAGCGACGAGCTTGGGAGGCAGCTTATCGGGCGGGCGGAAGGGCCGGGCGCTCCCGGGGATGTCGGGGGTGGAGCCGGGGAGGGGAGATGGAGGCGAGGGGGGGGGGGGGGTGATGGAGCAGACATGCTGAGGGTGGAAATGCTATCAGATGAATAGTAGAGGTCGAGTGGGGAAGGCTGGTGACAGTGTGAATGGGTAGCCGTGGGTGTATAGAGTGAGTGGGGCAGTGAGTGATGGCGATTTAATGCCATGTCAGCAACAAAGGCCATCTTCTTCATGGAAAGAAAACCAAAATAAAAATAAAAGCAGAAATAAATACAATTTTACTAGATAGTCACCGGAAGTAAGAATGATGCACAGAAAAATAAAAATAGCAACAAAACAACAAGAGCCGTTATCGCAGTGAATTTTAAAATTACTCTGTATCGATAATATTTACCTAGGGTCAATTCTGCATTTTGTTATGACAAGATATCCCATTACCTTTAAGCATATATGTATCTTTTTTAAGGAAAAAAAACAACGCCACCATTCTATTTGGATGACTTTTTAGGCTATTAAATCAAACCGGCCTCGCGTTGTTAAAAACTGACGCAAGAATGGTTGCGTTATAAAAAGAAAAATCTTCGTAGACGAATAATATTAGTGCATTTCAATGGTATATGCCAAACACTCAGTGCAATCAGGGATGTCTTTCACACGGTATGGCTAAACACACTGACAGGCCACTGCGCATCTTGATATTACCGCAATATTGCTAGGAAGTAAAACCCCCTACTAAAATAAGTTTATTTAGCAGTAGCTAGCATTCCCTTTCGCTTAAAATCATAGATTGCTAATTCATTAAACGCACACTTTATATGTGTGTGGTATAAAGGTGTCTTGAACTTTCTTCCTACAAATGCTCTTAAGTAGACCACCCAAATTCTCTGGTCTACATCTCACTCTGTACATGAATGCTCTGTCTATATCTCACTCTGGAGAGGTCAAGGTCATTGTCGGTTTTCTACAGTGAGGCTACTCGGTGTAGGAACAAGTGTGAGAACTCACAGAGTTCCTTTATTCTTCAGATAATAATTTATGTACGGGATAATACGCTGCTTCTTAACTTCAAAACATGTGAAATACTACAGTAACTATCGCAATTAAAGAAAATACCAACCCTTCAAATTTGTAAATATAAATAACGAAGAAAAGGATAAGCATTTAGTGATAATATGGGATTTGCTACAAACCTGTTCAAAACACTCCAGCCATATATTTCAACCTAACTTTCATATGTCTGCTACATTAGTTGAATAAGCAGGATCAATTTCAATCACGGACAATTTGTCTCCATCATTCCACTGTTTATTCCTATTAAAAGACCTTCCGGGATTTCCGGGATTTCTTATATCCACCGATCAATGTTAAACAAAATTCCATATATATAGGACAACAGTTAGGTGGTTCGAATCCCGTTCTTATATGACCTTAGATGTAGTTAGAATATAAAACCTAAGCAAGAAATTGTTAGATATGGGCAATAATTCAGTCACAACAAGACTTAGTTCAGACCTGACTTCCTGTATTTTTCCGCGATTCCCTGACACTGCTAAACCTATGGGAGAATATCAGCATTTCCGCTTTTTTTCCCAGAGACCACTTTCATCCCTGTATTAACTAGTAATGCTGAATTCCCGGCTAAGTAGCGAGAAACGTTATTTTATTTTAAGTCATAGGTTTAAAGCTGCATAGTCCGATGAAATATCAAATTTTCAAAACCAAACCAATGATCTAAATTTGATTTGACATATCTAACTTAGATGCTGATGCACTTATTCAGCATTTGTTTCTACGTAGAAGGCAATACTGAGTCAATTTAACAGAACCTGTTACTGCAGAAGTCTATGGTGTCAGAGTTTCGGCAAGCTTGCCAAAACTAATTTTCCATGTTTGCACTCAAAATATCTCAAAAGTTTACCATTTAAAATTAAAGTAACTTTGAACTAATGTAAAGTAGATACTATTGATCGATCTAATATATTTATCTCAGAAAAAATACCGAAATTCAAAACCATCGGACTATGCAACTTTAACCTGGGCATGGTTTGAACCTCACGACCACTCTGTGGCGGAGTGCTTAGAGTATCTGACTTTTTTCTAGGTCAGACTCCTAATCTGAAGGTCGGTGGTTCGATTCCCCATGCCCCCACCTCTGCCAATTTGGATTTCCACCGCTGTGGATAACTTACAGCGTCATCAAAGGCCAGTTGCTCTCATACCATGTCTATGTGGTGTGGGAGGTTAAAAATCCCTTGGGTCAGTAAAAGTGTAGGCTCGGGCTTTCTATCGACAAACTGTCTAATGGTGAAAACAAGTCTATTCAGGCTTATCCATAATAGGCAGTATAAATCTTCAAGAAAAAAACCAAAACAAAAACATGGGAAGCGGGTGTTCAACTCATCTGTTCATCCCATCCGGCAACCCAACTACATTGGTTTGTGTCTGAAATTCGAAATTGTAGAAACTGCAAAATGATGTGAACCACTTGGGTAGTGGAAGTTGTAATGTTTGCTAACCATCAACGACTCAAACTTCAAAGACCCAGTTGGATATGCTTCAGTTGCTTGGTTGGTTGTTGGAGTTTTACGTCCTGGCAACATCTAAGGTCATCAGGACGGTTACCGACTTATGGCAGTGCGCACTCAAGGCGACTTTATAGTGCTTGCACACTGGGAAATCAGGCCACTGGCACTATGACCTGATATCCCACTCAGTCACATTATCCTGACACTGAGCTAACCAGTCCATGCCATATTCTATCCGAGTGCCAGGCTAGGAAGCGACAAGTATCAATTTGATAAGTCTTGGTTTGACTCGATCGGGAACCGAAATCCCGACCTTCCCCACGCGAGACCCGCGCTCTACCGATTCGACCACTGCGCCTGGTGATATGCTTCAGTGGCGATGTTTCAGTGAGAACCCTTCACACTGCTGCTGTATTGTGCATCAACAGTTGCGTTAACAGTCAGGGTGCTTCGGGGATGGTTTATTTAAAGTTGCATAGTCCGATGCATTTGAGTTTTTTTGCTATTTTCTGAGATAAATATATTATACTAATCGTTATAATCTACTTTACTTTAGTTTGAAGTAACTTTAATTTTAAATGGCTAAGTTTGGAGATATTTGACATCAGAACATGCCAAAATAATTTTGGCAAGCACGCCAAAACTCTGACACCATGAACTTCAGTAGTAACGGTTTCTATTAATTGAATTAGTATGCCCTTCTTTGCAGCAACAAATGCTTAATAAGTGCATCAGTATCTAAGTTTGATATGTAGAATCAAATCTAGATAAGTGTTTTGGTTTTGAAAATTATATGTTTTCATCGGACTATGCAATTTTAAACTACAGTAGCACGGGTCTTTAACCGCCCCTGTGAACAGCGAACCCCCGTCGCGTGCCAACAATCTTTCCACGTGCCAACCTTTTTTTTTTGGAGTGGGAGGGGGCACTCATGTGATATTCCCGCCTGCTACATCCTACCCATAGAATAACGCGCATTCATTAGGATGTCTGTGAGCTTAAAGTTGCCATAGTGCAATGGTCTTTAGTTTCTGTTAATTTTCTGAGATAAATATATTAAATTGATTGTTATACTCATACTCATACTCATCCGCTTCTGATTTTGTTAGGCTTATAAGCCTGTATCAGGTCGATGCATGTCAAAATTTGATTTACTAGGATTAAATGCATCGAGTACCGGATGTGTGCAATATTGCAGCCCCCTCCAATGCTTATCCAGTCTGCCTTTGAAGGCGTTGACGGAAGGTGCTTCTATGACATGTTCAGGCAGTGCGTTCCAGGCATTTACTATCCTGTTACTGAAGAATAGCTGTCTGACAGGTTTTATTGCTCTTTCCTTCTTCAGCTTGTATCGATGACCTCTAGTTTTACAGTTGGCCAGCTTCAGGTATTTAGCATCAACCGCATATCTTCCAGTAACGTGTTTGAATGCTTCTATTATGTCTCCCCTGGCCCTTCGGTAGTATAAGCTGGGTAGGTTGAGAATCCTGAGACGTTCTTCGTATGGTAGTTAGTTCTCTTATGGTTGGTGATAACTTTGTAGCACATCTCTGTACACTCTCGATCATTGACATGTCCTTCTTGAACTTCGGTGTCCAAGTCGTGTTGCCATACTCAAGATGCGGCCGGATAATCTACCTTACTTTAGTTTGAAGTAACTTTTATTTGAAGTGTAAACATGTAATGTTATTGTTAGTGTTGGCAAGCACGCCAACACTCTGACACCACAGGCTTCTGCAGTAACAGGTTCTATTAATTTTACTCAGTATTCCCTTCCATGTTGTAACAAATGATTAATATGTGTATCATTATCTAATTAAGATATGTAGAATTAAATCTAGATATTTTGGTTTTGAAAAGTTGATGCTTCAGCACACTATGCATGCTTAACAAATGCATCGAAACAACTACCTCATTGCTGTCAAAGTTGGATCTCATAGGTTTATTTGGCATGCTGCGTCCGTCAGTCTCAAAACATCACTCACAGCTTTGGTCCGGAAGCAGAGTTCTCCTTTGAAGACAGGCACTATACAGTGTTCCCAGCTCGCTATTCATCATTTTAATTATTTATTTTTATTCCGGTTGAATAATATCGTTGCCTCCCGATCCCAAACTGAATTCTGGGAGTTATGTATTTACGTGACTGCCGCTCTCGATGCACTATGTGAGATCTCTATTATGACAAATCAATAGGCCTCCCTTCCCACTTCTCCAATTAAGGGCAAGAAGATGTCACTTCAGGGATGCAGTGGCCTAATCGGTAGAGTGCAGGCTTCCGGTGCAGAAGGTCTGGACTTCGAATCCCAGCCGAGTCAAACCAATGACTTATAAAATGAATACTTGTCGCTTCCTAGTCTGGCACTTCGCATTAATAAGACTGGTTAGCACAGTAGCAGGATAATGTGAACGTGGGATATCAGGTCATGGTGCTGGTGGCCTGGTGTCTCAGTCGGACAGCGTTATAAAGTGACCATAAGTGCACATTGCCACAAGTCAGTATATATATATATTTTTTGGTCCATTAGTTGTTTAAGCAGGGGAAATTTCAGTCATAGACGACTGGTCTTCCTCATTCCACTGCTGGTCGATAGAAAGCGCAGGCCTACACTTTTACCGACCCAAGGGATTTTTAACCTCCCACACCACATAGACATGGTATGAGAGCAACCGGCCTTTGATGACGCTTTAAGTTATACACAGCGGTGGAAATCCAAATTGGCAGAGCTGGGGGCACGGGGAATCGAACCACCGACCCTCAGATTAGGAGTCTGACCTAGAAAAAAGTCAGACACTCTAACCACTCCGCCACAGAGAACAATCAATCCTGATATGACCTTAGATGTTGCTAGGACGTAAAGGAACTTCAAACAAACAAACATTAAATTAATTTCTTTTTCGAAAAATAGTCTTTGGCATTCATTTAATTAATATCTAGCAAATTCGTAGGTATGTGAATTAAGAACCACATGTCACAAGGTTGGCTTTTGTATACAAGTTGAGGATCGATCCTGCTCAGTGGACCCATTTGCAGTTTGGGATATTTTCCGTTCCAACCAGTGGTCCACAACTGGTTCTCAAAAGGCTGTGGTATATGCTGTCCTGTCTGTGGGAAAGTGCATATAAAAGACCCCTTGCTGCTTATCAGAAAGAGTAGCCTATGTGGCGGCAGTGGGTTTCATCCAAAGAAATATGTCAGAATCACCATATGTTCAATAGCCGATGATAAAAATCAATGTGTTCTAGAGGCGTCATTAAATATAACAAACTTTAAAAAGAATTCAAGTTCTATGACAGTAGGCTGTGTTCAGGAGAAACCAAACATCTCCTTTTAACTTCATTAGAGTTCCTTTCTTGATCAAATTTGGGTAGTGAATTAGTAGTACAGAACAAAGCCAATCTGAGAAAGACTGCGATTTGAGCGAACGGCTTTATACCGACTAAGATCGGCTGGTTTTGCTTCATTTACTAACTACACTGTAGTTAGTTACCTGCTCGCAAGATGGCGATACGGTAGGGGGTGATGAGTAAATGTAAGAAACCGGAGGTGAAGGAGTCTTTGATGTCCCGATCTAGGCTCCCTGGAGCTAATAATTCACCGACAAATTTCAACAAAATATATCCCAACATAATCACAGACCACGTTCTCATATATTCGCTCAGTTATAGTTATAGACAGAAGAACATTCCCCGTGATTTAACTATGTTTTGCTTATTTTGTTTTGTTTTTGTTATTGTTGCAATGGAGCAATTACAACAGCAGCAACTGAACATATATTGTAGTTTCATACGATCGATTTGGTGTCGTGAGTCTTATTAATAAACCCAACATTTTCGAATGTGTAGTAGTGACATAAAAATACCAGCTTGGGACGGAAAGCGCGAGACAGAACGAGAGAGGGGCAGAGTTTGTTGGTTGTTGGAGGTTTACATCCTGGCAACATCTAAGGTCATATCAGGACGGGTACCGACTTATGACAGTGCACTCATTGCAACTTTATAGTGCTGCCCCAATGGGAAATCATGCCGCTGCCACCATAACCCAATATCTCACTCAGTCACCTTATCCTGACACTGAGCTAACCAGTCCTTGCCCTATCCCATTAATGCCGAGCGCCAGGCTAGGAAGCGACAAGTATCAATTTAATAAGTCATTGGTTTGACTCAACCGAGAACCAAACTCCCGATCTCCCACACGCGAAGACCGCGCTCTACCGATTCGGCAACCGCGTCCGGTATGAGAGAGGGGCATAGAGGCGAGGATGGGTGGGTGAAGAGTGGCGCGCCATTTGTGTGTGCAGGATGAGACCGACAAGAGTTCCTGACGTGAACTTCACCGCATCCACTCCCACTTCCTAATGGACTTGAAATTGGCAGCCAGTAAAAAATCGTTTTAATAAGCTAGACATTTACCGTTGTTGCCGCCTAGCAGGGGTGCGGTTTACTAACAAACTTAACACACCCATCATCAATATTTATATTGCCACATATTTATCCCGCTTTATTTAGTTTATTATTTTGTTATTATTAATGGCGTATGGATATTTACCAGATGCAGACTTTGTTCATTATACCCGAGCCGGAAGTAATATGTCATCTGTTTAGTTCCGGGGGAGCTCAGGCAGTAGCGTGTACACCTGTGAAGCTGTCGATCATCCGATCGATCCTTCTCAGTGAACCCATTTGCAGTTTGGGCTATTTTCCGTTCCAACCAGTGGTCCACAACTGGTTCATCAAAGGCTATGGTATGTGCTGTCCTGTCCGTGGGAGAGTGCATATACAAATGCAGCTTGTCAGAAAGAGTAGTCTATGTGGAGGCAGCAGGTTTCCTCCAAAGAAATATGTCAGAATGACCATATGTTTGAGGTCCAGTAGCCGATGATACGATAACAAAAATCAATGTGCTTTAGAAGCATTCAATAAAACAAGCTTTACTTTTGTTACTGTTTAGTTACGAGAAGGTTTAGGAATCAGTGGTGAGTGAATAGAATTGAGTGAAATTAGTAAAACGGAAAAAGTGGAAAGAGTACATATTAACCGATGTTGATATGCTCACATACTATGGCTTATAATATATGTATATATATGTAATTATCAGTGGCGAGTGAGCACATTGTGCAGTATACTAATGGGTAGCATCCTGAATAGGCGGTGGTGGCGCCGCCGGTGCAGCTATCAGTTACAGAGATGACAATAGCAGCCATGGAGTAAATGATAGAAGGCATCTTATTCGTTATATATGTTTGCATATATATATATATATATATATATATATATATATATATATATATATATTACCTTGGTACTATGCCTCTGGCTACTCATAGCCCAGGGAGAAGGAAGCACATCCGGGTCCAGCAATTAGCATAATCAGCTCACAGCAGGAGGACGTTTGTGAGCAGCTCTGGCAGTTTTTCTACATTAACTACAAAACCAACCAGGTTAGTATCTTTCAAATTCGATACGTTGGTTCAGTTCATGTTAGCATTCACGTACAAAGTTTTTTAGAACTTTTCGATAAGTGATTATTGTTTTACAGCTTAGTTTCGATCGTATTACATATGATCGTAAGAACAATGCATCCATTGTTCGGTTAATTATGAAGCTGCCTGTTGCCGAACGGAGAGATGTTTGGCAGGAGCCACTTACATCGCTAGGATTTATTCCTGGGTCTTGTTAAGATTTCCCAATTGCTATTTCCGTTAAGGCGTACCTCCGAGTCCTATAGTATTGTGATGGGGCCCCCTGGTTGGCCGCCCGGAACTTGACCTTCACGCTGAAGACCCCCCAAGCAAGCAGGAGAACGAGTACGCTTGCTTCATACATACACAGTTTTTTGAACTTTTCGATAAGTGATCACTGTTTTACAGATTAGTTTTGATCGTATTACATATGATTGTAAGAACAATGCATTCATTGTTCGGTTAATTATGAAGCCACCCATTGCCGAATGGAGATGTTTGGCAGGAGCCACTTACATCACTAGGATTTATTCCTGGGTCATGCTAAGATTCCCCAATTGTATTTTCGTTAAGTTGTACCTCCGAGTCCTATAGTATTGTGATGGGGCCCCCTTGTTGGCCGCCCGGAACTTAACCCTCACGCTATAGACCCCCAAGCAAGAAGGAAAACGAGTACGTTTGCTTCACACATCTTTATTCACCGCTCACTGCGGCGTCCATGATCAAGTGACCCGCCTCTGCCCTGTTGGGTCCCACATCAACTTCCTCGGGGGAGGTTACGCTAGCCACACGCAGTAGGTGGCAGCCCTGTCGAGGCGCTGCCCGGCGGCTACCGCCCCACCACCTATCGCTGTAAACTGTGACGGTGATGGAGCAGTCCTTGCTGCCACCGTATGGTAGTGGAGCTCATGTCTGGACTAGTACAGTATTTTATTCAACTTGTTGGCGAAGAAAGCCACAGGTGGGAGAAGTTTATAGGTACTTAGAGTGTGGGAGGGTATCACTACACTGGTCCCTACCCCTCGTTTGGATCGGTTGGTTTCCCATACCGTTATCCTGCGACTGTCTATTAGCCACACGCCTGCATTAAAAACTGTTTTAGCGCCATAATACACACCTAGTATAATTATACTCTAATTATCAGTGTGATATGCACCCCTAAACAATGCGTAACCATTGGTTTTTGGTTTTTACTCACAGACTTAGTAATGCAAGGCACTTAGCTTGCCAGTGTGGATCTTAAAGATGCATACTATATAGTACCTATCTATTAACTTGATTGGAATTATGTCAGATTTTGTTGGAACGGCGAACTGTATGAGTTCACCTGTATACCGAATGGACTGGCTTGCTGTCTATGTATTTTCACAAAGTTACTTAAACCAATTTCTTTCCAGATGGCGAGGGAAGGACATATTATGTTTCCATATATTGATGATTCATTTATTGTTGCACAAACACAACAACAATGCCAGACAGCAGTAGACAAATTATGTGAAGCAATTACAAAATTAGGGTTCTACATACAACTAAATCAGTACTACTACAACTACATGAAACTAAATCAGTACTAACACCAACAAACAAGTTAAAGTTTCTGGGATTCTTTATTGACACCACAGAAATGACCATTTCATTAACAGAACAACAAGTTGATAAATTTACAACAACAGCAAATCAATTATTAAAATTGAACAAACCAAAGATACGACATGTCGCAGTATTGATAGGAATTATGATAGCATATGCACCATCTATTCTTTATGGCAAGGCTCACATTAAATCGCTAGAAATAGATAAGAACTTGGCGTTGGCACGCACAAAAGGAAACTTTGAGCGGCCCATGATGATTTCACCAGAAGGCCAACATTATATTATTTGGTGGCTTTCACACATTAACAAATCGCCTAACCCCATTAGAATGGGAGAACCCAACACTACAGTTACAACAGATGCCTCATTAGAAGGCTTGGGGGCTCATAGAGACCAACAGGCAGCAGGTAGTTGTTGGATGGAAGATGAAATCTCTGATCACATTAATATATTAGAACTTACAGCCATTTACCTAGGACTCCGTAATCTGATTCACATCCCTAAAAATCATGTCAGAGCTTTAACAGATAACACAACAGCTATGGCTTACATACGTAATATGGGAGGGACTCATACCAAACCATGTCATTATATGGCTAACCTCATTTGGGACTGGGCGAGAAACACAAGATATGGCTAACATTAGCACATATTCCAGGCAGTCAAAATACTTTGGCTGACAAGAAAAGCCAACATTTTCATAACCATTTAGAATGGTCACTGAATCAGAGTATTTTCGACCACATTTGTCACAAATGGGGCAAACCAGAAATTGACTTATTCGCATTACGCAATAACAAATAGTTACCTAAATATGTGGCTTGGCATTCAGAGCCAGAAGCCTGGAGAGTAGACGCATTCTCATTAATTTGGAATAATAAATTCTATTACATATTCCCACCCATTCAGCATTATCAGCAGAGTGGCCAGGAAGATCAAGATGGATCACACACACGCAGTACTGATAGTACCAGCATGGGAAACACAACCATGGCTAGCGGCAATAACATCAGCAGCAAAAGACGTGGTCAGATTCTCAAGAGAAAGGAACAACCTACAACATCAGGGACCACTAACAGTCCATGCAGACGTGTCGACAAAACCCCTTTTGGCATTCCTTTTTTATGAAAACATTTAGAGCAATATAGACAAAATAACGAAAGAAAGACTTATTTCACACGCCTGGGGGAAAGGAATGGTGAAATTATACACAAGTTATTTAAAGAAATGGGGACTTCATTGCCTTCTAAAGGGAGTCAAACCATTAAGACCTACAATAGCCCAAATATTAAGATTTCTAAGAATCCTAGAAGATGAAGGATTAGGATTTGGTGCAATTAATGCAGCAAGATGTACACCTTCAACTATTCTGCCAAGAATAGATGGGCAAACAATTGGAAAACATCAGTTACTACACTGATTCATTAGATCGGTGTATGAAAGAAACCCACCCAAACCCAAATATAATAGGTTTTGGGATGTGTCGATAGCATTTAAGTTATTCAAGTCATGGCCTAGTAGTAGACATTTATCAATGAAGGAACTAGGATTTAAGTTAGCAGTGCTATTACTGCTAGTGATGGGACACAGAGGCCAAACAATTGTGGCACTCCCCCTGGATGGACTAGAAATAGATAAGGATGAGGCAACATCCGATTTAGAGACATTGCTAAAGTCGAATCGCACAGGGGACCCACTGTCCGCAGTATGTGTAAATAGTTTTCCAGAAGATAAACGGATATGTGTAGTTTTAGCCATTAGGGCGTATATATCCAAGTCATGCGGAATTAGGAATTCCAGACAGCTACTAATCAGCTTTATTAAACTGCATAAAGCTATCTCAAGAGACACACTCACAAGATGGACCATCAAGGTGCTTAAACAGGCGGGAGTCAATACTGGACGCTATGCTTCCCACTCAACATGGAGCCATGGTTTCCAAGGCAAGACAATTAGGAATCTCAGTAAAGAAAATCCTTGCACACGCTGGGTGGAAGACGCCTAGATCATTTGCAAAACATTACAACCAACAACTAGAAAAACCAAGCGGCATGGCGACTCACCCACTCATCAACTAAAGACAGGTGAGAAACTAAATTAATATTTTGCACTAACAACATACTATGGTTACAACATTAAGGTATAAAAGGATAAAAAATGAGATTACATAAAATTCTCCCTGGGCTACGAGTAGCCAGACGCGTGGTACCGAGGTAAAATAGTATAGTTATATGAATCCTACCTGGGTACAGATGATGGATAACTGGTGTTTTCCCGAGGTACTAGCCTTGGATAGTCATGGTTCAGGGCCCGCCCACCCTATCCTACCACAACTATCATTTTTCGCTGGAACAAAAACAAAAACACAATAGTATCCATAAATAGTGAAGATAATTTTTTATCCTATAAAGTACGTAAAAGATTGCTGGACCCGGATGTGCTCTCTTCTCCCTGACCCATGACTATCCCAGGCTAGTACCTCGGGAAAACATCAGTTATCCATCATCCGTACCCTGGTAAGATTTGTATAACTATACTATATATATACATATATATATACACATATATATGTGCCATGTGAATATATTCCCTACAAAACAATCAGTCACTTTACCAATCAGTTCACATCACCATTTTAAATTCCTGTTCTAAATATTAAAATGTCATTCTTTTGCTAATTCACAGAGCAAATCAGCTCTGTAAATAAAATCATTGTTGCACTAATTAGCAGAGCAAAGCAGCTCTGCAAATTATAATCATTCTTGTGTTAATTCACAGAGCAAAGCAGCTCTCCGAATAGTAATCATTCTTCTGCTATTTCGCAGAGCAAAGCAGCTCTGCGAATAGCCTCGTCCATTTATATTCGGTTATTATATATATATTTCATCAGACCGTTGCTTGTATTTATGATTTAGATCCATGATTCATATAAATTCTAGAATTCAGATTTGGCAGGAACACACTATGGCGATATGATTGCATAAATATTAAAATATATATGTAAATATATATATATATTAAATATATAAATATATAAGTATTTATATATATATATATTAAAAAAAAAAAGAATTATGCAAACATATTTATGCAAACATTTATATTGGTTATTATATCTATATTTCATCAGACCGTTGCTTGTATTTATGATTTATAAAAAAAATATTTATGCAAACATTTAGATTCGGTTATTATATATATATATTTCATCAGACCGTTGCTTGTATTTATGATTTAGATCTATGATTCATATAAATTGTAGACTTCAGATTTTGCAGGAACACATTATGGCGATATGTTTACATACATATTAAATATATATATATATATAAATATGTAAATATATATATATTAAATATATAAGTATATACAAATATATATTGAAATGTAAATGCATAATGTATAAATATATAAATTTATAAAAACTAGATGCATCAACACTAGATAGATAAGTATATAAGTACATAAACATATAAATAAGCACATACATATATAAATATATATGCATATACACATATAAATATATACACATGTATGTATATGTATAAACAGATATATGCATATATACATATATATATATACACATAGATAGATTGATGTACAGATACATAAATGCAAATTTAGGTACATGCATACAGTACAAAAAATACAATATATATAGCTAAATATAAATTCTGGGGCCCAATTCCGGGCAGTATGGCATGTCACGTGACTGTGCAAAGTTAACCCACAGTCCCACAGTGCATCCTGTCAGGAATCGACGCGGCGACGGAAGCCTATGCAGACAGAGCGATATTTTCGCAGGCCCAGTTCGAGAATTGATTATCTCTGAAGTCCTCCTAATTAGGAAGTGAGGAACATTAATTACAAATGGCCCCCGCAGTCCCGCGTTCACTAACGCCCACCCTGCTCATTCCCACCAACTTTGGTGCTTAATCTGAAACTTGAGTGGGTGGTGGTTAAACACCACACATATAAAGCAAAGTAAGCACAACAAAGTAAGCCCAACAAAGTAAGTGCAACAAAGTAAGCGAAACAAAGTAGGCCCAACAAAGTAAGCGCAACAAAGTAAGTCAAACAAAGTAAGCCCAACAAAGTAAACACAAAAAAGTAAGCACAACTAAGTAAGCACACCAAAGTAAGCGCAACAAAGTAAGCACAATAAAGTAAACGCGACAGAGTAAGCGCGACAAAGTGAACGCAACAAAGTAAGCACAACAAGGTAAGCGCAACAAAGTAAGCGTGGTCCGCCAACTCCCAAATGCACCCAGCCTGAATTTAAATAGCCATTTACGAAGAAAACTTGATAAAAGTAGCACCAACTTATTAACACCCCTTTCCTCCACATTGTGTGTGTATGTGGTGTGTGCGCGTGTGGGTGTGGGTGTGTATGTGGGGTGTGGGTGTCTGGAAAGCAGGATTGCTAGTGAATCCAGACGTTAGCCCCCCCCTCCCTTCCGCCCCCTCCCTCTCACTCCACCATCCTCTTCCCTCCACCCTTCCGCCCTTCCCCTCTCCCTCCCTTCCGCCCTTCCCTTTCCCCTCTCCCCTCCATCCTCCCTTTCCCTTCTGACCTCCCCCTCCCCCTCTACCCTCCGCCTCCCTTCCACCCTTCCCCCTCCCTCCTCCTCCACCCTCCCCCTCCCTTCCGCCTTTCCTCCTCCCCCCACCACTCTGCCCCCTCCCTCCCGCCCTCCACACCCTCCTCCATCGCCCCCTTCCCTTCTTCCCTCCCCCCTGCCTCCCCCTCTCCCCCTCCCCTCCGCTCACCCCCTCCCCTCCCCTTCCCCCTTCCCTCCTCACACTCCACCCTCCCCTTCCCTCCTCCCCTCCTCCCCCACTTACACCCCTTCACGGACACACCCACACCCACTCTGAGAAAACCACGTTGCCACTGAGCCCCGGATAATTGTTCCCTCCACATTTCCTTTTTAAACCCCACTCCTTCCACTCCCCTCTCTCCGTTTTCAATGAACAAAAAGGGAAAGAAAGAAACCCACGACAGCAAAAAAATGCAAAATTATTCAATTTTCATGTCCAGAGTTGTCTAATGAGCTTAATTCTGTATTTTTATCGCCAAATAGGCGACGCGATGAAAGAATCGAAGATGAGGGTGCGGAGGGGGGTGGGGATGGGGGGGGGGGGGGAGGAGGAGCGACGAGGGTGGTAAGGGAGAGAGAGGGGGAGGGGTAGGGGGGTGGGAGGGACTGGGACGGAAGGAGCAGGATGGTCGAGGAGAGTAGTTGGGAGGGAGATGGCGGGCTAGGGAAGGAGAGCGGGGAAGGGAGGAGGCTTTAGAGGAATGGTGGGGTGGGTGAGAAGGTTGGAGAGGAAAGGAGAGATGGGAAAGGGAGGAAGGTTGAGGGTAGTGCTGGGAAGGGTGAGAGACGGTGGGCTAGGGAAGGAGAGGGGGGGGGATGTAGGTTGAGGGTACTGGTGGGAAGGGGTGAGAGAGGGTGAGCTAGGGAAGGAGGGGGGGATGTAGGTTGAGGGTACTGGTGGGAAGGGGTGAGAGGGTGAGCTAGGGAAGGAGAGGGGGGGGATGTATGTTGAGGGTACTGGTGGGAAGGGGTGAGAGGGTGAGCTAGGGAAGGAGGGGGGGGGATGTAGGTTGAGGGTACTGGTGGGAAGGGGTGAGAGGGTGAGCTAGGGAAGGAGGGGGGGATGTAGGTTGAGGGTACTGGTGGGAAGGGGTGAGAGGGTGAGCTAGGGAAGGAGGGGGGGATGTAGGTTGAGGGTACTGGTGAGAAGGGGTGAGAGGGTGAGCTAGGGAAGGGAGGGGGGGATGTAGGTTGAGGGTACTGGTGGGAAGGGGTGAGAGGGTGAGCTAGGGAAGGAGAGGGGGGGGGATGTAGGTTGAGGGTAGTGGTGGGAAGGGGTGGAGTAGGGGTGAGGTTATTGTGGAAGGGTGAGAGGGTGGCTAGGAAGGAGGGTGTAGGTTGAGGGTACTGGTGGAAGGGGTGAGAGAGGGTGAGCTAGGGAAGGAGAGTGGGGGAGGGATGTAGGTTGAGGGTACTGGTGGGAAGGGGTGAGAGGGTGAGCTAGGGAAGGAGGGGGGATGTAGGTTGAAGGTACTGGTGGGAAGGGGTGAGAGAGGGTGAGCTAGGGAAGGAGAGTGGGGGGATGTAGGTTGAGGGTAGTGGTGGAAGGGTGAGAGGGGTGAGCTAGGAAGGAGAGTGGGGGAGGAATGTAGGTTGAGGGTAGTGGTGGAAGGGGTGAGAGGGTGAGCTAGGGAAGGAGAGTGGGGGAGGGATGTAGGTTGAGGGTAGTGGTGGAAAGGGGTGAGAGAGGGTGAGCTAGGGAAGGAGAGTGGGGGAGGGATGTAGGTTGAGGGTACTGGTGGGAAGGGGTGAGAGAGGGTGAGCTAGGGAAGGAGAGTGGGGGAGGGATGTAGGTTGAGGGTAGTGGTGGAAAGGGGTGAGAGGGTGAGCTAGGGAAGGAGAGTGGGGGAGGGATGTAGGTTGAGGGTAACTGGTGGGAAGGGGTGAGAGAGGGTGAGCTAGGGAAGGAGAGTGGGGGAGGGATGTAGTTGAGGGTAGTGGTGGAAGGGGTGAGAGAGGGTGAGCTAGGGAAGAGAGTGGGGAGGATGTAGTTGAGGTAGTGGTGGAAGGGGTGAGAGGGTAAGCTAGGAAGAGAGTGGGGGAGGGATGTAGGTTGAGGGTAGTGGTGGAAGGGGTGAGAGGGTGAGCTAGGGAAGAGGGGGGGAGTAGGTGAGGTAGTGGTGGGAAGGGGTGACAGAGGGTGAGCTAGGGAAGGAGAAACAGGAAGGGGAGGAAGGTTAAGGGAAGAGGAGGAAGGTTGTGAGAAGGGTGTGGAGGGTTTGGGTTAAAGGGGAGAGAAGGGTAGGGGAGCGCTAAAGAGGGAGAGAAGAGGGAGGGAGGAAGGAGAGGAATGAGGAGAGGGGTTGGCTTAGTGCTGCACATTCGCATGTTTTGGTCAGAAATACAAGCCGGACCTCTGAGGTGTAATTACTTACCATTACGCTCGTGGGGAGAGTGGAGGAGTGTGGAGGTGTGGGGGGTGGGGTGGGGTTGGGCTGTAGGTGGCGGGGGGGTGGGGGGTGGGTTGCTCATTTGGAGCTGCGTAATGAGGATGCGCATCAGTCATTAGTTGTGGAGTAATTAGCCACTGATGCACAAATGGTTAAAGTCTAGGTTTACATAATCCCCGCCCCTCAAAGAGAGAAGAGGGAAGAGGGAAGAGGAAAGAGAGAAGAGGGGACCGTGAGTTATTGATGGACAGCGCGCAGAAGCCACTTCTACTCCTAGTCGTGCCCCAGACGCCCGGCACTGGCTCCTGAATCAGGCCTCACCCACCGTGTACACGGACGCTGGTGCAAACAGGGTGCGCGCGCATGTGTGTGTAAAGTGAGGGTGGGTGGTTGGGTGGGGAAGAAACATGTAGCAATGGGGCGGAACACCAGTTAGCGCCATCTGGATTCACAGTCTGTACTATGTAACCATCCACTTCTAAGTTATAGGCAGTGCAGGAGCTGCGGTGCATCACGTGACACTCCACGTCACGTGACACTCCGACACCCCAACCATTATTTCCTACCCGCCTTCCATCACTGAACCAATAAATGGATGATCTCCTCCAGCCAGTTCTCCAGACATACCTACAACCCTGCCCCCGTTCTAATTTCCCCCCCCCCCCTTGATATGACCTTAGATGTTGCCAGGACGTAAAACCCCAACAACCAACGAACCTTTTAATTCCCCATGACTCTGTTTGTCTTTCTGTCTCTATGTTTGTTTGTTTCTGTCTGTCTCTGTCTCCCTGTTTATCTCTCTATTTGTCTTAATGTCTGTTTGTCTCCCTGTTTATCTCCATTTGTTTGTCTCCCTCACTCTCTCCCCCTCTCTCCCTCTCTCTCTGTTGCCCGCACTTACAACTCTCTGAGCTGCGATATTAAATGAGTGAATGATAGCGGGTTTACAATCCCACCACCACACGACTCCACATCAGGACAGGTACCAACTTGTAACACTGATGTTGTCTTTATAGTGCGGCCACACAGGATATTTTACTGACAGCATGACCCCTATATATGCCACTCATTCACATTACCTTGGCATTAAATCAACAAGTTGTTGTCCTACAGGCAATGCCGATCACTCGGCAATGTAGCAACAAGTATGTAATTTGGCGAGCCTTTGGTTTGACTCGGCCACGTATCGAACACACACCCCCTGCACGGGAAGACGGCGCCCTGTACTCAGCCATCATGCTTGTTTGGATATGTAGCATGTTTTATTTATAACATGTTGTTTCCATATTAAATGCCGAGTAACTCCAACTTGTGTCTTCCGTGGTGTAACATGTGCAGTAGTGTCTAGTATGTGTAGTAGTGTCTATTACTATTTAGTATTACGTGTAGTAGTGTCTAGTATGTGCGCAGTAAGTAGTCAAGCTTACCGACCAGTAACCATTGTTCTCTGTGGCGGAGTGGTTAGACTGATACTATACTATACTATAATGTAATCTAATATAACATAAAATAATATAGCATAGTATAACATAACATAATGTATGCTATACCAGAAAAGAACATAGCCACGTTCGCTTGCTATGCTATAATATACCATACTACGATTTACTATACAATAATGTAATATACAGTTAAACCTCTCTCTGGGACCAACTTTAAATGGTCCATTTAGCAAGGTGGTCGGTTTAGGGAGTTAGAATATGGTTACAATGGTATTGTAGGGACCCAAATAAAGCGATCGATATAGGGGAGTTGTCGATCTGTGGAGGTGAGCTTTACTGTAGCATAATATAACATACTCTGCTACAATGTAACCTAAGCCTTTAACACAATCTGTGACTCATTCACCGGCTTTCCCTCGTCACTTCACGTTTAGGAATAGAGGCATCATATCTGCATGGCGACCTGCCTTGCATGGCGGGAGCTTGTATTTGAGTTGTAGACCTATCTGGCTCTCTTGTAAACACAAGCGCCACATACCTAACGCGCCATGCAGCGCACACTGTCCTCAGAAGCCGGGGATGATAAAAGATAAAAACTAAATAAAAATACAAAAAAAAAACCAACAATATTATGAGAAACTTCACCCGCTTCAAAGCTTTCCAATGACTGCCATCAACATGTGGGATGAACATAAGGAGGAGACAATGAAGGATTTCCATCTTGTCGTCAGCAGCCGAGGAAAACTCGAATGCTAATCCATTAAATCACACTCTTTCAATTTCTCTTTCTAAAATCTAAAAGCCTTTGCACATAGGAAAGTGAGCGCACACATTCTGAGTTGTACCCGAAAGGAGTTGTGAGAATTGATATGACACTTTCTCGTGTTAATCAAAGAGGGGCGGAGAGGGACTGGATTAGTTGCCTGGTTGGTTATTGGAGTTTTGCGTCCTGGCAACATCTAAGGTCATATCAGGACGGGGACTGACTTGTGACAGTGCACCCTCATGGCGACTTTATAGTGCTGCTGCACTGGGAAATCAGGGCACCAGCACTATGACCCGATATCCCACCCCAGTCGCATTATTCTGACACTGAGCTAATCAGTCCTTGTCCTATCCTATTAATGCCAAGCGCCAGGCTAGGAAGTGACAAGTATCAATTTCATAAGTCATCTGTTTGACTCGACTGGGAACCGAACTTCCGATCTCCCGCACGTGAGGCCTGCGCTCTACCGATTCGGCCACCGTGTCTGGTGGTGTTGTTAGTCGAAGAGGTCGGAGAGATGGTGGCTGTGGAAGGAGGCGGTTATATTAGGGGATATCCACCAACTACCTTCTATCGGTGTTAAATCAGTGTCTATCAATATGGACTTATCAGTTATGTGTTCTCTGTGGGGGAGTGGTTAGAGTGTGTGACTTTATTCTAGGTCAGACTCCTAATCTGAAGGTCGATGGTTCGGTTCCCCATGCCATCAACTCTGCCAATTTGGATATTAACCGCTGGGTATAAGTTATAGCGTCATCAAAGGCCAGTTGCTCTCATACCATGCCTGTGTGATGTGGGAGGTTAATAATCCCTTGGGTCAGTAAAAGTATAGGCTCGGGCTTTCTATCGACAAACTGTCTGATGGTGAAAACAAGACTATTTAGACTTCTCCATGATAGGCAGTATACATCTTCAAGAAAAGAACAAAATAAAGTCATGGATCATAAGATGCTGGCTACATTAGTAAATAGTCCTGGAATGAATTGTGATCCGGGGACAAATGTGTAAAGTCTTTTTGGTTTGTTTTTCAATAATATTAGTCATGCCGGGAACATCCTTACTTCATAACACAACTATAATTCAACATCACGTCCCGATTTTAATAATTGAATAAATAACACAACTTTCGTGTCAAAAGCTGAGATAATCATAAATGATAATGTCGAAACATAACTATAATTCAACATCACGTCCCGATTTTAATAATTTAAGAAATAACACAACTTTCGTGTCAAAAGCTGAGATAATCATAAATGATAATGTCGAAACATAACTATAATTCAACATCACGTCCCGATTTTAATAATTTAAGAAATAACACAACTTTCGTGTCAAAAGCTGAGATAATCATAAATGATAATGGCGAAACATCGAAGAGAATTACTTTAAAAAAAAGTGTTATTTCTGAGGATGCATCTTTAATAATAAAAAAAAATCACCAAACTACAACAGCAATAAAAACCTCGAACCCGTTACAACGGTTACCCGGGTGAAACGCGCATGTCTTTATACTCCTAACACGTGGTATGCCGTGTGTGCATGATAATGTGCGCTGTGCTGATTGGCGCGTGTTCTGTGACAAAACCCCTCCTCCAGGGGCCCACCAAGAGTGCTAACTCCCCCCCTCCCACACACACACCCTCTTACCAACCAGCCACCACAAGCCACGGCCCTACATAGGGCCTGGGAGCATTCAGTAGTCCAACGAAAACATGTCCATGTACTCTAATTTGCCGCGCTCGGACACAAAGACAACGAAGAGTTACTTCAACTTATTTATTCCATGATAATCACTTAGGTTCAACTTCAGGTTATCTTAATTATCATCATAACAAAAGATAAATCATCATCATTCAACAACAGAGAAAAGTAGATGCCACATAGGTGAATGTGGCTGGCTCAAATCTGGTGCCAGGCACAATGTCTTCGGAAGAGCTGGCTTCCTTAATGTCCATGAATTCGGTGTTAGAGTTGTCTGATTGGCTGGTCATCTTGCTGGAGCGAGATCAGGCATAACATAAGTCAAAATCAACAAATCACATGGGGACATCAGCACTTAACCCCTACTAACTGAGTGACATAAAGACTAATTATGAAAAAAGGGTTTGGTTGGTGGGAAAATCTGACTTGCTTGGTTGGTGCCTCATGGCGAAGTGACTTCTCAGTGTATAATTAGGTCATATGCGAGGTCACCAAAGGGGTCACGTTAGCCTCGCGCGCAAATTAACGATGTTGCCTCGCAACATACGTCATTACTATGTTGTGAAAAGTACAGTTCCGATCACAGTAAAACCTCTCTAAATCGACCGACCATGTGACCGACTTTAAATGGTCCATTTAGGGAGGTGGTCGGTTTAGGGAGTTCTTTAAAAAAAATCATTACAATGGTATTGTATGGGCGATCGTTTGGGACCCAAATAAAGCAATCGATATAGGGCAATGGTCGCTTGGAGGAGGTGGTTGGTTAGAGAGGTTTTACTGTACTCTTTTTATTATGTTGTGAAAATTATAGTTCCAATTATTTCTTCCTGTCTTTAAAAGGTTTTCTTTTCTTAAAGTTTGTTTAGGTTTTTAATTCTTGACTGATTGATACCTCACATGACATTCTCACAAATGGTATATTAAGTCAATTAATTCTTTGTTGTCTCTAACACTTCTTCAAACTATTTCTTTTGTATTATCCATTGTCCTGCTCATTCTCTCTCTCTCTCTATATATATATGTATATGTACATACATAACGCACGCGTGTGCCTAATCGGTTTAGCGCAGGCCTCCCGTGTGGAAGGTCGAGAATTCAATTCCTGGTCGAGTCAAACTAATGATTTAAAAAATTGATACTTATCACTTCCGAGGCAGGCGCTCAGCATTATTAGGATAGGACAGTGTCTGCTAAACTGAGTGTCAGGATAACGTGACTGAGTGGGATATCAGGTCATGGTGCTGGCAGCCTGGGCTCCCAGTGGGGCAGCACTATAAAGTCACCATGAGCGCATATGGTCACAAGTCGGTATTTGTTCTTGAAGATTTATACTGCATATCATAGATAAGTCTGAATAGACTTGTTTTCACCATTAGACAGGTTGTTGATAGAAAGCCTGAGCCTACACTCTTACCGACCAAGGGATTTTTAACCTCGCATACCACATAGACATGGTATGAGAGCAACCGGCCTTTGATGACGCTCCAAATCCAAATGAAATCCAAATCCATCCTGATATGACCTTAGACGTTGCCAAGAAGTAAAACTCCAACAACCAACCGCTCTCTATACTATATATTATCCATGAATTAGAAATTCAGACTGAATGAGGTATATGTCTGGTAATTAAACGAGCGGGGAATAACCGACACACCTGCTCGCCCTTTCTCTGCTCTCCCTCTTCTTCCCTTCCCTTCCCTTCCCACTGCCCTCCCTCTCCCCCCTTTCTAGCTCCCCGCCCTCTCCCCCCTCCCCCAATCCCCTCCCTTTCCCAGCCCCATTTCCATCCCCACCCCTACTTCCAACCTCCAATCCCAGCTACCCTCCTCCCCCCTCTCCCCCTCCCCACAAACTCCCCTTCCGCCTCTCCCCTCCCTCTTCCCGGAGGAAGGAATCGTTCCCGGCCTCACTTCATAAGCTGCCGTCTCTCATATTAAAAAAAGAGTAAAAACTATAATGCGAGAACGATAATGCTCCCCATTCCTTAAGCCTGCATCACCCACCACAATCCCTACCACACACACACGTGCACGCACGCACGCGCACACTACTAAACACAGCCACTACAGCATCTTTGTTCATGTTGCAGTTCGTGCCGAAGTGCAGCGTGTTAAAAAAATAGCAGCACGCAGCATGTCGATGCCATAATGCCGCACTTTGAGGCGATGTGGTCGCTTCATACACTTTTAATTTTCCCATCCCGCGCGTCTATGGAGGTTTCTGGTGAGCCCCCCCCCCTCCAAAAAAACACCCCCCCACACACCCCACAACAAACCCTCAGATGAAGGGATATCACGGTAAAGTATTTTCATGCAATAATTGTGAATGACAGTGTTTTATTTATTTTCATTTATCTGATTGATGTTATATATTATATTTATTTGATTGAAATAATTAATCTTTAATATAAAATTTGATTAAGTTGCTTCGTTAGTTATATTGATTTGAATAATTTTATCCATTCATTAATTTAATTGATATAATTTTCATAATTTATGTAATTCAGTTAATTCATATAATTTATGTAATTATTTAATTAAATAATTTGATTAATTTCATTTGATTTATTTGGCTTATTTATTTTCTATTTCATCTTCATTCGTTTGTATATTCCTTTTGTGTCCTCGATTGATTCATATGTGCTATCATTTATTTTACTATTTGAATAATTTTAGCTTAATTAATTTACTCAATGCATTTTCCCTTCATCTCATTTATTCATTTTATATTTCATGTATTTAAAAAATTCATTAATTATAGGTCAAAACACTATTGAAACACATTGCAGTATATCAATTCTTACATTATCTTCCGAATACTGGAAGTAAAAAAGCAGGGGAGAGGATATAAATAGACTGCATTCACCAGTCCAGTCAGCATTCATATGAGGACTAAAAAAAACCTAAAACTAGATAATTAGTACAAACCAAAACTCAACCTAGTCTTAGTAAAGCTCTTATATAATTAATTTGTTATCAATCATTAATGTTATCAATCATTCATCTAGATCCTGGATCTTTAGAGTAATTCGAAGCCTAGGAGTAGGAGGGGGTGAGTGGGCCCCTGATCATTGACTTTGTATTCGTTAGATTCATAAGAATCTAAGTAATACGTCAACTTGCAGGCAAGTCTAGTTTAACTGTAATATATATAAACTACGGGTATCGATCTAATAAGGCCTCAACTGATCTTGAAAACTAGTAATTATTTAACCGATTTTCATTGCGAGTCTACAGTAGAATCCTTCCCCTCTGCCTCCTACCCACCCCTCCCTACCTCCCCCCATTGTCCCCCCACCGCAGCCCTGCCTCCCTGCTCCCCTCACTCCTCTCCCTCAACCTCACAGCCCTCAAACCCAAGACCTTCCACTCCTCCTCCTCCCACTCACAGACCAGATCCATCTCCACTCAAACTATAACCATTGCTGACTATAACCAAACCACCTTCCCCTCCACCCCATGTGACCCTCCTGCCTCTGACCCAAATCCCACCCCGGTATTCCTCCGCATTCTTAATGCATCACTTTCCACCATAACACCCAGAATCTCTGTTGAGGCCCTAGCCTTCGGCTTAATTAGCTGGCTCCAAATCGACTCCAACATCCAGCACTTCCTTCCGCATGTCCCAAAAGACCTGCCAGCTTCCTTTCGTGCCGCCCTGGCAGCCCAAAATGGAGGTACACAATAATGCCACCACCAGCCCGCACTCCCATCCCCGTCCCACTAACAACTCCTTAACCATTCTCTCCTGGAACTATGCTCTTCTTGGCACCACCTTAGAGAGAGAGAAAATTGACGTCATACTTCTCCAAGAAACATTCCTCATTGATCCACCCCATATCAAAGGCTACACCACATACCACATCCCCACAGTAAGACGCACAGCAGCGGGCAGACCCTCACTAGGAACCACCACCTTCGTAAGCAACCACATCCACTCCCCCAAGATCCCACCCAACAGATTCATCCCTCATGCTGACTGCCTTCGCATACGTCTCCACCTAGCACACTCTGTCATGGATGTATACAATGTTTACAACCCTGTCAACACTACTTATACTCTAAACCATATCTTCCGGGCCCTCGGCAAGGCACAGATCACCAAGTTGTCATGGGAGAATTTAACACCCACCACTCCTCCTGGGGATGCAACAACATTGATTCCCCTCGAGGCTGTGCCCTCCTAGCAGAGATCCTCGACTCAACATCCCATTCTATCCTCAATGATGGCTCGCCTACCTACAGAGCAAACGCATCGATCGATCTCTGCGTCACTGACTCCTGCCTTGCAGCCACAGCTTCCTGGGAGCTCACAACATTATACTCAGACCACCACGCAGCTCTCCACACCAATGCACCCAAAGTCACCCACCCCTCCACCATCACCCAGATTCAACCTAAACCACGCAGACTGGGTGACGTTCAACCTTCAACTAGAAAACTTAATAGATCTGAACCCACCGACCACATGTGATGAGTTCACCACACTCACTTACAAAGCAATGACAGACACCATAAAGCAAACCATCTCCTATAACCACACTGGCCGCACCACCTCTAATGCAATGCAAAGAGCAAAAAGATTCTGCAACAAGCTCCTCTACAAGCTCCGCACAAACCCCAACCGAGGCACTGAGAATCTCGTTAAAATAGCCACCAGTTGGGCCAAAGATGTCGAGCTTGCCGAATCAAGCCAGGGTACGTGTCAAAGGCACCTCTACCCCCTACCTCCAACTAAAAATTGGCATCCCACAGGGTGCAGTGCTCAGCCCCCTCCTCTTCAATGCAGTGATGGCATATCTCGTGAGGAGACTTAAACAAGACCTAGCCACCCAAGAGATCACAGACGCAACAATAGTCTGCTACGCAGATGACATCTCCATCACCTGCTCCCATGCGATCAACGCACAGGATCTGGCTGAGCAGGTGCTCCACCTGGTAGGAAACACCTGCCGGGACCTTGGACTAAAAATCTCCCCCACCAAGACCAAGATCATGAACATGTTCAGAGGTCAACCACTTCACCCCCTCTACCTAGATGGATCCCCTATCGGATGGGTCTCCACCTTCAACTACCTAGGAATCTGTCTAGACCAAGACTTTAAAATGAGAGCCCTCTGCCGCCAACTGGCCACCAGAATGACCAACAGACTCCTTCTCATGAAGAGGATCTCTGGCTTCTCCTGGGGCGCCCTGGCAGGCCGCTCCCTCTTTGACTACGCTGCGCCCACACTCGCTCTCACAGCCCTCAGGCTTGACAATCCCCAAACTTGACTACCCAAGAACAAGATCTTCCTGAATGAGTTCCAGAAACTTGAGAACATCCAACATCGGGCTGCCAGGCTTATCCTCCCTGTTCCCAGCACCACCAGGATTGAGATCCTCCTAATTGAATCCAGCCTCTCCCCTCCACCTCCGAGGCAAACAACTTCTCACTACCCACCTCACAAGAACCCTCTCCTCAGGCCTTTCATCAACAATCTGCAGAGCCGTGGCCTACCTCCGAGATGGGACCTGCGGTCACCCTCACATCTCCTACCGCCTCAAGGATGCCATCACCACCCTCAAGGACTCCCACAGACTCCATATTGCAGACTCCACCCTGAGCCCTCACAAGCCACCATGGTTTTCCATTCCAGTGGAAACCCGAACCACCAATGTAGTTGCGGCCAAGGCGGTTTACACCACCCCAGAAATCCACTCCCTGGCTCTCGAGGCCATAACTCAGGTGAAGGCGGACTTCCCCCTCGCTAAGACCGTCTACACCGATGGCTCCCTTAACCCAAAATCAGGTAGAGCCGGAGCCGGAATCTTCATCCCCTTTTCCAACACTAATAACACCACCAGGGTGTCAGACTTTGCTTCCACTCTCGACACCGAGCTCGCCACCATTCACTTGGCCCTCGAAGACCTCCACAACTCAATTGCCATCATTATTACTGACTCTCCGAATGCCATCAAAGAGATCGCCCACCCAAATGCCCGACACTCCCTTGCCGACGTGATCCAGATTATAATCTAGACCAGACATCAGGCACACCTCAACACAGTTCTGCTATGGGTCCCCTCTCATATAGGTCTCTATGGTAATGACCAGGCCGACTGTGCCGCTCTAGCTGATGCCAACCGAGCAGACGTGGAGACAGCCATCCCTCCCTCCATCACCAAACTGACCACTGCCGCTTCTCGAGCCACCACCAAACTCTGGGAATGCGTCACTCAGAAGGAACAAGTACGGAACCCTTATTCAATAAGCTGGCTCTGGTACAACCTAGTCAGAACTAACATCCCCCATCCGGTCGGCCTTCCTGCTTCTACCCAACTCGCCGTCAACCACTTCAGGACTGGCTACTGCCGTTGGATTGATGTCCCCAACCCCCAGTGCTGTCCCTGCGGCACTAAGATCTTCAATGTGGCCTCATATGGCGCTGTCGACAGATCTGCCATCAGTGACTTCATGGAGGACTCTGACCGCCAACTCAGCGACAATAGGGCCGCTCTGGCCATCCTCTCCAGGATTTCAAAGTCATCCTGGACCGCACTTGCTCGTTTCTACTGCCAGAACGCAGATATCATCAATGCTGTCGGTCGCCCAGACCCTGACAATGTGGACTAGCTTGTCCCCATACCTGACTTGACATCACTACCAATTAATCACTAATTTTCACCAACAACTAACAGGTAACCCCACCCACTGCCTAACTAATTCTATCCTCACTTCACTTCTTCCTCTGGCCTTGACCGGACTTACTGCGCATACCGGTGAATCTTGAGGGACTGAAGTTTGGATCCTGGTCGAGTCAAACCAATGACTTATAAAATAGGTACCTGTTGCTGCTCGGCGCTTGATGTTATGAGGTTAGGACAGGGACCGGGCGCACAGTGTCAGGATAATGTGACTGTGTGGGACATCAGGTTATGGTGCCGGCGGTCTGATTTCCCAGTCAGGCAGCACTATAAAGTCACCATGAGTGCACGCTGTCACAAGTCAGTGCACATCCTGGTATGATCTAGGGTCTTACTGGGGTGTAAAACTACACCAACCACCCAGCCTCCCCCGTTCCTCCCAGAGGACTGTGTTTGGCCTCTTAGGCTGCCTTCCCCCCCCCCCCCCCCCCCCACCCCCCCAATTTCTCTGACCACTACCCATCAGAAGCCAACTCCCTACCACATGGCACCGCTTTCAGCGGTGCCCATACAGTGCTGCAGATTTGCAGCCTTCAGCGCACCAATGTGACTGAAAACTCCCCAAAAACAAACATACAGTAGAACGCCTCCCAGCGGCTACTAATAGTACTATGACTATTTTGATTCAATTCCCCCCTTATTTAAGTTCCTTTTTTTTTGTTTGCCATACTCCCGCCGCCCCCACCCCTTCCCACCACCATCATTTCCCATCGGCCACCACGCCCGCCCGCCCACTATTCCGTCCCATCCCGTTCCATCCCGTTCCGGCACTTACTTTATTTTAAGACCGGCACCGAGGCTGCCCGGCCCCGGCGCGATGAAGCTGCGCTGCGCTGATTTTTAATCCGATTAAACACTAAACGCTTTCTTGCGTGTGTGTCTGCAGAGACTGTGTTTGTACACGGTGGCAGAGTGGGTAGCGTCTCCCCCCCCTCCCCCGATGTCACCCCCACTCCCCTACTCCCCCACACCGGGCGTGGTGGGTGGCCGAATCGGTAGAGCGCAGGCCTCCCGTGCGGGAGATCGTGAGTTCAATTCCCAGTCGAATCAAACCAATGACTTATACAATTGATACTTGTCACACGTCCTAGCTTGGCGCTCATCATTAATAGAGCAAGGACTGATTGACTGAGTGGGATATCGGGTCATGGTGCTGCTGGCAGCCTGATTTCTCAGTGGGGACGCACTATAAAGTCACTCACTGTCACAAGTCGGTACCCGTCCTGATATGACGTGGGTGAGTGTGAGTATGAGAGTGTGTACAGATGTGTGCGAGTGTGTAGGTGCGTGTGTGTAAGTGTGAGTGTGTGTGGGTCTGTATGAGTGTGTGTACGTCCGTGTGAGTGAGTGTGAGTGTGTGTACGTCCGTGTGTGAGTGTGCGTGGGTGCGTGTGAGTGTGTACGTCCGTGTGTGAGTGTGTGTACGTCCGTGTGTGAGTGTGTGTGGGTACGTGTGAGTGTGTGTACGTCCGTGTGTAAATGTGTGTGTACATCTGTGTGTGTAAGTGTGTGTGTACGTCCTTGTGAGTGACTGTGTGTACGTCCGTGTGTAAATGTGTGTGTCTACGTCCGTGAGGCTGTCTGCACCTTCCCGCCACATCCCATCAGCGCGCTGCCGTATCCGCCGCCACACTTTCAACTCCAATTAAAACACTTAAAGTAATCTCCCGCCACCAGCCAGCACCCGGTGCCGGGTTCTATGCCTTCCGCCGTCATTAGTCCCGACACACGCCGGCACCAGCATAAAGGAAGCGCTCCTCTCCATTTGGCACACTTCTTAATGCTTTTTACTTTAAGGGGTGCACACTTTATTTATTCCGAAAGCGAGGCTCATACCGGAAGAGGTTCCCCGTTGGCCATTGTGACGCATGCGCCGTACGCGTACACTCGTAAAGTATCATAAGCGATTTCAAACTGTCACTGCTTTCCCACTCAGCCTGACACCGGCAGCCAGCCTTTGTCTTCTGTAATGTGACAACTGAAGCGAAGCTGAAGCCGCTTTGGAAATTGACTTACTCATCCACTGCTGATTTGGTGGGCGCTACGGCCTGCATCAGGATGTCTATAGCACCTCGTCTTCCCAGGTGGTCACCCTTACATTTACTGGCGAGGTGCGATGTTGTTTAATGTCGGTGATCGGATGAGAGCCGATGTTTTTAATGTGCCTATCGCTGTTAATATTAGACTGTAAGGATGTTTGTGTACACCTGACAGTGTGAAATAAAAACAGAACTAGGACAATTGCACAAGACGGCAACATCTTTGTTGTAGGCGATTAATATCCTTAATGAAGGAGCCTCGTCTCACCCCATCTCAACTAGTCTCACCCCATCTCAACTAGTCTCACTCCATCTCAACTACTCTCACCACATCTCAACTAGTCTCACCCCATTTCAACTAGTCTCACTCCATCTCAACTAGTCTTGACATCTCAACTAGTCTCAACCCATCTCAACTAGTATCACCCCCATCTCAACTAGTCTCACCACATCTAAACTAGTCTCACTCCATCTCAACTAGTCTCCACATCTCAACTAGTCTCACTCCATTTCAACTACTCTCACCATATCTCAACTAGTCTCACCCCATTTCAACTAGTCTCACTCCATCTCAACTAGTCTCCACATCTCAACTAGTCTCAACCCATCTCAACTAGTATCACCCCCATCTCAACTAGTCTCACCACATCTAAACTAGTCTCAACCCATCTCAACTAGTCTCACCACATCTCAACCAGTCTAACCCCATCTTAACTAGTCTCACTCTATCTCAACTAGTCTCACCTCATTGCAACTATTCTCAACCCATCTCAACTAGTCTCACCACATCCCAACCAGTCTAACCCCATCTCAACTAGTCTCACTCCACCTAAGCTAGTCGCACCTCATCTCAACTAGTCTCACCCCATCTAAACTAGTCTCAACCCATCTCAACTAATCTCACCCATTCTCAACTAGTCTCACCGAATCTCAACTAGTATCACCACATTTCAACTAGTCTCAACTAGTCTCAACTAGTCTCAACTAGTCTCAACCCACCTCAACTAGTCTCAACCCATTTCAACTAGTCTACCCCATCTCATCTAGTCTCAGCCCATCTCAACTACTCTCAACCCATCTCAACTAGTCTCAACCCATCTCAACTAGTTTCAACCCATCTCAACTAGTTTCACCACATCTCAACTAGTTTCACCACATCTCAACTAGCCTCAACCCAGCTCAACTAGTCTCAACCTGTCTCAACTAGTCTCAACCTATCTCAACAAGTATCACCAAATCAAACTCCATCTCACCACGCCTCACCTAGTCTCACCACGCACAACACATCGACACACATCATCACTCCATATGGCACCACACACCACACTGACACACATCACCAGAGTGACACCCATTGTGAACCCACACCGGTACCCCTCATTCCGACACACTTATCACACAACACAACCTATCTCCCATCTCACAACCCCCCTATCTCACCACACAACAATCTCACCCCACAGCAGCCACCCACCCTTCGCACAGAAGCCACTCGCCTCCCAGAACCACCTCTGAAACCCCCTCCCCTTACAACTCCCCTCACTTCCCACAACTGGCCCTCATCCCCACAACCGCCCTCATCCCCCACAACAGCCACTGACCCCCGACAACCACTCCCACCTCCTCCCCTTCCCAGCCTATCCAACCCCACGCACTACTGTGCTGTCCCACCTTAACCAAACCCACCCCTCCCTCCCACCCACAACATTTCTCTGTCCTCCCCCCTCCCCCTTACCCAGCCCGCCTCGCTCACTAAACCCCCACCTCACACACTACACCCCACCGACAGCTAGTGGCGCCCCCCCCCGCCTCACGGTGACTGGTGCTGCCGGTGGCGGCCCCTAGTGGCAGCCGGCCGACTTAAAGATGTAATGCCGTATTCATGTTGCTCGTGTAAGATAATCAACGGTAATAAAATTTCCATTAGGCGGCCTGGCAAATCCAATAATTAAACTAAATGTCGTCTGTCCCTGGTGGGATCAATGTGGGGGGTAATGGGGGATGTGTCACGGGGGCAGTGCGCCCGGAGGTGCTTTAGGAACGGACAAACAACTCTTTCCTGCCGAAATAAAATAATCTAATTCTAACCCGTTATTTCGGCCGACATTGAATTCCTCCCAGTGGGAAAATAATGATAATAATTTAGTTAAGGCTAAGTTTTCGCATATATTATTTAACTACATTTTTGTTATTAAAATTAAAAACTGAAATGGGCGGGAGCGCTGCTAATGCTGCTATTTCGCATTTCGCCCTGTTCTCCGATTGGTGTTCCATTGCTGATGCTTTCACTGAGTAGTGAGTAGGCCTACTCTGTAAAGCTTACCAGTCTGCTCTTGCATTGACTACATCTGTCTGTGTGCGATGGCACCAGAAAGAACAGTTTACCCTGACTGGTATTTGAAGGGAAGCGCATTTAGGGACGTGTCACCTATTTATAAGTTTGACCCCCAAAGAAAGTGTTTGAAAAATGATCGATAAGAAACTTAGTAAAACTAAAAGGGCGCCGTTTTGTTTGAGTGAAACAGTGGGCAGGGATCGTCTGATGGGTGGGGGACGAGACGCGGAGTGCATGCTGGGGATGCGGTGGTGGTGCTGGGAGGGTGGTTTGTGTGGGTGTTGGGGGATTGGGTGTGGGTGATGGGGGTGGTGGTGTGGGTGGTGGCGTGGGTGGTGGTGTGGGTGGTGGTAGGGGTATGTGTGGGTGGTGGTAGGGGTGTGTGTGGGTGTGGATGTGTTGTGCCAAGGTTTCAATTAAGGCATTTACGACTGAAAAATAATAAGAGCCGTATTCTACCCCGCACTCCCGGCGACTGTGCACTCACCACCCACCGGCCACCACACACCACCCACCACTCACCACCCACCACCCACCACCCACCACTCACCACCCACCACCCACCACCCACCACTCACCACCCTCCATCGACCGGCCACCACTCACCACCCACCACTCACCACCCACCATCCACCACTCACCACCCACTGGCCACCACCCACCACTCACCACTCACCACCCACCACTCACCACCCACCACTCACCACCCACCATCGACCGGCCACCACTGACCACCCACCACTCACCACCCACCACTCACCACCCACCACTCCACCACCCACCACTCCACCACCCACTATCAATCACCCACCACCCACCCACCCACCACTCACCACCCACCACGCCACCACCACCACCCAACTCACCACCACCCACCCACTCACCACCACCACCCCCACCACCCACCACCCACCACCACACCACCCACCACCCACCACCCCACCACCCACCACCCACCACACCCACCACCCACCACCCCACCACCCACCACTCACCACCCACCACCCACCACCCACCACCCCACCACCCACCACCCCACCACCCACCACCCACCACCCACCACCCCACCACCCCACCACCCACCACCCACCACCCACCACCACACCACCCACCACCCACCACCCACCACCCACCCACCACCACCCACCACCCACACCACCCCACCACCCACCACCCACCCCCCACCACCCACCACCCACCATCCATCACCCACCCGCCACCACCCACCACCCACCACCCACCACCTCACCACCCACCACCCATCACCCACCACCACCACCCCACCACCCACCACCCACCACCCACCATCCACCACCCACCACCACCACCCACCACCCACCACCCACCACCCACCACACCACCACCCACCACCCACCCACCACCACCACCCACCACCACCACCACCACCACCCACCACCCACCACCCACCACCCACACACCCACCACCCACCACCCACCACCCACCAGCCACCGCCACCACCCACCCGCCACCACCCACCACCCACCACCCACCACCCACCATCCATCACCCACCGCCACCACCCACCACCCACCACTCACCACCCACCACCCACCACCCACCACCCACCACCCACCATCCATCACCCACTGGCCACCACCCACCATCCATCCCCCACCGGCCACCACCCACCACCCACTACCCACCACCCACCATCCATCACCCAAACGGCCACCACCCACCATCCATCACCCACCGGCCACCACCCACCACTCACCAGCCACCACCCACCACGCACCATCCATCACCCACCGGCCACCACCAACGACCCACCACTCACCCACCGACCACCACCCACCACTCACTACCCACCACCCACTATCCATCACCCAGCGGCTACCACTCACCACCCATCACTCACCACCCACCACCCACCACACACCACCCACCACCCACCATCCATCACCCACCGGTCACCACCCACCATCCATCACCCACCGGCCACCACCCACCATCCATCACCCACCGGCCACCACCCACCACTCACCACCCACCATCCATCACCCACCGGCCACCACCCACCACCCAGCACCCACCATCCATCACTCACCGGCCACCACCCACTATCCATCACCCACCGGCCACCACCCACCACCCACCATCCATCACCCACCACCCACCACTCACCCCCCCACCACCCACCATCCATCACCCACCGGCCACCACCCACCACCCACCATCCATCACTCACTCACCACCCACCACTCACCACCCATCATCCATCACCCACCACCAATCACCTGCCACCCACCACCCACCACTCACCATCCATCGCACCACAATCCACGATCCACCACCCACCATCCACGATCCACAGCCCACCACCCAACATCCACCACGCATCCATCACTCACCGGCCACCACTCACCACCCACCATCCATCACTCACTCACCACCAATTATACGAACTTATAGCACAGGTAGAGGTAGTGAGACCCCGAGGTAAATGGTCCTTACTAAAGGGCGCATTCCATATACGCGTAATGCGTAATGCGAATGCGAATGCGACAGCGACAAAAAATCGAAATGCCTTGAAACCTATGGGGTACATTCCATACACGCGTAATGCGTAATGCGAATGCGAATGCATCAGAAATTCATTATCCCGATCGCTCCATGTAGCGATTGGTGCGTAATGCGTTATGCGTCAAGCTGGATGTGAATAGAAACCTGAGTCTGATGTGTCCATTAGTTTAACACCAGGAGAGGCGACTGAGCATTATGGAACAGTCTCACAGAGGGGTGCTAATTGGAAACACATGGTGAGCTGGTCACCAGGGAGACATACGGTTAGGGGAAAGCTAAAAATGCTACCATATGCACAGAAATATGAATACTTATCTATAATTTGGTTATTATAAAGGTAGGAACCCTCATGTGACATACAAAAAGTTACATAGATATACATGCAATATTTGGTCACATACAGAGCAGTATGGAGAATAATTGTTTATTTATATTTTTTAAATATAGCCAGTCGTGCGCCACATAACGCATTACGCATTACGCGTATATGGAATGCTGGCATTCGCATAACGCATAACGCGTAACGCATAACGCATTACGCATTACGCGTATATGGAATGCGCCCTTTAGGCTTGCAGCAACAGCTTTGACACAGGTAGGACCTTAATTAATAAGTAACCTGGGAAGAATTCCGCCTACCTGTACCTGCCTAGATAATTACACCACACTGTTCGACTTATTCTAGCCACGACCTGGTCTTGCACTAATAACACATATATGCACATGTTCTATGCATATTCTAAATGAATATTCCAAACTAGTTCCAAGAAAATAGAACGAGGTGGGAATTGTGGTGTTTAGTTACTTCTCAGAATTCACCTCTTTCTTGTTAATCTTTAACTTGGACGAAGGGGACAGTGAATAAGTGAGATGGATTAGGATAGCAAATTAGAGAGGATAAAATGGTAACTTTCTTTTTGTAATTCTCTTTGTGATGATAGATTGGATGCCGAAGCTGGAAGCCCACGAGCTGTCTTGTCGATGGGGAATGATGGGTGGCGGTTTGGTGGTTGGGAGTTGAGGGTTGAATGTTTTTGAGATTTGGTGTTTTAGGGGGATTTGGGTTTTTATGATTTTGTTGTTGTTGTGATTTGGTGTTTTTGTGATTTGGTGTTTTAGTGATTTGGGCTTTTTTGACTTGGGTTTTTATGATTTGGGTTTTGGGTTTTGGGGAGTTGTGTTTTGGGGATTTGTGTTTTGGGGGATTGGGGTTTGGAGGTTGAGTGTTCGGGTGGTAGGTTAGGCTTTGTGGTGTGTGGGTACATGGATTGTATAGTAAGCCGCACTCACCTCCCCAGGTGAAATGCCACATACACCAGTATGTGTGGGTAGGTGTATTGCATAGTAAGCTTACACATGCTTTTCTGCTCAAGGGGGAACCTCCCCCTGAATGTATTTGGTGTCAGTCCCCGCTGACACTCAAACACATTTTACTAAGTTGCATTGATTTTTTGGCCCTGCGCCAACAGTTCTACACTGCAGACAGTATGCATGACCTTTTTACTAAGGTAAAACAGGAAAACATTTGAGCCTTTTTGAGGGCAGCTGGACTGTACCACCTTATATAGTTGACTAAATAGATTCTATCAATTATTAATAAAACTTTTCTTTTTCTATGGGAATTTATTTCCCTTGACCACAAATATATGATTGTGAGCTTTCTAATTTAATGAGTGTCTATTGGCACATAATTGATTGTCTGCTTTTACATGTAAAAGCGATGGCTTGAACAAAAAAACAAACATTTCTCGCCGTGAATATGGCCTATGATGCCGACACGGCATAAAGCAACCACCAATCAATCAATCAATCAATCAAGCATAGTAAGCCATACTGACCTCCCTAGGTGAAATGCCACATACACAAGAAGATGTGGGTAGGTGGAATGTATAGTAAGCCGCATTCACCTCTCAGGTGAAATGCCACATACACAAGTAGGTGGATTCTATAATAAGCCGCACTCACGTCTCAGGTGAAATGCTACACACACAGATAGGCGTGGGTAGGTGGATTGTATAGTAACCCACACTCACATCTCAGGTGAAATGCCACATACACATATATATGTGGGTAGGTGGATTGTATAGTAAGCCACACTCACGTCTCAGGTGAAATGCCACATACACATATATATGTGGGTAGGTGGATTGCATAGTAAGCCGCACTCATGTCTCAGGTGAAATGCCACATACACATATAAGTGTGGGTAGGTGGATTGTATAGTAAGCCACACTCATGTCTCAGGTGAAATGAAACATACACAGATAGGTGTGGGTAGGTGGATTGTATAGTAAGCCGCACTCACGTCTCAGTTGAAATGCCACATACACATATATATGTGGGTAGGTGGATTGTATAGTAAGCCACACTCACCTCTAAGGTGAAATGCCGCATACACAGATAGGCATGGGTAGGTGGATTGTATAGTAAGCCGCACTCACCTCTCAGTTGAAATGCTACACACACATATAGGTGTGGGTAGGTGGACAACGACATCAGGGGCCCTTATGGTTTAGACGCTAGCCTCAGAATGGCAGCAGTATGGGTTCGAGTCTCAATCTAGGTACTGTCTTCCTGTTTGTTTTCAACACCCCTGAAGGCATTAGCATAATTTCAGATTAGTTCAATGATAGGGCCGTGAGGAGACCTGTGTATACAGTAAAACCTCTTTACCCGACCACCTCCATAGATCGACCCCTCCCCTATATCAATCACTTTATTTGGGTCCGAAACGATCGCCCATACAATATCATTGTAATGATAAAAAAAAACTCCCTAAACCGACCATCTCCGTAAATGGACCATTTAAAGTCGGTCCCATGGTCGGTCGATTTAAAGAGGTTTTACTGTACTTTGAAGTCAGGGCCGCGTTCAGGCTCCGTCTCGGAGGCGTCTCGGAGGCGCCCGTGACGTCAGGCTAGTCTGAACAACAATAGCAGTTGGTCGCCTCGAAAATGGCCGCCCCCATAGGCGGCGGCCATTTGCAATCGAAATGCTGCGCTCTGATTGGATGAAACCACTGAGCCCGGCGGCCATTTTCGAGACGCTTTTTGTCTCCAACCTGAAAAGGGAGGCATCGCCGAGAGGTCGCCGAGACGCACCCTGAACGCAAATAGGCCAAAAAGCATCGCCGAGACGTCGCCGAGGCGCCTCCGAGACGGACCCTGAACGCGGCCCAGGTCAGTGAAGGCTTCCGAAAAGGCATTCAGTTCACTGCAGGTCTAGGCGTGAGGCTTCCTTCCGCTTGGTTTCAGTTCAGCCTGGGCTGCTACTGTTACAGTGATGATTAGTTCAGTGGCATTGTGGGCCTGTGCGGGGAATGCTGTTTGATGGCTGCCCTGATTTGTGTTCCTGGCGCGTTCAGGGTCTGTCTCGGAGCCACCTCGGAGATGCCCGTGACGTCACGAACCACAAAGGCAGTTTCTTGTCTCGAAAATGGCCGCCCCCATAGGCAGCGGCCATTTGCAATCGAAATGCTGCGCTCTGATTGGATGAAACCACTGCATGCAGCGGCCATTTTCGAGATGCTTTTTGTCTCCTATCTGAAAAGGGAGGCGTCGCCGAGACGTCGCCAAGACGGACCCTGAATGCAAATAGACCAAAAAGCATCGCCGAGACGTCGCCCGGGTCGACCGTTGTGTAACATCCTTCCTTCCATGTGAAATGGTGTTATTTTTGTTCATCTATCTTGAAAATTGAACGAGTTCTGTCTATCTGAAAATTTGGCAGTTTAATGGAAAATGAGTTAAAATCGACAACTCTTATCCACAAAATTCACCATGTTCTACTCAAAAGAATTTACAAGACTTTTGGTATGTTATAAGGTAGACTTATCTTAGACAGATGCACGTGGTTTCATTTCTGTTGCAATTAGTGGTGGGTCTTACTATATATTGACTGGACTAGATGGTACATCTCAAAGTCACATCACCCAGTGCCTGACACCTCTGGAGAGATGTTGTCTCAGTTGACTGTGTGTGTGGAGGGTGTGTGTAGGAGGAGTGTGCCTATGTGCGCCCGTGTGTCAGTGTGCGTGTGTGGAGCTGACACATGCGCAGAAGAAATATGAAGTGAAATGCCACCAGGGGGAGCAGTGACACAAGTCACAACAGCAAAAATGCAATACCAGGCCCTAGTTCCACCCAGCCCGGAGATCGTGACGAATGACTGCCGAATAATCTGCTGAGTTGGCAATGTTCACATTGGTGATATTGGCTTTGACTTATGCGTCGGTTGAGAGTTTAGAAGATTACCAATATATAGTAAAACCTCTCTAAATCGACCGACCATGGGGCCGACTTTAAATGCTCCATTTACGTAGGTGGTCGGTTTAGGGAGTTTTTCATTTAATTTCAATGGCATTGATGGGCAATCGTTTGGGACTCAAATAAAGCGAGTGGTCGATCTGTAGAGATAGTCGGTTAGACAGGTTTTACTGTATACCCTAAAATCAGCCAATATTGTGACTGGGGCGATATTGTAGTGGCCTTAATTCATGATTAGCTACCACTCGGCATCACCAGCGCTGGTTGGCTGAGTGTCAGGATAAAGTGACTAAGTGGGATATTGGGATCATGGTGTCGATGGAATTACATCGCAGTTAAGCAACTCTATAAAGACCCGACATGGGCGCGCCGTATTGATATGATTGTTGTTAGGACGTAAAACCCTCATCAAGTAGCAATTAGATGAATCTCAGAGTTGGTAATAAATCAGGAGTTCGATCAAATTTAACACGCAAGCACCAAGATGACTAAAATATTGAAAACCAATCAGTCACTTTACAGGCTGATGTTTAATCACCATGTTTAATTCTTATTCTAAATAGTAAAATGTCAAATGTGTCCACAGAAGCTTGTTTCAAAGAAATATATAACCAATGTCTGATTAACCCTACTCATTTCCTAGCTCTACATATGTCATTAACCATAGGATATAAATAAAAATATTAATAAAATAAGTAAAACCTACTCTGGCTATGGCTCTAACACTAGTCTGACTGCCCAGATTTGTCTAGATCTAAATGCAGATGGTATAAGACGTGCTGATTAGATTGGTGTAAATGCAATGTTAGATACAAGATTCACATCTTAATTTATTATATATATATATATTTAGTTAGTATTCTACATCTCAAACAGGAGATGAAATGAGCTGAACGTAGCATATTTCATATCAGCCGCCAGTGTCTTACCATGAGCCATGTGCTTCTCACGGGTTTGTTTTGCTGCCATGCATCCTACAATGCACTGCGCGGCTGGAATGACGAACTAAGCTAGGATTCCTTACACGCGGTATGCGGTATGCGGTATGCGGTATGCGGTATGCGGTATGCGGCATGCGGTATGCGACATGCGGCATGCGTATGGGATGGGTCCTTTCACCCACACCCAGACCCACACCCACACACAATGTCAGGTTTCCTCACCACTCTTCTCTATGGCAAACGCAGTCGCATTCGCATGCCGCACCGATGGCTACATGGAACGATTCAGTTCGCATTCGCATTCGCATGCCGTGTATAAGGAATCACCACCATTGACTTACAGGCGTTTCAATTTTTTCCCACATTCGCATTCGCATTCGCATGCCGCATGCCGCATGTAAGGAATGTAGCCTTTAGTCTATTGTCAGAATTTGCAAGTTTGATTTTAATGTTGTGGTTATTGAAGATTTATATGGCTTATCATGGATAATTTTGAATAGTCTTGTTTTCACCATTATACAGTTAGTCGATAGAAAGCCCCAGCCTACACTTTTACCGACCCAAGGGATTTTTAACCTCCCACACTACATCAACATGGTATGAGAGCAACTGGCCTTTGATGACGCTGTAAGTTATACACAACAGTGGAATTCCAAATTGGCAGAGTTGATGTCATGGGGATTAAAATGGGTTAAATAACATTGGAAGCTTCTCTCAAACACAGAGAGATGGGGCGATGGGGTGGGGGTGGGGCGAGGATGATGGGAGTGAGTGCGGGGGGGCGGGGGGTCAGGGCGGTTGCCTTCAAATCAGGACCTTCTTGACGGGCAGAGTTCGCGACACCCTTTTGGGTTCGGTGAAATCTGGGTGTGTTTGGTGGTGTGTGGTTGTGGTGGTGTGGTAGTAGTGGTGATGGGTGTCTGTATGTGTGGTTGGTGTGGGTGTGTGGGTGGTTGGTGTTTTGGGTGTGTGGGTTAGCTGAGGCTAGTGGTTGTGTGGGTGTGTGGGTGGTTGAGGCTAGTGGGTGTGTGGTGGTGAGACTTGTTGGTGGTTGGTGTGTGGGTGATTGCGGCTAGTGGGTGTGTGCTGGTGAAACTGGTTGGTGGTTGGTGTGTGGGTGATTGAGGTGAGTGGGTGTGTGGTGGTGAGACTTGTTGGTGGTTGGTGTGTGGGTGATTGCGGCTAGTGGGTGTGTGGTGGTGAGACTGGTTGGTGGTTGGTGTGTGGGTGATTGAGGCTAGTGGGTGTGTGGTGGTGAGACTGGTTGGTGGTTGGTGTGTGGGTGATTGCGGCTAGTGGGTGTGTGGTGGTGAGACTTGTTGGTGGTTGGTGTGTGGGTGATTGTGGCTAGTGGGTGTGTGCTGGTGAAACTGGTTGGTGGTTGGTGTGTGGGTGATTGAGGCGAGTGGGTGTGTGGTGGTGAGACTTGTTGGTGGTTGGTGTGTGGGTGATTGAGGCTAGTGGATGTGTGGTGGTGAGACTGGTTGGTGGTTGGTGTGTGGGTGATTGCGGCTAGTGGGTGTGTGGTGGTGAAACTGGTTGGTGGTTGGTGTGTGGGTGATTGCGGCTAGTGGGTGTGTGGTGGTGAAACTGGTTGGTGGTTGGTGTGTGGGTGATTGAGGCGAGTGAGTGTGTGGTGGTGAGACTGGTTGGTGGTTGGTGTCTGGGTGATTGAGGCTAGTGGATGTGTGGTGGTGAGACTGGTTGGTGGTTGGTGTGTGGGTGATTGAGGCTAGTGGGTGTGTGGTGGTGAGACCGGTTGGTGGTTGGTGGGTGGTTGAGGCTAGTGTGTGTGTGGTGGTGAGACTGGTTGGTGGTTGGTGTGTGGGTGATTGAGGCTAGTGGATGTGTGGTGGTGAGACTGGTTGGTGGTTGGTGTGTGGGTGATTGAGGTTAGTGGGTGTGTGGTGGTGAGACTGGTTGGTGGTTGGTGTGTGGGTGATTGCAGATAGTGGGTGTGTGGTGGTGAGACTGGTTGGTGGTTGGTGTGTGGGTGATTGAGGCTAGTGGGTGTCCGGTGGTGAGACCAGTTGGTGGTTGGTGGGTGGGTGGTTGAGGCTAGTGTGTGTGTGGTGGTGAGACTGGTTGCTAGTTAGTGTGTGGGTCATTGAGGCTAGTGGGTGTGTGGTGGTGAGACAGTGGTTGCTGGTTGGTGTGTGGGTGATTGCGGTTAGTGGGTGTGTGGTGGTGAGACTGGTTGGTGGTTGGTGTGTGGATGATTGTGCCTAGTGGGTGTGTGGTGGTGAGATGGTAGGGGTGATGGATGTGTGGTTGATGTTAGTGGGTGTGTGATGGTTGAGGCTAGTGGGTGTGTGGTGGTGTGTGGGTGTATGGGTAGTTAAGGCTAGTGGGTGTGTGGTGGTGAGACGGTGCTCAAGGTCAAGAGGTCACAGCGACAGGATGCTGAGTGACTTTTTCTGTCACTGCTGACCGACACGTGGGGCGAGTAAGCCTCCCCCTAATTGAGTTAGTGGTCGGCTCCACCCGGCAGCACCGGGCGCCACCTACCGGTACTAAACCACAGAAGGACGCGCGGTCACAGCACTGGGCGCCACCTACCGGTCCTGAGCCACACAGGGATGCGCCTGTCACAGCAAGAACAGTCAGAAGTCTGTAGGTGACGCAGGCTAGTCAGGTAACTATATAGTTAATAGATGTTAGTCAGTGTTATAGATATAGTTAATAGATACTAGCATTGTAGTGAATTCTGACAGACAAATCCCGTGGTTAATAGATACTAGCTAGTGTCATAATTAATAGATACTAGCCAGTGTTATGTATATATATATAGTTAATAGGTGCTGGCAATGCATTCTAATACACACATCTCATAGTTAATAGATGTTAGCCAGTTAATAGATGCTAGCCAGGGTTATATATATATATATATATATATTTAGTTAATATGTGCTAGCTAGTGTTATATATATATATATAGTTAATAGGTGCTACCAGTGCATTCTAAATCTAATACACAAATCTCATAGTTAATAGATGTTAACCAGTGTTATATATATATATAGTTAATAGGTGCTAGCAGTGCATTCTAATAGACAAATCCCATAATTAATAGATGTTAGCCAGTGTTATATATATAGTTAATAGATGCTAGCTAGTGTTATATATATATATATAGTTAATAGATGATAGCTAGTTTTATATATATAGTTATTAGATGCTAGTAGTGCATTCTAATAGACAAATCCCATAGATAATAGATACAAGCTAGAGTTATATATACATGTATTTAATAGATGCTAGTCAGTGTTATATATATAGTTAATACTAATAGATGGTAGCTAGTGTTATATATATCGTTAATAGATGCTAGCTAGTGTTATATATATATAGTTAATAGATGCTAGCTATTGTTCTATATATATACATGTATTTAATATATGCTAGCCAGTGTTATATATATAGTCAATAGATGTTAGCCATTGTTGTATATATATAGTTAATAGGTGCTAGCACTGCATTCTAATAGTCAAATCCCATAGTTAATAGATGCTAGCTAGTGTTATATACATGTACATACATGTAGTTAATAGATGCTAGCCAGTGTTATATATATACATAGTTAATAGGTGCTAGCTAGTGTTATATATATGTAGTTAATAGATGCTAGCCAGTGTTATATATACTATAGTTAATAGATGCTAGCCAGTGTTATATATGGGTCACTCTCCTGAAAACTGGTCAGCATGAGACAGGATTTTAAAACATCATTAAAAACCTTCCTACTTAGTTTTTTCCTTATACTTTTCATATTCATGTTCAGATTTGATGAAAGAAATAAGGGAAATAAAATAAAACTGTGTGCAACTTTGGTCTTTTTAGTTATGAACTGTTTTGGTACCAAAAAACCCCATTTTACAGTCAGCCATTTGTAACATGACATATGGGATGTGGTTGAATCCTTATTAACATGTTGTATTGCATTGATACATCAAACAAAACACTTTCCAAATCAAAGAGGAAGTATTTATTAACATGTATGCATGTTTAAATCTTTTTTAAATAAAATTTAATGTCTTCAGAAATAACATGAAAAATTTCCATCACACGTGTAACCATGGTGTCTGGATGCCACACACATATTGTACACTAATTATTCAGTGAATAAAGCATGGCTGGGAATTACTTTTTTTTATCAATATAATCACTAGATATTTCTGTATATTATGCCATGATTAATATGCTTCTAAGTATGATATCATTTAATTCTGATTAGATATTTATTAAGCAGACTGTGTGGTGTCCTAAATATGTGTTACACGTGTGACACACATGTTATACTGCCATAAGAGATATCTTATTCATGGACTACACCTTTATTTCTTATCTCATCAATTTATATTTTACATAGATGTAAAGGGGAGATTTCCAGCTTTCATTTGCCACCAAAAAATGTAAAAAATTCAAATATTAAATTTTAACTCTCCATGTGACACTTCTGGCCAGTTTTCAGGAGAGTGACCCATATATATAGTTAATACATGCTAGCTGGTGTTATATATATATAGTTAATAGGTGCTAGCAGTGCATTCTAATACTAATAGACAAAACCCATAATTAATAGATGTTAGCCAGTGTTATATATATAGTTAATGTATGCTAGCTAGTGTTATATATATATAGTTAATAGATGCTAGCCAGTGTTATATATATATAGTTAATACATGCTAGCTAGTGTTATATATATAGTTAATAGGTGCTAGCCAGTGTTATATATATATACATGTGGTTAATACATGCTAGCTAGTGTTATATATATAGTTAATAGATGCTAGCTAGTGTTATATATATACATGTGGTTAATAGATGCTAGCCAGTGTTATATATATAGTTAATAGATGCTAGCTAGTGTTATATATATATATATAGGTAATACATGATAGCTAGTGTTATATATATAGTTAATAGATGCCAAAATTAATTTGTAATGTTTTCATTTCAAATATCACAAAAGTTAACCATTTATAATAATAATATACTTCAAACTATAGTTTAAGGCCTATTATAACAACCTAATATATTTATCTCGAGAAATGGCAGAACATTAAAACGATCGGAGTCTGCAACTTTAAGGTATCTTTTGTAACAAAAAAAAAAGAAGAAAAAGAATTGTAGTACTGTGGAACTAGTAGAAGTAATTGCTGACGACATGGCTATCGCTTATAATACTTCCCATCAAGTGGAAAGGCCCTTATTCATCCCGCCACGCCGAATACACACACACACACGCGCGCACACACAGACGCACACACGCCGCAATCAATAATCACCCGGGTCACACGATGGCCAATACAGATGATTCTGTAGTCCCTTCCCAGCATGCCCCGAAGCGGCGGCACACACACCGGCACGGAGAGAGGTCAAACCGCCCAACACGCCCGGTAACAAGCCGACTGGGACCGGGCGCGGTGGCCTAATCGGTAGGGCGCGGGCTTCGCGTGCGGAAGGTCTGCAGTTCGCTTCCCGGTCGAGTCAAACCACTGACTTAACACTTTCATACTTGTTACTGTCTAGCATGGCGCTCCGCACCAATAGGATAGGGCAAGGAATCGTTAGCTCAGTGTCAGGATAATGTGACTGAGTGGGATATCAGATCATGGTGCTGGTGGCCTGATTTCGCAGTGGGGTAGTACTATTAAGTTGCCATGAGTGTACGCTGTCATAAGTTGGTACCCGTCCTGATATGACGTTAGATGTTTGTCAGGACGTAAAACTCCAACAACCAACCAAGCCGACCGGTAGGTGGCCACCAATGGGCAGGAAGCGGTGAGTAACAGGCGTGACGTCACAGACGCACCACGTGGTCACCGTTGCATTGTGGGTGATGAATCAGACGATCACGGGGTGGACGCCAACATGGACGCTGAAGGGCGGGATCTATCGGCGATACGTCCGTGTCCCGCCGTCATTCATTCTGCGCATTCAGCGTGCGCAAGCGGAACCGGAAGTGGCCGAGGAAGGGCGGGAATTGACGAATCGGAGATGATCACTCGCCGCCCGCCGGCGTCGCGCAGGAAGAGCGGCGACTGTTTCCGGTCGGGCGCGTCTCTGCCGACCGGAAGTGTGGGGCGGCGACGATAGGGAGAGGGGAGGGCTGGGTGGGTGGGTGGGTGGGTGGCTAGAGGTGGAACCGTCGGCCGATGATTAATGAGATGTCGAGTTATTCCGTCGGCGCCCGAGCCGTGTCGGGATGTGTCGGGTTGTGTAAACACGCCGTAAACGCCCGCCCTGACATATCCGGCCCCCGACGTCGGAAGCGCCGGTCGCCGCGTGACGCCCGACGTCGGCGGGCGGTGGGCGGACCGCGCCGCCCGGAGACGTCGGCCATGTTTGTCTTCCGCCCCCCTCCCCCCGCCGCGCCGTGTCAATAGAACGCCCGCTTGTTTAAAGTCGCCGCGGTTATTGGCCGCCAGGAACGCGCACATCAAACGCAGCCGGACGCCGCCCGAGTGGTTGACAAGCGTCCCGGGTGGTGGCGCCCCGCGCCCGCTTTTTATCGAACAGGCTCTCCCCACTCACCAATATCCCCGATCTCCCATCTACACTCCCCCTACTCCCCCCACCTCCCCCCCCCCCCCCCCCCCCCACACACACACAAACACTACCCCTCACCACACCACCACACTAGCACACCACCACCGCCACCACCACCACTACTACCACCACCACCACTACCACCACCACCACTTCCAATGCCGCCGCCACCACCTCACCACTACTACTACCCACGCCCCACAACCTTCTCCATCTCAGCTCCCACCACACCCACCAACACACACAACCCAGCCGGGATAATCCATTCCCGCTAGTTCCAGTTTATCCCACAGGATGCCTCTGTTTGCCGACAATCTCTATCCCTCCCTCCCACCGTCCAACTCACCGCCATGCATTTGTCTTTCTCTCTCGCCATCGGCTCATTATTTGTGTCTATCTGTCCGACGCACTCGTTTCCTTTTTAGTCTGCTCACTATTCCTCTCTATTCAAGCCAATGTCTGCCCATCACTGACTCTGTCAAAGTCCTCTCTATTCAAACCAATGTCTGCCCATCACTGACTCTGTCAAAGTCCTCTCTATTCAAGTCACTGTCTGCCCATCACTGTCTCTGTCAAAGTCCTCTTTATTCAAACCAATGTCTGCCCATCACTGTCTCTGTCAAAGTCCTCTTTATTCAAACCAATGTCTGCCCCTGACTGTCAAGTCTCTATTCAAGCCACTGTCTGCTCAGCACTGTCTCTGTCAAAGTCCTCTCTATTCAAGCCACTGTCTGCCCATCACTGTCTCTGTCAAAGTCCTCTCTATTCAAGCCACTGTCTGCCCATCACTGTCTCAGTCGAATTCGTCTCTATTCAAACCACTGTCTGCCCATCACTGTCTCAGTCGAATTCCTCTCTATTCAAACCACTGACTGCCCACCACTGTCTCTGTCAAAGTCCTCTCTATTCAAGTCACTGTCTGCTCATCACTGTCTCTGTCAAAGTCCTCTCTATTCAAACCAATGTCTGCCCATCACTGACTCTGTCAAAGTCCTCTCTATTCAAACCAATGTCTGCCCATCACTGACTCTGTCAAAGTCCTCTCTATTCAAACCACTGTCTGCTCATCACTGTCTCTGCCAAATTCCTCTCTATTCAAACCACGGCCTGTCCAACACAGTCTCTATCCAATTCATCTCTATTCAAACCACTGTCCGTCCAACACAATGGCTCTGTCCAATTCCCCTCTATTCAAACCACTGCCCTTCCAACACTTTGTCTATGTCGAAGTCATCTCTATTCAAACCACTTTCTGTCCAACAATCTGTCTCGATCGAATTCCTATCTATTCAAACCATGGTCTGTCCAACACACTGTCCCTATTGAATTCCTCTCTATTCAAACCATGGTCTGTCCAACACACTGTCCCTATTGAATTCCTCTGTATTCAAACCACTGTCTGTCCAACACAGTCTCTGTCGAATTCCTCTCTATTAAAACCACGGTCTGTCCAACACTGTCTCTGTCGAATTCCTCTCTATTCAAACCAATTTCTACCCAACACACCGCCCCTGTTCAACCCCCGTCTCTCTATCCTCTGTCTAATTCACTGCCTTTTCCCAACTCATCCTTCTTCTCTATTCGAATCATTGTTTTTCCAATTCACTGTCCTTGCCCGCCTCACTGTCTCTCCAGCCTCAACCTCTTCATCCCCAACTCTTTCTTTGTCAAATACAATCTTTAGCGTCCCACCCCCATTCGCTTTCTGGTTCTCTCGTTTTCTTTCGCTCTCTTCGTATGTTTTCTAAGAATATCATTTTCATAATTTCTCATTCTCTTAATTTTTTTTCTCAGCCTTGACACTAATAATTATATATACTTTTATATATAATATTTATTATCTAATTATCTATATTTAGATATTAAATAAACACCAATGCATATATATATAGTTCTATGTATGGATCCCATTTCCTCAACTGGTACCCACAATGTTTATTAGCAGCTACTAATATTTGAAGAAATATAACCTATACATTTCAATATGCATATATATCTATATAGACATATATGCATATATATATATACATATCTATATGTGGTTGTATGGTGATTATATATATATGTGTGATGTATAACGCACTATCCCAGCCAGCATTCCCAGCTGGGCCCTGGGTGGGCCCCACATGGGCAGCTCATCTGGGTACCAGCTAACCTTGGCCACAGGCTCCAAGTGGGCCCCCACCTGGGCTAGCCCAGGTGGGCCTATCTCAGTTATTGAATATGTTCACTATATCTTAGACAAAATATGATTTTTTTTAAATGCTGGGAATCTAGTCCATGTGGGGCCCATCTCACGACTACTTCAGAGCCCACCTGCAGCCCCTGCCCAGCTCTGCCAAGCTCGCCCATTGACAACCCATGTAGGGCCCACCAGGGCATGTCGGCTGTGATACGAGTACAAATACAAGGGTAAGATGTATATCCTATATTTCCTCTTGTGCATTGGTGAAGTGCCCCCCTCCCAGGTGTCGGGTAAATTGCCGGGCGGGCGCCCCCCTCACGTCACACATGCACTGGAGGGCATTTTTTTCTATATGTGTAGCTACTAATATAGGCGGTATTCTGTCTACACGCAGGTGCACCAAGGTGGTAGAGTGGAGAACTGGAGTGTAAGTGGAGTAAAGTCATGCATATTTCCGCAATGGCGATAACATAGCATAGTTATCAGTTTATATTCGCAGAACACACACAAAGCACTCTCTACAGCTACATTCAAACTCCGTACTCACAACGTAAAGACACCAAACCGCAATGGCGATAACATAGCATAGTTATCAGTTTATATTCGCAGAACACATACAAAGCACTCTCTACAGCTACATTCAAACTCCGTACACTCACAACGTAAAGACACCAAACCGCAATGGCGATAACATAGCATAGTTATCAGTTTATATTCGCAGAACACATACAAAGCACTCTCTACAGCTACATTCAAACTCCGTACATTCACAACGTAAAGACACCAAACCGCAATGGCGATAACATAGCATAGTTATCAGTTTATATTCGCAGAACACACACAAAGCACTCTCTACAGCTACATTCAAACTCCGTACACACAACGTAAAGACACCAAACCGCAATGGCGATAACATAGCATAGTTATCAGTTTATATTCGCAGAACACACACAAAGCACTCTCTACAGCTACATTCAAACTCCGTACACTCACAACGTAAAGACACCAAACCGCAATGGCGATAACATAGCATAGTTATCAGTTCATATTCGCAGAACACATAAAAAGCACTCTCTACAGCTACATTCAAACTCCGTACTCACAACGTAAAGACACCAACCGCAATGGCGATAACATAGCATAGTTATCAGTTTATATTCGCAGAACCATACCACAGCACTCTCACACAGCTACATTCAACACTCCGTACACTCACAACGTACAAGACACCAAACCGCAATGGCGATACATAGCATAGTTATCAGTTATATTCGCCGAACACATACAAAGCACTCTCTACAGCTACATTCAAACTCCGTACACTCACAACGTAAAGACACCAAACCGCAATATGGCGATAACATAGCATAGTTATCAGTTTATATTCGCAGAACACATACAAAGCACTCTCTACAGCTACATTCAAACTCCGTACACTCACAACATAAAGACACCAAACCGCATCCCAGCCGATCACCGCTGACTCGAATTTTGTATTATATATATATATATATATACATCTTTTTGTGTATAACTTAAGCCGCCCTCCATTTGCGCCTGAACTACTTAAAACTGGCACCAACCGGAAGTGTCGCCGTAGCGACGGTCATCGATCGGCGAGGACCGCTAATGGACGCGCGGCCGGGCCTTGTTGGACGCCTCCGCCATGTATCATGTTCATTTCAAACCCCCCAACCACACCCACACCCACACCCACCCACACCCACCCACCCCCACACACACACATACACACACCACACCCACACCACCCACACACACCCACACCCACACCCACACATACACACACCACCCACACACCCACACCCACACATACACACACCCACACCCACACATACACACCACCCACCCACACCCACACACACCCACACACACCCACACCCACACATACACACACCACCCACACACCCACACCCACACATACACACACCCACACATACACACACCACCCACACACCCACACACACCCACACCCACACATACACACACCACCCACACCCACCCACACCCACACCCACCCACACCCACCCACACCCACACCCACACATACACCCCCCACAGACCCCCCCCCCACCCACACACACACCTACACCCACCCACACACACACCCACACACACCCACACACACACCCACACACACACCCACACCCATACATACACACCCATACACACCACCCACACACACCCGCACACACCCACACACCCATACACCCATACACCCACACGCGCCTACACCCGCCCACACACACACCCACACCCGCCCAAGCGCTCGTCCGTCAATGGCGCCCGCTGTCCCGTCTCACGACGCATTTCCGGTTTCGTCGGTGTTAGATACTTATCGGCTTTGGTTTCATTCCGATTTGCCAAGCGCTTTCTTTCGCCTTGTCCTGCCACTGTTTGGTGTCGGTGCCGGGTCGTGTGAAGACGGCTGATGTATGTAGGCGTGTCGGCGGTAGTGGTGGGGCTGGGTTGGTGGTTTAAGTGATGGTTGTGGTTGTGGTGATGGTGGTAGTTAATCGGCTGGTGGAGGTGGTGGTTGTACAGGTAATGCTGTGTGTAGTTATGGTGATGTGGTGGTAGTGGGAAGGGACATGGAAGGTGGTGGTGGTTGTGGGTTGGTGGAGTTGGGGTAACAGTGGTGGTGGCGATAATGGTGATTATGGTGGTGATGGTGAATATGGTGATGGTGGTGATTATTATTGTGGTGGCTATGGTGGTGGGGGATGTGATGGTTGTAAGGACGGTGATCGACGTTATAGTGGTAGTGGTGGCAGTTGTGATGGTGGTTGCGGTGGTTGTGGTTGTAGTGGTGGTTATGTGGAAGAAGTAGTGGTTGTGGTGACGGTTATTTTGGTTGTGGTGTTGGTGTTGGTGGTCATAGGGGTGGAGTTGGTGGTTGTCAGGATGATGATGGTTGTGGTAGTGGTTGTGGTAGTGGTTGTGGTAGTGGTTGTGGTGGTGATAGAGGTTGTGGTGGTGGTAATAGGTGTGGTGGTAGTAGTGGTTGTGGTGGTGGTGGTAGTGGTTGTGGTGGTGGTAGTGGTCGTGGTGATTGTGGTGGTTATAGTTGCGGTGATGATTACCGGGTGGGGGAGCTGGTAGTTGTAAGGGTGGTGATGGTGGTAGTTGTAGTGATGATGGTTGTGGTGGTTGTAGTAGTTGTGGTGGTAGTTGTAAGGGTGGTGATGGTTGTCGTCATGATGGTGGTTGTGGTAGTTGTGGTGGTGGTTGTGATGGTGGTGGTAGTTGTAGTTTTAGTGACGGTGATTGTGATGGTTGTAAGAGTGGTAGTGGTTGTGGTAGTAGTCGAGAGGGGGCTTAGAAGGTGCTGGTTGAATGATGCTGGTGTGTGTTGGGGTTGTTGTGGGAAGTTAATATAATGTTCGTGAGAGGACAGCCAGTCAACTATTGAATATTGACAAGCTGTGTTGAACAATTAGGCTTTTGCATGAACAGCTGCAAAATAGGCATATTCTACATTTATTTTACTACAGAACACTCGCCATTTGCTTATCAAGCCAAGGCCGAAGGCTGAGAGACCCAGTTTAAATCAATCGATCCATCCCTGAGTACCATTAGGATGCCTGAAACTGTGTACAATAGACTATATCACGGTTCCGACTGCGCATGCGCTGAAAACGGCCGTGGGAGCAAAGCAAAGGCATACGGCCATTGAGTTTGCCTATATGCGCATTGAAAAATGTCAGTTTTATTCAAAATTAATAGAAATCCAAAACCCTAACCTTATAAATATAATATAATCTTTTTGTTAAACATGTTTTCTATATGTGTTCCAAGCGGTTTGTCTCTAGGTGTGTGATGTGGTTTTATCAATATTTTACTTTTTCTGTATGGAGATTGCTCACTGCCATTGACAATGCATTGAGTACTCTGGCTGTGGCTCTAACACTAGTCTGAGTGCCTAGATCTTTCTAAATCTAAATGCACATGGCATAAGATGTGCTGATTATATTGATGTAAATGCAATGCTGGACAAAAGATTAATATCTTAATTTATTAAATATATTTTTTTAGTTAGTATTCTATGTTTCAAACAAGAGCTGAGATGAACTGAAACTAGCACATTTCATAGCTGCACCCAGTGTATTAGCATGAGCCATGTGCTTCTCACGGGTTTGTTTTGCTTTGATGCATCCCACAATGCACCGCGCCACTGGAACCGTGATGTAGTTTATTGTTTCTCCCATTTTTATTGCACATGTATGGAACTACTTTCCTATGTTTAATGGAAATATATTCTACTGACTTCGCATGTCACTAGTGCCACTAAGCCGAACAAAAAGCACCCATGCATTGATTGGTTGGTTAGTTGTTGGAGTTTTACGTTCTGGCAATATCAGGACAAGTACCGACTTGTGACAGTGCACACTCAAGGCGACTTGATAGTGCTGCCCCACTGGGAGACCAAGCCACCAGTACCATGACCTGATATCCCACTCAATCCCATTATCCTGATACTGAGCCAACCAGTACTTGCCCTATCCTAATAATGCCGATCACCTGGCTAGGAAGCGACAAGTATAATCTGTTATGTCATTGGTTTGACCCGACCAGGTTTCGAACCCATGGGTTCGAATCCCACGATCTACCAAAACCCCATGCATTGAAGTGTGCAATAGTCGGTCTGGTGACGAGCATAACATGCTTGCAGACGGCGTGTTCTGTCGCACAACTAGCGATGAGCATGTGCAACTGGGAAGAGCAAACCACACAGTCTGTGCTTGGAGAGTCTGCGTCACGTGACACGATGGCTCATGCTCAGGGCGCGGAGAGTGAAGGGCGAGGAAAGCGCGCCAAATCAAAGAGCAGACGACAAAGAAGCCAGTTCACCTGACTTCCGGTGGCTCTGCTGTGACCGGCATTTTACCTGATGTCGTCTGCCTGACCTTGAATTGATGCGCCGCAGCAATGATTACGTCGCACTTGAAGATAATATATATTGTTGTTCACACAGCCGACAGCCTGGGACGTTACATGCATGTATTTGATATATTCTTTTCAAGTTAGTTAAAGCCGCACAGTCCGAACAAAACCAAAACAATAATCTGTATTTGATTCTACGTATCTAACTTAGATACTGGTGCACTTATCAAACACTTGTCACCACATAGAATGGAATACCGTGCCAATTTAATAGAATCTGTTACTGTAGAAACTTATGGTGTCGGTTGGTTGGTTGGATGTTGGAGTTTTACGTCCTGGCAATATCTAAGGTCATATCAGGACTGTCGGAGTTTTGGCGTACTTGCCAAAATTAATTTTGCATGATTGCGATTAAAATATTTAAAATGTTAACCAATTAAAATAAAAGGTACTTCAAGCTAAGGTGATGTGGATCCAAGCAAGCAACCTAATATATATTGATCTAAGAAATGACAGAAACTCAAAACCATCGGATTATGCAACTTTAATTTAAGTGAAGGGTGAGTTCCCAGGAAACCAAGGAACAGTCGCGGGAATTACGGGGTTGGAGACGGGAGGGGGTTGAGGGGGAGAGCTTTAATTGTCCTCCTCCCGCCACCCCCGTTAATTAGGGCAGGGAAGACCTCTCAGTTCCGGTGGTGCCCCGCGTAGTTCTCGTGAGTCCCGTGTGTGGCGCTGGAGGGCGGTGCGACGCGAGTTGATCACACGGGGACAGAAGGTTCGCCCAAGGCCAGCATCCATTGCATCCCCCCCCCCCCCCCCCCCCCCACACACACACGCATCTTTCACGCGACCTCGTTCTTTAGCGCTAACCATTTCTCTTTGGTACTAGTCATGCCATAAACACAGCAACTCCTTGTTTTTTTAATTTTATTTGTTTTTCCTTTTTGGGGGTTAAAATTGCATAGTTAAAGTTGCATTGTCCGATGGCTTTGAGTTTCTGTCATTTTTCTTAGATAAATATAATAAATTGATTACTGTAAATTACTTTTCTTTAGTTTGAAGTAACTTTGATTTTAAATGGCTAGCTTTTGACATATTTGAAGTAGAACCATGTCAAATTAGTTTCGGCAAGCATGCCAAAACTCTGACACCGTAGGCTCTCTTCTTTAAAGGCAATTTGAACCCATATGTCACACTTCCCGATGACTAAACCTAGTTGGATTCTCGCCTTATATTTGTTTTTGATTTGAAATGAATTGAAATTGTTCTCTGCATGTTTTCACTTCAAATATATCCAAATATAGTTATTCACAAATAAAAGTTACTTCAAGCTAAAGTAGGCCATTAAAACGATCACGCTAATTAAAAAGGCAGAAACTCAAGACGACCGGACTATGCAACTTCAAAGCTGTATAGTCCAGTGAAAGCATCACATTTTCGAAAACAAAGCAAATCTCTAAATGTGTGTCTACATATATAACTTAGTTATTGGTATACTCATTAAGCTCCTGAGTTGCTGGTAGACTCATTAAGCTCCTTAGTTGCTGGTACACTCATTAAGCTCCTTAGTTACTGGTACACTCATTAAGCTCCTTAGTTACTGGTACACTCATTAAGCTCCTTAGTTACTGGTACACTCATTAAGCTCCTTAGTTATTGGTATACTCATTAAGCTCCTTAGTTGCTGGTACACTCATTAAGCTCCTTAGTTACTGGTACACTCATTAAGCTCCTTAGTTACTGGTACACTCATTAAGCTCCTTAGTTACTGGTACACTCATTAAGCTCCTTAGTTACTGGTACACTCATCAAGCTCCTTAGTTACTGGTAAACTCATTAAGCATTTGCTCCTGCGTAGAAAGAAATACGAAGTCAATTTAATAGAACCTATTTCTGTTGAAGCCTAAGTTGCCAGAGTTTTGACATGCTTGCCAAAACTACTGTTGCATGTTTCCACTTCAAATATCTCCTTAAGTCAGCAATTTAAAGCAAAATTTACTTTAAACTAATGTAAGGTAGATTATAACAATCACTCCAACATATTCATCTTTAAAAAATGACTGAAGCTAAAAACCACCGGACTATGGAACTTAAAAATAGTAACAATGTTACATACAACTTTAACACATGGATATTGCCATTGTTTGGAAATCTCTTTGTACAATGCAAGTCGGCGACAATGCATTAACAAGAGGATATATTAAATACCGGTGTCGTATTTTCAGCGCCCGGTCATTGTCAGCGGCCTGTCGTGGCTTCTGCGCATGCGCGGATTTTCGCACGTTGTGGCGATCACTGCTATTTGTTTTGTTTACACTCGGCGATTCGACGCTGATCTAGCTGCTACGTTAATATCGCTTGTAATTTAAGGTTAATTTAATTAAATTTCATTATTTGAGTATGTAATTCTGTTAAATATGATCGCATTCAATAGATTTCGGCCTAATCGGTCCCTAACACTGCCGGGTACCGTGGCTGAGCTTGTAGCCGGCGAGGGCATGGGTGTTTTGCATATGTCTTAAAATCCGCGCATGCGCAGAAGCCACGACAGGCCGCTGACAATGACCGGGCGCTGAAAATACGACACCTGACATTCCCGAGTGAATGAAGACCCAACAGAAATTAAGAGCACAGGGTGTCATGAACATAGCTATTAGGGAACTATTTACTTGAGATGGCCATTAACTATTCACTTAACAGTAACACACACAGAGTGCTTGTAACCAGCTCTTTGTCTGGACTGTGAGATGGCTGACACCCCCGTCCCCCCTTCCGGTCTCTGCGCAGTAAACTGCGCACTGTTCCTGTGCAATGGTTCACTTATAAAGAAAGCATGATTGCCAATTATTAGAACTGATTTACCTACACACGCGCTCCAGAAATGGTCTGATTAATCCAATATCCCAAAAACCGACCCCACTGAGAATGAATAATCATCCGGACATGAGTAAATCGATTTGATATGCGCTGACATATAAACGCTGAATCATCTGGAATTGGCTTTTAATGGAAACATGGCATAGGAAATTAAATCAATGTGCCGCTTGCACACACCCCTCCCATACCACCACTACTTCTATTATCGCCACCCCTAAAATACATGACTGGCCTCAAGAACAAAGGAACAATGCTCCTACCAAGAATAATGGGACTTACAAGGAAGCTTCTGAAATGGCCGCATCCTCCCTCTGTATGGGTTAATTACCGCATACTGCCTCGCCATTGGGCGCACGTGTACATTATGCAAATGAGCCCTGGTGAGTATCTCGAGAACCACTCGGAGCAGCTCTCGGGGCTTGTGTTCCCACACGTCCTGTCAGCCAGAAGAGATTCCCATGGCTCCGGCCGGATGCTGGGGAGTCCTTGGAGCCGTAGCCACGCAGAAGAGTGTGTGTGTGTGTGGGTGGGGGAGGGAGGAGGAGGAGTGGGGGGTGGAGGTGGAGTGGGGTGGGGTGGGGGTGTTGTCTACTTGAAAGGCCGTATCTACTGCAGTTGGCAGTGATTCACAAGTACGGCCACCCGAAAGTGGGAAATGGAGTTATAAACTATCCCCCAAAATACTACCATTTATCATATAAAAAAGTTGGTTAAACCAAAGTCAGTTGATCCAAATTATCGATTAATCCAAACAAAATTGTCGGACCCCAGGCCACTTCCGGTATGGTTAAACCAAACTTTCATGTGGTTGTATGGTTATCTGAGACTTTTTTTATATGATAAATGGTAGTATTTTGCTGGGCTGCTGAAAAAAGTTTGGATTAACTGATTGTTTGGTTTAACCGAGCTTGGTTTGACGAGGTTATACTGTATATACATAAAAAACAACAATCGAAGTGTCCACATACATTGTATAGTACATTCATAATGCACCCACGTTTTTGCCAAAGCCAAGTCAAAGTCGAAGCCAAAGCTCGGTTAAACCAATGATCGGTTAATCCAAAGAAATTTCTAGGGTCCCTTCAAGTTTGGGTTAACGGGGTTATACTGTATATTATATATATATATATATATATATATATATATATATATATATATATGCATATATATATATAACATTGTGAATTTGTTGTGGGAAATAAAAACAGAATAACTGAGTAATACTTTTGTGCCATCGTAATAAGGCTTCCCCCCTCCCCCCACCCCCCCCCCCATCCGCCCCAAACACCACCACCACCCACCCCAACCCCCGGCCTGCCCATCGACTCATTATTGCCTGAGACGCTCCTCTCACGGCCCGCCGTACAATACCACAATGCCCCGCTCCACGCGGCCCCCTGGCGGCCGACTCGGAACGAGGCCCGGGCGTCACGTGACCGGACGCACGCGTTCTGCACCTATTATCGCCCAACACGTGGCGTGGCTGATTGGGCGGCGCCGGCCGGTGTGGCTGAGAACGGGCTGACCCCTGCCGGGCGCTGTTTCCCCAACACGACGCCGCGCCCCGCCCACAAACCCGCCCGCCCGTCCCCGCCAGGTGGAGCGCTTTAAAAAAAAAATTCTTCTTTATTTTTGGTAATACAGTTTATTCTTCAGAACATACATTTTTTAGTGATGAGCCACTGGTCTTCCAGCCATTTACATTACATTGCACATAGGTAGATCAGCGGGTAGGGCATATTAGTAGATTATGAAGGAGGTATAGTATGTTTGTGGGTTAGACATAATAAGTTCAGTAGTATGAGCTAAGATGGTGGGTTGCTGCAAAAACTATGCTGCTATTATGGGATGGTGTATGTGATGGGGTGGGTGAGAGAATGGAGGACAGATTACATTCTTTACACACACAGACGAACAGGGTTACTACTACCAGACTGGATGGCCGAATGAGTTGATCGTCCATCTCCCGTTTTGGTAGATCGTGGGATTTGAACCCACGGGTTCGAACAATGGATAAACTCAAAGGAATGACTTGAACAATTATACTTGTCGCTTCCTAGCCAGGCGGTCGGCATTATTAGGATAGGGTAAGGACTGATTGGGTCAGTGTCAGGGTAATGTGACTGAGTGGGATATCAGGTCATGGTGCTGGCAGCCTGGTCTCCCAGTGGGGAAGCACTATACAATATATCAGGACGGGTGCCGACTTGTGACAGTGCACACTCATGGCGAGTTTATAGTGCATCCTCAATGAGAGACCAGGCCACCGGTACTATGACTTAATATCCCACTCAGTCACATTATCCTGACACTGAACCAACCAGTCCTTTCCCTATCCTAATAATGCCAAGCGCCTGGCTAGGAAGTGACAAGTATCAATTTTTAAGTTATTGGTTTGACTCGACCAGGGTTCGAACCCGTGGTTCGAATCCCACGACCAGGGTTCGAATCCCACGATCTACCAAAACTTGTTCCCACATAAGAGGCATTCGCGATCACTGGTGTCGGTGTAGAAACCATTGCTATCTGCACATGATTGAGCTGAAGAACAACACAGGCAGGAAGTGTGGATAACAAATATTTATTCAGGAATTACAGTAGCGTCCGAACCCAGCCCTAAGATTAAGAAGGAAACAAAGAGAAAGCGGTAGGATGGGTGGGCGGCAAAGTTTGTGCATCACCGACTCGCAGAGAAGTGAAGAGAGAGTGGCAAATGTCGTAGAGAGAGAACAATGTGTGAAAACCCACTGGCCAATCGAGTAGGGGAGAGATAAACTTGTCCATCCACCCAAAGGCGAGTCCAATGTTCAACCTGCAGGGGAGGGAGGAAGGCATGCCGTTCCAGCCAAATCAAGAGCAATGAGCATTGCGACCAATGCAGAATATATGGGTTGGTTGTTGGAGTTTTACGTCCTGGCAACATATATGGTCATATCAGGACGGGTACTGACTTGTCACAGTGTGCACTCATGGTGACTTTATTGTGACGTCCCACTGGGAAGTTAGGTCGCTGGCACCATGACCTGATATCCCACTCATTCATATTATCCTGATATTATGCTAACCAGTCATTGCCCTATCCTAATAATGCCATGCGCCAGGCTAGGAAGCGACAAGTATCAATTAGATAAGTCATTGGTTTGACTCGACAGGGAATCGAACTTCCGACCTTTCGCACGAGAAGCCTGTGCTCTATCGATTCGGCCACCGCGTCCGGTATGGAGAATATATATTATATTGAAGATACATAACGCCATAATTGCAATGTAACACGTATATTTTATTGATTTGATTTGAAGCTTGAAGAACAAGCATTGCAGTTGCATTTCCGTATATATATATATATATATATATATATATATATATATATATATATACAATTATATGTCTGTGTCGTGTGGAGAATGAGGGAGGTGACTCTAATATATATATATATACAGTAAAACCTCTCTAAATCGACAGACTATGGGACCGACTTTAAGTGTTCGATTTAGGGAGGTGGTCGGTTTAGAGAGTTAGAATATCCTTGCCGTGGTATTTTTGGGACCCCAATAAAGCGATCGATATAGGGGAGTGGTTGATCTGTGGAGGGGTCGGTATAGAGAGGTGTTACTGTATATATATATTTGGCGGAATTACTGTCCTCAAATGGCTCGTCAAGCGGGGCTGACCCCTTGGTCTCCCACAGTCCCGCCCCTATTGTGCGTCTGATGGCCCAGCAGCCGGTGCTACTAGTGAGTCACCGACCATCCCGCTATCAATCACCCGCCTACTAACAAACCACAGACACCAGCGAGAGCAATCCACTATTCTCCTGTCCCCGACTTGTATCTATCTATTCACCAAGTCAAAATTGCACGTTAATATGAACATGCAGCTAATCGGAAATACATGTGTGTGTCGGTCCCACTGTAATGTGCGGGTCCTTTTCGCTGGTTCCCCACGCTCTTGGCGCTTATAGTCGGCCGGGCCCGAAGCTGGTTGGCGGCAGGCGGCCAGTTCCAGGGTGACAATGGCAATCAGGATCATCAACGAGCACAGATCACTTCTCACCCCCTCCATCCATCCACAGCCCGGCGGTGAGCGGTGAAGGCCGGCCGGAGCGGGGGCCGGGCGGGGGACGGGGGGGGGGCGGGCGGGGGTAGGGCGGGGGCCGGGCGGGGGTAGGGCGGGGTAGGGCGGGGGCCGGGCGGGGGCTGGACGACAGGTTAACTGCGCCGGGCGGCCGTGGGAGGAAGGATCGGTGTGCGTGTGGAAGGGGGTGTAGGGTTGTAGAGGTCAGGCACTGTGCACAGTGTGGAGACGTAGTGTGTGGTGTGTGGTGTGGTGTGGTGTGGTGTGTGGTGTGTGGTGTGTGGTGTGTGGTGTGTGAGGATTGTAAAGGGCAACCGATGTGCATGGAGAGGGGCGGTGTGTGGATGTGGTGGGAGAGTGTAGAAGGCAACCAATGTGCACGGAGTGGGGCCGTGTGTGGGTGTGTTGGGAGAGTGTAGAGGGCATCCAATGTGCACGGAGTGGGGTGGTGTGTGTGGGTGGAGAGTGTAGATCTCAGCCACTGTGCACAGTGTGGATATGTGTGGGGAGAGTGTAGATGTCAGCCAATGTGCACAGTGTGGAGATGTGTGGGGAGAGTGTAGACATCAGCCACTGTGCACAGTGTGGAAATGTGTCAGGAGAGTGTAGACGTCAGCCACTGCGCACAGTGTGGAGATGTGTGAGGAGAGTGTAGAAGTCAGCCACTGTGCACAGTGTGGAGATGTGTGGGGAGAGTGTAGATCTCTGCCACTGTGCACAGTGTGGAGATGTGTCAGGAGCATGTAGACGTCAGCCACTGTGCACAGTGTGGAGATGTGTGGGGAGAGTATAAACGTCAGCCACTGTGCACAGTGTGGAGATATGTCAGGAGCATGTAGAAGTCAGCCACTATGCACAGTGTGGAGATGTGTCAGGAGAATGTAGACGTCAGCCACTGTGTACAGTGTGGAGATGTGACAGGAGAGTGTAGACGTCAGCCACTGTGCACAGTGTGGAAATGTGTCAGGAGAATGTAGACATCAGCCACTGTGCACAGTGTGGAGATGTGTGGGGAGAGTGTAGACGTCAGCCACTGTGCACAGTGTGGAAATGTGTCAGGAGAATGTAGACATCAGCCACTGTGCACAGTGTGGAGATGTATGGTGAGAGTGTAGACATCAGCCACTGTGCACAGTGTGGAAATGTGTCAGGAGAGTGTAGACATCAGCGACTGTACATAGTGTGGAGATGTGTGGGGAGAGTGTAGATATCAGCGACTGTACACAGTGTGGAAATGTGTGGGGAGAGTGTAGATGTCAGCGACTGTACACAGTGTGGAGATGTATGGGGAGAGTGTAGACGTCAGCAACTGTGTACAGTGTAGAAATGTGTGGGGAGAGTGTAGATGTCAGCGACTGTACACATTGTGGAGATGTGTGGGGAGAGTGTAGACGTCAGCGACTGTGTACAGTGTAGAGATGTGTGGGGAGAGTGTAGATGTCAGCGACTGTACACATTGTGGAGATGTGTGGGGAGAGCGTAGACGTCAGCGACTGAACACAGTGTGGAGATGTATGGGGAGAGTGTAGATGTCAGCGACTGTACACATTGTGGAGATGTGTGGGGAAAGTGTAGATGTCAGCGACTGTACACATTGTGGAGATGTGTGGGGAGTGTAGACGTCAGCGACTGTACACATTGTGGAGATGTGTGGGGAGAGTGTAGATGTCAGAGACTGTACACATTGTGGAGATGTGTGGGGAGAGTGTAGACGTCAGCGACTGTGTACAGTGTAGAGATGTGTGGGGAGAGTGTAGATGTCAGCGACTGCACACATTGTGGAGATGTGTGGGGAGAGTAGACATCAGCGACTGTCCACATTGTGGAGATGTGTGGGGAGAGTGTAGATGTCAGCGACTGTACACATTGTGGAGAGTGTAGACATCAGCCACTGTGCATAGTGTGCAGATGTGTGGGGAGAGTGTCAGCCACTGTGTGTGGAGTCTGGTGATGTGTGGTGGGAAGTTCTCTCCTCCCTTTGGGACCTGCGGAGTTGGGAATGCCGGTATCCAGTTAGAGACAATCACAAGGTCAGAGGGAGGCATGAGCTGAGTGACCATGTGGTTGGTTTGAGATGTGCTCTCTAATATAACCTGCTTGGTTATGTAGTTTATGATGAAGCTGAATGGAGAGAGGATGAGCACGTGAAGCATAATGGAGGGAGGGGAGGGGGGTGAGGGATGGGAGGTGGGTGAGGGGAGGGGGTGAGGGATGGGAGGTGGGGGGGGGGGGGGGGGGGGGGGGGGGGAGGTGGAGGGGGGAGGTGGGGGAGGGATGGGAGGTGGGGGGGGGAGGCGGGGGTGGGGGATGGAGGTGGGGAGGGAGGGTGGGGGGGGGGATGAGAGGTGGGGAGTGGAGGGTGGGGTGGGGGGGGGGAGGTGGGGAGGGGGAGGGTGGGGGGGGAGGGTGGGGGAGGGGGGGGGGAGGGGAGGGGTGGGGATGGGATGTGGGGGAGGGGAAGGTGGGGTGAGGGTTTTGGGATGTAGGGGAAGGGAAGTGTGGGATAGGGGATGGGAGGTGCAGGAGGGGAAGGGAGGGGTGGGGGATGGGAGGTGGGGGAGGGGAAGGTAGGGGTGAGGGATGGGAGGTAGGGGAGGGGAAGGGAGGGGGGAGGGGGGAGGGGGGTGGGGGAAGATAATGCGCAAAGAACAACCGGAGCACTCTGCACGGCCGCCCGCCGTCTGACGACTAAATTGGGGTGTAATTGAGACCAGTGTCACTAATAGTTCATCGACTGCTGAACCCAAATATAAACTGCTTGTTAATGTATTCATCGTTTTCTAGAGCAGGTGCGCAAGCAATTATAGATCAAAATCCCAATTCAATTATTTATTAAAATACTTAAATTATTTAGTAGAATATTTATTTATTAATTAATTAAATTATTGGTTCGCTATGTGTTTTTGTTTAATTAGATTTAAGAGAACATAGAGCCATCTTAGGAGTAGGTTTTGGTTATATGTGCTATGAAGTGTTATGCGAATAATATTTAGGCTGGTGCCTATTGTTTTGCCTATTGTTTTGTCTCTGATATAACTACTTCTCACCTGTTATATATCTGTTATGTATTAACGGTTAAAGGTCGCCATCGTTATGTACAAAGTCTGTAGCTATTAATTTACTACGTCTTTTTAACGTCGACTTATCTGCATTGCCCCTCAAACGCATCATGTTCATTATTCACGCTGACTGAGCATCTTGGGCACCAGCTCACCCGCAATCAACACGGCAAACACTGCTCGGGTGATCCGCGTTCATTGAGTGTTTTTGTTCAATGGGATTTCAGAGAAAAGAGAATCATTTTAGAAGCACGAATTAGTGTTTTATGCGAATATTACTTAGGTTGTCGCAATTTGCAAACGGGTTTAGGATTAGAAATATGGTTTAGTTACATTTGGCTCATTGAAATGCTAGTCTATGGATACATGGTGACAGGCCTGTTTCATGGACTAATCAATAAGAAATTGGCTTTGTTCGGAAAGCATAGGTGGTGAATTAATAAAACGGCTGAGGTAGTTGGTTATTGGAGTTTTATGTCCTGGAAACACCCAAGGTCATATCAGGATGGGTACCGACTATTGACAGTACGCACTCATGGTGATGTTATACTGCTGCCCCACTAGGAGACCAGGTCACCAGCACCATGACCTGATATCCCATTCAGTCTCATTATCGTGATACTGAACTAACCAGTCCTTGCCCGATTCTAATAATGCTGAGCCCCTTGCTAGGAAGCGACAAGTATACATTTTTATGTCAATTGTTTGAGGTGGTTATGTAAGGCTTCAGAAATTATAGACGAAATCTATACACTTATCCAAACCGGACGAGGTAAACTAGCAGCACAGTGTCCGCCTCCCACGCGACAGGTGGTGAGTTCAATTCCCAGCCGAGTTAAACCAACGACTTAGAGTTGCATAGTCCGATGGTATTGCCATGTTTATTTTAGATAAGCATATTAAGTTGATTGCTATGATTTACCTTACTTTCATTTGAAGTGATTTAAAAAATTATAAATGGCTAATAAATATTCTAAATGGTACTGCTTCTAAGTGGGGACACACCAGCATTTCAGTGCGTACACTAAATTAATATAGTATATTTTCACTTCAACTACCTCCAAGGTTAATACTTTAAAATAAACTTTAATTTCTTCTTAAACTAGATTACAACAATTGGTCTAATACGTATATCTAAAAATATATGGCAGGAACTCAAAATCATCGGATTGTGCTACTTTAATTACGTTGGATATCTGCTTTATTGTGAAAATAGTAAGAAGAGTTCAGGTGCAACACCCCGTGAACGCCAATCCAAAAGTTGAGATAAACATTGGAATCAAACCATCAAAAAGTATATTTTTTCACATTCTTACTATTTTTTTCATTCTCTATAATCATATCATCGCAATACAAATGGAATTAGTGAGAATACAATTTATTTTCAGGTAAAAATCTTTTATTTTAATTCTATTTTTGGATTGGCGTTTAGATGGTTTTGCGCCTGAACTGTTATCTCAGAATGGAAACACTATAAAGCAACAAGCTATGTCACAGGCTGGTATCCGTTTTGATATTAGTTATCACCTCACATGTTGCTATGGTGTAGAACTCAACTCAATCATGCCCAGGCTGCAATCGATTATGAAATCAATAGTGTGACGGGCATACATATTTATGAGACCCCGTGACAAACATTTGCCGTTGATAAATGAACACGCCTGGGTTGTGATGAATTACATTTAAAAAAAGCACGTGTATAAGATTACATGCTACGCTCCATTCATGTATTGTCTCCATTATTAACTAAACATAAATGTCATTAGTTCGAGTTCAACAATTACGCTACTGCAGCCGTAGCACCATTATCACAGTTATGCATATGATCAGGTTTGCTCCTGTATAATTTTATAAATGAGTAAGTCGGGGATATCAGCACTTGAAGTTTTTATCAAGGCAGCTGAAGCTTATCAAATAATGTCGCTATCACTCACTATCGATGCAGTTTTCTACATGTATGTGTAACAAAATCAATATAATTTTGTACATCTGTGAAATAAGTTTTTGACGTAAATGTGTGATGCACATGTGACGTATGTGTGACGTATGCGTGACATGTGTGTAGCGTGTATGTGATGTGTGTGGTGTGTGACGTGTGTGTGACGTGTGTGACGTGTGTGTGACGTATGTGTGACGTATGCGTGACACGTGTGTAGCGTGTATGTGATGTGTGTGGTGTGTGACGTGTGTGTGACGTGTGTGTGACGTGTGTGTGATGTGTGTGTGACGTATGTGTGACGTATGCGTGACACGTGTGTAGCGTGTATGTGATGTGTGTGGCATGTGTGTGATTTGTGTGGTGTGTGTGACGTATGTGTGACGTATGCGTGACACGTGTGTAGCGTGTATGTGATGTGTGTGGTGTGTGACGTGTGTGTGACGTGTGTGTGATGTGTGTGTGACATGTGTGTGACATATGTGTGACGTATGCATGACACGTGTGTAGTGTGTATGTGATGTGTGTGGCGTGTGTGTGATTTGTGTGGTGTGTGTGACGTGTGTGTGACGTGTGTGTGACGTGCATTGACATGGGTATGTAGCGTGGGTGTGTGGCGTTAGTCGATGGCCTGTGTTGACGTGGGTTTATATCATGGGTGTGTAACGTGGGTGTGTGACGTGTGTGAGTCAGGTATGTGTGTCAACTGGCTGTGTGACGGCGGGGGTGGGTGTAAAGTGGGTGACCAAGGACGCTGTGTACTGTGCGAGCGTGCAAATTCTCTCTGACAGCCGAATTGCCTGTCACGAATCATGTCATGTGACATCCCATTGGTCCTGTGGGCTAGATGTCCCCCCACCCCACCCTACCCCCACCCCCTCCCCTGGAGCCGCCCGGTAACTGCCTGCTGTGAGCCCCCCACTCCCGCCCCGCCACCTCATCCCCCCCCCCCCCCCCTTTCACACTTTTATACCCGATGCAACGCACCCATCCCCAACCTAACGTACCATACACCACCGCCAATATAAACCCTACTCATACAATGGACATAAATCTACTCTAGTAAGTCAGTGACTACTATGCAGCGGCAGTGTCGCAGGTGAGTCAGTGCATGGTGGATGGCGGCGAGCTCTGTATCGAGGGTGGAGGAGTAGTCCGTTACCTCCACCCTCGATACAGAGCTCGCTGCCATCCACCATGCACTGACTCACCTGCAACACTGCAGCTGCATAGTAGTCACTGACTCATTCAATGCAGTCCGCAAGATCAAGGACCACAGAGCTAGCCACTCTCTGGCTACCTTGATCCAGAACACCATCGCCACCAGGCATGAAGCTCTCCTCGACACAGTGCTGGCCTGGGTTCCCTCCCACATAGGACTTTTCGGTAATGACCAGGCTGACTCAGCTGCTCTGGACGGTTCTCGCCGCCCTGAGATCGCCTCGTCATAGGCCACTCCCTGTCCAAGCTCAAAGCCATCCACGCTAGAGCCACCAAAGCCCTGTGGGAGACCTCCCTCCACCGCACCACCATCAGGAACCCATACTCCATCAGTTGGGCCTGGCATGAAAATGTCAGGGAGCGCCTACCAGTTCCAAGAAACCTCTCTGCGTCCATGCAAGAGGAGGTCATGTGCTTCAGGACTGGATACAGGCTGTTCATCGACACCCCTGCATTGCAACGATGTCCCTGCGGTGACCAAATCTTCAATGTCGCCCACATCCTGGCATCATGTGTGGCCTTTGACAGGACTGTCATCCAAGAATTCCTCAGCCCACCTCGACATCCTCATGAGGCTCTCCGAGTCCTCTTGGGAGCCACTCAGCAGATTCTATAGACAGAATTACCACACCATCAAGATCGTCGGTGGCCCTGAACCCATCGCCGACGCCTCTGAACCCGACAATAATGATGGTGACTAGCAACCACCATCAGGGAGCCCCCTGAGGCTCCCCATTCAGGGAGCCCTGTGTGGTCCTGGTCAGGGATCCCCATGAGGGCCCCCAGTCAGGGAGCCCCGTGAGGTCCTAGAGAGGGAGCCCCCTGAGGCTCCCCATTCAGGGAGCCCTGTGTGGTCCTGGTCAGGGATCCCCATGAGGGCCCCCAGTCAGGGAGCCCCGTGAGGTCCTAGACAGGGAGCCCTGTAAGGTCCCCCAGTCAGGGAGCCCTGGGAGGTCCTAGTCAGGGAGCCCCGTGAGGTCCTAGACAGGGAGCACTGTAAGGTCCCCCAGTCAGGGAGCCCCGTGAGGTGCCAGTCAGGGAGCCCCGTGAGGTCCTAGACAGGGAGCCCTGTAAGGTCCCCCAGTCAGGGAGCCCTGGGAGGTCCTAGTCAGGGAGCCCCATGAGGTCCCCCAGCAGGGAGCCCCGTGAGGTCCCAGTCAGGGAGCCCCGTGAGGTCCCACCGGACACTGCACCTACACCGGGATCCCTGTGCGGTCCCAGATACACTGAGTGTGACAGCCTCGACCCCGCGCCTACAATGTTGGTTCCCGCTTGGATCACCGATGGAGTGGGTGCTGGGGGCGCGGACACCAACCACACCCACCAACCACACCCCGGTCAAGGAGCTCTTTTGGCCCTGGTCCTCCAGGCCCCCGTTGCAGGGGGCCTGGAGGATCAATGTGCTGCCCATGACCCTGTTGCCAACGACACTGGATCCCACTTTGCTCTCCAGTCGAGGTACAGGACTGTGGGCCCTAAGAACGTATTGCCACCTGCCGGGCCACCGCCTCACCACATCATCACCACACAAGAAACCACGAAGAGCACCCTGCCCTAAAGTTGGATGAAGAAAAAAGAAAGACCACCAAAAAAAAACACACCAAAAACGGGCCGTTTTAACGGCGCAGTTTATCAATGCTGCAGTTCTGCAGCCAATGACCGCTAGGTCACAAACCGCCCAATAACTAACTAACCAATGCCGCATCCCACTCGCTCCACACCTCGCCGAATGAACACCTCTACGCAACACCCAAACAGCTGACGCCGCGCCGACCCAAGCCACCACGGTACCCGGACTCTCTGCCTGGCACCACCGTACAAGCTGAAGTCGACATATAGAGCTGACAGACCAAGCTTGAAATCGTCACATAGCGCCGACAGTACAAGCCGGAAGTTGACACATAGCGCCAGCAGGCCAAGCTTAAAGCCGTCACTTAGCACCGACAGTACAAGCCAGAAGTCGACGCATAGCGCTGACAGACTAAGTTTGAAGCTGTCACATAGCACCGACAGTACAAGTCAGAAGTCGACGCATAGCGCTGACAGACTAAGTTTGAAGCTGTCACATAGCACCGACAGTACAAGCCAGAAGTCGACGCATAGCGCTGACAGACTAAGTTTGAAGCTGTCACATAGCACTAACAGTACAAGCCGGAAGTGGACACATAGTGTCGACAGACCAAGCTTGAAGCCATCACATAGTGCTAACAGTACAAGCCAGAAGTTGACACATAGCACCGACAGACCAAGCTTGAAGCCGTCACATAGAGCCGACAGTACAAGCGGGAAGTGGACACATAGCGCCGACAGACCAAGCTTGAAGCCGTCACATAGAGCCGACAGTACAAGCCGGAAGTCGACTCATAGTGCCGACAGACCAAGCTTGAAGCCGTCACATAGAGCCGACAGTACAAGCCGGAAGTCGACACATAGTGCCGACAGACCAAGCTTGAAGCCGTCACATAGAGCCAACAACCCAAGTCTAACCCACCACCCTTCCTCCCCACCCACGTAGGCAGACGTCCCCAGGTTAGTTCCGTTCTCTCTGCCACACCACTGTTGCTATTTTACCGTCACAGTTCTTTCTCATTCACTAACTTACTACTGTCACTATACTGTCACTATACTGTCACTATACTGTCACTATACTGTCACTATACTGTCACTATACTGTCACTATACTGCCATTATACTGTCACTATACTGTCACTATACTGTCACTATGCTGTCACTATACTGTCACTATACTGTCATGCCACTGTCACTACACTGTCACTATACTGTCACTATACTGTCACTATACTGTCACTATACTGTCACTGTACTGCCACTATACTGTCACAATGATGTCACTATACTGTCAATATGATGTCACTATAATGTCACTATACTGTCACTATGCTGTCACTATGCTGTCACTATACTGTCACTATACTGTCATGCCACTGTCTCTATACTGTCACTATACTGTCACTATACTGTCACTATACTGTCACTATACTGTCACTATACTGTCACTATACTGTACTATACTGTCACTATACTGTCACAATACTGTCACTAGACTGTCACTATACTGTCACTATGCTGTCACTAGACTGTCACTAGACTGTCACTATACTGTTACTACACTTCCTTCACCTCTTGAACCAAACCCACTACAAACAGCCACAAACCAGCTAACCACTTTCATCAACAGAACAGACCCGCAAATCTGCCCACCAAACACACACCTACACGCCCTTACCAGAGACACCCCCTGGTGGCAAGTGGATGCCATTAACCACGCAATAGACCTCCCCTCTGACCACCACTTTGACCGCCCCTTCACCAAGACCGAACTCGAATAGGCCCTCCACCCCCTCGGAACATCTCTGTTCCCCCTCCTGAGCTCGGTGTACTCACGAGCATCTATACCTTAATCGTGCTATCGTTGTTCCCATCCCCCCAAAGATCCGTGCGAGTTCAGGCCGATTTCCCTGCTGCAATCCCTCGTGAAAGTAGCGGAGAGATTCGTGCTAGGCCGGCTCGAGACCTTCTCTAACAACTCCATCACAGGCTTTGCAGCCAACACCGTTTCCTTTAAAAAAAAGAATTCCCGGTCTTTACGCGATCCCTGGATCAGAGTGAGCGGCTTAAAACGGCGACATGAGTATTGACAAAGCCCTGGGAGTGAGAACGCCCACTCCGAGTGAGGGACCTGGCGTTATTCACTTATTGTGTCATTTCTTACAACTCGCGTAGTGATACGTCACGTAAATCATGCGGACGAGACTTTAAGAAGAACAACAAAGTCCCCCCCCCCCCCAGACCGACCAGCCGCTCTAAACATGGAATTCCATTCGACGATTCTCACGCACACAGTTTAATATTGCCACGATGCGCACTATTATAATCGAAAGATACGATTTATACGCGAAGGAATATGTGGCAATCTGAGTGGATTGGGCGGAAGGATTTCAAATGGATCAAACACTACTCTGCACTATTATCTTATGCTTATAAGTATTTATGTACTTCTTTCATTTTATTACTTGTACATGTGCAATGATGTTGTGCATGTGTAGCTACGATATCCTTTGATGTTTTTTAAATTAATGAAACTCCACCTTTAAACTCAATATTAGACCAGTTTATCGATACATACGAGGCAGCCTTCAAACTGTGGCTTAATCAGAAAACGTCTTATCAATAATAATAATAATAAAGCAAAAATAAATAACTACAAAAGCAGTTACAATTTACTTTTTTATAAATTGAATGGAGTTTCACCTTTAAACTCAAAATTGGACAATATTTCTGATAAGTATGA